>OY776128.1:51061772-52311772 GCA_963675135.1 Galeopsis tetrahit | reverse complement strand
TCATTAGAACTTCTGAGATACCCAAATCCAAAATAAACCCAAGCTACGTCGTGTCCCTTTGGAAAGGAAATGGGTTTGTTTGGAACAATAATATATTGTTGAGTAGTAAGGTTTTTTTTATAGAATATTGATCTTCAATATTGCAGAATAATGCTAGACCATTATAGCTACCCAGAACCTCGTACTCTTCGTCATGTTTGGATATTTCCCTAGAAACATAGGGAGATTCCCTACTGAGATTATATTGGTAAGATATGGGGGGGGGGGGCATGCAACGTGGTATTTATGTATCAATGAGAAATGATTTCCTGCTTTCATATTCAACAGGTGTGAGTTTACAAACCACCTAGAACCTATCACAGATTTCCATTTTCTAGAGATACACTTATATTTGGATAGAAATTTCGGTAGAAGAAAGAGTAGAATATAAATAGTGATTTCGTCCGGAAGATTTTCGATCATCCTTGAATTGTGCATTTTCGAAACCAAAAAAATTGTAAGAATGAAGTGATTGATTCACACCATTGACGAGATATTAATAGTTAGAGATAATGTTACAAGTCATGAATGATAGTTATTCATGGGGTAGTTAATGGACATCATGGGCATGTACATAATGGGAATAACTAAAGGTAACATTTGATTATACGTAGTGGGGTATAATAAAATGTTATTAATTACAACGTGTCCATTAAATATAATGATTATATATTTATTTGAAGACGTGGACACGACTTTAAGGATAACTGAGAATTAATTGTTAATTATCCAAACAAATATAGTTAAAAAATCTGCATTTTATGATCCAGAAACAAAAGACTCATAACACAATTAAATCACAAAAAGACTAAATAAGTGTGCCATAGAGTATGCAATTCCCCATATGTTAAATATGCATATATATATGAAATAGATTATGAATTTTAATATGAACAGTGAAATGAATTTTGGTACGTAGAAATTAGTTATTAAGAAATAATGAGTTGATAAGCTTAAATAAAATTTCCTACATGAATATGCATAGTAATATGCACCAAAAAAATGGTTTATGAAGACATATGTGCATATGTAGAATGCATATTCCAAAAAAAGTGTGTTATGATGTAGAGAATGCATAATAAATTAAGTCAATATCACTGAAAAATTGATATGAATAATGAAACGCAGACATAAAATGATAGTGCCTAGATCACTATCCGGGTCCGTGAATGAAAGTTGGAACGGAAACATGCATTAGTATATGCACCTTAAAGGTCTATAGAAGTGACTCTATTACGGAATAATCTCTATTTTGAAAGGAATTAATTTTGATTGTTCCAACTCGTACTAAGCAAAACGGTGTTCAAATTTAACTTGCAACCTTGGAGAGACATTAGTTACTAGTATTAGATAAATGTAGAACTTAAATTATACTCCCCTGTCTCGTGATGTCTTCTTGCTTTACCGGGTAACTTTTAAGAAAAATGAATTTGAGTGGGAGTGTGAGGTCAAATAAAGGAGGAGTATTTTAGACGATTTATTGAGGTGTAAAATAGAATTTAATGAGGTGTAAAAAAAAATGTGGGTAAAAAATGAGTAGCAATTTTAAAAATAAAATAATATAGTGATTAGGGTATTTATTTTGTGAATTATTTTCGTATTAGGAGTATACAAGTAATCTTTAAAATGTCTCAATAAAAAAAAACATAAATAATTATGAAAAAAATATATATAAAAAAAAATTAGTGGGGGGCCCACTTCCCCCGCTGGGCCCCCTGTAGATCCGTCACTGTCTATATGGACCAGAACGCATGAGTCGTGGATTTTGGCGGGTTGAAACGTGGACGGGATGGCCCGCGGGCTTTTAAAATAAGTATTTTTTTATATTTTAAGGTTAAATGAAGAAGTAACACATTCTTTTTTAAGTAAGAATGTGATAACTAAAAATTATGAATTTAATTAAACTTTAAATCAAGATACAAAATATATCATCAGGGGTGGCCTTGAGGCGCAGGGCGATAGGGGTAACCGCTCTGGGCCCCGAAATTTCGGGGGCCTACTTTTATATATATATAAATGAGTTTAACGAAAGATGTGTGACACATCTTATAGTGTGGCGAAAGATGTGTGACAAAATGATATTTTCTTGTAGTGAATAAAATACAAATGTCATGTGCATATTTTGTGCACGATCCGTACGTGCACATTTTGTGCATGATATGTATATGCATGTTTCATGCACGGTCCATATGTACACATTTCATACTTATTTTGAGAGTGTTTTTTTTATCCTTAGTTTTTTGCACCACCCTTTTTACATTCTAATACTAACTTTTTTTAAATTTACTATTAGATATAAAATGGATGGTAAAATATCATTTGTACTCTATATAAAAAGTAATCTTCCTCGCTCATCCATCTCCATTATACAAAATCTCGTTTACTCTCAAAATGTTAAAAAAGGGGCACATTTTTCTTATTCACCCCTCACTCATTTTAACAACTCCGCAGCCATTTGATTTAATTGTAGAGATAATATTGCAAGTGATTCTTATAATGACAACAAGGAAATGAGAGAGTATAAATCAAATTTAACTTGCCACCCATTTACGTTTTATGTATATTTTTAAATAATTTAATTGTTTTTTTAAAATCTATATTAGTTTGTCAATACTTAACAGGTTCATTTTTTTTTAGTCAACAGATTCATTTAAGAGTGTTAATTGTTATATCAAAAAGTGAACGTAAAATCCTCCCACAAAAGATCAACTCACCTTTTAACATATATGTCATAGTACTGTACGAAAAAAGTTCCACAGAGTTGGCGTTAGATTACAAAATTAATTTTGTATAATTAATAATATTTTATCATTCCATATAATTCTTTTAATTTCTATTTCATTGTTTTATTCTCCATTTCATGTGACATGTACATTATTTCAATAATTTTAAACAAAATATTTCAATCACCCTCATTTTAATTAGACCAAAATTTAATCTCTGTCCTTATATGCTACTTCCTTCGACCATAATTATTTTCACACTTTCATTTTTAAGACGTCACACAATTACTTTCACACTCTTAAAATGGAAACTCCTTTATATACTTCACCTTCACAATATCCTCAAATTTACACAAAGATCAATTTTTTCTCCACACATACCCAAAAGTCAACTCATTTCTTTACTTTATTCATAAATACAAAATTACCCCTGCAAATTTGTAGGAGTAATATATTATGAAGATATATTATATATAACAATGAATTTAATAATTCATGAATCAAACAATTCTTTAATTAACATTTACATGAATTTGATAATTCATGTATGTTGCAAATATAACTATACAACTACAAATTATGAAATTTGAATTCAGTGTTGTGTATGTACAATAAAATTGTATCTTTTTATTGTAATTTTTTTATTGTACACAACATCTCCAAATTCAAAAATTTACAATTTCAGATATTATTAAATATTAATATTTCCTAACATCATTTTTATTTTTTACAATCCCGCGAAATTCGCGGGTCTTGCACTAGTATATATAATAAAGATATATAATTTTATTTTATAGGGTAAAAGGAAAGAAGAGAATGATTAAAAGAAAAGGGGGAAATAATTTTAAAAGATGCAAAATTAGTACTCCCTCCGTCCCGTATTAACTTTCATAGGTAGGTGGACACGTAAATTAAGAAAATATAATAATGAGTGGAGTTTTGAAGGGTAATTTTATAAAATTTTATGTATAAAGTAAAGAATGAGTTGACTTTTGTAGTTTTGTGTATGTGTGAAGAAAAAGTAATGACATTTGTGAAAAATTGAGGATATTTTAAGGGTGAAGTTTATAAAGGGTTTTCCATTTTAAGGGTGTGAAAGTTATTGTGGGACGTCCCGAAAAGAAAAGTGTGAAAGTTATTAGGAAAATCATTTTTTAAATTGTATTTTGTTATTTACTATATTACCCTTATTTTATTAAAATTATTTTTGAAATATATATACTCTGTATATATTAAGCAAAATTACTATTCTACCCTTTTTTATACAAATATTATTATTATAAAAATTAAATAAACCAATCAAAAAAATTAAATAATAAATGTAGTGGAAGTACTCACTTAGTCGCTTGCACGGTCCATCAGTCGTGCACGGTTACACGGTAGATACTCAGTAAACCGTGTAATCCAAACAATGTGTTGTAAGTGCTCACTTTCACGGTTCAACAGTCGTGCACGGTTGCACGGTCGATACTCAGTCACCCGTGTAAATCGAAACATGTATTGGAAGTACTCACTTGCACGGTCCAACAGCCGTGCACGGTTGCATGGTCGATACTCAGTAAACAGTGCAATCCAAAAAATGTGTTGTAAGTGCTCACTTTCACGGTCCAACAGCCGTGCACGGTTGCACGGTCGATAATCAGTCACCTGTGTAAATCAAAACATATACTGGAAGTACTCAATTGGACAGTCCAACAGTCGTGCACGGTTGCACGGTCGATACTCAATAAATCGTGCAATCCAAAAAATGTGTTGTAAGTGCTCACTTTCACGGTCCAACAGTCGTGCCTGGTTGCACGGTCTATATTCAGTAAACCATGCAAACCAAAAAATGCTCTTTTTTTGTTCACGTGCTCGAGCCACAAATAGGGTAGCGGTTTGGTGGTGCCGGTGGAGTGCATGTTCGCAAGGGGGAAGAAAATCAACGTATTCGTGTTCTACATTTAGGATCATATAGGTAGTTTTAACATTATATGTTTTAATTAAATTTATAAATATATTTTTTTATTAAATTAAGGATAAAAATTTAAATTATATATTTTAATTAAATTAATTATAAATACGACACTATACGACACATACAATATGAATATTTTCAACACAAAGTACAAAAGGTAACAAATCATCAAGTTTAAACCTTTATATTTGATTTTTAATGGTTCAGATTTAATTGACTACTATAGTCGTACGACATCATACGACACTCTGACTATATGTAGGAGATCTCAAGTTATTATGGGACGGAGGGAGTATAAAATTAGAATTAGCAAACTTGATGGAGAAGAGAGAGAGAAAGAATATGAAACAATTTTTCTTTTTTTAAATTAAGTTGGAGAAGAGAGAAATAAGAGGAAAGAGAAATTTTTAAAAAAAAAAAAAACAAAATTATAGAATTAAAGGGATTTAGAAATGGAGTTATTAAATTTTTTATTTAATGGATAATCTCATTAGATTTGGTGTTAGAATTTGAACAGAAAGTTGATGTCGGAAGAAAACTCTACCTTGAGAATTTTGATGTCAGGAGTCTAATTTTGCAGAATTGGCATGATTTTAATTATTCATTAGACTAGTTACGATTTTTCCTTAAAGTCTAATTTATACACCTTAAGTTTGATTAGCTTTTATAGTTATCTTCCCTTAGCAGCTTAGCTGATTAATTTGTGGGTTCCTTTCTGGGTCATGTGGAATTCCAGTGATTTTATTCGAGATTTATATTAAACTAGTGTAAGACCCGCGTTTTACGCGGTGTTAAAATAAATTTATATTATATTATATTTTTAATTTATTAATTAAAAAATAATATTTGAAACATGTTTAGATTTGTAAATTTATAATTCTATTAAAAGATAAAAATAATTTTTTGTAGCAATGTAAATTACATTATATATATATAAATATACTCCATAAAAAAACAATAATAAAATCGAGAATATAATTTTATTTAGGGTTAATTGCAAAATAAATTATGACCTTTTAGTATTTTTATCAATTACAATATATCTTTTTTTTTCTTTGCAATTCGATACACCACCTTTTTAAATTTTACAATTTAATACACCGATAGATTTTTCGGCCAATTTCAGTATGATTGTGGCAGCGGAATTACAAAAATTTTCACATTGTCGCCAAGTAGATTGTCAACAATTTTTTTTTAAATAATAATAAACATTTCAAAACTTTAATAAGCGCAAAATTAAAAAACATTTATGAATACATTTGAGTCGTTTCTAGTTTCTCCATGCCTCTCTCACTCAAACTTCCGATTAGAACACAACAATAGTGCATAAAGCTCTCTTTTTCTGTTGTTTTATATTTTCCTATTATTAAACTAATCGCATACACACATTCTTCTATAATCCCATAACAATAGAGTAAACCACATTTATGATTAAACCCTAGAAGAGTAGTTAAAGTAAAGAATTATAGGGATCACCATGTCCAATTATGATTAAACCACATTTATTATTAAACTAATCGCATACACAAAATTAATAATAAGACAAAAAAAATGTATTTTACTTTTAAATTATTGCACTGTACAATTGACTAAGCAAGAATTATAGGGATCACCATGTCCAAGGATGCGTGTTATGAGTTCTATGAGAAAATGATTTTCCTCTCCTTGTGCACAATTGAGGACCACTTGTGAGTTTAGGTTTTTCTGTGCAAATAAGACCTGTTTAATTCTATACTGATTAGACTTTTGAATTTTTTTAAATTATTTTTTTTCATAATAATTAGTTGGTCGTCTATGTGGCGACAACGTGGCAAATTTTGTATTTTCGGCGTCACATCATACTAAAATTGCCCGGAAAATCTAACGGAGTATTAAATTGTAAAACTTAAAAAGGTGGTGTATCAAATTGCAAAGAAAAAAAGAATATGTTGTAATGGATAAAAACACTAAAGGTCGTGATTTATTTTGCAAGTGACACAGTATAATATATTTAAAAAAATAACAATAGAATAAAAAAGAAGCCTAATTTTTTATTAATAAAAGAAATTAATATATAAAATTACAACAAATTTGTACCTTTTTTCATTTGAGTGAAAGGCAAAATAATTTCAATCCGCTATTACTCAATAATTTACCGTCTGTAATCTATAATTGTCCGTATATGAACACATATCTCATTCAAAACCTTATATGTAATGTGTCATTTGAAACACCTTCAAAGATGTGGTTTCTAAATCTCGTAACAATTAATATAATTTTATTGCATAATATCTCTTCCTTCAATAGACATATCTATATTTTCAGGAATGATAGCATTTGAAATAAATTTATAATATATTTTAATTTATTAATAAAAATATTTTTTTAAAATATATATAAATTTATTATTATATTAAAAGATAAAAAAATATTGTAAAAATATATAAAATCATATATATATATATATATATAACAATAATAGAATAAACAATTATAAATTTATTTATAAAAAAATATTACGAAATTAAAGCAATATTAATTGATGCAATAAATATTTATGGTTTGGTCAAAAAAATTTTTTTTTGAAATATCTAATTTAGATTTAAATTTAACACTAATGATAAAATTTAAATTGTTTAACATTATATTACTAAAACTTAATAAATGAAAATTTCAAAATTAATACTCTCTATGACAATTACTTTCACAATTTTTTTTTTAACGTTCCACAGTAACTTTTACCCCTTACAAAATTAATGATAATCTTACATTTCTTTTTGAACGTTTCACAGTAACTTTTACCCCCTTACAAAATTAATGATAATCTTACATTTGAATATTGAAAATTGGATTTGTTAATAGAATATTTTTAGAACATTGCGGGATTTGTTATTAGGATTTTTTTAAATCATTGAATATGCAAAATTTTGTTTATTTAGAATATTTAATATTTATCTAAGTATAATTAAATTTATATTTATAAATTTTTTATTTTTACTATTTAAATTTAAAATTCAAAAGTGCTAGCTCATTCATAAGATTAAAAGGATGTAGTTCTAAATTCTGTTAATATTCAAAATTAATATTCACTCCATCTTCGAGATATCTTTTAAATTCCGTTTCCAAAACCTATGGCTATGTTTACTTTTGATTTTAAAAATCAGATTTTGGATTTTAAGATCCAAAACCCGTTTTACTTCGAGATTTAAAAATCGGTTTTCAAAATCCACTCAAAACCACTCCTATCAAACATATTGATTTAACATAAAGTTATATCTATATAATATTACTACAATGATTATATTCTTTCTCAACAATAATATAATAATACTATAATAATATAATAATACAATAATATAATACATTTAATCATTACACACTTAACTAATCATTATAATCTCATCAAACAATAATATAATAATACAAATTCATTCAATCTTACAACTTGAGTTGACATAAAGTTAAATCAAAAGTAAACACCCACTGTATGTATTTACTAAGTTAATGGAATGATCAAATCTAATAAACAAAATATGACCCGTCTTAAAAAATAAATTTATGCCATTAGTATATTTTTTTATTCTAGATAAAAAATAATGTTATACAATTATTAATATTTTTGTTTAACATCATATATATATATATATCAAAGCATCCCAAAATTCATTCATATTTGATTGAAAATTTTCTAATTTCAGGATTGATTAAGAACTACAATTTTATATCATATCTATTTTCTTAAAATTCGGTATTTAGATTTTTCACTAAATCTATGGAAATAAATAAAGAAGGAGGAGTCAATTTTTAACTTTAAAACAAATTTCGTATTTTATAAATTTGAAAAATATGATATGATATGGATATGGAAGTTTCTATTATATAGGAAATATATTAGGAGTATATGATATGTCTATTTATTTGTAAATAAATTTGACCAATTTGTACATCTATTTAATATTTAATTAATACTATAACGGTTATAATAGCATGAATTATTCAAAATTTATAATTACTGTGCTAATTTTAAGGAAGCTAAGACCATCAAATTTTGAATTTATCCTTCCACCACTTATATGTGTATGTCCAAATTTCGAGTTTTTGAAATTGAAATATATTAGTACAGTATATGATATGCAAATTTTGTTGGAAATAAATTTCATCAAAATTTCCTATTTTAAAGATTTAAAAAAAAATTAATTCAAATTTTAATATAATTTATTTCTAAATATTAAAAAAATATTTTACCAAATCAATGCAAAAAATTACGGGAATGAACTATTAATTTTTAATTTTACCTAAAAATAAGATTTGAGAATTCGTAATTCTAATCTAAGCATAATTGACTCAATTATGCCACAATTAAATTTAATTGAGGAATTGGGCGTTAGTTTTCCTATAAAGGGGGAGATTAGATTTTTTTTTAAACTAATGTTATAATAAAATAAATATAATTCATAATCGAATAAATATAATATAATAAATATATATATATATTAAAAAAATTATTCAACTAATTAATCAAATTTATACCATATCATCGAAATTATGATACATATTTACCCATTATACTTTTCAATTATGATAATTATGTAATAAATGTAACAATTGTTTTAACAACATATAATTTAAATGTTTTACTAAATTTGGTTATACATAAATGTTTAGAATTTTAGGCGTGAAAGTTGGATTAAAAAAAGTCCACATCTTACCTTAATTAAAAGAAATCTGGCATAATAAATAAAAAATAAGATTAATGAATTATTATATTTGAAAGTGTATAAACATTGAGCTTAATTATTAGAACTAAAATTAAAGAATACATCAATTTAAATTCATAATTAAAACCATTGAATGAAATGCGAGAACATAAAAGATGAATTTTATACATAATCAATCTAGTACATAAAAATAAAAGATGAATTTTATACATAAATTTACAACTTCAAACAAAAGAAAAATCTAGTGACATAACCCCCGACGAATGAACTTACATTTACAAAAAAAAAAAAAAAAAATCGATGTAGTAGGGGTCTTTTATAAACGATAATTACAAATTTACAACATAAACTAAATAAATCGATGTTGACACTTTTCATTCAAAACTTAAAAATTGCACTTGGTATTTTTCATCATTTGTCATTCTTCATCCGATCTAACAAAATCAAGCAATAAAAATTAAGGACCTGCAAATGAAAACACGAAACATAAAACAACTTATTAGATATATTAAAAAAAAAAAAAGTGGATCATATAAACAACAGTAGATAGAACACAATTCAAATATCCAGAAAAAAAAAAAATACTAAACACATAGTAAAAAATTCAAATCATAACAATATCTAGAAGATTGTGAATTATAGTTTATAAAATTCTCATTGACAAATAAATCTACCTCTCTAGAGATGAAAACTTGAGCATTGTCATCAATCATGTTGAAATCGTCTTCTTGTTCATCGTCACAATACTCGTCATATTCTTAGATTAGACGAAAGAAGAAGAAAAATAAATAAGAGATGACAAACATTGAGAATGAATTTGTGACTACTAGACATACATATTTATAGGTCTTGAAGTAATGATGGATGGTTGTGATTACATATTACATATAGAATGTAGGGTTGAGATTAAAATATTAAGCAAAGATTAAGGAGGATGAAGAAATTTTGAAATGAAAGGATTTTGAGAAGAGAGAGATTGAGGTAAAAGAGCGTGGTGTGACACGTGGCACCTTAGAAGTTTACAAATATATATATATATAGATTTGATTTGAGAATTTATTTTAAAGTAGAAATTGATTTTATTAATTATGTTAGGTGACATAATCAGAAGGACTGAAGCTACAATTCAAATCTATTCAATCGGGTTGAAGGTGGGGATTTTCTATTATCCTGTTTGTCATTATTAAATGCAATAAGTGATTATTTTGATATTCATGTGAAATATGATTTCTAACTTATTATGTGTCACTATTAAACTATATGCGATTATTTTGATGTTCATGTAAAAGATAAACGAGGATAGGTCTTTTGACATTTATAACCGAGGATAGGACTTCTAACCTTTATAAACGAGGATAGGACTTTTGACCTTTATAAACGAGGATAGGTCTTTTGACCTTTATCAACGAGGTGACGATAGGTCTTCTGACCTTTATAAATGAGGTGATGATATTGAACTATTACATATTGAGTTATACATATTTAATGTGATTTATCGAATTGATTATTTGTTGTATTTAGTTTTGACAAACCTGTCCCCACTGAGCTGTGGTTTGCTCACCCCTTATTTAATATTTTCAGATCAAAGAGCTGGTGGTGAGGACGGGCGGTGGATGACAAAACAATTATCACTTTGTAAATTCAATTTGGACTAGTGTATTTATTTATTAAAATTTTGGTATGACTAGTATTTTAAATTTTAAAATCTTTTGAGTCTTCCTCTACTTATTATTTTGAGTAATTTTATTATTTAATAAGTTCATAAATCTCATTTCTTTAGGTCAAAATTTCAGTTCATGTCCTCTGTTTTGAAATTGTAAGTAATATTACAAAATCTACTTATATGAAAATTACTAAATGAAAAAAAAATAAAAAATTATATTTTGTTAAATGATCATATCACAAAAAATAACAAAATTGAAAAAAAAAACATTATATATTACACGTAATATTTTTAAAAAATTAAACTCTGCACTTAAAAAAGTAGGGCAAAATTTTGATGAATAGAGAAAATATTAAGTTACATAAAGTGACACTAACGGTGCACAATGGGGTCAGGAGCCCAGTGGCACCAACCATTTATATATATATATGATAAATATTTTATAATAATTATATATATTATGTGGTAATAGTTATTCTCATCATATATATATATATATAGGGAAAATTGCACTTTTAGTTCTGTAGGAATTTTTCAAAATCATTTTTGGTCCTAAGGCTTGTAAATGGTCCTGTTTATTGCGGTTTTGGTCCTGTAAGATTGTTTTTGAATGAAAACCATTAGTTTTTTTTATGGAAACCGTTAGTTGACCAAAAAATATTTCTAAAAAAGTAATTATAATTAAAAAATACAAAAATATTTTTAAAACTAATAATAAATTATACTTATAGAATTAAAAAAATAAATAAAATCAATAGAATTTAGAATATTCATTTTTTTACTAGAAGAAATCTCACTAAGTTATATAATTTGAATTTTTTTATAAAATCTAAATATATTTCTTTTAATTCAAGAATTTGAATATAATTAAAAATCACTAAAAAAATAATGTAATTTAAATTTAAATAAGTTTTGAAAAAATTTCTTGTATTAAAACTGAAATATACAAATTTAAAAGTAAGTTTTAAAAAATAATTTGAATCTTAAAAAAAATTAAATTGAAAAATACACAAAGTATATTAAAATATAATCTCCAAATTTAAATTAATTTTTAACACCATATAATTTGAAAATACAAAAAAAAAAAATCAAAATCAAGCAAAATACTTTTTATATTTTTTTGCATTGATGTTAGACAATTTTTTCAGATTTAATTGAATAATTTAATTTTAATAATATATATAATTGATTGAATTTTTAGATCATAAAATTATTTTAAGTGTATTTATCGATTTTAAATAATTATTTAAATAAATTGTTAAAATACATTTGACAGTTTTATAATTTTAGTGATATTACAAAATTTTTAATTCGATATTAAGCTTTTGGGTGTGTTTTAAGGATGCGTGACTTGCATGCAATTTTTATTCGTTAAAACAAACATAAATTTCTTATGAGACTAAAAGTTTATGAAAAAAAGATCGAAAGTGATTTAATCTCATTCTTACAGGACCAAAAGTGAAATCATTAACGGTTTATGCAATTTTCATCCGTTAAAACTAACAGAAATATACTACAGGACCAAAAGTGTATGAAAAAGGACCGAAAGTGATTTAACCTCATTCTTATAGGACCAAAACTGCAATTTTCCCTATATATATATATGGGGAAATACAAAAATGGCCTAGTCAAAGTAGACTTTATAAAAAATGGCCCAACTTACTCAAAACATACAAAAATGACCTATTTTTAATTAAATTAATTAAAAAAAAAGAAAATAGAATACAGAAACAAAGCTGGGAGCCTGGCCTGGGACCGTGAGAAACAGAAACAAATTCTTCTTCTCTCTTCTCTCTTTTCTCCTCTCTCCCTCTCATTCTTGTTCCATTTTTTTTATTTTCTACACTCAAATTCTTCCATTTTTTCTCATAATGTAATTGAAAGATGGATTGAAGGTAAGCAATATATTTCTATTATATTTATTTTGTTTAAATTTATTGTTTGATGTTTTATCATAGTAAATTCAAGTGAATTTTTTTTTTAGATTTACACCCAAAATTCCCTTTTGGATTGTTTAATGTGGTTGTTTAGGGTTGTGTAACGTGGTTGTTTATGGTTGTTTAGGGTTGTGTAATGTGGTTGTTTATAGATGTTTAGGGTTGTGTAATGTGATTGTTTATAGTTGTTTAGGGTTGCTTAGAGTTGTGTAATGTGGTTGTTTAAGGTTGTTTAATGTGGTTGTTTATAGTTGTTTAATGTTGTCTATGGTGGTTGTTTATGGTGGTTGTTTATGGTTGTTTAAGTTGTTTAGATTGTTTTTTTTTATTAAATATTCTACTATTAACAATTATAATTTTCTTATTGAATTGTAGATATGGAGTTGCCTCAATTTTGGGTCAACATAATTTATTTTGGCGAGTTTATCAATGAAAATGGAAAAGAAGTGAGGGTGATCATGGCAATAATGTAGAAGGGCTTCCAATATCTTCGAACATGACATATAAAGAACTTCATTCAAAAGTACTAAATTTGTGCAATGTTGATTCTTCGATGCATGATGTGGAAATGCGATTTATTCTCACTGAAAAAAAAAAATTCAAGTTTCAGTTCAAATCACTTTAGATAGACATTTGCAATGGTTGGTTCAACAAACAAATTTATATTAGGTTGTTTTGTCCCACTCTAAACAACCTTGTACAACTGTAAACAACTCTAAACAACATTGTACAACTGTAAACAACTCTAAACAACCCTACACAACTCTAAAAAAGCTCTTAATAACACTAAACAACCTTAAATAACTCTAAACAACCTTGTACGACTGTAAACAACTCTAAAAAGATCTTAATAACACTAAACAACCTTAAATAACTCTAAACAGCCTTAAATAACTCTAAACAACCTTGTATGATTGTATACAACTCTAAACAACTCTTAGTAACACTAAACAATTTTAAACAACTTTAAACAACCCTACACAACTAGATATAAAACAACTTTAAAAAAGCTCTTAGTAACACTAAACAACCTTAAATAACTTTAAACAACCCTACACAACTAGATATAAAACAACTCTATATAATTGTACACAACCTCGTTATTTAAGTAACCATATATTAAACAACCTCATTATTTATCATTAAAAATATGTTATTTGTATCATTTTAAATATTAAAGTGTTATTGAAGTTTACTAATCTTATGTATGATCAAATAGTGTTGTTTAGTTTTGAATGCCCAATACTATATAATAAACTCATGTTAAACATTCTCATTATTTATCATTGAAGTTTAGCATTGTTTAGCGTTGTTTAGAGTTATGTATACCATTTTGAAGATTAAAGTATCAAATTTAGAGTTTATTCACTTAAAAATAAGTAATTCACATTTTGTTTCATCTTATGTGTGAAACAATATTGTTTAATACTCCCTCCGTCCCACAGGAATTTGCACACTTTCCATGTATGGATGTCACATACCAATTTGCACACTCCATAAAAGAAAATATCTTCACAACCCTCACCCTTGAAATATACTCATATTTACCCATATGCCATTACTTTTCCACACTCAGTCTACTTTTTATTTTACTTTATTCATAAAAGTTTACAAAACTACCCCTCAAAACATCAATCATTACACCTTTTCTTACACATTTCTTAAAATGTGTGCCAGTTAAAGGGTGCAAGTTCCTTCGGGACGGAGGGAGTATGATTTAAAAATATTGTTTAATATGAATTGCTTAGTGAGTGTTTGCACTAGTAGGTGCTTAAAAGCATTTTTTTTAAATATAAATAGAATCATTTTTAAATCAATTGTAATCACTTTGAATCAATCACTATAGTTTGCAAACACACACTTAATGTTGTTTAAAGTTGTGTAGCATTGTTTAGCGTTGTTTAGAGTTGTGTAGTCTTGTTTTATATCTAGTTGTGTAAGGTTGTTTAGAGTTGTTTAGCGTTGTTTAGAGTTTCGTAGTCTTGTTTTATATCTAGTTGTTTAGAGTTATGTAGTCTTGTTTATATCTAGTTGTGTAAGGTTGTTTAGAGTTGTGTAGTCTTGTTTTATATCTAGTTGTGTAAAATTGTTTAGAGTTGTTTAGCGACGTTTAGCGTTGTTTAGAGTTGTTTAACATTGTTTAACATTGTTTAAGAGTTGTGTAGTCTTGTTTTATATCTAATTGTGTAATGTTGTTTAGAGTTGTTTAGCGGTGTTTATAGTCGTGTAGTCTTGTTTTATATCTAATTGTGTAAGATTGTTTAGAGTTGTGTAGTCTTGTTTTATATCTAATTGTGTAAGGTTGTTTAGAGTTGTGTATTCTTGTTTTAAAATATTTCAAACGTAATTTCTCTAAATAAAACGAGCGTGCTAGAAAAACATTAAAACTTATAAAATTCTTCAAGTTTTCTTACCATCTAAAATATTTCAAACATAATTCTTCAAGTTTTCTTACAATCTAAAATATTTCAAACACAATTCTTCAATTTTTCTCATAATATAAAATATTCCAAACATAATTCTTTAAATTATCTCCCAATCTCCTTTTGTTAATCCTGCACATCCAAGATATATATATATATATATATATATATATATATCTTATCTTAATACTCTATATTTGTGAAAATATAATGGGACACGTGTCACAATTTCAACACTCTATCACAAATTTTTCCTTCACCAAAATCGTCTATTTTAAAACCCCTTTCCATTTTTTCTATTTTCATCTCAAAATAATAATTTTAATATTATTTACTCATAACTATTATTTTTTAAATTTGAAATCATTTTAATCTTATCTTCTAATATTCAAATTTAAATGAAACAGAATTCCGTATATTCTTAATCTCATCTCGTATATATAATGGTCATCTTCTCCTTTAAAAATCTCATTCTACTTTCTTAATCTTTTATTTTTTTAAAGCTGATATCAACATTTATGATTTTTTTTTTTACATTTTTTTTTACAATTTTCTTCTTTTTTTTTTTTTTTTACAATTTCCTTAAATTTTCCTTTCTTTTTTCAATTATTTTCTTTTAAACTTTTGACTTGGTTTTTATTTTTTTTGTTCTCTCTCATTTTTGTTCTCTCCTCTCTCTTTTATTTATAGATTTTCAGTTTCTTAAATTATTTTTTTCGAAAAGTAAATTAATAGATTTACGAAATAGTTTTTTTTTTTAGGGGGATGAGGGGCTAGAGATCCGAATACAAAGGCTAATCGAATATAATTTCAACGATCTCGATAGAAACCCCTAAAAATCTTCTCCATTTCACTTTGAAGAAACGGTAGAGTGTACCGCACTTTGCGCCAAACTATGTGCTCATCGATTTAAGCTTCGTGGAAAGTGATTGAATTTGCACACTACAAATTCTTTTGAAAGCTTGATAATTCGTTCCACGATGCCACATTCCGGTCCTCTTCCTATTGTGCCCTTTTGGCACATTCGTATTGCCTGGGCCGAATCCGATCTGACTTCCATTGATATGAAATTTTCTGTCTTTGCCTTGCGTAATCCATTTTCAATTACTTTTAGTTCAGTCCCAAGTGATGATTGTTGCGGTAAGATTCTTTCGGCGAAGCATATTTTAATTTTTCCATCTCTTGTACTCACGGAACCCCCAACACCAAACTTCAATTCGTCTGGATTATGCGCCCCGTCAAATTCAAGAATATAAGATGTCGCCTCCACACTGTTCTCCTCATCATTACTGGTTTTAAAAAACCTTCTCTCTTCATGTACCTCCCCTCGGGTAGCTCTCCTAAAAGCATCCAGATATGCTATTACTCTTTCTCCCATGGTTTCCCGTATCTTGTGTGGGCCAGGCTCGTCCAAGTGTAATCTTGTATGCATCATTGAGCATCTTTCTCTCCACACTCCCCATGCAATCATGATTACTTATTCAAACAAAGATGTTGTCAGGGAATTTTGAATACCTTGAAGCAAGTCAATGATGTTTGAGAATTTTCCATTTTTAAATTCCAAACAATTTCCACACATTTTTAACTCTTGGACATGTAAAGATTACATGCGTTGTGCTTGGTGCAAAGGTGCCGCAAAGACCACAATTTGGATTAATTGGGATATGCCTTCGACTTAAGTTTCCTTCTGTAGCTACAAACTCCGTGCATAATTTCCAACCAAAATTTTTAATTTTTGGAGGAATTTTTACTTTACGGTGTATCGGCCATGGGATTCCATCGGCCAAAATCTTGTGTCCTCCTCATCGGCCTCACCAATTGTTGTTCTAAGAATGCCATCCACTTCAAATGGTAGAAAGCCAATATTCAACAACTCTTTATCCCACTCCCTTCTTTCATTAAGAAATCTTGTTACGTTGATGCCTGTTGCAATAGATGATTCGATTTTTCCTTCATTTAGGCCCAAAACCCATGCATCTCTATGTAGTCTAATCGTGTTCCCGTTTCCTAGCATCCATCGTAATCCTTTTTGTAATATTTCCCGACTAGCACATAGCGATCTCCATGTGAACGACGAGTTACTCCCCACTTCAGCTTCCATAATATCTCCATGCTTAAAATACCTGGCTTTAAAAATTCTTCCCACAAGAGAGGTTGGTTGTTCAATCATACGCCAAACCTGTTTGGCCAGAAGTGCTTGATTGAATTGAGTCATTTTTCGAAAACCCAAACCTCCTTGTCCTTTTGGTTTGCAAAGGTTCTCCCATTTTGTCCAGTGTATTTTGTTATGCTCCGTATTCTTTCCCCACCAAAAATTCGCAATAAGAGCCTCCAACTGGTCACAAATTTCTTTTGGAATTTTGAAGCACATCATAACATATGTTGGAATTGCCTGAAGTACAGCTTTGATTAAAACTTCTTTTCCACCTTCCGAAAATTCATTATTCTTCCAGTTTGTAATCCTTTCCCTCATTCTATCAACCAAATATGCAAATTGAATCCTCTTTCTTCTCAAAGAAAAAGTCGGAAGCCCCAGATAAATTTGGTGCCCTTGAGACATCCTAACATGCAAGACCTCTTTAACCATCTCTTTATTAGCTCCCTCCATTTTTGGGCTGAAAATAATAGATGATTTATCAAAATTCACCTTCTGTCCCGAGGCCTCCTCATATTGTTTGAGAATTTTTTGAATTCTTTTAACATTCTCCTTAGCAGCTTTAAAGAACACCACACTATCGTCTGCAAAAAGAAGATGTGTGATCATAGGAGGTGCTCCTCTAGCAACTCTGATTCCTTCAAGATTTTCATTGTCCGCTTGTTTTGTAAAACAAGAATATAATCCTTGTGCGCAGAGAACAAAAAGAAAAGGTGACAAAGGATCTCCTTGCCTGAGCCCTCTCGAAGGTCGAACTTTGCCAATAACAGAACCATTTACTCTGAAAACATAATTAACCGTAGTAACACATCGCATAGTAAGGTTGGTCACCTTCTCAGAAAACCCCATCTTCAACATTTGAGATTCAAGAAACATCCATTCAATTCGATCATAAGCTTTGCTCATGTCAAGTTTCAACGCCGCATACCCCTGCTTGCTCTTATTATGTCTCAACCAATGCATGCATTCGAAACTAATCAGGATATTATCAGCAATTTGCCTATCTTGCACAAAAGCACTTTGATTTTCATCAATCACATGTGGGAAAATCTTTTTCAACCTGTTAGCAATGGTTTTTGCAATGATTCGGTAACATACATTGCTTAGACTAATGGGACGGAAGTCTTTCAAAGTTTCTGGTTGCTTTACCTTAGGAATGAGTGATATAATGGTTTCGTTCCAGCCACTGATGTCTTCTTTCTCATTAAGAACTTTAAGGGCCTTCTGTTTAATTTTTTGTCCCACAATGTCCCACATCTGTTGATAGAAACGTGCGTTGAAACCATCAGGGCCAGGGGCCTTATTTGGATGCATATCAAACAGAGCCACACATACTTCTTTCTTTGTAAAAGAGATATCCAATAAGGAATTCATTTGGGAGTTCACTACAGGCATAATATTTCCTGTAATATTCTCAATCTGAGCCTCCGTAGGCTGTGTTGATGATAAGAGATAGGGGTGGGAATGGGTCAGGCTACCCGACAGGGGCCTACAGCTCGGCCTATTAAAGCTCGGCTCGACTCGACTCGTTTAATAAACAAGTCGGGCTCAAGCTTTTTTAGAAGCCTATTTAGCTAAATAGGCTTGGCTCAAGCTTTTTCGTAAGCCTTTTAAGCCCAACAGGCCGGCCTATATAAGTTCACATATATATATATATATACTTATAATATATATCAAATAAATAAATAAGTAAGTAAGAAAATTTAGTAAGACTAGTTATATTTTTCTTTGTAATAGTTGAAAAAATATTTGAATATTTTTTATTTTTAACATTCTATTACTTCAATTTCTTCATTTTGAGATTTAAAGAGTTAATTTTTATAATTTGATGATAATACTGTTGTAGATTTTTATTTTTTTAAAAATACACTAATAAGATTAAGAGGTCTTTAGAAGGTTTTCGGGCCAGGCCTATTTATTAAAAAGGTCAGGCTTGAGCCTTAAAAAAAGTTTATGACAGGCCATGAGCCAGGCTCGGGCCTAATAATTATATAACACGCCAGACTTTTTTTCTTAAAGTCTACCAAGGCCTGGCCCATTCCCACCCCTAATAAGAGATCCTCATAATAAGATTCAAGCAAGCTGGTAATATAGGAGTATCTATTATGATCTTGATATCTCAATTTATTTTTATTGTTTTGATCTCAAATTCTAAGATTAGCAAGTTTTCTTCACTCTTTATTAATGATGTCGGTGGTATTTATTATTCGTGATTTATTATTAATATTTTTTTATATATTTAATATATATCAAATTATTGTACTATTTTTTTAAAATTTGAAATCATTTTAATCTTATCTTCTAATATTCAAATTTAAATGAAACAAATTCCGTATATTCTTAATCTCATCTCCTATATAATGGTCATTTTCTCTTAAACGGATTTCATTCTACTTTTTTTTAGCTGAAATCCAACATTGTTCTCTCCTCTCTCTCTCTCTCTTTTATTTTATTTATAGATTTATAGTTTCTTAAATTATGTTTTCCGAAACTGTAAATTAATAGATTTACGAAATTGGATTTCCTTGTTATTGTTGCACGTTTTTAATTATAATTATTTAAATTTAATTAGAATCAATCGGTAGTTCACATCTTAAATTTTCTTATTGTCTCAATAAAGAAAATATGAGTATCTATAATTATGATCTTGATATATCAGATATGATTTACAGTATTTTTATTATGATCTTGATATCTCAGATATGATTTATTTTTATTGTTTTGATCTCAAATTATTGTACTAAATTTATTTGAAATCATTTTAATCTCATCTCAGTCATCTTCTTCTTTAAATGAATCTCATTCTACTTTCTTTCCTACTTTCTTATTCTTTTGTTTTTTTTAAACTGATATCCAACTAGTATGATTTTTTTTATTTTCTCTTTTACTCTTTTATTTATGGTCACATCTAATTGTCTTAGGGTCTGAATAAAGAAAATAGGAGTATCCATCATAATGGAAAGCATGATTTATTTTTATTGTTTTGATCTCAAATTCTATCCTTCAAATTAAGATTAGCAAATTTCTACTAATTTTTAAATTTATTTATAAATAGTTATACATAAAAATTCTACATTGTAACCCTTTTTAATAAATGTACCATTTAAATGAATAGAGTTGTTGAGAAAAATAAAAAAATTCTATAGAGTTGTTGAGAAAAAATAAATTTACCATAACCACTCTAATTGCTTAGTTATACATGTACATGGTATTGTTGAGAATTTTAAAGAATTTTTAGTAATTGTCAATAAAAAAAATCAAATAGTAGTAAGTGTATTTTAGAATAATTTAACAAACTTTACTTGAAAAAGTTTTTAGTAATTGTCAATAAAAAAATATAAAATCTTCCAATAAAGTTTGATTAGGAAAATTAAATACTATTTTGTGCCATGAAAATAGGTAAAAATTCCACATGGTTCTACTTTAAAATTTAGATTTAAAATTTTAAAATCTTATCCTACAAATAACTAAAAACCCTACAAAAGTCAACCCTATAAATATGGTTCTACTTTAAAATTTAGATTTAGAATTTTAAAATCTTATCCTACAAATAACTAAAAACCCTACAAAAGTCAACCCTATAAATATAGATACATATAATAACCTATATAAAATTATTTTATAATGCCCTTTCATATTAAAAATATTTTTAATTTTACAATTAAAATTATAATTTTATTAATGCACATTTTATTAATATATTAAAAAAATATTATAATATATAAAAATATAAATACAATAATATAGATTCTAATTTATAGATATGTACTATGTTATAAATATATTAGAAAAAAAAAAGTTTATTTGTTAACTCAAATTTTAATAAATCGACACACGTAAAACGCTGTCATGTCTTCTTTACAATCAAATATGCACATCTTGCTGACTTCAAAATGATAATGATGTAAGGCAAATGCCTTTTTTACAATTAAATCTGCGTGCGTAAAAATGTGTCGTTTTTACAAATCTGCGTAAAAATGAGTGTTAGTGTAAAAAATATAACTCATGCACCCTACCAATGAGTGTTAGTGTAAAAATGAGTGTTAGTATTAAGAAAAGATATAACTCATACACCCTACCATATTACACCCTAACTGGACTTGTTATCTATCAAAGAGTTTCAACAATAGTAAAATTAACACCCCAATTGAATTGAAGACATGCTATCTATCAAAAAGTTTCAAATTAATTATCAACAATAGCAAAATTAATTACCTCCTCAATTGAAGATTGAAGACATGTCTTCAATTCAATTGAGGAGGTAATTAATTTAGGAGGTAATTAATTTTGCTAGATAGTATGTCGGGTTAGGGTGTCTACGAAATAGATAGCATGGGTCATGAGACGAGTACTACGAAATATGGAATTGATGTCGGGTTTGAAAATAAATTTTGGGAAATGCTCGGTCATTGGCGTAAACGTGGAGGACACTATCCTGAATAATATGGCGGAGGTCCTAGGATGCAGAGTTGATACCATTCCTTTCACATACTTAGGAATGAGAGTCGGATCGAATCACAGGAGAACAGTGGAATGGACCTCGATTGTGGGGAAAATAAAAAACAGGCTAGCACAATGGGATGACAAGAAGATCTCGATGGGCGGCAGGATCACGTTGTTAAATTCGGTTATCTCTTCTCTTCCGACATACTATCTGTCTTTCTACCATATACCAAAAAAAACCATGAGTGAGATTGTGAGGCTACAACGTAATTTTCTTTGGGGGGGAGGGAGTAATGGGAAAAGAGTAGCATGGATCGATTGGAAAAGAGTCTGTAATACGAAACAACTAGGTGGGCTAAGGGTTAGAGATATTGGAATTTTTAACAAAACTCTACTGGGGAAGTGGGGATGGAGATATCTACATGAAAAAAACAGTTTGTGGGTTAGGGTTTTGAGATCTAGGTATGGGAACGCCTGGGGAGATGGCTTCGGCCTATTCCCAACAGGGGGGGTTGGGAGGGTATCACTATGGTGGAGGGATATTTTAAAAATGATAGGAGAGGGTAATGGGGGCTGGTTTCATGAAAATCTCTCGAAGGTACTAGGGGATGGGAGAAATACTTTCTTTTGGGAGGAGAACTGGACGGGGGAGGGAACTTTTAAAGATAGATTTAGGAGATTGTACCAGATTAGCATAGACAAGGGGAAAACAGTGGGGGAAATGGGGGTTTGTGAGGGAGAGTCATGGAATTCGACATGGAGATGGAGAAGGGCTCTCTTTGATAGGGAACTAACATCTTTTAACGATCTGATATCTATGATGGACAGGTTCAAACCCAAAGACGGAATAGAGGATTCGTGGAAATGGCTGGCATCAAACACGGGGAAGTTCTCCACAAAAGAAACGTACTCGACCCTTTTCAACCAGAGCCAAGACACTCGACCGGACGACAGGCTGATCCAAGGGTTCAAAAGTATTTGGAAGAGCTTTGCACCCTCAAAAGTCAAAGCTCACACATGGAGGCTCTTATGGGGAAGACTGCCAACACGATCCAACCTTAGAAGAAGAAACATCCTCAACCAGAACGATGATCTAAGGTGTGTACTATGTGGGGTAAGTGAAGAAACTGAGAAGCATATCTTCCTGGAATGCCCCCAAGCATACCAAGTTTGGATGGACTGTCTGGATTGGCTCAAGATACCGTCAGCACTACCGTCAGAATTACTAGATAATTTCCTTGGTTTTGGAGGCCTCATCAAACGAAGAAACGGGAAGAAGATCGCCACATCTACATGGTTATGTGTGGTATGGCTCATATGGAAGTGGAGAAACGCAGTCCTCTTCAGAAACGAGATATTCTTGACCACCAAGGTTAAGGAGGAGCTAAGGGCAAGACTTTGGAGCTGGTTCACAGTCAAATATCCCACTCGAAACACCTCGCCTTTCAAGGACTGGGTGACAGACCCACTTAAGTGCATGGCCTGAGTCACTATGTATTTTAAATGTTTACTGTTTGTCTCTCTGATGATTAAACTTGTACACTGAACTATTCGGGTATTTCTTGTACCCAGTTTTAATACAATTCCTTTTACCGATCAAAAAAAAAACTATCTATCAAAAAGTTTCAAATTAATTATCAACAATAGCAAAATTAATTACCTCAATTGAAGACGTTATCTATCAAAAAGTTCTAAATTATCAACAATAGCAAAATTAATCACCTCAATTGAAGTTGTAAGCTATTGATGAGAACCACGATACGAATAAATCCGTAATCCCTAGCTCATTGGAGTTGTAAGCTATTGATGAGAATAGCGATACGAATAAATCTGTAATCCCTAGCTCAGGCTAGCAAGCGGACTGCAAACTATTTTGCAAAATAAATTCTACTATTATTTTCTTCTCTTTCTTCTATACGATAGTTTTACACAAATATATAGAAATTTAATCATCCACAAAATATGCAAATATCCTAACAAACTAACCAATAATATTTAATGCATATCTATATTTCTAAAAATAAGGCAATAAAATAAAAGATAAATCCATTGGGCCGTCCTTCATTCCGGCTCTCGACTATACATAATTTTGAGCCCACGACCCTCATTCTCATCATTCCCATCTCCTTCACAAACATCCTTGTCCTCAAGGATGCATTCAGAATTATCAGAGTCCGATTCACCGTCGTTGATCAAGAAAATTTGTTTGGTCTTATCCGGTTCAATCGAAAACGCTTTTCTGCAATATTTTTCGGCAAATTTAAAGTCTTTGTGTTGCATGCTAAATTTTCCAACAATCTCGAACATTCTTTCTCAACCATGATCTGAACCTTTTTCCCTTGATATCTTACGGACTTGGTTCTTTTTTCAGAAATTGTTATTTCTTGCCTATTGTAGTCAATTTCATCTTTATCATCAACCAAAATATCAACAATCTCCTCAAAATTTTGTGGTATATCATAACCACAATTTTCATCGAAATATTCATAGAAAATTGGTGGTGCATCATAACCACAATTTTCATCAAAATATTCATCGAAAATTGGTGGTACATCATAACCACAATTTTCATCAAAATATTCATCGAAAATTGGTGGTCCATCATAACCACAATTCAGGTTCACCCCTTTGTTAGAGCTTGTACCGAAGGTGCAGTGTTCTTCAGATGACGAACTTGACTTGATTCTTGATCCGGTTCTTGATGATTTCTTGTGTAACAATTTCGACATCATTCGTTTCATCTTGGCATTGATACTTTTGAATTTTGTTTCAATTTGATGACATCTTGTCTCTAGTAACTCAATACGTTCCCGATGAGTTCCTACCATGACGAGTTCCTACCATGACGATCGTGATTCTCAAATACTCTCAACGAAAGCACCAATTTGATGAGAACCACGATACGAAATACGAATAAATCCGTAATCCCTAACTCGGGCTAGCAAGAAGCAAGAAACGGGACTACAAACTATTTTGCAAAATAAATTCTACTCCCTCCGTCCCAAAGTTGAAGCCACAAACCAAATTGGCACAGGTTTTAATAAATGAGTTGTTTATTAGTATTGTGTAAGATAAAGTGGGGGTAATAAAGACTTTTCAACTTTATAAATAGTAATAAAGTTACTTTTTAGTGTAATAAAGTAGTGGCATTTGTTGTAATATTGTGATGTTTTAAGGGGAGTGTTTAAAAGTGTTTTTACTATTTTAGGTAATGTGGCTTCAAGTATGGGACGCCCAAAATGGTAAAATGTGGCTTCAAGTATGGGACGGAGAGGGAGTATTATTTTCTTCTCTTTCTTCTATACGGTAGTTTTACACAAATATATAGAAATTTAATCATCCACAAAATATGCAAATATCCTAACAAACTAACCAATAATATTTAATGCATATGTATATTCCTAAAAATAAGGCAACAAAATAAAAGATAAATCCATTGAGTCGTCCTTCAATCCGGTTCTCGACTATACGTAATTTTGAGCCCACGACCCTCATTCTCATCAGCTATCAACAACACGACTAATTCAGCACCCTTCAATCCAGCTCTCGACTATACGTAATTTTGAGCCCACGACTCTCATTCTCATCAGCTATCAACAACACGACTGATTCAGCACCCTTAAGCTCTCAACAACACGACTGATTCAGCACCCTTAAGCTCTCCACAATCATAATAAAGATAAATTGTCTTGCCGTTCTCAACTAAAGCTACTAATCTATCTCATGATCGAAGAGAAGGGAGCTGATATTCCCAAATAAAAATTCTGAAAAAATCCAACTCAACTTTTGATAAACTAAAAGGATCAAGTAAAAAAACATATCTTCAACCATAAGCAAAAACACAAACATTTGGTGAGCAAAATGAAGTAATGATCTAAATAAACTCTCATTTGAATAAATAAACTCTCATTTGAATAAACAAGTTCAGAGTCTAGATAACGCAAATTCGAGAGTCTAACCGTAATTGAACCAATGTTTTTTCACAGAACGATCGAGTGGTTGCTTTTCCCCGTAGAATCAAAGTCTAGATAACGCAAATTCGAGAGTCTAACCGTAATTGAACCAATGTTTTTTCACAGAACGATCGAGTGGTTGCTTTTCCCCGTAGAATCAATCGTTTTTTTTTTAAGGAAGAAGAGGACCAATTTTTTTTTTTTTGTGGGAACCTTCAATCCTCTTGAGTTCCAGGAAGAAGAACACTGAACACCACCCCACAGAGTTTTTTCTCACACGATTGATCAAATTTCTTACAAAGATTGAGAAAGAGTTTTTTGTTTTCAATTTTTTTATTTTTTTTATATTGCAATTAAACTTGATCAAAGGAGATAGGACCAAAAATAAATATGCAATGGATTATCCGGCCATATTTGACAATTCCCATTATATATATATACGGAGTATATATTAAGTATAGACGAATAAAAAATAAATGCTTGTATACAAAGTTTGAAAGAAATAAATATATTTTTTTTTCTTTTTTCATGTATTTTTTCTTAAATTTGTTTCTTAATACTCCAAAAATAATTTTTTTTTTCAATGGAGTCAATAATATAGATTGATGGTGTATTTGAGATTATTATCTAAATTTTTGCTAAGAATCGTAAAAATGTCCTTAAAATTGAACAATATTATTAATTTTTTTTTTAAAAAATTAGTTTGGTATTTTAAATTTTTTGTTCATTTATATTTAAAAGTATTTTATTGTAGAAAAAAACTTGTGTGAGACCGTCTCACGGATCTTTTTGTTGGTCCTGAAAGGAGTATATAACAAGTGTATGGGGGGACTACACTTGTATGCAAATCTTTTCAAACTTTGATCAAACCAGAGTTCAGCAAGGTTGTCCTGGACAACTCTGCTGATATGATTAACTCTTTATAGATAATCAAACTACTAAGTACTATTGAGTACTTAGTTGAATAACTATCTAAGGGAGTTATATGTGCGGAATTAGTGGTTGGCCCTTTAGTTTAAACTCCTTTTAAGTTCTGAAATCACTTAGTCAATCAATCCAGTTTTCAGGGAACTTGTCCAAATTTGTTTTGCACAGTCTTTGAATGTTTATCCTTTGAAAGATCAGTTTTGTGTGCAGTGTTGAATGTATGAAAGTACTTGAAAGTAAATCAACACAAGAGTTTATAGTGGTTCAGAGACTCAAGCTCCTACATCCACTTTCCCTGATTTAACAGGATAATTCCTTCACTCTTGGAATTAACTTGTTTTATAGTGTCAAGGTGCACTTGATCAAGAACACCACTCCTTGGTGAATTGATCCCTAGGATGTCTAGAGTCCTAGTACCCTCTTCTCAACTCAGAACTGAACTGTTCTTCTCTCAACAGTCAGCTCCTACCACTTCTACTACTACAACCTTCTCACTTTCTTACTTGAAAGATGTAAGGGTTGAAGTAAGGTTCCAACTAATGAGATATCCTTTACAATGAAGGTCAGTGTATAAGGATTAGGATATCTCTCTAAGCTTTGTATGGATATACAATAAGGTTCAGCTTAGAAGAAGTGTATGAAGACTAAGATGGTCTTTTGAAAGCTTGAATGTTCTATGAGCTTTTAGCTTCAGAATAGTTGATGTAGTTGGATTCTGTTGAGGTGCTTTCAAATGGTCTTCACACTTCTGTATTTATAGACAAATGAAGGATTTGCCCGTTGGAGAGGCAACCCCTAAGTGTCCATAAATGTCTTCTTTGAGTTCTTCAACTTAGAAGACAGATTCTTGATAGTGACATGTCCTCATTTCGGAAATAAACGGTTGTATAGACTTTGTCTTCATTCTGCAGCACTCTTCCCAATGTCTGACTTCAAGATTCACTTGTTCAAACATGGACATGGCTTCTGATGGTTGGTCCTATGATAAGGACAACATTCCTTATCAGTAGACAACTCTCCTTATCACTATCAGTAGACTTTGCTTATCAGCATAGTTGGCTTGCTCTTTTCAGATGACTTGGCTCTTTCCCTTTGCTTCTTTTGCATGTATTCTTAGCATGTTTCTTTGAAGATCTTTAGGGTATAGTTGTCTTGATCTTTTCAGCATAGTTGGTCTTTGACTTTCAGAAGACTTGTTCTGGTTTAACTTTGCTAAGACAACTCTCCTGGGCATCTCTTCAGAAGACTTGGCAATCATTCCAGAATTTGAGCCTTGAGGGGACTTGTTCTTGATAAGACTTCGAAGCATATGTTCCCCCTCAAATTGTGCATCTATTAAACTAAGAGCTTCCTAACATTTCAGCTTCTCATCTAGCCTTATGCTATATGCTCTAACATTCTTATAAC
Organism: Galeopsis tetrahit; assembly: GCA_963675135.1. NCBI lineage: Eukaryota > Viridiplantae > Streptophyta > Magnoliopsida > Lamiales > Lamiaceae > Galeopsis > Galeopsis tetrahit. The sequence goes on along the minus strand of OY776128.1, from coordinate 52,283,448 downwards.
ATAATCATCTTAGACTTAGGCATGTCTCAGGGGGTTTTGGTATTGAATCAAAACACTTCTCATTTTATTACCAACAATTTCCCCCTTTTTGATGATGCCAAAACCTATACATCTTATGCAAAAGTGACTTGACTCCACCTATTACATTTATCTTCAGAAGACATGACTAGAGTCAATTTTTCTGAAAAAGAATGTGTTAGTGTATTTTCTGTTTTTCAGTGCATAGAGATTGATAGGTTAGACAAGTTATGCTTCAGTAATGTTGATTCAAAATGTGTTCAACTATCATTCAAATAAGATCATTACAAGCATGTTGATAGTTGAGCAAACATATCAGAGCATGAATCATTACATCAGAACATAAGATATCTAAGTTACATAATCAGAGCAATAAACTATCTAATGATCAAAGCAATATTGAATAAGATAGTCTTTCAGAGCATTGATCCTTAAGTATCAAGCAAACAGTCATCAGGACAAAGCACATCAGCAGTCTTGATAAATTTCAGCATAGATGACTTTTCAGTAAATCATCAATCAAAACAATCAGATCATTAGAAAAGGATCAAGAGGACTTAGCCAATTTCAGAAATTATCTTCAGGAGGTGGCACCATCCCATATTGTGCCCACACCCTTTTCTTTAGCTCCATGGCCTCTTGATTAGTGCCCTTTGGTCCAAGTTGCATCCTGTTCAACTTCGGGATTCCAACAAACTCTTGGAGAATTTTGTTCTGATCTATCCATCCATCCAGCTTTGGAGGCATATATATGATTGGCTTGGGGGCAGTGAGTTCAAATCTTGCAATGTCAGCAGCTGCAAGCAGTTGTTGATATAGCTCTCTGTGATACTCTATCATGAACTCAGCAAAAGTGGAGTTGGCATCTCTTCCATTCCATCTGTCAATGACATAGTAGTCATAGACAAACTCCCTTTTGGCCTCTTCCCATGAGTCATTCAGCTGTATTGGCACCCATTTATCCAAGTGAGGATATTTGGTGTCCATGGGGATCAAAAGTTGTGGCTTTAGTTTGCTGTAAGTTGCTCTCTTCCTTCTTGGCTTTTGGAAATCAGCTCTTCTCTTGTCTCTTGCTCTATTTGCCTCTTCCATCAAGTCCATTTTTTCTTGGTCCCTCATCATGGCCAGCTTCTGTTGAGTTTCAGGGTCTTTGCCATACCCTTCATGGAACAGATTTGATGGATCATTCAGTATTACAACTTTCTTCTTCTTTGGTCCAGGTCCAAAGCCTTCTTCCTACAGCTCTTCCACATCTTCAGCAGCTTTGGCACCTTCAGTGGACTTAGTCTCAGCAGACTTATCTTTTTCAGCAGTCTCAGCCTTTTTGGTCATTTCAGTAGACTTGACCTTAGACTTTTCAGCAGTCTTGCTCTTCTTAGAAGTAGACTCTTCTTCCTCAATTCTGGACTCAGGGGGGAGATCAAGGTTGTTGGGAAAATCAGTGAATGTTTCAGCTTTCCTTTTGTTTCCCTTGGCCTTCTTGATCTTTCCTCTAGTTTGGACACCTTCAACATCCTTGTCCAAACCAGACACTTCACCTCCTGGTCTTTGCTGTAGCCTAACTCTCTCTTCTTGAGCTGAAGCCATTGAATTTTTCAAGGCTATGGCTAACTGCTCTTCTTCATCAAGATCTTCTATGTTCAGCACTGCTGGCTCTTTTCCTTTTCCTTCAGCAACCTTGTCTTTGCCCTTATCAGAGCCTCCAATGATCAAGACACCTTTTGCCCTTACTCTTTCCCTTTCCCCCTTTTTGGCAACATCAAAACATTGAGGTTTGAGCTCACTCATTGTGGATGCCATTAAGGATTGGGCTTGGGTCAGGGACTTCATCTCTTCCAACAAATATACATTCTCATCATGTATATTCTGCATTCTGTCACTGCTCAAGCTAAGGAAAGCTAGAACAGGCTTCATCTTTTGTTGGACAACTTCCTCCATGGTTGCTTTCAGAGATGCATCAAGTTGGGCTTTAAGGAATTCAGTGAGGTTAGCCACTGCACTCTCAGCAATGTTGGCCATCACCTCTTGGGAAAATTTTTCTGAGGCAGCTTTCACCATTGCTAGCCTTTGTGCCTCTGCCCTCTTCTTCTGCAAAGCTGATTTCTTCCCAAGTGCCTGCTTGACAGTTAGTCTAAGAGCTTGAACATTTGAATTGTGATTATCTCTTAGCAACTTCTGTTCCTTCTTGACTTCTTTTGAGATGGACTCCATACTGGCTTTAGCTTTTTGGACCTCAGTAGAAATGGTTTGAAGACCAGATTCCACTCCACTTATTCTTGCCTCCAATGTGGGTAGCACCACATCTTTAGAGCCAGTTAATCTCATCTCCACAGATGCCAATGTTCTTCCTTGCTCATCCAAGGCTCCAGAAGTTTCTGCATGAGCAGATTGGACTTGATGAGCCAAGAAGTCCAACTTTGTTGTTTGCATCCCAAGCAAGGCTTGTGCTGATCCAGAATCCACTTGGATGGGTGCATCTGTTAAGAGATCATCTTCAAAGATTTGGTCAAGAGAAATACCTGCAAATTCAGAGAAATCAAATGGGTTAGTGAATAAGCACTCATCACCCTCAGTTTCTTTTGCACAAGACTCTGATACATCAGCAGTCTTCTTCTCATTTTCAACTACTTCTTTTCTTCCTTCAGTATTGATTTACTCACATAAAGGAACATGCCTCCTTTCATCAAGGGATTCTTGAAGTTCAGATTTGACTTCAAGAATAACCTGTCCTTCCTCACTTATACCACCCTCATTTAGTGGTACACTCACTATCTTAGTGATTACAACCTCTCTATCATCCACAACTCCCTCTTGTCTTTTCTCAACACTCTCCTTTTCAACTCCTTCACTTAAACCTGCAGCATCTTCACCTTCAACAAGGTTCAAAGATGGCAGTTGTTGGGAGATCACAGTGCTTTTATCAGCAGCCACTGAGTCATCCTGAATGATTAAGGGCTGATCAGTGTCCAACTCTTCTGACACTGAATAGGCCTTAATCAAACTAGCCTTTATAATAGGAACCTCAACATCTTTAGGCTGTGCCTTGGGTTCAGAAGAACCTTTATTGGCAGATGTATCTTTGGTTGTGTCACCAGCCTTGGTCAACACCTCTGATGAAACAGAGCCTTTCCTATGGTAGGTTAAGAGAGGGGTTGAAGGCAATTTGGATTCAGGAGGGTTGGGATTGGTTTCAGGAGGGTTGGGGTTTGAGGGATCATCAGGGGAATCATCATCATTTGAGCTACTTTCAGGGTGTCTGATGTCCTTAGCAATTCTCTCCTTCTCTTCAAGGATCTTATCATCCACTAACTTTGCAAAAACATCCTCATCAATGAGAAATCTTGTCTTTAAGACTCCAGCAAAGTGTAGTAGCCTACTCTCCTCCACTTGCCACCAATTTGCACCCTTATCTTGGATGACTTGTGAGATCTCCATGATTGTTTTGTCTTTGACATCCACAAGCATCCTCAAATCATGAAACATCTTCTGAATTCTAGGAAATTCAGCAAGTTGTGGGTACAAACTGTCCACAGTAGCCCTGGCTCCACCTCTGAGCATACTCTCATAAGTATACTCCTCCTCATCTCCACTGGAATGGGGACTTTGGGTTATAGGGGAGTTGGCTCTGGTTTCTCCTAAAGTGGCTTCAGGGAGTTTGAGTTCAGGGGGGTTGACCTCAGAAGGGTTGGGTGCTGCAAGGGTTGCTTCAGTTGCTTTTGAGAGCAATGGATCTGAAGGGGCTTTGCTCAGGGGGGTTGGCTCATGAAGTGCAGCTTCTAAGAACTTTGAATAATTGAGCATGGATGAGTCAAGTGGAGAATTCAGTCTTGTCTCATCCACAGCAAGGTCAGCTAGCACATCAATGCCACTTGTTTGCACACTCCCTTCTAGAGAATATCTCTTGGTAAGATTGAGAGGGGTGATGGGTTGCTTTGTGGGGGTTATATGGGTTTCAGGTAGGTTGGCCTCTTGAGGTTGACCTTCAGGGACCTTGGACTTAGGAGTTCCAGAACCAGAAGAGTTGGTCCTAGACTTAGATTTTGTCCTACTTTCAGCCCTACTCTCCTTCAAGGCAAGTTGGAGAGTTCTATCCTCCTGAAGCTCCAAAATTTTCTTAGTAGGTTTGACCCTTCTCTTGCTTGCCCTACTGCTTCCACTTCCTTCCTTATCCTTCTCAGGGACAACTTCCCTGGGCCTCTTATCACCCTTCTTCTTCTCCCTTGTCTCATTGTACTTTTGCCTTAATTCTTCTGAATGATCAGATGGCATTTGTACTCCTTCTTTGTCAACTTCTTCTACCTCAGTAGATGCTCCAGAAGTCTCTTCTGAAGGAATTTGAGACACTTTTCATGTCTTCACAACTCTGGCCTTTGTTCTCTTCTTCATTTTTGGCTTCTCCTCAACCTTCTCTTCAGCAGGTTTGGCCAGTTGCAACCTCCTTTGTTCAGTTTTCTTGCTTAGCTTCCTGAACATCACTTTCTGGGCAGGGAGGGGCTTTGCAAAGGTTTGCATTTGAGAATAATGGGAAAACCTTTCAATCAACAAGCTTGCCCTGGTGCAATACTTGAGTTTTCCTTCCAATACAACCTTGTTGTGAACTTTCACCTTAAATTTGGCCTTTTCCTTCATCATCTCAGACAAGATGAAGGTCCTCCAATCAAACTTGATGCCCTTGTCACTGGCATCAATAACTGCAGCCATAATTCTGATTCTTGGGAAGCTGACTTGCTCCAGACTTCCAGTGTTGCTCAAAAGACTTTTGGCAACCACTTCAAACAATGTAAGGAATTGTGGCTTGAGGGTCCTCTTATGTTGAGTATGGGCCCTGGAACCAATAGCCACTCTTGAGCTATCTCTTCTTCATGGTCAGCACCATAGAATTCTGGATTCCTTCCCTTAGAGGGCAATCCAAAAGCTCCTTCAAGATCTTCTGCAGAGAATTTCACCCTGTGAAATCTCTCTTCTTCCTCACCTTCTGCCACATATGACAATCTTGTAGCAACCTCACCATCCTCAGGCTTACCTCTCCACTTGAGGAAAGCAAAGAACTCAGCCATATAGCTCTCCAGACATGAGCTTGGTCTTTCCTCCATAAACTTCTTGAGTCCAGCTCTTCTCAGCCATCTAAGAGTTGGAGTAATTTCAGGATCTTCACTCTCAAAAGAGACTATGGGCTAAAAAATGAGGTTGTTCTTGTTGCTAAGATAGCCAAAATCAAGGTCTAGAGCCTTGTTAGAGAAGTCAATGATCATATCAGGTCTGGCTTTGGGAGCCATTGAAGGATTCAGAAAGGATATTGAGAGAGTTTGAGAGTGTTTGAAGAAATGAAAGCTAGGGTTTCGAATACTTGGGGAAGAAGTGAGTTTGTGGGGGTTCTTAAGACTTGTGAATATTCTAAAAAGAATGTATGTCAATGAGTAGGTGAGTCTCAAGAGTTTTCAACGGTTGATAAAAGTGGAAATCAAAATTGAACGGCCAGGATTGATTTCAGAGGAGTTGGCCAATTTTGATCCAATGGTCAATAACCAATGAAACAGTGAAAAACTATTTTCTATTCAAATGTGGAAGTTATTTAATCTTGGTTAATGCTTGGGGAGTTTTCGAGATAGATCATGGCTTGAAATGTTTAATGCAAACAAGAGTTAAATCTTGGCATTTAATGCATGGAAAGCGACCTTTTGGGTGGGAGACAAATTAAAATCCTATAAAGGTGATATCTGTAAAAGGAATGGGACAGATATCAAAATAGGCAATGATTGCCCAAAATAGGTGCTTATCATACCAAGAATTGGTTTGATAGCCAAGACAACTTATCTAACCCCACATGGACAAGTGTCCTGAAAAGATGTGGACAAGTGTCCTGAACATTTGAGGTCATCTCTTCTGAGTTTCAGTAGACTTGACCAAGTCTGCTGAACACTTCTCTCATTAACTCCAATTGATTTACTTGTCCAACTTCCCTGGATCAAGTAATCCCAATTCTGCTGATAGCTCTAGAATTCTTGCCTCTGCAAGTGGCTTTGTCAATATATCAGCTTTTTGGTGATCTGTGTGGATTTTGACTAACTTGATGTCTTTCTTCTCCACATGATCTCTGATGAAGTGATGCTTGATGTCCACATGTTTGCATCTAGTGTGCAAAACTGGATTCTGTGAAATTGCTATGGCACTATTGTTGTCACAGAATATAGGCACTTCAGCAGAGTTGACATTGTAGTCTCTTAGTTGTTGTCTCAACCAAAGGATTTGAGCACAACAACTTCCAGCTGCAAAATACTCAGCTTCAGTGGTGGAAATAGCCACTGTGTTCTGCTTCTTGGAGAACCAAGATATGAGTTTGTTGCCCAAGAATTGACAAGTCCCTGAAGTGGACTTTCTGTCAATTCTACGTCCTCCATAGTCAGCATCTGAGTAGCCAGTTAACTCAATGTTGTCATCAGCAGGGTACCAAATGCCTAGATTTTCAGTGCCTTTGAGATACCTCAATATCCTCTTTGCAGCCTCAAGATGACTTTTCTTAGGATTGGCTTGAAACCTTGCACAAACACCTACTGCAAAGGTGATGTCAGGTCTGCTGGCAGTGAGATAGAGGAGTGAACCAATTATTCCTTTATACTCAGTAGAGTTGGTTGGGACACCACTCTCATCAGGATCCATCTTCCAATTTGTGTTCATTGGGATCCTTACTGGCTTGCTAGTATCACACCCAAACTTTTTGATCATTTCTCTGGTATACTTGGCTTGGTTGATGAAAATCCCTTCTTTAGATTGCTTGACTTGAAGTCCCAAAAAGAAGTTCATCAACCCCATCATGGACATCTCAAACTTGCTTTGCATAAGCTTTGAGAACTTCTCACACAGCTTCTCATTGGGGGATCCAAAAATTATGTCATCCACATAAATTTGGACAAGCAAGATGTCCTCTCCTTTAGAGATTCTGAAGAGTGTTCTGTCCACAGTTCCCTTGATGAATCCATGATCCAAGAGGAATTGGGACAGAGTGTCATACCAAGCCCTAGGGGCTTGCTTGAGTCCATATAGAGCCTTCTTCAATCTGTAGACTTGATTTCCAACCTCAAAACCAGGTGGTTGCTCCACATAGACTTCTTCTTTCAAGACTCCATTCAGAAAGGCACTCTTGACATCCATTTGGTACACTTTGAACCTCTTGTGGGCTGCATAGGCTAGAAAGAGCCTTATTGCTTCAAGCCTTGCCACAGGTGCAAATGTCTCATCATAGTCAATGCCTTCTGATTGGCAATAGCCCTTTGCCACTAGTCTTGCTTTGTTTCTGACAATCACATCATTCTCATTTTTCTTGTTCTTGAACACCCACTTGGTTCCAATGACATCTTGATGTGAAGGTCTATCCACCAGCTCCCATACATCATTTCTGGTGAATTGGTTCAGCTCTTCCTGCATTGCAGTGATCCAATTGGCATCTTGAAGTGCTTCTTCAATGTTACTTGGTTCTTGTTCTGACAAGAAATAACAAAATAGAGCACTTTCACCATGAAATCTTCTTGTTTTGACTCCTATTCTTGGGTCACCAAGTATTAGATCAGTAGGATGGTCAGACAACCAAGTCCTTCTTTTTCTGATCTCTTCAGTAGAGTTGTCCTCTACTGAAGTTGAGTTATTTTGATCATAAAATTCAGGGAAATTTAATGCAGGATCTAATTCAGGATCATAATTAGGGGTGTTGTCCTCAATATCAGGGATATTGGCATTTTCAACATTGTTGGTTCCCCCTTGATTATTTGATCCATTAACTACCTCAGCAGGGATTGCTTCTTCATTGGTAGTGGTTAGGGCTATTACACGAACCGAGCCGCTCGTGAGCTCGGCTCGGCTCGATAAGGCTCGAGTTCGCCTCGGCTCGTTCGTTAAATGAGACGAGCTCGAGCTCGTTAGATACTCGATTTATTAACGAGCCGGCTCGAGCTCGACTTGTTAGGCTCGATATCTAAAATTTTTCTTTTATTTCCATTAGGCTCGGCTCGACTCGATAGGCTCGTTAGGCTCGTTAGACCCTTTAACGAGTCGAGTCGAGCTCGTTTCTTAGCTCGCCAATGTTATCGAGCCGAGCTCGAACTTCAAATACTCGGCTCGGCTCGAATAACAGCCCTAGTAGTGGTTACCTGAATGTGAACTGGGATTGGGTCATTCAGTTCACCATTTCCTTCAGTGGGGTTTGCCTCAGGAAGGTTGCCTTCAGGATTGTTATCCATCCTTATGATTTCAGGTAGGTTGGCTTGGACAACATCTAGGAATTCAGTGTCTTTGCCCTTTAGGCTCAGTCTGGTTGTCCTTTGTGTGATTTCTTCTGCCTCTAAGTCCTTGTTCCTGAACTCATGAGTAGATTCATCAAACACAACATGAGGTGTTTCCTCCACAATAAAGGTTTTCTTGTTGTAGACTCTGAAAGCTCTACTGATTTGAGAATATCCAAGGAATACTCCCTCATCAGCTTTGCTATCAAAAGCTTTCAACTGTTCTTTCCCATTGTTGTGAATGAAACACTTGCAACCAAATATGTGAAAGTATGACACTTTAGGCATTCTTCCTTTCCAGAGTTCATAGGGGGTTTTGCCTTGCCCCTTAGTAATCAAACATCTATTTTGAGTATGGCATGCAGTGTTTATAGCTTCAGCCCAAAACCTCTTAGGTAGATTAGAATCAGCAATTAAAGTTCTAGCAGCTTCTTTTAAGGTCATATTTCTTCTTTCAGCAACTCCATTTTGTTGAGGAGTTCTGGCTGCTGAGGTTTCATGAGCTATTCCATTTGATGTGCAATACTCATTGATGTATGAATTTATGAACTCAGTGCCTTTATCAAATCTTATCTTGATAATGCTAAGGCTTTTCTCATTTGACAGTCTCTTTAAAAGTTCAGGGAGTTTGACTTGTGTTTCCTTCTTATTAAGGAGAAATACTACCCATGTGAACCTAGAGAAGTCATCTACTACCACCAATGTGTATTTTCTACCATTTATACTTGCAGGGGTAATTGGTCCAAAAAGTCCATATGTAAAAGTTCAAGTACCCTTTCAGTAGAAATGACTGGTTTTCCTTTGAATGAGGCTTTGATCTGTTTTCCTTCTTGGCATGGTTTACAGACATGCTCTTTAATGAAAACCTCATTAGGTAGTCCTTTAACTAATGCATTTCTTGCAAGTTTGTTCATTGTTTTGAAGTTCAGGTGGTTTAGTCTTTTATGCCATAACCAGCTTTGTTCACTAGAACTCTTAGCAATGAAGCATGCAGCATCAGTAGACTTGTCCCAGTCTGCAAAATACACATTCCCTTTCCTAGTTCCAGTCAATAGGATTTGTTGAGGTTTATCTTTAATTAAGCATTTTCCACTTTAGAACTCAACATTGAAATCTTTATCACAGAATTGACTGATACTTAGGAGATTATGTTTGAGACCAGCCACATAAGACACATTGGATACCTTGATGTTACCAATCATCAAGGTACCATAACCTTTTGTTGTTGCTTGTGAGCTGTCTCCAAATGTGACATTTGGGCCTTTTTTTCAACGAAGTCAATGAGGAGATCTTTATTTCCAGTCATGTGCCTTGAACATCCACTGTCAAGGTACCATGCTGACTTTTTGCTCATTCTCCTCTTCTTGTGGCCCATAGGTACCTGCAATTAGATAGGTTTAGGTACCCTTTGAGTTTTGGGTCCTGAGAGGTTAGCTGTACCTTTAGGAACCCAAACTTGCCTAATGACCCTGATTGATTCAAGGTGGCTAAGTTGTTTTCCTCTAGCATTAACATACACTGTCTTTCCCTTAACTGCCTTTGGGAAAGTATGTGTGAAAGTTTTAACTCTGTAAGTTTCAGGAGAGTTGTCAAACCTCCTGAACTTATGAGCTCTTTGTGCTTCTTGAGGAAATATTTGAGGAAAGGCATTTTTGTGACCATTACCCTTTGGCATGAAGGGTTTTGGTTGTCTCATTTTATTCTTCCTTTGAGGATGGTTGTCCTTAGGTCTATTCAACTGAGGCTTTCTCAGTAGAGTTGGCTGATTCGGGTGGAATTTACACTATTTAGATGCATATTTGAAGCTCATTTGATGTTGATTTCATTGAATTATACATTGAATATGATTGTTTAAGCCAAAATGAGAGAAAGGTTGTGTTTTTGTCAATTTTATAGGAAATACGATGGAATTTGGAGCAAAACACCAACCATACTTTACTGGATCAGGAAGAGGAGTGCACCGTTGGATTCGTCTCGAAAAATGGAGTGGAATGAAAAAAAGAATCGAGTCAATCGGAGGTCGGAAGCTCGAGATACGAAGAGACGAAAAAGCACACACGGGTAGAAACGACCCGGGCGGGTCACTTCGACCCGGGCAGAGCCAAAAATTAAGTTGCTTCGAATTTTGCCCGGGTGAAACCCACCCGGCCGGGTGGTTTCGACCCGGGCAAGGCCCCAAAGTGTGTTGCTTCGTCTTTTGGCCGGGTGGCATGCCCGGGTGGGAGCCACCCGGCCGGGTCACTTCATTTTCGGGGTTTTTGGCCCATTTTCTCCATATTTCAAGGGCCTAAATGCAAAATTAATTCAAGACTTCTACCCCAACTATAAATAGCTCCAATTTGAGTTTTAAAAAGGAGTCTCTTACTCCTTTTACAAGCAATTCAACACACACATTCACATAGTTGTAGGTGTTCTTCATTTTTAGTTTAGATTCTTCATTAAATTAGATAGATTGGTGGTTTTTACTTCAAATCAAGCTACGATTATCATCGGGCATCGTCTATTACATCGTTTTGTAGCTACATTTTCATGATCAAGGTGATATTAATCTATTTTGCAATTTATTTTGGTATTTTCTTAATTTCTTCAATCTCTTGTTATTCTACTATGAGTTTTATGTTATTAGTTGTTTTAACCATGGAATTCTCTTCTAGAACCATGGGCTAAACTCTTATTGCCTTGGGTGTGAATGTTTTGATGGGTGTTTAGTGTAATTATAGATTAATTGCATGATTAGCTTAGGAGTTTGGTGTATATGTTTCTAGTGTTGTAATTTTCATGATTCAATTGATTAATTCACCCTATTAGCTAGCATTGTTAGTTTTGTCGACTTCAACGACCGTATTGGGTTGCATGATTAAGAGTGTGTGTATGAGCTTGAATTAATCAATTAGAATTAACATAGTAATTAGCTACACCGACCGGGGGTTGATTGCTTAGACCGACGACACTAGACACTAGTCGATTAGAGGTCGTCTATTAGATTAGTGAGAGGGCGTCTCATAAACATTAGTAACCGTGTTGAACGTGTTTATGAGACACTATCTTAAGAGCTTATGGTATTGATTAGACTATATAATTGCTAATCGATGCACGTGTTCACCTAAGCCTCACAAGGGATTGGTCTACACACACGAGTGATAGCCTTTAGCTTACCCCATATTTATAGGTTCATTCATGCAATTGATTCGTTAACTCATTGAATTACCCACAAAACGGAAGCACCCGAGGCAATACCCTTCTCTTGCACTTTCTCTCGAAAGTTAGATAGCTTATTATTACTTTTGTCTATTTCTTGTTTATCTTAGTTAATTTAGTTTAATATTTGTGTTTTAATTCCCGAAAATCCAACAAACACGTTTAGTTACTACAATAGCATGAAAACTTATAACTTTAGGGATTCACTTTCACTCAATTAAGTCCTTGGAACGAAAATCTACTTGGGAACTTATCCGAAAAATACGAACAAGTCAATGGCGCCGCTGCCGGGGATTTAAGCGAGTGTTAGTAGTGAAACTTAGAGTTTGTTGAGTGTTATTGATAGTAGCATTTCTTTTTCGTTATCTTGTTTTTCGTTTCTCTTTGTGGGCTTTGATACTTGTCTTTTGTAGGTGTATGATCACAAGATCTCGTGGAGGAAATTTGGAACCATTGGATCTTGAGATCGAGGCACACGCAAGGAGAAGAAATCGAGGTAGAAACCATCAAAGAGTAGTAGAGCATTTTGAGATGGAGAACATTGAAGAGATGAATCCTCCACCAAATGGAGATGATGATCCTCAAAGAGAGAACAACCAAGTTGCAAACCAAGTTGGAGGGAATCCACTTCCAAACCCTCCACCAAATCTCCAATTTCCCAATCCACAATATCCACCCCAAAACCACTTTCCATACCAAGGATACAATCCTTACCCCTATCCACCTCCACAACAAGCCTACTATCCACCACCTCAACCCCATCAATATCCACCACCTCACCACCCTTACCCTCAACCTCATCAATATCCACCACCTCAACACATTCAAGAGGAATACATCCCTCCTCCTCCACATATAGAAGAACCTCAACGTGTGTACCATGGAAGGCCAATGAGGGAATATTTTGAGCCTCAACCTAGGGAGCATTACGATGGGTTGGCAAGACCAAGGGTGGAGGCGAACAACTTCGAGATTAGTGCCTCTCTATTAAGGATGTTGAGGGAGAGACAATTTGAAGGAAGGACGGAGGAAGGATTTGAGGAAGACCCGAATGAACATCTTGCTCAATTCTTGGAGATAGCCGACACTCTCAAGCAAAACGGAGTGTCGGAAGATGCTAAAAAGATGAGGTTATTTCCATTTACATTGTCGGGGAAAGCAAAAGCTTGGCTACAATCAAGCATTCCCGCCGGAGAAGTGAGGACGTGGGAAGAGTTGAAGAAAAGATTTCTATTGAAGTACTACCCTCCTTCAAAGACGATGGAAGTCAAGCAAAAGATCTCTACGTTCCAACAAGGTCCAAATGAGGGAATCAAAGAAGCATGGGAAAGGTTTACGAGTCTTCTCATCACATGCCCCCATCATGGTTTCCCAATAGAACAAACAACATGTTGGTTCATTGGTGGGTTACGATTGGAAGATCAACACCACATTGATGCTTGTGCGGGGGGTTCAATTTGGATGAAGTCGGTAGAGGAGATCAATGACATAATAGAGGGGATAGCAAGCAATACTTTCAAGACGAGAGTGGACCGTGGAGCACAAAATCGGGTAGCCCAAGTGGATGCTAATGATAGCATAAGAGCAATGATGTCTACACTCATTGAAAAGGTAAATGTTTTATCTCAAACAAGAGATAATCATTTGTCTTTTGTGCAAGAAGATCCTCAATTGGGACATATGGAAGAAGTGCAATACATGGGTCAACAAGGATATCCACAAAATTTTCAAGGGAACCGACAATATCAAGGCCAACCACCATATCAAAATCGTGGCCAAGGATATCAAGCTCCTCCTCAAAACCGATTCCAAGGGCAACCTTCATCATCTCAAGGACAAGGGGGACCATCTCCTCAATACCAAGCCCCTCAAAACCCGAATTTTCGGAGGAATGAGAATTTGTCCTATTCCAATCCTAAAAGTGCTATTCAATTTCCTCCCGAATTTGATCCCGGAGAAAAACTACCAAGTGGAGAAGGGAAATCCTCCACGGATGAGCTTCTTGCACTCCTCATGAAGAGAATGGAGACAAGTGAGAAGAAATCTGAAGCATCCGACTCCATCCTTGCCCAACTTGTGAGTAACCAAAAATCTACCGAATCGATGCTTGCTCAACTCACGAGTAACCAAAAATCAATGGAATCCATGATTGGCCAACTTATGAGTAATCAAAAATCAATGGAATTCCAAATGGGTCAATTGGCAACTTCCATTGGATCTCAACATACAAAGGGTAAATTGCCCTCAAACACCGAGGTAAACCCACGTGAGCATTGTAATGCTATTACAATTTCAAGTGGTGAACATTATGGAGTTTCTTCAATTGAATTGGAAGAGGGTGAAGTGTTGAAGGCAAAAGAAAGGGATGAAGAGGAAAAGAAGAGGATAGAGAAAGTTGGAAGTGGAGAGGTTGCTCCAAGAATTCCAAAGTGGAGAATTGCAAAAGATTTGAAGAAGAAGAAGCTTGAGGTACCTTGTGATAAATGGGGGGTGCCCATTACATATGAGCCACTTCCATACCCGGGAAGATACATGAAGAAAATGGATGAGAAGTTTGGGAAGTTTTTGGATATCTTCAAGAAAATCCACATTGATCTTCCACTTTCGGATGCTTTAGAGCAAGTACCTCATTACATGAAGTTTCTAAAGGATGCAATAGCAAACAAGAAGAAACTAGTGGAAGATGAGAAGATCAAGTTGACCGAAGAGTGTAGTGCTATCCTTCAACGAACTCCTCCCGAAAAGCTCAAGGATCCGGGTAGTTTCACTCTCCCATGTGAGATTGGTGATGGTCCCATGATTAAAGCTCTTTGTGATTTGGGAGCTAGCATCAATTTGATGCCACTTTCAATCTTCAAGCGTTTGGGACTTGGAGAAGTAGTGCCCACATCAATTACTCTCCAATTAGTGGATCGTTCCATCACCCATCCTAAAGGGATCATTGAAGATGTATTGGTGAAGATTGACAAGTTCATCATTCCGGCCGACTTTGTGGTGTTAGATATGAAAGAAGATGCAAATATCCCATTGATTCTTGGGAGGCCGTTTCTTGCCACGGGGGGAGCAAACATAAATTTGAGAAAAGGAGAGGTAACATTGGAGGTGAATGGAGAGAAAGTGATTTTCTCCAAGTATGGCTCAATTGAGAGTTCCCCAAGAAAGAAGGAATCCCCCTCCATCCAAGAATGTGACATTTATGTGCAAGAGCCATTACCAAAAGTCCCATTGAAAGATCCGGGAGATGATAACAAATTGAAGCAAACTCCCAAACTTGAGCAAAACTCAAGTTTGGGGGAGTTTTATAAGGAGACGAGTTTTGATAAGTTCCTTGAAGGTAGTGAAGATGAAGAGGGAAGAAGGAAGAGTTCAAAGGAGAGAAAGATTGAGAAGGGATTTGAAATTGGAGATAAGGTGGTATGGTGCACTTTGGGAGTGATGGAAGTCCTTGGAAAGATGAAGCTCAAAGAACGAAAAATGTTGGTCATGAAGAAATTGGTCTATGGAGGAGGCATTGCGTTGGAAAGTGAGGAGGATGAAGTGTTCATCACCGATGAGCACAATGTCAAGCACTATCATCCTCCATTCAAAGAAAGGGAAGTATGAACTTGTTAAGTTCCGTCCGGCATAGGACGTTAAACCTAGCGCTAAATGGGAGGCAACCCATTTTTTTTTACTTGCTTTATTTCATTTCTTGCTCATTTTATTTGCTTTGTTAGTTTAGTTTGATGTGTTTGTGAGTTTTGATGTAGTTGGAGAAGCTTGGATCGAATGGACAAGTGGATTGAAAGTGGAACTTTGTGCTAAGAAGATACACTATAGCAATCGTAAGAGGTACGCCCACTCCAAACTTAGGAATTGCATAACAATTACTAAGTTTGGGGGGTAGTGGAATTTATATTCTTGTTCATAATATTGATTGCTTAGCTACTCTTAGTGTTAATTGATGGGATAGTGGCCCATGTGTGTAGATTTGTATGGTTAGCACTTGGTGTCAATATCAATGCAACACTATTTTTCCAAACTTTTAATTGCTTTGCAATGAAAAAGTTTGGGGGGGTATGTTCGTTTTTACATTTTCTATTGACACCAATGTGTATTCTTGTGTATGTGTGTAATTTGAGCTTTAATGATCATTGAGACACATTTGATGGTGATTTGTTGTGAATTTGATTCCTTGAATGTGTACATGATTGGAATGAATCATCTTGTTTGTGTTGTTGTCATCTTGTTGCCTATGGATGTTTTGCATGCACAATGAGTTATGTGTGGTGGTGATTGATGAATGTTTGAGTCTTGAATGAACCGGTGAGAGTTGAGCTTTGAACCGAGCATTAATCCGGTTATTTCATTTGTGAGTGAATCAATTCATTGCTTGTTTTTCTAGAACTTGCCCAAGTCCTTGCTTGAGATCATACTTGTGTGATACTTTGAGATATGATGTAGGCCATCTTTCGTACTACACGTCACTTAGCCAAAATTTTCCCAATAACCAAAGAAATATTCCGTAGTTAGCCCGTTTGAGCTTGAGTTCCCATTTTCTTGGCAACCTACAATGTTTAACCACTTAGCCTTTTGAGCCTTTGATATCCAAATATAGTGGAGAATAAAAAGAAAGTGGAAAAACATGTGCTTTAGTGCCTTTGGTTTGAAGAGAAAATTGGCAAAGTTGTGAAAAGAGAAAAAAAAGAGATGGAAGTGAAAAGAAAATAATTGAGAAAGAAAAGAGGGACAATGAGCCCCAAGAGCTTAAAAAGAAAAGAAATTTTCTACAAAAAGATGAGGAGATGATTGCTTGTGAGAAAGTTGAATGAAAAGTGAGAATGAAGGTGTATAAACCTTATGAGCATAAGTTTGATGTGTTGAAAAACAACTTTCGTTCTCCACTAGACAAGTCACTTCCTCCATATTCATCATACCCCGTCCAAAGAGCCAACGTTACGTCCTTGGTTAAGACCTATTGATCTCATAGTTGAACATGTTTGTGGTGGAAAGATGGTAGAGCTTGGGCAAGCTTATGGTAATTGCAATGCATGATTTGATTGATGAGTGTCTATTGTCCTTAATTTGTTTGAGTGTTTGAGAGAAACACTATATCTTGTGAGTTGAACTTGAAGCATTTGGATATTGTCATCACCATCACTTGTTATTGTATGTTGAGCATGTGTGAGGTAATTAGTTTGATTTTCAATATTGAACTTGTGATCATTTTTGAGAATGTATCTTGAGGAAGAAGAATTCATTTCATGTCATTTGATACGTGGGATCTTTCATTGATCATCTAGTTGTAAATTTCACCCTCACATTGTAATTCTTTCGTTGCTCGAGGACTAGCAACACTTTAAGTTTGGGGGAGTTGATTCGGGTGGAATTTACACTATTTAGATGCATATTTGAAGCTCATTTGATGTTGATTTCATTGAATTATACATTGAATATGATTGTTTAAGCCAAAATGAGAGAAAGGTTGTGTTTTTGTCAATTTTATAGGAAATACGATGGAATTTGGAGCAAAACACCAACCATACTTTACTGGATCAGGAAGAGGAGTGCACCGTTGGATTCGTCTCGAAAAATGGAGTGGAATGAAAAAAAGAATCGAGTCAATCGGAGGTCGGAAGCTCGAGATACGAAGAGACGAAAAAGCACACACGGGTAGAAACGACCCGGGCGGGTCACTTCGACCCGGGCAGAGCCAAAAATTAAGTTGCTTCGAATTTTGCCCGGGTGAAACCCACCCGGCCGGGTGGTTTCGACCCGGGCAAGGCCCCAAAGTGTGTTGCTTCGTCTTTTGGCCGGGTGGCATGCCCGGGTGGGAGCCACCCGGCCGGGTCACTTCATTTTCGGGGTTTTTGGCCCATTTTCTCCATATTTCAAGGGCCTAAATGCAAAATTAATTCAAGACTTCTACCCCAACTATAAATAGCTCCAATTTGAGTTTTAAAAAGGAGTCTCTTACTCCTTTTACAAGCAATTCAACACACACATTCACATAGTTGTAGGTGTTCTTCATTTTTAGTTTAGATTCTTCATTAAATTAGATAGATTGGTGGTTTTTACTTCAAATCAAGCTACGATTATCATCGGGCATCGTCTATTACATCGTTTTGTAGCTACATTTTCATGATCAAGGTGATATTAATCTATTTTGCAATTTATTTTGGTATTTTCTTAATTTCTTCAATCTCTTGTTATTCTACTATGAGTTTTATGTTATTAGTTGTTTTAACCATGGAATTCTCTTCTAGAACCATGGGCTAAACTCTTATTGCCTTGGGTGTGAATGTTTTGATGGGTGTTTAGTGTAATTATAGATTAATTGCATGATTAGCTTAGGAGTTTGGTGTATATGTTTCTAGTGTTGTAATTTTCATGATTCAATTGATTAATTCACCCTATTAGCTAGCATTGTTAGTTTTGTCGACTTCAACGACCGTATTGGGTTGCATGATTAAGAGTGTGTGTATGAGCTTGAATTAATCAATTAGAATTAACATAGTAATTAGCTACACCGACCGGGGGTTGATTGCTTAGACCGACGACACTAGACACTAGTCGATTAGAGGTCGTCTATTAGATTAGTGAGAGGGCGTCTCATAAACATTAGTAACCGTGTTGAACGTGTTTATGAGACACTATCTTAAGAGCTTATGGTATTGATTAGACTATATAATTGCTAATCGATGCACGTGTTCACCTAAGCCTCACAAGGGATTGGTCTACACACACGAGTGATAGCCTTTAGCTTACCCCATATTTATAGGTTCATTCATGCAATTGATTCGTTAACTCATTGAATTACCCACAAAACGGAAGCACCCGAGGCAATACCCTTCTCTTGCACTTTCTCTCGAAAGTTAGATAGCTTATTATTACTTTTGTCTATTTCTTGTTTATCTTAGTTAATTTAGTTTAATATTTGTGTTTTAATTCCCGAAAATCCAACAAACACGTTTAGTTACTACAATAGCATGAAAACTTATAACTTTAGGGATTCACTTTCACTCAATTAAGTCCTTGGAACGAAAATCTACTTGGGAACTTATCCGAAAAATACGAACAAGTCATTGGCCTAGGCTGATTATACCTTGGATAACTCCTCTGAACATTGTTCAGGAGAGTTGCCCTACCATTGGGTCTACTCTGCTGACCAACATTCCTCTTGTGTTCAGGGACTTTGGCCTTTTCCTTGGGTTTGGGCCTAGTCTCCTGAAGCACTTGAGTTGGCAAATCATCCATTTTGCCCTTTCCTTTGTTCAGTGGCTGAATTATTTCATTTTCAGCTTGTTGTGCCACTGATTTGACAAAGATTTTCTTAGTGTTACTTGTAGAAGCAACACTAAGACAAGGTGAAGATTCAAATGGATCAAAACCTAATCCACTTCTTTGAGCCATAGGTCTTTGGTAACTCTGAATTTCCTCTATTGCTTTAGTGGATCTTCTTAGAGCAGACATCTTTAATTTCAGGCTCTCTTCACTTGATTTTAGAATATCATACTCATGTGAGAGGTTTTCAAATTTATCTTGAAGAATTTTCAGTTCAAAATCTTTTCTCTTCTGAGATAGGAGTTGATCATCAATCTCCTTTTGTTGGTCAACTATCCTGAGATTTGCTTCCTCAAGCTCTCTCAAGACTTGTTGATACAACTAAGTAGACTTGACATCAACAACTAACTCAGAGTTTTTAGCAAGCTCAATTGACAATCTTTCATTTTCTCTCACACAATTGTCATGAAATTCTTGTAACATAGTGAAATCTTCCATCAACTTCCCAAGAGAAAGTTTCAAGTTGACTTCACTAGTGTTTTGTGAAATGAATGATGGTGAGCTAGAAGTAGAGGATACCTCATCATCCTCAAGAGCCATGTTGCATATATCATCATCATCTTCACTGTTTGAGAACAGTCCATCAGAAGAGTTGAAGCTTTCAGCACTTTCAGATTCTTCACCAGCCATCATGGCTTTTCTGTTGGTGAACTTTCTGTCTCATTTTGCTTGCCTTTCTCTTCTTTCTTTAGAGCTCAGTTCAGGGCAGTCATACTGTAAGTGCCCTTTCTTTTTGCAGTTATAGCACAGGTCTTCATCATCATCCTTCTTAGGTTCATCTCTTCTTTTAGATGATGAAGGTTCAGCTCTACTGGACCTTCTCCTATCAGAGTACTTGTCCTCTGATCTTTTCTCTTCAGGCTTCTTGACCTCAGCCTGAGCTTCAGGAGAGTTGTACCTTCTCCTGAATTTGTTGTCTTCGTAGAATTTCTTGTATCTACCAAACCTTGAGTTTAACTTTTCAAACCTTCTAGCCATCAAGGCTAGTTCCTCCTTCATTTCAGTCTTGGAGACTGACTTTGATGATCTGGGGGTGGACTGCATTTCTGGTTCAGCAGTTTTGGCTTTGAATGCCACTCCCTTTGTAGGAATTGAAGGTTCCTCAACAGGTTTTCTTCTGTTGAGATCGAACTCATAAGCTTTGAGTTCAGAGAAGATTTGTTGCATGGGCATGGTGGAGAGATCTTTGGTATTTTTGCATCATAACAGCATAGACATCCCACTTTTGAGTGAGACTTCTCAAGATCTTTAATCCAACCTCTCTCTTGGAGTACACCTTACCCAATGAGTTGATCTCATTCATCACATCAGTGAATCTTCCAGCAAATTTGTCAATGGACTCCTCAGACTCCATTGTGAATTGTTCAAACTTCTGCACTGCTACTTGGAGCTTGTTCTCCTTGATTTTTTCAGTACCCTCACACATTTCTGCAAGAGTATCCCAAATTTCTTTGGCAGTTGTGCAGTGGTAGACTCTTCCTATGACTGCATCTGGAATTGTTTGGTAGAGGGTGTTCATGGCAAGATAATTCAAATTATATTTGCTCTTTTCTTCAGAGGTGAAGTCATCTTCATCTTTGGGGATCACATCTCTTGTATCTACTCTTTGAGCTTCAGTGACCCTGGGATTGACTTGAGTGAACACAAAAGGACCTCTTGTGATCACTCTCAACATGTCAGTGTGTAGAGATGCAAGATGAGCCCTCATTCTGATTTTCCAGAAATCATAATTGTCTATTGAGAACATGGGCAATTTGTGATGTGAAATGTGATTGACTGGATTTGTGGCCATATTGTCTAATCCTTGAACAGCAGGAGGTGGAACAGCAGCATTTATGTTTTGATCTTGATTTTGTTGCTGGTTCTGGTTGTTGTTGTTGTTTCCTCTTGCCATTACTTCAAGAAAGGGGTTAGACAACAGATATACAAGATTTCAGATAGATCAGTTCAGTGACCACACCAAATATGTGATTTTGAAAACCAAGATGGATTTTCAGAAGCAGTGGTCTTTGAACCCCTGCTCTGATACCACTTGTTGGACCTGAAAAGAGTATATAACAAGTGTATGGGGGGGGAATACACTTGTATGCAAATCTTTTCAAACTTTGATCAAACCAGAGTTCAACAAGGTTGTCCTGGACAACTCTGCTGATATGATTAACTCTTTATAGATAATCAAACTACTAAGTACTATTGAGTACTTAGTTGAATAACTATCTAAGGGAGTTATATGTGCGGAATTAGTGGTTGGCCCTTTAGTTTAAACTCCTTTTAAGTTCTGAAATCACTTAGTCAATCAATCCAGTTTTCAGGGAACTTGTCCAAATTTGTTTTGCACAGTCTTTGAATGTTTATCCTTTGAAAGATCAGTTTTGTGTGCAGTGATGAATGTATGAAAGTACTTGAAAGTAAATCAACACAAGAGTTTATAGTGGTTCAGAGACTCAAGCTCCTACATCCACTTTCCCTGATTTAACAGGATAATTCCTTCACTCTTGGAATTAACTTGTTTTATAGTGCCAAGGTGCACTTGATCAAGAACACCACTCTTTGGTGAATTGATCCCTAGGATGTCTAGAGTCCTAGTACCCTCTTCTCAACTCAGAACTGAACTGTTCTTCTCTCAACAGTCAGCTCCTACCACTTCTACTACTACAACCTTCTCACTTTCTCACTTGAAAGATGTAAGGGTTGAAGTAAGGTTCCAACTAATGAGATATCCTTTACAATGAAGGTCAGTGTATAAGGATTAGGATCTTTCTCTAAGTTTTGTATGGATATACAATAAGGTTCAGCTTAGAAGAAGTGTATGAAGACTAAGATGGTCTTTTGAAAACTTGAATGTTCTATGAGCTTTTAGCTTCAGAATAGTTGATGTAGTTGGATTCTGTTGAGGTGCTTTCAAATGGTCTTCACACTTCTGTATTTATAGACAAATGAAGGATTTGCCCGTTGGAGAGGCAACCCCTAAGTGTCCATAAATGTCTTCTTTGAGTTCTTCAACTTAGAAGACAGGTTCTTGATAGTGACATGTCCTCATTTGGGAAATAAACGACTGTATAGACTTTGTCTTCATTCTGCAGCACTCTTCCCAATGTCTGATTTCAAGATTCACTTGTTCAAACATGGACATGGCTTCTGATGGTTGGTCCTATGATAAGGACAACATTCCTTATCAGTAGACAACTCTCCTTATCACTATCAGTAGACTTTGCTTATCAGCATAGTTGGCTTGCTCTTTTCAGATGACTTGGCTCTTTCCCTTTGCTTCTTTTGCATGTATTCTTAGCATGTTTCTTTGAAGATCTTTAGGGTATAGTTGTCTTGATCTCTTCAGCATAGTTGGTCTTTGACTTTCAGAAGACTTGTTCTGGTTTAACTTTGCTGAGACAACTCTCCTTGACATCTCTTCAGAAGACTTGGCAATCATTCCAGAATTTGAGCCTTGAGGGGACTTGTTCTTGATAAGACTTTGAAGCATATGTTCCCCCTCAAATTGTGCATCTATTAAACTAAGAGTTGCCTAACATTTCAGCTTATTATCTAGCCTTATGCTATATGTTCTAACATTCTTAGAACATAATCATCTTAGACTTAGGCATGTCTCAGGGGGTTTTGGTATTGAATCAAAACACTTCTCATTTTATTCCCAACACTTTTTCTGTGAGACGGATCCCTTTTAACCCATATTTTGGGTAGGATGATCCAGATTTTGGTTGGTAAAAAAAGTGATATTGTTTAAGTGAAAAGTGGGGAAAATTGCACTTTTGGTCATGTAAGAATGAGTTCAAATCACTTTCGGTCCTTTTTCATGCACTTTTGGTCCTGTAGTTTATTTCTGTTAGTTTTAACGGATGAAAATTTCATAAACTGTTAAATATTTAATTTTATGTCATGTAAGAATAAGATTAAATCACTTTCGATTATTTTTCATACACTTTTAGTCTCATAATAAATTTATAAAACGGAAGAAAATTGTGTGAAAGTCACACATCCCTTAAAACACAACCAAAAACTTAATATGGAATTAAAATTTTGGTAATATCACTAAAATTATAAAACTACCGAATGTATTTTAACAATTTATTTAAATAATTATTTAAAATTGATAAATTATCTAAAAATTCAATTAATTATATATAAAATGAAAATTAAATCTAAAACTGATCTCAATTCAATGCAAAAAAATAAAAAGTACTATTTGGCTTGATTTTGATTTTTGTATTTTCAAATTATATCCAAATTATATGGGGTTAAAAATTAATTTAAATTAGAAGATTATATTTGAATATACAGTGTATATTTTTAATTTTATATTTTTGTATATTCAAATTTTTTTTCAAAATTTTTTTTTTTTGTATATTTCAGTTTTAATACAAGAAATTACTTCAAAAGTTATTTAAATTTAAATTACATTATTTTTTTAGTAATTTTTAATTATATTCAAATTCTTGAATTAAAAAAAATATATTTAGATTCTATAAAAAAAATTCAAATTATATAACTTAGTGAGATTTCGTCATTTATAGTAAAAAAAATTAATATTCTAAATTCTATTGATTTTATTTATATTTTAATTCTATAAGTATAATTTATTATTAGTTTTAATAATATTTTTGTATTTTTTTAATTATAATTACTTTTTTTGGAATATTTTTTGGTCAACTAACGGTTTTCATCTAAAAACTAACGGTTTCAATCCATAAACTATCTTACAGGACCAAATCTGCAATAAACAGGATCATTTACAAACTTAAGGACCAAAAGTGATTTTAAAAAAATTCTACAGGACTAAAAGTGCAATTTTCTCGTGAAAAGTGATAATATTTTTAAATTTTAACAAAAGTGACTATCACTCTTTACTTAAACACTATCACTTTTTGCTCAAACATTATCACTTTTTATATATAAGGGTCGTCTCACCGATCTCATTGTGTGAGACGGTCTCATCCAAGACTAGCCCTTTATTGTATGAATTATAGAATAATGGAACAAATTAATGTATTAATTAAAAGACATTTACAATTGAAAAAAGAAAATATTTTTTAAATTTAATATTTTAGATTGAACTATCAAAACTCAAAATAAAATAATAGTCTAACTTGTTAAATTTAATTTAATGAAATGTATTAATAATTTTATCATGTAAAATTTCAATGAGTACATACTCTCTATGTTCTGTAAAATTTTGCTCCCTTCTTTTTATACATATTTTTAAAAAAATCATATTTTAATTATAAAAAATATTTGTGGAATAAAGAGTTGTTAATAAAGTAGAAAAAATATTCAAAAGTTAATTATTTAAATAAAATAAATATATATTTTGTAAATAAAAAATAGGTTTGAGCAAAATTTTACAGAACGATGGAGTATTATTTTATCTTTTTTAAAGTAATGTTAATCGGATTCCCCTGCCGAGATTTCCTGACTTGTTCACGGGCGTCTACTTAATCAAACAGGTGTCGCCTCCTCCGGCACATGCAGCAGGCACAGATGTCTACTTAATGAAACAGGTGTCGCCTCCTCTGATATTCACAGGCACAGGTGTCTATTTAATTAAACCGGTGTCACCTCCACAGGCACCGGTGTCTACTTAATCAAACACCGCCCTTCAATTCCCTACTCTTACTTATATGCATGCATTTCTCATGACTTCCATACAGCATTATCAATTAATTAATTTTATATGAATTTACCTTCTAGAAATGGTAATGAACATCAATAGCAATCAAGCGCCGCCGACCAAGAGCAGTTCAACGGCGCCACTTCGCCGTATCAGGTCAGGTCCTCAGAGTAGTGAAATTTGTTTGTACGGTCAGATCTCTATTATCGGACGGCGTAGAGACATGAAGGACGCGGTGGTGGTGGATTTAGGGTTTTTTAAGAGAGGGCAAGAAAGCTACGATAACTTTGGGGTTTACGATGGCCGCCAGATTGATTCGGAGGAGGAGGAGGTCAAAACCACAGCGGTGCTCACATTGATCGGAAAGAATGAGTTGGTGGTCGCCGATTTCGATGGCTCAAAGGCCGTGCTATCGCGGGGAGGAGCGGTGCTACAATTGTTAGATGATGATTACAAGGTATTCCTTTCCAATTTCATCTAATTATTTAAAAGTACAAACTTGTTGGGTAGACTTTTTCTCAAATTAATTTATTTATTTAGAGTAAAAATTACTCCATTTTTATATTTTTTGATATTGTTTTTATATATTTTAATTTCATTAGGGACATTTTTATAATTTTTTCTGCTTTTGCTAAATTATCTGTTTGACTAGCTATTTGCAATCTCTATCACCTTGATTTAGATTTAAATGAATAATTTATAGTCCAGTATTAATTAACAATGTGATTATTGAGTTGTGGCAGTCCGATAATGGTGACATCTCGGACAGTAGGTCCGACCAAGGGAGGGTTTCTGTGTCTTCTAAAGCATCAGGTACGGTACATATTATATATTCTCTTCGTCCCTCCATTCCGTTATAAATTTTTCCTTTATTTTGAGTGTTTTTCATTAAAAAATATGATAAAAAATGAAATGAAAGTGAGAAATTTAATTGAATCCAATATGTTACAGAAATATGGATGTCTAATATATAGTTACAAATTAAATTTTATAAAAGTTGAAATGGGTTGATGATGTTGATAAACAGAACCCAAAGTAAAAGTTATGAGGAGAAGCGATGCAGATGAGTTCCTCATACTGGGAAGCAATGGACTCTGCCAGGATATTGTTTCTGGCGAACTCCTCATACTGGGAAGCAATGGACTCTGCCAGGATATTGTTTCTGGCGAACTGGCATGTTAAGTTGCAAGGAAATGCTGCCACCGTTGTCAGACAGCTGCAACCTTGATGACAAAGTTAGCGGTTGCTCGAGGTAGCAAAGAAAACGTTAGCATAGTTGTCTACGCGTCTAAAGTCCAGTGCAGATGTCAGTTCATCTTGATGTTTTTTTTAGTAATATTTTCAAGAATAAGTAGTACAGGGCACGCATATTAAGAAAGTGTAATAATGAGTGGAGTTTTGAGGGGTAATTTTGTAAAATTTTATGTATAAAGTAAATAAATTAGTTGACTTTTGTGTATGTGTGAAGAAAAAATAATGTCATTTGTGTAAAATTGAGGATATTGTGAGGGTTGAGTTTATAAAGGGTTTTTTCCATTTTAAGGTTGTGAAAGTTATTGTGGGACGTCTGGAAAAGAAAAGTATAAAAGTAATTGTGGGACGGAGGAGTATATGTTTTGGATGACTAAGAATAGTTGCAAATTTACCTACTTACATTCTTAGGTGGTGTTTGGTTTGAGATTGATTTGGATTTGGATTGTGGTGGATTGGATTAAGATTTGAGTAATCCATGAATGAATAGTAATTGTGTGTAAGTTGTGTTTGATTAAGGATTGAGAAGTAGGGGTAGATTTAATTTTATGTCACATTAAAAGTGATAGTTATAATATTTTATTATTGTTAATAGTGAAAGAAAAGTAAGAGAGAGAAAAAAAAGTAGAAGAGAGAATGATGAATATATATTGGAGTATTTACATTATAGTCAAATTTTATAAATATACATAAGTATGATAAAAATATAATGAGGATGATTTATTTCGTAATAGATTAGGTTTCAAAATTCCATATAGAATAGCTGGAAATTGAGGTGCAGGTTCGCTTATTATTTATTGAGCTTGTAAGTGGTACTAGTAGTTGTTATTTTCTTAATTTCTTCAATGCGTGTTCGGTTATTTTCAATTAATTATCAACTCTTTAATCACATAAAGTAATTAGATGCTAATTCGATGTCCATACAGAGCGCAAAGCTCTGGCTTTAAACGGGACCCCCGCAAGTGGGCGATGGGATTGGTCCCCCGAGATTAGTCGGCCTTGAACCGGATACCCGAGACTTCAAAAAAAAATTAGATGCTAATTCGACGAAGACTCGGTATAATTCATGCGGTAACACACTAACACGTGTATTACTGAATCTCAATTTGAGGACTATGTTACTTTTCACTACAAAAAAAGGGCGTTTTAGAGACGGATTTACCGACGGATTTTCCGTCGGCCGCAGAGGTTACCGACGGATTTACCGACGGAAAGTCGGCCGTCCCGTTTTTCGGCGTCAGCTTTTTTTGCTGACAGATTTTTTAATTCCGTCGGATTTGTCGAGGGAAATTCCGTCAGTATTTCGGACAACCCGTTTAACAAACCGGGTCAACATTCCGTCGGACATTCCGTCGGTAATTCCGTCGGAAAGAATGAATTAAAATAATTATAAAACAAATTAGCATGAATTAAAATAATTATAAAAGAAATTAATTTTTGAATAAATATTGATTTCGAAATTCATATATCGACGGAATATCCGTCGGCATTTGACCGACGGAATATCCGTCGGCATTTTACCGACGGAATATCCGTCAGTAAAACAAAATATGAATAAAAAAAAATATGATTTCGAAATTCACATATCGACGGAATATCCGTCGGCAATTTACCGAGGGAATATCCGTCAGTAAAACAAAATATTAATAAAAAAAATATGGGTGGCCGGGGAGGCCCCGACCAGAATTTTATTTTCCGACCAGAATTACATTTTCCGAGAGGTTGGGTATGTGAAGAAATTTCGTAAAAAATGTCATTATGTAAAAATTAAAATATTATGTAATGAAACAATAATATTACATGAAATATTATGTTGGGAATGTGAAGAAATTTCCTTGAAAAATACACAAATATAAGATTCATAAAAACTAATGTATGCAATTTGTAAGATGGTTTATACACCTCAAACTTCTAGAATTAATTTAAAATATCAAAACTCCTTGAAAAATTATGAAATTGAAATTGTAAGAGCTCCTTGAAGTTTTTAAAGTGTATAAAATTTGTGTAACAAGTTTTGGTAGTCGAAGGACTCGTTTTTAAAACAGTGCAGTGCAGTTTATGTAAATGAGTCATAGAGTCAACTAACTTTGAGCATTTTTATAAAATACTAAAACATGTTAGAAAATTATGGATTTTAAAAAGTTGGTACATCTTGAAGTATAGAACACATAAAAATTTTGTATCATACAATTTGGGTGCCAGAAAATATTGTTTTGGTTCATTTTCGAAAATCACAGTAGGTAGCTTTTAATTTCAGCTTGAGCAGTTTTGGAAAAGGATTTTATAAAATTATTTATAATAATCAATAAATCATGAAATAAATATAAGTGGTTCATAACTTGATGTAGTATTTTAATATAAATTTTATAAAAGTTGATTTGGAGCCTATTCTTGCCAGAAAATTCTTCAAAGAAACAACCAAAAAATTAAAAAAAAAATCGATGTTGAAGTTCAAAATTTTTCAATCTAAACTCAAAATCACTTACGTCGGAGTCGGAGTCGGACCACTTATTAAAACGCCGGAGGAGCACAGATTGGGCGGCGGCCATGCTTCACGGTGGAGAGAAATCGGTGCCGAGGGTGGCGGGAATAGGGCCGGTGAGGTAGTTGTCACCGATTCTGAGGATTTTGAGGTGGTGGAGGGAGGCGAGGTGGGGGGGAATGGGGCCGAAGAGTAGGGCCGAAGAGTGGTGGAGAAGAGGAAAGTTTGGAAAGAGTGAAAGAAAACCCTAGGTTGAGGTTTTATATAAGGGCTTATTTTCCGTCGGCATGTACAAATACCGACGGATATTCCGTCGGTATTTATCAAATGGTGAATGTCGACGGACATATATAAATACCGACGGATAATCCGTCGGTATTTTTCAAAAAGTAAACACGGACGGAAAACTAATTCCGTCAGCATTTTGGCGATTTTTTTTATTTTTTTTTTAAATAATTCAATTTTTTCTATATACTTACTAAATTACCAAAATATTTTTTTTAAAAATCACAAAATTCATTTCTTCCACATATATTAATATAAATATTGGTTGTGACTTATATTTATAGTAAATTTAATTTTTATAATTTGTACCTAAATGATAAATAATTAATTAACTTTTATAAAATAAGAAATAAATACATTACATTAATTGAATTAATTTTCATCTTCATCGTCTTCATCCTCCTCTTCATCCTTATCCTCCTCCTCCTCATCATCATCTTCCTCATCCTCATCCTCCTCCTCATCCTCATCCTCATCTTCTTCATTCTCCTCTTCATCCTCATCTTCATTCTCCTCTTCATCCTCTTCTTCATCCCCCTCCTCTTCACCTTCAATTTCGATTAATTGGGGATTTGCAGCCGTCAAGGGTACAGAAAGATTGAAATCTCCCGTAAAGACTTCAGTTGAAGTCTCTATTTGTTCTGTTTGAAATGGAGATTCATCTTCAGTATTTATGTCCTTTTTAGGGACTTCTACCATTGACCTTGCCTTTACTTTGCAAACAGCGTGCCATTCATAACCACGTGGAGCTCCCGGATATGTGCAGTAGTATACTTGAGATACTTGATGGGCAAATACAAATGGATCATCCCCAACATACGTCCTTTTCGAACTAACATCAACGAGCTTGTACTCCGGGTGAATTCTTGTTCCTAGATGGCCTGAATCAAACCAATGACACTTGAACAACACTACAGTCTTTGCTGGATATCCTGGATATTCTACTTCGACGACTTCCCGTAACACCCCAAAGTAATCACTTGCATCTGCATTGTAATTCGCACTGCTAACGCAGACGCCACTGTTGGTAGTCCCCTTTGTCGATGCATACCCAGACGTATGAAATCGGTAGCCCTTCACAATATAACCGTTGTAAGTCTTTACACGACGTAGTGGTCCCTTGCTGAGATCTCGTAAGAATCGATTGTCTAGAGCGTTATCCCGTCCCTATACGGCTCAATTAAAAATTAATTAAAATAAATATTAATTTATTTACGTAAAACATAATTAATTAAATGATACTCACATAACGTTCGAACCATCGGGAAAATTCACGTTGAATATGAGCATCTATATATGCATCTGAGATGTTTGGTTCTGCTCGTCGTAGTTCTTGAGTGTACATCCTAATTCACAACATTCAAAAACTTGGTTAATATTAAATGACATAAATGAAGTGGTAGTTAAATAGACGATTTATATATGAAATACTTACTCAATGTATGGCTGAACTTCATCACAATTCAATAACACATACGTTTGTGCTATTTCCGCCTCCGAGTTCGTCTCCCAAAATCATTCAATGGGTTTTCCTATTGGCCGTCCCTTAGACTTGAATATGGAGAGCATTCCATCGACCACTTCACTGATATCGTCAGCGGATGTACCACCGAAGTTACGTGGAGCACTTCTTAACTTTGTGTTGACGTGGTCTTCAAAGTAATAAGAACAAAACATGCCAACCTCTTCATTCAAATAAGCATTCACAATCGATGCTTCAACGTTTGCCTTTTGTTTAGCATTACGTTTCAAGTTGTGGAGATACCTGATATACACACACACACACATATATATATATATATATATATATATATATATATAAAACTTATAAGAATGCATGTGTAATTGTAATGAAATAAAAAAAAGTAAGATTTTACCTTTCAAATGGGTACATCCACTTGTATTGCACCGGACCACAAATTCTCGCTTCATACGCTAAGTGAACGGGTAAGTGTTCCATCGAGTTAAAGAAGCTAGGTGGAAAAATTTGTTCCAACTTACACAAAATCACTGGAATGTCTTCATCTAAACGAATCATATCATCGATCGTGATCGTTGTAGCCGTTAAATCTCTAAAAAATAGACTTAATTCAGTGATAGCCCTCCACACATTGAGAGGAAGAAGTTCCTTGAACGCAATCGGTATCAAGCGTTGCATAAATACATGACAATCATGACTCTTCATCCTTGCAACCTTACCCGTTGTTGTGTCTACGCATCGACTCAAGTTCGACACGTAGCCGTCCGGAAAGTTCAACTCCTTTATCCACCTACACAATCTTTGTTTTTGTGGCTTATCCAGTGTGTAGCTAGCCTTTGGAAATTTACCTGTACGCTCATCCTTTTTCAACTCTGGACGGCGACAAAGAGTGTCCAAATCCTCCCGAGACTTTGGAGTGTCTTTCGTCTTGCCTTCGGTGTTCATGATTGTGTGGAACACATTGTCAAACACATTCTTTTCAATGTGCATCACATCCAAATTGTGTCGTATCAATAGTGAACTCCAGTATGGTAAGTCCCAAAAAATACTCCTTTTGTTCCAACCACCCTCAATTCCTCTGTTGTGTTCCGCTGCATTTTCCTCAGTACTTTTTTTCAACCCCGTCCACTGAATCTCATATAACAACCTACGTCCTGTACGGAGAGTAAATTATAAGTGACATTAAAAGCAATAGATAAATATACGTTTAATACTCATTAAATAAATGTATAAAATACCATCTCGAAGTGGAGGTCGATTGTTTGTGACTGCTCTGTTATTTACGAAGTTCTTCTTATTTCTTCGAAACGGGTGACCTTGAGGTAAGAACCTACGGTGATTATCGAACCATGAAACTTTTCTACTCACCGGGAGACTGAAAGCTTCAGAATTCTCCATACAATACGGACATGCTTTCTTTCCGGCCGTACTCCACCCGGACAACATACCATATGCAGGAAAGTCGCTAATGGTCCATAAAAGAGCAGCACGCATCGTGAAGTTCTGCTTTCTAAAAACATCGTACGTTTGGACTCCATTCTCCCATAAGAAGATCAAGTCTTTTATAAGAGGTTGGAGATAAACATCTAGTTTGTCCTTTGGATTCGTTGGTCCAGGCACCAATACAGTCAGAAACATTGTTTGAGGTTTCATGCACATCCACGGAGGAAGATTATACGGAGTCAGTATCACCGGCCACAAAGAATACTGCTTCCCATGCATCCCAAACGGTGCAAAACCATCAGTACACAAACCTAATCTCACATTCCTCGGTTCACAAGCAAAATCTGGAAACACGTTGTCAAGATGTTTCCAGGCCTCTGAGTCTGCCGGATGTCGCATCTCCCTCGACTCAGCCGAAGAGGAATCTGTAGCATGCCACGTCATGTGTTGTGCAGTGGCACTTGATTGATATAATCTCATCAAACGAGGAATGATAGGAAGGTAGTACATCTTCTTATATGGCACTTTCTTCTTTGTCTTCTTCGATTGACCACCAGGTCCCTTTCGACGTGCCTCTTTGTACCGGGGATGGCCACACAATCTACACATGTTCAGACTGCTATCTTCGTCACCCCAATATAACATGCAACCCTTCACACAACAATCAATCTTCTCAACCGGCAAACCAACATTCTTCAACATTTGTTTGCTTTGATGAAACGTCGTAGGCACCTTATTATTTTGAGGACAAATTTCACTGCATAACTGTGTCACTTGCTCATATGCCCTGTTAGAAAGCTTGTTCTCGGTCTTAATGTTCATGAGTCGTGCATTAAATGACAACTGTGAGTGAGATTCACAACCCGGATATAAATCTTCTTCGACTAATTTGAGCATCTCATAAAACCGAAATGCCTCATTCGTCGGGTCCTCTTCCATGTTTGAAAAACCAGCTTCCCTGATCATTGTTTGATACATATTCGGTTCTTCGTCCCCAAACTGTTGTTCTTCGTCCCCAAACTGTTGTTCTTCGTCCCCAAACCGTTGTTCTACCTCGTTACTAGTGCCAACATGATCGAAATTTGCTTCTTGTTGATAGATTCCAGCAGAGTAATAGTAAAACACTTCATCAAATCTATAAGGCCAACGTGTTTCGCCATGACTAGTCCAATTATAATAATTATCAACGAAACCATTCTTCACAATATCCACTAGGACCTCATCAATCTCTTTATATTGCTTATTCTGACATTTCTTAGCATTACACGGACACCTAATGCAATTTCCACTCATGTAATGTGGCTGGCTTTTTGCAAATTCAACAAATAACACGAGTTCATTATAAAATTCCACATTCACATTTCCTCTAATCATTCTAGGAGTACAATACATCCAACGACGGTCAGGCAAATCCATCTGCTAAACATTTAAGTGGAGCAACACATTACTAAACTAAACTTATAATAAATTCAAACAAAACTTATGATATATATAAAACATGTAATTACATTATATTGAATTTTATATATAGAGTAAATTAAAAATGGTAGAAAATGTACCGTAATTTGATGTTTCTGAATACCCGAGCATGAGCATAAAAAATTAGGCAGTAGAAAGCTTTGGTGTAAATTTGCAATACGAAAGTGAAGTGGAAAAAAAGAAAGTTTTAAGGAAACATTTCCCGACGGAAATGCCGACGGACTTATCTTTCCGTCGGCATTTCACCCGCCCAAACTTCCGTCGGTCAAGATAAATGCCGACGGATTATCCGTCGGCATTTATCAAATGGTGAATTCCGACGGAAAGCTAATTCCGTCGGCATTTCACCGCCCAAATTGCCGTCAGTAAAGATAAATGCCGACGGATATTCCGTCGGCATTTATCAAATTCTGAATTCCGACGGAAAATATATTCCGTCGGCATTTGGCGGGTTTTTTTTTTTTATTAATTAATTCAATTTTTTGTATATATAGCAACACAAAGCTCACACACACCATATTCGATTTTTTCTATTTTGCAAAGAAATATCATGTCTTCTTCCTCTTCTATTCGATTTCAGCAAGGCCTTGTTTGTTATTGTGGAAAGGCATGTCGTACATATGCTTCTAAACAACCTAGAAGTAAAGGGAGGATATTTCATAATTGTCCTGACTCCCTAAGTGATGGTGGATGTGGTTTCTTTGTATGGGCTGATACTCTAGAAAACTGTGGTGTTGACAAGAATCAAGGATCTAATCAAAGTGACCAAGAAACTGAAGACATGAAGAAAATGACTCAAGAGATGAAGAAATTGGTTACAGAAATCAAGAATTTGGCTGAAGAAATCAAGGATTTAATCAAAGTGAACAAAATCATTTTGATTGTGCTAGTTGTCATGGTTGCATCTACCACCTTCAAGTGGTTTGGTTAAATATATGTATAATGCACTCTATATGAGGCTATTTTAATTTGTACTAAAATTCACTTTCACCTTCAAGTGGTTTAAATCTATATCTAGAATGCACCCTATTTTCATCTATACACCAATAAACTACACAAATAAACTGCAATATATAGTTCAACATATTTTTCAACATAAACATAAATATATACATAAAGATAGTTCAACAGAAAATTAAATAAGTTCAACAGAAAAATAAATTAGTTCAACACAAAATTAAATTGTTCAAATTGTTCAACCAGGATAGTTGCCAGGATAGTTTCCAGGATAGTTGCCAGTGCCCGGAAAGTTAAAAAATTGTTCCACATCCTCATTCAAGTTGACGTCGGCACCGTCGGCCTGACCTGCATCTTGACCTGCAGCTTGATCTGGAGCTGGAGCTGGCGGTGGTTGCCCCATCGTCTGTTGATAGATGGCCTCGATCTGCTCAGCAGACATCCCCAACGTCCGACCCGCATTGGTACTCCAGAGACGGAAGTAGTTCTCGAACGTTGCCATGACGTTCGGATCCGGGACGGCAGTGGAGGATACAGACGGCTGCGATGCACTCTGGGCCGACCGACCACTTGGTGTCCTCACGGCGTTGCTCATCCCACCAAGGCCAAGGACCCTTCCCTTGGAGGTCGGGGCAACGTCAAGGTAACACCGGTCCACGTCAACAGCCGGAGGGGTACCGCTGCTTCCGGATTCAGCAGTAGTCGTGGCGGTGGCTTGCGTCTCGGCCTCTTCAATCCTCTGTCGGACGCTCAACTACATAATTAAAAAATTAAAATTAATTTAATTTAATTATCTATATATATATATATATAATGTAATTAATACATAAATTTAATTAAACTTACGTGGAGGTCAGTAGTGCGCCCGTAGGTGGACGTCTGTGTATCGGCATTAAACGGATGAAGAAGACTCATCCGATCCAAGTGGGTGTGTGGACGTCCAGTCTCCCGCTCCTATTACGTATCAAATAAACATATACAAATTAATTTAGATAACTAATATAAAATAATTAACTATAATTATTTAATTTTTAAAAATTAATGAAAACTTACGATAGCAAGTGATTGCTCGAGGACGGACCGAGCTCCCCCCCGATGCACTGCTATCCCGCCTCCAACGTCGGTTCTGCGGTTGGCCCGAGCTTTGTTACACTTCTCTTGGTAAGCCGGGTCCGACCACTTCTCAACCAACGACTCCCACAGGTCAACACCATCATCTACCCCCAGAACAAGATTTACGTCTTTATCACGCCAGGCCGTTCTCCAGTCGTACATCATGTTCGTGTACCGAGTAGAACAAAGACCGTACCACTTCTCGTAAATATCGGCGTCCGAGTAGATCGTCGTATCCCAACGGGCCTTTTTCTATACAAATAAATATTCAACATATTTATCAAATAATATGAATAATTAGTTATTTAATAAACTTTAAATATTGTAATTATATACCTGGAACTCCTCGAAATATTCATCATTTTTAGATTGTGGCACCGTCGACCAAGTGATAGCACCCTTAGAAATCTTGCAATTCTTAAAGGATTTTGTGCAGATCCTGGACACCTCATTACCGGGCACCAACCTGTAAAATTATTAACAAATTTATAAACTAACACATTATAAATAAATAAAGTTAATCGTTATTGAATACTGTTAAACATTAGAATTATTGACTTACGCCCCAGAAATGATTTCAATGGGTTTCCTTTTGTCTCGAACAGGATGCGTACGAGAAGAGGATGACGAACCAACCGACATCGTAGTCGGCGGCGGCGGCGACACTGCCACATGAGGAGGAGGAGGAGGAGCCGTCACAGGAACTGATTCATCCCGAGACCTCCTTGAACGACGTGACCAAAATGACGACCTACGTGAACCCGAACCCTGATTCGGTACTTGTTCACTCATCTGTTTCAATCAATAAAAAATACATAATTTTACTAATTATCAATTTAATGAACATATTGCTAATTTAAATTTTTTACTAATATAGCATATTCCTAATTTAATCAACATATTCCTAATTTAAATCAAAACAATATATATATAACCTAATTACAACGTGATACCACCGTCGAACCATCTAATTAACTAATAATTTAAACAATTGATTGAAACATGCATCACCTACATTAAAAATATTTCTAAATTAACATATTCCTAAATTAACAAATCTAAACATAATTAAAATAATACTTTTCTAATTGGAGTTTTCTAATTATCAATTTAATGAACATATTTCTAATTTAATTTTTTTACTAATATAGCATATTCCTAATTTAATTAATCAACATATTCCTAATTTAATCAACAATAACCTAATTTAATTATTATTTTTCTACCTAACTTAATCAATAATAAAAAATTGAACATATATATTCCTAAATTAACAAACCTAAAACTAATTAAAATAATAATTTTCTAATTGGGTCAATAATTATCAATTTAATGAACATATTCCTAATTTAAAATTTTTACTAATATAGCGTATTCCTAATTTAATCAACATATTCCTAATTACAACGTGATCCAACGGTCGAACCACTATATCTAAACTAATTTAAACAATTGATTGAAACATGCACTACCTACATTAAAAATATTCTATATCAAAATTACACCATTAAATTAAACTAGTAATTAACTATATAACAATTAATTAATGTATACATATAACAATTAATTAATTAATTAACCTTAAAAAACTACTCGATCTATCAAAATTATTCTTAATCAACAAATTAAATTAACTAACGTACATACTAACATGATCATAATATTTTAACAACTAACTAAATCAATATAACATGCAAATCAACATTAAATTATTCATATTTACATATATCTATTCATAAACATATATAAGTATTAAAATTAAGTAATAGAACTAATTAAGAAAACGTACCGTATCAATGTAATCGGAGAAATTTGCTTCAATAGCCTCGTCCTCGTCTTCGTCTTCCCCACCGAATCCTCACTCACGCACGCCCCTTTTTTTTTTTTCTAAAACGAACTGATCTGATTGATTTGAGGCCCTTATATATAAAAAAAAAAAAAAATACCGACGGATATTCCGTCGGCATTTCCCTCGGTAACCGCCGACTTTAATGCCAACGATTACCTTATTGGAAAACGAGGCGGTGCGAATTCAACGTGTCATTTGTCCGTCGGCATTTCCGTCGGCATACATATTTCAAAACTTCTGTCAGCATTTTCCCTCGGTAAATGCTGACGGAACGGAAATCCGTCAGCATTTCCCTCGGTAAATGCTGACGGAACGGAAATCCGTCAGCATTGACGTTGACTTTTCAATCCGTCAGCATATCCGTCGGAAATGCTGACGGACTATAATCCGTCGGCATTTGTCCGTCCCTGTAGCGAGCGTTTTTTGTAGTGTTTTCTTTTTTTCTTCTCCACGTTTTTTAGATTTTTACTTTTCATTTTTATCTCTGTTCCAAATATTGATATTTCACCGACTTTTTTTTTTTTTTTATTGTTCTTTGAACTTATGTTTTTTTCAAAGTATTAAAAATGTGTCATTATTTCATGTCGTATCACTCTTTTTGGTCAGGTAATAACACATAAATCACTAAATTCAGATTTTCTGCACAATTTTTGTAGAATCTTTTTTGCGATCCAAGCCCAATTTTTTGACCCAATTAAAAACGTAATTTTAATATCTTGATTAAAATAATAGATATTTCACAATACAATATTGTTTTTGTCTATCGCTTGTTCTGAAATTCATTTGATATGTAGGGTTTCATCTAATGATGAACTTGTAGGGAGGTAAGGATATTAATTCATATTATGATTTTTGAAAGAATTCCGTCTTCTAAAGGCTCTGATACTATGAAAAAAATTTATCACATCTAAAAGTTCGAATTGTAAAGAGGTAGAAAATTAATTCTTATATATTAATTCCTATTAATTTTTAATTTTCATTCTTGGACTTTAGGTTACATGGTAGAACTTATTCTGTGGTAAGACATGAAAGTACAAGTCAAAGCTTGCAAGGGTGGCAATTAATATTATACTCCATTCGTTACCAACTAAAGCCAACCAACACAAGCAATAATTTGATCTACAAATATTTAATAGTAAGTAGCTAGCAATGATTCAATGTCAAAATATATACTACATGAAATGGTGTCATTATTTTTTTGACCATTTAGTTATCTAAGTTTTTTTTTTTTTTTTAAATTCATGTGTGTTACACAATGAGTGATAAAAGGTATACTCGATGAAATATCTTGGACATATGTAGCATGTAATAAACTATGTTGCATTTTGATTGAATTTTTTGAAATCAAGAATATTATTTGGGGGAATACATTTTAATAGCTTCATATGAATCGATTTAAGGTTCAAGTTTTCAAATGGACCTGAAATAGTAATCTCATAATTCATATTACAAAAAAGAGATTTTTTCTTGTACTCAAAGAAATTATAAATAAATGAGGTGGCAATATATAGTAGACTTTAACTTGACACAACAAGACTACTTGTGTTATCCAATTCTGCAAGCTATGGCAAACTAATTTATTTGCCGCATTTTCACATCATTATCTCATAATATATAGTTATACCACACATCAAAGAATTATATTAGTCAGTATTTATCCACTCATTTTCAAGACAAAAATTCTCGACTCAATGACTTTATTAAATAGTAATTAAAATCCAACTTGACATGGCTTAAATATTTAATTCTTTATTTATAACCACCAACTCCGTTTCATAATCATTTGCATCATATTTTTGGCTCACAAATTAAGAAAGAAAATGTAATGAGTAGAAAGTTGATGAGTAATTTCGTAAACTTTTATAAATAAAGTAAACAAATAGTTTTAGCACCTATGAGTAAATAAACTTTTTTAAAATTCTCAAGATTTCAAAATAAATATACCCTAAAGCTCTATTGCAAAAGTTGGCGACTAGGCACTAGTCCCGGTCTACCGCCCGTCTATCAATTTTTTACTAGATTTTCTTTTAGTTAGACTTTCTAGAGTCGAAGTCCGGTTCGAGCGATTGAACACACTTTTTCAAGTGGAATCGACGCTCCAAGCAAAATACGTGGCTTTGTTATTATATATAACTTTTTTTTTTTGTAAAATTCTATCGTGTAAGGGGTGAAAACTAAATTATTTTTTTTTAAATTTTCGGCGTCATTTTTAGAAGTTTTAATTTCTTTTGGGATTCCTTTGCAATTTTTTTGCTTTTGTTTATTAGGGGTTCATGTTTATTATTCAAGAATTATAAGATAAAATAATTAAAAAAAAATTATAAGCATTAGGCATGGCTTAGACCCTGACTAGCCATTTAGGCACTAGACGGATTGACACTATCGATTTCCAACTTCTGCAATCTTATTCTAAAGTAAGTGTGTAAAAAATTGTAAAACTGTGGAAGTAACTTGTATATTAAAGAGAATTCTTCACACACATGATCGAAAATGACTAAAACATGTGCTCGATCCATTTTAAAATAAAATAAAATATGAAGACAATTTTAAGAAAAATTATACGTATAGAACTATAGATAGATAATTAGTATGCAAATATTCTGGATTTTAAAAAAACATAGGATATCGAAATAAAAAATTACAGACAACTTTAAAGGGGGAGGGATATGCACCCCTCGTATATTTGGTCCAGATAATTTATTTATTTATTTTTTAAAAAAACGTGGTCCCATGTATTTGGATGGAAAGGTTGGAGCATAATTTTATAAATCCATATGATTACAAGTAAATTAATTTTGAATAAAGCAATACTTTAACTTCATATTCAACTTTGAAATTCATAATTAGTCATTTCAAACCACTTGATCCTCAAAGTCATCATTAAATTCGAATTCTTTAATTCAATTGCAACAGCTGGCCAATTTGATTATCGGAGTTTAAACATAAAAGTTGCACAATTATAAAGTGTTTTAAGGGATTGAAAATTACTTAATCTTATAAACTTTTTAGCATAACATTTTTTAAAGCTAGCAAAAGATTTTAATCTATTAAAATTTGTAGTAATAGTTAAGTGGATTTTAAGTATCGAGTTACATCAATTAATATAATATATAATGCAAAATTGCAATATTTAAAAATGAGATATTAGGGGTGGGAAAGAGTGGTCCGATGATCTATTAAACTGATCAACTTATCTATACATATTGTTTGTAAAAAAATGAAATTAAGGGACTATTTTCAATTTAAAAAATTTAAGTATCTATTAAAATTTTAGATTGTTGAAATTGAATTTTGAATTGTAATGATATTCTTATTTATTTATATTGTAATTTGTTTATAGGATACTATTACAAAATTTGGAAAAAATATACTAAATAATATATTATGTAATTATGACATTATACTGGGCCCGCTTTTAAAAACATAGAGTTTAAGTACAATTATGTTGGGAACTTTAGTGGATATTATTACTCTCAAAAAAGGAAAAAAAGTGGAAACAATAAATAAATAAAATTAGGAAAGTACCCCATGCATAATTGGGTTTGCACGTTATAGTTAGATCACCACTATCTAGGCCTTAGGTCCTGGGTCATGGGGAGGGGAAAAGGGATTGGTATTTAATGTAAATTTAAAAAAAAAAAAAACAAGCTTTAAAAAATATTAGGTATATTAATTTCATAAATCTCTTTAGTTCTTAAAAAAATTGTTTAACAATAATACCTCACAATTTCATAAATTAAAACAAAACTCAAAAACTTTAAAGAAGTTAAGCCTAACAAAAACAAATCAAAACGATTAAAACAAACACAAAAAATAAAAAAACAGAAATAGATAACAACTTTAACAGTTTTCTTTTTGCTTTTACTAAAAAGTAGTAACAGTGTTCTTTCCTCATTTTCAACATCCTAAAACTTGCCCCCTAAGCTCAATCAACATTTTTTTGCCTCCAAATTCATATAAGTATTCCAACTACACAAATCCATAATCTCATTCAAATAATCTTCAAAGAATTTCATCTTCTTTCCAATGGAGCATTCCCATCATAAAGCCTCACCAATTGAAAGTGAAGGCAGTGTTCATCTGCAAATCGATTCCGAGTCCAGCATTAGCCCAACCATATTCGAGCCTCAAACCGGCAGCGTCAACACCAAATCCAGCAGCACCGCCGCTGCCGCCTCTCCGGTGGTGCGGCCGTCGGTGAGGGCGCCGGAGAAGAAGCTGACCCTCTTCGCCCTGCGTTTAGCTGTTCTGGAAAAATCCGCCTCAGGAATCGGAACCCTCGGATTCATATGGGCAACCGTTGTTTTACTCGGTGGCTTTGCAATCACGCTTGATAAAACCGATTTCTGGTTCATTACTGTAATTTTACTAATCGAAGGAACAAGGATTTTCAGCCGGAGCCACGAGCTTGAATGGCAGCATCAGGCCACCTGGTCGATTACTGATGTAGGGATAAACAGTTTTAGAGCGATTAGATCGAGCTCTAATTTTGTTATTTCAGCCCTGAAATCGGTTTTTAGGCCGGTTTTGAAGTCGGGAATGGGGGGGAATAGAAGCAGGGAAGTTTCGAGGGACGGGAATGAGACGAGTCGAAGGATTTGGAACGAGCAACGGGTGCCAACGAGGACGTGGACGAGTTCAGAGGTACCTCTGTTTCCTTATGCAAAATGGATGTTTATATCGAAAAATGTTAGTAGAATTTTGTATTGGCTGCAATTAGTATCTGCTACAGCTTGTGTAGTTCTATCTTTGATAAAGCTCGTGCTTCGTAATTTTGGTGATGCTGAAAAGGGTGATTCTGATAAGAAAAACAGGGGATCTGCTTTGATTATATTTTATTCTTGTGCTTTAGCTGAGGCATTGTTGTTTCTGTTGGAGAAAGCCTATTGGGAATGGAAAGTTAGTGTGGAAAAACTGCTAGAATCTGTGAATAAAGAGTGTGAGTTTGGTGATTCGGGGTTGATTTCAATCAGGAGATTCTTTTACGATGCGTATTCGAAGTGTGTTAATGGGAGCATCTTTGATGGCTTGAAAATGGACATGGTTTCATTTGCTATGGAACTTCTGGATTCGAATTCTCCAGACGAGCAGCTGATTGGAGCAAGAATCTTGAGAAAATTCGCCACTAGTTCCCGTTTTTCTGAAGATACTCTTCAGAAAATTGGGATCAATTTGCTAGTGATGGAAAGGCTAGTGGAAATGCTGAACTGGAAAGATCCTGAAGAGGAAGAGATAAGGTTTTCGTCTGCTGAGATTTTGTCGAAACTAGCTGGTAATAAGCAGAATTCGTTGCGTATAGCGGGGATTGCTGGTGCCTTTGAATCGATCTCATGTTTGCTGCATGTGAGTAGGAATCATGGTGGAGCATGTGATGAAATATGTGACAAGAAATTGATTCTTGATAATGGGAACTATAGTTCTTGGTCTTTTAATCAGATGGGGCTTCAAATCTTGAAGAAACTTGCTCGTGATCACGATATTTGTGGCAAGATTGGGAACACGAAGGGGCTTTTGCCCAAGATTATCGATTTCATTCATGCTGATGAGAGGCTTTTGAGGCATCCAACGGCTAGTACGTCCCAAGTTGTGACAGTTAAGCGCTCGTTGCAGGTTTTGAAGATGCTTGCTAGTACATCGGGGGGTTCGGGGAAGCAGCTGAGGAAAGAGATCTCGGAGATAGTTTTTACGATTAGCTATATTCGGGATATACTGAAATACGGAGACAACCAAACAGAGCTGCAAATATTGGGGATAGAAATCTTGACAAGTTTGGCTATAGAAGAGGATGCAACTGAGAGGATTGGAGGGACTGGAGGAGTTGTTAAGGTGCTGTTTGACATTTTCTTCAATGATGGGATACCAGAGAATCAGAGCCACGTTCGTGTGGCAGCTGGAGAAGCGTTAGCTATGCTGGTTCTGGAAAGTAAGAACACGTGTCATCGGATTCTTAAATTGGGTATAAACGAGCGTCTGGTGAAAGCGTTGGATTTACCGTTGCTTCGTGTGAATACTGCAAGGATTTTGAGGAATTTGTGTGTTTATAGTGGAGAGGATTGTTATGAGCAGCTGAGGGGATTGATTGTTGCATCCCCAATTGTAAGTATTTTTCTGCAAAATTTTAGATCATGTTATGTAAGTAAAAGCACTTTTGGGAGAGATTGTGAATTGTGATTGTGATTGTGATTGTTTGTTTGCAGATTCTTGAAGCTATTATGAAAGAAGAGAACAAGGTGCAGGAAGTGATGATTGGAGCAGCATCACACGTTTTCAAGTTGATGGATCATCAAGAATCGAAGAAGGTGATTCAGAAAGGTGGGTTCGATCTGGCTCATCGCCTTTTCTTGATTCTGAAAAAGTACGAGAATCCGTCCATAAAAGTTCCGAGCATAAGAAGGTACACGATAGAGCTGGCAATTTGGATGATGAGAGACGACGTCACGAATGTACGTGTTTTCAAGAGTTTGGGAATGGAGACGCAGCTTGAATCGGTTATGGAGACGACATCGGAGCTCGAAAGTTTCAATATTTTCTCAGGAACAGTTGGTTTGTGTAGGCACAAAGTGACTATGCATTCACTTATTGAAACAGCAATGGAGTTGCTGCTGAAAAAAGAAACAAGATAGAATTAGAAGATGTTAATAAGGGAATAAATCTTCATAATGCAAAAAAAAAACAGAGAAACAAAAGAAAGTTGAAGAGTATTCTTTGATTTTTTAAATGTGGAAGCATATAGATTATATACTTTATTATATTCAAGAATTTGATGTACATAGTGATTAAACTATTGTTTGATTTACTTTATTATATTCAAGAACATGATGTACATAGTGATTAAGCTATTGTTTGATTTACTTTATTATATTCAAGAATTTGATGTTCATATTGAAATTGAATAAAATTACTGTGTTTTTGATATTTTGATGATATTGTTATTTTAGAACATTATTAATTAACTTATAATAAATTTATAATTTATTAAGAGTGGTTTTCCGATTCATTAAAAAACTTAATTTATCATGTTCATTTAACTGAAGCAGAAAAAATATTTAGTGTGCATAATTTTTGTGTAATTAATAGTAAGAAATAAATCCATTGTTTGAATTTGAGTATAACTTAGTCTGTCTGTTGTATAATTACTATATTGTCCCAGTTGTGTAAGTAAAATCTTCTAAATTATTAATTTATGATTTCATTGGGACTACTAATTTATTTCATATTTTTTTTTTTTTATTACAAGTTAAATACCCATCCCTTTTTTCCTCCCCATGACTCGAACCCAGACCTAAGGCCTAGGTAGTGGTGCTCTAACCACTTGAGCTATCCCACTTTGTCAAAAAAAAAAATAAAAAAATAAAAAAATAAAAAAAAATAATATATTGTTATTTATAAAATTACTAATTTTTTTTATATTGAGGCCTAGTGTATTATTTTAAAGAGCTTATAAACAAATCAAATAAAGTGAGACAAAATGTATACATGTAAAATGACAATCATACCCATACATAGTGAGATGCTTATAATCTTGAAAGCTACATATACATCATTTGGTAGAATTGTTGCATATAACCAATATCTATGAATTATGACAGAAAACATAATATGAATCATCTGTACATGAGTTAAAAAAGAATATCACGTGTAGTTACACAAAGAACACCCTCCAATTCCAATATCAAATGTTAAATATTTCAGCATACTCTTCCATCATGATCATCTGTTCCTGAAGGTATCCCAACGGCGTAGCAGACCGTCTATGATATTCGTTGTCGGATTCTTCTCGACTTCTAAGGTAACCTTAGTACGATCAGCCATGTCAACATCAGACGATGACCTTGCATTTTCTGATGGACATGTTGGTCGACTCGTCTCTCCTTCTGTGGTATGCTGAGCAGACACATAATCTGGTGCTG
Organism: Galeopsis tetrahit; assembly: GCA_963675135.1. Taxonomy (NCBI): domain Eukaryota; kingdom Viridiplantae; phylum Streptophyta; class Magnoliopsida; order Lamiales; family Lamiaceae; genus Galeopsis; species Galeopsis tetrahit. The sequence continues at coordinate 52,238,764 of OY776128.1, read as the reverse complement.
ATTCATTTGCTGATGAAGGGGAAACCGCCTCAGTTATGCAAGAAAAGAAACGATCTTCTTCATTCTTTGGTGGCAGTTCAAGTTGAGGGACGACACTGCAACCAACCGATGGTTCCTCAACTGGAGGGTGTTTCACCTCCGAGTCTTTTAATGACTCCAGTATTGCCACCATTAACATCTGAGAATTTCACAAGGCAAATAATAAGTAATTTACAGGCAAGAACATGTAAATAAGGGAGTTTCTAATCCAATCAAATCCGGATACATCAAAGTTTTGCCATCCGAACTACGACCAATTTCGGGATAGTATCAATTTTCTTCCCTAAAGTTTATCTTTTTCCAGTTTTAGTCCTAAATGTAATTATTTTTAAAATTATTAATTACATTTAGCCCCCCTTTCCCCTCCCCTCCAAATTTTTTTTTTACATTTGGCATAGTTGATTCCATCTGTCAACAAACCGGTGGGACCAAATGTGGGAGTAAAAGTATACTTCAAGGATCAAGTGAGTGAAATGGGGAGACCAAAAATGAAAAAGGGGTTAAGTTTAGGGTACAAAAATGATATTATCCCAGCAATTTCACACTTCAGCAACTAAACTGACGGATGCAAACAACATTCTTTAGCCAGAACAGAGGAACTTTTAGGGGCATTTCTGTCATTTTATGTGGACGTGAGTCGTGACGTCCAGGCTCTGAGGCTTGAGTTGCAAGTGTAAATCACAAAAACTGGAGGTGGTTATTTCAAGAATGTGATTGAAAAACAAAAATGGTGAGTTTTACTTTTACCCACCCTTTCTTCTTCTTCAACATTGTTTGGGAAATCTGCGAGCATATCAAGAGAGTACTCTACATATTCGTCATCGTCTACTGATCCAGGGACATTTGGGCTCGAAAAATCAAAGCTTATCATATTAGAAGACGACGGCTGAGAATCACACTCCCGACTTTCCACCTGCACAGTACATATTATCACACTGATTCAGCTAGTACTAGGAACAGCATTTTTCGCACATAATATGAACTTGAAACAATTCAGAAGTTCTAAGCGAACTTCAAAAAATATATGCCGTGATTTTCAGAAGGTACCTTCAAATTAGGTTGATTATCTTTGGACGAAATATCTGCAGGAACCTGAAAAATAACAGAAAATCTATCAGCCATCACTATCCAAGATAAAATAGTCGGTCTTATGTAAAATAGTTTTACTGTGCAACCGGTTCACAACTATCACTTTATAGTAAAACAACTAATACTATCAAAATAATACCTTTCACAACTAACATTGTTTAAATATACACACAAAATGAAACCAGTTACACGGTAAAACTGGTTCACAAATCAGTACGTATCTAAGATCCCCTACCCAACTCAACCTAACCGGATCCAATTAGAGAAGGTTTGCCTCATGAGTTTTTAGTTTGTCTATCTTAGTGTGAATTGCACAAGAGACTTATTCAAACTGGTTTAAATTTGCCCAGATAAAAAGAAAGAATGTAGAATAGTGCAACTTGGTGACTAACTCTCAGAACATAAGAGGAGATAAGTCAGTGGTGAATTAATGGGGCTAGATAACTTCAGGTTTTCAAACATAAAAGAACAACAGTAGAGTTACCCCCAATATGTTAAAAATACGTCATAAACGGTAGCTTACCACCATTGCGCTCATAGGTATCCTGGAGCGAAGTTGCTTGATAGCATCCTCAGTGCTACTAGATGTTGTACCTGAATTAACTAAACATGAATGACTGTGCTTCTTCAAGATAAACAAGAAATGATCAACATGGAACAATAAATACATACCAGAAGGTGAACCCAATAATTCATCGGAAAGCTCCACATCATGAACCGTACTCCACCTACCCTGGAGTTTTTGCCATCAAAGAAAAATATTTGTTTGAATGTCGGAAAGGTAGCCACTAATACTCGTCTAAAACAATAATGTTATGGAAATAAAGGGATTTACCTTGCCAATATAGTTGTTACTCAGGTCAAAATATGTACTTGCTCCACCATCGTCTGGAGGTTGTAAAACATTGTTGAAAAATATACTTATCGAGTCGAAGTAGAACTGGGGGCGGGGTGAGTTGTGATCACCCTCAAATTTGATAATATTCTTGTCCCCCTGTGAATCAGATTTCGTAAATATAGGGATAGAAATGCAAGAGGTAAAAACAAATCAGAAAACAAATTAAACTCTTAAAAGGGCTAAATGTAAAACAAATAAAGAAAAAAGATATTCACTTCACAACAAAAAAAAGGTTTTGCAAAGAGAGAGAGTTACCACATAGGCATCAAAAATGCGATCAGAATGATGGGGATTTATGAAATCATCGTCGATTGCATGACCAAACAAAACCGGGACAAAGCTCGATTTTGCTACCTAAAAATGTGAAACATTCCACTTGATTAGTTTGCAAAGAAACAGTAAATATGATATCAGAAAGTTAATACCACATTTTGAAATTTTGTTTGAACGTTGATTTTTCAACACAACCTTCCCTTTGCACTACTGTAATCAACATACCTTGATTGTGTTCAGCTCCGTTATATCAAATTTTGCCTTTTTCTGAATTGCTCTCCTCATATATTGGATTGCAAACTTAACCTGTATATAAGAAAAATAAATATAAAATAAAGAAACCACAACTCCACAAGGCTTAACAGACGGCTAAAATATTTAGAGACCAGTAAGGCAATATGCTAATAAGATACTCCAAAATGCATGCAAATTAGCTTAATAAATTGGTCAGCTTACGGTAAATTTGGGGAGCCGAACTTTGTATGTATCAACGAGCTCCATCATCAAGTCAACCAAATCAGAGAAGGGGCTGTCCAGAACCATTCCAGCAATTGAAGGATCCTCAGCTCCATACATCAAGCTGAAAGAAGCAAAAAAATCCTCAAAATCCAGAAAAATGTGAAAAACTTTGAGTAAAAATGATTGAATGATATTATTTGCAGTTTACATGACATATGAAAAAAAAGATGAAATATAGCTGACAGCCAGAAATGCTGGCTCATATCTTTCTGATTTCCAAGGTGGTATTTAGAAAGGTCATTAATTAAGAAGCTTTTTGAATTTAAATATGCATATTATGATAAAACAGTATCCATAAAACCTTCAAAGCTCTAGTATTAGAGAAGAAAGAAAGCACATAGGAAATTCTACAAAATTTATTTATTTTAAATCCTCATAATTGACCAACGCAAAGAGTACATATATTTGAAGGGACTTTTCCTCCCCCGAGATCACTCATGATGGACACTGAAGTATTAAGAATTATTGGATTGGATGCATACTTTTCGATATAAATGACGGTTGTTTTTAAGAAACAGAAAAAGAAGAAAGAATACACTAACCTGGTAACAGCACCCATGGAGCGGCCCCACAAACCAATTAAAGAAACATTCCCATCTGCCCGTAGATAATCAACCACAGCTCTGAGATCATCCTTCTGCAAAATTAAGACCAAGTGTAACATCATCAGATGGGAAGACCATATAGCATAAACCAGTAATCTGCTAATAAAACCACAAAATAAAGAGAAATAAATAGATGTACATATGTCCTATTAAAGTTTAGACATGTCTCTCTTCAATCACTACTTGATTTCTTCCACATGTTGATCTATAGATAACCTCCTCCCCAAATCCAAACATCAAGGTAGCACAAAATTTTCCACAGTGGCAGAAAATATGTCTTTTATTCCCTTCTAACTTTTCTTCTACGTCATTAATAGAGCATACTAATAAACTGCATGTACTTACTTCCAAGTACTCAATCAAGTTATAATTGTTATCTTCGTTCTGGTGCCATTTTCCTATCATTATTTATTGGCAAAAGGTTTTTTCTAGTCTTGTAAGTTCGCCCATTTTTTCTTTCAAGAAACTCCAGTTTCCTTCATTGAATTTCACCCTTTTAACTTTCAAAATTCATTTGTTTAGTCCTTTGACCAACTGCAGTGGGTGAGCAGCCGATTTTGAGTTGACAGGACTTTTTTTTTTTCAATTTTTTTATAGAGTATATTTTAAAATTTTGTCTTGTTAATTTTCAAAACCAGTTACTAACCTGCTATAGCCGGTTAAGGACCAAAATGTTCAAATTTTGAAAGTTAACAGGACGAAATAATTCAGCAAAGTGGAGTTTCCTGAAAGCAAAAATTGGCAAATTACAGGACTAAAAAAAAACTTTTTCCTTATTTATTTAACCACCTTATAGTAAAGGATTAGAATCAGTTTTTATTCCACATAAATATTTATTTTTGACACCTTTCTTCTGACTGAACTTCCCACTCTCCATCCAGTCCCACCCTTCCCACTTGGAGTGAGTTCTGCATAGCACTTGTACATTTCGTTCTCCCAGTTTCTAAAGCTTTTAGCCAAGGAGTAACAAAAGATAGAAACCATGCATGTTTCATGATTTCTGAACAATTTGCCTAGGTTTGCACTATAGCAAATTATTTGCGAGGACGAGATAACTTAGGGCACTTACTTCATTCCAGCCGAGTGTGACATGATCTCCACCAGAGAGTCCAGAACCAGAAAAATCAAGAGTAAAAACAGTAATATTTGATGGCAGCAATATGACAGCAGCTTCACTGGCATCCGTTCGGCAACCACTGCAAAAAGATCAAGACAAAGAACTAATCAGTTTGTTGAAAGGTAACAACTAATCTCCATAGTCCTAAAACTTCTCAATGATACAAAGAATATTAAAGTAAAGGCATATGTCATTTCTGCAATAAATTATTCCTATTCAATGGCTGCTTACAATTTTGAGTGCAACCAAATTCGGTATCACTTCTAGATAGTTCCTATGCATATTGCATTTTAACATTAGCGGAAGAATATCCAACTCAAACATGTCTGGTGCACATGCATTTAAACATTACCGAGAAGGGAAGAGGATAAAAATAAAATAAAATAGGCATATGTGTGTGTACGGTTGCACAAAGAACATTTTTCCTCATGAAGATTAGGTATCCCGTATTTTCTTAATTACATAAAATGAAAATTCAGATAAATGCTAGAAGGCTGATAAGAACATTTTTCCACATATTCCACCAGTATACTACCCCCCTCATCAGAATAACAAACCTATTTCCATGGCAATAGATTACACAGGGCAGTTCTTTTCCTTCAGGAGAGGTTATAGGCATGTAATGACTACATTGAAGAACATCTCCTCGACTATTTACAACCTGCATGATGGACAAATCACTTTGTTTAGTGAATCACTAGTGATATTAAATAAATAAGATGAGGTTCTTCAATCTCAAGTAAATGAGAAAGGCATACATATTTCTTTTTTTTTAAATATCGGTTAACAAGAAAGTGAAACTTAAAAATATATCAAGTTATTCAATGAAAGATAGGAATCCAGTTATTTCAATAACCTATTCAACTGGACCATACTTCCATTTAGCTATAAATTTCACAAGTTCGACTCATTAAAAAGTACGTTGTCTACTCCACCAAAATAAGGAAGTACAGCAAAATTCAGCGCAAGCTCATCTATAGAGAAAGATCAGTTGGAAAATCAATTGTATATCCAATATCTAGCCATTTCTGACTTTAAATTGAAACACAAAGTAGGGCCAGTAACTCCAGGTATAACTTGTACAGACATAGGTAGTTAGGATGGTGATTGTGGATCTAAAGGAAGCATAAAAAAGTACTAGCACTTGTGGTGGTTAGAATGACATCATGGTATACTGTATACATTTAATAAATAACAGCCAGATCATAAGGAGTCAAACCATCAAAGAGTGATCTGGTACATAAAGTATCAACGAGGATTTGATCTTATAATTAAATTGCAAGATATCCAGTAGTCACTCCTAGTCTTATTAATTCATGCTCTATAGTGAAAAGAGTGCCAAGGTAGTAAATTTTACAAATTTATGCTTCGAAGAATAATTAAAATTACTTTTATCGAAGGGTAGATATCAGCCACAGGTAAATGACAAATATAAAAGAATGAAGCAGTACATGTGGCAAGTGAACTTTGATAGAGGTAATTAGATTTAAAAACAATTACAGTATATATGGAAAGGGCACTAATGATAAGTGGCAAGTGTAACTCTTTGGAAATCTATTTGTACTATTAAGAAAGCAGGGGAATTTGATGGATTCTTTGGAATTTATTTATCAATTTTATCTGGCAAAGAGAGAAGGATCTAAGCATATACTAGCAAGTATCAAACATATTTATGCTCATTTACCTCCAAATCTTTCCTCTGGTACCACTTGCCCTTCAGCATAAACTCTTGATCTAATAAATCATTTTTCGGATTGTATTCTGCCCTGTAATCCAAAAGGAGAAGCCAGGTTGATCATTTACATTTAACCCATTCACATAACTCGAGAAAGAGAGAAAATGGGTTCAGCCATTTAGGCATCACATACATTACATTTAAATCCAGTTGGTACTTTAGTTAGGTATATTATACTTATGCACACTATCTATTATCCTTCAAATCAGATAAACTGCAATGTATAGGCACAAAAGGTTGGCAATTCTCAACTAATAAACAATGCTCATAGCAAAAGAAACCTTCTGAATGCTCCTTCATATATGATCCAAATAAGGGCATTTCATGACTATTGAGCGGTTAATCTCATGAAATAAATGAAGCCGATGTATAATCAAACTAAAAGCTCTTAAATGTGTTTTAGTGGATTCTTCATTTAGCTAAGAGCAAGATCAAGGATCTTAATGGATGTTGAATTATTTAAATCAACCCAGAAAATGCTCAAAAAATTACTCCACTATTTATTCATCATATACCCTTGTAAGAGTGTAAATCAGAATTCCCAATTCCAATAAAGTAAAAAAAAAAGTGTAGATTCCCAATTCCCAGTTATTCAGCTTACAGAATTTTCTCAATACCTAACCTCAGAAGCAATAAATACACCTACTAATAAAATGAAAGGCCAAAAGAGAGAGAATTCATAAAGATTACAGAACACCCACAAACGAATGCACACAAAATTCAAAGTAAAACCAAAAAAATACCCAAAACCCAAAAAGATTCAAACAAAAAACTAACATAAAGCAAAAAAGATTCGAATTTCTCACCTGGGCGGTCTTATAATGAAATTTATAAGCTGTTCCATTAATTGAAGCAATCAAGATCTTTTCCTTGCTTACTTCTTGAACGAGAAAAATAAAGAAAAATATGAATCATGCAAAAATCATTAGATACAGAAGTATGTATGTATAATCAGATATAATATAGGGTCTAAAATGTTAGAAAAAAGCTGTATCAGTGAGCACAGTTTCTTATGATGTCTCTCTCTATTTCTTCTGAGAGGAAAGAGAGACTCGAAATGGAAACCGGTCTTTTTTATTTGTAATTTGTTGGTTTCTGCTTCTTTCTGAAAAAGTGAAAAGTGATGGAGTACCTCTTCAGTTTTACGCAAATTACAATTTGCCCCCAATACTTTTTATTTATTCATTTATTGGCATGTGTTTTTCTTGAATAACACAACACCGGTTTTTTTATTTAAATACTTATACAGGATTATTTATAGAGCTGTCAAAACGGACCAACGGGGTGGAGAGGATCAAAACCGCAAAAGCCCGCCAATTGATGGGGTGGGGTGGGCTGATCCATTTGTTAGACGGACTAACAAAACCTAGTTTTAAAAAAATAAAAATATTTATTAAATTTATTATTTTCATTTCTAAAATTTAAAGTATCTTAATATTTATCTCTTACTACGCTCATTTTTAAATCTATTATGATAATCTAAAATTTAACAATGAAACTTTAACTACAAGGTCGACGTTGGAACTAAAATAAACGGCACGAGCAACGCGAATTTGTAATGCGAGACAGAGACTTGTTGTGCTTGACTATTTTTTTTCTTCTAAATTTTGGCTGTTAATTGCATGCTATGGCTAAATTTTGATTTGTTGAATAAGTCTCAAAGACGTGATAAATTTTTGGTATTTTTTATAATATTAAATTAATTATAATAATAATAATATTTATAATTTTTTATTTAAAATATAAAAAAGGTTGGGGGCGGGTTGGTCCCGCCCCCAACCCGCTAAAACCCACAGTCCAAATGGGGCGGTCTCTATAGGCCCGTTTCCTAACAAACTGAGAAAAATTGAACTCAATCCGTGTTTTTTTATGGTGGAACGGATTGACCCAACGGACTCAACCCATTTTGACAGCTCTAATTATATATAGTATATGGTTTCAGAAATTTTTTATGGGGGCTGCAATTAAAATTACTATAAAGATAAATAATATGCAATAATTATATTTATCGATAATAAAATTGTTAATACTTCTTATTTCATTAAATTAAAGTAAGTGTTGAGTTTTATTATGTTTTGTAAGACTCAAAATGAGGCCAAACAGATTAAAGAGTTGATAAGATATTAATTTCATTAAAAAATACAGTAGAAAATAAATCAATTTATTTCTTAAGTTATAATTTAATCTCCAATCTCCATCAAATTCCAGTTTTTATATACTCTAGTTTATTAGTTGAACTGAAAATGACTTTAAAATAATATATTAAAGTATTTCAATATTTTATGAGTACAAATATACAGTACTGTATTATTTTCAAACATAAGGCGATGTTTGATTAGAGATTGTGGTGTATTTGATTTGGATTGAGATCGAGAGGTACGGGTCGATATAGTTTTATGTTAAATTAAAAGTAATGTTATAATATTTTATTAGTGGGTAGAAAAATAATAGAAGAGAGAATGTGTGTGAAAGAAAAATAGAAGAAATGAGATTAAAAAAAAAAAAAGGTGACCCTATAAAAATAAGTATGTAGATCAGTAAATGTATTATCGAGATGGATTGACAGAAATTGGCCGGTTTGAGAATGACCGATCCAAATTCAGATTGACCAATCTCGAACCTTTCAAAATTTTGAAAAAAAAGACAGTACTAAGACATCTTTCAATTTTAAGAACATTTTTTTTTTATCTTAACAACAAATTAGACAATCAAATACATTATTACTAATATATAATGTTGACTCTAATTTTTTTAAGGCTATAATATTGACTCTATTAAAAAACCAAAAATATATTTGGAGTATCAAGAAACAACTTAAAAAGAAAGTACATGAAAATAATACTAACAATTACCACAACTACATTAAAAATTATTTTTTAAAAATGCAATTTACCATATAAATAAGAAAAAATTATTTTCTCTGTTCAAATTCATTACGCTTATTTCTACGAGTACGAGTTTTAATTAATATTGATTAGTTTATGTATAAAATAGATATAATGAGATATTGTGGAATTAATTTATAAATAAAGTAATTGTTTATTAATAAAATGATGACAAATTGAATAAAGAAGTGATAATTGAAGGGTGAAAATAAAATAAAATAAATAATATTTTAAAAAATGAAATGAATTCAACAATTAAAAAATAAAAGTGAAAATAATAAAATAATGTGAAATTAGTAGGGCAATGGACCCCTCTGCCACCAGTATCCCTCTGTCTGTATGTATGTGGTTGTATTGATCAAAATATTTGGGCAAATTTGTGTATTTTTCTTGTACTTTTACGTAGTATAAGATTTTAAGTTGCGCTTTAACTTGTGTAATTTTTTACGATTTATAATACCTCATATGTTATAAAGTAATATTACATTTTTTTTTACACAATTTAACATGTGTGTAAAATGTTGTTGTATTATTTTATAAGTGTAGTTATATTACAAATTAAGAAAAAAAAATGGAACAGTGTAACTAAAAGTTTGGATGTTAATAATTGTGGCCTTCTTCAAATTGTTATGGTTTTTTTATTGGTAATTACACTTAGCCCCTCACGCTTACATTTATTATTATTTGGCTCCCGTTTAATAAGTTTGTAGAAACTAATGACGAATTAAATATACTCAGTAGGATTTAATTGAGCCCATGGTAATGATGAATGTTTTAAGTAGTTTCTTTAAAAGTGTTTTTATTATTTTAAATAATGTGTTATTAAGTAAGAGACACCTAAAATATTATGAATGAGTAATTTTTTTTTGGGAGTATAGGTAGAAAAGTTTAGCTGGACATAACCTGAATCATCATTATAAATCATTGAAAGAGTTGATAAGTTTACCGACCAAAAGTGTGCAAATTAAATGTTAGGGTCAAATATAAGGAATATGCATTAAATAATAAAACAAAATATGATATTAAATCTTTCTAGTACATTATCAACATGACATGATACTTCATCACTCTCCCCCTCTCTTAACACCCATTCCCATCTCATGAAAATAGCGAAATTTTGGTTTACCCCATATAAAAAATTATTATACTTAGTATTTTGATATATCAAAAAAAAAATGGATATTGGATATGAATAAAGGGTTGTTTGCAAATTTTACAAACTATTTTCAAAATCACTTTTTTTTAAAACTGCTCTTTTTATTTTTGAAAAGTTCTTTTAAATTGTTTATATATTTATAGAGTTTGCAAACATCCTAAGTATATTGATTCATAATTATTTTTAAAATTAACATAATTTATTAACCAACTAATTAACAAATAATAATATATAAACTTAAAAAATTATATAAACAATTAATCAACAAACCAACAATTAATTTACAATTCATATATATATATATATATATATATAACTAAAAAGTATTAATTGAACATTAAAAATATTAATTAAACTTATAAAAATATAGTTGAATGGAATGACATAAAAATGATCATTCTTATAATTGGTATACCGTGAAAATGAATATGGAAATGAAATGTAATACTCCATAAATTTATTTTAAATTATTATTATTGAGTGTTGTTAAAAATACTCCTTAACTAAACATATGGGGTTGTAAGGAATGAAAATTTCATATTTTTGGGACATTCCCAAATTAATAATAAAATTTAGAATAGATTCATGAATGATGATTTCATTCATGGACTATTTCATCATACCAATCATATCCTAAAGGACGATCAACTCCTAGTTTGGAATCCTTCGGAAATTGAGAGGGACTAAACATGATTTTTTTTTTGGTAAAGTAAAAAATGGTTGTGATAGGTATTTATAGTTGCAAATTTTGCGACGATAATTTGCGCAATTTTTATTATTATTATTATTATTATTATTATTATTATTTGCGACAACTAATGGTGTTGCAAATAAATGCATTGGATTTAATACTCTTAAATAGAACGATAGACAAAAAGTTATCGGAAACATGTCGATTTGCTATGGTAAAAATCGTCGCAAATTTAATTTTTTATTAGCGACGGTCAAAATTCATCAAGTCGATCAAACTGGACTCTGAATAATTTGTTATCTAACACTCATTTTAACTATGTTTATGAAAGTGTGCATGTTAAGTAAAACAAGACTGATGTTACACTCAATGTTAGAACACTCAATGTAACACTGACTCGATTACAGAATATCAGAATACGAATAGCGGAAGACTTTAAAGAATGAAACACAAAGACACAGAATTAACTTTTTAACATAGATTTTAATTTAAAATCTATGCGAGCCTTATGACGAAACTTTCACTAATAATTATGTGAATACAAATGGTGTGTGAACAAATATTCACAACGGAAATAAGACTTGATAACCTATCAAATCTAAAGACGGCTTAAGTGTAAAAATTACACTACCAAAAACTAATCTAACTCTATGATCTATCTATCAAAGATGTATAGAGAAGTCTATGTTGTACAGGAAGTTTGGACTCTTCGGCACAACGACAAGAGCATGCCAATGACAATTAATTCCTAACAGGATGAACACTAGTTTAGTAATTAAAGAATGGCACTTCGATTGATTGGATGATGACCACGGCTCTGCTGTATTTATAGGCGTGAATATGCATTCTAGAACCTTCATCCATGATCTCCTAAATTGTAGGATCTCATCCTTTCTTTTCTCCCAACTGCCTTCTAGGATCTTCCAGCCAGTTCTGGACGTTCTCAAGGGCAACCGCATAATCTACATACTTCTGCAAGCTTCCAGATCCTTCCAGTCTGGAACTTTGTAGAATGTTCTAGATCTTCAACCTGCGATGTTACAACATCCAAAGCAGCATTAGCTAGAAACCAGAATTTGGACTTAGGAAAAATAAGAAAGGTCGAATTATGATGTTGCAGCCTTGTGTGATAACATCTTCGATAACATCACCAAGTCTTCAACATCAACAATCTCCCCCAATTTGACCTTTCTGCTACAGCACACCTGATGTACATATGTAAACATATATAAACCAGTTTTATGTACATGCTAGAGTATTACCATCATATCCATGTACTCGTCAAGTCAACACCTGTTGTAGCGTATGATCAAATAGTGAAAGAAACAAGAAAATATACAAGACTAAGTGGTGTTAGTACTCTGAATACTAAGTAGAACACTTGTCTTAGTAATATCTTCCAACAATAAAATGAGTAAGTAATATACTCATTTAACACAACCTGTTTCAAAGTGAAATAATCAGAACTAAATGGGAAAAACTGAAACAAGTCATAATCTGAGTAGTGTGAACAAAGTAAAACGAAGTCCTATCAACTAATATAATATCAGAGCTCAAAACAAAACATATCAGAGCTTCAATAGAGTTCTAAGTTCAAACTAAACTATAAACTACTAAGTTTGTAAAACTTAACACAAAAGAGTTAAATCAGTGTATCAGCCTGTAGGATCATAAGTTAAAATAAAACAGTAAGATAGAAACTGAATAAGATGCATCATTTGCTCTAACATCAGGGACTGGTGCAGCAGCAGCAGGTACTCCCCCTGGTGTAGCAGGAAGTTTCTTCATCCAATAATCCTTCATGAACTGTAGTTCATTGATGGTATCCTGCAAGTGAGTTAACTGAACAAGTATGAAGTTTCTGGAGATTGGAATGTGGCTTGTGGTGTTTGGGACATTGGGAGCAGCATTTGGAACTTCTGGTTCAGCTCTTTCAGCACCTTGGATAGGGAGATCAACAACTCTATCTCCAATCATCAGCTTACGAGACACTGTAATTTGAGGAACTCTCCCCCTCAACATATCATGTCTATCCCGTTCATAGTTGTTATGTCTCAAATAACCATAGATGAGAGCCGGATAAGGCAGGTTGCCTTTATCAGTTACTGTCCCAGAAAATTTCATCATATGATTGAAAATAGTCAACCCAAGATTGAAATTTCTCATTACCACAATTCTGTAAAGAAGTATTCCTTGACTCACAGTGACCTTTGTGGAGTTCGTGGATGGAATCCAATTATACACAATCAACTTATGCAAAATTGAATATAGAGAGGTAAGATTACATGCAAGCATAACTTTCTTCCACCTCATCACCCTTCCACCTGTAATTGCCTGAGCAATTATATCCATTGAAGGTTCTTCAACTTTCTCAACAGATTCAAGGTGTAAAAAATCGTTAATCAATTCGGGTGTAAAGGGAAGATCTTTTTCTCTAAATCTTACAATTCCATACCATTGAGAAGTTCTTCTACCAATGCTCTTTCTTAAACAGGAGTAAAATTCATAGACCCATGTTGCAACAAATGATTCTCCAAACGTAACAGCATGCAACAAATTTCTATCCTCAAGAAATCTAATCAAACCCTTAGAATTAAAGTCAGGTACACATATCCTACGTTCAATTAACAGTTTTCTCCTTGACAAATTGGCTAACCTATCCTCAGAGTTTTCCATTTCTACATCAGTTTCGGAAGTGGGTGTACCTTCATCACCATTAGAGGTGTTTTCAGATTCAGAGTTAGGTTGATCGGATTCAGTAGAGCTGTTATCATCAGGGCTTTCATCAGGAACAGAGGTTGCAACTGGTGCTGGAGCAACGGGAGTAGCATCCTTCCTTTTCTTTGATTTCTTTCCTATCTTCTTGCACAGTACCATGAGAGGAACATTCTCTTCGTCAGAGCTTTCTTTCTCATCAGCTTTAGTATGAGCAATTCCACCATCTGAGCTATCCTTTTCAGAATCCGTAAAGACCTGAATTGGAGCAGTAGCTACATCACCTGCCAAGGGCTTCTTCTTTCGTGAACTCTCAACATAGTTCACCCTCGAAAACACTCTGTTGGACCTCCTCTTTGGTTTCTTCGGGCTCCGCTTTCGTTTTCCTTTGATCAAGGATGATTTCAGAGGCATAGGCTCTGACTCAGTCGATTCCGAAAGAGAGGAACTAGTGTGGGCAGAGTCCTCTGCTCTTTCAAGCTCGGCTTCAGCCATGGGAGTGTCATTTCCCTCGGTTGCTTCAGTTGTTTCAACAACAGGAGCAGCAATCGGAGCAATATTAGTAGAGATGGTGATTTCAGTGGTTTCGGGTGTGATTTCGGGCTCAGTAGGGTTTGCAATTTGGGGATTTTGCAGAGTAGGAGTAGTGGTTTGAATCGGATTAGGAGTTTGAGTAGGGATATTCAATGGGACGTCTCCAACATAAATTTGAGGCATAGGAACCGAATTTAAGAGGTTGGTAGAAATAGTTTGAATTACCCGGGTAAACTCCTCGATTGTTGCGTTTTGGGGAATGGTAATGGTGGTCGGAGAAGTTAGTGACGGTGGCAGTGGTGATCGGAGCTGTGTTTCCGGCGGATTGGTTGGAAGCCATTGTTGCGAGAAGATGCAGTGGAGTCGAAGATGAGGACGATGGATTCTTTTCAGCTGGAGAAGATGAAGTGAGTCCCATCTTTTTCATACTTAAATCTCTTCAAAGACTTAATGCTCAAGAAAGTAGACACGCAATTCGAAACATACAATTGCAATTTGTATTTCTGGAAAATTTCAGATTGCACACTTTAGCTTACACTTATGAATTAAACACACTCACGAGAGGATTTTATAGAGTATAGAATGGAAGTTATTAAAATGTCCCACCACTTTTAGAAAGTTCTGGAATGAATCGCATGACCAAATTGTGATACCTTAATTTTCGGTCAAGAAGAACAAAATGGGTATCCCATATTGGATCATGGTGTTAGTGGCTAAAATTGCAGATTAATTAGATAATTAATAAATTGGCTCAAAATTAAAATAACTTTGCAAGAACTGGAAAAACAAAACGTGGGTTAGTATCCTCCATTTAATAAAATAAATTCCAGAAAATTAATTAAATAATTACAACTAATAAAAATAAATTCAAATCTTTTAATGTTGTACTCAAGACATTTTTAAATACATCTCAACACGGTTTTTACATGAATTTGCTTCATTTGTGTTGCACCTTATTTTTCTTTTATTTTCGTGTTGTAGCACCTAGTTCATATTGATCCATTTTTCTAGAAGAGTGCATCGTAGTAGCGAACTCCGTGCCCCATAATTACTCAATGGATTATGAACATATTGATGTATTTGTTTAATCACCTTTTTAAAAGAAGGCATCGTAGTAGTGAACTCCGTGCTCCATAGTTACTCAGTGATAAACTACATCTTTTAGTATGCTAACAACATTCTTTTTATATGCATTTGAGAGGTGTAAATCATGTCTATTTTTGTACCACAAATTTCAGATTCAAAGATATTTTACAAAGGAATTATTTAACGAATCATGGAATGAATTAAATCAATCAGGATTACACTTACCCTTGATGTTGTTCCAAATGCTACCGCATTTGTAACAACATCCATCTTGGATTTTCAGGTTGTGCACATTCCAAGAGATTTCCTCAAAAATGAGAATCTCTCATGGTCAAGAGCCTTAGTGAAAATATCTGCAAATTGATTTTCAGTGGGAACATATTCTAACTTCACAATACTTTTCTCTACTAAATCTCTTATGAAATGATGCCTAATGCTTATGTGTTTAGTCAAAAAGTGTTGTACTGGATTTTTAGAAATGTTGATTGCACTTGTGTTATCACAAAAAACAGTTAATGTGTCACTTTCTAAGCTATAATCATTTAACATCTTACTCAACCATAGGAGTTGTGTACAACAACTGCCTGCAGCAATGTATTCGGATTCGGCCGTAGATTGTGAGACACAATTTTGCTTCTTGCTATGCCATGACACAAGATTGTTTCCCATGTAGAAACATCCTACACTCGTGCTTTTCCTATCATCTATATCTCCTGCCCAGTCTGCATCACTATATCCAACTAGTGTACTACTTGTATCCTTTGTGTACCAAATCCCAAGTTCACTTGTACCTGCAATATATCTTATGATTCTCTTCACTACATTCAGGTGAGATTCCTTAGGGTTCGATTGGTACCTTGCACAAACACAAACACTGTACATAATATCTGGTCGACTAGAGGTTAAGTAAAGCAAACTTCCTATCATAGATCTATACAATGTTGGATCAACATCTTTTCCAGCATTGTCTTTACATAGTTTTAAAGTAGATCCCATAGGAGTTGTCATGCTTTTTGAATTTTCAAGACCAAACTTTTTAACCAAGTTCTTAGCGTACTTACCTTGTGAGAAGAATATTCCATCCTTGCACTGCTTGATTTGTAGACCTAGAAAATAATTCAAGTCTCCAACCATACTCATTTCAAATGTTGCAGTCATTGCTTTAACAAATTGGTTTAATATATTGTCACAAGTTGAACCAAAAACAATGTCATCAACATAAATTTGTGCAATTAACATATCTTCTCCAGATTGCTTAATGAACAAAGTTCTATCGGCTTCTCCTCTAATAAAACCAAATTCCAAAAGAAAGTCAGTAAGCCTACCATACCATGCTCTAGGAGCTTGTTTAAGACCATACAATGCTTTCTTAAGTTTATATACATGATCAGGGTATTGTGGATTTTCAAATCCTTTAGGCTGTTCAACATATGCTTCTTCATTCAAAATTCCATTAAGAAATGCAGCTTTTACATCCATTTGATGAAGTTTAATATCAATAAAACTTGCAATTGCTAGCAATAATCTAATAGACTCAATCCTAGCAACTGGTGCAAAAGTTTCATCAAAATCAATACCTTCAACTTGTGTGTAACCTTGTGCAACTAATCTTGCTTTGTTCCTAACAATGTTACCAGACTTATCAGTTTTATTCTTATAAATCCACTTAGTTCCAATGACATTAGTGTTGTCAGGCCTTGGAACTAGTGTCCAGACTTCATTTCTTTCAAACTGATTAAGTTCTTCATGCATAGCATTAATCCAATTTTCATCAGTTAAAGCTTCATTAACATTTTTAGGTTCAATTTCAGAATAATAGCACTCTGCATTCACTACATTACATATAGAAGACATGCATAATGTTCTTACCACATCTACCTTATTGGCTCTTACTTTGCCTCTTGTCTGCACTCCAACTGTAGCATCACCTATGATCTGGTTCGATGGATGACTTTTATCAATCCTTGAAGAAATATTCCTTTTGGGAACATACAGATTATTCTGTGTAGGTTCTATTGAACTTTCTGTCGATGTTGTTCCAGATGTTGTAACATTCGGAGCAACATTTTCAGTTTTCAGTGAATCTCCAGATTTTTCAGTAACCTCTGAAACATCTTCTTCTTCATTTCCATCTATAAGACCTTTATCATCATCAAACACAACATTAACAGATTCTTGAACAGTGTTAGTCCTAAGGTTATAGATTCTATAAGCTTTACTATTTCTAGAATAGCCTAAGAAGAAACCTTTACCACTTTTAGAATCAAACTTATGGAGTTGATCCCTATCATTCAGAATATAACACACACAACCAAATACATGAAAGTACTTCACATTTGGTTTTCTGTTGTTCAAAATCTCATAAGGTGTTTGCTTAAAACCAGATCGAATATAAACCCTATTAGTGATATGACATGTTGTATTCAATGCTTCAGCCCAAAATCTTTTAGCAAGACTTTTGGAAGTAAGCATGACTCTTGCCATTTTCTGTAGAGTTCTATTCTTTCTTTCAGCAATTCCATTTTGTTGTGGAGTTTTAGGAGATGAAAATTCTTGCATTATACCTTTCTTTTCACAAAAATCTGTAAACATGCTATTTTCAAATTCTCTACCATGATCAGTTCTAATCTTGCTAACTTTCAAGTTAAACACATTTTTGAACCTTTTGTAAAGAACTTTAAAAGCATTAAATGTTTCAGATTTGTCTCTTAAGAATTCTATCCAAGTAAACCTAGAGTAATCATCTACCACAACAAGTGAATACCTTTTTCCTCCAATGCTTTCAGTTTCCATAGGACCCATTAAATCCATGTGCAGCAACTCAAAACAACGATGTGTCAAACAATGTGACAGCATTTTGTGCGACACTCTTACCTGCTTACCTTTCTGGCATGGTTCACATATAGTGATTTCGTTAAACTTCAAGTTTGGTAATCCATTCACAGCTTCAACATTGACTAGCTTCTTCAATGATCTATAATTTGCATGACCCAATCTTTGATGCCATAAGACATTTTCATTATGTTTTGACAAATTACACACATTGTTTGTTCCAATAAGATAACAATTATCAGCTGACCTAGTCCCAGTCATTAAACATTCATCATCTTTATCAAGAACATAACATGAATCTTTGTCAAATTTCACATGCAAATTATCATCACACAATTGACTTATACTAATCAAATTAGCAAGCAAGCCATCAACATGCAAGACATTCTTAAGCTTAGGAAAACCTTTAACATTTAAAGTTCCTTTTCCAATGATTTTTTCCTTTTGAACCTCCACCATATGTAACATATCCACCATTTACAGTAGCATAATCAGATAAGTAGTCAATTTGTCCTGTCATATGTCTAGAACAACCACTATCAAAATACCATAGACCAGGTAAACATGCTTTCAAAGAAGTGTGGACTGCATTACAGGTAACATTAGATTTCTTTTTCCAAGTAGATTTTGAGAAATGTTTCTTCGAATGTGACAACTTTTTAGGTAACAATTTCTCATCAGCAAAATCTTTCTTCATTTTCAAACAGTAAGGACGAATATGACCTAATTTAGAACAATAATGGCAAACAAATAACTTTTTAAAAGTTTTAGCCTTGTGAGGTTTTGTTTGTGCTGATGCTTCAACATATGTTTTAGCATTAGCCTTCACAAATTTCACTGGATTTGCAAAACTTTTAGAAATAGATGCAGTTTCACCATCATAACCTAAATCATGATTGTTAGATTTACCAAATACCAAAACATCATTCATATCAGAAGCACTCTTTTCATATTTTCTGAAACTTAAGGTAGAACTTTTCAATTCTTCCTTTAATTTGCAGAGTTCTAAATCTCTTCTGGTAAGGATAACTTCTAGTTTGGTGATTGTTCCTTTCAGATCCTCATTCTCTTTATTCAAAGAATCAAGAGTGAGTTTCTGAGAGTTCAAATCCTCCAATAACTTCTGGTATTTCGAATCTTTTGTCCTTATTCCTGTATCATCAACAAAACCATTAAAATAGTTCAAATCTGGGTGATTTTGACTTGATGTTGTTTCTGATGTTGTAACATCCAATTCAACATCAGAGTCTGTTTCATCTAGATCATCATCTAAAGATTCATCATAATCAACCTGAGTATGAAAAGCAAATTCAATTTCTTTTGATTTAACTTTTTCATCATCTGAATCATCACTTAAGGTAGCACTAAAATTCAGTTTTTGCTTGAGTCTGGTATTGGCACATTCATTTGCATAATGGCCATAACCAGAACATGCATTGCATTGGACTGATTTTCTATATTCAGGATCATACCTTGGTTTACCTTCACTTTGTGATAATCTTGGTGGAAATTGACTCCTTCTCTTCTCTGGTTGTTGTGTTGATGTATTGATCTGGATCTTTGGCTGAATATTCCCTTTGGACCTGTTCATTGTTTTCTTCAGAAACTTGTTAAAATGCTTAGTGAGAAAGGCCATGTGGTCTGGATTGTCATAACATAGGTCCATCACATCATCATCTGAATCGACTTCAGTGATAATAGGCTGTATTTCAGCACCTTGTGATGTCTCTCCTTTAAAAACAACCACCTTTTTATCATCTTTATTTTCATCAAATGGAGTAGTGTTCATCTCATAAGTTTTAAGAATACTTACTAGCTCATTTTGACTCAATTTATCAGTATCTTTAGCATCTTCTATAGCACATATTTTTGCATCAAATTTTTTAGGAACTGAACGCAAAATTTTATGAACTACTCTCACATTTGAAATAGGATCACCAAGAGAATGTGATTCATTGACAATCTCACGTAAACGTTCATTATAAGATGATATGGTCTCATCTTCCCTCATTCGGAGATTTTCAAATTTAGTCCCTAGCATTCGAAGTTTTGTTCTTCGAACACTATCCGAACCTTCACAATGCTCTTGTAATCTATCCCAAGCTTCTTTAGAAGTTAAACAATTAGAAATAATTTTAAACATAGAAATATCAACATAAGTAAAAATAGCATTTAAAGCTTTAAAATTAAACCCTGCTGTTGTTATCTCGTCAACCGTCCAATCAACTTCCTTCTTGAGTTGAACTTCATTGTCTTCATCTACTGGAGTTTTTGGTGCATCCCAACCTGTAAGTACTGCCCTCCATGCACGTTCATCAATAGACTTGATATACATGCGCATCTTAGGTTTCCAATATGCATAGTTTGTACCATCTAAAACTGGTGGCCTAAGTGCTGTAGAGATGTGATGTGTTTCCATTTTTGCAAAGACACAATAAATACTAAAACACACTAATTAAAAACAAGGATCTAAACCTAGTGTCGTCAGGTATCGACTCTGATACCAACTGAAAGTGTGCGTGTTAAGTAAAACAAGACTGATGCTACACTCAATGTTAGAACACTCAATGTAACACTGGCTCGATTACAGAATATCAGAATACGAATAGCGGAAGACTTTAAAGAATGAAACACAAAGACACAGAATTAACTTTTTAACATAGATTTTAATTTAAAATCTATGCGAGCCTTATGGCGAAACTTTCACTAATAATTATGTGAATACAAATGGTGTGTGAACAAATATTCACAACGGAAATAAGACTTGATAACCTATCAAATCTAAAGACGGCTTAAGTGTAAAAATTACACTACCAAAAACTAATCTAACTCTATGATCTATCTATCAAAGATGTATAGAGAAGTCTATGTTGTACAGGAAGTTTGGACTCTTCGGCACAACGACAAGAACATGCCAATGACAATTAATTCCTAACAGGATGAACACTAGTTTAGTAATTAAAGAATGGCACTTCGATTGATTGGATGATGACCACGACTCTGCTGTATTTATAGGCATGAATATGCATTCTAGAACCTTCATCCATGATCTCCTAAATTGTAGGATCTCATCCTTTCTTTTCTCCCAACTGCCTTCTAGGATCTTCCAGCCAGTTCTGGACGTTCTCAAGGGCAACCGCATGATCTACATACTTCTGCAAGCTTCCAGATCCTTCTAGTCTGGAACTTTGTAGAATGTTCTAGATCTTCAACCTGCGATGTTACAACATCCAAAGCAGCATTAGCTAGAAACCAGAATTTGGACTTAGGAAAAATAAGAAAGGTCGAATTATGATGTTGCAGCCTTGTGTGATAACATCTTCGATAACATCACCAAGTCTTCAACATCAACAGTTTACTTATCTTGATGATCATTCGCAAAATAAAATTTATTTTATAACAGAATTCAAGTTTAATTTGATATTTTCAAACCAAGAAGTGATTGAATTTATGGGTTTAGAAATGAAAATTTTGATTGGATCAATGCAAAACTTGGCTCTTAATCCTTTTAAGTACAATCTTTCAGACTTAATATACTGAAATTCTTTTATGGCCTAATTTTTATGTGTATATAAACACACACATATTCACTGTGTTATGTTATGAATTCAAGATTTGGGGGTGTAAGGACTAAATTCTTTGTAGGTGCAAAAAAGAAGCAGGATTCAAACTTTCATGAATTTACCAGGGCAAGAATTGGAGATTTTAATAAGTTATGATGCAACTTTTAGTCTTGACAAATACGGTTAAATACATTTTTTATTCCATATGCATATAGAAAATATGAAAAATATAATTTCTTGATTACTTTACAAATGAGTGTACAAGAGGTATTTATACAATACAAGAGTTAAACATAATCTTGACCTAATCTTATTGGGCTAACAGATAAGACCCATAAGTAAAATGAGATGGGCCTATATATGAATATATAAACAATACTTTAAATATATTCCTAATATGCCCTCTTAAGATGGAGTACCATAGGATAGTCCAATCTTGGACATAAGAAGTTGGAGGCGAGCACCGGAGAGAGGTTTGGTGAGAGCATCTGCAAGCTGGTCTGCAGACGAAACATGGGAGATACGGAGTTGAGCAGTTTTGATGAGGTCACGAACGAAATGGAAGTCAATGGCAATGTGCTTCATGCGTGAGTGAAACACAGGATTCGAACATAAGTAGGTGGCCCCAATGTTATCGCAGTAGATGGCAGGCACTTGGGGAATGGGAAAGTAGAGTTCTTTGAGTAGGGATGTCAGCCATTGTACCTCAGAGGCAGCTGAGGCAATTGCTCGGTACTCGGCCTCGGTAGATGAGCGAGCAATAGACTTTTGCTTCTTGGACGACCACGAGATAGGGTTCGCCCCCAAAAAGACCACATAGGCACTAGTGGAAGTGCAATCATCATGGTTGCCTGCCCATTCGGCATCTGTGAAGCAGTGGAGCGAGGTGGATGAGGAAGGAGTTATGTTGATTCCAACATCCCTGGTGTCGTTGAGGTAGCGAAGAAGTCGCTTTGTGGCATTCCAGTGAGTGATGGTAGGGGCATGCATGAACTGGGATAACTTATGAACGACAAAGGCAATGTCCGGTCTGGTGAGCTGAAGGTACTGCAGGCTGCCGAGCACTTGGCGATACTGAGTAGAGTCTGTGGGAGAAGTACCATCCGAGAGTGTTAAGAGAGCAAAGGTGGATAGTGGGGTTTGGACGGGTTTGGAGTTGATCATGTTGTAGCGAGTAAGAAGGTCCACAACATACTTGCGTTGTGAGAGAAAGCATGACTTTCTGGAGTGCAGAACCTCGACGCCGAGAAAGTAAGAGAGGGGGCCCAGGTCTTTCATAGAAAATTTCAAAATAAGCTCAGCATCAACCTTAGAGAGGAATGGCGGGCTGCTTCCTGTGAACAAATAAGGAGTCATCGGAGTGTGTAGGAGTGAAACCAATTTCCTCAAGGAATGTGCGGAGTGCATAGTACCAGGTGCGAGGAGCCTGTTTTAGGCCATAAATGGACTTACGTAACTTGTAGACATAAGTGGGAAAGATTTTGTCTTTGAAGCCTGGAGGTTGGGCCATGAAGACTGTGTCAGATAGCTCGCTATGAAGAAAGGCATTGTTTACATCAAATTGGTGAAGAGGTCAGTCGTTGGTAACAACAATGCTAAAAACAGCTCGCACAGTGGCGTGCTTGACCACAGGACTGAAGGTTTCAGTGAAATCGACACCTGGTCGCTGATGGAAGTCTTTGGCGACCAGGCGAGCTTTGTACTTGTCCAAGGTGCCATCTGGTTTTCGCTTGATACGGAACACCCGCTTGGAGCCAACAATGTTTTGGGAGGTCGTCGGGGGTACCAAGTCCCATGTTCCATTACGGGGGAGAGCATCAAACTCAGTAGACATGGCATCTCGCCAATGTTTATCCTTGAGTGCCTGGGAAACACAACTCGGTTCAATGTCAAAGGAGAGTGTTGATGTGAGACCGTACCTTGGATTGGGTTTGAACACTTGGTTTTGAGAGCGAGTGACCATGCGAGATGCGAGAGGTCGCGGGGGAGAATTGGTCAGCACAGGGGTGTAGGTTGCGGTGGTGGTCGACAGTGAGTTGACAGGTGATGTGGTCGGCTGTGGTGATTGCGGTTGGTCGACCACATGATGATTGGCAGGAATGGGAGTGGTCGACACAGGGTTAGGGGCGAGGATTGGAGGAGCGATGTGGGTAGTAGGATTGGTGGGTGCGGTCGTGATAATAATGGGCGAAGAGCCCATAAGGGAGGGGGAAGATGTGGCGTTCGCAGGGTCGGACGGGGAAAGAATTTTCGACAAACTGAACATGGCGTGAGGTGTAGATTCGATAGGTGGAAAGATCAAGGCAGAGATAGGCGCTTTGTGTGAGTGAGTACCCAACGAACACACAAGGAAGGGAGCGAGGATCAAGTTTGTGAGTGGTGTAAGTACGAAGCCATGGATAGCAAAGGCAACCAAAGACACGAAGTTTGGATAGGTTAGGAGGGCGAGCAAGGAGTTGTTGATAGGATGATAGCATGTTGAGGTTGATTTTGGGTAGTCGATTTATGATGTAGGCTGCCGAGCAAACAACATATGGCCAGTATGTTAGGGGCATGGAGGCATGGTGGAGAAGGGCTAAGGCTGTGTCGACCACATGGCGATGGCGACGTTCTGACATGCCATTATGTTCAGGAGTGTGGGGCGGAGTGGTAAGGTGAGAGATGCCACAAGTTTGGAGAAATGGACGAAGAGTAATGAATTCTCCACCGTTGTCAGAGTAAAAGGTTTTGATTTTATTTTGGTGATAGGTTTCAACAAGGGTTTTGAAGGTGATGAATGTTTGTAGGACATCAAATTTCCTTTTTAGAGGGTAGACCCATATGTATTTGCTGAAATGATCAACGAATATAACATAGTACTTGAAATTTTCAGTAGATAAAACAGGAGATGACCAGACGTCTGAAAAGATAATATCAAGAGGTTTAGTATAGATAATGCTGGAATCATAAAATGGTAGTTTGTGACTTTTGATACACGAGCAAGAGTTACAATTGAAATGCTTGGATGGAGCATTAGAAACATTAAGCTTAGATAGAGTGTGGGCAAGGATTTTTGTTGATGGATGGCCAAGACGAGCATGCCAGGTGGTTGTTGTGAGATGTTGGGTGGTGAAGGCTTGTGGCGAGGAGGTGGAGATCAGTGTCGGCCATACGTACAGATTATTGATACGACTCCCAACGAGGAGAATGATCCCCGAATGACCATCTCGCACCTGAAAGGAAGATCGCCCAAAAACAATGTTAACATTGTTATCACGACAGAGGCTAGACACTGATATTAAGTTTTTCGAGATGAGTGGGACGACCAAGACATTCGAAAAACTGAGAGATTTGAGGCGATTAAAGTGCATAGAGCCAGTGTGAGATATGTGTAAACCTTTACCATCACCGATTTCAACATTGTCGGGCCCATCAAAGGGCGAGTGGACAGATAGATTAGCGAGGTCGCTGGTGATATGATGAGAGGCACCGGAGTCAAGAATCCAGTGGTCGGCAGGGTGAGCTGAGGATGCCGAGTAGGCAGGGCGATCATCAGCCCGGTGTAGGCGGGGAGATGGGGAAGAAGAGGTGCCCTGTACATGTGGTCGACGCTGACCTGCAGGTGGAGCAAAGGACGAGGGCGACGATGGAATATCAGGACAGGTGAGCATACAATTTGGGGGTACAATTGTACCCCCAAATTGATTATTTTTTAATTTTTTCTTATGTTAAAAAAAAAAGGTTAATAATGTCTCAAAAAAAAATTAGATAACCAAAATTGTACCCCCAATTTTAAACTCAATATCTTTCGTACCCCCAAATTCTAAATCCTGGATCCGCCACTGGGTGCGAGCAGTGTGGCCCGGTGCTCGGCAGTATTGGCAAGTGCCAAGATATGGCCTCTGCGAGGATTAGCGAGGACGGGTATCAAGGGATCTGGGCCTTGAGTCAGGTCGCGAGGAGCGATGGTGAGTTTTACCAGCGGTCAGGGCAGATGCAGGTACTAAGGCCGAGGACGGTCGTGAGGCAATTTGAACCTCGGCACTTAGGAGTTTATCGCAGAGCTCAGCAAAGGAGATGGGCTGTTCGCGAGCCTGGATAACATTGTCGATGTCGTTGTAGGACTCGTCAACGCTTGTTAGGACTTGGAGAGTGACGTCCTTGGCGTCAGAGGCAACGCCGAGAAGAGCAAGCTCGTCGACCACAGAGCGAACTTCCATGAGGAAGTCAGAAATCGAGCGAGCACCTTTAGATAGAGCACGGAACTTAGTTTTGAGGGCAAGAATGCGGCCCCTTGAGGGTTTTCCATACATGCTTTCAAGCATCGACCAGGCCTCGCAGGAGGTTTTTGTTGATGCAACAAAGGGGATTAGTTCCGGGGACATGGATCCGACCAAGGTCGAGAAAATGAGATGGTCCTGACACACCCACAGTTCGTGTGCAGGATTAGGAATGGTAGTGGTGGTGCCATTGGTGGCTGGAATTGTGGGAGGTGGGCAAGGATGTGTGCCCAAAACATAGCCAAAGAGTTTATGTCCTGTGAGAAGAAGACGGAGCTGGAAGGACCAGGCTCCATAGTTTGTAGAGGTGAGTTTTAAGGACATCTGTGCAAGTCCTTTAAAGGTAACATGAGAGGGCGACTGAGTTGAGGTGGCCATTGCAGCGAAGAGAAGAATGAGCAGCGGTGAGCTGGGCGTCTGAGACGGGTGGTGGCGGCGGCGGCGGCAGCTAGGGTTTGGATCAGACGTTAGCCAAGGGACTCGATGATACCATATAGAGAATATGAGAAATATAATTTCTTGATTACTTTACAAATGAGTGTACAAGAGGTATTTATACAATACAAGAGTTAAATATAATCTTATTGGGCTAATAGATAAGGCTCATAAGTAAATTAAAGACCGAACACTTTTGATTTTGATTTTTTATTCTTTTATTGTAAATATATATTATTTTATGCCTAAATTAAAGACTGAACACTTATTTATATTGTTGCTATTTGAATTTTTAACACTATTAAAATTATCATCACCGTACCATATAAATGGCTAATTTCGAAGTGGAAAATTTTAACGACAAAAAAATAAATTGTTACAATTTAAGGACAAAAATGGAAATGGTACATAAACGATGGTTGTATTGGTGAAATCATAATTAAGATTCCTTTTGTGTGCATTGACTAAATAAAAGTAGTATAATTCAAGAAATGTCAGTATTTCATTGTAGCACATGTAAGAGAGAGAAACCCTCCTTATCTTAACTTTTTAGTTTTAGCCAACTCTCTATACTCTTTGCAACCTCAAAGATACCTAAAACGATTTTCCTCCACAAAACACACACCCCTATCTCCTATGCAAAAGCCAAAGGAATTCTATTATATAACATTGTATTTAGTTTATATCCGGCAGTTGCTCTCCTCTCTTTCTCTCCTGTACACTCTCCCTCCAATTCTTGCAATTCCCAGGTGAGTTTTCTCTGTTTTGATGAATGTAATATGATAAAGCTGTGTGTTTTGCCATACATTTTCTCATTTCATGTGTTTGTAATTTAGGGGAAGTTTGAAAAATGGCCCAAATCTTGGCCCCTTCAGCACAATGGCAGATGAGATTTGGGAAGGATTCAGTGCATGCTAGTCCATTGAGCACTAAGATGTGGAGCTCTCTTGTTTTGAAACAGAACAAGAAAGGGTCCCTTAAAACCTCACCCAAATTCAGAGTTTTAGCTGTTAATTCTGATAACAGCACTATCAACCGCGTTGAACAGTTGCTCAACTTGGATGTCACTCCTTACACTGATAAGATCATTGCTGAGTACATTTGGTACATTTTCCTTTTTCTTCCCATTTATGTTTCTTGAAATTTTAGTTCAATTCAGTTCATTTGTTGTTGTTATGATGTATTAGAATCAACATTACTGAGATTAGATAGATACTCCCAGTTACTGGTTTTAGTGTAGTGATGTTTTTCCCCTGAGGTCTAGTTTACTTCCTTTGTGGTAGGATTGGAGGATCAGGAATCGATGTCCGTAGTAAATCGAGGGTACGAATACGAATCGATTACTGAGTTTCGTTATACAGTATTTACTTTTCTTCAGATTGATGAGAAGTAGTTTGTTTGTTTAGACCTTATCGAAGCCAGTCGAACACCCTTCCGAGCTTCCAAAGTGGAACTACGATGGATCGAGCACAGGACAAGCTCCTGGAGAAGATAGTGAAGTCATCCTATAGTAAGATCATCTGCAAATCATGTTAAACCATTGAAAAAATATTGAATGTAACTCGCTTTCGATCTACTTTGCAGCCCTCAAGCCATTTTCAAGGATCCTTTCCGTGGTGGCAATAACATCTTGGTTAGCTCCTAGTTTTGATTATATTGATTTCCAAGCCCCGTTTTCTCATACGTGTATAATTTGAAACAGGTCATATGTGACACTTATACACCAGCTGGGGAGCCTATTCCCACGAACAAACGATACAGAGCTGCCCAGATTTTCAGTGACTCCAAGGTTGTCGATGAAGTTCCATGGTAACCACATTCTTGATTTCCATCCTTTTTCGATTCAATATTAGTTTACGGTGTTTAGATCATTAGTGGCCTTTTCTCAGTTCTATTCAATGGTGTAACGTCTTCTGTGGATGATAACAACGGTTAATTACACCTCTTACATGTCGTTCATCTAAGAAGTGTAATAACAGATGTTACACCATTATGTAACAGAAAATCCCATCTCATTTTTTGTCTAGGATTTTAACTTTTGGAATCAACTTGGGTTAGGTTTGGCATTGAACAAGAGTACACCTTAATGCAACAAAACGTAAACTGGCCACTGGGATGGCCCGTTGGAGGTTACCCTGGACCTCAGGTACCATAGCTTTGTTTATAAATCCCAACTTTCTTGATACCATTTTCTTCGTTTTTCATGGTTATTAAGTTGGCTTGTCTGTCCATATTTGTTGGACTTTTAGGGACCGTATTACTGTGCTGCTGGAGCAGATAAGTCGTTTGGTCGTGATATATCCGATGCTCATTACAAAGCTTGCTTATATGCCGGAATCAATATCAGTGGTACTAATGGAGAGGTTATGCCTGGACAGGTACATATCCCTCACCTCATCTTTTTTCCCTGATTTCGACATAAATTACTGATTCTACCCCTGAAGAATTGAAGCATTGATAATTGATTCTTGCAGTGGGAATTTCAAGTTGGCCCGAGTGTTGGAATCGAAGCTGGAGATCACATCTGGTGTGCTAGGTACCTCCTAGAGGTAAGCCACTTTTTCGACAGATGGTCGTTCTTTAAGTTTCTTTGATGATAGCATAAGTACATGAAGGAGACAGATTAATTTTATCTTTGATCTCTTTTTTTGACAGAGAATTACAGAACAAGCTGGAGTTGTACTCACACTTGATCCAAAACCAATCGAGGTGCTAACAATATCTTTCAATTAAATTTAATTTTTTTTATGGCAGTGAGTTTTAGATAAGCTAATTTTCTCTTTATTGTGCAACATCCAGGGTGACTGGAATGGTGCAGGATGCCACACCAATTACAGGTATTCTTAGGGCTAATATTGGTTTTAGATCACTAGTTTATGAGTAGAGCTGACAATTTGAGCCCGACTGGATCGGCTCACGTGAAAATCCAAGCCTCACATTCTGCCTTAGTTGGCTCGGCCTGATTAGCCTTATTAGCTCGATAGCTAATTATAGAATATCATGGGATAACATTAGGCAGGCGACAGATACTGTCCCAGTCCGATTATATTCCTTGGCTTAGTCAGGCCAGGCTTCTTGAACTTAGATGTAAATACTTTTAGTAACACCTCGGCGCACCAGATGTAATATTTTTTCACGAATTATAGAAACAAATGGTTAAAAAGTATTAGTTCATGTGATGAAAAGTATTGAAGAATATTTTTCATCATATGAAGCAATACTTTTCATTATACTATATTTTGGTGTTTTTTTAGACAAAATTGAGTCAATATTGCACCAGCTACATGCGTAAGTACTTATATATGATTACATGGACTTTCAGCACCAAGAGTATGAGGGAAGAAGGAGGGTTTGAAGTTATAAAGAAAGCGATTTTGAACCTCTCACTTCGCCACAAAGAGCATATCAGTGCATATGGAGAAGGAAATGAGAGACGATTGACAGGAAAGCATGAAACTGCCAGCATCAACACATTTTCATGGGTAAGCTTCTGGAGTTTATACGCCTATCAACTGATGCTATCTTGATTCTTGACATCTGTACTCTCGACAATTTGCAGGGCGTTGCTAACCGTGGTTGCTCAATCCGTGTGGGACGGGACACTGAGAAGAGTGGCAAAGGTACTATTCGAGGCTTGATTTGTTTCAACTTTTAAGTGAAAATTGAATGGGAAGACTTAAAAGTGTTTTTGTTTCGTCTTAGGTTATTTGGAGGACAGGCGCCCGGCTTCTAACATGGATCCGTACATCGTGACTGCCCTACTTGCCGAAACTACACTCTTGTGGGAGCCTACACTTGAAGCCGAAGCTCTTGCAGCTCAGAAAGTGACGTTGAAGGTGTAAATTATCAATATCAGAGAACGGAACGCAAAATGAAACACGAGCGTATTCAAAATCTTGTTCTCTTCCTGTTAGAAATCCCTTTCAGGGATTAGAGAGTAGAGCAGTGAGCTACATATTACCACCACTTTTCTACTTTGATTTATGCATTTTGATTCATGGGAATAAGATATTCAAGACATTGTTATTCTGTTTGCTTTGTTAAGAAGAAAGCATCAAACTGAAGTTTTTATCTTTTTTATTATAGTAACATTATACATTAAATTAAACTCAAATACATATAAAACTTACAACCATCTATTCCTTTGAACACAAGGATACTCCAATTCCAATTGTTTTAAATCAGAAGCAAGACAAGAATGTTTTCTTGACAAAGAATGGAACATTCCTAGTTGTATATATACATTACACTTGGTTGCAAATTAATATCTTGAAAAACAAAAGCATGGCTTCTGGAGCTGGCAAATCAGCAGCATTCGCCCTCTTAGTACTCAACGTCTTCCTCTACTTCATCATCGTCGCCATTGCAGCATGGGCTGTCAACCACGGAATCGATTAAGTCCTATGAAACCGGTATTTGAAAAATTCAGCATCATCCTCTGTAACTTATGACAGATAAAACCTTGATCCTATGAATTTAGTTTTAATAATGTTAATGTGTTTTTGCAGCATCCACACTGTCTCTACCTGCTAAAATCTTTCCAATATACTACCCCTTTGGGAACATGGCAACAGGATTTGTGGTAATTTTCTCTCTAATTGCAGGGGTGGTGGGATTCACCACCTCTGTTACAGGAATCAACAATCTCATCCAATGGAATCCTCCAAATCTACATGCAGCTGCTGCATCTTCTCTTCTTTCTTGGTCACTTACTTTATTGGCAATGGGGTCAGTTATCTTATCTCATCGTTTTTCGGTTTTATTCATGCGATAATTGACGTTTAAGGACATTTCGCACTAATGAATTAAAATAGCAATAAATATGTGTAATGAGATTTTTTTTACCCTTTTATTTACCTACATGGAATATAGTTGTTTAGTTAATACTAGGGGTGACAATTTCAAACACGACACGATAGCATGACACAAGTTCGACACAAAAAATATGAGTTAGTATTTGGTCTTATCGTGTTGATAAGATAAAAAAAATCGACCCGTTAAGCATAATAAAAACAAGTAGTATTAATGCAAAATCACAATTAATTTGCTAGGAAAACAGTTAAAATGAGTGTGAGGGAGTATTATCACCATTCTTTTACGTAACTAGATATTTTATGTTACAGGTTTGCATGCAAGGAGATTGACATAGGCTGGACGGAATCAAATCTGGTAAGGAAAATCATAATTCTGTTAATGGAAATAAAACTTCTTAAATGTTTTTTTTTTCCCTCTAATTATATTTATCAGTGGTAATTACTGATTTATTTTTTTATTTTTGTCAGAGAACTTTGGAGGTAATATTGATACTTGTGAGTGGAACTCAACTATTTTGCACCGCTGCAATCTACATGGGAGTTGATGATTCATTCTACAGAGACAGTGATCTGATTTATTAAAGCATCTTTTTTTTTAATTTACATTTGTACACTTCAATTGTTTGATCTTCTTATTTATGTATGTTAATAATTTGATGATGATTTCAACCTCCCTATGTAATAAAAACGATAATATTAGTAGTATTAATTAGAGAGGAAGACATTTGGCCACGTAAAATAACTGTAATAACTGTCTGTATTGGCTGAATCAAATAGATTCTTGCCTACCACCATTACCAATTCCAAAAAATGTTTGGAAAGAAGAAAAAGACAAAGTCGGAAAAAGTAAGATATATTTACATACATTCATTCATTCAACATTAAAAAAATGTATGGTTTTGTAATGGAATAATACAAATTAGCAGGCTTTGGTGGAGGCAGAATACAAAGTCTCAATGCATTGCAATGCATGTGAAAGAACTGTTGCCAAAGCCATTAACAAAGTCAAAGGTTTCCAAGTTTTCCTACCTTTCCCCTGTTACAAAATGTTTCCATATCTATCTATCTATATATACGGTTTTGATATGGAGCCCGACGGTGTGAACCCAATATCAACATCAACTACTTGGACATTGTAGCATGGTGCAAGTAGTTTATGCTGATGTTTGCCATGAATATATATACATATGCTTCGTGTAAGGAACAGAACACGACCAAAAGCGTATTTCTGAAATGTCGTTGGCATGGGTGAACAGGTGTGGAGAAATTTATGACGGATATGACGAACCACAGAGTGATTGTTACGGGGAGGATTGATCCGGAGAAAGTATTGAAGAAACTGAAGAAGAAAACGGGGAAGAAAGTGGAGCTTGTAGTACAGGATGAAGATGCTGTAACCGGAGACGAACAAATTAGTGCAGTAGAAGTTGAAGATTCTTGGCTACATCATTATTATGGAGATAATGAAATCCACATGATGTTCAACGATGAAAATGCAAATTCGTGTTCAATAATGTGAAAAGAGTAAAAAGAAGATATATTCATTTTGTTTGGAAAAATGTTTCAAGGCCAAACAAGTCTGCTTCGTTCAAGAACATTTTGAATCAAGCGCAGCTTGAACGATATATTTAAATTTAATTACACGGGATCGAAAGTCTCGAACTCTAACCAATACATAAAAGTTTGGAAGAAAAAGAGATCTGTAACCTGTTTAATTTGGCCAACAGAAACTCCTTCTACCTTCCTGCAAGATCTCAAAGGCGAGCTTGTATCGTTCCAACGATGCTGCTCCTGCCTCGATATAGTTACGAGCTTCTTCTCTTAAACTCCACAGCATCAAGGCTTTAAAATTTTGGGACCCACCTCCAGAATCGGAATCTCGAAGAATACCATATTTTGCATTTTTGCTCCACCGATGCAACACATAACGAGACGGAAGTTCCCTCACGTTCATCATTTTGAAAACCTGCAACGCGTGCCTACAAAGGACGCCTTCAAACTCGAACATTTTACAACTACAACTGATGTTCAAATTCGATGCATTAAACGCAACAGTATTCCTCTCGTTCCCATTTTCACGTTTTTGCACTAGATATCTACTGATTGCCCCTTCGACATTTATCTTGATTCCAAGGAAACCGTAGCTGTCCAGAAGCTCCTTCTGAAACACTTTGAACATTGTGATTGTGTATAACCTCCTACATTGTTCTTCGATGGGATCTTCTGTGTGAAGAACTGCTTGCATATTAAACGAGTTATAATCCTCCTTCCTTTCCTCTTCATAGCGTTGTTCCAGAGCTTTCTCATAACGGATAGTGAATTCGTTGGCAGGTGTTTGAGCAGTCAAAATATTGCTGAAGTAAGGCTTTAAGCTCTCACCCACAGTGATTCCAGCAAAGAACGTTCCTTTTATGTGAAAGGGAAGCCAACTTTTACGCATCTGATACATCTCCTTGAACCATGTATTCTCTCTGAGATTATACTTCTTCATAAGCATATTCCAAGCAGAATCGAACTCATTAGCTGTTTGACTCTGGATGCAAGCTTCATACTCGTATTTGAACTCAGGATGAATAGACAGCAACGCACCTAAATTTTCTTGTTCCTTGGCAAGCATTTGCCATGCTGAATATCGATGATGTGTCCCAGGAAAAACGTGTGCAATCGCATGCTGAATCTCACTGTCCTGATCGGCTATTATAGAGATAGGGCGGCACCCCATCATTGCCCTAACCCAAGCCTGGAAAATCCAAGTAAACGACTCCTCAGATTCATCAGCTATTAAAGCACAACCGAGCAGAACTGGTTGCCTATGATGATTAACGCCAACAAACGAAGCAAATGGCACAGAATAACTGTTTCTCCTGTATGTTGTATCAAACACGATTGCATCTCCAAACTGAGCACATGAAAACCTAGATCGTGCATCGGCCCAGAAAATATTCATGCCTTTACCTTCACGCATTTCCACTGCGTAGAAAAATCCCGTATCTTCAGCTTGACGGGATTGAAAATACGGAAGTAGCACACTATACCACTCACTTCCGATGTTACTTTCTCTCACTCTTCTAACAAGGCTGAGGCCTCCATTTGTTTCTACTAAATCCAAGTTCTCCAACATGCTACTCCCTTCCTCTCTATACCCCTTCGGTGCAGCACTTGATGTTCCATTCGGTTCGTTTGGACCACCAAGTTCATGATTATGTTCCTTATCAAGACGATCAACTACCCACTTTCCCGTTTCTTGTCTTTGTATTCTCATATACGCTCCACAACCGACTCGAGAAGGGTGTTGTCGTCCTTCCTTGGAGCACACAAATCTTCGTGATGTAATCGAGCCATCATGTTTAGAGCGGAACAACTGTCCTATCCTGATTCTGAACCCTATACTGGATGCATATGTGTAATAGAATTTGTACGCCTCGTTGGCAGAATTAAATACAAGACCCTTATGAGGTTCAGCTGAGGGCCCACCAACTCCATCCATCTCTTCCCTTTTGAGACGTTTACTGTCAACTGCATCAGACGGGCTATCATCTTCATGTGATCGAATTCCTGTCCTACTAGCCCCACCCGATGATGATCTTGGTGTTGGAAAAGTTTTCCTCTGTAATCGAGGAGGACAAAGTTCTCCAGATGCTTCAGCTTCATGGTTATGTTCCTTCTTTATATTGGCTATAACCCACTTGCCCGAATCTACTTTTTGCACTCGTATAAAAGCAGGACAGCCAGTTCTAGAGCTTGTCTGAAATCCCTCTTTTGAGCAGACAAATCTCCGGGAAATAACAGAGCCATCAACTCTTGATCGATACAGCTGCCCTATCCTGATTTTGAACCCCACCTGAGTTGCATAAACATTGTAAAACTCCTGTGCCTCTTCAGCTGTATTGAACTCTAATCCCACATGTGGTTCCAGCTTAGATTCTCCTTCATCCTCCCGATGGCCATTGATTTTTCCTACCATTACAGCTGCTGGTTTTGTCCGCACAGGCATTATA
This sequence comes from Galeopsis tetrahit, assembly GCA_963675135.1. Taxonomy (NCBI): domain Eukaryota; kingdom Viridiplantae; phylum Streptophyta; class Magnoliopsida; order Lamiales; family Lamiaceae; genus Galeopsis; species Galeopsis tetrahit. The sequence goes on along the minus strand of OY776128.1, from coordinate 52,203,521 downwards.
TTTCCCAAGTCTTCCCTATTCATATCAGTATCTGCAGTCATCAGCAAAATTAATTAATACACTACACGAGCAAAAATTACAATGTGTTTAATGTTCGTCAAGTAGACTGCTTAAAATTTACACATGTGGAAAATAGCAGGGCTTCAAAGCAGATGCATTACTTCAAAAGGTTGAAATAAAGTTAAGTGAAGCACAAGACTACAGATATCAAAAGGCAAACACGGGCCACTAGCACTTTGATTCTTAGTAAATGCTCGATGATAATTGTGAACAGGAATTACATCCTGGTTCACTAACTTATCATTATCTTCCTCTTTATATATATAGGAAACAGAAAGTAAAAATTATCAGAATTATTAGATCACAATAGCAAATTATTAAACAAGCAAGCACTTCCCAGCAAGTCTAAGGTCAATAGAAATGGTTTGTTAAACAAATTGATATCAAGAGAAACTAGTAGTACAAACTATAACAATTATTTTAATTGCATTTATAGGTAAAGCTTCATTACAAGAAGAGGGCTTAAAAAAATTGACTCAACCTGATGACTGAAGACTTGGCCTGCTAGCTGTATTTAATGAAACTGCTTCATGAAAATTAGCTATATGCCTATATCCATTGATTCACAAAGTATGTCCATTTCTTTGAGTAAGATTTTAACCAAGTAACTGTACGGTAAGAATAACACAGCAGCAAAAAGTAAATAACCAATAGGTGAAATTCTTATCGCTCTAGGCTATAATACTGTATCAAAGGAACATATTTGAAATAACTAATTAATTGCACAAGTACATAAAAATCTTAGGAGAACAACTTCCATTCATGCCTATAGACCAGAGAGCGTTATTGATTTTCCAAAAGAACAATTACTAAATTTAGTCATAATATCCCTCAAAAATGAATACTGATCATAATTACATTTAACTCTTCTCTCATCCCATTTAAGAATCTCCAAAGGCTAACAGTTCAAGTTTTGAATCGTTGTGGCATAGACTTGAGTACCATAGAAAAAAAAATAGAATGCTTACGAATCAAACAATAGTTATAAGAAAAGAACAGCTGGATGGAAAAACAGACTACTGGATTTTGTATATTTGATAAATTGAGGTACTGAATGAAATACAGTCCTTTTCAAATTAATGTTTTCCATGCTTACATTATCTATAACTGTTTTCAATAGCAATAGCGGATGCAAGCACATGTGCGTAAAGAGACACTTCCACCAGGTTTCCTGGATAACTAGACGAACACACCATCATCTTCAGACACTTACAAAAGTGAGAGTGGTGGAGAATGACAAAAAAAATCATTAGCAATAAATACAAACTCCTAGTTATTCGTCCACATGCAAAAAGCCAAAACCCCAACAGTATATTACCTCGTAATTTTGTAAACAGAGCACACCTTCTGAACTATCCACATTTATTGGGTTGTAAAAGCTATCATCTACATTTATATATTCCAGACAAAAACGGTTTTTTGAATATCAATCACAGTAGTGAGACTTCAATTTAGCATCCGCAGACCAGCAATCACCCACATTTCTCATCATTCAATAATCAATGTCACATTACTGGTCAATATGAGATTATAATTAAATCCTTCGGCAGTAATTAGGAAAATATAAACTAAAAGTTGTCAACAAGTAATGCCAGCAATTCAAAAACATTCAAATAAACAATATCCATAATCACAAATAAATAGGAAACACAGTAAAATTTTATCATTTACTAACATGCAATTACAGACATAAAACGAATCAAATAAAGTCCCAAAACATTCAGTTACCAAATCAAGCAACGGAAAATCCAATTTGCAGCTAAAACATAAGTTCACATCTTAAACACGCAATTCAAGTCCCATTCCAAACACCAACCTCAAAAATTAAAACCTCGAGGGCAAAAAAGCACAAAATTAAAAAGCTCATGACGAAAAGAAAAGGAGAAAAGAGTTAGGGTTTTACCTTTTGCATATCCGCTGTAGCTGAATCCAAATTTGCAAGCAATTTATGCTTGCAGCACGTCCAAATCACGGTTAAATTCCGGTAACTAAAGGAAAAGTAGCTCGCATTTTATAACCAAATCGCAGGTCCGACCACGAGGAACAAAAAATCACACCTCAAAATTGAAATAAATGGGAAAAGGATTGACGGTATGAATAAGAAAATGGATCGAAATAGAAGAATTAAGCAAGCAATTATGTTTCCATATCATATTTTCTGGGGCAATTTGTCTCAGTCGCTGTATGAGAGGTGAAGCTGAGGTGGATTTTCAGTATGCGCTTTTTCTCACGGTGGTACACAGTGGGGGAGTTGGTATACGGTGTTGAGGAGGTGCAGGTGAATTATGGTATGCCGTTTCTAATTCAACCATAATCAACTAAAAAATTACGAAGGAGTACTTTTGATTTAAAAAACGTAGTTTTAGGTTTTGAGATCCTATCCCCTATATTACTTTTGATCTAAATCAAATATACTGTACAAGTTTTTATGAAATACATATATTTGATTTTTCAAAAAAATGGAGTATAAGTAATTAAACTGTCTACTTACTTTCTCAAAAAATATACTCCGTATATATATATATATATATATATCTATGTAACAGTTCAATTTATTATTGTTTTTTACATTTAAAATGGAAGGAAAGAGTACTAAATTATATATGCTGTGAAAATAAAAATTAATTAATTAACTAAATTAAAAAATATTACTCCTTCATTTTATTTTTTATTTGTGCATAAAAAATTTGCTTATTTTTTTATAAAAATAATTACTTTATTTTTACTTCATAATTAGGGAATACTAAATTAGTAAATTTAAACTAGAAAACAAATAAAATTTAAAAGATGATTTATTTAGTAAATTTAATGAAGATTAACAAAATCTTTAAGATAATAATAACAATTTAAAAAAAGTTACGCTGCCTAGAAGTACTCAATATAATAAATATGGATTAGAAAAATACATTAAATAGGAATAAAAAGAGAGCGGGAAAAAGAGGGGAAAGGCAAAATAATGAGAGAAAAAAGAGGAAATTTTTTTTTTTTTAGTGCGGTAAGACCATGTTTATCCATGCCCGGTCATGACGGGTCATCAAAAATTCATTTCTCGCTCATCCACCTACCCATTTTACACCACAACCCAAATTTATCTTTTTTCACACTTTATCCATAACCACCACAACCACAACCAACCTTTAATAAATTATTTCTTTTATAATATAATAATTATATCTATTATTAATTCTTTATAATATTTTCACAATATTTAAAAAATATATACCGTTATTTAATATTAAAAAATTAATAACTACAATGAAAAATTACCATAGACTTAAAAAAAATTACAACATTCAATAATAAAATTTCCATTACAAAAATTGAAATACAACTGAAAATAAATAAATCGAACTACAAATAAATGACCTAAAAAAAATTACAACATTCATAGAGATTTCTGTTAGCGTTTCACGTAAACCTGTAACAGTTTCACTTAAGCTTGTTACCGTTTCACGTAAACCTGTAACCACTTAAGCTTGTTACCGTTTCACATTGCCTTGTTACCATTTCACTTAAGCTTGTTACCGTTTCACATTGTCTTGTTACCGTTTCACGTTGCCCTGTTAGTGTTTCACATGACAATTTTGCTCTTTCACACTGATGATTTTAAACTTGAGAACTCACAGCGAATTCATTTCATAATTAATTAAGATTACATGAAATTAAATAACATCACACAAATTTAAAATACAACAAAAGCATAAGGTAAAAGTACTTGAAAATAATTAAAACAATTTAGAAGAGAAAATGGAGTGTATGAAATTGTGATCCAAAATATATCAAGATTGGTCTCTATTTATAGAGAATTTAATTTTATGAATTTTAGTTTTTTTTATTTTTATTTTTATTAAGTAGATAAGTGAAAATCAGAAATTATCTAAATAAAATATAACCGACGAGTAAAATTTTGACAAGTGACATGTTTGGATTGTTTTGGGATAAAAAATTACCTCCATGGGGCCCACACTGGAGCCCACAATGCTTGGTTATACTTGGTCGTCCGTCCACCGAGGTCATCAAAAAATTTCAATTCTTCATTTTTTTTTTATTTTTTTTTTTGTCCTCTAGCTGACGCCCAGGTCGTCAAGTTAGGGATAAACATGGTCTAAGTTTGAGTGATTCCAAAATAAATCTTTTATTAAGTTTATAACTTTACAAAATACATCATATATCTTACAAGCTATTAATTTTAATATTTTTTAAAATCTATTTTAGTCCTTTAAGTTTAAACTCTAATTTTAATTGTTTAAATATAATAAAATCTGAAAACTTTAATAAAATTTGAAAAAAAAATACTGATTTTAATATATTTTTATTAAAATATTTTTTAAAATTAAATAAAAACATTATTAAAATATGAATTATGCTCAAATTCTATCTAACCATTTTTCCTAATTAATTAAAAATATAAAAATTCGAAAATAAAAATATATTCTAAAATCTAGAAAATTGAAAGAAATTTATAAATATGTTTTAAAAAAAGGACAACTCCAACTACCCCTATCATATTCCCCAAATGTAATTATATGATTTATATAATAAATTGAACGAGATTATACGAGATTCTATGTATCTGTAGACCTCCCATCCAAGAAATTATTTCCCGAACTAAATTGAACGCAAGTATAATTAAATCTAAACTCTATAAGTAATTACTGTGATAAACATAATATTAAATCATATAAAAACGCATTACAATTAATTTAATGCACATTTATTAAGTTTTGAAATTCTTATTTAAGCTTGTTTGATAATTATATGAGTCGAACTCAAACGAGTTTTAATCGAGTCGAGATAAATTTAAACCCTAAATCCCTGTCATATTCTCCAAATGTAAATTATAAATTATTATATAAATCATATAATTACATTTGGAGAATATGAACGGGGGAGTTGGAGTTGTCCCTTTTTTTAATATATATTTATAATTTTCTTTTAAATTTCTAGATTTTAGTATATATTTTTATTTTTGAATTTTTATATTTTTAATTAATTAGGAAAAAATGGTTAAGTAGAATTTGAACATAATTCAGGTTTTAATGATGTTTTATCTAATTTTAAAAATGTTTTAATAATGTTTTAAAAAAAATATATTAAAATCAGTATTTTTTTTTCAAATTTTATTAAAGTTTTCAGATTTTATTATATTTAAATGATTAAAATTGGAGTTTAAACTTAAAGGACTAAAATAGATTTTAAAAATGACTAAAATTAATAGCTTGTAAGATATAGGATGTATTTTGTAAAGTAAAAAACTTAAAGGATTTATTTTGGAATCACTCAAACTTACAGGACAAAAAAAAAAATTCCTCGAGAAAAAACAAGTATGGAGAGAAGCGCAGCTCCTAACATGTGATTCGGATGGAGAAATTATGATAAATATTGATTATGTGTGTTTATTTAGAAATTTTGAGTTTTTTTTTTTTTTTTTTTAATTACATTAAATACACATCCCTTTTCCCCTCCCCATCCCCATGACTCGAACCCAGGATCTAAAGCCTAGATAGTGGTGCTCTAACCACTTGAGTTATCCAACTTCGTCAGAAATTTTGAGTATGATATGATGTAACTTTATGTCAAATTAATTGTGTAAGAAAACTAAGAGTGGGTGATGTTGCATTATAATATTATACTATAATGTAATTTTATGTCATATCAATTGTGTAAGAATGTATGATGTTGTATTATTATAATAGTATAATACATATATGTATTATTAGGAGTGGATGGAAATGGATGGTGAAATCCGAATGTGAAATCTCGAACTAGAACAGGACGGGAGGCGTTACGTCCCCCATTCGAACGTGTGAGTTTCAAAACAAAATCCCCCTAGGATATTCTATTTAAAAATGTACAAAATAATATTTATATAAAATATGTCATTATAATCTTTCCTTATTTTATTTTTTAAAAGGTAAAGGCAAGACTTATATTGTTGTGACTGCAAGGATAAAAATATCGATGTCGGTGGAAATATCGAGACCTTAAATTTATAGAAATGTCGATGGATATATCGATATTCGATATCGGTAAATTTTAAAAATTGTAAAAATTTAATAACAAGCCTTTAGTACATAAAATCAACAAAATAATTTGAATACATTTTATATCAGTGATAAATTTATATAAAATATAATATACAATGTTATTTCGTATGACATTTATCGATATTTTTCGAAATTTATCGACATTTTCTTGATATTTTTCGATATTTTACTGATATTAGGCTCGATATTGTTATTATCTACCGATATTTATCGATATTTTTAATTTTTTTTACAAATATTGTGGAAATATCGATTCTTCCCAATATCGATATCGGTGACCCCGAAAAATGGATATATCGAGGATATATCGGGGATATTTCCGGATATTTTCATCCATGGCTGTGAGTAGGGGTGTGTACCGGCTTGAAATCGGACCAGATCGGTTTGGATCGGAATCTATTCTAATGGATGGACCGGAGGCTAGACCGTAATTAATCCTGTCCGGATTTGAACCAAAATTTTATTTTATTTTTTAAGTATTTTTTTCAAGTTTATGGGAGTAAGAACAAGATTGATGAATTTGTGTATAAAAATTAAATGGTTCAATCTTCATTTGAAATCACTCTACGACAATGTGAATTATATTTACATTATTATTAATAATCTTTTGACACTAAAGTAAATTAAATATTTGAAGAAATGTAATAGACTAAATAAGAGTGCATTAATAAAAAAAATATAAAGAATATACATAAAAAATAAAATAAAAAATTCGGTGTAGATCGATTCTGATCGAAAACCCAGAATTCTAAATTTGATGGACTCGAACCAGAAACTAATTGGTCGGTCCGATTCAATTTCGATCTTTTTTTCGGTTCGGTCTTTTTTTGCACGCTCCTAGCTGTGAGTCAAAGGGTACTCTTAATCTAATACAAAAAAAGTTGTAATTTATTTGAAAGGCACATTCAAATGGCTAGTTCCCAAACATGGTATGAATGCCCATAAACACCATCCTTGTAAGCCTTCAAGGCTTTAACCATTTCCACATCTTGAATTTAATCAAATCCAATATCTCCTCCATAAATAGGGATCATCACGGTTCCTCCACAACCTCCAAACTATACATTGCTATACTAGACCAATTTTTTTTGAAAATTTTAAAATTATTTTCTATTTCATCTAACTTCTCTCTTATTCACTCTGTGTATTCTATACAATTTTAATTTTTTTAAATATATATATTTACATTTTAAAAAAATTATATTAAATTTTAATAAATAATATTTTTTTCACAATACCACTTAATTACATGTTTATACTAGTATGATATTGAAAAGTAAAAAAAAAAAGGTTTTCTCTCTCTAAATTTTTCTCTTGCTTCTCTCTAAAATTTCTCCCCAAAATCTGCTCCCCAAAATCTGCGTATAACTCCTCCATCTTTAACCCCCAAATAAAATCACACAAAATCACTGCCTAAATAATCCGTCGCCCACCTTCTGCATAGAAGTAAGTCGTTGCGCCGCCGCGCCGCTTGCAACACCGCCGCTTGCAGCGCCGCCGCACCGCTTTTCCATTGGGCGAATGGGTCTTTTTTAGGGATTTAGTTGGGATCAATGGGTGAATCTCCCCGTCGGCGCCACGGTGACCGATCGGGTGAGTCATCCGTTTGATCCCATTTTATTTTCGTTTTTTCTCCTTTCTGCATGTTACTTTAGTCTGTTTCTTAGTTTAGATCTGGTGTTTTTTAGGTTCGTTTTTTAATTTCTCTTTCCTATGCCGTTATTTTCTGCTTTCGGTATTTTTCCTTTCCCCGCTGGTTTGGTTTCTTCCCTGTTATGATGGGTTTTCTTCCCGTTTTCGAGTTTTCCCATGGTGGCACTTTGTTGTGCCTGTTGGAGCTGGTAGCCCTTGGGTCCGTTCTTATGTGATTTGGGAGGTTTGTAGCACGAGCCGTTGCTATCTTCTTAGATAGCGGAGTTTCAAGGTATGCTGGTTGATCGATGATCCTTCCACTCTCTCACGATTGAGTCTAGTTTATTAACAATATAGACCAAGATCCAACCCCATCTTTTAATTCAAGGCAAAAATTCTGGATATTACAGTTTAAGACAAATTTATATTTTACATTCCTAATATGCCCTCAACTCAATTCTGGAGGTTACAATTTGAATAAGTTTCCCTTATTTGTAGTTGACCTTTCCATTTACGGTTGAAACCGAATTTACTCATTCAATTCATTGTTTTCATTACGCCCTCAATTAATGCAACATCTCTTTAAATTATTCATCGAATAAATTAATTATAAATTCTCTTTTAATAGTTATAAATGTGTGTTTTAATATTTTATTTATTCTTATTCAATTAATTAATTTTTCAAAGCTTCTAACAACAATTACACCAATTACACGTAATTTAATAAAATAACCTCAGTATCTATAAAATATTAAACAAATAAAATTTTTAATATGTATTATTTTTAATAATTTTGACATATATCTCTAATAATTTTTGTATCATTTTATAAATAAATTCTAATACTTTTTTGTCATATAACTTAATATATCAATTTTCAAAATAGTCAAATATCTTTTATTATAGCATCTATATTATTATTGTTTATATTTCCAAATAACAATAACGAAAATATTAAATTAAATGATATATATTCGATCTTGTTATGTATTATAGTTATGCATATTATATGTTATATGTATTTTTAATACATATATGCTATTATATGTATTAAATTTTCGCATATTAACTTATATATGAACTACTTTGTGCATATATTATACTACATTTAGTTTGCTATGCATATTTGTTGTATAGTAATTATATTAAAAAATAATAGTGTTTATACCTTTTGTAGGTTCTTTTTATGTCTCTAATTAATTTTAATTAAAATAAATATATATTCAAATAAACGGAAACTTTTGAACTAAAAGAGAACTATATATGAATTTCAATCTGGATAATAATTTCTGTATTTATCTTTATGATTGTGTATACTGAATATTAATATGAATAATTTATGTATTATATAATTTATATGTATTGATGTATGCATATACTATATTATATATATTATATTTGTACATGTTCTTTAATATATGATTTATTTTTATGCATATGATTATTAACAAATACCTCTAATTCAACCACAAGCAAAAACCAATGATAAAACAAATCAAACAAACCAATAAAATATAATTTATATGTATTGTATCATATGATGAAACCGAATGTAATCAAATGCAGATCATGATTTTTCAGTGTCATATGATAAATTAAAAACTTTACCCAAACAACATGTCAATATGTACTACTTGAACAGAATAACACTATATGTATGCATCTTTCATTACTCACTAAGTCTGCTATCTATTTTCTTTAGGCGCTTTTTCATAATTTTTCTTCCTCCTTCATTAATCTGAATGTCGGATCTCTTCCGTCTAGTCATCTGCAAAAAATATATTACCAAATTGTATGGAAATTAAAATCTTTAGCCACATGCAAACACATCTTACGAATATGCCCCATCCATACTAAATACATAGATTTTCTTATAAATACAGAAAAAATATAGTAAAATACGTTTCTATGATTTTATAAAATGATCTAATCATCGAATCAAATATACCTCATATGCTATTTATTATGTTTCTCTAAAATGCAAAAAACAGAGATCGTTAGAACTAAGAAAACAGAGAAGGAAACATCTTATCCAAAGCCAGTATAATCAACGAAGGAAACATCTTATAAAATGCATGTAGTCGATTTTTTTTTAATCATCCCTAAAATCAACGAAAAACCCAGTATATGCAAAGCCCTAAAAATCAGATTTTTTCCATAAACCCAATATCATTTATTCAGAGAATCGAACAACAATAATATGCAAGAGATGATTTTTCCACTCAATACCTTGAACGATTCTCTGCACAAGCGTTGTTCTTGCTTTTCGTTTTCTTCTTCCAACTTCAATGGAGAGAAAATAAAAAATGTTTTAGGGATTAATGTTGGATGAGTTGTTAGGAAAGTTATTTAAATTAAGAATTGAGCGTGATTATCGAGCAAAGAAATATTTCAAATTTTTATTAAAGGTTTTGGATTTAGTTGACTTTCCTTTGCTTAAATTAATTAAATCTTCTTATTTCAAAATTGAAATTTTTATAAAAAACAGTAGAATTGTACTTTAATTTGTTAATTTAACTTGATTTGTAACTATAATAAAAAATTTCTTGAATTACAAAGATTTAATGTGAAATGTCGTGTAATTTACCCGTCTTTTGGTATATTGAAAAGTAATATATGGACCTAATATAAAAATTGAACTGAGAAGTATATGGGAATCAAATCATTTATGACATTATTATTCGAATGGATAATTATGAGTATCACCTTAAATATATGAGTTCTTCAATATTTAACGAAATATACACAATAATTAAATTGAGAAAAAAAAGTTTTAATTCTTGCTTTTAATATATATTTTTTTTAATTAAAACTCATGTGTATATACTTATTAATTTTTTCAAAATTTTCCTTTAATACTAATTATGTATTCTCTCATTTTAACTTCTTTAAAACTCTTTTTGAACTGAAATCTCTTAAATTCTGGAGTATAATTTTGATTTTTTTTAAAATTTAAATTTAAAATTATATTATCTTCCCTCTTTATTCTCCCTTTTTAGTTGTATTTTCTAATTTCAATTTTATTTTTTTAATCATTCTTTCATTTTCTACTGTAATAAAATAAATAAAATTATATACATATACATTTTAAAAATGAACCATTTCGCGTGGGTCTTGCCGTCTTGCTAGTTATGTATAGAATAATATTTAAATTTATATTTAGATAAGTTAAAATTGATTTTAAAAAATATTATAAATATAAATTAATTATATATATATTTTTAATTATCTAATAAAATTTTGAAATTAAATTAAAATTATTGTTGAATTAGACCGATTAAATCGTGAAAGATGTATATCGGGAAGCATCCGGAACGCGTCGTCAACCGACAGATCAACTTTTATACGTATATCCATCTCTTAAATATCTGTAGAGAGAGAAGAGAGAAATTTTGCAGAAAGAGAAAGGCGGAGGGCTCATCGCAAAGCAACCAAAAATGCAAGGCTATACTAGCGTGAGCACCGGCGCCCCTGCCTTTAAAGGCGGAGACATTGACATAGAATCCGGCGATAAACTCTATCCTGGAATCGGCCACGGCGAAAATCAGCTACGATGGGGTTTCATTCGCAAGGTCTACGGCATATTGGCCGCACAGATCCTTATGACCACCCTCGTTTCCGCCGTCATTGTTCTATACGCTCCGATCAATGACCTTCTGCGCGGGAATTCCGCCCTACTCCTTTTCCTTATCTTCACCCCCTTCCTCTGTGAGTAATTGTTTTGATTAAATCCACTCCGATCTTCCTTTTGTGAGACTTTGGTTGTGCATTTTGTGACGAATGATCAATTTGTTTGGTGAATTGACGTCTTTGTTCATGCAATTTTGATCGTGTTGATCATTTTTCTAACCTAAAATCCATTGACCACTGGTTCTCTTACAGAAATTTGCAGATCTGCATCTATAGGATATTTTTACCGATTTGCATCCGTAGGTTTTATTTAAAATGTCGTATATATAGATGTGTTCGTGTGAATACATGTGATCGTAGCGGAACTTGGAATTTCAAATGATATATGGCAAATGGAGTAATTAGTCTCCTTCCACAATCATGTAATTTATAAAAATGTTGTACTCAATGGTTTTCCTTAAGGACCTTAAGAAGATGTTTGTCCCTAGTTTATTATTTTTGATGGGATAGATAGTATTATTGGAAAAATTCACAGTTCATTGATATAAATTCAAACCCCAGGCTAGAAATATTGTGCTACTCTTTGTTACTCATGGTTGACTATATAATTAGTTCAATTACATGCATATATGATATATCTCATTTATGTTTGTCACTTTTCTTGGGTTTTGAATAATTTTGAAGATCTTTTTTATTGTTTCTTAGTATAATTTTTTGGATGCTATAAATTATTAAATTACTATTTGGTTAGATAATAGCTATCTAGTACAGAGAATTTAATCCTTCCTAACATATGAAATCTTGTTCTACCTAGCTCATGTGTTATTTTTATGCCTTTATTGTTTACACCGTGGACATTATCACTAACAAAACTGTTTATTGTGTAGTGTTGTGGCCATTGCACGTTTATCAGCAAAAGCACCCATTGAACTTCATTTTCCTTGGGCTCTTCACTGCTTCTCTGAGTCTAACTGTTGGAGTTAGCTGTGCCAATACTGAAGGTTGATAACTTCGTATGAAATTCAAGGTAGTTGCTAGAGTATAAGATTGACTAATCCTTCCTTTTCCCTCGTCTCCTACTTGCAGGAAGAATTGTGCTCGAAGCATTGATCTTGACATCAGCTGTAGTTTCAGCTCTAACTGGATACACTTTCTGGGCTTCTAAGAGGGGCAAGGACTTCAGCTGTCTTGGACCAATCTTGTTTACTAGTCTCTTTGTCTTGCTTTTGACTGGTTTTATTCAGGTTCTCCCTCTCCGTTCCATTTTCACAATATCCATTAAAACCATATTTTGCATCTTCTCTCTGCACTATCTTTATAATTTTTGCTAACCATATTTTGTATTTTTATTTGTGATGCAGGTGTTCTTCCCATTAGGGTCTACTTCTGTTGCTATCTACAGTGCAATCAGTGCAATTATATTTTCGGGATACATTGTTTTCGACACTGACAACCTTATCAAGCGCTTCACATACGATCAGTATATCTGGGCTTCTGTTACCCTTTACTTGGATGTTCTCAATCTGTTCCTTACCATTCTGCGGATGCTGAAACAAGACAATTGAGGTCATGATGCATTTACTGCATAATCCTTGCCTTGTTTTAGATTAATCGTAGGGTTTTAATTTTCTCTCCTTGTGTAGAGACAACTGTGTGAAAAATACTATTATGTCTCGTTGCACTTGTGAATATGTGGTTACTGCTCACCGAGTTTACATACTCAAAATGGAAGTATTATCATGAACTTGTTTGATTTTGATCTACGTGAATAACAAGCTCACAATATAGTGAAGTGTTATTAGATATCTTAATTGTGTTGATTATGTAAAACTAGCCGTTCCACGTATATTATGCGATTTATTTCTTTCTTGATTATTCAGTGACGATATATTTCTTTCTTGATTATTCAGTGACGATATAACACGTTACAGGTGATTTGTTTTGCTTCTCGTAATATATCGGTGCCCAGTTGTTTGTCTTTTGCATTTTCGTACAAATTGTCACACATGTATATTAGAACATGATTGTGTATCATTAGGGGAAATCTTCCTAGTTGGTTATATTTATCCCTTGCAATTTATCATGCTATATAGCGAAGGGTGCACTGCATCAGCTTACCACTCTCTTTATTCAAAATGCTGTAACTATTGTTACCCTTAATCATGTGTTGATGAAAAGTATTGTGTCCACCTGTGAGCTAGATGTCACACACTTTTATTTGCAAGGTGTAGGTAGAATCCCCTTAGATAGTCAGACGTGGTTAGCCGATACCAATTCAAAATATGTCCAATACGAAATCAACCAACATCGTGTTTTGTGAATTGATTGCAATGTAGATATACGGTTTTGTCCCATTTGCTAGGCATGATGAGATATCTATGGTTATATTGTATATTTCAACTGGTTCAGATTGGATCGTAAATGGTGTGTTTTACAATCATTTGGTGTGCATACAATCAGTACTGTTTTTACGTGTTGGGTAGAGTTTGCATTTGACTTAATTCAGCATTTATCTTGATTCTGGAGTCTGATTATCTATCTATCTATCTTGGATTAATCTACCTACCAAATTGATCCTTAATATAATGTTCATTAAAATGTATGTACATCCCTGTTTTTTCTTTCCTATCACCTTTTTTCTGGCCGTTCCGTTTTTGCATTTATGATTCTAACCCTCTTTAGAAATTGTATTATCCTCCATAGCTAAATCATCATTTGTGAAGTGATTGCAAATGTCATTATTATACAACCAAGAAAGCCATGTGATTGATTACACATGAAGAAGTTTCAGATAACATGTTATCATATGTTTGGATTGGTGGATTTTAGGTGGATTTAAAATCCATTCATCATATTATTGGATCATTAATCACTCAAAAACAAGTTCAAAATGAGAGAGAATCGATATCAATCCAAACAGCCACCAATTAATGTGTTGATCATCTTCTGCTTCGGTTTGACTCATGATACAACAACTATAACGTATACGGATGATTCCATTGGTGGTGATCACTTCTACGTTTCCTTTAATTTTACAAAAAAATATGTTCAATTTGGTGTGAATGTTTGCGTAAATAAGATTGTGGAAGGCGCTAAATTTCCCCATCTCTTTTTCCTTCGTGTTTTGAGTATCTCTTGTACTCTTCTTAGTAATACGTAATATTTTTCTGAGTTTTTAAAAGCCACCAATTGATCCTCTAATAAGGCAAAACAAATGCTTCTACTACAACTAGAACAACCCAATTGGTAACACATATGAACTTTAAAAGTGTATATTGAAACACATTACTATGCCATTTACATCATCATCATTCTTGATTCTTGACATGATAATACTTATTTCAACTGAAACAGAGAACCATATATACCCAATACGAGAAAACGAACATGTAGTATATATTTGCAAGAATAAGAAAACCTGGTTATTCCATATCACATCTTATCATCATCATCCTCATCCTCAATATCCCATGACAGCTCCTCCTCATCTTCGTCTGCGGTACTCAACCTCTTGCGTAAATCAATGGCAATATCGGGGTTAGGGGATTCTTGATCGCCTACATTGATCTCATCACCACTCTTGATATCTTCAATCTCATCCCATCCAAGATCACCCTCATGAGACGAACGTTGGCTAGAAATGATCGAAATATCACTCCCTAACTTCCCATCCGAGGACTCTTTCTCACTGTTCATCACTCTCTCGTCATCTACCACATCACTCTTTGTCCCCGACACACCTTCATCTCGATTTTCATCTTCGACTCCCTTTCCTTTCTCGTCATACCCATCGTTGCCTGCAGCAACATCATCATCATCAAAATCCCAACTCAATTCCTCCTCTTCCTCCCCTGAAATCACTCTCTTCACTATCCTAGCCCTTGCCTCCTCGGCTTTAATCGCCTTCTCCACTCTATAAAAGTACCTACACCAAAAAGTCTCCTCTTCGACTTTCATCGGAACGACCTCATTAAAAATCTCCTTAATCGCACCATTTTCCTCAAACAACCTCTCAATTTCTTCCCCCTTCTCCTCAACCCTAAACCCTAATTCCCAATCATTATAATCACTCTCCTCCACTTCATCACAATAAGTACGAATACTACATTGCATACCACGAATCGTAGCTTCTATCCTACTATACGGCTTTGCATTCTCACCATAATTCAATTCTCTATCACTAATTAAAGCATTATCATTTCCGTGAGAATCGCTTTCATCATTAGCAGCGAAATTCAAATCTTTACCGATGATATCCGAGACGGTGGATCCGACGTTGTCGATGGCCTGTCCGACGGCTTCAAGCGACTCCTGAGCGATGGCGGCGCCGGACTCGAGGCGAGCCGGAAGTTGCTGAACGGCACGGGTTGCAACTTGGCGAATAACTGAAGTCTCCTTTTTCAATCCGGAACTGAACTCTTGGAGATCTTTGTAATAATTATCGAGCAAGGATTCTGATTTTGAAGCGATGGTTCTGAAAAGGGTGGATCCGATTGGCCATGAAGGAGGTGGGGGATTGGGGGAGGTGGGGGAAGTAGGGGGGGATTCTGAGAAGACAGATTTGAAGAAGTCCATCGGAGAGGGATTGAATGAAGGTGATAGATATATATCGATTGTCAAATATGTATATGTACACACAGTCGAGGTGTTTGCCTTTTTTTTGGACCTTTCTGGAAAAGATCAAGATCAATACTATGAAATGAAACACTCTTTATTTTTTCTTTCAAGTTAATCAGATAAGAGTACAATTTATTGACATATCCGTGCTATTTTTTTCATTTAAGAAAAGGTTGGAAAAACTCCAAGGTCAAAATGAATCCGTTCATAAAAATTGTTTAAGAAAAACAGAAAATTTTGAATACTCAATTTAAAACCATTGTTACTATACAACAAATACATGTTATTGAAAGAACATATGATATAACACATATTTACCTATACCGTAACACAAGTTTTGAGAGCGATATTTCTAAAAAATAATTGTTTGACTCATTTTTTACTTGGTTTCAACTTGCTTGTTTGTTTTGCCTTCAATAATACTCCATTCGTCCCGTAATTACTTTCACACTTTCTTTTTCGGAACGTTTACAATAACTTTCACACACTTAAAATGGAAAATCCTCTCCATCCTCACAAGTCACAATATCATCAATTTTACACAAATGTCATTACTTTTTCTCGACATATGCACAAAAGTCAACTCATTTAATTACTTATTATGAAGTTATACAAAACTACTAGTCAAAACTTCATTCACTATTACATTTTCTTAATATACGTTTCTATCAACATATAAAAGTAATCATTGAGACAGGAGGAAATAGTATTTTTTTGAAAAAAAAAACTACCGCAAACACTTGATCATTTCAGTTTTGGTGGTGGTAGCTTGAAATTTTAATGGCATATGGAATAAGATGATATATTTGAAATAGATTATTATCAAATGATGATAAGTAACTCAAAGCGCCGAATGACTTCTGATCTACTGAGTATTTAATGGAGTAGTACATGATTTGGTTGACTCGATTCGAATAAATAAAACTCATTAATGGGTGCACACCATTACATGATGCAGCTGAGCCTAAATAATTTTGATTTTGTTTGTTAGTCAAAAATTCAAATAAATAATTCAGGATATATTTATATCACTTAAAATCTAATTACTTGTATATAAAAAATTGTCAATAAATAATACTCTCACCATCCATTCTTATTTATCTGTCCACAAAAAGTATATGTTCATCTTCTTTAATGAAAACAATCACTTTATTTTTACTTCACAACAACTCTACAACACTCTTATTTCATCTACTTTTTCTTAAATTTTGTGCTCAAAAGTATGGACGGAGGGCATATACGTTTTTTTTCTTCGTATTGTTTGATATTTTAAGATCTCCCTCGACTGTGTGCATCGGCGAACATTTTCAAGTGGCGGCTAGTCCGGACGCCAGCGGATTTGTAGCCATCAAGTGGTGGCTAGTTTGGGCGTCGATGGATTTATAGCCATCGTGGCGGTTCCAGTTGGACGAAGAATTTGGAGGCAATGCATATTTGGTTTATTCTTGGCCACACTTGGAGACGTTACATCAGGTATGTCGCCGTGCACTCTATTGTCATCGACATCATAGATTTGAATCCCTCTCTCAATTATTTTTATTTCTATAGGGTTATTCCTTCATATTAGGATCAAATTTGATAAGTTTTACACTGAAAGTGTCTCCCATCCCCGTTTTGATCTGGTAATGGTTTTTCTTTTTTAGTGGCCTGTCCATTGACAACTTCTGTGTTTAGTGTTTTGGCTGGATCGTCGATGGTTTGGTGTGGCTCCGCTTGTGGGGTATCATGTTGTTTTCTCTAATTTTGTGTCACCCATGCAAGCAATCACAAGGTGATGCATCGTTCAAGATCAAGAGGGAATCGTGGCTTATGCTTGTATCCCCCCTGCAACCTGGTGGGTTTGGTTGCGTTTATTTGAAAATTGAAGGTTATTCTGATCTTTGTGTAAGACGTACATCTAGTTATGCAGGGACACATTTCATCGGATACGATGGTCAATTGGATATCACGAAGGTTTCCCTTGTTGTCTAGGAGGACGTCATCTGCCTTCAAATTTGGAGACGTCTTTTTTTCTTTTTTGTCACGAAAACTATATCTCTTTAGTTGGGCATAGATTTTAAGAAAAAAGTAGATAACGTAAGGGTGTTGTGGGGTCGTTGTGAGGTAAAGTGATTGTTTCCATAAAAGAAAATGAGCATACTTTTGAAGAAAATACAAATAAGGAAAGTGAGTCCACTTTTGGTAAACGGAGTGAGTACTTCATATTGTACTACACTTTTCCTAACAATATAAATTCTTTTTAGTAAAAAAAAATATTGAAGGAAAATAATTGAGCACATTCATTTGATATTTTGGTTGTTATATTTAAACATTATTCTACTACAATATGAATCTCAGCATTGACTTATGGAATCCAACGGTGTAACTCTCTCCCGTAAACCTATAAATGATTCTCACGATCCTGCCATTAGATGACCATCGCATGTGATAATTATTCTTAAAATTCAGAATTTAACCTATAACTTACTGATATACCCTTATTATTGAATGACAAAATGAAAAAAGTTGTACTCCATTTCAATAAATAAATTAAATGAGGACATTTTACGGTAAGACAAACCCTTCTATAGAATTGAGTGTATATATATACTTAATGTTCAATTTACCTAATTTAATCTTTTACCTCAGCATTTGACCAAATTTTAATGTTCAATTGTATAAGTGTAATCAATTGCACTCAAATATCACTTCTTACACAAAGCAAAGTTGACTATATTTTGAGACAAAAATGAATAGTCCAAGAAAACGTGATTCACTACTTCAAGAATCGCAAACTACCCCCTCTGCAAAACAAGATCACATCTCTGAATAAAAATCAACGAAAACATTTTTCTCCACACAAAAAAACTCAGTTCATGTTTCTAAAAAAAGAAAATACAAACGGTGATTGTTGCCATTGAGTCTCAACCTATGTAGAAGTAAAAATAGAAAAATTAATTAGCTCAAACTCAGAAATGTGATCTTGAAAGTGGGAATTTTTGGTTCAGAGACATGATTTTATTTGGAAGAGAGATGGTTTAAGATTCTTGATTGAGAGAACCACATTTTCTTTGTTGCAATAGTAATCTGAGTAAATTATACTCCAGTAAGTTATTTATCTCCCCTATAACAAGTGACATTCATTTAACGGGGGTAACAGGGCCTCGGACCGCTGAAAAACACCTCTAGTTGGGGAGTGAGGCGAAAAACGGGAAACTTTCCCCTCACGTCAGCCCTAGATGGCGAAGTACAAAACTCGTTTACTTTAAAAGTCTAAGTATAACAAAAACAAATAAAGTTTCAGATGACGAAGTTGTAATTATCCATTTAAACAAACTATGAAGCAAAAAAGTGCTGCAAGCTTTTACCACAACCATGCACCATGACCAAAGAGACGATTTGATCCCACAAATTTCTTTAATATTAAATTGGCCTTTTGCCGCTTCTTTACTCATATTACACCACCAACAAAGAAATGTAAAATTAAAATATGGACATAGGCATCATCAAGAGAAGTACGACTCACAAAGCTTATGATACAACAAACTTAGCTACAAGTCATTCCCTTAACCCCAGCCAAAAGAAGAAATATGGAACCAGTATCTCCTGTTTTTCTACATGACGATCACTCTAATAAAGATTTAGGGGTTTCCAAGTTCATTTCATTCTCTATGGAAATAATTTCTCTAATGCGTGATAAATCACTTCATATATGGATCACAAGATGCTAGCTTGATTACGTGAAAACGAGGCCATAATCCCGAGTTATAGAAGCTAAGGACGCAGAGATAGTTGAAACGTGAAACTGTACCTAAGATTGAAGGTCTGGAAGCCGAGATACTCTCTCTATTTCCTTGATTATTAGTTCCTTTTCCTCTTCAAATTGATCATCTTCAGAACCTGCAATGACCAATGAATAAAACCGAATTAAATAGATGAATAAATTCAAAGAAATATATTGAAATCAAATAATAGTCTCATTTCGTAATACCAATGTTTTATTGAGTCAAAGAAAAGTTTTGAAATACAACACAACCTTTTCCAGGAGATAGGCTATGGAGTAGTTCTAAGAGCCTTTCATGGTTCTTCGCCAGGATAACTTTTATGTCTCGAGGTTTGTTTGGGTTAGCAACAAAAACCTGCAGGTGAGATGAGAAATCAAAGTCAAACCTGCATCATCATAAAGAGTAAATACAAGAGAACAAAAACAGGCGAACTATAAAGATGCCCAGGAAAGAAAGATGTTATGTGCATTCTTTTGTACTCCAACCTGCTTCTCATGATGGAAATGTATCCTTGAAGGGAAGCCTGTTATAGGGAAAAATAAAAATGGTAAGATTGAAATTGTAATTACCTTGAAAATATGGAAGGCAGATATTTGAATATTTTTGCTAGAATCCTGTAAAATAAAGATCACCATTAGAATAAAATGCTCCAAAGCTTCACAAGAACTCCAGAGTCCAGACTAATTTAAAGTAATGTTCATCCTTCACAATAGTGTCATCCTATCACTCTTTGGAAGCATCTTAAAATGCATGCATGAAAAGAAAAAATGGTTTAGAAAAAGCAATATGCTGTTTATCTTCGTAAGCTTGGTATTTGACAAATATTCAAGGGACTCTTCCAAGGCTCACTTAACATCTTAAAAGAAAATAAGGAGATGCTGCATATACTCAGGAAGGATGTAAAGAAACATGTTTTATGTGCCCAATGCAAGCCTACTCCACTGTTATTTTGTTACCTTGGAGGATAATTAACTAACAGTTTAGATAAACCATATATCAGAACCAAAGTCAGTTGCATCAAGGGCTTCAACTATCTCCAGAATGGAATTAAGCTGAAATGATATGTATACGTGCTTGGTTCATCCTTTTTCTTTTCCACTTTTAGGATTTTCATTGTCAACACATCTCAAAGAGGATGAAGTGAGGGACATATGTTCTTGAAGATAGATGGATTTAGATTAAATAGAGAATGTAGAGGACATTAGGAGATGGGTTTGGGGGCCATTTGTGGTGTTCTCATGTAAGCCTTTTTGAATCATCCTTACCCAATGACCATTTATCTTCTTTTCCCTAGTTTGAAGTTCGATTCCTAAGAAGGTTAAGAAAAATCATGGTTAAAGATTTTGGGGAAGTTTCTCACTCATGACGCTTTACCAGAATGCTTCACAAACGTCTGTTTGTCTCAAAATTGGTGTGTTTTGTGCAGATGCAGTTTTGAAGGGTTGGATAATGTTCCCTTCGATGCTCTTTCTACCTATGCTAAGGGAACATGACATTTAATGAGTTGGATCTTCATTGGGGTTTGCCAAATTCCATCACTGATTTGTTTGCATTCAACTTTGCTGGCTTTACTAATAGCAGAGGTCAAGTTTTATTGGGTGCAATTGCTCCAGCTTTGTGTGGCTGAATGTGGTTAGAATGAGATAGAAGATTTTTTTAGAATTCTGAGGAAACACTAGAGGAAGTGTGGTAGAGAATTAAGTTTGGAATTGCCGCAGTGTCAACCTGCAAAAACTTTAAAACTTAACATGTTCAGATTACTAGATGTTATTGTGGTTTTAGATTTTCATGTTAGTCTTTTAGGGATCCCTTGTTCGTTATTAACTTTTATTCTATGAATATTATATCTGTTTCTTATAAAAAATAATGTGAGAAAGTTAGACTCATGCCAATGAAAGCAGGTTCCTTAAGTACCTCTTGTAGGTAAAGGTGAAAATGAAACGCACAGTCCCTTTATTGACTTGAGCATTGAACATATAAATTCCAAAAACCATCTGAAATCAGGAATTTAAAGACATAAAATAGGGAATAGTACCTTTAGCAATGTCATAATAATTTTCAAGTGGCGAATCTCAGAAATGTAGCGTTTCATTATATGAGAATTCGGAGATTCCAGGAGAAATTCCGAGAGAAGCTAAAATTTGTCAAAGATAAAATGTTAATGCATAACAAACAATAACAGGAAGAAGCTAGGATAGCTGACAATAGAAAATACCTTTAAAGACTGCCTTCTGGTCACATAGTTGACAGATGCCAAAAGTTTTTCATATTGCTCAAAAAACTGAAAAGAATACACCATTTAGTCAGATAACCAACATTTCCAAAATGGAAACAGAATTAGAAGTACAAAATCTTCACATGCTGCATTAGTGCATTAGATATGCTTCGTAAAGGAAGACCGTGGTGAAACTCAAACAAGCTTCTCCTTCTATCACAAAGGTAAATGAAAATTTTACAAAGACAGATTGAACGACACCTCATCATAGTGAGCAGTCAGGAATTCTGAAACAGCAGTTTCATGTTTGCTGAGCAGATCCTGGAAATTTTTATTTTTACATGGTCAACAACAGCACAAAAAGTACTTAAGTTGGTCTCAATCCATAGGAGAATCAATAGACAGAAGATATGACCTTAAATGTAGAGAATGCATCAGATGCAACATCAAAGTAAGGTAGCTCAACAAATTTGAAGAATAACCCAAAGCTGGGAGACTCCAAAATGTATCTGAAAAATAAGTACGTCTTAATTTGCTGTCATAGTGCTGCAACATAGAAATGGATCTTCCACAATTCTCATTCTGACACATGCTCAAGCAGAATTCCCAGTCATTCTAGAGAAATAAGTTTCAACAAGAATAACAAAGGAGCCAATTAGAGCGTATCTCTTACTTTGCAAGAGTTGGAAATTTTATGCACTCTCTCAGCATATGTCCACAAGTCGGAGCAATTTCCATGTTATCATAGCTGCTTGCCAAACACAGTGTATACCAATTGTCAAACATCATTTTGAAAAAAAGATAAAAACTCAAGAACAACAGTACAAGACGTATTCAAGTGAAGGCGAGTCAATTGTCCCACACTACTCATATTTTAAATGTTTTCGTGTGGGTATTGTTATTATTATTGTGGCATTTATACCCTTATCATTTTATTGCAGACACAAGACAAAGCATGAAGCATCAAATTCAGCAATATTGAAAAGAAAAAAAAGAATCCATAATTCCAACCATCAACAAAGGATGTTTATGCAGATTATAAATTGTTCATTTATCTAGCTTAACACTAAGCTTTTATTTATAGTTAAGCAATCATATCATTGGAGCCAATTAAGGACCTTATATTTGTAAAATCACCCATAGGTATTGTATAGATGGGAAAATAAAGGAAGCTGAATAACTGTGTATAGGGAACATATGTGTAGGCTCTTACCAAACGACAAGGAAGTCAAGCAACTGTAGATGGTTCTCCATGTATTGTACACAGCAAAATATTGAATCGACCTTTTGCTTTAGCAATATAGACCAACAGTGTACTATGTTTTTCCTAGTCTGCATGGAGATATCACATAATTGTGAAGCACAGAGTGAGCAGATCTGCAAGCATTCACAATGTTTACATCTGATGATACATAATTAAAGTGTTACTTACTTCCCACCCTAGAATGGGTAACTTGTGAAACAGAAGAGAAATAACATCTTCATTACAGATTTCAACCGTCAGCTGTGTAACCTGATCAGCACTCGGCTCGGTTTCACCATCTCCAGACAACATAGTTTTCATTGTCACTATGTTTTTCTCAACTTCCTCCAAAGCCTGCACTTAGATGAATAGTAATAACGTGCCAAATCAGCAAATCAAAAACATGAGAAGAAGACAAATAAAACACTTCAAACAACCATTCAAGCCTTCCATAGCTGTCCCTAAATCAACTTAGGCCATGTTTGATAGTAAATACTGATTAGACTGAGATTAGGATGATATCTAAGCTTTATAGGTTATAAAGCATAATCTACCCTTAATCTAAGTTATCAAACAACTTATAAGAGATGAGATGGAGTTAATCTAGATTTAATCTAAGCTATCAAACATGGCCTTACTATTGTTAACAATTTTCCTACATAATTAAGTCACAGGCTTAGCGGTTGAGTTTAGTATAATTCAATAGCATTCTATATGAGCACACCAAATTATAAATAGATGATTCTAGAGATGCTAGATAATAGATATATACCATCTAGTGGTTGTTTTGTAATATTGATTTCAGGCAACAATTGACTTCTTTTTGCAAAAAAATAAAAGAAATACTACTAATTATCCTACTCAAACAATTAATAATGAGATCAAATGCTCTTATGCCCAATGTTGAACTCACTCATGAAGATCAAAACAGTAAACCTCTAAAATGTGTCCATCCGGCCATGTTCACTGAAAAGGAAATTATATTACTGCCTTATCAGCTATATCGCCTTTAATAGGAACAAATATTTAACCAGGCAATCACTAGTTTTGCTCTTTTTGGACTAGTTTTCTATAGCATCCCCCAACCCAACCCAAACTGAGCAAACTGCAGAAGTTACATTTGAAGTAATAATTCAAGTTTCTTGATCACCAGCACTTTCAACAAAATTGGACGTCTAAAATTCATAGACAAGTCTAAAAATGTATCGAAAGGCAGCATTTGATACCAAAAAAAATCACACGCAAATTACGTCACAATTACTACACCAAAAATTAATCACATTTTCACAGAGCAGAAATTAAGAAATATCTAACAGTCCCGGGAAAAAACACTCGACCTTTTCTAGGGCTTTTACTTCAGCAACAGTTTTGGAATCGAGGGCCATGAGACTATCCTTGATCGCCTTCGCCAATTCCTGTGAGGTTTTAGGCCTCGATTGCTTGAAAAATGAGAACGACATTCTAAAATTTCACCGTGAAATATTCCGAATAATCGATGAATTTTGACTGAATGTGTTGTGGACGATTGCAATTTCTGGTCGTGAAGAGTCGCAGGGAGTTAATTTTCCGATTTTTTATAGTATTTTTTTTCTGGAGGGTAGGGTGGGTGGGGAGTACTTTGATAGATTGCCCGAGAGATGTCGAAGTTGTGTTGTCGTTCTCACTCCTCAATACTACTTGGAACATGTTTGGTTGAGAATAAAATTTCTTAAAATATTTGGAAAAAAAAAAAAATTCTGATGCGGTCAAAATATGTCGCCCTATTATGAGGAGACGACACGTGTTAAGTATTTATGTTCATCATGTGTAATGATTAATACACCCCTCATTATAAGCTTTGTAAACAGTCCCATGGGCCTCTAAAGAGCCCAATTATATTGAGAGCAGGTCCATGGAGTGGCCCAAATTAGTAATTGACATACGAAGTGGGCTCGAGCCCTAAAAGAGATAATTAAAGGAGACAGGCCTAACCTCGGCCCATATCCCTGGCCCAAGCCTAGGGATAGCTCTCAACCCATATTCTTGACCCAAATACAAGGTCAAGTGGATTAAGTCTGATTCAAAGGGAGACCTCCGATTTAGGAGTGAAGTTAGAGCTGGGAGATAGCAACTGAGGCCGAGGATCTAGGGACGTGAGCTGGAATGAGGAAGATGGGCCCCTAGACCAAGTCTAGGGGAAGGTGGTTGAGAAAAAGGGGGAAAATACTACATTTTTCCCCAAGGTACGTTTTTTAGGCAATCTTAAGTGATTCAATACAGGATATGCGATAATTATCAATTCAACACACTTTTACATTCTTGACACGAGAAAGCACACAAAGCACCTTGAAACGTACACCATTCTTGCGAGAGCTATCCCTCCATTTTTGGGGAAGCTCCTCTTTAATTTTCCCGAGGGCATATCTGACTTGAGCGTCGGAGATTCCACGCGGGAATCCCCTCCGAAGTGTTTTTGCAGGTCTTTGGGAGCTTGGAAGAAGTTTATTCGCAAGGAATCTTATCCAGAAGTGGTGATTCAAGCTCGAGAAGTCCTAATCCGGCCCATCGGATTCAGTATCATATCTCGTCATTTTTTGACGCAACAACTGGCGCCGTCTATGGGAAGTTTTTGATCTAAAGCGTGAGAAAACTTCGTACAAATATGGGTGGAGGACAAGATCTCAGTAAACATACCAAGGAAAAGGGAGAATTTATTAGAGCCGTCAAAACGGGTTGGGCCCGTTGGGTCAGCCCGCCCCGCCACTTAAAATAGTGGGTTGGGCTAAGCTTTTCCAAGCCCGCCAGGAAGCGGGCCCAGGCGGGCCGGACCGTTTGGTTCGCGGTCTTTGGCGGGTTGGTGCGGGCTTTGGCGGGCTGGCCCGCCTTTTTTTTTAAATATTATATTTACTTAAAAAATATAAAAAAATGTATTTTATGCCTTTTGTAGGGGTTGAACTCAAGACCTATCTAGGTAATGATGCTCTAACCATTTGAACTATCCAACTTTATTTTAAAAAAATATACAATAAATCTAACTAAAAGAAAAAACTCTAGTAAATGACAGATTATAGAAGCAGCTCCATTTTTTTTCCTTCTTTCTTCATTTTCTGATATATATAAATAATATTATTGTAATTTATAGTGTATTGTACAATTAATAATGACAATGTTTCTAATTAGTTTTTTTGTTGTTAATTATTAACACTATAATTCTTGATATATACTGTAATTTTTGTGTTTCTTAATAAATTTAATAAATACTTTTGTAAAAAAAAAAAAAAAAAAAGTTGGCCCGCCTAAACCCGCGGCCCGCCCATTTTTGGGTTGGGTTGAGGTTTTTGCAGCCCGCTTAACAAACGGTCTGGCCCGCCCCGCCCCGCCAAATGGCGGGCTTTTGCGGTTTTGGCCCGTCCCGCCCCGCCGGCCCGTCTTGACAGGTCTAGAATTTATTCCTCCTGCTTTTCCTCCGCCCCCTCCAAGATTCTCTACGAACAAGAATGTAGGGAAAGAGCCCTTAGTTACGTCATCAGGGGCCAACCCACCACCACCTCCACCGGCGTTTCCTATCTTACCCGGTGGAACACGGAGCACCCTTCCTTAGTGGAGGGTAACATAACTGGTACCTTCGGAGCTTCAGGGAGTGGAACGAGTAAATAAATACCTCCCATCGAGACTAATCTCGAGCTCCTGACGGTCTCCCAGGACCAATTGAATGCCATGATTGCCCAAGCCGTAGAGAGGGCGATGACGTCCCGAGGGATATGTATCCCTGGTGCTACTCCACCAGTAGTCGAGAACACGAAGCAAAAAGGCCCTGGACATATACCTGGGTCTTCACAAGCCCCTTCCAGGGACAATGAAGCCCCTACAAATCAAGAGGATAAAATACCCTCTCATGCCGAGAGAAGTGTCCCTATCAAGACCCCTAGAAGGAATATGGAAGCGATACAGGAAGAAGCCCTAGATCCCGAGGTGGAGGAGAGTAAAGACAATACTTACCAAAGGGCAGTTAGTGATCAACTGCAGGCCCTCCAGAAGGAAATGAGGGATATGAGAAAACAAATGACCAACCATGTAAGTAAATCTCCCTATGTTACTGGTTGTCAGTTCTCTTCCAATATTTTACAAGATGAACTGCCTTTTAACTTCAAACCTCTTAATTTTGAATATGATGGCACCACGGATCCATACGAACACCTGGTGAGATTCGAGAATGCCGCATTGCTGCACCGCTATGGAGAGGGTGTCAAATGCAGGGTGTTCCTGACTACTTTGGCCAAAGCGGCCCAGCAATGGTTCACACAGTTGGAACCAAACACCATTCAATCATGGTCAGAATTCAGCGAATTATTCCTCCACCAGTTTGCTAGTGCAAGGAGCCAGCTCAGGGCTACGTTGACCCTATTTAACATGAGACAAAGAGAGAATTAAAGTCTAAGAGCATTCCTGAAGAGATTTAATCAAGCTGCTTTGGAGGTACCCACTGCCTCCCCGGAGGTCAAAATTAATGCCCTCACCAATGGATTGAGAGATGGAGATCTCTTCTCCTCCTTAGCTAAGAAACCAGTACAAACCTTTGATGAGCTATTACGTAGAGCCGAGAAATACCTTACTCTGGAGGAAGTAAGGAAAGCCAAGAGGCCATAAACAAAGTCAACTAGTGGAGAGAAAAGGAGGGAGTCCACCTCGAGGAGGTCCAGTCCAGAGGCATCCAAGAACTCTAGAGGAGCTGGAAATATGAACGGTGCTGGAGGGTCACGATTAGGCCCTCGGGGAAGATTTGAAAAGTATACCCCTCTAAAGCTGGAACCAGCGGAGGTCTTGGAGGTAGTAGGAGACCATCTCGACTTGAAGTTCCCCTACTCCAGGGGTAAGGGTCCACAAAAGCCCAAATCTGACAGGTTTTGCCGTTTCCATAACGAGTATGGCCACAACACTAACCAATGCTGACATTTAAAGGATGAAATAGAGAGGATGATCCAAGATGGACACCTCAATGAATTTATATTCAGAGATAGACAGGGCCCTCGAGGGCAGAAGAGAAAGGACCATGAGAGGAAGCCGGAAGATGACATGAAGGAACCGAGAAATGATCCTGAAGGTCACCCCTCCCCCTCAGAAACGGGGAGTGATCTACATGATCATGGGAGGGCCCACAGATGGGGATTCCTTCAGGCAAAGGAAGCGTGTTAGGTCCTTGAGGACTGAACATAAGACGGAGTACAAAGAAGTGGGGCATGTGATGGCTACCCCTAACATTGAGTTCGGATCGGAAGACGCTGGAGAGACTAAAGAGTTTCATAATGATGCCCTATTCATTACCACTGACATCGTGGGATATGTTGTAGCCCGGATCTTCGTAGATACGGGAAGTTCGACTGATATCATTTTTTGGAGTGTTTTAAAAAGATGGAGTTGAATATAAAGCCTAGACCAGTAGAAACTGCGCTATACGGATTCTCAAGGGGTGCCATCCAAGCCCTCGGATTTGCAATGCTTCAAGTAGGGCTAGGAAGTGCCCCAAATAGACGAGTCCAATTGATTGAGTTTTTTTATAGTAGATATCCCCTCTTCATATAATGTGGTGATGGGGAGGCCTGATTCGGGTGTAAATTGCATGACTTTAGTGCATATTTAGAGCTTATATTTTTTGTATTTTTATATTGTATTGGCCAATTGTGGATGATTTGATTTAATTGTGAGAAAGGTAGTTTGTTGTTGATGTTTTTAGGAAAACGAAGCTTTTATGAGCAAATCACGTGCATATATCTCACTGCACTGAAGAGAGGATTGCACCATTGGATTCGTCTTGAAAAATGGAGTGGAATGAAAAAAAAGAATCAAGTCAATCGGAGGTCGGAAGCTCGAGATATGAAGGGACGAAGACGGAGGACGAAATTTGGGCCAAGACCCACCCGATTGGGCCACATCGATTTGCACCCACCTTTTTTATTAATGCACCCCTACGCGTATTTTGGTCCCATATCAACTTAAGAAGTTTCCGCCCGGTCGGGCCACATGTTCTCGGCCATTTTCGCGCGCGGCACTTACCCGCCCAGCCGGGTGGACCCATTTTCGGGGGGTTTTGGCCAATTTTCTCCATATTTCAAGGGGCTAATTGCAAAATTGATCCAAGACTTCCACCCCAACTATAAATAGATCCAATTTAAGTTTTTAAAAGGGACTTCCTCCTTTTACAAACAATTCCACACACACAAACACATAGTAGTAGATTTTCTTATAGTTTTTTTGAATTTCCTCATTAGATTAGTTAGAATAGGTGTTTTTACTTCGAATCAAGCTACGATTATCATCGGGCATCGTCTATTACATCGGTTTGTAGCTATATTTTCATGATCAAGGTGATATTACTCTATTTTGCAATTCAATTTGGTATTTTCTTAAATTCTCATCTCTATTGCTATTTTACTATGAGTTTGATGTTATTTGTTGTGGTAGCCATGAGATTCTCTTCTAGTACCATGGGCTAAGCTCTTATTGCCTTGGGTGTGAATTTTTTGATGGGTGTTTAGTGTAATTGTGGATTAATTGCATGATTAGCTTAGAATTTGGGTGTTTATGTTTCTAGTGTTGTGATTTCCATGATTCAATTGATTAATTCACCCTTTTAGCTAGCATTATTGGTTGTGTCGATTAAAACGAGGGTTGGGTTGCATGATTAAGAGTGTGAGTGTGAGCTTGGATTAATTGATTAGAATTAACATTGTAATTGGCTTAACCGAGAGAGGGTTGATTGCTTAGATCGACAACATTAGACACTAATAGAATAGAGGTTGTCTAGGAGATTGGTGAGAGGGCGTTTCATGAGCATTAGTAACTGTGTTGAAAGTGCTTATGAAACACTATCTTAGGAGCTTATGGTATTTGGTTAGATCCTATAATTGCTAATCAATGCACGTGTTCACCTAAGCCTCACGAGGGATTGGTCTACACATAGGAGTGATAGTCTTTAGCTTAACCCATATTTATAGGTTCATTGATGCAATTGATTCGTTAACTCATTGAATTACCCACAAAATGGAAACACCCGAGGCAATACCCCTTCTCTTGCACTTTCTCTCGAAAGTTAGATAGCTTGTTATTACTTTTGTATATTTCTTGTTTATCTTAGTTAATTTAGTTTAATACTTGTGTTTTAAATCCCGAAAATCCAACAAACTCTTGTAGTTATTACAATAGCATGAAAACTCTTAACTTTGGCAGGGGAACAACCTAAGATTAAAGCAGATGAGAAGTTGATGAACATTAAACTCTATCCAGGGAAAGAAGGGTTCACCACTAGAATCGGCACCCAGATGGAGCCTGGAGTAAAGGAGAAGGTGATAGCCACCCTCAGAGAGAACGTAGACATTTGTGCTTTCTCTCCAACAAACATGACTGGTATCCCTCCGGAGGTAGCCATGCACTACCTTAATGTAGACCCAAGAGCCAAACCAGTCAAGCAGAAGCTGAGGAACTTTGGTAAGGAGAAAAATACCATTGTAAAAGAGGAAATTGATAAATTGTTGAATGCAGGACATGTGAAGAGAGTGCAATTCCCTAAATGGCTCTCAAATGTCGTTTTAGTATCCAAAGGGGCCGACAAATGGAGGATGTGTATCGACTTAAGAGACCTGAATAAAGCGTGCCCCAAAGACCATTACCCTCTGCCTAGAATTGATCAGTTGGTGGATGCAACATCCGGATTTGAATTGCTTAGTATGATGGATGCATATCAGGGATATCATCAAATTCAATTGAACCCTTCTGATATTCCTAGGTATGTTTTATCTCTACATGTGGTACATTTGGCTATATACGAATGCCTTTTGGACTAATAAATGCAGGAGCTACCTATCAAAGAATTGTAGACGCAGTGTTCCGTGACCAGATTGGTAAGAATATGGAGGTATACGTGGATGACATGTTGACAAAGAGTGTCAAAGTTGAGGGACATGTGAAAGACTTGAAATAAATATTTTAGGTGGTTAAAAACAATGGCATCAAGCTGAATCCAGCTAAGTTCTCTTTTGGAGTGAGATCCGGGAAGTTCTTGGGCTACATGGTAACCCAGAGAGGAATATAGGATAACCCTGCGAAAGTGAAAACTGTGCTCGACATGCAACCCCCTCGGTTCCTGAAAGAGTTGCAAACCCTGAATGGAAGGATAGCGGCTTTGAGTAGATTTATAGCCAAGTCAGCGGAGAAAAGCCATCACTTCTTTAGAACGTTGATGAAAGGATTGAGGTTCGAATGGGACGAAGATTGCCAGAAAGCCTTTGAGGAGCTCAAGCTCTGTAGGTCCCTAGTTGAGTTAGATAATATTGAGTAAGCTAGGAAAACGTCTAGAGGGGGTGAATAGACTTTTCAAAATCTTTCAATATATCAGAATACACAATGCGGAATTATCAGATTAACAATGAGCCCAATCAAATTTATACTCAATTAACATTAACGAACTTCTGTATGAACACTCTACTTGTTTTGTTCTTATATGCAATTTAATCAATTAAGCAGTTAATCAATCAGACACAAATAAAACAGTAAAGTAAATCAAACACGAGATTTATAGTGGTTCGGCAACTTGTCTACATCCACTCTCATAACTCCAGTCGTGAAATTCTTATTACTCTTCCAATCGAGTAGTGTGTTCTTGTGGTTTAGAGTCCCAAGAAATAAGACTTAGATCTTCTCGAAAACACTACCAAGTGTTTCTTCGATCTAACTAGCTATTTTACAAGTAACTAGCAACTTGAAACAAAACAATAAAACTTCTCTATATTCAGTAGTAGCCTTCTTGATTTCTTCACTTGTCTTCTGGCTTCACTTTCTGAACTTCCAAACTCTGAGAGTTTCTTCTCTTCGAATACTTCGTTAATTCGCTTCACTTGAATGTAGAATAACAATGCTTCAGTAGTCATAACCGTCAAATACCTTGGGGTATTTATAGGCTTCCAATTTCAAGAACATTCTGTTATGTAACCAACTTTTCTTGAAAACTGACTTCTAACTTCTTCTTCTTATCTATCCACGCGTTTCTTCAGTTAATTAGTTATTCCATAACTAACTCTTCAATCTTTATCTTCACACGCGTTTTTATAACTAACTTCTTCCTTCTTGTCTTGTTGCGCACCTGTCTAGTCTCCATACTTAGATAAAATTTCAGTCTTCTTTTTACTTGACTTGTCTTGCGCAGGTCTTCTTCTGTAGACTTCTGAATAGAACACTAAACTAGTCCTATCATCTAATCTTAACAAGACTATTAAATTACTTTAAGTTTTATAAATCAGCTTAGTCAACTTAAGATCTATACAATGATATGTACGAATAATATGAGCTTCTATACAACTTTAATATAGCTCAGTATAAATCCTAAACAAATATACATATACACAGTACTTATAAAACGTACTTGTTTTTTGAATCATACTTATGCTTTTCTTTTGAACTTATCTTTTGAAACTTAACTTGTGAACTCTACTGATCTGTTCAAGACGACTCCATAACTAGACTAGATCAGTCAACACTTAGAAATTATTCAAGTCTTCTTTTTGGCTTATCAAAACTCATCTTATCTTCTCATCATTTAGGACTTGAATTATTTCTCAATAATAGACTAGTTAAGTAGTTATCTTGTTTTTCACCAAAATATGTTTATCTTTTCATTCATTCACATAAGATCAGTAGATTACACTTACTTAATCAAAAACACAAAGAAATAAGTAAAATACTAATCAATTAATCACTAATGTTACCTCCATCTAGGTTTGGAACACAGAACGCATCAAGGATTCTTCTATGGATATCTGAGATATGATCTTCATTCTCGATCTTCTCCTTGTCTAGCAGCTCTTCTTCAAACTTTTTGATAACATTGAAATCAATCCTTTTTCCTGAACTTACCATAGGAGTTTCCCACTTAGGAAAGATAGGAACAAGAATGTTAAATCATACAACAGTTGCAATTCACATGATCAAGTTCCATAGCTTCTGATCTTGCACCTCCATGAACTTGTCAAATACGGCATACAACTCTTCTTTGTTGTCGGTATCTCCAAACTTCCTAATAATCCAATGATCAAGCTCCCACTTCAACTTGACTTTAAACCATGCATCTTTATGTTCATTATCAATGAAGTTGTCAATGTAAGCATCCTCGATCTCATCTGGATTAGTCTTCATCTTTTGCAGTCTGCGAATATGCTTGCCAACCTTCTTCTTGCTAGCATAGTGCGCATCTTCAATCTTCTGCTTCTTCAAAATTTCAGTCTCATCCAGATCAGCAATGATCTGTCCTATTGACTCTTTGACTTTAGGTTCTTCAATGATCAGCTTTCTTTTCATAACTCGTCTTGTCTGAACCTCAGGTGGAGCAACACCTTTGCCCTTAACCTGTCTCATCTGCTCTGCTTTGGCTTGCTCTAAATCAGCCTTCTTTACAAGCTTTCCTCTTTTAGGCCTTCTTAACTCTTCCATAGCAGACGCAGCAGCTTTAACTTCCGGTTCAGCACTTGACTTCTCTTGTCTCGCTTCAACTTGACTTGTCCCTTCCCCCTTTTTGGCTTCATCACTTGCCTTAAGAGTGAAAAGAGAAGTGAAACGAGTCATCTCTTGCTTCATCGCTTCTCTCATAGCTTCAGCAGCAATCTCGATCTGCCTTTGATGCGTCTTGTCATGACTCATTATGTCAAGACGATCAGCAGTGAGTTCCAACTTTCTTGAACTTGAAATTAACTCATCTTTGAAGTGAGTAGCAGTCTGTCTTAGCAACCCGTTCTCTTCTGTCAATTCTCTTAGAACAACTCTTGCTTGCACCAATTGATCTTGTGCTTCTCTTCTTTGAGCATCTGCTATCTCAATCTTCACACGATAAAGTCTTTCCATCTTCATCGATTCTTCAGCTAATGATCTTGCGAAATCAATAGAACGCTTCTCTGAGTAGTCAACTTGTCTTTTCAAGAAGTCTTCTATTTGAGTATACATCTCTTGTCTGAAGGTAGCATCCATCTGATTTACCTCACCAACTATCAATTCCTTCGAACTATCTACAAGAGATTGATTTTGATCTGCAAGAATTTCCTTCATATCGGATTTTAAGAATTCATCGATAGACGACTGAACAACTTGCTTCAAATCCATCTTTAACTCGTCTAAATAACCCTCTGGAAAATTTTGAGTAGCTTGAGAGTCAGCAATATCAGGCATAACATCCTCAGCTTCAGCCATGAGCTCATCTTCATCGAACACGTGAGCTTCAACCAACTTGTCTTCTTCCGCAGTAGATACGACCAAGTCGTCTTTAGCTTTAGCATCTGGAATCACACTTCTAGCAACATCTTCCAGCTGATCTGAGACATTCTCCAACTCAATCAGTGGCTCAGAAGTTTGAACTCCAATATCAATGGCTTCAGCAATCAACTCATCTTCCACAAGGTCAGTTTGAACTCCAATATCAAACTTGTCTTGAGAAGACAACACATCGTCCGAAATGTTGAGCATCCTCTTTACTAGAACAGTCAAGGCATGCGCTGGGAGGAGTTCTAAGTGGTCTTTGACTCCACTATTCTCTTGCTGCTCCATCTCCCAATCTTGAAAGTTTGTAATGCCACCCATTCCAATGATGACTTCAAATAAATCTTCAGTTGGGGCCTTCTTCAAAGCAACCCAAGTGCAAATTCTTAAAAGTTTTTCAAACACCTCTGAAGACGTGTCGATCTCGACTGATGGAAGCATCTTCTTCAGATTTTTAGTAACTTTCGCACGCAACCTCTTCTCGCGAAGACACATCGGATAATAGACTAAGGATTCAAATCTATTAACGGGAGGGGTCTGAGCAAGTGGGGTCCTTGGCTCAGTTGTTGCAGTGGCAACTAGAGGGGTTCCCGAAATAGATGGGTTAGATGGGTCAACATTTTCTGTTGAGGTAGAGGGAATTTGGATGGTGGTTTCTGGGGGTTGTGATGTGGC
This sequence comes from Galeopsis tetrahit, assembly GCA_963675135.1. Lineage (NCBI taxonomy): Eukaryota > Viridiplantae > Streptophyta > Magnoliopsida > Lamiales > Lamiaceae > Galeopsis > Galeopsis tetrahit. Next base: position 52,168,367 of record OY776128.1, on the reverse strand, counting down.
TAGGTTTGGTTTGACAACTGTCGAAGTATCAGTTGTATCGAATATAGTAGTGTCTTGGGTAATGTTGGCTCTCAGTGGTTGCACTGCCAACACAGAGGATTGGGGTACAGGTCTGGCACGAGATCAAAGTGATCTTGCCTTGGTTTTGACAGGGAGATTGAGAGGTATTGAAATAGTACGAGATGAAGTACTAACCTTCTCAGTCGACTTGTCTGGTGAGGGACTCGACTCGACTCTCACCAGTCGATACGTTTCAGCAACCTCAACTTCCTTCTCTGTCTCCTTGTCTGATTGAGTCTCCTCAGAATCATCAATTGGCTCAATCATCGCCTCATCCGACACATACTCAACTAGTGCACCACTAGTACCAGCACCAGCCAAGTCTTCAGATTCTTCAGCCTCCGACTCGTCTTCCTCAGCACTAGACGAGACGGCTTCAATCATCGCATCTCTAGGATCAATCTAGACTTGCTCTCGCTCGATTGCCCTTCCTGCAGCTTGCTTAGCGAGAGCTTCTTTCTTCAAGTAGTGCTTCAAAGCATGAAATGGCTTCCCTTTGCTCCAACTCGTCTTGTTAGGCAGCAAGACAGGTAACAAAATGCTTAGCTTGTTCCCAAAACTAACAATAGCAGAAACCATTCATTCTCCGGAATCAGTGTCAACTCTGACATTCCTTTGGAAATACATCAACCGATCCAAGAATAACTTGTACCAATTTCCTTCTGTGATGCCATCATAGATCGCGGCCATCACTCTTGCCTTTTGGAGAGTGACTGAGTCGAAACTTCCAGTAACACCAAGCAACATCTTGCTTGTGATATCGAGTAGAGTTCGGTATTTGGGCAGCAACTCCTTCTTCTTTACTGCCGGAATCTTACCATCACGACCTAATTTTAACTTCTTGCCACAAAAGATACTAAGGTATCTTAACTCTTGCCCCTGGCCATAGTTCTCCACATCGATAGTACCTAAATGTAGTTTCAATGATTCGAACAAGGATTCACGAGTGATCTCCACTCGGCTTCCACTAACAAATGCTTCAATAGAGTCGCCTCTTCTTGTGGCAGTTGCGTAGAACTCCAGCATCTCTTCCTCCAAGACAACCTCTGGAAAAGCTTCCAAGTATGGCTTTAATCCACACCTGAAACACTTGATGAGTATCTCCTTGTTGTCATCAGTGTGTCTACCCTTGAAAAACACGGATCCTTCAACATGCACTTTGCCTTCGGAGGCATATTTGCCTAGGTCGAACCTAGCCTGTATGTTAGTACGAATATCGAACAACGAAACAGTCGACATAGCAATAGCTTGATTAAGATCGAACAGTTAGGATTTTGCAAGAATTCGAGTGCTTTGAGAGTAGGAAAGTTATGAATGCGTAAGGAGAGAAGAGTGGAACTGTTTGGGTTTTGATAAAACTTGAAGTTCGAATCAATGGCCAAGATTAAAAATTTTGATCCAACGGTTGTGGCTTTTGAAATTCAGTTGCGTAATCGAGAATATTACGTGATTTGATATTTTGAATTTTGGAATCCACCCATTCTATTGGTTAAGACAGAGGAGTGTACTCATCTGACCTAGTGTAGTAGAGTTTAGGCTCGAACTGGGTGTATACACCTCATTAAATGGGGTGTATAAATCCAATTCTAGGGTTTTCAAAATTTCGCATTATCAAATTACATTTATATCCTTAATTCGCACTTGTTAAACACTTAGAATATATTGAATCATGAAAGCACTTATCTTGTCCGTTCGAGTCTATTCAGAACAGACTAGTAGACTAATGTGCACCAGACGAGTTCCCCCTTCGACTGTGCTTGTCTAATCTGAAAGTCGAACAGCTTCATGTACCTATCTTATCTTGTGCGACGCATGAGAGTAGGTACAAGTAGAGTAGAATAATTAAGATGAATATCAATCTAATGCAATGGTCAAGGTTTCGAACAAGATGACTTTTAACAAACTTAAGAGTCAACATAAGGATATTTAAGAAATCAAGGATTCCCCCTTAAATGTTTATTCCCTTAGTATTACCCTCAGCTTTACCAGCTTCCTCATCGGGTTGTTTGGTCATCTTGTCTGACCTTGTATACCTGTCTGTTGAGCGAGTAGACGAGTGCCCTGTTTCAGTGATCTTGTCTCCTTATCTTTTGTGATGTACCTGTCTGGTTAGTACATAGCTATAGGCAAGTAGGGTCTAGATCAATTAGTCCTAGACTAATGCATAATTCACGAAAACGAGCCTCAGGTAATGGTTTTGTGAAAATATCAGCTCTTTGAAAATCAGTATGAATCTTTTCCATGCGAATATCCTTCTTTTCTACATGATCACGTATGAAATGATATTTCACATCAACATGCTTACAACGTGTGTGCAAAACAGGATTTTGTGTAATGGCAATAGCACTGTTACTATCACAGAAAATAGGAACATTTGATTCATATATGTTGTAATCTCTAAGCTGTTGCATGAGCCAAAGTAGTTGACTACAGCAGCTACCAGCAACCATGTACTCGGCTTCAGTAGTAGAGGTAGCCACACTAGTCTGCTTTTTCGAAAACCATGAAATGAGTTTTGTGCCTAAGAATTGACAAGAATCGGATGTAGATTTCCTATCTATTCTACAGCCACCAAAATCAGAATCTGAGTAGCCACTTAGAGATAAATCATCATTTGAAGGATACCATATACCACGATTGATGGTTCCTTTCAAATATTTCAGTATCCGTTTAGTGGTTTCCATATGACTCTCTTTTGGATTAGCTTGAAATCGAACACATACGCCAGCAGAAAATGCAATATCAGGTCTACTAGCAGTCAAGTACAGTAATGAACCAATAAGACCACGATAATATGTTTGATCAGCACACTTACCATGTTCGTCTGGATCCATCCTGTATGTAGGTAGCATAGGTACTCCAGTAGACTTGCATGTCTTAATACCATACTTGTCTAGTAGATTTCTAGTATACTTTGCTTGATTTATGAAAATCCCTTCAGGGGTTTGTTTTACTTGAAGACCAAGAAAGTAATTCATTTCACCCATCATGGACATCTCAAACATCTCAAATTTACTTTGCATGAGTGTTGAAAAACTTTCACTCAGCTTTTTGTTAGGTGAACCAAAAATGATATCATCTACGTAAATTTGGACAAGTAAAATGTCTTTCCCTTCTTGTCTTCTGAAAAAGGTTCTATCGACCTTGCCCTTAGTAAAACCATTTTCTAATAGAAAGAGAGAGAGAGTATCATACCATGCTCTTGGAGCTTGCTTTAGTCCATATAAGGCTTTCTTTAATCTGTACACCTGGTTGCCTTTGACTTCGAAACCTGGGGGTTGTTCAACATACACTTCTTCCGCAAGAATACCGTTAAGAAATGCACTTTTAACATCCATTTGATATACATTAAACTTCATATAAGCAGGATATGCAAGGAACAATCGAATGGCTTCTAGTCTAGCAACAGGAGCATAAGTTTCATCATAGTCTATGCCTTCAGCTTGTGAATAGCCTTGGGCTACTAGTCTAGCCTTATTTCTAACGACTACATCATTCTCATCTTTCTTATTTTTGAAAATCCATCGTGTGCCAACTACATTATGATGTTCCGGCCTATCGACAAGTTCCTAGACGTCGTTTCGAACAAGCTGATTCAACTCGTCTTGCATAGCGATGATCCAATTACTATCAACCAATGCCTCTTTAACGGTAGTAGGCTCGATAGAAGAGAGGAAACAACACCAGCAAAACATAGTTGGACTAGGCTGTTCTTGTGACTCAAAGAGTTGTCGTCTAGTCTTCACACCAATAGTAGAGTAACCAATGATATTCTCAGTATCATGCGCAGATTTCCATGTTTTTCTATTCTTAACAGGAATACTATTATCATCTACCTCAGGTATAGCATCATGCATTTCAACATCATTCGTATTAGTAGATTTAATAGGAGTAGATGAGTCAACTAGAGCAGGCATGTCAACTGGTTTAGTAGACTTACCTTGAGCACTTACCTTCTCGTTGTCATCAGACTCGAGAGCTTTCATAAATGGATTGTAGGCTTGAACAGATTCGTAAACTTCTGATTCTTTATCAGATTCGATCGATAGATCAGTCACTTTCTCACTGATCTTGTCGGCAGACGAGTCCTGTCGAGATTCATCGAAAACCACATGTGGTGTTTCTTCCACACACAGAGTCAAGTAGTTGAATACTCTAAATGCTTTGCTAGTCGAGGAGTATCCTAAGAATATCCCCTCGTCTGCTTTAGCATCGAATGCATTCAACTTGCTCTTCCCATTGTTATGGATGAAGCACTTACAGCCAAATATATGGAAATATGAAATTCTGGGTTTTCTACCTTTCCAAACCTCGTAAGGTGTCTTACCTAGTACCTTGTTGATCGCACTTCTGTTCTGAGAGTGGCATGCAGTATTGATCGCTTCAGCCCAAAACTTTTGAGGAGTTTTGTATTCGGCTAGCATGGTTCTACAGGCTTCTTTGAGAGTTCAATTCCTTCTTTCTGCTACACCGTTCTGATGTGGTGTCCTAGCTGCACTAGTAAGGTGCTGGATACCACGTTTAGCACAAAAATCTTGGATATAGCAATTAATGAACTCAGTACCCTTGTCACTACGAATCTTGACAATAAACTGGTTCTTCTCAACTTGTAACTTCTTCAACAAATCAGGTAGAAGGGTCTGTGTATCACTCTTCTTGTGTAGGAAGACTACCCAAGTGAACTTAGAATAGTCGTCTACAACAACAAGTGTGTACCTTCTACCATTCAAGGTTGGAGGAGTTATCGGACCATGAAGATCCATATGTAGTAGTTCTAAGACTCTACTTGTTGAGAGAGTAGGAATTGACTTAAAAGAACCTTTTACCTGTTTACCTTTCTGACAAGCATTGCATACATGTGATTTGTAATAAACTTCGTTGGGTAAACCTTCCACTAGGTAATCTCTTGCAATCTTATTAATTACCTTAAAGTTCATGTGACAGAGGCGTCTATGCCAAAGCCAACCGAGCTCTTTAGGGTTCTTACTAAGAAGACAAGTATCCCGCGGACAGCTATTCCAATTCACAATGTATACACTGCCTTGTCTTATGCCGACGAGTAGAATAGTGTGAGTCCTCTTGTCTATGATCTCGCACTTTCGGCTTTTAAACTGCACTTTATAACCACGGTCACAGAATTGAGAAACAGATAGTAAATTGTATTTCAAACCTTCTGCGTAGGATACGTCCTGTATCTCTACATCTTCATTTCTGATGTAACCAAAGCCTTTTGTAACAACAATTGAGCTATCACCAAATATCACCTTGGGTCCTTCTTGCTCGTGGTAACTCGATAGAAGAGCCTTAGTACCAGTCATGTGGTGCGAACAACCACAATCAATGTACCAAGTTTCTCCTACTGAGCCACCCTTCTTATACAAGTCGAGTCGACCCTACAATGAAGATATTCAATAATTTAGGTACCCTCTTTGTTTATTGGGGTCCTGGGGGGTTATTCGAGTTCAAAGGAATCCAAATATACACCGGAGTCATGAACAAGTTTGATCTCTTAAGCTTTCTCCCATACTTGTTGCAAAATAAGACCCTGTCGTCCTTGTCTGGCCTATCATTTGATTTCGAGTCTACTCGTCTGAGATAGCCTTTCGACTTAATCTCTACTTGAGTAGGCACTGGTCTATGATAGTCAGAATAAGGCTTGTATGCATTGGGGTTATACGGTTTATAGACGCGTTTAGGTCTTTCCTCACTTATGATATCATATGACAAAGGTGGAGGATATAGGACAGGTTGTGTACGATATTTTGGAGCAAACTTCCTAGGCCTAGACGAGTAGAGCTGAGACTGCCTTATGAAAGGAGGTCTAGGCTCTTGTCGTCTAGTCTGTACTTGTCTAGTACTCGTCTTCTCAGGATACCAATCCTCGTATTTGATCTGGTTGGGTCGTCCACGACTAGTGGTCCTTTGTAGACTAGTTCTAAACGGAACATGCTTGTTGTTAACATTATTTTTACCTCCCTTGGTATCGGAGTGTTAACTCGAGTCTGCTTAGGTACAGTGCCTTCAGATGGTGTTCCAATATCGTATATCATTGGTCCTTTTCCTTTATCATTAGTCAAAGAACTTGAGATGAAAGTAGTAGGGTTCTTAAGGACTTGAGTAGACGAGCTAGGTGAATCAGCACCTATCCCTGTCTTGTCAACTGGAGCCCTATACCTATCTGACAGTTGAATGTTAACCTTTGAAGAGTTAACAAGGTTAGTAAGTTTAAGGTCTAGAGTGACAACCTCAGTCTCTAAGAACTTATTACGTTCTTCAAGCTTTTTGCATTTGCTTTTTAAAACATTGAACTCATTTCTCTCAGTTGCATGTGTCTTAAGTAGGTCTTGATATAACCTGTCTGTCAATGCGCACTTTTCTTTGAGTTGTCTTAACTCTTCAGTCAAGCGTTCATTTAGGACTGTTACATTAGGATTTACTTTAGACTGAGCTTCCTTAAGATCAATGATTTCTTGTTTTAATGCGATGTTCGCTGACTTCAATGAATGCCTGATTAGCAAGTAGGAGGTCTTCTTCATTCACACTAGCAGAGTGATGAAGACTACTCCCTACTTCACTACTGGCAGTATCACTTTCATCAGAATCTGATTCATCACATGATTGAAACGAAGTTGCAGATGATACCTCTTGATCAATTTTAGCCATGCAGCATAGGCCATCATCAGCTATGAAGGCTTCGTCATGATCACGATCAGACGGGTAGCTAGATGAAGACGATGGCAACTCGTCTAAATCCGACTCAGAGTCATCATTGGTTATCATTGCTTTCTTGCCACGGTTGTATCTTCGTTCCCTTCGTGCTTTGCGCTCTTCTCGATCATCAGTGCTCAGGTCCGGACATTCGTAAATGTAGTGACCTGATTTCTCACATTTATAGCATAAAAGATCGTTAGTAAACTTTTTAATAGGAGAATTATCCCTTCGCTTGTCTCGTCTATCAGAACGCTTAATCTTCCTATCATCAGACTCTCTATCTCGTCTGTTTCCTTTCGAGACTTCATCTCTCCTTTCGGACGAGTTTCGATCTCGTCTGGTCTCAGACGAGTCCTTAGAAGTAGACCCTCTATGATCTCTATAGAACTTCTTATATCTACCAAAGCGCTTGTTCAACCTGTCGAACTTTCTAACCATGAGATTGACTTGATCTTTCAGACTTAGATCAATTCCATCTAACTCGTCTTTAACAGAAGCAGACTTAGCCTTAGCCTTAGACTTGCCTACTCTAGAGTACTTAGACGAACTAGACTTAAAGGCAACATTCTTCGACACGACATTCTCTCTATCACTACTTGCAATGGGATCTTCTTCATCTAGATCAAACTCATGAGCCTTTAGAGTTTGAAACATCGTCTCTGCTGTCCACACATCTATATCTTGAGTATTCTTAACAAACATTTTTACCATTTTCCATCTAGCATTAAGACTCTTAAGAATTCTCAAATTTATTTCATGTGCAGTATAAGATTTGCCAAGAACTTCCAAGTCATTCATAATTTTTGTAAAGCGAGTATCCAACTGGTCAATTGTTTCACCAGTTTTCATCTTGAATGATTCGAATCTCTGAACAGCAGTAGAAAGCTTACTTTCTTTGATTAGGGAGGTCCCTTCACAAATAATAGCAAGACGGTCCCACATTTCCTTGGCTGTCTTACATTTTAATACTTTCTCAAGATACTCATTAGGAAGGGTATGTAAAATGTAATTCTTGGCTAAGCTGTCCAAGTTATTCTGCCTCATTTCTTCAGATGTTAATTATGACCTGGGTTTGCGAACAAGAACTCCAACAGGTTTGTCCTTGTCCAAAGCAGCAGTGTTAGGGATCATCGTCACGATTGGTCCTTCGGCGACGACGGAAATCATCAAGTCGTGAGTGGAGCTGAAAATCACCTCCATTCTCAACTTCCAGTAGTCGTAATCTTGTACCTGGAACTTCGGTAGTTTGTTAGCGCTTATTTCGAGAGACATGATTTCAAGAAGATTAGTAATGAGCAGTTTAGGATCAAGAAACATATATATTCAAAATAGTGATCAAGAATAGCAATCAAGAACACGTAGGAGCAAATACGATCAAGAACCAAGACTTCACCCAAGTCTTAAGTAGGTTATCAAGAAACAGCAGTTCGTAAACTACTGCTCTGATACCACTTGTAGGTCCCTAGTTGAGTTAGATAATATTGAGTAAGCTAGGAAAACGTCTAGAGGGGGGTGAATAGACTTTTCAAAATCTTTCAATATATCAGAATACACAATGCAGAATTATCAGATTAACAATGAGCCCAATCAAATTTATACTCAACTAACATTAACGAACTTCTGTATGAACACTCTACTTGTCTTGTTCTTATATGCAATTTAATCAATTAAGCAGTTAATCAATCAAACAAAAAATAAGACAGTAAAGTAAATCAAACACGAGATTTATAGTGGTTCGACAACTTGTCTACATCCACTCTCACAACTCCAGTCGTGAAATTCTTATTACTCTTCCAATCGAGTAGTGTGTTCTTGTGGTTTAGAGTCCCAAGAAATAAGACTTAGATCTTCTCGAAAACACTACCAAGTGTTTCTTCGATCTAACTATCTATTTTACAAGTAACTAGCAACTTGAAACAAAACAATAAAACTTCTCTATATTCAGTAGTAGCCTTCTTGATTTCTTCACTTGTCTTCTGGCTTCACTTTCTGAACTTCCAAACTCTGAGAGTTTCTTCTCTTCGAATACTTCGTTAATTCGCTTCACTTGAATGTAGAATAACAATGCTTCAGTAGTCATAACCGTCAAATACCTTGGGGTATTTATAGGCTTCCAATTTCAAGAACATTCTGTTATGTAACCAACTTTTCTTGAAAACTGACTTCTAACTTCTTCTTCTTATCTATCCACGCGTTTCTTCAGTTAATTAGTTATTCCATAACTAACTCTTCAATCTTTATCTTCACACGCGTTTTTATAACTAACTTCTTCCTTCTTGTCTTGTCTTGTTGCGCACCTGTCTAGTCTTCATACTTAGACAAAATTTCAGTCTTCTTTTTACTTGACTTGTCTTGCGCAGGTCTTCTTCTGTAGACTTCTGAATAGAACACTAAACTAGTCATATCATTTAATCTTAACAAGACTATTACATTACTTTAAGCTTTATAAATCAGCTTAGTCAACTTAAGATCTATACAATGATATGTACGAATAATATGAGCTTCTATACAACTTTAATATAGCTCAGTATAAATCCTAAACAAATATACATATACACAGTACTTATAAAACGTACTTGTTTTTTTAATCATACTTATGCTTTTCTTTTGAACTTATCTTTTGAAACTTAACTTGTGAACTCTACTGATCTGTTCAAGACGACTCCATAACTAGACTAGATCAGTCAACACTTAGAAATTATTCAAGTCTTCTTTTGGCTTATCAAAACTCATCTTATCTTCTCATCATTTAGGACTTGTCTTAGGATTCACATCCCAACAAGCTCCACTTAGCACAGCTCCCGAAATTGACAAAAGGCATGAGTAGGAGACTTACATAGTTGAGTTTCTGTGATTACTATATACTCTAGCACCTTTGATTGAGGATCAAGGATAATCTATGCTTTTAAAATATGAGACTAACATACTTATCTTTGAATTATGTATGGTTGGCGCCTCTCGATATTCTAGATATGATTTTAGATTTCAAATTGAGCTTGTCCAGATCATGTGAGATTTCTAGGTAAGCCTAGAGATCGAGTGTCGAAGATTAAACGTGTTCAAGTTGAAACACCTGAGTAAGCTCGGACGTTGTTGATTAAACCCTCGTGCCCCGAATGGACTCGGATTTCCGGACGGCTAAAAGAGGGAAGCTAGTTGAGATGACCCTCCTAGATTATTGTTGGTCCCAAGTAGTTGAGTTAAGATTAGAACGAGTCTAAAAGTCTAGAGGGGGGTGAATAGACTTTTAAAACTTTTCTAAGATATCAGAGTTATAATGCAGAAATAGTGTTCTTATACAATACTCTTCTGAGTATTAACGTGAGCCTTTAAACAAGTTTATACTCAACTCTTTTGATTATGTATTTTACTTAGTGTACAATACAATTCTGTTATCAAGTAATTCGTTTACTCAACAAGATTTCTCAATCTAGTTGTTTATACAAATTCTTTAAGAACTTATAAGAATATAAAACAGTAAGTAAATCAAACACGAGATTTATAGTGGTTCGACAACTTGTCTACATCCACTCTCACAAACCCAGTTGTGAAATTTATTAACTCTCTGTTCTTGTGGATTTAAGTCCCAAGATATAAGACTTCGATTGATTTGTCGTGAGATTGCTCGAATTGGTGATGAATTGTGCTTCAAATATCAAGTTATTCTTGCAAGAATCGTGTAATCGTGAGTTAATTCTTCGATATTTTGATACACGGATGTTCTTGTTTGATTTTTAGGTAAAATGAGGAGTTTCGAAGCAAACCACGAAAAATCCAGCCGTTAGATCAATCCAAAGATTCAACCACATAAAAGGCATCGAGGAGAAGGTCAAAATGAGTCGAGAATCGAGTCGATCGGGCACCCGGATTAAAAGATATGAGCAAAATAAGAATTAAATGGAGGAGGAGCACGCTCGAGCCCTTGGATCGATATAGGGACGCTCGAGATAGCAACTTTGCGGAATTGAGGAGCACGGCCGAGCTCATCAAGTTTGGAAATTTGGAGGGCACAGCCGAGACACGAGCTCGGCCGAGCTCGACGATGGATAAAAATGGCCAGGGCACGGCCGAGACACGAGCACGGCCGAGCTCCTGGGCGATGAAAGTGCACGCACGTTTTATGCACGGGCAGCTCGACCGAGCCCCGTGCACGGTCGTGCTCCGCTTAAAAATGTTGTCTCCTCCCCTTTGACCTAGGGACACGTGCCAAGTTTGATTGGAAGAGTATTTAAGCCCCAAATTTCGTTTTTGACAAGGTGGCAGCCATTGGAACACCATTGAAGCTCCCCAAATCCAAATTTCATCATCTTTCATTCAAATTAGTTAGTTTAGCCATAGAACTGAGTGGATTTTCATAGTTTAGTTGTTAATTTGAGTTGTAATTTCATTTCAAGCAAAGGATTGAAGATTTTGTTGAAGCTTTTGAAGGTTTATTTCATATTTGCAAGACTAAAGGTGATATCTTAATTTTATTTGAGTATTTTGTTATTATTAAGCATGGGTATGTTTGATTTCTCACTTTTCTTCCTTAATTTCCCTAAATTAGCCATGGGCTAAGCAATTTGGTGTTTGGGTGTTGTGGAATTGTGATGGAATTAATGTTTTTGGTTTGATTTGAATTTTTTATTGTGGAGTTCATTGGAAGGTACATTGGTTAGGTTTATGGGTTTTGATAGATCATTTGCTAGAACTCAATTATTAGGTTGTATTAGAAGCTCGATAAATGCAACGAGAGTTAGTTAATCGGGGTAGAGAGTATAATCGAGGGTTGGGAGTCGAGTGAATTGAGTAAATATTGGTTTATCGCAACGAGAGTTGGGTAAATTTCATTAGAACCCCATTTATCTACATTAATGGCTTGAATTAACATTTGAGTGATTAGTGTGAAGGCCATAGGAGTTTGGTTGTTAGTATTCAAGTGGAAAAACATGATTAGGGATTAGTTTAGTATAATGTAGGTAGAGTCGAACCCCCTAGTCGTGTGATTATCCAGGTAAGAAAACCTCTATTCTTCCTCTTGATCCTAGGTGCTTTACGCGATATATGCTTAATGATTGCTTCTACCAAATTCCATCCAATGAATTACACATAGAAGTCGACTATTAACATCGATCCCACACAAGGACGAACACCCGAACACTACCTCTCATCACTTGATTTCTATCATTATCTTTTTAGTTATTGCTTATCATTAGTTGTTAATTGAGAATTTCATTTATACTTTCTTGCACACAACATGACTTTTCACTATATTCGAAGAACAATACATAGCACTAAGGCTACTTTTACATACTAGTCTCGCGGATCGATAATTTAACCGGGCTTTGCTTTTATTACATACGATCCTCTTATATTTGAGGGGAACGTGTTGGTAAAATCACGTGTCATCGATCTTATCGATTATACCACCAGGTATATCTTCGATCTAACAACTAGTAATTCAGTCAAGCAACTAGCACGCTTGTTTACGAAACAAAAACATAAACTTAAAACGATAAAAATTCTCTGTGTAGCCTTTCGAATATGCTTCTCAAATCTTGGCTTCTTTCGATCTTCTCTTCTTAAACTCTGCGAGTTTTCTTGATAGCTTCTAAGACTTTGATCTGCTCTTTCAACGCTCTTGAATTCAGAATATCAGTAGTCTTTTCCAGTAGAAGATCATACGGTATTTATAGACTTTAGTAATGTAGTTAGCCGTTTGTGTAACCAACTCAAAACTAATTCTTAATCGTTTCTTTAACTTCTCCTTGTAACTAACTTCAACTCCTTCAGTCAGTTAGCCTTCATAACTTCCAATCAATTATTCAGTTACGTCCTTCAAATAAGTTTTCCAAACTTATTTTTCAACATAGTAAAGTACTCTTCTCAAGTATTTACTCTTCTTATGTACTCTGCTCAAGTACTCTTCTTATCTCCTATACTTAGCTTATGTCTTCAGAATACTTCTTGGCTTGTAGTCTTTTGCTTCTGAGTAGTCTTCTAATCTTGACTAATCTTATGATATCTAACTTTGTTGATTACATTTAATACAAACTTACAAATATAAAACCTATCAATATTTCAACTGAACTATATACAGTTGAGTATTTCTAAGCATATACTATAAGCTGTTTATACAATCATTATTCAGCTTAGTTCCTATCAGTTAGAATATTTCACTTTATATAATATATCAGATCAGTAAAACTTAGTTATTATGACTTCTCAAGATGACTTCTTCTACTTATCTTATTAACTTTAAGTTGTTTTTTGGCCATCAAAACTTACTATCATCAATTAGGACTTTATTTCTAGGATTCATATCCTAACAACTAGTTGTCCCCGCATTAAGAGTTTTCCAGGGATACGTTTAAGCGACTATCACCGAGAATCAGCACCCTTAAAGAGCACGAGAATTGAAGTCCTAGAAAGAGACCAGGTTCGAGGTTTGAAAGCAGAAGTGACTTGATTTACATTTTTCTGATTATTTCACATTATTAATGTTTATAACCCCCACCTAAGCGCTTGAAAGCCTGTATTGGAGGCTTTTTCTCTTTTTGGTGTACCTTTGTTGACAGGAGAAGCTCACTAGTGGCACACTTCTCACGAGAAGGCGAGGTGGACCTGAATTCGTTAAAGAGCGCTAAAATTTATAGGGGTCGAACCACTCCTCTTCTGTAACCCGAATGGATGACTCCTCCTCCGTAACCCGGATAGATGGATGTTTGATAACAAGCCCCAGAATTGGCAAGAACAACACCATGCCTTTGACGAGAGGTTGACGGATGTTCGATTAAAGCCACCACTGAATTGGGGTCGGACCACTCCTCCTTCGTAACCCGGATGGATGTTCGATAACAAGCCCCGAAATTGGCAGGGACAACACCATGCCTTTGAAAAAAGGTTGATGGGTGTTCGATGTAAGCCCATTGAACCGCTCCACCTCCCTGATCAAGAGGATGGATGTTCACAAATCAAATTATGGGCCACTTGACCCAACACGTTGAAAAAGGATTCTCCACATCCCTCGATGGATGTTCACAAATCAAATTATGGGTCACTAGACCCAATGCGTTGAAGAAGGATTCTCCAAATTGTGGGTCGCTAGACCGGCGTGTTGAAGAAGGAACCCTCCACGTCCCTTGTAGGATGATGGAGGTCCAGGAGTGGAATCATGGATCATTGTACCCGAAGTTTCGAAGCAGACCTCTTCTCAGTACCCTCCGAATGATGAATGCCTAAGGATCGAATCACGAGTCGAGAAATCTACACATGAGAGGATTTGACTTCTAGTTTGAAATGATAAACTACTGATCACACCTCAACCCACTCAATGAACTGCAGATATACACGAGATATGTCCCATCCCGGAAATGGATACCGAGGTAACAAGTAAATTTATATTACTTGTGATTTCTATGTTTTGATACCTAGGAGATCGGAGTTTAAGAGGCTGAGACGAGGATAGAAGTGAAATACACTTCGACTTACAAAGCTCGAGAGATTTGAGACCTAAGAAAAGGCAAATGAGAAAATAGAGGATGATGCAATGGCAAAGTACCAGCTCAAAAGAGTATGCTCAAAACTACTGGCTCAAGAAGCTCTAGAAACACCAGAACGGGGGCTGAATTTCCAGAGGATAAAAAGAGGATACGAATTGAGTCTAGAATTTTTGCAAGGATGATAAGAGCACTTTGCAAGCATCACAGATCTTAAGGCTTGAGGGAGGCGAAGGTGAACTACATCTAACTCCTATTCTTACTTTTTTTACTACCTTTTACTTTTTTTGCATATGATGAATGCATCTATTCTTACTTGAGTTTTATTATTTAAACTAAGCACGTACTTTCGAGGTCTATGAATAATTACTATGTATGTGTAAGAGAAAATGAATATGTGTGAAGTTATGTTTGCATGACTTGAAATGCCGTTTAAGATGATTGCTTTATTTTGAGTTTTTTTAACAAAATTTGTTTATAAAGCATGTCTATGTGTTTGAAATGATTGTTTATAGCTTGGTGGATACCATTCTAATGCGTAAAATTATGATTACTTGTAGTATTGATACGATATTTAGAATTTACTTGATATGATTGAAATCATTGATTTATGCTAGATGTACTAGTACTTTAGTTTGTGAACATGTTATTTGAGAATTATGCAAGCATGGTCTTTTGAAATGTAAAAATGATATATTTTTTCCTGGAATTCCCTTAGAACTTATTCAGAGTTTATTAAGCATGCAATGTGATGTGATGCATTGAGTTATGGGGTTGTGAGAACCTCGGAAGAGCAAAAATAGGTACGAAGACCTTAATCGACATGAGGTTTCATAAAATCTCTAATATTGAACGAGTTATACAAAACTAACTATTACTGACCTTGAGCTGCTCAAGGATCTGGAGATATGCGAGCAAATAACTCTAGCTCGAAGGAAAATACTAAAGGTGGAAATAATGAAATGAGAAAAGATAAATCGATTTGAGTTTTGAATTTGCCACAAAGTTACTCTTAGGACCTTGCGTGCAATATAGACTTCGAGGCTTGAGGGGGTGAAGGTGGACTACATCTAACTCCTAGAATACAACAAGCCATGAGTTTAAGTAAGTGAAAGGTACAACTTTCAACTTTTTTATAAATGATGACATGTTTGAATTCTAAGCTACACTGCTGTTTAAAACCTCGAAGCCTACATGTGCTAAGTATGATAAGAGATGAAAAGAATGATATACCATTTACAGTCTTAAGCTAGGCTATGTGATTTAGTTGTTATACTTAAAATGCAAGATGGATAAAAGCATGTTGTTTGATATGATATCATGTTGTTTGAAAAAACCTAAAAATTACTTTGCAAGCAAGATGTGTATGCAGTTTTGAATGCAGAAAGTTAGAGCAGGAGATGCATGAGGTATATGAGCAGAAAAGTAGAGCATAAGGGATGCAAGAGATATAAAGCAAAAAAAAAAAAAAAATACTAGATTATGAGGCACAAATGCCTCAACCATTCAAAATAAAAACAGGGGACACGAAGATCCCCAACCATTCCAAAGGCACGAGGGCCTTAGCAAAACAGGAGCATGAAAGCCCCAACCACCATGAGGTTATGTAAACCCT
The DNA here is from genome assembly GCA_963675135.1 of Galeopsis tetrahit. Classification (NCBI taxonomy): domain Eukaryota; kingdom Viridiplantae; phylum Streptophyta; class Magnoliopsida; order Lamiales; family Lamiaceae; genus Galeopsis; species Galeopsis tetrahit. The sequence continues at coordinate 52,152,503 of OY776128.1, read as the reverse complement.
CAAACTGTTTAGAAATTATATAAAAACATATGAAATTGTTTGATATTGCATAAAAGGTAAAGTGCAGAAAGAGATAAAATACTTCAAGTTAGTGGGGAGTTCTCGGCTGCGGCCACTTCTTCACCAGCGTGATTGCTAGATCCGCCTCCCTCTTCATCTACTTGTTCATGACCTGGAGCTACTCGAGGTGCTGAAGCAGAATCGAAAACATCTACTAGATATGAGGGTGAGGCTTAAGGCCGGAGGTCCTCAAGCTTTAACTTCCGGCCCTTAAGATCTTTCACAGCCAACTGCATCCCAGGGAGCCACCAAGGCGTGCTTATGGGCTCGTTAGGGTCTCCTGGAAACTCGGGCGGTGGACTCATGGTTGCAAGGGGAGTGTCGCGATCGTATTTTCCGTCAAAGCCATCCGCCTGATGTTGGGCTATGGCAGCATGTGGATACCATTCTGTTGGGATATGGATCCTATAAACAATGTTCTAATTGATGATTATATGTTTTGATGGCCAAAAGCAACTTCAAGTTAATGATATATGTGATTCTATGTCATTCTAACTAAGTTATATGAAATAAGTTTACTGATCTTAATGAGTTATGAAAACTGAGTTTACTGATCTTAGTGTATTACTGATCTGATATATGAACTGTTTAAGAACTAAGCTGATAAATGTATTGTATAGACAGCTTATAGTATAGGACTTAGATATACTCATCTGTATATAGTTCAGTTGATGTATAAATAGGTTTTATATATCTGTAAGTTTGTATTCTATTGTATTCAGCATTGTAAAAGTTTAGAACAGTAGATTGGAACCAGATCAGAAGACTAAAGTAGACTAAGGAAGATCAGAAGACTACTCCAGAATAAAAAAACTATTCAAAAGGAGTAAGATGAAGTTCAGAGAAACAAGAGAAGTATATTGAAGGAAGCAGAACTGTTTTGGAGAACTGTGCTGACTGACTGAGAACAGTAAAACTAAGAAGAGTAGTTTACTGTGCTGAGTTAGTAGAATTGAAGAATAAGTTTGGAAAACTTATTTAAGGCGTAACTGAAGATATAGTTGAAGATATGCTGACTTGAAGATAAGTTTTAAGTTGGTTACAAAAAGGAAGTTACAACAAGAATCGGTTAAGAGTTAGTTTCACAAACTGCTAACTGTCATACTAAAGCTTATAAATACCGTGTGATCTTCTACTTGAAAAGACTACTGTTACTCAAAGTATTCAAGAGCAATCAAAGTATTCAAGCATTCAAGAACTCACAGAGTTGAAGGAGATCAAACTGAGAAGAAGCCATTGTACTGATCTGAAGAATCAAAGGCTACTACAAAGAGAAGTTTTACTTTACTTTTAGTTTGTGATTCGTTGTAAACAAGTTTGCTAGTATCTTGTGAAATTACTAGTCGATCGAAGATATACCTGGTGGTATAATCGAAAAGATCACAGTCTTAATCTTGGGACTTTAAGCCACAAGAAACTCAAGAAGAGAAGAGTTAATAAAATATCACGACTGGAGTTGTGAGAGTGGATGTAGACATTTGTCGAACCACTATAAATCTTGTGTTCTTTACTTTTTGTTTGATATCTGTTTACATTGTTTAACTAAGAACATTAAAGGTTAAAGCAGTAAAGGTTTAAATAAAAGTTGAGTATAAAAACTGAAACTGGAAGTACTGATCTGACCCAGTAAGAACAGTACTATTCAGAACACTATTCCGCATTAAAACTCTGATATTTTGAAAGATTTTGAAAAGTCTATTCACCCCCCCTCTAGACGTTTTCTTAGCTTACTCAATCTTAACTCAACTTTGGGACCAACACATTCTAATGCGTATGGTAAATCATGATTACTTGTAGTACTGATACGATATTTAGAATTTACTTGATATGATTGAAATCATTGATTTATGCTAGATGTACTAGTACTTTAGTTTGTGAACATGTTATTTGAGAATTATGCAAGCATGGTCTTTTGAAATGTAAAAATGATATATTTTTTCCTAGAATTCCCTTAGAACTTATTCAGAGTTTATTAAGCATGCAATGTGATGCATTGAGTTATGGGGTTGTGAGAACCTCGGAAGAGCAAAAATAGGTGCGAAGACCTTAATCGACATGAGGTTTCATAAAATCTCTAATATTGAACGAGTTGTACAAAACTAGCTGTTACCGACCTTGAGCTGCTCAAGGATCTGGAGATATGCGAGCAAATAGCTCTAGCTCGAAGGAAAATACTAAAGGTGGAAATAATGAAATGAGAAAAGATAAATCGATTTGAGTCTTGAATTTGCCACAAAGTTACTTATAGGACCTTGCGTGCAATATAAACTTCGAGGCTTGAGGGGGTGAAGGTGGACTACATCTAACTCCTAGAATACAACAAGCCATGAGTTTAGGTAAGTGAAAGGTACAACTTTCAACTTTTATATAAATGATTACATATTTGAGTTCTAAGCTACACTACTGTTTAAAACCTAGAAGCCTACATGTGCTAAGTATGATAAGAGATGAAAAGAATGATATACCATTTACAGTCTTAAGCTAGTCTATGTGATTTAGTTGTTATACTTAAAATGCAAGATGGATAAAAACATGTTGTTTGATATTATATCATTATGTTTGAAAAAACATAAAAATTAATTTGCAAGCAAGATGTGTGTGCAGTTTTGAATGCAGAAAGTTAGAGCAGGAGATGCATGAGGTATATGAGCAGAAAAGTAGAGCATAAGGGATGCAAGAGATATAAAGCAAAAAAAAAAAATACTAGATTATGAGGCACAAATGCCTCAACCATTCAAAAGAAAAACAGGTGACACGAAGATCCCCAACCATTCCAAAGGCACGAGGGCCTTAGCAAAACAGGAGCATGAAAGCCCCAACCACCATGAGGTTATGTAAACCCTCAAACTGTTTAGAAATTATATAAAAACATATGAAATTGTTTGATATTGCATAAAAGGTAAAGTGCAGAAAGAGATAAAATACTTCAAGTTAGTGGGGAGTTCTCGGCTGCGGCCACTCCTTCACCAGCGTGATTGCTAGATCCGTCTCCCTCTTCATCTACTTGTTCATGACCTGGAGCTACTCGAGGTGCTGAAGCAGAATCGAAAACATCTACTGGATATGAGGGTGAGGCTTAAGGCCGGAGGTCCTCAAGCTTTAACTTCCGGCCCTTAAGATCTTTCACAGCCAACTGCATCCCAGGGAGCCACCAAGGCGTGCTTATGGGCTCGTTAGGGTCTCCTGGAAACTCGGGCGGTGGACTCATGGTTGCAAGGGGAGTGTCGCGATCGTATTTTCCGTCAAAGCCATCCGCCTGATGTTGGGCTATGGCAGCATCGAATCCGACATCAAAGAAGTGAGGAATATAACGCCCCATGGCAGCAAGGAAGCTGGAGCTACGAAGGTAAGCCTCCAACCATTCCTTATGAAGAGTTTTGAGGAAATCTTGACCTACATGAGAAGAAAATAGAGTATGGATGCATATGTTTACCGCGTTGATGGAGAGATCCTTTTCTTGTCTCTGAATCAAAGAATGAAGAAGATGGATTTCCTTTCCATGGGTACAAGCCTGCTCTTTCCCCCTTTCACACACCTTTTCCGATTTCGCGAGTCGAGTCGAGAGCTTAGCAACCTTGGAGCGCTCACGATCAGCATCAACCTTGAGCATTTCACTTTGTTGAACGGAGGTGAGAGCCTGATTAAAGAGTCCAGAATAAAGAAGGCCAAACTGAAAAGAAAAGAAAAGAAAGGAGAAATTAGCAATTAAGAGAGTATGAGATAAGCATGCGAATTAAGCTGGGAAAATGAAGATTATACCTGAGAAAAGGTATGAGCACTTTGAATCAGCTGGTCATCGAGGGGGAGATCTGTCCAGGACCTGGCAGCACCGGCCGGAAGATATCGATAGATGAAACTGTAAATAGTGTCAGGATTGACATCGGTCTTGGGATCTAAATCAATTCGAGGCGGCAAAGAAGAAGCTGGCTTTCCTCTAGTTTTCTTTTAAAAAGTCTCATAATCAGGGGGAATGAAATCCTGCGTGCCCAGGGCTTTACCAGACGAGGAACGAGTCCTCTTTGAAATAGAGACTAGTGGCAGAGGTACAGACGCTGTAGGAGCTGGAGCTCTTGAGGAATTTTCATTCATGGGAGCTAGAGAGCCTTGACCAGGAGTGGCTGGAGCCGCATTCCAAGAAACATGAGATAGCCAGCTCATTTCTGTAAGAAAGAAAAAACAGAGGAGTTAGCTAAACAATGACTGCATGAGATAAATAGGAAGCATGAGATGAAGCACTAATTAACATCTACGGGCTCAAGAGAAATAACTTGAGTACTAAAACCGAAATGGGAGAGGGCACGAGGATTGTTACAAATGTTGGAAACATCAAAGAGTTGATGAGATTATGAATGCAATTTGAGGTTACATATGACTGACATATTGAGAGAAGAAACAGACGTGGGATGAGGACCTCGAGCTCGAGGGTTCTCGTATACCCATCCTCTATAAGGAAAAGCCCAGGGCGTAGGGGGAGTCACAAAGAAATATTGAATCCTCCATTCTTGGTTTCCTAATAAAGGCCCTTCCATGAAATCACAAACCCGTTTGACACGGCCACTGGTATAGAAGAAGCCATCTAAGAGTTTGCAGCCGTATTGAGATTGAAAAAGTTCTGCAGTAGGTTCACCCCCATTACCTTTCATGAGGGAATAAAAGCCAATCATCGTTCTGAGGGAGTTGGGGGGTAAACTGATTCAAAGTAATACGGAAGAGAGTGGAAATTCGAGATAAATAATTGGGAACAGAAAACCTAAGCCCGACTTGAATTTGGGGCGTCCCAGAAAGCTAAGGTGGGAAGGCAAGTAAAATTAGGCCTTTCCTCCTCATGAGGGATTCTAATGATGTAAGAAGAAGGGAAGACTTGAAGGCGATGATATGAGGATAAATTTTTTAGGGTAATGGAGGAAGAACCAGCGACGTGGTCCTCAAGATCGGGGTTAGTTACCGGGAAAAGCCTTTTGAGAGGAGAAGGAGAATAGCCCGGATATCGAGTCTCCATGGAAGCGTCCTCTAATGGAGCAGACATGGAAGCTAGAGAAATCTAACACTAAAGATTGAAGAGTAGTGAAGGAATGAAGAAAATACCTGGAGAAAGATGATTCTAAGGAGAAGCGAAGGTGGAGGTGTTCGATCGCCAGAAGCCTTAAAGACGAATATTGATTCTTGAAGAGAAGAGTAAAACTGAAGTTCGAGATGAAATTGAGTCTTGAAGAGAAGGGATGATGAGTTTGTATGGGGATATGAGAAATGTGAACGGTGGAGATTAATGTTGTTTCCAAGTCAAATTTAATGGCTTGTAGGAGGTCAAATCAGTGCAGAGGATAGAGAGAGAGAAGGTCATAATTATGGATAAAGAAACTGAAAAAGGGGGTCTAGTACCGTGTGTCAGTCGAGAAAACGCGTAGAATTCGAGGAGACGCTTATTGAAAAGGTCGTCCGAGATTTAAAAAGAGTTTAATGCGAATTCAAGTCCGAATTTTCTTGAGCACCTCGAGGTGCAGGAGAGTTTGAGCGGCGAAAATGCAAATAACACCCATCTGGGAGTTCTTCTTGATATTTGACGCTTCAGAAAAGTTGTACTTTGAAAGTTGAGAATGATTTAATTCGGGTTTGAACCCAACAGATTTGAGGAGCTCGAGAGGTACGAGGTCTAGGATGATTCGAGATGAGATGATTCAAGATGGGATGCGATGCGATTTAGAATTTCAAACAGGGTTTGATTGGAGCTGAACTTGAAGACATTCAAAAGATCTTGAGGTCATATGAAGTTTGAAAGATTGGATAAGTTGACTTGAGGAGACATTTGAGGTATAAGATATACAAGAGACTTAAGGTAACCAGTACGTGGACCACATATGAGGATAGAATGAGGTAATCCGATTATAGAGCCAAATAACCTCAAGGTCCGAGAGGTGGCATACTTGAACATATTTTTTGCAGGGTCACGAGATCCAAAAGATGTTGGAGAGAAAGACGACACACCGTTTGCTACTCTCATGAAACCTGAACTTCATGAGAGTAGGGGAGAGTGGTTGATGCGGCCAAAATGTGTCGTCCTATGAGATAAAGACACGTGTAATATACGGGTAATATTATCATTAGGGGTGTGCACCGGTCCAAAACCGGATCGGACCGAAACTGGAATCAACTTTAATGGTCGGACCGAAGACCGGACCGGAATGAACCGGTCCAAACCCGGACCAGAATTTTCCGGTCCGGTCCGGGTTTGGACCGGTTCGGACCGGTTTTTAATTTATTTTTTATTTTTTCAAATATTTTTTTTCAAGTTTGTTTTAAGTTTTTTGAAGTAAGAACAAGAATGAAGAATTTGTGTATGAAAATTTGTGTTAATTCTTCATTTGACATCAATTTCCGTCAATCTGAATTTTACTTCCAATATTATTAATGGTATTTTGACATTAAAAGTAAATTGATTATTTTTGTTCAATTATATACTTGAAAAAATGTAATAAATCTCAACACTTTTACTTCACATCCTCACCAATTATTTGATTATAAGCATAATGAAAAAAATATTTTCAAAGTTTTCAAATTAGAAATCCTAATTTTATTTAGTTTATAATAATTAAGGTTGTATTATTAGAAAAATATAAAGAATATAAAAATTCTGGTCTGATCCGGTCCGTACCGGTTAGGGCTGAAAATCAAACTAAGTTATTCGATACTCGATTCGAGATCGTTCGGTTAAAGCTCGTTTGAGCTCGGTTTGACATAGATATCAAACAAGCTTAAACATAAATTTATGTTCGGTATGGTCCAAAGCTCGACTCGAGCTCGATAAGTAAAAAAAGATAAATTTAGTGTAAAAATGTCAAACTACTCGAGCTCGACTCGTGTTCGGCTCGAATAAAGCTCGTTCGAGCTCGGCTCGTTTAATTATCAAACAAGCTCAAACACTAATTTCAAAGCTCGATAATATTTTAAACAAGCTTGAATAGCATCGCGTTCGGCTCGACTCATTTACAGCCCTAGTACCGGTAAATTCCGGTCTTAACCCGGATCGGAAACCCGGAATCTTAAAATTCAATGGACCAGAGACCGGACCGGAAACTAACCGGTCGGTCCGGTTCCGGTCCGATCTGGTTTTTTTTCACACTCCTAATTAACATATGTTATTCGTCTATTTATTCTTTTAATTACGCTTAAATTATGTGATTAAGACCCATACTAAGATAAGTTGGGCCCATGTTAGTTGATACCCGTATGGTGGGCCGGATTGAATGGGCTGGGACCTTCCCTGGGCCTCAAGGCCCATGACCTAACAGAAGGCACAAGCCCATATTTGCACAGGTTTATGGAGAATCGGGCTGAAGTCCAACGAGGATCGGCCCTAATATGAAGAAGTCTCAAGGCTTCCACCTTTTTAGGTGGGCTGTTGAGCCAGAAGCCGGATTTGCGGAGTTTAAACCTGTAGGAGCTTGAGCACCTGAAGGAGCTAAAGGTTTGAAATACGAGATTCACGTAGGTAGTTGGATCCCACAATGCGGATAATAGAGTGTGCCCGAGGAGTTCGCCCATTTCCGCCTTTCTTGGAGCTCGGATGAGCTGAGTGAGGCAGATGAGTCTTTGAATGAAGATTACTTGGACTCAAGCCCACTACCTGGTAGGGGTGGGCACAAAACCGAAAAAACCGAACCGACGATTTTCGATTTATTTGGTTTGGTTTATTCGGTTGTTCGGTTCAGTTTGGTTGAATTCTTTTTTTAATTTCGATTTTTCGGTTCGGTTTATATTTTACAAAACCGAATAAACCGAACTGAACCGAATTTCTTTATATAAATTTTTTAAAAAATTATTTAATCAATAAATTATATGGAACAATACGTTAACAAAAAGAAACTCTATTTGAAGTATGTTACTTTATTAATTTTCAATCTCAATTTTTCAATTCGACATTTGTCGTATTCTTGCCCCACTAAAAAATAATTATCTCCTTTGAAGATGAATTTTATTATGGAAAATGCAACAAAACTATTAATTTTTTGTGTAATATTTTTATGGTTTCTAATTTTAAACTTTGAGAATCTTGTTAATTTGGATTGTGAACTCTCACTACAAAAAAGAGGTGTTTTACCGACGGTTATGCCGACGGATATTCAGTCGGTATTGGCTCTTACCGACGGATTTATCGACGGATTTCATCTGTCGTCAATGAATTGGTCGGTAGTGGTTACCGACGGAAAATATGCATCCGTCGGTATATGCCGACGGATTCCCGACGGATTCAAACCAACCCGTTTTCAAACCGGGTCGCCTGTACCGACGGATTCAATTCCGTCGGCAGTCAAGCTAACCCGTTTTCAAACCAAGTTTTCAAACCGGGTCGCCTGTACCGACGGATCCCAAATCAAGTTTTCGTCGGTAGATCCGTCGGTATATTTTGGACTTAAATTTTATTATTTTAATATACCGACGGAATTTTCCGTCGGTAAGTATCAAATTTTTTTTAAAAAAAATGATATTCCGTCAGCTCGCCCGTCGGTATTACCGACGCTAAACCGACGGAATAGTCCGTCGGTAAGTACCAAAAATTTAAAAAAAAAATTATTTGCGATCGTGATCCGACCCGATCAAAATTGCTTAAATAATTCAATACACAAATCTACATTAGATCCAACAGAATAAACAAAATCGTCGTCCTTTGCTTGAGCAAACAGCAAAAACTTGATGATGTAGACCAGAGTGCTAAGGCATCGAAGGAATCTAATGGTGTTCCGGAATTGGCAGAGGATCGATCAAGTAAGAAGCAAATAGAATTTTGCTGCTGATTATGACAACTATACCCCTCACTAGAATGGTTGAAAAAGCTCTGAAATATTAAAACAACGTAGTAAACATTAACAAAAACTTATATGAGAAATAATTTAACAAGAATGTGAGTATATTAATATGTACCGTGGAGTATATTAAATTGTCCTTCGCTGACTCGACTCCATCCCTGCCATTTCAAAATCAATTCCAAAGAATCAAGATTCAATTGTCATTTTATATATTTAAACATAAATTAAATTATCATAAAAATTGAACATACCTCAACAAAGATCAAGTAACTTCATTAGGCTCGCATAGTTTCGGTCGGTCTCAGCAAACTTCATTACTACAACATCATGAATTAAAAATCCATTCACTCTATCTTCAGTCTAATAAAATTCAATTTTGGACACAATGCTTGAAAAAGACTCTTAATGCAGGAACAAAAAAAAGCAGAAATCTAATCTTTTTCTTGCAGACTCATTTCATAGAGCATTACCTGATATATTACTACAATTACACCTTAACCATTAAAGAAGATAAACTGAAAAACAAAAATTGTGGCTCACTCAAAAACAAAAAACAAAAACCCTGTTCTATCTTTTGTTTAAGGAATTCATAACACGGTTTTCTCAACTGGTTTGTCCCTCGGAATCAGAATATGAAATCAAATTTCGCAAAGTAAACTATCAATAACATTTCAATAATTGAATATTATTAGACAGCCCTAATGAAAATCACAATTCAATTCAACAAAGATAACACGACAATCAAAAGCACGAACTGAGATCTTATGAAATTAGATTCCTGAGAGATAGAGGCACATTAATCAAGTAAAAAACATTACTACTCCACAAAAAATTGGGGCGAAATTCTCGAACGGTCACAGTTCATGCTTAACAATACGAGAATAATCAAAACAATTCGTGAAGAATTCAAGAAAAGCAGCACACTAACCATCAAAACGTAATTCGTAGATGTGGACGGCGGCGTGTCGGGGAGGGACGGTAGGGTGTCGCCGGACTGCGATGCGGAGGGACTGCGACGCGGACGGTGGGATGGGCGGACTCCGGCCGGAGAAGGGGGTGGCGCCGCTGCGAACGTGGGCAAGGGGTAGCATGTGGCGAAGCCTAAAGGAGGAGACGGTCGGAGTGGGGGAGAGGGAGAGGGAGAGACATAGAGAGAGGGAGAGGAAAATACGCGTGAAATGAGAGAAAGTTACATTTATAATCGGAAATGCCGACGGAAATGGCGACTGATATTTCAGTCGGCTTTGGCTCGTTGCCGTTAGCGACGGAAATGGCGACAGATATTTCGGTCGGCTTTGGCTCGTTGCCGTTAGCGACGGAAATGGCGACGGATATTTCGGTCGGCTTTGGCTCGTTGTCGTTAGCGACGGAAATGGCGACGGATATTTCGGTCGGCTTTGGCTCGTTGTCGTTAGCGACGGAAATGGCGACGGATATGTTCCGTCGCCATTGGATTTTTATAACCAAATGATAAATAATTAAATTATAAGTTAATTAATAAAATAACCAAATGATAAATAATTAAATTATAAGTTATAACCAAATGATAAATAATGAAAATCTTATAAATTGTACAAAATAAAATAGCTAGGTTACATTAATTTAATATTCATCTTCATCTTCGTCTTCATTTTCATTATTTGCCACATCTTCCTCTTCCTCCTCATCTTCTTCATCCTCATCTTCTTCATCCTCCCTCTCGTCATGTTCATCCTCCTCCTCATGTCCACTATCGTTTTCAATAACAATCAATTATGGATTTGCAGCCGTCAAGTCTATCGAAAGATTAAAATCTCCCGCAAACACTTCAGTTTGATTCTCTATTTGTTCCATTTGAAACGGAGGTTCATCTTCATCGTTGTTTTCCTTTTGGGGGACCTCCACCATTGACCTTGCCTTCACTTTGCAAACAGCGTGCCATTCTGATCTATTACGTTTTCCAGCTCCTGGATACGTGCAGTAGTAGACTTGAGATACCTAAGAGGCAAATACAAACGGATCATCCCCGCTATACTTCCTTTTCGAATTAACATCCACAAGCTTGTACTCCGGATGAATTTTGGTTCCTAAAGGGGATGTGTCAAACCAATGGCACTTGAACAACATTACGGTTTTCACTGGATATCCCGGATATTCAATTTCAACAACTTCGTGCAACACCCCAAAGTAATCACTTGCATCTGCATTGTAATTCGCACCCCTAAGACAAACACCACTGTTGTTAGTCGTTCTTGTTGATGCATACTCTGATGTATGAAACCTGTAGCCTTTCACAATATAGCCGTTGTAAGTCCTCACACGCCGTAGTGGTCCTTGGCTGAGATCCTGTAAGAACCGGCTCTGAAAATCGTGCGATTGTCCCTATACGTACAGTTAAAATTAACATTAATCAAAACAATTATTTGTTCACGTAAAATTCAATTAATGATACTCACATAACGTTGGAACCATCGGGCAAATTGACGTTGAAGACTAGTATCTATGTCTCTATCTGAGATGTTTTGATTTGCATGTCGTAGTTCTTGTGTATACATCCTAATAATTCACAACACAATTAGATGATAAATGACGCACGTTTAGTGCTATTTAATTAGATGATAAATATATGAAATACTTACTTAATGTAAGGCTGAACTTCATCACAATTCAATAACACGTACGTTTGTGCTATTTCAGCCTCTGTGTTTGTTGACCAATATCGTTCAGTGGCTTTTCCTATAGGTCGCCCCTTAGACTTGAATACAGAGAGCATGCCATCGACTTCTTGTTGCGTACCTCTACCATCGAAGTTACGTGGTTCATTCCTGATCCTCGTGTTGACATGGTCTTCAAAATAATATGAACAAAACATGCCAACCTCTTCATTCAAATACGCATTAACAATCGATGCTTCGACGTTTACCTTTTGTTTAGCATTGCGCTTCAAGTTGTGGAGATACCTAAAATTATAATAGTTAACAAATTAAAATAAGGCTCCTTATACTAAAAACTAATTAAATGAGAGAAATAGAATTGTTCACCTCTCAAATGGGACATCCACCTGTACTGCACTGGACCACAAATCCTAGCTTCATACGCTAAGTGAACAGGTAAGTGTTCCATCGAGTCAAAGAAGCTAGGTGGGAAAAAACGTTCCAACTTACACAAAATAACTGGAATGTCTCGTTCCAAACGATTCATATCATCAACCTTGATTGTTGTAGACGTTAAATCTCTAAAAAAGAGACTTAATTCAGTGACAGCCCTCCACACATTCAGAGGAAGAAATTCTCGAAACGCAATAGGTATCAAGCGCTGCATAAAAACATGACAATCATGACTCTTCATCCCTGCAACTTTGCCTTTTGTTGTGTCTACGCATCGACTCATGTTTGACACGTAGCCGTCTGGAAATCTTAACTCTTTAATCCACCTACACAATTCCTGTTTTTGTGCCTTATCTAGTGTGTAGCAAGTCTTTGGATATTTACCTGTACGGGTATCCTGTTCCAACTCATCACGGCGACAGATAGTGTTCAACTCTTCCCTGGACTTTGGAGTATCTTTCGTCTTGCCTTCTGTGTTCATGATTGTGTGAAACACATTGTCAAACACATTCTTCTCAATGTGCATGACATCCAAATTGTGTCGGAGCAATAGTGAACTCCAATATGGCAAGTCCCAAAAAATACCCTTTTTCTTCCAGTTACATGGGATTCCTTTGTTGTGTTCTTCTGCATTTTCCTCCGTAATTTTTTTCAAACCCGTCCACTCAATCTCATGTAACAGACTTTGTCCTGTACGATTAATAAATGTTAGAATAAATGTAACCCAAAAAAACATGTTAAAATAAATATATAAAATACCATTTCGAAGGGGCGGTCGATTGTTTGTGACTATTCTATTCTTCGTGAAGTCCACCTTATTCCTTCGAAATGGATGATCTCGAGGTAAAAACCTTCGGTGATTATCGAACCATGAAACTTTTCTACTCTTCGGGAGACTGAAAGCTTCAGAATATTCCATACAATACGGACAAGCTTGCTTTCCAGCTGTACTCCACCCGGACAACATAGCATATGCAGGAAAGTCGCTAATGGTCCACAATAAAGCAGCACGCATCGTGAAGTTCTGTTTCCTAGAAACATCATACGTTTGGACTCCGTTATCCCATAGGAAGATCAAGTCTTTAATAAGAGGCTGGAGATAAACATCAAGTTTATGCTTTGGATTCGACGGACCAGGCACCAATACAGTCAGAAACATTGTTTGAGGTTTCATGCACATCCATGGAGGTAGATTATACGGAGTTAGTATCACCGGCCACAAAGAATACTTCTTTCCATAACTCCCAAACGGTGCAAAACCATCAGTACTCAAGCCTAATCTCACATTCCTCGGTTCACAAGCAAATCCTGGAAACACGTTATCAAGGTGTTTCCAGGCTTCAGAGTCGGACGGATGTCTCATATCCCCAGCCTCAGTATCTTCAGAATTTCTTGCATGCCACGTCATGTGTTGAGCTGTAGCACTAGATTGAAACAATCTCATTAAACGAGGAATGATAGGAAGATAATAAATCCTCTTATGTGGCACTTTATTTTTTGTCTTGCTCGATTGACCACCTGGTCCCTTCTGTCGTGGCTCTTTGTACCGGGGATGGCCACACATTCTACACATAAGAAGATCGCTATCGTCATCACCCCAGTATAACATGCAACCATTCACACAACAATCAATCTTCTCAACCGGCAAACCCATATTCTTCATCAGTTGTTTGCTCTGATGAAACGTCGTAGGTACTTTATTATCGACAGGACAAATCTCACTGCATAATTGTGTCATTTGCTCATATGCTCTGTTAGATAGCTTGTTCTCCGTCTTGATAGCCATAAGTCGAGCATTAAATGACAACTGAGAATGAGAATCACACCCTGGGTACAAATGTTGATCGACTAATTTGAGCATCTCATAAAACTGAAATGCTTCATCCGTTGGTTCCTCCTCTATATTTGACATACCGGCTTCCATCACCATTGTTTGATACATATCGGGTTCTTCCACCCCAAACTCTTGATCGTTACTGGTGCCGACATGCTCAACGTGTACTGGTTGTTCATAAATTGCAGTAGTGTAATAGTACAAGACTTGATCAAAATTATAAGGCCACCGTTGTTCGCCATGACTTGTCCAATTATAGTAATTATCAACGAACCCATTCATAACAACGTGGCATAAGACTTCATCAATGCTTTTAAATGATCTATTCTTACATTTCTTAGCATTAAACGGACACCTAATACAATCCTCAGACATGTAATGTGGGTGTAGCTTTGCAAATTCAACAAATGACACGAGTTTATCATAAAATTCAACATTCACATTTCCTAAAACGAGCCTAGGAGTACAATACATCCACCGACGATCCGGCAATTCCATCTGTTAAACAATTTGACCAAATTAAAATTACACACTAAAAATTAAACACTAAAAGTAAAAACTATGTAGTAAAATTACACACTAAAAAATTAAACACCAAATTAAAATTACACACTGAAAATTAAACTATGTACACTTAATTAATAGAAAAACATACCTTAAATTTTTGCTCCAATCCAAATTTTTCCCTTAATTTTTTGCTCCACTCCAAAATTTTCGCGTGTTTTTGAGGTACTGGGTCATTTTTCAATACTACATACCGACGGAAATGTCAGTCCGTCGGTATATCGCGCGCCTAAATTCTGTCGGTATTGTCAATACCGACGGATAATTTCAGTCGGTACCAACGATTTCAAATGCATGTCAAATCAGTCAGATTCCGTTGAATAAATTTCAGTCGGTATTTACATTGCCGACGGAAATTATCCGTCGGCATTGAAAATGTGTCTATACCGACGGAATACCTTTCCGTCGGTAAAAGACGCGTATAAAAAAAATTAAAATTACAGAAGAAAAATATATACACACTCAAAACAACCTACTTCTTAACAAACATCAAAAAATAAAAAAAATACAGAAACTCATGTCTTAATCTTCCACATTCATGAAAATTGTGGTATGCCATTGTGGAAAAGAAGCTTGTGTGTGCATTTCGAAGCAAGAAAAAAGCAGAGGTAGACTATTTTATACTTGCCCAGATTCACTAAGTGGTCTTGGATGCTCCTTTTTTGTTTGGGCCGATGAACACGAAATCCACAGAATGTTTCCGGGCATGGTGAGGAGAATTGACTCACTTTTGCTTGAAAATCAAGAGCTCAACAACAAGCTGAATAATGCAAAAGTAGTTGGTGAAATCTATAAGGATTCATCTGATCACCTAACATCAGAAGTAGAATTTCAAGCTGGACAAGTTCAAGAGCTAAAGAAGCAGAGGAACTTTCTTATCATGACCATAATATTATGTGTTCTACCCTATATGTTCAAATTTATAGGCTGGATGTAATCATAAGTTTATGTCTCTAATATGTATTGCTAAATTTATGCCTCTAATATGTATTGCTAAGTTTATGTAATGCTAAGTGTATGCATGTAATGTAACCACAACAACAGCCTTTCTTCAAGGCAATTTTCAATGAAAATGTTGTTTATCTATCACATAGAGTCTCCCATCACATTCACATTCACATAAACACAAACATGAAAAAACAGAGTACATTCAAACATAAATGAAGATCCAATACAGATCACATCCAAAATCACACATAAAACATAACTAAAATTAATATACACATTCTTAACACATAAAACACACATAACTAAAATTAAACAACTAATACTTAAACATAAAAGTAAATAGTTCAACAATAATGCAGATAAAAATAAATAGTTCTACAAGACATAAAAGTAAATAGTTCTACGAGACATAAAAATAAAATTGTTCAACAGAAATAAAAAATAAAATTGTTTAAAGACACTCATTGACCAAAGGTCCACAAATCAATGTCTTCGTTGCCAACGAACTGCTGACCCAGATCGACGATGTCATCATCCTGCTGCATGGTCGGGACATAGGCTGAGGAGGCTGGGGGGGCGCCTGGGGGAACAGACGTCGTCGGTAGAGGAGCTTGCATGGTTCTCTGATAAACCTCCTCGATCCTCTCGTCCGACCACCCCATCTCTCGACCCATATTCACATGCATCACATGCATGAAATGGTTGAATTGTGTCATCGTCACATCAGGAGTTGGGGTGGAAGATACGGAACCCTGCGATGCCGTCTGGGACGTCGGACCAGCGTCGGACCTGACATCAGCGCTCATACGACCAAGGCCCAGAACTCGTCCGCGGGTGGTGGGGGCAACTTCCAAATAAGCCCGGTCCACCTCCTCGACTGTAGGGGCACTGCTGGTTCCGGCTTGAGTAGGGTCGACTTGAGTTCCGATCTCGGCCATCCTCCGGTTCATCTCCAACTACATAATTAATAATTTTAAATTAATATAATAAATTATAAAAAATGTATTTAATTAAACAATTTTATTACTTACGTGGAGGTTAGTTGTGCGCCCGTATGTGGATTGATGTGTATCAGCATTAAACGGATGATCAATGCTCATCCGGTCCAAGTGAGTGGGTACACGCCCCGTATCCCGTTCCTAATAATTAAATTTATTGAAATTAATTAAAAAATTAATAAACACTTACAATGACCATCGACTGCTCAAGGATGGACCGGGCTCCAGTCCGATGCCTGGACATCCCACCCCCAACGTCGGATCTCCGGTTGGCCTTAGCAATCTCACACTTCCTGATGTACGCAGGATCCAGCCACTCCCTCGTCAATGAATCCCACAACACAACATCATTATCATCCTTACCCAAGCTCTGCGTCGTCCCATCGCTCTGCCATGCCATTCTCCATTCGTACATTAAATCCTTATACCGCTCTTGCGCCGATTTACAGAAATACTTGAACATAGCCTGGTCTGAGTACATATTCCGATCCTAAGTGGTTTGTTTCTGCACATATAATAAATTGTTTATTATTGAACAAATTAACAAACATTAATTAAATAATTAAGTAATTAATTACTACATGAAATTCCTCGAAGTACGCCAACTTTTTTTGTTTTGGGACCTTCGACCAGGTAATTGCACCCGCAGAGATCGGTAAAGAGCCAAAAGCAATCGTGCATGCCCTGGAGACCTCGTTACCAGGTAACAATCTGTGACATTAATTAACAAACAAAACACATTATAAATTAAAACGAATGCGAAATTAATTAATTATTAAACAATAAAAGTATTTAATTACTTACACTCCTCCACCTGTAACCCAAATGCGCTCCCGGCCATCCCGAGCAGGAACAACAGGATGGTCCCGGACAGACGAATGAGACGACGGCTGATCAGGCGACGGGTGTGGAATGGGTGGCGGAGGCGACGATAATGGTGTTTGTGGCAGTGTAGGCGCCGGCGCCTCGGGTCTAAGTTTCGATCGACTCTTCCTCGATCGGCTACGTGACCCGGAGGCCCCGTGAGATCCCGAGCCACCAGAGGCAGCAGCACCATTTCCAGTCATCTATTTAATTTAAACATTTAAATTAATAAATTATATATATAATACTAATTAATTAATAATAAATTTCTTAATTTAATAAAAAACAATAATCTAATAAATTAAAATTTAATCCCTAAATAATAACCTATTTTAATCAATAATAACCTATTTTAATAAATAATTTTTTATTCAATCAACAATACCTAATTTAATCAATAATAACTTATTTTAATAAATAATTTCCTATTTTATTCAACAATAACTAATTTCCTATTTTATTCAACAATAACTAATTTATTCAATAATTTCCAATTTTAATTAACAATTTTCTATTTTAATTAACAATCTATAACCTAATAAATTTAGTAACAATTTTTTCTAACTTTAAAATAACAATTTCCTAATATAATTAACAAAGCCCCTAATTTAATCAATAATTTCATAATTAGTAAATCAACAATATTAATCAATAATTTTTTATTCAATAACCTATTTTAATAAATAATTTTTTATTCAATCAACAATACCTAATTTAATCAATAATAACCTATTTTAATAAATAATTTCCTATTTTATTCAACAATAACTAATTTTCTATTTTATTCAACAATAACTAATTTATTCAATAATTTCCAATTTTAATTAACAATTTTCTATTTTAATTAACAATCTATAACCTAATAAATTTAGTAACAATTTTTTCTAACTTTAAAATAACAATTTCCTAATATAATTAACAAAGCTCTTAATTTAATCAATAATTTCATAATTAGTAAATCAACAATATTAATCGAGCTAATTATAACTTACAATATCATAATTTAATTATGTAATTAACTCCACTCCAACGTATATGCAAATTAAACAATAATATCAACTATATATATAACATCAATTATGCAAAACATGCAATATCGATCTTAACAAATCACATTAATTTATTATAAATAACTATATACATCAATTAGCTATATATAGGCAATTATCCACTTACAATATCAACTAATTAATTAGATATATCAACTAAATACATTCAAAATAATTAACTATATACATCAACTACAAACAATTTCATATGAATCTATATAACAATTTAAATTAACACATGCAATTTAATTCATAATTATAGGCAATACAATATAACTTAAAAATTAATTACTAACAAATTAAGAAAGCGTACCGTATAGATTTTCTAATCGAGTTGAGAGAACACCTCGGCAGAGCCTCTTCTTCGCGCAATAGAGGAGATAGAAACAGGGAGGAGGGATCGAGGAGGGAGGAGGGAGGAGGCAGGGGGCTTTCTTTCTCTCGAAAGAGAAAGAAGTAATCTGTTCTTCAGTTTATATACAAAAAAAATTGCCTTTACCGACGGAATTTTCCGTCGGTAATGACCAGATTTAATTTTGGGAGTCGATAAAGAGGCGGTTAGTTAATGCGGGTCGATTACCGACGGAAATTTTCGTCGGTAATGACCAGATTTAATTTTGGGAGTCTATCAAGAGGCGGTTAGTTAATGCGGGTCGGTTACCAACGGAAATTTACAATACCGACTGAAAAATCCGTCGGCCGGTGACCCAAAACGACACCGTGTAGAGAGTTCTGAGTGTCCGTCGGCATATCCGTACGCATTCCGTCCGGAAAGCCGACGTAAATTGAATTCCGTCGACTGAGTCTTCTGACTTTGAATTCCGTCGGTAATCCGTCGGTACAGCCGTCGGAAAGGTAATCCGTCGGTATACGTCCGTCGGCAAAAACGAGCGTTTTTGTAGTGTCTTGAACTTATAATTTGAATTTTATTTTTAGTGTAAAAAATCCTTGAAAAATGTTTAATTGTCAAAAAATAACATTTTATGCAGGAATTTCGTTTTAAACCGAACCAACCGAGCTTTTAATCGATTTGGTTCTAACAAATTTCGGTTCGATTTCAAATTTTAAAATTTCGGTTATTTCGGTTCGGTTGAAAAAAACTCAAAACTGAACCGAACTGACCGAATGCCCACCCCTATTACCTGGGCAGTTGAGAGAATTGGGGAAGTGGATAACCATTCCCCCAAGGTATTCTTTAAATACACATTTACTTACCATTTTAAGAAGGATGAGATTATTTATCAAAAGATTATTTATCTGAATTATTATCTGAATTATGATAGCTTATATCTGAAATATACATTACGTATTCATATATCTGAACATTTGCACACACTGTGGAGAACGGTTTTACCCTCGGTTGACTGTTCTCCGACCACACATTATTTCGGAGATCACCGGTAATCTGACTTGAGCATCGGAGTCCCCGCGCTGGAGATCCCATCGATCCATTTCATTACCGGTTGATCAAGGTTAGTTTTGTCATTTCGTTGTGTGTTCTTTTTTGACACATCAATTCCCAATCAATATAATTAAATACTCCGTCCACGAAAAGTAGTCTCATTTGCGTTATATTCTTTGTCCACAAAATGTAGTCTCATATCACCCTTCAAATATCACTTAATTACTCAAATTGCCATCAACTTTATTCATAAATAATCACTTTATTCACAATGACCCCACAATACCCTTACTTTATCTACTTTTTTCTTAAAACACGTGCCCCACTCCAATGAGACTACATTTCATGGACGGAGGGAGTATCATTTTTATAGGATATAGAGCACATAATGAAATCATAAATATGAAACATCGATTTGATACATCTTTTTTCTTGCATTGACAACGAGCGAATTACTTTATGTCGCGATATAATTAGATATCACTTTTACAAGATATGAAACATATAGTGAAATCCTAATCGGTGATTTGGTGCATCCCCTTTTTTACACCGATAAAAACGCTTTAGTTTCTGTTAGCCATTTGTAATAAAATTGCCATAAATCTGCAATAATCCCGCTACATCAAATTCCAAGCAAACATATTACATATAGTGAAATACAGAATATGAAACAATGAGTTGGGTGCATCCCCTTTATTGCATCGACAACAAGCGAATTACTTTATGTCGCGATATAATTAGATATCACTTTTACAAGATATGAAACATATAGTGAAATCCTAATCGGTGATTTGGTGCATCCCCTTTTTGACACCGATAAAAACACTTTAATTTTGGTCAACCATTTGTAATAAAATTGCCATAAAATCCGCAATAATCCCGCTACATCAAATTCCAAGCAAACATATTACATATAGTGAAATACAGAATATGAAACAATGAGTTGGGTGCATCCCCTTTATTGCATCGACAACAAGCGAATTACTTTATGTCGCGATATAATTAGATATCACTTTTACAAGATATGAAACATATAGTGAAATCCTAATCGGTGATTTGGTGCATCCCCTTTTTGACACCGATAAAAACACTTTAATTTTGGTCAACCATTTGTAATAAAATTGCCATAAAATCCGCAATAATCCCGCTACATCAAATTCCAAGCAAACATATTACATATAGTGAAATACAATATATGAAACAATGAGTTGGGTGCATCCCCTTTATTGCATCGACAACAAGCGAATTACTTTATGTCGCGATATAATTAGATATCACTTTTACAAGATATGAAACATATAGTGAAATCCTAATCGGTGATTTGGTGCATCCCCTTCTTGACACCGATAAAAACACTTTAATTTTGGTCAACCATTTGTAATAAAATTGCCATAAAATCCGCAATAATCCCGCTACATCAAATTCCAAGCAAACATATTACATATAGTGAAATACAATATATGAAACAATGAGTTGGGTGTATCCCCTTTATTGCATCGACAACAAGCAAATTACTTTATGTCAATAATTTGTAATAAAATCTTCACTAATCCTGCTATGTCGATTCCAGGCAATATAACTAAGTACTCACTATGTCCCATTGAAAGCTACACAACTTTCTTTTTTTGTCCATCCCAGTGAAAGCTACTCCTCCCATATTTTTTTTTAAACTACTCCCCCTCACATTTCATTATATTATTCATTTTTTTAATCACATCGCCTCTAATACATCTACTTATTCTATCATATTTCTTAATATATGTGCCACATGCTCCCGAATAGCTTTCACCGGAACGAAGGAAGTATCACTTTTACAATATATGGAACATAGTGAAATCCTAAAATATGAAAACATGGCGCATCCCCTTCTCTCTCGTCAATAATAAACCAATTACTCAATTCCCGTCAATAATTTTAAATTTAAATTGCAATAAAATTCGCTATAATTTCAATATGAAATGATGGTTCAATATTTTCGATATAAATCGATATACATTTTAATATGTTTTTTTATTAAACTATCCCTTCTCAAATAAAGTTAAAATTACTTTATTCTTTTCAACTATATTCTCTACCAACATTTCAAAATTATATTAAAATGCAATTACTTTTCAACACAAAAACATTTTTTTAATTAATTAATATGTACTCAATTAAAAGTTATTTTATCTATCTATTACTCCCTCCGTTCCATACTTGAAGACACATTTTACTATTTTGGACGTCCCATACTTGAAGGCACATTACCTAAAATAGTAAAAACACTTTTAAACACTCCCTTTAAAACATCACAATATTACAACAAATGCCACTACTTTATTACACTAAAAAGTAACTTCATTACTATTTATAAAGTTGAAAAGTCTTTACTACTCTTACACAATATTAATAAACAATTCATTCATTAAAACCCGTGCCCAATTAGTTTGAACCTTCAAGTATGGGACGGAGGGAGTATAATATTAATAAACAATTGTTTAGAGTCAAACTAATAGATAAAGGAGAATAAAATATTTAATGTGATAAAGTAAAACAGTAATTTGAGGGCCTGTTTGGTGGCTCCGGAGTATAAATATGTGTGTAAGGTATAGGAATAGGATGTGAAAATTTGCGAAAAACAGATTAACTGTACAATGAGAGGTTATGATCTGATAAACGGAATTATACCGGACGAATTGCTGTTGCAAATATTCCGGCATTTGGAAACAAAGTCACGCCGCGACGCCTGCTCGTTGGTCTGCAAGAGGTGGCTCCGCCTTCAGCGTCCCGGCCGTCAAAGTATTCGAATCGGCGCCTCCGCGGCCTCCGCAGACCTCATCAAGTCGCTCAGCGTTTCCTTCCCCAACATACTATGTGTATTCGTGGACGAGAGCATCTACGTCCCGGACCCTTTACAACAGGTAATTGGATCTTGATTCTTTTTTACTGTGTGTATCTTCATCTTTAATTGGTTTATTTAGCGGTATTGGAAATTTTATACTGTAATTATTTTTGTTTGGTTTATTTGGGTCTGTTTGAGACTGGAGAGGTGTCATATTCAATCTGACATGAAAATTGCAACTGGATCTATCTTCTGCATGCCAATGATTACTTCTTGTGATGCAGGGGAAAAGGCGATGCACTGAACGCCCTGATCTTTCACAGGGCAGCTCTGGCCATGGGTCTGATCAATTTGTGTTTGAAGATAATTGGATGGAAACTAGCTGTTTGTCAGATTCTGGACTGGCAGCTCTTGGCGAGTGCTTTCCAAAACTTGAAAAGTTGACTCTTATATGGTGCTCTAGCATAAGGGACTTAGGGCTAAAGTCATTTGCTAACAAATGCACAACACTTAGATCTTTGGATTTACAGGTGATTATCTAAATTTTAATTGAGCTTCTTCTTTGTGTATGTGCGTGTTAAATAGCATCCTGTCCACTGAAATAGTAGATCGAGAATTTAGCCAAAATGCTTTTTCTCAGCTTTGGTTGGTTAAACTGAATGAGAGTCACATAGTGGAACTCAGAAGTCAGAATCAATCTAGGAGAAGGGCCATGTCATGTTAAAGGGATATTATGGGTAGGAAAGTGAGTTTTGAATTTGTCAATAATAAAAAAAAATTGTTATTTGACATACCGTGTCAAAATCATAATATATTTTAGAAGCTTAAGTGCTGGTATTCTTCTCATTCTTCTATGTCAACAACCAAGCCCCCACGACTCCTTGTATCCTTTCTATAACTTAAAATAGCTTCTTTAGGCATGTTGATTGAATGGTGTTAAAAATTTGATAAGCAGCTATTGTTTAAGAGCCTCGTTAGTACATTCTGATTGCTCTTTTCACATGGTCTATCACTAAGTGTTTTTAATATCTTCTTCTTTAAGGGTTCCTACATTGGTGATGAAGGTTTAGCCGCTGTAGGAGAATGCTGCAATTTTCTTCAGGATTTGAATTTGCGGTTTTGTGAGGGATTGACTGACACAGGACTGGTTCAGCTGGCCCTCGGCCGTGGGATGAATTTGAAATCACTTGGTATTGCTGCTTGTGCTAAGATTACCGATAACTCATTAGAAACAGTGGGATGTCACTGCACATCTCTTGAATCTCTGTCACTGGACTCGGATGTCATCACCAACAAAGGCTTGCTTGCCGTGGCAGAAGGATGCCCTTGGTTGAAAGTTCTGAAACTACAGTGCGTAAATATTACAGATGAGGCTTTAGAAGCTGTTGGTGACTCCTGTTTATCATTGGAGGTATTGGATCTAAATGACTTCCAGAGATTCACAGACAGGTCTCTTTTTCTCTCTCAAGATACATAGTCTATGTTGCTTATTTTATTGCATTTCAGTTTAGATGTTTGAAACACCCTATTTTTCCCTTCTTGAATTACAATCTTAAATCTACTATCAGGGTCAATTAACTTTTCAATGACATCACACAGTTGTATAAGCATTTGGTCTTAGTCTCACCATCTTGAAGTGAATCATTAAGACTGGAAGAAATATTTTTACTTCTATAACTTTGTATCCACTGTTTAATGTGACTTATTTATATATGGTTATTTGACAGTAAATGGCTAGCCCAATGAAATAAGCATCAAAGATGAATTATAAATGTCTATGCCACATTAAAAGGAGTGCAATATGTTATCTAATACGCTTTCTAGTATCCAACCAGTATTCTGGGTCTGTATTGCATTTCTTCTATCCGTTTTTGCAGTAGCAGCCTTGTACATCCTTTGATAAGTCTTTTAGTTTCTTTCTATACTGAATTCCATTTCTTTGTGGATCGGTAATGGAGACTATAAGAAGATCAACTTAAGATGGATCATTTTCTAGTTTACATATAGACTTTTCTGGATACATGTACAGGAGCCTGTATGCCATTGGGAAAGGATGCAAAAATTTGAAAACTCTTATGCTGACCGATTGCTACTCCCTAAGCAACGAGGGTTTAGATTTTATAGTTGTTGGTTGCCCAGAGCTTATGCATATCGAAGTAAATGGCTGCCACAATATTGGAACTGATGGATTGAAGTCTATCGGAAAATTCTGCACGTAAGTGTCAAGCCTCCATCTTGTCCATTTGTCATTTGTGTTTGTTGTCTCTGTGTTTTCTATGATTTTATCCTATATGAGGGTAGGGACTGGATCCAAGAAATATCCCTTTCATTGTGTTCTTGGTTTGCTACTTTAATTGATTTTGATT
The DNA here is from genome assembly GCA_963675135.1 of Galeopsis tetrahit. Lineage (NCBI taxonomy): Eukaryota > Viridiplantae > Streptophyta > Magnoliopsida > Lamiales > Lamiaceae > Galeopsis > Galeopsis tetrahit. The sequence goes on along the minus strand of OY776128.1, from coordinate 52,127,710 downwards.
TTTGATGTTGGAATATCCTGCAGTTTGCTTTCGGAATTAGCTTTGTTTTACTGTCAGAGGATAGGAAGCGATGCACTATGTGAAATTGGTAAAGGATGCAGGTTCTTGCAAGCTGTTCATTTGGTAGATTGCTCAGCTGTTGGAAATGATTCCATAGCCAGTATAGCTAAGGGGTGTAAGAACTTAAAGAAGCTGCATATTCGCCGATGTTATGAGGTGTTCTTTTCTTTTACTTCCTCTCATTTCAACATACCATATTTGGAAGTCTTGTTCCCACATACGTATTAAATATGAGATGAAGTAAATTAACTTTTTTTTTTGGGGTGTTCGGATAAATCCTTTTATTTGTTCTGTTCTATTTAAGTAAATTTATTTTTCTTGTGTTACATACAAGAGAAGGAAAAGGCCAGTTAGTTAGGGCTGGGTATTTGGACTTTCTAGTGGCAGTTAGTGCTTAGCAGTTTAGTAGTTAGTGTTCTGTTTTGGATATTGTATATAAACCTCTTGTTCTCTTTGTGAGGGGTGTTGATTCAGATTAGGAAATACGGCTTTAAGCTTGGGCGGAATAACTTCCGTGGTCCTTGTTTCTCTGTTACTCATTGCCTCTAACCTCTTGTTCATTTTGTGAGGGGTGTTGATTCAGCTACGTGCTTTGTTTGTGCTGGAGACCCTAAGCAAAAATTGCGGAGAAAATGCATTTCAGCAGATTGTTGGGCAGGATATATTACATGGTTAAAATTGTTAAGAAAAAGCCATATTTAAACGTGAGGGAGAGATTCTAGTGCTGCTCAATTCTTGGTAAGAAGCTTTAGGGGGTCCTAGAGGAAGGTTTCCCCAGTATTATGCTGCTTAACAATGAACTGATGGGGTAGAGTTTCCACCTCCGATAGTGCAACCTACTTCTCCATACGAGGAAGCTGCTGTTCGAGCTTCTCTTGACCGCCTTGGGGACAAAGCGATTTTCAAGGGGGGTGGAATTGTTACGTATAAGAGAAGAAGGAAAAGGCCAGCTAGTTAGGGCTGGGTATTTGGGCTTTCTAGTGGCAGTTAGCACTTAGCAGTTTAGTAGTTAGTTAGCAGATTAGTAGTTAGTGTTCTGTTTTGGAAATTGTATATAAACCTCTTGTTCTCTTTGTGAGGGGTGTTGATTCAGATTAGTAAATATGGCTTTAAGCTTGGGCGGAATAACTTACGTGGTTCTTGTTTCTCGGTTACTCCTTGCCTCTAACATCTTGTTCTTACAACCTCTCTTTATTTTTTTCACATGATCGATTGAGTTGATATTCTGGTGGATGCCAATGGCTGTTGCAATGGTCCCCCGTTCTCTAGTCTGCTTAGTTGATATCCTAGGAAATGCTTGCTTAAACTTTATTTATGTTTAGACAATGATGCAAATATATCATAACTGGTGGCATCTGGAAGTGATAAACTGTTATTTTAGATGAAACTCCACATTTGTGGATACCCTCTTGGCTATGTGGAGTTTCTTGAACTTTTTAGACATTTTATAACAAATTTGCATATAGGTCACAGAAGCCCAGGTCTTTATTATCATTTGTATAGAGACGTTATTTTGTTTTCTTCAGCAGAATCATTCTCTTGCATGTTACAGTCCAGCTTACTCCTATAATCCCAAATTATTGAGTGCATTTTCCAGGTGGGCAACGCTGGATTAATTGCGGTTGGTAAAAACTGTAAATTTCTCACTGACCTCAGTCTACGATTCTGCGACAGGTTAGAAATCCCCCTCTTCTCACTCTTCTTTCCAATCATGTAGTATATTATTATTCAACTTACTTGGCTGTCTGAAATGTTGTTTTGTCAATTTATTCTATCATCTTCTTTATTATTAATTTATAATGCTGCATTTGAGTACTTAGGGTTGCAAAATATGTTATTTGTTTAATTATATCCAATTAAGTTTTGGTCTAAGCTATCATCAAGACTACATTTCAGAACATGGAGAGTTCTAAGATATTCATTTTCATATTGCTGGTTCTCTGATTGGCTGGTTGCTGCTCTGGTACTCAGGCTTTTGTTTTGTCTTTTATCATAGGCTGTTTGCTCAAGGCATAACGGAAAAAAAAAAAAACTGTTCATATCTTTGTCCAGCATGATTCAAATTATGATTTCGCTAGATATGCTCATTCATCTATACCTTCTGCTCCTGCTGCTTATTTCGTTTCTCTAATTTTCTACGCGTATTCTGTATAACTGGTGAACTTATATAATTCATATCTTAAAAATAACCTTACAATTCCAGATTATTATGGACGTCTTGTTAATAAGAGATCACTGATTCTTGGTGTGCTACTAAACTGGCTTTAGCATGAATATAGCAACTTCAAATAATTTGAAGAGCTGCGGTTGTGCATTTTCTGCTTCACAAGAATCACAACAAAATAAGATGAATAGATACCAATTTTAGGTTTAGCAGGTATCTGACTGAACTAGTGATGATTTAGATATATGATTTTGCCAATGCCCATTTTCCTTGGAACACCGGTCTATTGTTGACCTTATATCCTAGATCTGAAATTTCTTCTGTAATATTATCAGGATCGGAAATGCAGCAATGATTGCAATAGCTAAAGGCTGCTCCTTGCATCATTTGAATGTTAGTGGCTGTAGCAAAATTGGAGATGCTGGAATAATAGCTATTGCTAGAGGCAGCCCTCAACTCATTTCTTTGGACATAAGTGTTCTTCAGGTTTGTCTCTATACTCTCTCATAATTAATGAATTCACATTACAGGAGAAAACATTGTACACTTTAAATAAAATAAATCACGAACTCACAAATAATATCAAGATATTCAGAAACTCAATATGCAAGAGAAGGAACATCATGTTTTTTGGTACAAATTCATGCAGTCTAACAGTTTCTGAATTTATTTTACATTATTTTGAGTTCATTGTTGCATCAGATGATTATTATATTAGTGTGATGATTTGGACAAAATTGAATTAAACTTGTTTTGGATCCTACAGAGTGTGGGGGACAATGTGATGGTTGAGATAGGTGAAGGATGCCCATTACTCGAGGATGTCGTTATATCACATTGTCACCAAATAACAGATTTTGGTGTTAGCTATCTTTCAAGGAAATGCAAGTTGTTGGAATCGTGCCACATGGTTTATTGCCCCAACATAACGGAAGCTGGAGTTGCAACAGTGATTGCAAATTGTACCCAAATAAAGAAGATACTCATTGAGAAGACAAAGGTTAGTTCCAGGACCAAAAGACGAGCTGGGTCCATCATCAATTACCTCTGCGTCGACCTTTAAATCCCGAATTTGAGTTTGCAGAAGCAGATGGAGAGGGAGAGAAGTTGAGTGTAGGCTGCATTCCATCTAATAAAATCCACACAATCATAGTGTGTGAAAGTTAAGGTGATTCTACATCTGGTGCATAGGATGCAAGGGAGCTTGATTGTGTTCTTACAGCTAAAGAACATACAAGTTGAAGACAAAGTCAATTTCCTTTAAATGATGTGTCTATAAATGATGTTTACTCTGGTTATGAGTGGTTTTTTAAATTTGGTTTTTAAATTTCTGAATTTTAAAATCGTACTAATATGTTTGTTTTTTTTTTTTTTTTTATTGTCAAATCAATATATATAATTGAATAAAACTATTTTATTACTCCTCTTTGAGTGAAATTATAATAATTGTGAGATTATAATAGTTTAACACTATGTCAAATCAATAAGTTTTATAAAAGTTTTTTTTAAAAATCGATTTTATGTCTCAGCTAATATTTTCAATGAACACGATTAATATAAAATATCTGTGATGTTTTTTTTTTCACTCATACTAATTATTTAGTAAAATGATTTGTAGTATCTAAAAATACATTTGATTTCTATCCGTAATTGTTTTTTTTTCTTTTGTGAAAAACCTACCCTTTTTATGATTTTTTTTTCTTTAAACTGAAATTTTAAAAGTTGAGTATAAAACTCAATTGTAGGGTACAATCATTTGGTTTTAATATAATTGATTAAAAATTTAATGAGGAAATTTTATTTTTAGTCTTATAAGTTTGAGATATTCCAAAATAAATCATTTAAGTTTCAACTTTACAAAATACAAAATACGTCCTTTACCTTTCAATTTTAATATTTTTTTACATCAATTTTAATCCTTTATGTTTTAATTTATTATAAAATGCCACATATCATGCCACATCACTCTCTTCTCTCTATATATATATATTAAAAAAATGTAAAACTAATAACACTCCAAAATATTTTATAGACACCTTATAATTTTAAATATAAAAATAGATGTATATAAAATGACTAAATAACTCTTATATAAAATAAATAGTAAATTAATTTTAAAAAATAACTTGAAATTGGTATAATACTTTTATTTATTTTTACTTTAATTGGTTTATCTATGATTGGTCAATTTATATTATTGAATATTAATTATTCGTCGATTCAAGAAAGTTCGTGGCCAAGTAGAGGAGTGCAACATTTTTAGACATTATTTTTGTCATAGTTTCAAAAATAAAAATAAAACTAAAAGAAAATAATACGAAAAAAATGAGGATAATGGGCTAGATACTTTAGGGGTCATTTGGACTTTCTCTTATGATTTTTTATTATAAATTAAATCACCCCTTTCTTCTAGCTCATTTGTAATTTAATTTAAATTTTAATTAGTGATTTATTAAAAATATATCAAGTTAAATTTGAGCACAATTTTTTACAAGGAAGACTAAATATTAGTGATTTATTTGTAATTATTTAAAAATTTAGATTAAATTAAAAATAAGTGAAATTGATTATTTTGTTTACAATTTACTCTTTTTTAATTATATCCTGTATAGTGATGATTTAATTTGCAATTTACTTTTTTTTTAGTTATATTCGGTGTTTGTGTCGGGAGTAAAATTTGAGTCCATTAGCACCTAGTATTATACTATTAGTTAAACAAATGTATGTGAACCCAATTTAGAATGCAGTTGAAAGAAAAATCAAATTATCTTGGGACATTGCACTGATCCACGAAATACGAAAATATATCCAAAATAAATCTATTTTTATATTTAAAATTATAAGTGTCTATAAAATATTTTGGGGTGTTATAATGAAATAAAACATAAAGGATTAAAATTGATGTAAAAAATGATTAAAATTGAAAGGTAAATGACGTATTTTGTAAAATTGAAACTTAAATGATTTATTTTGAAATGTCTTAAACTTATAAGACTAAAAATTAAATTTCCTCAAATTTAATTAAACAATTAAAAATATATACAAATAACTTAAAATATATTTTATCTATTATTCCCTTACAACTAATTCTAAATCTTCTCACTCCATTTCTTTCTCAATTTCATTCTACTAATTTTCTAATAATTTTATTTTCTTTATTGATTTTTTTCTTTTTCTCCCTATTATTTACTACTCCATATTTCACAATAACTAACGGCTTATTTTTCTCTCATTTCTCTTTAACCTTTTTCTTTCAATATTTTTTTTTAAAGAAAACGTGAATTAAATAATTTTTTTTATATTTATTAAATAATTCATGTTTAAATTACTTCTTATTTTTGTTTTTTTAATTTACAACTTCAATTTAAATATAATTTTCACTACAAGAAAATAATTAATTGGCTAAAGAATATTTTGTAGGCAATAATTTCAATTTTGTAGGCAATAATTTTAATTTTGTAGGCATTTATATTTACCTACAGAATACCAACGAAAACCATTCGTATGGAATTCGCTTGTAGGTAATTTGTGTTGCCCACGAAAATTTAATACGTAAGCAATTACCTATCACATTTTCGTAGCAAGTCCATAACATATCAGTAGGTAATATGATTACCAATAATAAGTGAAATTTCATAGATAAATATCAACTACGAAACATTTCGTTGATAATTCTGTAGGCAAATTTGGCAACAAACATTTCAGTGGAAATTTTTTTAATATATATTTTTAAATTTTTTTATTAATAAATTATTTTTTTGGCATTAGCCTACAAAATAAATTCATTCAAAATTGGACCAACCGGTCCAACCCTGAATCGATCACAAAATCGATTCAAAAAGTGTTAAAATATACACACATTTTAAAATACAAACTTAGGTGCACATTAGGCCCGTTTTATAATGTTTTTTCTCTCATATTTCTTATACTCCTTATTCGAACAAAAAATTTATGTTTGTTGGTTAGTAACTTACTAATACTACTACTTTTATATTATTTTTTCTCTTATGTTTTTTCTACTCTTTCGATGTGTAACATAATAAAGTTCATATGCTTATTTGTTAGTAACACTATTGTTTTTCTAAGTTCCTAGCTAATTTAGTAGGTAATACAATTAGATAATTTATAAATATAAATAGCTAGAAAATTTTTTGTTGGTAAATTAAAAAAAAAATCACCTATAACCATTTTGGTAGGGAAATGCGATTTTGCCTACAAATTATTTTGTAGGTAAATTAATATTTTTTAAATTTCTAGCTAATTTTGTAGGTAATACAATTAGATAATTTATATATATAAATAGTTAGGAAAGCTTTTGTTGGTAAATAAAAAAAATCACATACAACCGTTTCAGTAATTTATACATATAAATAGCTAGGAAAGTTTTCGTTGGTAAATAAAAAAAATCACCTACAACCGTTTCGGTAGGGAAATGCGGTTTTGCCTACGAATTATTTTGTAGGTAAATTACCATCAAATATTTTCTTGGTAATTTCATGGGTGAAAATGTGTAAAATAATTTATAAATATCCGTAGGCAATTCTCAATATTTAAAGACGAAATTATTTTCGTTGAAATTTTTTGTAGGCAATTCAATAATTTCTTGTAGTGTTTGAACAATAATTTTTTCTCTTTCATTTGTATATTGAACTTATAAAATATTTAAATATAAAAAATATGAACACAATATAATCTAACTTAAATGAATACACAAAAACTTATATGCAATATTGCATATATGTGATATTGACCAATTAAATCAATTGAACTGAAAATATTGACTTATTAAGTCAATAGGCTGAAAATATATATTATTGGGCCACCATTAATTCATTTGGGTTAATTCTTAATTTATTTGTCAACTGGCCCATTTGTGTTCTAATTTTGACCAAAAATTTTAACCCGTTTATTTTACCAGTTTTTGTGATTTTTTATCTTTTATTTTATTGCCGAACGCGGGATATTAAATGTAGTAATTCAAATTGTAATATGTAGTAACACACATTATTTTATGTAGTAATAATAAAAACTATTTTATATAATAATACAAATTCTTTTATTTAGTAACACGTTTTTTTCTAGTATTTTTGTTAATGTAGTAACTCACATTATAATATGTAGTAACATATATTATCGCATTTAGTAAACACAATAACCATGTTGTAATGCAAATCATTTGATAAAGTTACATATAGTAACAAACGCATATTCAATGTAGTAATTCAAACTGCAGTATGTAGTAACATATAATTTTTTATATATTAATACCGATTCTTTTATGTAGTATTTTTTTTCTATAATTTTTATTGATTAAGTAACTCACATTATAACATATAGTCACATATATTATTGAACGTAATAATATAAAATAACTTGATCCATAATAATTATTAAAGAATATTTAAAGAAATAGAAAATATTTAAAAATTAAGGCCGTCGTAAATTGCAGCGTTCGGTCGCGGTTTGGGGTGGTCGAAAATTGCTCGGAGAAAACGACTAAGTACAATTTCTACTGATGAGTGTATTTATAAAAAATATAGGTGTACATTAAACTGTCAGTGAGTGTATTTATAAAAAATATGAGTATAAATGAGTGGAATACATATATGCAATACTTTCCACCATACTAGCACAAATGAATATGGTTTGCACTTTGCGGGTCTCTTTAAAAAAAAAAAATTGGTTGCGGGTAGCAATCCGCAAACAGCAAACGTGCCATATCGAGTTATTTAAAAAAAAAAGTATTTATATATATATATTTTTCCTTTTCATTTTATTTATATTGGAAAAAATGTCGTCTCGAGAATCAGTTCAATTATCTCTCTTCAAATCTACACTACAAAATCAAAATTAGAAGGGGGAAAAATGCCGAGTGGTTGCTACATCAGAGCTCTGTGGATTCTCAACAATCAAGATTTTGTTGTTTTCTCCAGGTACTTTCTTTTTCCTGTTTGTGCCAAATCGTTGGATGAGAATAAACATCTCTAAGTAATTTTTGGATAATTATATCAGGAAGTTTCCAGTGGTGGAGAAGCGGTGGCGCGCGGCTTGTGAGAAGGAAGGAGATGATGATTTTAAGTATCATTCGTTGCCCAATGAATCGGAGTTGGCTGCTGCTTTCATTGACCGCAAAAAGCGGTTAGTTTAACCTTTTTTTTACTTTAAGTGGAAAATTCTAGTTTGATTTGTTTTCTTAAAATCTGTGTTCCCGTAGCTCCATTTTTTGCATTTTCGTTTGGAAAATGTAAATCCGTGTGCTATGATTTTTTTATGATACTTAGGTATACAAAGCTTGTAAACTGATGATAGTCGTACCTTGTTTTGTTTCATATGTTTAATTCGATTTTGTTTTTAGGAATTAAGTACACCATTCACTATTGCTTTCAACTATGACAGACAGAGTCTTATTGCTATTAGTAAAGGGAAATATGAAGATACTAAGGGTATGTTTGTTTTGGGATTACAGTGGGCTGAGGAAATTTTGGACATAGAAATCCTAGGATTTGAAAATCCTGATGAATAATTAAAATGTATGTTTGTTTTGAGATTTAATAGATAGGATGGTAGGAAAGTTGATTGATGTTGTATTATACTATTATTATATTATTATGAGTGTATGGGGAAAGTAAAAAGGTAGATAATGCGAGTGTATTGTGAGAATAAAAATGAGAGTAGTACTGGGTGATAAACTAGAGTAGAATTATTAGCATTTCAAATTCCTTATTTTGAATCCGAAAACAAAAAAAATATTTGAGATTGTAATGTCCAAAGTCCACCCGGGATAGTCTCAAAACAAACATACCCTAAAGTTTTGGGAACTAGAATTTACATAATTATTTTATACGGTGGTTTTAGAAAACTATATTCTGATAGCAGGGATTATTAAGCATATCAACATATTTTATGCTTATATATATTGCTTCATATTTTATGTGTTATGACATTGGAGTGATATTATGACTTATGTGCACAGACATTGTTAGCATGTGATATTTTTTTGTTTTCTTATGTTTGCTAAGGTTCATATTTGAGAAGGGAAGATACTGCAATTCGAGAACATAAATTTTCAGCTTGTAACTTTTAATAAGATTTATGTGGATCACTGGATAGTTTTTTCGTCATTTTGATTTATAGATTAATATTTCACAGTTTTATTCGTTCATCTTTTCCTTTCAAGAGACATAAAGCATAAACTCTACTGTGTTTTTAATCTTCGTCATTCACCATCTTACCCTCTGTCTGTAGCTATACAATAACATTTGCTGGTTGCTATCTTGTTTGTGATATGGGATACTTTTGTAGTTTTTTGTTCCAGGTTGGGTGTTTTTCTCTTCTCCCTCTCTGTATCTCTCTCTTACATTTGGGAGGGGGGTGGGCAGAGTAATTTTATGCTGCCAATTTTCCTGAAATGTATACTATGCTAATTTTATGCAGTGCTTGTGCATTTTATCATTAACTCTGATGATTGTAACAATTGCATTGAACGATGAAGGGAGGGGTCGGCTCGAGGGTTTGGCTTACGTCTAAGCCAATCTGTTAAAGGATCAGATTCATGGGTTGACGATCCAATCACGCGTCATATAATTAGTTTGTCCATCAGTAATGAAGATAAAGGGGAGAATAATCTCTTGTGGCCTCTAGTGTTGCATATAAAGGGTCCCTATTCAATTCTTATGTTGCCTTTGGTTGGACCTCATCATTTGAAATCCTATTCAACTATGTGCAATAGACCAGACTGTGGGAGTGCTATTGGGGCAGATGAGAATTTATCTTCCCTCCTCATTGGTCTTCCATCCATCACAGGGTATGGTAAGTTGTACTTTTACGTTCTTGATAATACCTTTTCTGTTTGCCAAGCAATCCATTTGATTTAATGGATGTGAATATGTGTTGCATTGCTCTTTTTCGGATTTATGAATCTTAAGTTTTTTTAAATTTGCCAGTCATCATAAAAAAGAGTTTACACATATGTCATCTGTCCTTTAATTCACTTCTACAGTATAAAAAGTCCATTTTCTATTCTTATGTTTTTCAGCCATTACGCTGTTGAAAAGTCATGGACTGGTGATCTTGCTCTCAATTTTCCTAGAGTATTGGGCAAGAGATGGTGCTTTCATTGAAATATTTCTCCAAATGAACCCCCCTCTTGCCCCCCACTCTCATCAATCCCCTGCTATAACACATTTTGCCACATAGTTTTTGTTTCTTTGTTTTTGGCTTTTCCCCAAATTCGTTCCCCATGTTATCATCCCTCAGCTGTTGTATGCCACCGCTTGATTGAATTATCTTCCAACACATATTTATATATGGTGTCAACCATCTCAAACTGTTCTTTGGTAGCTTGCTTGTTTAATCCTATCAATTGTTTTCAACACTAATTGGAGACCAGTCCTTCATGAATTGACTGAATTAGGGCGTTCACTGTGGCACAAACAATTGGAGACATTATACTTGGTGATGCAGTGGAGCCGGAAGTAGTTGTTGCTGCATCCCCCTCAGTGGGAGGGCTGCTGGATTCCCTCACGGGTAGCATGGGAATATCCGGCATCTCGGCAAGAGCAAAACCTGTAGCTGCACCTGTTGCAGCATCCACTATTTCTGGGACAGCTGCGATGGGAGCTGTATCTGATGCTCCCAAGATGGGATCAAGGCCCTTGGATAAGGATGTACTCAGGTCTTTCATCAGTAGCGCAATGCCCTTTGGTTGGTACTCTTTCTTTTGGTTATTTTATTTCAGAGGCTTAATTGCTGTTAAAATCACCACCTTTTCGTAAATTGCAATTTAATCTAAACTTATGAATTTTGGAAAATAAAACCTCAATTTAAAAAAAAAAAATACAATTTGAACTTCTGGGCGGATGGACTCTTGCCCATTTCTGATGTGTCATCCTACTTGGCAACAATTAAATCCTAAATGACGTCATTCAGCCTAGAAATGGGCAAGAGTCAATCTGCCTGGAAGTTTGAATTGCAAATTTTTTAAAATAAAATTGGGGTTTAATTTGCCAAAACTCACAAGTTTCAGATTGTGTTACTATCTTTTGGTAACAATGTTCTACACTACTTATTTATCGTTCATTCTCATTCCCTTTGTCTAGGCACTCCACTTGATCTTAGCTACTCAAATATATCTGCCATCAAGACTACAGGATTTTCTTCAGCAGATATGCCCCCTGCAGATCGCAAGCAACCAGCTTGGAAGCCTTATCTTTACAGGGGGAAGCAGCGGATTTTGTTTACAATTCATGACACAGTCCATGCTGCAATGTATGATCGCGACGAGATTCCAGACAGCATAAAAATTTCTGGTCAAGTGAATTGTAGAGCAGAGTTAGAGGGACTTCCTGATGTTTCTTTACCATTGACCTGGTTGGACACTGCTCGAGTCGAGTCATTAACCTTCCACCATTGTGCTCAAGTTCCTGAGCATGGTGGTGATAAACAGTCGATTACCTTTTCACCACCATTGGGGAATTTCATCTTAATGCATTATCAGGCACTATGTTCTGTTGGACCTCCCGTAAAGGGGTTTTACCAGCTTTCAATGGTGTCGGAAAATGAAGGTGCATTTTTGTTTAAGTTGAGCCTGATGGAAGGGTATAAAGCTCCTGTAACAATCGAGTTCTGTACAGTGACCATGCCTTTTCCAAGGAGAAGGGTGGTGTCTTTCGATGGGACACCTTCGATTGGAACAGTTTCACATACTGACCACTCGGTTGAGTGGAAGATAATAGCAAACCCTCGAAGTGTTTCTGGGAAAAGCATTGAGACAACCTTTCCTGGAACCGTTAGATTTGCTCCTTTTCAAGCCCAAAGATTGCCTTCATCTGGATATGCACTTATGGCTGGCGAAGACAGTGATCTTGAATCGGAGTCTAATGTCAGCATCGTTAATGTTGAGGATTACATAGTGGAGAAAATGAACAAGAATCTTCAAGCAGTTGACCTGGAAGATCCTTTTAGCTGGCAAGCATACAACTATGCCAAAGTATGTCTTTTCCTTATTAAATATCAGCATTTTCAGTAATTTGTGATGTGATGATTGAATATCAGCATTTTCAGTAATTTGTTAGATCTGTTATGTTTGATAAACACTTCCAGCCATTTTTTCTTTGAGACACTACCTGCTTTTCTTTGAGACACTACCTGCTTTTCTTTGCTGAGACTTATATTTCATAAAGATGACTAATCATGCTTGTTATATTGTTAGCTTCAATATCCTATTTGTACTCCCATTTTTTGTCCATATGGACATTTGGTTTTTCTCATGTTAGCATTAATTCCCTGTTCACAGGTTTCTTTCAAGATGACGGGACCTTCTTTGTCAGGAATGTCTATTGATCCTAAATCTGTAAGTCTCTGCAATCACAGTTGCCCTTTAGATGGAGTTCTATAATGCCATTTTTGTAATTTGTAGTTTGGGTGTTTACAGTTAAGTTCTCTATGCAGGTAAGCTTATTTCCAGCAGTTAAGGCACCAGTCGAAGTTTCAGCTCAGGTAATTGAGCTTTGGTGACTGATTTTCTAGTAGGTTGTTTCTGAAATTATTTTGGCAGCCAACATGTTAACTTGAACCTTAATCGGTATCATACTAAGGTTTTGTTTGGATTGAGGGATTTGGCCCTGTGAATCAAAACTAGACACTCCAAATCCATCCTATTTTTTTTGGCATCAACGCCTTGAATTTCTGGATTTTGAATCCCTCTTGGGTCAAGGGGATTTCAACTTGTTCCTTTCGGATTCAAATCCACTCCAAAATCAAGTGGATGTTTCATCTAACCATATATTGGAATACACAACCTAAACTTACTTTTGCTAAGCATTGTTAGCCGACTTTTGAATGTTTCCTCATTCATGTTTAAATTCAATAGGTTACTTCTGGAGATTATATTTTGTGGAATACATTGGGAAAATGTCCCGTTGCTGCCACACCACAAGTGTAGAAAACCAACTATGAAATGCTCAAAACACACTGCGGTTGGCTGTGCAAATGATATTTCCCGTCACTAGGGTCTGCTCGATTGTGCTCTCCACAAAGATCTATGCCCTCAAATTTTGTCCAGTGCATGTGCCATTGCAGCGGCATGATTTACGTCAGTTGAGTGATTTGCATTGTTTAATATTTTTTCCCTAAATCATTTCGAGATATTTATATGTGTGGCTTGGGAAATCAAGGATTGCCCATTTTCTGTAACTCTATTGCATTATTTGCCTCATCTCGTATTTTATTGGTATAATTCCTCCCATAGTACATTTTATTTCATTAAAACTTCATTTTCTTGGTTTTGTTCCACTCGAGTCCTAGAACTTTGAGAGAGTTTTGCGTGAAACGGTCTCGTATGAGTTAGAGTCTCACTTTAGCATTTATACTTATTTTGTTTTAAAACATGTGATGGAATCCGTCTCCTACAAGCCTTTGATTACAACTTTTTGCTAGTTTTCAATGCTTCGTTGAAACGGATTCAGATCTCCTAATGTTAGATGATCTAAGACGCTATTTATACCCACCAATCTATTTAGTACATTCATTATTTATCCATAATATTGTTGTAATTGAATTTAAAGGTGTAAGTGAGTTAAAAGAAAATAATTGCATGGAGTACATCAATGACAACCCAGCTGATATTTTGCTCGGAGATTCAAGAAGCCAGTCAAGATTTCAAATTAAGAAAGGGTGTTAAAAGTTTATTTGCAATAATTATTGGTACGCGAATCTAGAAAATGCATGAATGAATGGAAGCAGAGAGTGATGGAATCATTGAATCGAGAATTTGGTAGTGCTGTTAAATGAATCGAGCTGCTCTCGGCTTGACTCGATAAGACTCTAGCTCGGCTTGACTCGTTCGTTAAATGAGTCGAGCTTGAGCTCGTTAGATACTCGATTTACTAATGAACTGGTTCAAGCTCGATTCATTAGGCTCGATATGTATTTTTTTCTTTTAATTTTATTAGGCTCGTTAGGCTTGACTCAACTCGTTAGACTTGTTAATGAGTTGAACTCGTTTTTTAGCTCGTCAATGTTATCGAGTTGAGGTCGACTCGTTAAAAGTTCGAGTCGAACTCGAACTTCAAGTACTCGGCTCGACTTGAATAACAACTCTGGGTAGAGGGTTGTTAAAGGAGTAGAAAATTCATGAAATTGGATGAAGGGTTAAAATTGTCAGTTATATATACTTATACTACAGTATATACTAGAGAAAAACAATTAAAAAGAAAAAAAATAATGAATTCAATATATAAAATCTAGCCAAATACTTCCATGCACGCGAGTGCTAGTGCATACCTCCTCAATTTCAATTTTTTTTTTTTTTTGAATTCAAATTATCAGCATCCATTCATTTAATTAGTTCACTTCCCAAATTATTTTTTACTATAATTATCTGCACTTACACATTTAATGAGTTCACCTCCAAATATTTTTTTTACAGCGATTATATATACTCGCTCATTTTATGAGTTCACCCCAAAAACATTTTTTTACCACGATTATCTGCACCCGCTCATTTTATGAGTTTACTCCCAAATTATTGTTTTATCACGATTATCCCGCTCATTTTATGAGTTCACCCCAAAATAATTTTTAAAAAATAATCACACTTAAAAAAATTATATTATCTTTTTATTAATTTACACAAAATATAATAAAATAAACTCTAATTTATATATTTACAATATACAGACGAGTTATTGTCGAGTTACCGTCGATTCACCACCAAGTCACCCATACTTTTTAAAAAAAATTGTAAAAATATAATTAATAAAAAACATCGAAATTAGCCACAAATCTCGATTTTTTTCTTTTTAATTTTTTTTCTCCTCATCTTTTCCCTTTTTCTTTTCATTTTCAATTTTTTTTTTCAAATTTTTTTTTCTTCGTTTTTTGTTCTTTTACTTTTTTTTTCCCGCCTTTCTTTTTCATTTTTTTCATGTGTATTTTTTTAATCTTAATACAAAATAATATTATAGTCGGTCGGCGGTGCACATGAATTTCAATTTTAAATTGATGAGTAAAGGACCTGCCGAAAATTCATGTCGATCGGTGGGTGACCCAGCCACCACCATATTCGACCACCCCTTCGACGGCGACGACGGCGCTTCCGTCCCGACCGCTTAAGCCCGAGACCCCTCCTCAAATCGCAATCGTGATTCTTCAATTCCATGACCATCGACATCATCTTCCATCTCGGCCACGATCCATGGCGGTCGAAAACCTCTGCTCATTTCGACCACCGGCGCGACTGCTTCAATCAATCTCCTTTGTGTTCGCGATCCAGGAGCTTCTCCGGCATCAATGGCGCTCGCCTGCAACACTCAAGTCGACGCCACTTCGCTCTCGTTGTTCATCTTTGTCCAAATCGAAGCTACATTGCTTCGTCTTCTTCACCATGCTCCTGCGCAGCCTCTTCCTACGGTTGACGACGGTCCGACGGAGGACTGTGAGTATGTTGTCGATGGATCTCTGATTAGCCGGCACTCGGAGCCGGTGAGTTTGTCGATGAAATCTCAGGCGGCGACTGCTGACCTAGGGTGCCCTTCTATTTGGCTAGGATTCTCTTCAATTGGGCTTGGTAATGTGCACCCCCTATTTTCTTCAGTACACCCCGGTCTGCACTCCCTCCACTTTTTTATGGTATTATTGTTAGTGATATTTGTATTGCTAGTTATTGATTGTAGTATTACTATTAATACACTATTGAATTAATATTAATGATTATTGATTACTGTATTATTGATTATTAATTGTGGTATTATTGGTTATTGTTTATGGTATTACTGACTGTGTGAAATTATTTATTATTACTTAAGACATTGCTGATTATTATTATTATTGTTTATGGTATTATATATTATTGTTTATGGTATTATTGATAATTATTTTTTATATTACTAAATATAATTTGATTTGTGAAATTATTTGTTATTGTATAAGATATTAATGATCAATGTTCATGGTATTACTAATTACTGTTCATTCCTTTATGGTATTACGAATAATTATTTTTTGGTATTACTTTATATAATTAGATGTGTGAAATTATTTGTTATTGTATAAAATTTTACTGATTAATATTAATGGTATTACAGATTACTGTTCGTGGTATTACTTTTTTTTTTTTTTTGATTACAAGTTAAATACCCCATCCCTTTTTTCCCCTCCCCATGACTCGAACCCAGGACCTGTGGCCTAGGTAGTGGTGCTCTAACCACTTGAGCTATCCCACTTTGTCCGTGGTATTACTAATAATTGTTCTTGGTATTATTGAATATAATTAGATGTGTGCAATTATTTATTATTGTATAAGATATTACTGATTATTGTTAATGGTATTACTGATTATGATTTATGGTATTATTGGTTATTACTTATTGTACTAGCGACTATAATAAAATTATACATATAATATTATTTTATATTAAAAAAAAATTTAAAATACTAAAGAAAAAAAAAGCAGGAAAAAAAATGAAGAAATAAAAAGTTTGAAATAAAAACTGAAAATGGAAAAAAAAAATAAAAAGAAAAAAATTTGAGATTTGTGACTAATTTCGATAGTTTTTTTAATTATGTTTTTACGATTTTATTTTTAAAAATATGAGTGATTTAGTGGTGAATCGACGGTAACTCGGATGCAAATTGTAAATGTATAAATTATGGTTGATTTTATTATATTTTGTGTAAATCAATAAAAAGATAATATATTTTTTTAAATATAATATTTTTTTAAAAAATATTTGGGGTGAACTCATAAAATGAGCGGGTGTAGATAATTTGTGGGTGAACTCATAAAGTGAGTGGGTGCAGATAACTATAGTATAAATATAATTTGGGGTGTGAACTCATAAAATGAGCGGGTGCAGATAACTGTGGTAAAAAAATAATTTGGGGATGAACTCATAAAATGAGCGGGTGTAGTTGTAAAAAAAATGATTTGGGGGTGAATTCATAAAATGAGTGGGTATTGTAATAAAAATATAATTTAAGGGTGAACTCATTAAATTAGTGGGTATAGATAAAATATAAATTAAAATTAGAGGGTACGGATGCACACAAGTGTTACCCTATAATTTAATATTACCATTTTTTTAATTAATCTATCTATTTATATTAATTACATGCAACGAAATTATATGAAGTTAATGAGATTAATGAATGTATAAAACTAATATTAATTTCATTATAATAATTGTGTATAATTAATTATATGAAGTTAATGCTTGTATAAATATAATTATATATTTATTGAAGGTGCATATTGAGTAGTGTGAAAATTGCTTGAAATTCATGTGTTTATTTTGCATAATTTTGAGAATTTTGTTTCATTATTCACACTAAATTGACTAATTGCACTTGAAATGAGAAAGGTATGTGTTTTGCTACTTTTTAGGTAAATTGAACTTATTTGGAAGCAAAATACGTGTCTGAGCATTCATGAAGTCAAGAAGATAATTGCACCATTGGATGCGTCTCGAAAAAATGAGTGGAATGAAAAAAAGAATCAAGTCAATCGGAGGTCGGAAGCTCAAGATATGATCGATACGATAAAATGCGAAATTGCAGCAGAATCCACTCGGGCAGCCGAGTCAACCCACTCGGTTGACCGAGTGAAATCTGCTTCCAGAGCATTTTCTGGACTTCCATCTCACTCGGTTGACCGTTTGAGGTCACTCGGTCGACCGTTTGAACCCGTTTCTGCGCGGAAATTCGAGAATTTTAAAGGATTTCAAGGGCTTAAATGCAAATTTCGTCTCAAACATTCTTCCAAGCTATAAATAGCTCCCCAAATCAGATTTTTGAAGGGTTTTGCCTCACTTCTACACACTCAAGCCCTAGTTCATTCTCCTCCAACATGTGAGAAATAGAGGAGCAATTACCTTAGGTTTGAGAAGCTTATCTCCTCAAACACACTCTTCATTTTTATGCTTTCTTAGTTTAGAATCATTTGAGCATTTCATTTTCATGTAATAATGGAAGAATTTCAAGACTCTCAAGGTGATATTTTTCTTTTATTTAAGCTTTGTATGGTAAATTTCTTGTTTATTTATATTTCTTTTGTTGTTTT
This sequence comes from Galeopsis tetrahit, assembly GCA_963675135.1. NCBI lineage: Eukaryota > Viridiplantae > Streptophyta > Magnoliopsida > Lamiales > Lamiaceae > Galeopsis > Galeopsis tetrahit. The sequence continues at coordinate 52,109,429 of OY776128.1, read as the reverse complement.
AGCCATGGGTGTTTTCTCAAACACCATGGGCTAAGCTTTTTATGCTTTGAGTGTTTGAAAACATGTGAATATTGAATGTGTGTATTGTTTATGCTTTGATTATTGTTGATATTTTGATTATTGCTTCTCTTATTGGGATTTATTGGTGCTTTGTGTATTAGCTTCTATTAATCCGTATTTTGAGGCATGTTTAGCGTAGACGAGAGTTACATGAGCATGTTTAAATTTATGGTGTGAGTTGTTGGTATACAAATGCGTTTATTATACTTTTAATTCGTCGAGAGAGAGTTAATTGTATTAGAACCCCATTAAGAGACATTAATTACTTGAATGGTTATTTGGGTAGTTGGTGAGGATTAGGAAGATGTCTTATTACCGGGTTTGGGAACACCTTAGACGTAAGACTATAGTACCCTAAGGGAAACGATTTTCATCCTAGCATCTTGATGCTCTTAGCAAATCCAAATTGAAGCAAAAAAATGGTATAAGCAATTCCTCTTAATTTCACTAGGTAGAGAACACCCGAAGCATTCACACACTTGCACTTCTTCGAATCTAGTTCGTAGTTGTTATTTGTTCTTACTTGTCATTTTATTGTTTTGTTGATTTAGTTGTTGAATTACTTGTTAGTCTTTACATTGTGTTTAGTTTAATTTATTGTCTTTAGATTATTGTTTAGATTTAGTTTTGCATCCAACTCCCAAAACTGTAGCTACATTAGTTATGACGACGTGACGACGTACAACTCTAGGGATCCATTGCACTAGTCCACCTTCCGTGGTTCGATACTACTTGGTCGAAATACTTACGTGTATACTACTACGATCCCTTATGCTTGAGGGGAAGTAGTTAGTCAAAATATTTTGCCTAAAAATCGTTCAAGTCACATATGTATTTATACATATACTACATATTTTAAATACTTTTATTATATAAATATAGAAAAAAGGGATATATGATATAAACAAAATTATTTTTACTCCAACCTCAAGTATTTGGAAAAATTAATTTTTATTTTATTCTAATGGGAAAATGAGACTATTAAAATAGAAAATGAGACTATATAAGTCATACTTTATCCATATTTTATTTCACTACCCATTTGATCCGAACACATATTTTAATGTAAGAATTATTTAATACTCCTTCCATCAACATAAAGGGCATGTTTGTTTTGGGATGGGAAATTCGGATTTGAGATTTCGAAACTCCACCCCCGTTACAGTTTGAGATTTTGATTCAGGATTTCAAAATCCCACCCTATAACACTATAAAAGTCAACTCTATAAACCCTATATAAATACCTATAAAACCTATAATCCTATACTATAAAGTTAAATCCTTTTTTTTTTTTGGTCAAGCAAGAAATTGTATTAATAATAATGTCCCCCAAGGGGTAATTACATGAACACGGATGGTACCAGGAGTACCTCAATAGACAATGAAATTAGGAAACAAAAGAAAGACTAGAGAATGAGTAATACACCAGGCTCCCAGACGATGTTCTGCATCAGAGAGTACAGTAGCAATTGCCCCCTGTGCTGCAGCTACTATAACGCCCAGAGATTTAAATTTTCATCTGCGCCCGAGGGTCTGATAACCATGCCTTAAAATCGTTGTTGCTCAGGGTATGTCCGTAGCAGGAGAACCAACTCCAAAACCTGCCTTTCACTTCATCAAAGATCTGTCCTAAATTCCAGCTGATGTTTTCAAAAACCTTCTTATTTCTCCATCTCCATATGATCCAAACTAAACAAATCCATATTCCCGTCGCCACTTTACGCCCCTGCCCTTTTCCCAGCAGTCCCGAGTGTAACAAGAACTGCTCTTTAATCTGTCCGTGTAGTGGAGAACAGAGCCCAAGCCAATTGTAACATTTGTACCACAGTTGATTTACCCATTTACACCCCAGAAATAAATGGAGTGTCGTTTCAGGTTCTTCTTCGCACAACGAACACCTCGCGTCATCCAGATTTTGAATTACCTTTCTCTTGTGAAGATTCATTTTAGTAGGAAGTCTATCTTGAATAATCTGCCAAGCCAAGGTAGCTGCCTTTAATGGAACAAGTTTACTCCACACCATTGAGAGTTCTCCGCCCGTGTTTGCCCCGTCCCTGACTGATGTGTTTGCTGCTGAGATGATAGCATATGCCTCACTTGTTTTGAAGGAACCCGTGCTTTCTGCTCTCCATATCCATCTATCTTCCGTCCCGCTTCTCACTGGATACCTGTTAATAATGGACACCAATTGAAGGAGCATGTTAGTCTCCCTATCAAATAACTCTCTACGCCATACCCACTTCCACTCCCATCTCCCCTCAATCCAGCCCCCCATACTATCAATACAACTGTGTTTGTCCAGGTTCAGCCCATAGAGTCTAGGGAACTGTTCCTTAAGCGCTCTATCACCCGCCCAAACATCGTCCCAAAATCTGAAGCTCCTCCCATTTCCTAGTTGATGTTCTAGACTCTCCCAAAACCAACGACCTTTTTGACCCGACACCGACTTTATAAAGTCCCTACACCACCTAGACCATAACCTTTCCCTCCCCCCTCCCCCAAACTGCCCGTTTGCCCCCATAGTAACCTTCCCATACAGAATCTAAGACTCTAACCCATAACCTGCTCGGGTTTGACAAGTATCTCCACAACCATTTTCCCAAAAGTGCCTGATTAAACCACTTTAAATCTCGCACCCCAAGTCCCCCCTCAGTTTTTGGTTTGCAAACCACCTTCCATTTAACCCACGGGATTTTTTTTGACTCCCCCTTCCCTCCCCACAGAAAATTACAGTTTATAGAGGTTAAAACTTTGACTACTTTGGAAGGTAAAAGGTTGAAAGAGAAGTGGTAGATCGGAACTGCCGTCAACACGGACTTCAAAAGGGAGGTTCTGCCCCCAATGGATATCTTCTTCTTGTCCCACAGATTTAATCTCCTTTTGACTTTCGAAATCAGCCCGCTCCATTCGGCTATTCTATTCATTCGCGCTCCTATTTTCACGCCCAAGTACTTGATAGGTAATTTGCTTGTTTGGCAGCCCAAAACCTCGGCCATGTATTCCAGGATGTGCTCATCCACATTGACTCCACTCAAACTGCATTTATTATAATTCACCTTTAGTCCCGAGAGAAGCTCAAAGTTTCGGAGTATACACTTAATTGCCCAAATGTTGCTGTCGCTTGCCTTCCCAATGAAGATGGTATCATCTGCGTATTGGAGGTGGGAGACTTTGATCTTCTCCTCTCCGATTTCTGCAGCCTCGTACAATCCTTCTTGCATGGCTCGAACAGTCAAACAACTTAAACCTTCTGCCGCTATAAGGTAGAGAAAAGGGGACAGGGGGTCCCCTTGCCTAAGACCTCTCTCCATTCTGAATTCATCTGTGGGACTCCCGTTAACAAGAACCGTAGCGCTTGCACTGGATACGCACTCCATCATCCACGCTCTCCATCTCGGGCTGAAATTTAATTTTGCCATCATTGATTCCAAAAAACCCTAGTCCACTGTATCGTATGCCTTTGCAAAATCAATCTTGAAGAATAACCTTTGTAGCTTCTTTCTTTTCGCTTCCTCTACTGCTTCATTCAGAACGACTACACCATCCAAAATAAATCTGTTCCCCACAAACGCGCTTTGGCTTTCCGAGATGACGTGATCCATAACTTTGCTGAGTCTCTTTGCAAGGAGTTTTGCCAGAACTTTATATGTACAACCAATGAGAGAAATAGGCCTGAAATCATTGATTGAACGCGCATCTTCTTTTTTCGGAATAAGAACTATATACGAAGGATTTGTACCCGTGCCAATTTCCCGTTGGCCCAAAATTCCCGAAGCATTCTGCTGAAATCGTCTTTGATTATCTCCCAGCATTCCTTAACAAATCTGAAATTGAAACCGTCGGGTCCCGGGCTTTTTGAGCTATCGCAGTTCCAGACTGTCTCCTTAATCTCATTGTCGCTAAATTCCGCAGTGAGCATCTCATTGTCCTCCTCTGTTACACGACTATCAATAAAATCGTTTGACATAAATGGCCTGCTCCCTGATGTTTTGCTGAATTGGTTCTTAAAAAAGTTCCTGATGCTCATTTTCACCTCCTGCACTCCATCTATCCATTGTCCATTAATTTGGATTCCATTCAATTCATTCTTCTTTCTCTGTGCGTTTACCACTTTATGAAAGAAGCTAGAGTTTACGTCCCCTTCTTTCAGCCACCTTACATTTGCCTTCTGGGCTAACAGGTTATTTTTCAAACTCATATTCTTGATAAGTTCAGCCTGGGCTACTTTCCTCCGTATGGACTCCAATTCCTCGAGGCCGAAGATGTCATCTATAATGTCTGTCCTCTTAATTTCTGCTTTCAAATCCGTGATGTTCCTTTCAAGAGAGCTAAAAGTAGACAAATTCCATGCCTTCAATTCTGTCTTTAAGATTTTGAGTTTTTCTTTCAAAACGTAGCTCCCCCATCCTTCTATATATGTTGTGTTCCATGTGTGCTCAACGAGACTCCTGAAATTCGGATGTGAAATCCAGGCGTTTATGAACCTAAACGGCTTTGGGCCCCAGTCGGTGCTCTTTGTGTCAATAAGGATCGGGCAGTGGTCCGAAATTGATCTATTGAGACCCTTTAAGCTCAATGTATTCCAGTTGCTAATCCATTCGTCGTTCACCAGAGCACGATCAATTCTGCTTTTACAATTCCCGTCTGGCTTATACCAAGTAAAGCTTCTCCCATGCAGTGGGAGGTCCAGTAGTTGGGTCTCTGTGATAAAGTCATCAAACACGCTGAGTTCGTTTGTGCAAGGATTCGAGTTGCGTCCCACCCTCTCGTCTGTTCGTCTAATCGAGTTGAAATCCCCGATAACACAAATACACACATTATTGAGTTGATCAACCCTATATAAATTTCAAAACAAACACAAAACATAAAAAACATAATGATTTTAAAATCCACTAGATTTTGAAATCCGAATTTCAAAATTCTCAAATCCCAAAACAAAAGTGTCCATATTTTATTTTTTTGGTTATCCACATAAGTGTTTTTGTTCCCTTTTCAAAAAAATACTTCACCACACTTTATTCTCTCCCACTATTTTGGAGTATACTTTATTCTATTTTACCTACTTTATACATAAATAAACAATATTTTTTAAAACATGTACAAAAAGAAACAAGAATACTTTACATGGACGGAGGGAGTAATATTTAAAGTGATAAAATAAATAATGTGTTTAATACTCCCTCAATCCCTATGTAATTGATCATTTTTTTGTCATTTTTGTCGTCCCAATCTAATTGACACATTTTCAAAATGTCAACATCGCACTATCTCTATACCTAGAGCTGTTAAAACGGGTTAACGGAGCGGGACGGTCCATAACCCACTTCAACCCATTATTTTGCGGCTTTTGACAGGCCGATCCACGACGGGGACTGATTGAAAAATACTCAACCCAACCCACAACAGATTGCGGGTTAGTCCACGAATTTTTTCATAATATATTTATTTTACCTTTTCAAATTTATTATTATAATAAATTTTAAACAATACATAAATAAATACTAAAAAAAAAAGTACGAATAGTTTTGGATAATTTTTAATTAAATTCACCACGTGAATAATTTTAATCTCTTATACTCCCTCCGTCCCACATGAATTTGCACACTTTTCATATATGAATGTCCAATACCAATTTGCACACTCCATAAAAGGAAATATCTTCACAACCCTCACCCTTGAAATATACTCATATTTACCCATATGCCATTACTTTTCCACACTCAATCTACTTTTTACTTTACTTTATTAATAAAAGTTTACAAAACTACCCCTCAAAACATCAATCATTACACATTTCTTTAAATGTGTGCCGGTCAAAGGGTGCAAGTTCCTCCGGGACGACGGGAGTAATAAAAAAGTAAACCTCAAATAATTTTTTTTATTTAATTAACAAATCAATCGAACTAAAATTTAAACATTAGTATTGTTTAAATCCTTATTTTCAAAAGAACGAAATCTATATATAATATTCAACGAGACAAATCAATCCAATTATCTGTAGCAAATGTCAATTTGTGAATACACATATCACATTATCATTACATACTCTCTCAATCTACTTATGATAATAATGCATTTATAAGGAGAGAAAGTTAAAAATAAAATAAAATAAAATCTACATTAATTATCAAGTCTATCTCTAATCTCTAAGTCACGTGAATACATAGACGACAACAATGTATTCTCATTATCAAATCTCAATTTTGTTCAATTTTTTATATCTTGATTTAAAGTTGAATTGAATCCATAAATTTCAAATATCACATATTTACTCATAGTCACAGTTTAATTTAATAAAAACGCGTTACTACTTCATTTAACCTTAAAAAATAAATTAAAAAAATTAAAAGCTCGCGGTTCAATCCGCCCCGTCCGCGGTCTAACCCGCTAAAATTCACAGTCCATACGGTCTAGTCCATACGGACCTGCATTTTAAACGAACTTGTATTATTCAACACAACCCACATTTTTATTAGGCGGGGCGGACCGATCCAACGGGCTTAGTCCATTTTGACAACTCTATCTCTACCCTTTTCTCTTTCATATATCTCTCTACCTTTACAATTCTTATCAACTCAATATTGTTTTGACAAAGTGGGATAGCTCAAGTGGTTAGAGCACAGGTCCTGGGTTCGAGTCAGGGAAAAAAGGGATGGGTATTTAACTTCCATAAAAAAAAAAAAAAAAACTCAATATCATTTTAATTTAAATATGTGCAAAAATCGAACATGTCAATTAGTAGAGTGATAAAGTAGATAAAAGTGATAAAATTGGAGTATTTCATTAAAAAAAATGTGTAATATAGTAAAAAAAAAACCAAAGATGAAAATATTTAATCTAGTAAAATACACAGGGAGTAATAGATTTTTATTTTTTCAAACTTAGAAATTTGTTAAGTGATTTAAAAACTTATGTGTAATAATGTAATATTTCACATGCAATATTAACACAAATTAGAAAGAAAGAAAAAAAATCTCGTTAAAGTTATGCAGGTCAAAATGGATCTTTAAAAAAAAATTGTGTTAAGGCGAACAATTTTTTTGCTTCCACGCCTATGTTACTGTAAGAAAAAACATGTGTTACTGTAAGAACAAATATGTGTTGCTGTAAAACATACTTGTTCTTACCGTTACACATGTTTGCTCTAATAGTAACACATGTATGAAAAATTATGTTACTTTATGAAGAATAGTAAAATCGAAAAATAATAAAATTAAGACATTTTAAATTTTGATACCAAAAGCCTTAATCTATTAGATTGAAGCATAATTCAACAAGTAAAATTACACAAATCTAAATAAGCGATGAGAAGGGAAGAAGAAGAAAAATAAAGAAGAAATGAAGTACCACATACAAAATAATTTTTTTTAATGCATACTGCACATGATTGAATTTGTGAAATATTGCATATAAATTTAATAAATATTTGTGTGTACCAATTATATACATGTAACTAGTCTAATTTTATAGATGAACTGGATTCATACCCCATGGCCCATGGACTGATTTTAAGAATACCACGTCTAAATGCACCCCTCTTTTTTACGACTTCACCTCCATTTTTTTTAAATCTCTATAGTATATAATAACAGGATAGTCTGCTAAAAATAACAGTCCCATTTTCTCGCCCATTACATATTTACTATTTATAGAAATACATAAATTGTTCAGTAAACACTAGCACGCACACTGTTTAAAATGTAATGTTCATAGCAAACTAAAATAGGTTTAAATGATTAACAAAATTGGAGGTCTAGCTGAAAAAATAATTAAATTAGGTAAAATGAGTAAAATTTTGACAGGTTCAATTGTAAAAATAATTAATCAAGGCAAAATGAAGTAAAATTCCACTATATACTAATATGGAGTTTTTTTTCCCGACCTGTTGTCTCTCCTTAATTTTGATGACATGTCGTTCCCTCCTTAATTTCGTATGATGTGTCATATTTTTAAATGTCATTATGTATGGTATTATCTTGGTGTCATCATAATTAATGTTAAATTGATTTTAAATAATTATGATGATATGTTAACTATATGGTGAATATTTACTATGTTCAATAATACTCCCTCCGTCCCACAATAACTTTCACACTTTCCTTTTTTGGACGTCCCACAACAACTTTCACACCCTTAAAATGGAAAATTCTTTATAAACTCCACCCTCACAATATTCTCAATTTTACACAAATGCCATTACTTTTTCTCCACACATACACAAAAGTCAACTCATTTCTTTATTTTATACATAAAGATTTACAAAATTACCCCTCAAAACTCCACTCATTATTACACTTTCTTAATATTTGTGCCCATCTACCTATGCAAATTAATATGGGACGGAGGGAGTAATAGTTTAAAAGGAAAAAAAAATTATTAAAAAAATTACTCAATTATTAAATTATACTAATAAATTAGTAAATATGTTATTAAATTTAATTCATTAATTTTAAAAGATAGAAAATTATTTATCTCATTCGATTTTATTTCTCATTTTTTTTAAATGATTTAAATATACAATATATTATAGACACTAATTTTTATTAACATTCTGGGTGCTCATCTAGTTGAAAATATTTAGATGAAAAAATAATTAATTGAGGTAAGATAAGTAGTTGGGGATGTGATTGGAAAGAAAAATATAAACTCATAATATATTGTATGTGAACTAATATTATAATATGTAAACTAACGGAGTACTATCCAATATGTGAACCAATACTGTACATTTTTTTTAAGTTTAGTGCTTATAGCATATCATATATATTGCGAAATTAGAAGACACTATAGCTTATGCATGTATGTGAACTAATACTAAACATTTTTTTAGGGTAATACTATACATTTTTAATTAATACTATATCATAACACTTATCAACCGATACCATAACACATATAAATCAAAAGCTAATAATCATAGCAAAAAAATAGATTTAAATGATCAACAAAATTGGAAGTTCAGCTGAAAAAATAATTAAAAGAAATAAAATAAAATGTAGCTATAAATATTGAAGCAAGGTTTTACACTATTAAATGATAATAATTGTTCATATAAGATGGAGATTTTGGTTTTATGCTGGGCTGGGAAAGGAATTCAACCCACAAAATTGGCTAGGAAAGACATGGTGCATGTGAGTAATTTCAAAATTATTTTATTAATATATCGGTAGAATTTATATTCTAAATGGATCCAGTTACATTTGTAATGGATAAGAGTTCTAAGTTGTAACTCCATAATTTCTTGTCAAATCTTAATTCATTTTATTTAAGTAACCTAACTTTATTTAGTTAATTTGTGTACATATATTATAAAGTTAATTGTAACACGTGCCGTACTCTCATCAACTTTGCCATATTCATCTTCTCAATTTTATGAAATTTTTAATTCAATAGTTATACAAGATAAGTATATGAAATGATATAGAGCCCAGTTGTGCCCACCAATTCTGCCCACAGTCTATGTGTGTGACATTACCACGTCAATAAATTCTTATTTATATTTAATTCAAACTTAAATTAATATCAACATTTTTTCTATCCATATCAAAATTATAAAAAATCTTTTTTATATTTAATTTAATATTATTAGCCATTAATTTTTCTCAAATTTTTTCATCACCATTAATTTTTTCTCAGAATCTCATATCAATATTTTATTTTATCTGTATCAAAATTATCAAACCATTAATCTTTTCTGAAATCTTTTTACCACCATTGATTTTTTCTCAGAATAAGGATACATGTAATATCTCGTGTATTCCAACCACAAACTAAATATTAGTAATGAGTGATGAGTTTGAAAATCGGTGGTTAGAGTTATGAATTCTACTGAATTAGAAAGGAATGAGTGGTTGAGTAATATGTATGAAATTCGATATCGATGAGTAGGCTGCTGGTATGTCTTGGTTGAGTAATATGTATGAAATTCGATATCAATGAGTAGGCTGCTGGTATGTCTACTAGTCAGAGAGTCGCCTGCGTATTTTAGACACGTCTTTGTTGCTGGTATGTCTACTAACCAGAGAGTTGAAAGTAATCATTCTTTTTTAAGTGTAGATAGTGTTGTTCGTACTAATTACTAAAGGATGTGGTAATGTCGACATTTAGTTCATTTATTGCATTTTTATATTTCTTTCACTTTTAATGAAGGTTGTGATGAATGAAATTCTCATTTGATAACAGGTAAGTGATTTTTTTAATCTATGGTACATCAAATTTTTTTAAAATATTCTATGGTACATGAAATATCATGTTTCAGCGCGCGTTAAAATGAGTTCTCAGATCTCTTTTTCCCATAATAATATTTAACATTAATTTTTGTTATGGCAATCAAATTAATTTTTATATTATTTAATTTTTTATATTTTTTTTTGTAGAGAAAAGATTTTAAGAAAAAATTAATGACAGATTAAAAAATTTGAAAAATTAATGGAGTTAGTTATCATAATTTGATAGACGGAAAAAAAAAGTAAAATATTAATATTAGATTAAGTTTGAATTAAATATAAATGCCACATAGGCGGTGGACAGAATTGGTGGGCACAACTGGTGGACTCTATATTATTTCCGTATACTAATATATTTAAATAATTATCTAAAACACTCATACACGGAGTATAATTTTAATAATTATGATTAAATTTATTGAATTTATTTAAAAATATGATTTATTATTTGCCCATGAACCAGGTAAAACTCTTTAGAATAGTAAAGGTAAAGGGGTTGGTCTGCTATGGACTCGAGTGCATGTTGTGCATCTTAGTCCATGTTGCACTTTTTAATTTTACTGACTTACATTTTTTGGTAAATGGTGTTACACTCTTCAATTATTAAACTGTATAATAATATTTTTAGTTATAGTGACTTATACTTTTTAGTAATATTGTGGTGTACTTTTCAGTTTAATAACTTACATTTTTCTTTAAACTAGGCTGCACAACATGCACTCGAGTGTATACTAGACTTTACCTTAACAAGGTAAAGTAGTTTAAAATAATTCACACATTTTTTGTGATTTTAAAAAAATTCTCGTAACTGTTGGATAAAAAAAAATCCATATCCTAACTTGTAAAAAAAAGAGGTGATTTTTTTTTTTGCTAGTATATAACGTCAGTCATCTATTAATAATGGACCAATCATTTTAGTATCATCAAAATAATTAATTTTCTAAAAAAAAAATATATAAAATTAGTGAGATGTCATAATATTTAAAAACAAAAAAAAAAATCATATTTACAAATTTGCATGTATCCAGTGCCACGTCAGATTACACATATTCACGTGGTTTAAATCAAATACTCCTCAATAGTCGTCGCCACGCAAGCTGGTGACTAGAATTGACTTGTCAAAGATTGACTTATTTGACTAGGTATAACACTCATTTTCATACACATTTAGTTCCATAGTAATTTTACGTTAGTTTTAACGGATGAAAATTAATTGCGTGAAAGTCACGTGGTCGTTAAATTTTTTTACTTTTGGTCCTGTAAAATGAGGTCAAATCATTATCGGTACTTTTGCATACACATTTAGTCTCATAGTAATTTTACGCTAGTTTTAACGGATGAAAATTGCGTAAAAGTTACGCGTCCGTTAAAAAATTCACTTTTGGTCCTTTAGTCTCATAGTAAATTTTCTTTTGTTTTATCGAACCTGATTTCACCCCCAATTTTTTTTTTAATATTTTGAGTTCTTGTCCTGCTTTGTAAAGGCTTGTCACTTGTACGCGTTCAGTACCCCTTGTTCTCCGGTTAAATAATTTTTGGGAAAATTACATATATCTACAATGGGCTCTAGCCCATTACACATATCTACAATTCAAAAAATTTAATACTAAGATCTACAAAAGTGTAGTTAAAGTGACCATTATGCCCTTCATCTACCCTCTTTGTCCCATTGTGAATTTTTTCAAAACTTTCAAGCTTACTTTTCTCCTTTGAATTTAACTTATAATTTTTTCAATACATTTAAATAATTAGACAAATTTTTTACAAAGCTAATATTTTATTTATGTCAAATCAGTCTCCAAATTTTGTTCAAAATTTTAATTTATAATTTACTCAGTTTATTTGTTTTGTTCAAGTTTTATTCATATTTTATTTAAATTTTATTATGCTTTTTTATTGAAAATATTTTAATCAGATTTTTTATTAAGATTTTTTTTTATTCAAATTTTTTAATTCAATTTTTTTTTAAATTCAGATTGCATTGCATTCGCATATAACTCACACACATTGCATACAAATATAACATATATTGCATACGCATATAACACATTGCATACTAACGTTGCATACTGATAACAAATAATGCATATTTATTACATACATTGCATACTAGCAACAAAGAATGCATATGCCGAAAAAATGATACATGTTTACAAAATATTGCATACTAGCAACCAACAATGTAATTCATTGATTATTTTTTCAAAAAAATTATTCAAGCTATTAAAATATAAATTAGGATTTAAGAAATATAAAACTGTTGAAAATATAAATTAGGATTTAAAAAATATTCAAGAACAAAAAATTCCCCCAATTTAGAGTTTGAAATTGAAAACAAAATCAATACATATGAAATAAAAATACGTATTAATTTACTGAAACTGAAAACTGGGAGTGTATTAACTTAAACTGGGGTGTGAATTCTGGGGGTGTATTAACTGAAACTGGGGGTGCACATCTGGGCTGGCAAACCCTAGCCCATTAGTAAGCCCATTGGGAGGATAGAACCCTAGTCTCTACCCTAGGACATGTGTGGCCGCCGCCTTCGCCTTGGAAATCGCCGGCAACGGTAGACCTTCGACAACACTACCACAGACGGCACCACCACCACAATCAGCAACGGTACGACGCGTAGAGCTCCGCTGCCTTGGAAATCGACGGATGGCTCTGCACTGACCGGGAAGGGCGTCGCTCATGCGACACAGTAGATTCGTCAGATGGAACCACCACTCGCGATCTGCCTCCGTCGTCTCTAGCCTCACCCTCGGAACAAGTTCTTGCGCCGCCGCCTTAGCTTCGTACACGCCGTTCACCCTCTCCCGAGCTCTTCAGATCCAGAGTCGGCAGCACACGTTGATGCTCATGGAGGCGATGACATGGCTATGTGACGGCGGCGGATGGCGCACGGAGAGTCTGGCCCACGATCTGAAACGACGGCGGTCGCAGAGTCTATAGTGGTCGATAAGTGCGCCAATCGATTTGCGTTCAACATGGTGACTCGTGGGAGGACCTTCGCCATCTCGATCTGATAAAAAAACTCAAAACTCGAGATCTGTGGGTTGCCTCCAAGGGGTCGCCGGAAGAGAGTTGTTAACCTAATCAGACATTTAATTTGAGAGAGAAAGAGAGAGAGACAAATTTTAATTTGAGAGAGAAATTTACAGATAGTAAGAAAGAGAAAGACAAATTTGAATTTGAGAGAGAGAGAATGGAAGTTACGTGATAAAGCAAAACAGAGGAGAGATAACATTAATTAGAAATACTATTCAAATTCAAGGGTATATTGGAGCTTTTACATCAAATTTGAAGTTTTAAGAAATTCAAATTATTTCTCGAAGTTTTAAGTACTTATGGGGTGAAAATGGTAGATCCTAGTGAATATTCACATAATTTTTTGAAAAATGCAGGGTGGACCCAGGATTCGCTGCGAGGGGGGCCAAATAAAATATTGTTCAACATTATTATATGTTCAATAATAAAATTAAAATATTAATTTCATATTTATATTTATATCATTATTCATTTTTAAATATATTAAAATAAATAAATCTCAAAGCCTATAATTTATAATCATCTGAACTGAAAATGGAAAAAAAATAATGAATAACAGATAAATAAAAATTTGAGAAGAATTTGAAGTCTTAAAGAATTGTGTATGTGTTTCTGCTAAGGTGAATTTATTAAAACGTAGAAAAGAAACTTAATTGGTGAAAAATAAATTATAATCACTAGTTCTAATTCTTAAAATATAAGAAATTAATTGAAATGAGTCGCTTTTACACTGTATGGTGTAATTGAGTTACAATAAAGTTACAATTTTAACTTAATTTTAATGAGACAGATCAATTTATTGAGAATATATCATAATTTGTGAATTAAAAAATATATATATTTAAATTAATTTGTATAACAAAAATATAAAAAATTGAAATATATGTTAATAATAATATTTGCACGTAAGAGTCGTGACTTAAAAAGTGGAGAAGAATTTAATCAGTAGCCCCATTAATTATTAAAAAAATAAGCTAAAAGCTAATTTTAATAACAAATAAATTTATTAATTTAATTTAATATATTATATAAATTAATATATTTATATAATAGGGAAAAAGAAAAACTTGAGGGGGATGGATCCGCCCCTGGAAAAATGGAATCGTGAAAGATATCCATATATTTATTGGATGAGCTTAGGGGTGGAAGTAGGCCGGGCTACCCGACAGGGGCCTACGGCCTAGCCTATTAAGGGCCTTGTTAGGCCTAGCCTATTTATAATATGAGCCGGGCTAAGGCTTTTTAAAAAGCCTATTTAGTTAAGTAGGCTAGGCTTAGGCTTTAAATAAGGCCTTATAAGTCTACCAGGCCGGCCTATTTAACATTATATATTATATTTATATATATTTTATAATAAGTTATTCTTAAAATTTAGTACTAACATTTATATTAAATTAAATTAAAGTAAGTTAAATTTATTTTAGTACTTTTGAAATCATTATAATGTTTGTATTTAAACTCATAGTTGTAATGCATTTATTTTGGTAGTAAATTTTATTTGCAACTTTGAATATTGAACTACGATTCAAATTTAATAGGCTTCTAAAAGGCTCGTAGGCCTGGCCTATTTACTTAAAAGGCCAGGCTTAGGCTGCAAAAAAAGCCTATCACAGATAACAGGCCAGGCTCAGGCTCAATATTTATAAACCAGGCCCAGGCTTTTTCATGTAAAGCCTAGCCTAGCCCAGCCTATTTCCACCCCTAGATGAGCTAGAGGAGTCATTTATAGAAGGAATGAGTCATTTTCCTCCAAATACTATGCCCTGTAAGTGTTTTCTTTTAATTTCAGCAACTAACGGATTTTGTTAACAATTATACATGATAATTTCTATAACAAAAAAGATCATTTTTGAATTATAGTACCGCAAGTGAATTGACTTCATTCCTACGAGACCAAAAATGCAATTTTCTTTAAAACAATTATATATAGTTTGTATGAGTGATAAGTCATATACACATCAGTAATACAATTATTTGGTAACGCATGCTTGCAGTCAGTACTACACGACTGGAGCGACGAGGAGTGTATAGAGATTCTGAAAAAATGTCGAGAGGCAATTCCGTTGAATGGAGGGAAAGTTATGATCGTGGAGGCGGTGATTTAGGAAGGGGAAGAGGCCGATAAGTATAGCGACGTTCGTTTGGCGTTGGACATGGTCATGTTGGCTCACGCAAACACGGGAAAGGAGAGATATAAAGGGTGATTTATACACTCCATATATACACCCTAATTAGTATTCTAACTTACCCTAATTAAGCAGTTAGTTAGTTTGTTAGTTTTTGATTAGCAGTTATACTTGCTTGGTTAGTATTAGAAGGGGACCTTCCTTGATTCCTCTTCAAGCTTTTTCATTTTTCCAATTCTGTAAAAACTCTCCAGATTTCAATTCAAGAATGTTTCCAATTCTTTGATTCAATATGGTATCAGTTTCGCATGGAATTTGATAAACCATTCAATCCTGCCGCCTGTGCTTTGCACTCCTCGATTCTCATATCGACTTCTCCCCCTTTCAATCAAAGGGCTTTTCAGATTATCTCCGATTTTTTGATCGACATCACCTCCGTATTGTTCGCTGTTCATCCCTACAGCTATGGCGCCAACCGTCACCGATCCCGATTCCCTTGATCCGGCCAAGAACCCCTTTTCTCCACTGGCCCTCCACCAGAATGACAATCCGGCGGTCTCCATCGTCCACGAACCTCTCAACGGCACCAACTACGTTTCTTGGAGCCATGCCCTTAAGAGGAGCCTCAGTGTGAAGAATAAAGCACGCTTGACCGATGGATCTCTAACAATTCCATCGGAAGAGGAGGACCCATCCACGCATGCCGCCTGGGTTAGGGCCAATGACCTGGTTCTGGTATGGATTCTGAATTCTATTTCTCCTGATATTAAGAGAACATTAGAGTACTTTTCTCTTGCTAAAGATGTATGGGACGAATTGGTTATTCGATATGCTCTTTCTGATGGAACTAGGGTCTACCATTTAGAAAAATCCTTAAGTACGATTTCTCAGGGCTCTCAATCTCTTGTTAGTTACTATAATCAATTTAAGGCCTTGTGGGATGAATACTTAAGTTTTAGACCAGTTCTTAAATGTTCTTGTGGTGCTATGGATGGGTGCACTTGTGATCTCCTTGAACTAATGACCAAAACCCAAGAGCAAGATGCTGTGATGAAATTTTTGGTAGGTCTTCATGACTCTTATAGTACCATTAGGAGCCAATTCTTACTTCAATCCCCCTTTCCTGCCTTGTCCAAAGTTTATGGATTACTGCTTCAAGAAGAATCCCCAAGAACTCTAAACACTGTCTCTGATTCTATCCAAACTGATTCTCTTGCCATGGTTTCCAAGAACTCTAGATTTTATAAGGACAAAAGAAAACCTATTAAGTGCAATCACTGTGATGGCATTGGTCACACTATTGATAGATGCTTTCAGATCATTGGTTTTCCCCCTGGTTGGAGAGGCCCTAGAGGTCCTCCAAATAAAGAGTCCAACAAAATTGCCAATACTTCTATTAGATCCCCTCCTCGAAAGGACCATCATATGGAATCCAACCCTCTTTGTACTCAAGATCTTTTTGACAAGTTTTTGAGTTTTTCTAAGATGCAGAACATGAATGATAAAAAGGACATACACCACTCTGTAGCAGGGGCTTCCACTGCTCACATTGAAGAAGTTGCCACCCCCAAAGATTCAGGTATGTTCCCTACATGTTTAACTTCTACATCCAGCTCCTGTTTTAACACTGTTAAGGTTTCTACTTAGATCTTAGATACTGGTGCTACTGATCATATGGTCTTTGATATGTCTTTGTTCACCACTCCTCCCTCTGTAGCTAATATTAAGATTTCTTTACCTAATAATGCTATCTCTACAGCTACTCATATGGGGAATATTACCATAAATGAACATCTCACCTTATATAATGTGTTATATGTTCCTGATTTCACATTTAACCTGCTATCTATTAGCCTTTTGACTAGATATTCCAACTGCACTGTCAGCTTCTTGTCTTCTCACTGTGTATTACAGGACAATTCAACCAAGATGGTGATTGGTTCTGCTGAGCAGATTAGGGGCTTATATCTTTTACAAACTGCTCACCCCTCTAGTAATTATGTGTCTTGTAGTACTCTCAATAATGACTCATGTAATTTTGATTTGTGGCATAAGAGGTTAGGACATATATCTAGCAAGTGTTTGTTACAGATTCCCACTTTAAATGTAAAAGCTACTAACATGCACAACAATTGCTTTATCTGTCCTTTAGCTAAACAAAAGAGAAAGCCTTTTCCTTTAAGCACCTCTATTTCCCCTAGTATTTTTCACTTGATCCATTGTGATGTTTGGGGTCCCTTTTCTGAATCTTCTATTACTGGACATAGATTTTTCCTCACTATTGTTGATGATTATAGTAGATGTACTTGGATTTATCTTTTAAAGGACAAAAGTGATGTTAAATTCTGTTTGCACAACTTCTACAACATGGTCCTAACTCAATTTGGTGTTAAAATAAAGACATTAAGAAGTGATAATGGCACTGAGTTCATTTTATCTGAATTTTATCATTCTTTGAGTATTATACATCAAACTTCTTGTGTTGAAACACCCCAGCAAAATGGCATTGTTGAGAGAAAACATCAACATTTACTACAAGTTGCTAGATCACTCCTTTTCCAATCATCTATACCTTTAAAATTTTGGGGAGAATGCATTAAAACTGCTGCTTTTATCATAAACAGAATACCTTCTTCTGTTCTCAAACAAAAAACACCCTTTGAAATGTTGTATGGCAAACCACCTGATTACTCCATGTTCAAAACTTTTGGTTGTTTATGTTTTGCCAGTACTTTGGTCTCACACAGACACAAATTTGATCCAAGGGCCTCCAAGTGTGTTTTCATTGGTTATCCCTTTAGTACTAAGGGATACAGACTCTTTAATATCTCTGCTAACAGGTTTATTGTTTCTAGCAATGTTGTTTTCTTTGAAAATGTGTTTCCCTTTAAAAACTTCAGTGAACCTGATACACACACACATTCTGTACCCACTTCTGTTGATGATGCCATTGTTGATTATGATGATTTTCCTCTAACTCACAGTGACATTCCTCCTTATCCTGATCCTGTTGTTCAAACTGAGGTCCTTACTGACCCATCTGATATTCACACTGAACATGATACTATCATACAAACTAATTCTGACCCTCATTCTATGGAGGTGGAACCTTACACAAGACCTTCTAGATCTAAATCCCAACCTGCATACTTGCAAATTTATGAAACTGATCTGCCAGCTTCAATTGATCATGCTAAAATGAACTTCTCTTCTACTGGAAAACAATATTCCATACATGATTATTTGTCTGTTAATAGGTTATCTACACTCCATAAACAATTTATAGCTTCCATCTCTCAAATTCAGGAACCTAAAACATATAAACAAGTTATCCTTAATGAGAATTGGATTCTTGCTATGAAAAGAGAGATTGATGCTTTAGAGAAAACCAACACTTGGACTCTTGTAGATTTACCTATTGGCAAGAACTGTATAGGTTGTAGATGGGTTTATAAGGTCAAGTACAATTCTGATGGTTCTATAGAAAGATATAAAGGAAGACTTGTTGCTAAAGGCTACACACAACAAGAAGGTATTGATTACTTTGATACATTTTCTCCTGTTGCTAAGATCACCACTGTTAGAATATTATTAGCTATTGTTGTTGCTAAAAATTGGCATATACACCAACTAGATGTTAATAATGCCTTCTTACATGGTGATCTTGAACAAGAAATTATATGTCTCCTCCTCCTGGCTATTGTTCTAATCATGATAAAAGAGTGTGTAAACTGAATAAAAGTTTGTATGGTTTAAAACAGGCTTCCAAGCAATGGTTTACTAAGTTGACTACTTCCTTAACTTCTTTGGGTTTTACTCAATCAAGAGCTGATACTTCTTTGTTTACTAAACATGATGGTGATGACTTTACTGTTGTGCTTTGTTATGTTGATGATTTGATAGTATCTGGTTCTAACATTTCTATTATCAATAGTGTTAAAAGTTTTTTGCATGATAAGTTCACTATTAAAGATCTTGGTGTTTTGAAATATATTTTGGGGATAGAGATTGCTAGAAATAGTAGAGGTTTAACTCTTTGTCAAAGAAAATATACTTTGGATCTCCTTCATGAGTCTGGTTATTTAGGCAGCAAGCCATGTTCCACACATATGGATTCTAAGCTGAGTTTTGATGTCAACTCTCCTATTCTTACTAATCCTAGTCATTATAGAAAACTTGTGGGCAAGCTTCTGTACTTAACAGTAACCAGGCCTGATATCTCTTATGCTGTTCAAACATTTAGTCAATACATGCAAACTCCTACTGTGGCACATCTCACTACTGTTCATAGGGTCTTAAGGTATCTCAAAAGCAATCCAGGCACTGGTGTGTTTTATCCGAAAGATATAACATTCAAATTGCATGCTTTTTCTGACTCTGATTGGGCTAGATGTCCTATAACAAGAAGGAGTATTACTGGTTTCAGTATTTATCTTGGTTCTTCACTAATATCTTGGAAATCCAAGAAACAAACTACTGTTAGCAGGTCTTCTGCAGAGGCTGAGTATAGGGCTTTGGCATCAACTACTTGTGAGGTTCAATGGATTTACTACATCCTAGCTGATTTGGGAGTTCAACATTCACAGCCCTCCACCATGTACACTGACAACAAAAGTGCTTTTTCCATTGCACATAACCCATGTCTCCATCAAAGAACCAAACACATCTCATTAGATTACCACTTCACAAGGGAGAAGATACAAGCTGGTCTGTTCACTCTCATCCATATTCCAACAGAAGACAACTTGGCTGATATGCTTACTAAGCCACTTCCTCCATCTGATTTTGTTAAACATATGTCCAAAATGGGCTTGTTAGATATACATTCCCATTTTGAGGGGGGTATAAAGGGTGATTTATACACTCCATATATACACCCTGATTAGTATTCTAACTTACCCTAATTAAGCAGTTAGTTAGTTTGTTAGTTTTTGATTAGCAGTTATACTTGCTTGGTTAGTATTAAAAGGGTACCTTCCTTGATTCCTCTTCAAGCTTTTTCATTTTTCCAATTCTGTAAAAACTTTACAGATTTCAATTCAAGAATGTTTCCAATTCTTTAATTCAATAAGAGAACTTATAAGGAATGGGAATATGAGGTGAAAGAAGCAGGATTCACTACATTTTCAGTCACAAATCTTGAAGCCATTAATTGCATCTGTTATTGAGGCCCATCCTTAACTTAAAACTTGAATGGCAAAAAATAATTATAAGAATTTCAAATCTTGGTTAAACAAATAATTAAAAGTCGTTGTTTAATAACCCGATTTTATGAGTTGTCAATCTTGTATTTGCACCTCAAGCGTATGATATATATCTAAGTTGTATTACATGTTGATGCGGCCTAAAAATATCACCTAATAAGGAGTCGACACGTGTATGAATGACGGGATTGGAGAGGAAAGGATTGAGTCATCTAGTGTTCTCTGAATAAAGAATCCTCTCTAGAGGTCTCTCTGGAGGGAGCTCCGTCTAGAGAGGAGTATCAGAAAGAAGCAGTCTTAACATGAAGTCGTGGGCCGTAAATATAGGAGACCCCCGCGATTTCAGGTTCAGACTTGATAAAAGAAAGACCTTGTCCTCCTTTATTTTAGGGAATGAGGTCCATTGAGCTGGAGTGCTGCCGAGTCTTCAGGGAGTGGAGAGAAGGGAAGATTTGGTCCACTCAGTAGGGCCGAGTCTCACGGGCAGCTCTGAAATAAGAGGAAGGCTTGACTTCCTCTCCAGAAAGTATCTCTATAAATAGGTAAATTCGAAGATATCTCCAGGTTAGACACTCATATACTAAAAACTTGACATACTGAATACGAAACACTTTTCTAAGATTCTTTGAGAACTATTCTGATACATCAAGGATCTTGAGATCCTTGGAAGATATTGATAAGCCCTATACTGACTTAGGCATCGGAGTGTCCACACCGGACCCCCCTCCGGTGTGTTCTTTGCAGGTTCTTGAAGATTTGGAGGAAAAGCAGCATACTTAGAGTGATTGTACGTGTTCGAAGAGTGGGACATCCAATCCGAAGGACACGTAATCCTCTCGTGCAAATTTTGGCACATCAACTGGCGCCGTCTGTGGAAAAGAATTGAAAGATTTTCTCACGAGTTTCTACCTGTCCGAGCAAATGGGTGGCGGAGACAAAACATCTACTTCTGGAAAGAAGAACCTTCCAGGGGAAAATTCTCCTTTGCCAACTGATCCCCCACCAAGGGGAGGCCGGGGGAAAAACCCAGTCCATACTCCTTCTGGATCAAATCAGCCATTGGCACCCACTCCAGGTTTGGGTGACGAAAATCATCCCCTACCGGTTGGGGAAGGAATAACAGGGAACCTTGAAGCCCTAGAGTTCCAGACCGCAGATCCTCAGCGAGAGGATATTCCAGACTCAGGGCCACTCCTGATCTCTCCCGATCAATTGAACGCCCTCATCAAGCAAGCTGTAGAGAAAGCCTTTGCAGATCAAAGGGACCGGATTCCCAGGGCTGCACCGGGGAATCCGGAGGTACCGGCCCCTAGACCCCAGGATGAAGCACCTGGAGCCTCCCAAGTGCTGTCCAAGGAGATGGGGATACGAGCGGAGGAAGACGATAAGGTGCCTTCGCGAGCGGAAAGAAGCATTCCCCTTCGGAGTACTAGAAGGAATGCAGATCCAGCACCCCGAGGGACAGAACCCCTTGAGACAGAAGAAAGCACGGATGATACCTACGGAGGGCCGGTCAGCGACCAATTACTGGCCCTACAGAAAGAGATGAGAGATATGAGGAAGCAAATGAGCAACCGAACCAGTAGATCCGCTCACGCCTCTGGATGCCAGTTCTCCCCTAACATATTACAGGATGAACTACCATTCAATTTCAAGCCCCTTAATTTTGAGTATGACGGTACGGCAGACCCGTACGAACACCTAGTAAGGTTCGAAAATACTGCATTACTACACCGCTATGGAGAGGGAATAAAGTGTAGAGTTTTCCTAACTACCCTAGCAAAGGCCGCACAACAATGGTTCACTCAGTTGGAACCCAATACAATCCGATCCTGGGAAGAATTCAGTGAGCTCTTCCTTCATCAATTTGCCAGTGCCCGGAGACAACCGAGGGCCACTTTGACCCTCTTTAATTTGAGACAGGGAGAGGGCGAGAGCTTAAGAGCTTTTCTCCGGAGGTTTAACCAAGCAGCTCTGGAGGTCCCTATAGCCTCTCCAGAGGTGAAAATCAACGCTCTTACTAACGGATTGCGTGATGGAGACTTCTTCTCCTCCTTAGCTAAAAAGCCGGTTAAGAACTTTGATGAATTGCTGCATAGGGCAGAAAAGTACCTCACTCTGGAGGAGGTCCGTAAAGCAAAGAGATTGGAGGTTAGGCCACAAGATCGAGAGAGGAGAAGGGAAAGGGAAGGCCCCTCCAGACGATTTAGTCCAGAGGTCCCCCGGACCTCTGGGTCAGCAAGAGATAGCAATCCCTCCGGAGGTCCCCGGTCTGGTCCTCGCGGGAGGTTTGAGAAATACACACCCTTGAGAATTGAACCTGCCGAAGTTCTGGAGGTAGCAGGAGATCATCCAGACTTGAAATTCCCATATTCCAGAAGTCGAGGACCTCAGAAACCCAAGTCTGATCGATTTTGCCGATTCCACAATGAATATGGGCATGATACAAATCAGTGTTACCACTTGAAGGACGAGATTGAGAGGATGATCCAAGCGGGCCATCTAAAAGAATTTATATTTAGAGATAGGCAGGGCCCTCGAGGGCAGAAGCGGAAAGAGCATGAAAGAAAACCAGAAGAGAAGGAAACCAGAGAGGCGGCTGAGGATATGCCCCCTCCCCCACCAAAGAGAGGAGTAATCCACATGATTGTGGGAGGGCCAGCAGATGGAGATTCCTTCCGGAAGAGAAAGCAGAATGTCCGAGCTCTAAAAGCAGAGCAAGGAAGCCAGTTAAGAGAAGTGGGGCGTATGACGGAGACGCCCAATATCCGATTTGGGCCGGAGGATGTGAAGGGAGTTAAGGAAGATCACAACGATGCTCTGGTGATCACTACCGACATAGCTGGATTCGATGTTGCTCGAATCTTCGTAGATACGGGGAGTTCGGCTGACATTATGTTTCTCGAATGTTTCAAGAGAATGGAGCTGAGTGTGAAGTTGCGCCCTGTAGATACCTCTCTGTATGGTTTCTCCGGAGGTGCTATCCAACCTTTGGGATCGGTAATGTTACAGGTAGGATTGGGGGACGCTCCAGCCCGGAAGGTCCACTTGGTGGAGTTCCTTATTGTAGACATCCCCTCATCATACAATGTTGTGATGGGACGACCTAGCTTGAACCTCTTTCAGGCAATCATCTCTACATTTCATATGAAAATGAAATTCCCTACAGCCACAGGGGTGGGAGAAGTAAGAGGAGACCAGTACCAAGCACGGAAGTGCTATGCAGAGTCTGTGAAGATGGCGGACAGAGCCCTAACTAAGGGTCTGGAGCGGACGAGAGGAGATGACCCTGAGGTCAAGAGGAAGAAAGTAGAGGGAGCAACACCTGAACAGGTGAATGTTAAAACAGACGAGGAACTGATGAGTGTGGAGCTCTTCCCAGGGAAACTCGGCTTTGTTACTAAGATAGGTACCCAACTGGGGCCTGAACTCACAGAGAAGGTAATATTTACATTACGTCGAAATTCCGATATATTTGCATTTTCTCCAGCTGACATGACAGGAGTCCCTCCGGAGATAGCAATACATTGCCTTAATGTTGATCCAAAGGCAAGGCCCGTGAAACAGAAACTATGAAATTTTGGGATTGAGAAGAATAACATTGTGAAAGAAGAAGTCGAGAAGCTATTGAAAGCAGGGCATGTGGTGGAAGTCCAATTCCCAGAATGGCTCTCCAATGCCGTGCTAGTGCCTAAAGGGGGAGGAAAGTGGAGAATGTGCATCGATTTCAGGGACCTCAACAAGGCATGCCCCAAAGACCACTATCCGCTACCAAGGATAGACCAGCTAGTAGATGCAACTTCAGGCTTCGAGCTGCTAAGCATGATGGATGCATACCAAGGGTACCACCAAATCCAACTGAACCCTGCAGATGTCCCCAAAGTGTGCTTCATAGCAGCCTGCGGAACGTTTGGATATGTTCGGATGCCATTTGGATTAATCAATGCCGGAGCAACATACCAGAGGATGGTCGATGCTGTCTTTCGAAGGCAGCTGGGAAGGAACATGGAGATATATGTAGATGATATGCTGGCTAAGAGTGTGAAAGCAGATCAACATATGGAGGATCTGGAAGAAATTTTCCAAGTAATTCGAGAGAACGGCATCAAGTTGAACCCAGCCAAATGCTCTTTTGGAGTAAAATCAGGGAAGTTCCTCGGATATATGGTCACTCAAAGAGGTATAGAAGTGAATGCAGCCAAGGTGAAGGCTGTACTGGACATGCGGCCACCAAGAAATATAAAGGAGCTCCAGACACTCAATGGGAGGATTACAGCATTGAGCAGATTCATAGCTAGGTCTGCTGAAAAGAGTCATCCCTTCTTTAAAATTCTTAAGAAAGGGACCAAGTTTGAATGGAGCGAAACGTGCCAAAAGGCCTTTGAAGACCTGAAGCATCATTTGTCTCAGTTGCCGAAGCTGACGAAGCCTTCTCCTGGAGATACCCTCATTTTGTATCTCTCCGTAGGGGAATTCTCACTAAGCACCGCCTTAGTCAAAGAAGAGAGATCTCTGTAGCACCCTATTTATTATGTCAGTAAGGTCATTCAGGGGGCCGAAAATCGATACTCAGAAATTGAGAAGGCTGCTCTGGCTGTGGTAGTTACAACGCGGAGGCTGCGCCCATATTTCCTTTCTTACAAAATACTGGTCCGCACTAATTACTTGTGGAAACAGGTTATAGGGCGAGCAGACCCCTCTGGAAGGATGGTGAAGTGGGCGATCGAGCTCCAAGAATATGACGTGGATTTCGAGCCACGGAAGGCTATAAAAGCCCAAGCTTTGTCAGATTTCATCCAAGAGTCGACCAAACCAGAAGAAGTCGAGGGATGGAAGGTGTATGTAGATGGCTCAGTGACCCTGAGCGGATGTGGAGCAGGGATTGTGCTGACAGGCCCTCGAGGAGAGGACCTACAATTCGCAGTGAGGTTTCAATTCATGACCTCAAATAATGGAGCAGAGTACGAAGCTTTGATCAGAGGGATGGAGATGGCATTAGAATTGGGAGCTCCAAAGGTAACTCTGTACTCAGACTCCCAATTAGTTGTTCAGCAGGTGAATGGTGAATATGTAGCCAAAGATAGCAGGATGGCTGCCTATTTGGAACGAGCCAAAGAAGTGATGGGCAAGTTCCAAGAGTGCGAGGTGGTCCAGATACCCCGAGAGAAGAACATGCAGGCGGATAGCCTCTCCAAACTCGCTAGCTCCACAGAGTTTGATGGACAAGGAACAGTAACTCTAGTAGTTGCAGAAAGAGAGACTCTGGAGAACCCCATTGGCTCCATTGAAGAGGAAGATGATTGGAGAAGAGCTATATGGATAGAACTCACCAAGGGAGCAGATGCCCCTACCACCAGAGAGACCCGAGCCCTTCGGATCAAATATTGTATTATCGGAGGGCACTTATACAAGAAATCATTCACACACCCATATTTGAGGTGTATATCAACTAGAGAAGCTATGTACACACTCAAAGAGATCCACGAAGGTGATGCAGCCAGTCATGAAGGATACAAAGCAGTGGTGAAGAAAGTTTTAAGGGCTGGATTATATTGGCCCTCCATGACAAAAGACGCTAGAGAATTTGTGAGAAAATGTGTCAAGTGTCAGAAAAATGGTCCATTGATAAGGACCCCTGCGGAAGAGATGGGAGCGATGCACTCTCCCTGTCCCTTTGCTAAGTGGGGAATCGACTTGGTAGGACCCTTCCCTCCAGCCTCCGGAGGGAGAAAATTTCTGATAGTAGCAGTGGACTATTTTAGCAAATGGGTGGAAGCTGCTCCTCTGGCTACGATAGATGAAGAAAATCTGATTAAATTCTTGAAAAAACAAATCTGTTGTAGGTTCGGAGTACCCAGAATATTGGTCTCTGATAATTGAACACAGTTTAACGGCGAAAACGTGCGAGGATGGTGTGCAAGACTGAACATAATACAGAGATTCACCTCTGTAGCTCATCCTCAAGCTAACGGACAAGTGGAGGTTACTAATCGAACAATAGTAGATGGAATTCGAACAAGGTTGACAAAGATAGGAGGAGGATGGGTAAACGAGCTAGATAATGTATTATGGTCATATAGAACTAGTCCGAAGACAGCAACTGGAGAGTCCCCATTTCAGCTGGTCTACGGAGCTACGGCGGTGATACCTCCAGAGGCCGTGTTACGATCGCACCGAGTTGCCCAATTTGAAGAGCATCAGAATGAAAGATTGATGAGAGAGGCTCTAGATTTGATGGAAGAAGAAAGAGAGATGGTTAGGGTACGTGCTGAAAGATATAAAAGCAGAATTAAAGCTGCATATGACCGAAGGGTGATCCCGAGGTCCTTCAGAGCGGGGGACCTGGTGCTAAGAAGAGCGGACGCCCTGAAAAATACAGGAAAGCTGGAGCCCAACTGGGAGGGACCTTATAAAATCACACAGGTGCTGAAAGGAGGAGCATATAGACTGCAGAGTATGGAAGGGGTCGACATAGCTAGACCCTGGAACGTTTGCCATTTGAAGACAGTGTATGGTCTTGAGACCATCTATGACTTTTGTTTTGTGATTTTTTGCATTGATTCATATTTTGCTTGATGTATTTTGTGGCTTCACCGGAGCTCTTTTTCCCTCTCTACGGGTTTCCCCTTTGGCTTTTTTAAGTAAAGAGGTTTTTAATGAGACCGGCGTAGGTTATCTATGGCCTATGTTGAAAATTGACAATAAAGCAATGAAGCCTTATCCCTTTTTGAAGAAAGAATTATTCAGAATTATTGTGTCTTGATTATCTTTCTCATATTTGAACATGCGATGTATGAATATAACAATAACGAGTGTGAGAAACGCTCAAAGGCCTAGAGGCCGAGGTGCTCCAGAGAGCCCTCACTTTACTTGAGACCCAAGTGGGTTACTGAAATGAGAGGATTTTATGAATTAAAATCTTTTAAGAATAAGAGTGAGAGACACTCAAAGGCCTAGAGGCCGAGGTGCTCCAGAGAGCCCTCACTTTACTTGAGACCCAAGTGGGTTACTGAAATGAGAGGATTTTATGAATTAAAATCTTTTAAGAATAAGAGTGAGAGACACTCAAAGGCCTAGAGGCCGAAGTGCTCCAGAGAGCCCTCACTTTACTTGAGACCCAAGTGGGTTACTGAAATGAGAGGATTTTATGAATTAAAATCTTTTAAGAATAAGAGTGAGAGACACTCAAAGGCCTAGAGGCCGAGGTGCTCCAAAGAGCCCTCACTTTACTTGAGAGCCAAGTGGGTTACTGAAATGAGAAGATTTTATGAATTAAAATCTTTTAAGAATAAGAGTGAGAGACACTCAGAGGCCTAGAGGCCGAGGTGCTCCAGAGAGCCCTCACTTTACTTGAGACCCAAGTGGGTTACTGAAATAAGAAGATTTTATGAATTAAAAATCTTTTAAGAATAAGAGTGAGAAACACTCAGAGGCCTAGAGGCCAAGGTGCTCCAGAGAGCCCTCATCTTAGTTGAAACCCAAGAGGGTTAATTGATGAAAGGAGACGATCTTTGTGAATCAAAGTCTTTCAAGTACAAGAAAGTGAAAAGAAAGAGAAAGACGTAGAGGCTTAGAAAACCGAAGCCCTCCTGAAAGCCCTAACCATGCTTGAGAATTACAAAGACTAGATGATGAAGAAGACAGGTTTTATGATCCAGGAGTCAAGAGAAGAGGGAGGATGACCTCCCACAACCAAGTCACCCGAAATCAAAAACAAAAACTGTACAGCCAAGAAGTGATTTCAACGTAGCCTACAAGACCAACAAAAAGGGGGGAGGAAGAGAGCCACACCTCCAACACATTCTTTGCTGGTCTTGTAAGTTACTCATGCATGAAACAGAAAGACAACAAAACATCCAACATCAAGCTAATGCGATTACTACAAAAAGCCCTTACATATCCAGGAGTGTGGGGTCCCCTATAAAGTATGGAGAGCAAGTATTATGAGCAGAAAAGCAGAAAATAAAGAGTGTAGCAAAACAACAGAAAAATAAATTGTTTGATGTGATCATAGAAATGTGAAACTTAAACTGCTTTCTCAACAGCAGCTTCCTCAGCAACAGTCCCCTCGACCTCAACTCCTCCAACAATGCCATCCTCCTCAGCAACATGGTTGCTAGATCCTCCGCCCTCCTCTGGACCCGTAGTACCTCCCATGGTGTCTGCAACGCCAGTTCCTCCATCTACTGCGGTTGCCACGGCTAGAGCGGAGTCATAAGGATAAATCAGACGCTCCAGAGGCTTTAGCTCAGCCATACCTATCTTGACAGCCTGCAGCTTGGTGATGGCCTGACTCATTCCGGGTAGCCACCAAGGACTATCAGGGCTCTCCTTAGGATCCCCCAAGAATTTTGGAGGAGTAGCGAGTCGATCCAAGTGGAACTCACGAGAGTAAGTTCCATTAAACCCCGGGGCTGAGTGCTCGGCTACGGCATTGCTGAAGCCGTGGTCGATGAAGTGAGGGATATGCGGCCCCATGGCACAGAGGAAGCTCGAGCTCTTTAAGAAGCTGGACAGCCACTGAGTATGAAGAGTTTCCAAGAACTCTTGACCCAAAGAGGAAGTGAACAGAGACTTAATGCAAGCCTGCACTCCGACATTCGGCAGCTCGCGCTCCATCCGCTCCACCTCCTGCACCAGGTACTTAATCCTGGCTGCATCCTGCTTGCTCTGAGTCTGTAAGAGAGACAACTCCTCAGATAGAGCTTGAGCTCGCTTATGGGCTTTATCTTTCTCCGTGGTGATACGCTTGAGGGTTGACTGGAAAGAGGACGCTTCAGCCCGGAGAAGTTCAAGCTCAGCCACCATCTCAACGCCTTGGTCGAGTATCTTAGCATAGGTAAGACCAAACTACAAAGGAAAAGGAAATAACGCTTGAAGATATGAAGAAGGCAAAGATTATAAAAATGGAAAATACCAGAAAATACCTCAGAAAGAAGATGAGCGCCATGGATCAGTCGATCCTCAGGAAGGGGCGTGTCGGATAACTCAGCATCCGGAGGAGCAGGACATCGGTCAATAAGGCGATGGAAAGGCTCGTATACAGTAGAAGGAGGAGTTCCCCTATCAGCACGGGTAGCTTTCCCCTTCTTCTTCTTAGAGGTGCCACAGTCAGAAAAGAAAGCATTGGCAGCGGAACGGGTTCTTTTGGCAACTGAACCTGGGACCTGAGTAGAAGAACTAGGGAGAGGAGGAATTTTTTAAGAACCCTCTGGAGCCGGAGTTTTTGCAGAGCTCTCGAGAGCGGGAGACGGAGGAGCCTTTGGAGGATCTTCTGGAGCGGATAGCACAGGGGTCTTCACTATGCTGAGAGCAGGGGCATCTCGGGAGATATGAGTTAACCAACTCATTGCTACAAATAATCAAGAAAATTTTCAGAACTCAGAAAACAGCCACGCGCAAGAAATAAAATACAGCAATAGAAGATTTTTTACCATCTCGAGAATCTAAAGGAAAATCTTGAGGACAAAAGCCGAAGTGGGAGAGGATGCGAGGATTTTTGCAAATGCCAATAATATCGAAATAGTCGTGCAAACGGATATGAGTATTGAGATTGCTCATAATAGTGTGATTGGAAACAGAGTAAGCTTTCAGAGGAGGAGGAATTACTCCTGGATTGTGGAATAACCAATCCCCGTGAGGAAATGGCCAATCAGTGGGGCTGGTAGAAAAAAAATAATAATCTCGCCAAGATGAGTCTTCTTCATGGAGTTTTTTCAGGAATTTACAAACACGGGACCTTCGCCCACTAACATAGAAAAAACCATCATTCACCTTACAAGAATGTTGGCTCAGAAATAGTTCGGCAGACGGGTCACCCCCATTCCCCTTCACCAAGATGAAAAAACCTATCATGGTACGGATAGCATTCGGAGTAAACTGGTTAAGAGGGATCTGCATGCGGGTGGATATGGCAGCCAAATAGGGATGAATCGGAAATCGTAGTCCTGCCCTAAGATGTGCTTCGAAAAAAGCAAGAGTTCGAGGCTGGGAGATATCTGGGCGTTCATTTGAGCGAGGAGCGCGAAAGGCGTACTCCGACGGAAAACCATAGGCATGAGCAAGGTTAACTAGGTGAGTATGGTCGATTTGGGAAGCAAGGGAAATCCTATTCTCTGGACTCCCCATCAGAGAGGGAGTCACTTCAGAGGAGTTTTGGCTAGCGGCTTCCGGCGGAGAGAGAGGATTTGACATCGATTTACAGTGTTAATAAAAGAAGAAAAGAAGGATAGTTGGGTTACCTTGAGTGGAAGGGCTATGGAATCAGACGAGGCGGCTGGCGACGGCGGAAACTCGGGATGAAGAACACCGGAGAAGAAGGATGAAGACGATGAGAAATTTTTGGGAAGAATGAAATTTGAAAAGTGAAGAGAGGAAAAGGGGGTGGTTGCGTGAAGTAAATGAGGAGAGATAGGGGGAAGAATCGAGGATTTTCCTCGGGAGGATAACAAAGGAGAGAGAAAAGTGATCGCGTGGAGCCCACGCGCGGAAGCCGAAAAGTCTCCCAGAATTGGAGGCGGGAAAAGCCTTTGGAGAAGGACATGTTTTGAAACTTCCTCTCCGAAGCAGGAACAATACACGTCTCTCCAGAAAGACCTTTGTACTAAGTTCTAGGAAATTTTTCTACTCTCACAAAAGATGTCTCCCTTTTACGAGAGTAGGGGGGAGTAGATGATGCGGCCTAAAAATGTCACCTAATAAGGAGTCGACACGTGTATGAATGACGGGATTGGAGAGGAAAGGATTGAGTCATCTAGTGTTCTCTGAATAAAGAATCCTCTCTAGAGGTCTCTCTGGAGGGAGCTCCGTCTAGAGAGGAGTATCAGAAAGAAGCAGTCTTAACATGAAGTCGTGGGCCGTAAATATAGGAGACCCCCGCGATTTCAGGTTCAGACTTGATAAAAGAAAGACCTTGTCCTCCTTTATTTTAGGGAATGAGATCCATTGAGCTGGAGTGCTGCCGAGTCTTCAGGGAGTGGAGAGAAGGGAGGATTTGGTCCACTCAGCAGGGCCGAGTCTCACGGGCAGCTCCGAAATAAGAGGAAGGCTTGACTTCCTCTCCAGAAAGTATCTCTATAAATAGGTAAATTCGAAGATATCTCTAGGTTAGACACTCATATACTAAAAACTTGACATACTGAATACGAAACACTTTTCTAAGATTCTTTGAGAACTATTCTGATACATCAAGGATCTTGAGATCCTTGGAAGATATTTATAAGCCCTATACTGACTTAGGCATCGGAGTGTCCACACCGGACCCTCCTCCGGTGTGTTCTTTGCAGGTTCTTGAAGATTTGGAGAAAAAACAGCATACTTGGAGTGATTGTACGTGTTCGAAGAGTGTGACATCCAATCCGAAGGACACGTAATCCTCTCGTGCAAATTTTGGCACATCACATGTATTGTCTAATCGTATTGAATCTTATCTTATTTATATATTTTTTAAATGAATATTATGACTCACGTCGTGCCACTCAGTTTCCTTTCACTTTTAACAAAAATCTAGAGTTCTTTAATTAATTGAGGAAAAAAAAGTTTACCAATAAATAATGCAAAACATTTGTTTTCCTGAAATTATTGGAACTTACTTTCGATCTATTCCACATCTTAAAAAATAATCAATATCTTATAATATTGGGAGAAATACATGTTCAAATTTTATAAAGGTGGAATACCCGTTAACAGGAAAATCGAACCCGACCTACGATGGAATTAAGATGACACGTCATTGTCTGATTATTGATTGCCACTTGGCCATATCACATTGACCAGCAATATACACATGTCTTTTTTTATTTTGCTAATAATTCAAGCATTATCACATGGGCTGAAAACTAATAGGCCTACCAGATTGAATCATCTTTTTTGGACCAAATGAATTATTGCAACATTAATGTTTCATGGGCGTGTGTTATATGCCCCTCCAACAATATTAAATACACTCCCCCTTCTGTCATTTATTAATTAAATATGTATGTAAATACCAAATTTGTCATTTTAGTAAAATATTATAAATATATATATATCTCCTTCTCAAAACCCTAACCTTAATTGAATTAACCCTAATTTTAGGCAGTTACCGTCGACACCATGACCTCCACCTCCTCCAGCAGTCGCCGTTGCCACCATCCAAAAAAATACAGAAAATTCAAAAAAACTTAGAATTTTTTTTTTAAAATTACATTTTTTCGACAAACCAATCGTCGACTATCATTTGTCGACGTAAAACACCCTCGTCGATCACATTTTATCGAAAGAAAATTAAAACAAAATCGGAATTTTCGACAATAAATATTATGGTCGACAATTTCTTGTCGGAAAAAAAAATTGAAACCCTACTTGAAAAACGTGAAAAAACGATGGAGGGGGAAGGGGGTGAGGCGACAGGGGATGAGCGAGGGAGGAGGCGGCGGCCGCCGCCGCCTGTGTGTAGAAACGAAAAAAAAAAAAAGAGGAAAGGGTGGTCGCGTGGGCAGCAGCCATGGGGTGAGCATACCTTGCGCTGCCATGGCCGACAGATTTGTAGCGACTGTGAATAGAAATTAAAAAAAAAAAAAGAAGAAGAAGATTGGGGGCCAGGTGGGTGCGGCGGTGGGGCAGCATGGGACGACGGTCGTCGACGACGGAGGAATGAAGGCGAAAGGAAGGTTGAAGAAAATGTTATTAGGGTTTTATGTGGGGTGTATCTATTTAAATGAGTTTTTGAGAAAAAATATTAGCTTAGGCTCCGTTTGGATGGAGGGATTTGGCCTATGAATTTGAAATCCACAATCCAAATCCACTCCACTTGTTTGGATTATAAATGGATTTCAAATACTTAGATTTGTATCCACACATTTTTTTAGTTAAAAATGAGAGGATTTCAAATCCTCTTTCAAACCATGTCATTTGAAATCCATCTATTTTTAAATCCTTCAATTTGAAATACCTCCTCAAATTAAATTCCTCAATCCAAACACAACCTTGTATTATAATATGTATATTTTAAGGGGAGCGGGGGAGTATATCTAACATTGTTGGAGGGGTATATAACCTACGCTTTTTTTCATCTACCATTTGTATTGTATTGGTCCCATGAAAACTTACAAAAGCCTAATAAATATGGTGAATAAAATCACCTTATGTTAGTTTATTTAATTTTCTTTATCAATTTTAATTTAAAATTTTCAATTCTAAGTATATAATCATTACTTCAATTTGAATTATCGTTTTTAACTAATAAATTAATTAATTTTTAGTGCCTATCATTCTAGAAGTTACTCCCTATTTATATTTTAGGGATTATATTTTTTTTAGTCCACCAGATTACGACTTTTTTAATTTAGTCTATTAAGTTTTGATTTATTTAGATTTTGGTCCCGTTACCTGCTACAGCAGATTTAATAGGTCATTTTTTAATTACACCCAATAAAATGTTATACACACCCCAAATGTTAAACACACCCCAAATGTTAAACACACCACACTAAAATTTAAAAAATATTTTTTATTACTATAAAAACCCCAATTCATTTCTATTTATATTTTTTATATTAATTTGAATTCTTACTTTTTTTTATTTAATTATTTTTTACAATTTATTAAATATGAAAGAATTGGGGTGTGTATAGTTATAAAAAATAATTTTTAAATTTCAGTGTGGTGTGTTTAATATTTGGGGTGTGTATAACATTTTATGGGGTGTGTGGTGTGTTTTAAAAAATGACCTGTTAAACCTGTAATAGCAGGTAACTAGATCAAAATCAAAATAAATCGAAATTTAATGGACTAAATTCAAAAAGTGGTAATCTGGTGGACTAAATTCAAAAAACGTGGTAACTTAATAGACTAAAAAAAATATAATCCCTATATTTTATTACTACCCCCTCTATCCATATTAGTGTTTCTATTTTTCTTTTTAAATTGTTCACAGTTTTCTCCTACTTTTTTTTTTTGAAAAATTTACACCACCATACTTACTTTAAAGAAACAATATTAAAAAAAAAACTTTTACGTGAGCGAGAGTATATCTTTTTAGATTTTTTTTTACTCCTTCCGTCCATCAAAATTGTGCTCATTTTTATTATTTTTTGTCCACAAAAAACGTATTTATTTTATTTAAATAGTTAACTTTTGAGTATTTTTTTTATTTTATTAACAAGATTGAGTATCTACCAATAATATATTTTACTTATTAACTCACATATCTTTTTTATAATTAAAATATTTTTTTAAAAAAAACATGTATAAATAAAAGTGAGCTCACTTTTGATGGACAAAGGGAGTATCTAGTTTCAGAAATATACTCACTCCGTTCAACAATAACTTTTACACATTTAAAATGGAAAATCCTTTATAAACTTCACCATTATAATATGATTAATATCTTCAATTTTACACAAAATGTCATTATTTTTTACTCACGCATACACACAAATCCCACAATTACTTTCACACTTTCCTTTTTGGGACGTCCCACAATAACTTTCACACCCTTAAAATGAAAAACCCTTTATAAACTCCACCCTCACAATATTTTTAATTTTACACAAATGTCATTAATTTTTTCTTCACACATACATAAAAGTCAATTCATTTATTTATTTTATACATAAAGGTTTACAAAATTACCCTTCAAAATTCTCCACTAAATTCATTTTTCTTATTTTGTGTGTCATTTTGCATGTGAAAGTAATCACGGACAGGGAGTACATTTTTTTAATTTACATGTATACGTGCGTGTGAAAACATTTTTTCTAGGGATTATAGTTTTTTTAGTCCTTTAAGTTGGACTAATTTTGAATTTGGTCCTGATAGAATACACATTTTGATTTTGGTCCCATAAGTTGGCCGAAATTTTGAATTCAGTCCAATTACTACCATTGTAGGTAAATAAATCGGTCAAATTCTTAGCCCGTGTGCAATTCGAATCAACTGTGAATTTGCTTATGTGTAGAAAAATGCAAAAATCAGTGGATTTGATCGATTTATTTACCTCAAATTGTAGTAATTGGACTGAATTCAAAATTTCGACCAACTTATGAAACTAAAATCAAAATGTGTATTCCATCGGGACTAAATTCAAAATTAGTCCAACTTAAAGGACTAAAAAAACTTTAATCCTTTTTTTCTAATTATACACATTGATTCTGAAAGAGCAAACACGACAAGTTTTGATTCAATCTGGTGGGCCTCGTAGTTTTCAGCCCATGTGATAATGCTTGAATTATTAGAAAAATAATTGCGCAATGACGTGGCATCTTAATCATATCAAAGGTTTCAATAATTTTAGGGTGTTTTTGGTTTGGGATGGTCCCGTCCAATTTTGAATGGGTCATCTCTCGTTTCATCTCTTTTCATTTAAATACTTGTTTATGTGCTAATTTTTTCTTTTACTTTTCTTCCTC
Organism: Galeopsis tetrahit; assembly: GCA_963675135.1. Lineage (NCBI taxonomy): Eukaryota > Viridiplantae > Streptophyta > Magnoliopsida > Lamiales > Lamiaceae > Galeopsis > Galeopsis tetrahit. The sequence goes on along the minus strand of OY776128.1, from coordinate 52,073,373 downwards.
ACAATAATTACTTTATTAATTAACAATAATAAAATATTTCTTTCATCCATTAAATGTAATCTCATTAGAGTGAGACACATGTTTTAAGAAAAATGCAGATAAACTGAGGTATTATGGGGTCCATTGTAAATAAAGTTGAAGGGTATCGAATTTCCATAAAATGTATAACACTACATTTTGTGGACAGAGAATATAAGAGAAATAAAATTACATTCCGTGGACGGAAGGAATAATATATCATCACTTTTAATTTGACACAATTACTATTCACGGAGTATCTACATCTACATTTTTTTGTCTTCATTCTCATCTTATCCACCACCATCCCTAACCAAAACAACAGCTGCTTTGCTTAATTATTGATAACCTTTTTTTTCCTCAATTAATTAAGGAAGTATAGACTTTATCAAAGTGAAAGGAAATTAAGTGGCACGGCATGACTCATTATATTAATTTTTTAAAGATATGATAAGATTCAATGACAATAACACATGACATATAATGTAATAATTCCACACGTTTTTCCCTCAGAATTTCTATATAAATAACACAATATCCTACACAATTTCTCCCTCATTATTCATTAAAGAAGAGGAAAAAGAAAGAAAAAATATTGAAAAAATGGGAGATTTGTGTATGGCAGAAGAATTGACAAAGCTAAGAGCAAAAATTATAGCAAAAAATCCATTCTTGCTAGTTTCCAGGAAAAAAAATGTTGTAGTCGAAGAAGGAGAAGAAGAAGAAGAACGCTCGTCGTCCATCGTCCCAAAGGCGGCCCGACGACAAGACTCCATGTCGGAAACCACCGTCTTCTTGCTTATGGACCGGTTTGCCCCCAACTGAGATCAATGGGTCTTCTATGTATCTGTAAATTGAATATATATTCATATTTCTTTCTTTCTTTACCTCTCAAATGATTATATGTATAATCATGTCTTATTTTTTTAATATGGACTATGTACATTTTTAAGTTGTACTGCAGAGTTCATAATAATTTAAATGTATGAGTCTATTTAAATATATGTGCGCTCACTGATTTATGTCATTTAGTGAATTAAATATAAGTTACATAATGCGTAACACATACACAAAATTGGTCAACTCAACTAAGCAAATTTATTAAATTGGTCAAAATCATAAACAAACAATTTCCGATCAGTTAACAAAGTGAACAATACGATAACAACTTTCTAAACTTTTTATTTATCTATTTTATAAAGAGTTGCGATTCAAGCTTCTCGATTACTTTTTTTACAATACAATAATACTTGAAAAAAAATGATATGTCATGTCTTATTGAATTTTATCTTTGAAATTAATATTATCAGTCACGTCAATTTCCCTTCACTTTATTAAAGTGTATAGTTCCCTAATTAATTGAGAAAAGAAAAGTTACCAATAAATAATGCAAAACATTTATTTTCCTGAAATTATTGGAATCTACGATAGGATTAAAATGACACTGTCATTGTTTGATTATTGCCACGTAGCCATATCACGTACGATAGGATAAAGATAACACGTCATTGTCTGATTATTTTCACATTGACCAAAAATACTGTACACATTTTTTTTCTTCTAATAATTCAAGCATTATCACATGGGCTGAAAACTAAGAGCTAGCCCCACTGGATTGAATCACCTTTTCCGGGCCAAATGATTTGTTTTTAAATCTCGGTATTCGATCCAAAGATTGAATAATTCGGAAAGTAAATTTCATCGTCCATTTACGTGGAAATCCGTTTAAAGTTAAAGATTTGCACTCTATATGATCTGATCCTTATGATATGTTTGGTTTGGGATTGATCCATCCGATTTTTGATATGTCATACGTCATCTTATCACTCTCAATCCTTATTCATTTAAATACAAATTCAAATACCCCAGTTACCCCTATAATACGCCTACATACTTATTTTTATACAATCACTTGACTCCCTTTTTTCAAAGGCCTAGGTAGTGGTGCTCTAAACACTTGAGCTATCCCACTTTGTCATTAATTTTTTCTTCTACTTTTTTTCCTACACTAATTACTTAACACCACTAACTAACTAACAATAATAAAATAATATTACTATTGAATTTACATCAAATTCTCCATCATGCCTAATAAATTATAAACAAATTTTAAAATATTCAATTCTATTTACATCAAATTCTCCATCATGCCTAATAAATTATAAACAAATTTTAAAATATTCAATTCTACGTATATAATCATTACTTCAATTTGAATTACTGTTTTTAACTAATAAATAAATCAAATTTTAGTGTCTATCATACTACAAGCTAGTAACAAAATTGTCTCCCAATTTATATTTTATTATAATTTTTGGATATTTATTTTGCGGTACCTAGTTACTAGATATATATACTAGGAACAAAACAGGGAGTTTCTAATTATACCACGCGGTTTGCATTTACGCACCTCAAAATCCCCTTATATACTAATAGAGACTTTAAAATGATGATGTGTCTTTTGTGGTTAATTTCTTATGTGTTATTTTGTGGTTGGTTTGACTTATGTGTCATAATTTAATGAAGTTGTTAATTTTAAAAAGTATGATGTGTAATTAAGTTATTGGTTGAGTAAGATATGATTCGTACACTCTTTGAAAATATTCTTATTAACTATTGAATTTTTTTCCTAATTAATTATTTATTTTATTTAAGGTGTTAGTGGTTGATATGAAATGTTGAATTTCTTATTATTTTAATATTGACTAATTAAATTAACTTTTATTTTATTTACTTAAATTTATTGTAGTATTCATTTTATTCTTTAGTTTAATTTATTTTTGAACTATTTAATGTACTTTTGAGTAAAATATAATCTAAAATGTATTTTTATTGGTGTGTACAATTTTTTATTTAATTAGTTATTAAATTTTATTTTATAATTACTTTTATCTAATATCAAGTTATTTTTTCTGCAATTATTTTAAATTTATTATAAGTTTAATGTATTTAAAAAATAGAGCTCGAAAATATATATGTAAAACTTATTATATAATTATATTAAATTTTTAAGATTAACAAATTTGTTATATATACATAATACACTACTTCTATAATATAGAACCCCCTTATATACTAATAGGGAGTTTAAATTGATGATGTGTCATTTTGTGGTTAATTTGGCTTATGTGTCATTTTGTGGTTGATCTGGCTTATGTGTCATAATTTAATGAAGTTGTTAATTTTAAAAAGTATGATGTGTAATTAAGTTATTGGTTGAGTAAGATATGATTCGTACACTCTTTCAAAATATTATATTTTTATTAACTATTGAATTTTTTTCCTAATTAATTATTTATTTTATTTAAGGGGTTAGTGGTTGATATGAAATGTTGAATTTCTTATTATTTTAATATTGACTAATTAAATTAACTTTTATTTTATTTACTTAACTTTATTGTAGTATTCATTTTATTCTTTATTTTAATTTATTTTTGAACTATTTAATGTACTTTTGAGTAAAATACAATTTAAAATGTATTTTTATTGGTGTGTACAATTTTTTATTTAATTAGTTATTAAATTTTATTTTATAATTACTTTTATCTTATATTTCAAGTTATTTTTTATGCAATTATTTTAAATTTATTATAAGTTTAATGTATTTAAAAAATAGAGCTCGAAAATATATGTGTAAAATTTATTATATAATTATATTATTTTACAAGAATAACAAATTTGTTATATATACATAATACAATACTTCTATAATATAGAATCCCCTTATTCCCTATAATACTAATAGGGAGTTTTAAAATGATGACGTGTAGTCTTGTGAGAGTTTTGGCCTACGTGTCATTTTATAAAAAATCGAGTTACACGTGTAATTTTGTTATTTGTTATGAAGCCACGTTTACAGTAATATTTTAAGTATATATACTTTCCTTACTTAATTTATAATTACATGTTATTCAATATTTTTCATCTATTAATCACTTAATTTCTAAATTACATTAATTATTTAATACATTCCATCTATTAATTTTTCAATTACATTATAATTTTAAATCTTTATATGAAATTTTATAAGTGTATCTTTAAAATATGAGTTATACTATTTTGAGTATTAACTTTTATCAATATACCGTGTAATACGCGGGGAGTCATCTAATATACTACTAATAGGGAGTTTAAATTGATGATGTGTCATTTTGTGATTAATTTGGCTTATATGTCATTTTGTGTTTGATTTGACTTATGTGTCATAATTTAATGAAGTTGTTAATTTTAAAAAGAGTTAATTGTAAATTAAATCATGACCTTTTGCTCATTTGCAATCTAATCTAAACCTTAAAAGAATTGCAAATAAATCACAAACTTTAAATATTATTGCAGATTAGACTTCTTAGAAGTCTACTTTGTCCCTAAATCATACCTTTTGATATTTGGTTTGATCGAAAAACAATATTATTTTATTAAGGTGTTGTTATGTCGTTAAAAAGTCTAAATTATGTTAGATTCGAACACAATTAAAATTGTCAAAAAGACTAAATATCAACTATATTTAAAGTTTATGATTTATTTACAATTAACTTAAAGTTTAGATTAGATTGCAAATGAGGAAAAGGTTATGATTTAATTTACAATTAACTAAAATATTTATTTAAGGTGTTGTGGTTGATACTGAAGGTTGACTTACAATTTATTATTAAGAGTTATTTTAATATTACCTAAATTATTTGTTTCCGAAATTTTATAATTTTTTTTAAAGTTATTTTTTCATATTTATTAAATGTAAGGTGTTCTGGTTGATACTGAAGGTTGACTTACAAATTATTAAGAGCTACTTTAATATTACTTAAATTGTATGTTTCCGAAATTTTATAATTTTTTTAAAAGTTATTTTCATATTTATTAAATGTCAACGTCTCATTTCGTTTGATTCTCACAAATTTTCTTTGAAATTTGCTTTATAAAATTAACTAACATAAGTGTAATTATTTTGTATAACTCAAAATATTATATTAGTTAAACTTTTATATTATAATACAACGTTATACTCCCTCCGTTCATGAAATCATGTAGTCCCATTTGCCTTATATTCTTTGTCCACCAAATGTAGTCTCATACACTTTATGGAAACTATCACCCTTCAACCATCACTTAATTACTCAATTTGCCATCAACTTTATTATCAAACAATTACTTTATTGACAATGGACCCCACAATACCCTATAGTACCCTTACTTTATCTACTTTATCTACATTTTTCTTAAAACTTGTGTCCACCTCTAATGGGATTACTTTTGGTGGATGGAGGGAGTAATAAATATAATTGAAAAAAATGTTAAATTTTTTTAACAAAATAATTACTATAATTATGTGAAATCATTTTTTTAAATATAATTATAATAATTTATCATACAAAATAAAAATATGAAAAATTAAATTAAGTAAATAAATAAAAATTTATTATTAAATATTTAAAAATATATTTAAAATCACGTGTAATACACGGGTTCTACACTAGTATTCTTATATAAAGAGTACCATTTATTCATTATTCAATCTATTTATTTATTTCTATCATTAAATCAAGAAAAGGAATAAAGAAAGAAAAAATGGGAGATTTGTGTATGGGAGACATTACAAAGCTAAGAGCAAAAATCAGAGCGAAAAATCCATTTCTGCTAATTTCCAGAAAGAAAAACGTTGCAGCTGAAGAAGAAATACAACACACTTCATCCATCGGCGCCGCCCCAAAGTCGGCCGGACGGCAGGACTCCATGTCGGAAACTACCGTCTTCTTGCTTATGGACCGATTTGCCCCCAGCTGAAATCAACAAAATCTTCTATGTATTGTAAATTAAATTTTTTTAGAAGGTACGGGAATAAATTAAGCTGATTTGCCCTTTCCCTACTATGTCTATGTGACGTATAAAAATTCCACAATGGTGCAAAAGTCTAGAAAAGAGTCAACACCATCATATGCATGAATTCACTACACTACACGTTTATATACGTTACACATTACAATTATTGGGTGAGTAGGGTATATTTGCAAACAATAGTGATTGATTCAAAATGCATTAAAATTGATTTTTATAGTAAAATTGAAGGTGGGTAGTGTTTTAAAATTAAACACTTCTAATCAATATTTTATATGTTGTGGTGTATGCAAAACAAATCATTTTTTTTTTAATAATTTTACAAAAAAACGCTCTTATTACATTTAGATAAAATAATGAGTAAAGATAAAATATTTTTTACTTACGAAGACAAGGTTGTAAAATTAGTTAGTGTAATAATGAGAAACACTTAGAAGCTGTTATAACTTTTTTTTTTTTTGTTTGAGGGTAGAACATTGAATAGAGATTGCAACATGAGTTCTAAAGAAGCACATTCTATTCTATCCACACGAGGCATTCTGTTCTACCAACAAAGAGATCTCCAAACTCTGTCAAGAGAGTAGGGAGCTAAGGCTGCCTCTTTAGCCAAAAGGTGGGCTCGTCTATTTTGTAGTCTAGGGAGATGGCTAAAATTGCACACTACAACCCGCCCTTTCCTCTCCCTAATCCTCTCCAAGCATATTCCCTCCGGAGACGAGACCCGTACCCTTGATTCACACATTCGAATCGCCTCCAAGCAGTCCGATTTGATACAAAAGCGATCCAACTGCAGATTTATCGCTTCCTCAATACCTTCCTTAATTGCCTGTAATTCCGCACCCAAAACCGATCCCGAGTCCTTTATTTTCCTTCTAATCTCCTTGATAGTATTCCCCTCCCTGTTCTTGATGCAGATTCCCACTCCGAATTTCCTCGTATCCTCATGAAAAGCCGCATTTACTTCGATATTTGCAACCATCCCGTTTTCCCTCATTGAGCAAGCTTCGTGAAGATGTTGTTTGTTGCGGATAGATTGAAACTCCACCAGATAGTCTAGCACCCAAGTAATGTTAAAAGAGGGTTCCCCGGTGAATGCACTCCCATTTTTTCCATGCGTCCTCTTGCAATATTCATTCCAAACACCCCACATTAGCATGATTGCTTTCTCCACTTGTGATTGTGTGCATCTATACCATAAATCATACAGAAATTCCAAAGAATTTTCATACTCCACAAACCCCAAGTTTGTTCCAATTCCTGTCTTCTTCCATATTTTCCTAGTATGTTTACACAATCTCAAAACATGAATTGTTGATGCTTCCCTTACTCCACATAATGCACAGCGCCCATCAGTTTCCAAACCTCTTTTTTGCAGATTTTGTCCGACCGGAATAAAATCATAGGCCACTTTCCAACAAAATACCTTAAGTTTCGGCGGCATGTTTAGCTTCCAAATTCGTTTCCAAATTTTTTTCATTTCACCATCGTTTGATGTCGAGGCCTCCTCTCTTATCCTAAATTTTTCCCCAAATTCCAGCTTGTATCCCGACTTCACTGAATATCCCCCTCTCGCCTCCTTGCACCAGTAGTTTATATCCTCCATCCCCTCCCCTCCAATTTGTGTTCTAATTATGGCCTCTGCCTCGAATGGTAGAAACGCCTGCTCGATAAGATGTTCATTCCATATGCCACCAGGTTGAATGAATCTGTCAACTGTTGATCCTGACGCAATTCGTGAGCCAATTCTACCTTCTTCTAAATGTTGAACCCATGCGTGCTTAAAAATGTGAATTTTCTTACCATTCCCAACTCTCCAACGCGTCCCTTTTTCAATGATATCCATACTCCAACACAATGATCGCCATATGAACGACGGGTTCGACCCCACATTCGCCTCAGTAATGCTCGAGTTCTTAAAATAGCGCGCCTTGAACACCCTTGCCACTAGCGAGTTTGGTTTCGTACTGATCCTCCAAACTTGTTTGGCCAGCAAAGCTTTGTTGAAATTTGTCATTTTCCTGAACCCCATTCCGCCCTCCTCCTTTGATTTGCATAGCCTGTCCCAAGCTCTCCAATGTATCCGTCTCTTATCTCAGCACACACATTTGTCGGGATTCGGAAACATTGCGTCGTATAAGTTTGAATAGCTTGTAACACAGCTTTAATCAAAATCTCTCTCCCTCCAAACGAAAAGTCTTTGGTTTTCCACCCCTGAACCCATTTCCGAATTTTATCCAGAATAAAACCAAATTGGATTCGCTTTGACTTCACTGAAACAGTTGGTGCTCCCAAATACACCTTGTGCTGGCTTTCAATTCTAACTCCCAATAGATTTTTAAGAAGCTCCTGAGAGTTTCGTCTTGTGTGTGGACTAAAGACAATGGCTGATTTTTGGTAGTTTATAACTTACCCTGATGCTTTTTCATACTCGTTTAAAGCCCCTTTAAGTTCTTGACCTTCTTTGTAATCTGCTTTAAAAAAGATCAAACAGTCATCAGAAAATAAGAGATGTACAATTGACGGAGCTTCCCTCGCGACTTTAATCCCCGTAACCACCCCTCGTTGCACCAAGTTCCCAAGAGTTACCGACAGGGCCTGTGAACAAAGGACAAAAAGGAACGGTGACAAGGGGTCACCTTGCCTCAATCCTCTTGAAGGAATGACTTCCCCCAGAATTCTACCATTTATCTTGAAAGCATATTTAACTGTTTCCACACAATTCATCAAAAGAGTGATCCATTTGGTGCTGAATTTCATTTTCCTGAGAACCTCCTTTAAGAATGGCCATTCAATCCTATCGTACGCCTTACTCATATCAAGCTTTAGAGCTCCGTATCCAGTTTTACTCTTGTTGTTTCTCATCCAATGTATGCATTCATAGCTGATAAGGATATTATCAGAGATGAGTCGTCCTGGTATGAACGCGCTTTGTGTCTCGTCCACTAATTCTCCCATCACTTCTTTCAACCGGTTGGTAATCGTTTTTGCTACCAATCTATAGCATACATTACTCAAACTAATCGGCCTGAAATCTGAAACCCTCTCTGGCTGCTTCGGTTTTGGGATCAGTGTTACAATCGTTTCATTCCATTCCCCTAGATGCCCCTCTTGGTTCAAAATATGCAGCACATTCCTTATCACTTCTTTACCAATTCTTGACCAATTTTGGTGATAAAAAACTGCCGGGAATCCATCTGGACCTGGCGCCTTGCCCCCCTTTAGCTCTTTTAGAGCATGTATGACCTCTTTTTCTGAAAATGGCATCTCCAATCTATCTTGCATAAGCTCTGGAATTGATGTGGAGATCCTTGAAGTAACTTTATTGATGTCATCATGTGTTGGGTTCGTAGTAGGGAACAGGTTTTTAAAGTACTCCTGAACGACCCCTGCAACTTTAGTATTGCCATTTCTCCATACTCCCTCATTGTCTCTGATTCCCAATATAGCATTCATCCGTTGTCGAACCGTTGCCCTTCGGTGGAAGTATTCTGTATTGCGATCGCCTGCCTCCATCTATGCCACCCTTGCTCGCTGTTGCCACCTAATCTCCTCCTGGTGTTTTAACTTTTGCAATTGACCATTGTACAGTGCAAATGTAGTTTCGTCAATGTCCTCCGTAGCTGACTCAAGAAGATCAGAAATCCGTCTTTCCAAATCTTTGATCGATTTTTTGTATCCTCTGCACTTCCTTTGGGCCCATGTTTCTAGTTGTCTGCCACAATTATCCAACCTAGTGATCAAATTCGTACTATCCTCTTCCAAACCCCGAGCCCCATCCATAACCTTCTCATAATCTTCCTCAAGAGCCCATGCCCTCTCAAAATACCGTGGTTTAATGCCACTGTTTTGCTGGAAATGTCCACTTTTCTCAAGAGTAATAATCACAGCTCTATGATCGGATTCATAGAATCCTCAATTTCTAGCCTCAACTTCTGGCCATAAATTCATCCAGTCTTGATTAGCCACAAACCTGTCTAATCTTTCATGTATGAATTCTGAGCCCTTCCTATTGTTCCACCAAGTAAAAAGTGGTCCTTTGCTATAAATGTCCCTTAATAGAAGCTCATCAAGGACATCATTAAAAGCTTGAATTTAAGAAAGTGGTCTATCTTTAGAATGTCTACCACATTTTTTCTCCTTTTGACATAGAATCTCATTAAAGTCCCCACCCACAATCCATGGTCCATTACACTTTGGGTAATGGCTCTTCCTAATAGATTTTAGAAGTTTCCAAGAAATATGCCTTTGATGAGTAACTGGTTCCCCATAAAAACCAGTAAACCTCCATCTTTTATGTTTATAGCTGATTGAGCAATCAATGTGAGCATTCAAATAAGAACACAAAGAAACATCCATTTCATTAGTAGCAAACAACAACATTCCACCCTTAGTACCACAAGCATCTACTCCCAAACAAACATCAAAGTTGAGTAAATGTTTCCTAGAACAAGCATACTTAACAGTAATCTTAGATTCTGATACAAACAAAAGTTGGGGTTTGAGCTCGACAACAAGCCGCCGTAATTCCGAGAATGCACGCTTACTCCCCAAACCACGTGCATTCCATACTATGCAACTCATGGATCATGGCGGGGCTGAGAATTTTCAGCCTCCGCCGTAGTATTTGTGCCCGATTCTGCCTCCTCACTCCTCGACTTCTTCTTTTCTTTTTCCTTTGGGCTCGATCCCTCATCCAGATTTATGATCTTAAAAGTAGGGAAATGGGTGTTTCACCAAACTGCTTTTAAATAATTAATTTAATCACTTTATTATATTTACAAACACCAAGCAAGCTGTTAGAACTTAAAAGTAGGGAAATGGGTGTTTCACCAAACTGCTTTTAAATAATTAATTTAATCACTTAATTATATTTACAAACACCTTAAAAGTGATTCTATTTAAAAAAAGAAGTGTTTTTAAGCATAGCGTTTGCAAACGCTCACTAAATTCATATAGAGTTTTACTCTAATTTCAATGGACCGGCTAATGGACGGTAAAATTGGATATGGACATTTCAAAACATTGACACTATAAAAGAAATGGGATGATGAAATTCCATAAAGGGCCCCACGGCGGAAATAATGGAGAAATAGCCCATACCTTTCTTATTCCCGTACCCTTTCTAAGGTATTCACTTCTCTATTATTATTGTACTCTCCCGTTACTTTCATATGTAGACGGGTATGCAGATTAAAAAATGGTAATAATGAGTGAGATTTTGAGAATTAATTTTATAAAAGTTTATGTATAAAGTGAAAAAATAAGTTAATTTTTATATATGTGTGAAGAAAAAAGTAATGATATTTGTATTAAAGTAAAAAAATAAGTTAAGAATTAATACTAGAAAACATTAATGGTTGGTTAAGTTAAAAACAACATAAAATTAATGTTGATGTAAGTTTCAATTTAATTAGTGTTATACGTTATATTTAATTAATTGTAATAAACTCATACATCACACTTTTATATATATATATATATATATATATATATATGAGTGTATACTTGATATTACAAACACAAACAAACTAGTGTGAAATTAACCAATAAATTTTTTGTGATGGTTTTCAAATCAAATGTGATAACTAGGTTTATAACCTTGGTAGTATTGTATGGGGTATTCGTGGGAGCAAAATTTTCATTTCTAGAACAATGTGAAGAATATTATCAATTTTGTATTGGTGGTATTTATATTGGACTCTGTCAGGATATGAATGTTCCAGTAAATGCTACGATAGATGATGCATGTTGTAATAGCCTTATTTATTTCACTCATACAAATGATTGTTTTTTAAATACAACAGTGGCAAGGTTCAAGAATTTAGAGGTTTGTACACCCACTAAAACGATGGAAGAAATTGATGCCAAAGCTCACCAAATCTACAATTATTGTAAAACAATACCTATAGATTGATTACTTTACTTTTGCACGTAAATGCTACTCAATATTAATTATAATAATTATATTATATATATAAAAATATTGTGATTGGATGATGACAACAAGGTTGCCATAATATTTCTCAACGAGTTCGTTTGTGTAAAATAATTTTATTTTTGCATTTGGCCGGAATCCCCAGAGTCTCATTAATGTGATATTATTATTAACTTTAAGAAATTGGTCTACGACTTAAGGCTTAGAAGTGTGTCTTTTTTAGATCTCAAGTACGTCAATTATATTGCTCGATTTTGGTCCCATATTACATAAAACTAGACCAAATACACTATATTATAGGTAACAATTTTTTAAAGAAACACCATTAAAAAATTAAAATAGGTTTTTTAATTGGTTATTCGAATATCAAATCCGAATTTTATTTTATTTAGGAAAGAAAAATTCTTGTTACAAAACATTTAGATAATTCGATTAAGAGTCCATGAAATGATGTGTTACATTGGATCCGATAAGTAATTATTAAAATATATTGAGTTGGATAAATACACAAAAATAACTAGATTACTCAATCTATACAATCTATACGAAGGTTGATGATAGACATTGGGGTCACTAAATTGGATTGGAGAGAGAAGAGATATAGATTGGTAAACGTCAGAAGTCAATAGGTAGCTAGAAATTCTAATTATAGAATGAATTATTAAATTTGAATATGACAATTGAACAATATTATTTTTAATTTTAATTAATATTATTATATATACACGAGTTTGTAATAATAATAAATAAATGACAAGTTGTAATCGAACCACAAATGTTCTATGATGACACCATTAGTCGAAGTCATTCAACACATCTGATCAACATTTATGAAGGACCACATTCCTTCTAAACTCTGAAGATCAAACCGGAGTCGGCTGAGTTAGAACTGATAGGACCAACAACAAAGGGTTCGTTGATTGTAAGTGATCCGTAATCCTGTACACACCTTTCCTTTATGTGATCCGGTGTGTACTAAGCGAGTGTTCCCAAAAGTATTTCAAAAAAGAAATCAATTACTCCAGTAAACATTAAATACAACCTAACTAGGTAGGTACTTAAAAATTTATGTATAAATTAGCAAGTAATTAGGGCTTGCAATTCATATCTAGCTACCAAATATTATTCCCTCTCTCTCGCAGAAGAATATTATACATAATGAGTTGTCTTGCTCACAGGCTTCGAGTGGACAATTTAAATGAATGGAGTTGTTTTCAGCAGTTTGTCTGAAGGCTCTAATACCATGAAATAATTCCATCTTATTTAAAAGTTTAAATTTGTAGAGAGGTGAAAAATTAATTCGTGTATTTAATTTCTAATAATAAGTAACATATACTTCTTTTTACTTTAGTGTAACACAAAATTATCCTTATAATAGCACCGATTATCCGATCGTGTTATTTTATTTGTCTATGCAAGATTTTTTTTCCTTTTTAAAAAATCTCGATTAGAAATAAAAGATGAGACCTCTTCCACGTGATGCTGACCCAAAAAGAAATAAAAGATGAGACCTTGCAGATTTATTTTTTCATTGCTTGATCAAAACTAGTCCTAAATTGTACAAGTATTTAAATTGGGAATTCCGTTCAATTTTAAATATTATTTTATGTTATCCTTGGAGGACTGAATGACATCAAAAAATGAGATTTGAATGATGAAAATAATATTAAATATTCACGCACGGGTTGAGATAAGATAACTTATCCTACACCTCTCAGGTTGAGATAAGATAAGTTATAAACCCAAAGAAAATTGTCTAAATTCATGGAATCTAATTTATAAAAATCTGAGTCAAATTATAAAATCGGATCAAAATATTTAAAGTTATGAAAAATCAAACATGGGAGAAGAGGCAAAAACTTGTGTGAGACCGTCTCACGGATCTTTTTCTGTAAGACGGATCCCTTTTAACCCATATTTCAAAATTTTGGGTAGGATAACTCATATTTTTTTCCAGATTTTGGTTGGTAAAAAAAGTGATAATGTTTAAGTGAAAAGTGATAATATTTTTAACAAAAGTGACTGTCACTTTGTCCTTAAACACTATCACTTTTTGCTCAAACATTATCACTTTTTATATATGAGGGCCGTCCTACGGATCTCATTGGTTTCACCCAAGACTAGCCCGAAGAAGATGAGTTTACATATTAAACCCTCTAAACCCATGAGCAAACATGCCCATAATATACTCTTTTTATCATCATGTTGATCGATAAGACAACATTAATACCTTATTCTACTACTACAGTAGAAACTCTTTAAATTAATACTCGATAAATTAATAAACTCTCTAAAATAATATTTTTGGCCGGTCCCGACTCGGGGATAGCGTGCTAAATTAATAAACTCGCTAAAATTATAAGATAATACATTTTTTTGTAATTTCTATAGACCCCAAATAAAATATAAATTAATAATTTCATATATACTAACTATTACATGAATGATTTATGAATGTTTCTTAAAAATTGACTCAATTGTTTTTGTTTTTTTGTTGAAATCAATTTCACCTTAAATCTCGTCTCTAATTTTCCTTATCAATTTCACCTAAAAGTTTCACCATAGTTACTAAGAACCCATTCTTATAATTGCTTTTGAGTGAGACTTGAATTATCCTTGTTGTGCTTGCATAATACTTTTCATATATACTAACTATTACATGAATGATTTATGAATGTTTCTTAAAAATTGACTCAATTGTTTTTGTTTTTTTGTTGAAATCAATTTCACCTTAAATCTCGTCTCTAATTTTCCTTATCAATTTCACCTAAAAGTTTCACCATAGTTACTAAGAACCCATTCTTATAATTGCTTTTGAGTGAGACTTGAATTATCCTTATTGTGCTTGCATAATGCTTTTCGAATCTCGTCGGTCATTGTTATTTTTTTCACATTTGTAAGATGAGAAGTCATGTTGTGTGTATGATTTGTTTGTGTTAACATATTTTGATCTTGTATATTTATATTGAAAATATTTTTGAATGTTCATAAAGTGATACAATGAACACAAAAAGTATAATAATGTGGAAGATTGAAGAATTCTTTTAAATTAGACCCTTCATTTAATATACAATAAATAATTAGAAGTGGAAGTTTGAAAGCGTGTTTCTATAAATTAATAAAATATTAATTAATATATAAATTAATAATTATTAATTTATAGATAAATTAATAATTATTAATTTATAGATAAATTAATAACTTTTTTAATTAATAAATTTTGATGGTCCCAATATTATTATTTTATAGAGTTTCTACTGTATGTATATGAGAATTAATACATTAATTAATAGTTGCTCAGGTCAAGATATATTACATGAATTAATACATTAATTAATGGTTGGTCAGGTTAAGACTACATGAATTAAGTTTCAGTTTAGCAGGTAGATATTTAATTAATTAGTTGTACATCAAACACTTATATATATAGGCGTGTATGTATATAATATTTCAACGTACTACTAATTGAAAAAAACAAACACAAATAAACTATCTAGTGTAGAATTTTTGAGATGCAAATTTTCAAATCAATGATGATTATTAGGTTTATAACCTTGATAGTATTGTATGGGATATTCGTGGAAGCAAAATTTTATCTACCATTTGGAGAAAAATGTGATGAAAATTATAGTCTATCGTGTATTAATGATATTTATGTTGGATTATGTGAGGATGTTAATATTCAAGTAAATAAGACTGTAAAAGATGAATGTTGTAATAATCTTTATTTTGCTATTCCAGGAAATTGCTTTTTTAGTGCAACTGTGTCAAGGATAAAAAATTCAAAGTATTGTGGAGACAATAAGAAGCTGCCAGAGATTGATGACAAGGCTAACCAAATCTACGATCATTGTTCTACCGTACCTCTAGATTTGTAATCTAGCTATTTTTTTGTATTTATCCAACTCAATATATATTTTAATAATTACTTATCGGATCCAATTAATGTAACATATCATTTTATGGACTCTGAATCGAATTATCTAAATGTTCTGTGACAAGAATTTTTCTTTCATAAATAAAATAAAAATCGGATTTGATATTTGAATAACAAAAAAAAACATATTTTAATTTTTTTAATGGTGTTTCTTTTTTTATCTTATAAACTCTCATTTCTCATCGTGCGTATCACTCTTAGCCGTTTGCTTTGAATTTCTTCGTTTATCCACTGCGAGAGGGCTTTCAGAATCGCAAATCCACCGTGCCCTTTTCTCACTCTTTTAGAAATTATTCTTCCTCCATCGAAATTTGTCGTCCTCTCTCTTGGTGTCGCCGCCGCTGCGCGACGCCCTCTCTGAAGCTGCTGTTGTTGCTTGGTGCACGATACTAGCAGATCAAAATTTGATACATATTTTTCCATGGTTTGCACCATATTTGTAGATCTTTGATTCTTCTTCAATGAAAATTTCATTTGCTGATAAATATTGAGTTGTTTTTGTTGCAAATTCGTGTGATGTTTGACATTCTTCGTGTGATGATTAATTTTGGGTTTACAGAATATCATGGGGGCAGAAGTGTACTTTTGCTAAATTTCAATAATATACACGGTAGTAATCTGAAGCAAAAATGGATTGTACCAAACTATTTACTAAACAACTTAGCTAAGCTAATCTGTGCACGTTTATTAAACGTGGTTAATCGATTGATAATTAGACATGGCCATCAAACGCCCCCTTAGCCATTTGCTTTGAATTTCTTCGTTTATCTACAGAGTAATATTTAGACTTGAATTGAATTGAATTATAAAATATAATCCCTTCTTTTCATTTATTTTTATATATGCGAACTGTTGGTTTATAGATTACCAACAATGGCTTACAAGATAATTTAGACGAAAATGTAAAGACAGTAAACGAAATTACAAAGTCTTCGAAATCTTCAACTTTCCAAAAGAGGCAGCTTTCTTGGTAGAGCAGCTTCTTAGAATGGCAGGTCCAGAAAGGGATGAAACAGTACTGTAGACAAACAGAAAGTTAGGGAAAAGAGCCGAGTCAAGGTGATACCTTTTCTCGTAAAACAAACAAAAGAAAAAAAGAAAAAAAAAAGGGGATACCACAATGGCATCTGACGGAAATGGTTCCGAGAACACCCCTATTGAGAACACTGAGAACACCCCGAACCCAACACCAAACGTTGTCCCTAATAACACGTTTTACCCCCCATGTTTTTTCCACCCTCTGAAACTCGCAATTTAATGGTGCATGGGGAAAAACCCGAGAGGTTCTCGGGTACTGATTTTAAGAGGTGGCAACAAAAGATGTTGTTTTACCTCACGACACTTCACCTAGCAAGGTTCCTCCGGGAGGATCCGCCTGTTGTCGCTGAAAGTGAAACGGATAATGCTAGGAGGGTCGCATTTGACCAATGGTCTCATGGCGATTTCTTGTGTCGGAACTACGTCCTTGGAGGACTAGTTGACACCGTTGTATAACGTGTACCAACCGGTTCGTACTGCCAAAGAAGTGTGGGAGTCTTTGGAACGAAAGTACAAAACCGAGGATGCCGGAACTAAGAAGTTCGTGGTGGCGAGATTTTTGGACTTCAAAATGGTAGATGGTAAATCTGTCGTTGAACAAGTTCAAAAATTTCAGTTAATCCTACATGATATCCTCGCGGAGGGTATGGTCCTTCCGGACGCTTTCCAAGTAGCCGCAGTGATTGAGAAACTACCACCTTCTTGGAAGGAGTTTAAAAGTTATCTCAAACACAAGCGAAAGGAAATGAGCCTAGAAGATTTGATCGTCAAACTTCGAATTGAAGAAGATAATAAAAAGATGGACGGTAAATCAAATCAAGTCTCGGATGAGGCAAAGGCAAACTTAATGGAACGTGGTGAATCGTCTAAAAAACGAAAAAGGCCTAATGATAAAGGTAAAGCACCTGTTCCTGCAAAACCCAAATTTAATGGTGATTGCTACAAGTGTGGAAAACCGGGCCACAAAGCAACTGATTGTCGCGTCCCTAAGAAAGTTGATAAAAACAAAGGTAAGGGAGGGCAATCAAGTGCTAATGTGGCACAACATAATCTCACTGAAATGGATATGTCTGCTGTTGTGTTTGAGACCAACATGGTTGACAATCCAAAGGAGTGGTTTGTGGATACCGGCGCCACCTGCCATGTTTGCTCCGAGAAGGGTGTCTTCTCGACTTATGCTCCTGCTGATGGGAGAAAGCTCCATAGTGGAAACCGTGCCTCGTCTGATGTGGCTGGTGTTGGAACTGTTGTGCTCAAGCTCACTTCCGGCAAAGAGCTCAAGCTGAAGGATGTGCTGCATGTCCCGAACATCCGCAAGAATCTGATCTCCGACTCTCTTCTAGTTAGTCATCAGTTTAAACTAGTTTTTGAGTCTGACAAAGTTGTACTTAGCAAGTTTGGACAGTTCCTAGGTCGAGGTTATCTCGAGAATGGTCTGTTCAAAATGAGTGTAATGGTTGTAAGCCGTAAAGGCAAGAAAGTTATCAATGAAAACGTTTCTACTTCCTCTTACATTGTGGAGTGTTCCTCTTTATGGCATTTAAGATTAGGACATGTAAATCTAAAATCTATAAAGCGCTTAGTAAATCTTGATTTACTTAAAATTAATAATATTGAAACACCTAAAAAGTGTGAGATATATGTTGAAGCTAAAATGACAAAGTTGCCATTTACTTCTGTGGAAAGGGACACTGCTCCTCTAGACTTAATCCATACGGATGTGTGTGATTTAAAGTTTGTGCAAACTAGAGGTGGCAAAAAGTATTTCATTACTTTTATTGATGATTGCACAAGATTTTGCTACGTTTATCTATTGCGAAGTAAAGATGAAGCTTTTAAACTTTACAAGAATGAAGTAGAAAATCAACTTAGCACTCGAATTAAGGTGATTCGAAGTGATAGAGGTGGGGAATATGTAGCACCTTTTGAACAGTTATGTGCTGAGTCTGGCATCATACATCAAACTACAGCCCCTTACTCACCTCAGTCTAATGGTGTTGCGGAGAGAAATAACCGAACACTAAAGGAGTCGATGAACGCAATGTTAATCAGCTCGGGTTTACCGCAGAATCTATGGGGGGAAGCTATACTATTGGCTAACCACATTTTGAACAAAATTCCACACAAAACAAAGGATCTGACACCTTATGAAATGTGGAAAAAGCGGAAACCATCCTACAAGTACCTCAAAGTGTGGGGGTGTCTTGCAAAGGTTGAAGTGCTTGCTCCTAAACAAGTTAGAATTGGCCCTAAAACGGTCGATTGTATCTTTGTAGGATATACACTCAACAGTAGTGCCTATAGGTTTCTGATTCACAAATCAGAAATACCCGACATGTCAGAAGGCACTATGATAGAATCAAGGAATGCAATATTCTTTGAAAATATCTTTCCAAATAAAGATAAAGGTGATGTGAGACCTGAAAATAAGAGAGCTCACATAGAAGCAGAGGTTGTTAGTTCTTCAGCTCAAGAGCATGAAGAACCGAGACGCAGCAAAAGAGCAAAGATTGCAAAAACTTATGGTCCTGACTTTATCACTTATGTGATTGAAGATGAACCTAAGTCTATCAAGGAAGCTCTGTCAAGACCAGATGCATCATTCTGTCAAGAAGCTATCAATAGCGAAATTGATTCTATTCTACAGAACAATACGTGGGAGTTGGTTGATCTCCCTAGAGGTTGTAAGACCTTAGGATGCAAGTGGATCCTTAGAAGAAAATACAAAGCAGATGGATCAATTGACAAGTATAAAGCTCGTTTGGTAGCAAAGGGCTTTAGACAAAAAGAAGGGTATGATTTCTTTGATACATACTCCCCAGTAACGAAGATTACATCCATTCGTGTGTTAATTGTGATTGCTGCTTTGCACAATCTCGAGATTCATCAAATGGATGTCAAGACTGCGTTCTTGAATGGGGAACTAGTTGAAGAAATATACATGGATCAACCTGAAGGGTTTATAGCACCTGGCAACGAGAAAAAGGTGTGTAGACTCGTTCGTTCACTGTATGGACTCAAACAAGCTCCAAAACAGTGGCATCTGAAGTTTGATGAAACTATGTTGTCCAATGGTTTCAAGATAAACGAATGTGACAAATGTGTGTATGTGACAAAAACACCAAAATGATTTGTTATTATGTGCCTTTATGTGGACGACATGTTGATCATGGGCAGCAGCAATGCCATGATCATGGAAACAAAGGCTATGTTAAAACGTAGTTTTGACATGAAAGACATGAGATTGACTGATGTGATTCTAGGAATCAAGATCGAGAGAAAGTCTAATGGAATCTACTTGACACAATCTCACTATGTTGAGAGTGTGTTAAAGAAATTCAATGTCTTTAATGATCCGCCAGCCAAGACGCCCATGGAGCTCAATGTACACTTGAGCAAGAATCGAGGCGATCCGGTTGCACAACTTGAATATGCAAGAATCATTGGAAGTGTGATGTATATTACAAACTGTACACGCCCGGATCTTGCCTGTTCAGTGAACAAGTTGAGTAGATTCACTAGCAATCCAAATAAAGAGCACTGGAAGGCTCTTATAAGGGTCCTTAGGTACTTAAAGTACACTATTGACTACGGGCTTCACTACACAAGGTTTCCGGCGGTACTTGAAGGGTACAGTGACGCCAATTGGATCTCTGACACGAATGAGTCATTTTCCACTAGTGGATATGTGTTCACTATTGGAGGTGTTGCTGTATCGTTGAGATCAACGAAACAGACGTGTATTGCGCGGTCCACGATGGAATCAGAATTCATAGATTTGGATAAAGCTGGTGAAGAAGCCGAGTGGCTTCGAAATTTCCTCGAGGACATTCCATGTTGGAACAAACCCGTGCCTACTGTGATGGTACACTGTGACTGTCAAGCAACCATTGGCAGGGCTTTGAACGACATGTATAATGGAAAGTCGAGACACATACGTCGTCGACATAATTCTGTTAGACATCTGATCTCGAGTGGTGTGATGTCAATTGACTATGTAAGGTCAAAAGACAATATAGTGGATCCGCTTACGAAAGGAATAAACTGAGATCAGATGAATAAGTTGCTAGAAGGAATGGGTTTAAAATCCACGAAGTAACAACTGAAACAGTGGTAACCCAACCATGATGACTGGAGATCCCAAGAACTTGGTTCAATGGGAAAACTAAGCTGTGAATGTTAATTTTGGAACACTTGGTTATCCAAACCATTCCTTAGAAAAGCACAACACCAAGTGTTGTCCCGTAAGATTTGTGGTAAGGCTAAGCCTATGACTTTTAATGGTTCCCAAAGACCTCCGGAAGGTAGAGTATTGCGGGATATTCAATATGGGAGTCCACCTATATAAGTGAGAAGTGGGGCCGCTTCACAAATAACACTTATGAACTAAAAGGGTGTCCATGGCCGAAATGGATAAAAACGTGAGAACGAAATACGTTTGAGATGTTGTTGCGTCAACACTGTTGTCTAAGTGCACACTAAGGAGGAATAGTTCAAGGCATCAAGTCCACTAGGCCGCCAGTGTACTCGATAGTGTTTGACTACGGAAGGTTCAAGGTCACAAGCCACCTTTCCGGATGCAATAATGTCTCAATTGATCTGGATTACGAGTTTGCATGATTATAGGTAGTAATTTCCACTCATGTGGGGGATTGTTGGAGAAATTGAGTTTTTATTCAATTTCTTAATATTTAATTGATTTTTAATTAATCAATTATTTGAGGGTATGAATATTTAATTTTCGAAGAATTAAATATTACAGGATCGATCGACTCTACGAGTAGATGATTGTAGTATATTTAACATCTCAAAACCGAATTTCGGTGAGTGAGAAATTAATGTACGAAGATTAAGACAAAGTGATGCATTGGGATTAGTGTTAATAACTATCCCACATTGATAAATGTAAGAATTAACTACCTCCTTATTAATAGGAGTTAGTTAAGAAGATTCAAATTGTAGTGACAATTGAACCATTCAATTTGCCACACGCGCGCGCGCGCTGCCTGCCCGTCCGGCCGAGCCGGGTCCGTGGGCCTGGGCCTTGGCCTTGGATCTTGGCAATTGGACTTTGGGTGGACTTTGGGCTTGGGCCTGGGGCCCATCTATCTTTTTTAGGCTCTAAAAACGTGGGCCTTGACCCACACAAATTTAGGGCAGCCCAAGTCTGTGGAAGTCAAACGGATTAGTTGACTTCTGGAATTTGAATTTGAACGTCTTAATGCATGTAGGTTTCAGAATGGAAGTTACCATTCCTGAAACCGCCACACCTGGGTGGCACTGCCTATAAATAGGAGTGCATGGTTTTGGGAAAAATTACCTTTTGCAAACCACGAATTTCACCTGAATTTTTCCAGAAAATTGCATACTATTTTCAGCATTCTGCATAGCATTTTAGAGTGCAATCCGGTTCTAACGTGTATTCAGTTCGTTGGAGCTTTGTACGCTGCGGTGTTGCTCGTGCAAAAAGGAAGCCATTTTACCTTTCGAAGCAACTCATCACTCCGTGAACACTAGCCGGGACGTGTTTGTTTTACGGGAAAAGGTATCACCTTGACTCGGCTCTTTTTCCTAACTTTCTGTTTGTCTACAGTACTGTTTCTTCCCTTTCTAGACCTGCCATTCTAAGAAGCTGCTCTACCAAGAAAGCTGCCTCTTTTGGAAAGTTGAAGATTTCGAAGACTTTGTAATTTCGTTTACTGTCTTTACATTTTCGTCTAAATTATCTTGTAAGCCATTGTTGGTAATCTATAAACCAACACAAACTCCAATATAATGTAAAATAATTTCTAAAATTGAACATGTAAAATGATTATTTTTCTGCATCACGTTTTTTTTTTTTTGATCGGTAAAAGTATTTTATTAATATTGGGTATAAGAGATACCCGAAAAGATCAGTGTACAAGGTATATCAGATAAGAGAAAATACCGCTTTATCTACATAGGTTTCAAACCATTCACTTAAGTGGATCTAACACCCATGTTCTAAAGGATGGACTATGACGATTTGGATACTTGATCGTGAACCAGCTCCATATTCTTGCTCTTAGCTCCTCTTTGACTTTTGTGACTGAGAATGCTTCATTTTTTAAGAGAACTGCATTTCTCCCTTTCCATATTATCCAGACCACACATAGCCATATACAAGTGACGTTCTTCCCTCCATTTCTGCACTTTATCAATCCCCCAAAACCTAGGAAGTTGTTGTGGATGTCTGACGGAAGTGCTGACGGGATATTGAGTCAAAGTAAACATTCCATCCATACTTGGTATGCTGTGGGGCATTCCAAGAAAATGTGTTTTTCGATTTCTTCACTATCGCCACATAGTACGCACCTTAAATCATCATTTTGGTTGAGGATGTTTATTTTTCTAAGATTGGATCGTGTGGGCAGCCTTCCCTATAAGAGCCTCCATGCATGAGCCTTGACTTTTGAGGGTGCAAAATTCATCCATATGCTTTTGAACCCTTGGATCAGTTTGTCTTCCGGTCGATTGCCTTGGTTTTGGTTGAATAAGGTCGAGTACGTCTCTTTTGTGGAGAATTTTCCTGTGTTCGATGCATTCCATTTCCATGAGTCTTCAATTCCTTCTTTTGGTTGGAACGTAAAAGACCTAATGTGAATTTTGTAAGTGCCAAAAATTCTCAATGTCCGAACACTAACTCTTAGCTGTTTGCTTAAATTTCATTTTTCTTGTACCATAATATACAAGCTTGTTCTAGTAATAATTTAGACTTGAATCCAACTAAAAAATATAATCTCGTCTTCTCATTTCTTATTATACGTGAACGGCATGCAAAGATAACATAAAATAATATTTAAAATTAAACATTTGACCAGAACCCCCAATTTATTCCAGACATAACATTTTTTACGATTTAAAAATTTTCTGGCTGAAAATGACTAAAATTGGTCAAATAATGACGGTGATTTTTGACCAAAACTTTTTTTAATTGAGGTTATAAATTTATTATCACACACATGTCACATACAGAGTATATAAAAGCTATGGTTTTTTACCAAACATTTTTAAGAGGTTATAAATTTTTAGCCCACCCTTCGATCAATTTCTGGATGTGCCCCTAATTATCCTTGCTAGCTATATGGCCAGGGACGCGAGGGTCTCCAAGGTTCTAGTTTTGCGGTTTGGCAATGGTTTCGCCCTCGTTATATGGAGAGTATTGTATATGAACATGTCGTTAAAATACCATTATGTACGTTACCTAGCTACATAACATTAATCTAGTCAAAGCAACATAATTAAATGCATAAGTTGTTATTAAATTGAGTTGTAACATGTAGGTCCCGAAGATGAGTTAATATCGAGGGAAGCTAAAGAAAACGTCTAGACTTTTCTAAAATCTTTCGATATATCAGAATTATAAAATGTGGAATAACGAAATTAACAATGAGCCCAACTAAAGTTTATACTCAACTTCTTAATTCGAGAACTCTGTTCTAGTAATACTCAACTTGTCTTGTTCAGTTATGTATTTAAACAATTAAGCAATTAAACAAAACAGTAAAGTAATCAACACAAACAATTTATAGTGGTTCGACAACTTGTCTACGTCCACTCTCACAACCCAGTTGTGATGTTTCCACTAACTCTTCCAATCGAGTACAAAGTGTGATTTCTTGTGATTTTAAGTCCCAAGAAAAAGACTTAGATCTTCTAAGACTATACCACCAGATACGTCTACGATCTTACTAGAAACTTAACAAGTATCTAGCAACTTGAAAACAGTAAACAAAAACTAAAACTTATTCAGTAGCAGTCTTCTGGTTTCTTCACTTGTCTTCTGGCTTGCTTTCTGAACTTCAGTAAACTCTGAGAGTAATCTTCTTCGAATGCTTCAGTATGCTTCAGTATATGAATTCGCAGTAGTATCAGTATCAGTAGTCTTGAATCGATAAATACCATGAAGTATTTATAGACTTCTGAAATCAAGAACTTAGTTAGTTGTAACCAACTCTTCTTGAAAACTAACTTCCAACTAAATCTTCTTATCCACCCACGCGTTTCTTGTTAATTAGTTATTTCTAACTAACTCTTATCTTTATCTTTATACGCGCTTCTTCTTAACTTCAAATTAAGTTGACTTGTCTTGTTGAGTCTTGTAGACCACCTGTCTTCAGTAGTAGACTTCATCCTTCTTGTCTAGTCTGGTCTTCTTGTGCGATCTTCAACAGTAGACTATTCTAATCCTAACAAGACTATTACATTACTTTAAGCTTATAACTCAGCTTAGTCAACTTATAAAACTATACAATGAACCTATCTATTACATACGAAAATCATGAGCTCTATACAATGATTATTATAGCTCAACAACAATCTAACATGTATTCAAATAGCAAATATGAAGTACTTATAAATCGTACTTATCTTTTAATATAATAACAATACTTTTCTTTTAAACGTAAACTCATGTGAACTCTACTGGTCTGTTCAAGATGACTCCTCTTAACTAGACTAGGTCAGTCAACACTTAGAAAAATTCAAACTACTTTTGGCTTATCAAAACTTCATCTTTTATCATCATGTAAGGCTTGTCTAGGATTCATATCCCAACAATTTCCCCCTTTTTGATGAAGCCAAAACTACTTGAATATTTTCTCAATAGTAGACTAGTTAAGTAGTTATCTTGTCTTAACATCAAATAGTACTTATATTTTCATTCATTCAAAATAATACCAGTAGATATTACACATACTAAAAAAAACAAAACTATCAATTAGAGCAAAAAAAACTAATCTGAAAGAGTACCTCCTTCTGAATTTGGAACACAGAACGCATCTAGGAGTCTCTTGTGAATTACCCTGACATGGTCTTCATCTTCGATCTTCTCTTTATCCAGCAACTCTTCTTCAAACTTTTTGCTCTGATTAAGATCAACTCTTCTTCCAGAGCTGGTCATAGGACATTTCCATTTTGAAAACACAGGGACTAGAATGTTGAAATTCGCTCCAGCAGATATTCTTATTATCAGGTTCCACAGCAGTTTGTTCTGACCTTCCATAAATTTGTCAAACAAAACATACAACTCATCTGGACTTTCAGAGTCACCATATTTCCTGATAATCCAATGATCAAGTTCCAATTGCTTCTTCACTTTCATCCATTCTGCTCGATGTTCTTTGTCTATGAAGTAGTCAATGAACTGATCTTTCATCTGATCTTCATCTGCCTTCAGCTTCTGCAGCCTTTCAATATGTTTTCCAACTTTCTTTTGGTTTGCATAGTGAGCTTCATCATTCAGATCAACAACTTTCTGCTTCTTCACTATTGTTGTTGTTAGGGTTATACTGGCAAGTATGCTTTTAGTGCTACTTATGTATACAAACTGATTTTTGCACTTATTAATGAGAATAAATTTTTGTCACTGGTTGCTTTAAATATAATGAATGGTAATTATTTATTGCATAAACGTTCAGATGTACTTTACATTGTAGACAATGTGGTGTGTAGAAGATCACAGAAGATCACATTGTCAGTTCCTTGTATATAAGTACAATTGATTCACAACTTAGATGGAATTGAACAATCCATTGGTAGAAGTTGAGGTGTAAGGCTCAGATTGGTTTGTCTTGACCAAGAGATTACACTAGTGCATTTTGATGTGCTGAATAGGACCTACAGAGAGGTAATTCTTCTAGACTGGCTTAAGGAATGAAGAATTAGACCTCAGTGTTTGTTGATTTCTTAATCTCTGTCACTTAAATGGAATTGTCTGTAGTTAAGAAGTATTGCTTTGATTTATTATGGGTAAAGAATCAATGTGATTCAATACTTTATATTTTGGGCAATATTATTAATTATAGGACAGATTGCCAAAATTAATACAGAGAATCGTGTCTTGGAGTGTCAAGTTGATTATGTCCCCTTGGTGGGCTCAGAAGGTTTATCATATCAAATCTGATCAGTGGAATTTATTTCCGGTATGATAATAATGTTGAGCTGTCCTTACTCTAAGGAATAAAAGATATTAATTAATTAAAGCATTCAGTAGCTTAAATTAATTGATGGACATTGAATCTTAAACACGGGAAATAATAACCGGGAGCCATATTTCGTAATATGGGTTAGGATGGATAGTGCAATATTAATTCTATAGTGGAATGAATTAATATTAATGAGCTGGAAAAATATTGTGGCTCAATATTGATTTCTGGGCCCATTGGGAGGTCCAATCCTAATTCTCCTAAAGGCCCCTCAAGTAGCCCAATAAAAGTCCATTAACTAAGGTAATTAAAAAGATAAGAATTAATCTTGTTGCAAGAAAGAGAGGAAAGTAGCGCTTATTTTGGGGAGAGAATATTATGGAGAAAGATATGGAAATAATATAATATCTCTTGGAGAATAAAATATTTCTAGATCTCCTATATTTTCTAATAAATAAATTGACTATTCTCTCTCTTATAAATAGAGGAAAAATCGATTGTTTAAGGGTGGACAAAGAAATCGGTTTTCTCTACAAAAGAAAAAAGAGAGATCTGTAATTTTTGAAATTACAGTGTGTGCAACAAGAGAAAATTAATTCTTCCTTGAGAGTTATTAGTTCGTGAGATCTCCCACCGGATCAACGGGCTAGGACTTAGGGAATACTCGAGAAGGCAATTGGGTTGAAGTTGTTATTCTTCTCAACGGTATCTCTCCGATTCAAAGGTAAACACGTAATCCCTTAGTTCCGCATGTTTAGGGATTTAATTATTTACCGTACATTCATTACATGAATTAGTTGATTTAATTTGTTTAAATTATGAAATTAGATTTATGATAATTCATATTTAAATTACGTCTCAAATAGATCCTGGTAATTTTAAAGGTGTCTCAAAGGATTCCCGGGAGTCTCGAAAGATCCCTAGGGCATCTCAAAAGATTCCCGGGAGTCTCAAAGGATCCCTAGCGTGACGGTCAATAATAATCCACAAGTGCCAATAATTCCCCACAAAGGAGATGGGGAATGTGGTCCCATAATAATTTCCCACAAAGGAGTTGGGGACCACAAGAATTGGGGACCACATTGTTGGGAGACTATTATTGGGTATTGGGATTATTCCCAACAGATGGTATCAGAGCCAAGGTTTTGGGCTCTGTAATTTAAATTAGAATTTAAATCTATTTACATTAAATTGATATTTGGATGGTGGAATTGTTAGATCTTTTTTGCAGGTATCCAATTATCATGGTTTTAATGTATGTTTTAATTTATGTTGTTTGAATGTGGTTTTTAATCTGATTCGGTCAGATTTGTTTTTTCCGTGAGAAAATCCACGGGTAGATTAGATTATTTAATTTGTAATAAACTAGTCTAGATGTTAGATTTATTTTTTGTAAATAAATTGTAACGGGTCAAAGACGAAGACCGTTAGACGGATTAAAGAATCGGAGGCACCCGGACGACCAAGCCACACGAGTCGCTTGTAGGCGTGGCGTGATTTATTTTGTTGCGGTCGTGGGTGTACGAATTCTCGTTCCTTCAAAACGAGAAAATTAAACCATGATAATTGGACGTGTTTGCCTAATTTGTGTTTAATTTTTGTTTTGTTATTATGCTATGATTATTTGTTAATTCTGCATGAGAATTCGTGAAAAACCTCTAGTTTAAAAATTACTAAGTATGTTTTTTTTATTAATTAAATTTATTTAAGATAATAAATTGATTAAATGGCCTCCATAATTTATTTATTTGTGAAGTCTTTTGGCTACGCATTGGCAAGCGCCTCTCTCCCTATCGGATAGGTCAAAAGATAAGTTCACATGAATAAATTCCTTTAAGGATGATTGTGAATTATTACTAGTGGCGGTATGACCCTCCCATCGAGTGGCTTATTCAAAACGAAATAATAGTCCTGTATTTAATTATGGTTATTACTTAGGTATAAAATTGATATATTAACTCCCCATCGGAGTCCCTGTCAATTTTATATGGCCAGGTTGAAGCCAACTATTAATTTTGAATTAAAGGTTTGTAACTGCTTTGTTTGTAACCTGCTTAAATGTATTTGAGTAAACGATCACACTCATCGTGACTTACTTAAATTGGTTTTAAGATGTTGGCTGATGCATGTTTATATCGGTTTTTTGAGGTTTTTGATATAGTACATGTGATCAAATTATGTGATAATTTTTGTGTTAATAGGATATTAATACAAATTGTATATTTTATTCTCAGTTCAGCATGTCGTCTCCTTTTAACCCACAGTTTAGTATACTTAAAGAAAATAAATTGGAAGGAGAGAATTATGTGGATTGGAAAAGACATTTATTTATAGTCTTGACTGCACAACAGCATAAGTGGGTACTTGATGAACCTAAACCCCCTGCCCCTACGGATGAGACGAACCAAGAAGATAAGGAATATCATAAGGAGTGGATGAGATCCGATGAAATGGCTAGGTGTACCATCTTGGCTTCAATGTCAGATGTGTTGCAACACCAACACCAGAACATGGAATCCGCTTCAGCTATTATGATGAACCTTAATGAACTTTTTGCTCATCAGAATCGTACGGCTAGACAAATGACCATGCGAGATATGTTATCACAGAAAATGGTCGAGGGAACGCCCGTGAGGGATCACGTTCTTAAGATGATGGGTTTTCTTAACAAACTTGAGATTCTTGGTGCTGAATTCGATGCGGAAACGCAGATCGATTTCGTACTCCATTCTCTACCGAAAAGTTTTGAGCAGTTCCAACTGAACTATACGATGAATAATCAAGAGTATACGTTGGCTCAGCTCTTGCAAGCTTTGGTTTCGGCTGAGATGTTAATGGGACCAAGGAACGAGCATACGGCTATGTTGGCAAACGGTCCATCTTCTAATTCTGCACCGAAAGGTGGAAAGAAGAAGAAGGCAAATGGCCAGAAACAAGCTAATAACAAGGAAAAGATACCAATTGAGGGAGGTGTCAAGAAAAAGACCACTAAGGGAAAGTGCTTTAGTTGCGGTCTGAAAGGACATTGGAAGTCAGCCTGTACCAAGCCTAAGAAGGCTGGTAAGCAAGGTAATTCTCACGCACTAGTAATTGAAACTTGTTTAGCGGTGTATTCTTCCCATTCGTGGGTGGTGGATACGGGAGCCACTGATCATATTTGTTTCGATTTTCAGGGGTTCAAGCTAACCCGACAACTTAGTGGGAGTGAGATCATCATCACCATGGGCAATGCTACGAAAGTGGCGGCTGTTGCAGTGGGAGATGTGCAACTATCTTTTAGTGATAGAATTTTAGTTTTAAAAGACGTTCTTTATGTTCCGAGTTTTAGAAAGAATTTGATTTCAGTTTCTAAACTAATTTTGGATGGATATTCAGTTTCTTTTAATAAGAATGTCGTTATTTGTCGTGATGACGAGATTATCTGTTCGGGAGCATTGGTGAATAATCTTTATACTATTAATTGTGCACATTCCACACAAAATGAATCGCATAACACATCGACTATTTCTAAGAAAAGAAAGCATTCTTCAGACATGAACGAAACACTTCTGTGGCATCTTAGACTTGGTCATATTAATCTAAGAAGGATTCAAAGGTTGGTGAACGACGGCTTGTTGGAATCACTCCAGGTTGAGCCGTTTCCAACATGTGAATCATGTTTAGAGGGTAAAATGACCAAAAGAGCCTTTGGGGCAAAGGGGAATAGAGCTAGTGAAGTGTTAGAACTCATTCATACTGATGTATGTGGACCAATGTCAATTCAAGCAAAGGGAGGTTTTGAGTATTTCGTTACTTTTATCGATGATTACTCAAGATATGGATACATCTATCTAATGCGGCATAAGTCTGAGACCTTTGATAAATTCAAAGAGTTTAAGGCTGAAGCAGAAAAGCATAGGGAAAAGAGTATCAAGTTTCTACGATCAGATCGTGGAGGCGAATACCTCAGCAATGAATTTTTGGGCTACTTATCAGGCGAAGGGATTGTATCCCAATTAACTGCACCCCGAACCCCTCAACAAAATGGGGTTGCAGAGCGAAGAAATCGAACTCTTTTAGAGATGGTCAGATCTATGATGAGTTATTCAGATTTACCTAAGTCGTTTTGGGGTCATGCCTTGGAAACAGCGACTTACATTCTGAATTTGGTACCTTCCAAATCAGTTCCTAAAACCCCTACAGAATTGTGGAGCGGGCGAAAGCCTAGTCTAAGACACATAAGAATTTGGGGGTGTCCTGCATACGTGTTGGACAAGGAAGCTGGAAAGTTAGATCCTCGTTCAGAATTAAGGCTGTTTGTAGGATATCCTAGAGGAACGAAAGGGGGTTTATTCTATAGTCCAAAGGATCAGCGAATTGTGATAAGCACACATTCTAGATTTATGGAAGAAAACTATATGAGTAATAGAAAGCCCAAGAGTGAGATTACCTTAAATGAACTAAGAGGGCCAACTCCTATACCAAGTGTACAAGTAGATGTACCAAGCGATACACAAACACAACCGGAACCTCGTCGTAGTGGGAGGGTTGTGAGACAACCTGAGCGATTCATGTTCGTGGGAGAGTCTTCGGACTTGGTCCCCGGAGAGGATGAATCTGACCCCTGGACGTACGATGAGGCAATCCAAGACAAGGATGCAGATTCTTGGCAAACTGCAATGGAAGCAGAAATGGGGTCTATGGATCATAACAAAGTGTGGGAGCTTGTGGAACCACCCAAAGGTGTAAAACCTATTGGATGCAAGTGGGTCTACAAGAGAAAAAGAGGATCAGATGGGAAGGTTGAAACCTTCAAAGCTAGACTAGTGGCAAAAGGATATACTCAGAAAGAGGGAATCGATTATGAGGAGACCTTTTCGCCTGTAGCTATGCTTAAGTCTATCCGTATTCTCTTGTCGATTGCAGCTCACCTAGACTTTGAGATCTGGCAAATGGATGTCAAGACAGCTTTCCTAAATGGAAGTCTTGAACAAGAAATCTACATGCGCCAACCCGAAGGCTTCATTGAAAAAGGCCAAGAGAATCTTGTATGCAAGCTTAAAAGGTCAATATATGGACTTAAGCAAGCATCGCGAGCTTGGAATCAGTGTTTTGATCAGGTGATACAATCCTATGGATTTGATCAAAATGAGTTTGAGAGTTTTGTCTATAAGAAGTGTATCGGAACTGCCTTGGTATTCTTAGTATTATACGTAGACGACATTCTGCTTATTGGAAACAATAAAAAGGTGTTGATAGACGTGAGGGTATGGTTGTCAAAACAGTTTGATATGAAGGATTTAGGAGAAGCTGGTCACATCCTTGGGATTAAGATTACTCGAGATCGCCAGAAAAGGATGATATGCTTATCCCAAACCTCATACATAGACACTATTTTGAAACGATTCAGCATGCAAAATTCCAAGAAAGGATTTGTTCCTTTCAGACATGGAATTCATCTATCTAAAGAGATGTGTCCTAAGACACAAAAGGAGATGGATGAGATGAGAAACATTCCATATGCATCGGCAGTTGGAAGCCTCATGTATGCAATGCTGTGCACGAGACCGGATATTTGTTTTGCTGTAGGCATGGTAGCAAGATATCAAAGTAACCCAGGGAAAGAACATTGGACTGCAGTTAAAAACATTCTCAAGTATCTAAAAAGAACTCGAGATAGAATGTTGGTTTATCAGTCAGACAGTCTATTCCCTGTGGGTTATACGGACTCAGATTTCCAATCATACATGGATTCTAGAAAATCTACCTCGGGTAGTGTGTTTTGTTTGGGGGGTGGAGCCATGACATGGAGAAGTGTGAAGCAGAAATGCATCGCTGATTCTACCATGGAAGCCGAATATGTAGCTGCTTGTGAAGCAGCGAAAGAAGCGGTTTGGCTTAAGAACTTCTTAGTGGACTTGGATGTGATTCCGAATTTGCCCAGCACTATCACTATTTATTGCGATAATGCTGGAGCAGTTGCAAATTCAAGGGAACCAAGAGCTCACAAGGCAAGCAAACACATTGAAAGGAAATACCATCTTATACGAGAAATCGTTAAGAGAGGAGATATAGTGGTGGCAAAGATCGCATCGGAAGACAACCTAGCTGATCCCTTCACAAATGGTCTGCCTCAGAGTACATTCGAGAGACATGTGGAAGGAATGGGGGTCAAGTGCGTTGCCAAGCTGCTTTGAGTATAAGTGGGAGAATTTATTAGGACATGTAGAACATGGACGTGCTGTAGTATACTTAAAAGCAGACTTTGAGTATAAGTGGGAGATTGTTAGGGTTATACTGGCAAGTATGCTTTTAGTGCTACTTATGTATACAAACTTATTTTTGCACTTATTAATGAGAATAAATTTTTATCACTGGTTGCTTTAAATATAATGAATGGTAATTATTTATTGCATAAACGTTCAGATGTACTTTACATTGTAGACAATGTGGTGTGTAGAAGATCACAGAAGATCACATTGTCAGTTCCTTGTATATAAGTACAATTGATTCACAACTTAGATGGAATTGAACAATCCATTGGTAGAAGTTGAGGTGTAAGGCTCAGATTGGTTTGTCTTGACCAAGAGATTACACTAGTGCATTTTGATGTGCTGAATAGGACCTACAGAGAGGTAATTCTTCTAGACTGGCTTAAGGAATGAAGAATTAGACCTCAGTGGTTGTTGATTTCTTAATCTCTGTCACTTAAATGGAATTGTCTGTAGTTAAGAAGTATTGCTTTGATTTATTATGGGTAAAGAATCAATGTGATTCAATACTTTATATTTTGGGCAATATTATTAATTATAGGACAGATTGCCAAAATTAATACAGAGAATCGTGTCTTGGAGTGTCAAGTTGATTATGTCCCCTTGGTGGGCTCAGAAGGTTTATCAAATCAAATCTGAATAGTGGAATTTATTTCCGGTATGATAATAATGTTGAGCTGTCCT
Source organism: Galeopsis tetrahit (assembly GCA_963675135.1). Classification (NCBI taxonomy): domain Eukaryota; kingdom Viridiplantae; phylum Streptophyta; class Magnoliopsida; order Lamiales; family Lamiaceae; genus Galeopsis; species Galeopsis tetrahit. Next base: position 52,039,734 of record OY776128.1, on the reverse strand, counting down.
TACTCTAAGGAATAAAAGATATTAATTAATTAAAGCATTCAGTAGCTTAAATTAATTGATGGACATTGAATCTTAAACACGGGAAATAATAACCGGGAGCCATATTTCGTAATATGGGTTAGGATGGATAGTGCAATATTAATTCTATAGTGGAATGAATTAATATTAATGAGCTGGAAAAATATTGTGGCTCAATATTGATTTCTGGGCCCATTGGGAGGTCCAATCCTAATTCTCCTAAAGGCCCCTCAAGTAGCCCAATAAAAGTCCATTAACTAAGGTAATTAAAAAGATAAGAATTAATCTTGTTGCAAGAAAGAGAGGAAAGTAGCGCTTATTTTGGGGAGAGAATATTATGGAGAAATATATGAAAATAATATAATATCTCTTGGAGAATAAAATATTTCTAGATCTCCTATATTTTCTAATAAATAAATTGACTATTCTCTCTCTTATAAATAGAGGAAAAATCGCTTGTTTAAGGGTGGACAAAGAAATCGGTTTTCTCTACAAAAGAAAAAAGAGAGATCTGTAATTTTTGAAATTACAGTGTGTGCAACAAGAGAAAATTAATTCTTCCTTGAGAGTTATTAGTTCGTGAGATCTCCCACCGGATCAACGGGCTAGGACTTAGGGAATACTCGAGAAGGCAATTGGGTTGAAGTTGTTATTCTTCTCAACGGTATCTCTCCGATTCAAAGGTAAACACGTAATCCCTTAGTTCCGCATGTTTAGGGATTTAATTATTTACCGTACATTCATTACATGAATTAGTTGATTTAATTTGTTTAAATTATGAAATTAGATTTATGATAATTCATATTTAAATTACGTCTCAAATAGATCCTGGTAATTTTAAAGGTGTCTCAAAGGATTCCCGGGAGTCTCGAAAGATCTCTAGGGCATCTCAAAAGATTCCCGGGAGTCTCAAAGGATCCCTAGCGTGACGGCCAATAATAATCCACAAGTGCCAATAATTCCCCACAAAGGAGATGGGGAATGTGGTCCCATAATAATTTCCCACAAAGGAGTTGGGGACCACAAGAATTGGGGACCACATTGTTGGGGGACTATTATTGGGTATTGGGATTATTCCCAACAGTTGTTGTCTCAACTTCTTTCGGCTCTTCTATATGAATAGATTTCCTTTTTGATACTTGTCTAGTCTGAACCTCTGCTTCAGGAGATGCAACAGCTTTGCCCTTCTCCTTTCTCTTCAACTCATCTGCTCTAGCTTGCTCGAGCTCTACAGTGTTCACCAACTTGCCTCTCTTAGGCCTCCTTAGCTCTTGCATGGTAGTAGCAGCTTCCTTGACTTCTGGTTCAGCACTAGACTTAGCTTTCTCACCTTCAGCAATATCTTCAACTCGACTTGTCTCTTCCCCCTTTTTGGCTTCATCAGTAGCCTTGAGAGAGAAAAGAGAAGTAAAACGAGTCATCTCTTCAAACATAGCTTGCTTCATAAGGTTCGTAGCTTTTTCAATCTGCCTTTCATGAGAACCGTCTTGACTCAACTTGTCTAGTTTGGTCGCCACCAACTCTAGCTTTTGAGTAGACAAGTTCAACTCATTCTTAAAATGCGTTGCAGTCAATCGTAACTTCCTGTTCTCTTCAGTCATAGCATTGATAATTTCTCTTGCTTGTGCTAACTGATCATAGGCTTCTTTTCTCTGAACATCAGCAACCTCGATTTTGACTCTATAGACTCTTTCCATCTTCCTGGATTCAGTAGCTAAGACGTGAGCAAAATCGACTGAGCTCTTCTCCGAATATTCAACTTGGTTCTGGAGAAATCCTTCAATTTGATTGAACATCGCTTGTCTGAAATCATTATCCAACTGGTTGACCTCATTCATGATCATCTCCTTTGAACTTGTCACAAGCACACTGTTCTGTTCAACAAGAGTCTTCTTGAGCTCTGACTTGAGAAATTCATCGATAGACGACTTGATAACAGCCTTCAAGTCTTCTTTCAACTCATCTATTGAAGCGGCTGGGATTGCTTGAGACGATTGTCCAACTTCAACATGAGTAGCCTCTTCCATAATCTCATCTTCAGCAAGAGATACAACTTCAATCAACTGGCCTTCTGGAGCAGTAGCTAAGACCTGTCTTCCACTACTTCAGCTTCAAGATCAATACTTCCAGCAATGGCCTTCAGACTAGGCAAAGGACAATAAGGCACTATAGCTAACTTAGCTTCCTTAGTCCTCCTTTCAGCATCAGCCAAATCCTTTTTCAACAAGGCGTGCATCTTCTCCATGTATCCACAAATTTCAGTGGGAAGCAATAGATCAGTATATCGATTGATAAAAGCAAAATCTGACCTCGGATTGTCAGCATGTTCCACTTGGAATCTGAACACAATGCCTCTCAACTGGTCTGAGACATTGTCTAACTCTACTATAGGTTCAGTAGACTGGATCTCCTCAGCTGGTGCAGCTTCAATCATAACTATATCTTCCACAAAATCAGCCTCTGAAACCTGAATACCGATATCAAATTGCGATTCTGAACACATTAAATCATCATAAATGTCCAGCAATCTCTTCGCAAGAGCAGTAATGGCGTGAGATGGAAATAGTTCTGAGTGGTCTCGAACACCACTGTTCTCCTTCTGTTCCATCTCCCAATCCATGAAGTTTGAAATTCCACCTTTTCCTAAGATGACTTCGAAAAGATCATCTGTTGCAGACTTCTTCAATGCCACCCAAGTGCATATTCTTAGAAGCTTTTCAAACTGCTCTGACGAGTAGTCGACTTCGACAGATGAGAGCTGCTTCTTCAAATTTTTGCTCATCTTCGAACGAATTCTCTTCTCTCTTAAGCACATAGGATAATACACCAAGGATTCGAATCTAACTTCAGACGGAGTCTGAGTAGGTGGGGTCCCTATCTCAGCTGTTGCAGTGGCAACTGGCGTCTTGTCTGAAGTAGATGGGTTGATGGGTTCAACATATTCTGTTGAGGGTAGAGGGATAATTTGGTCTGTGGTTTCTTGGGGCTTTGATGTGTCTAGGTTTGGTGTGACAACTGTCGGAGTATCAGTTGTGTGTACTATGGGAGTGTTTGGGGGTAGGCTGGCTCTCAGCGGATGTGCTGCCAGCACTGGTGAGGTTGAGGAAATAGGTCTGGGCCTAGATCGATGTGATCTAGCCTTGGTTTGAACAGAGGAGAGAGAGAGAGAGGAATTGAAATAGGTTGAGAAGATGTACCAACCTGAATACTCGACTCTTCTGGTGGAGTGGGCGACCCAACTCGCACAAGTGTATATAATTCAGGAACTTGAGTACATGGCTCCTTCTCTTGAGCGGACTCCTCTTCCGACTGAGTTTCTTCAGAGTCATGTGCACTAGACGAGTCTTGTGCAGCTTCCTTAGACTCATCTTCAACTGACTCATCTTCCGAAGATCCAGACGAGGCAGCATAAGGCAAGGCTTCCATTGGGTCAATCTGAGCTTGCCTAGGTGCAGCTGGCCTAGCAGCAGCCTGCTTTCTCAAGGCCTCCTTTTTCAAATAAAATTTTAAAGGATGGAATGACTTACCCTTACTCCATTCCGTCTTGTTTGGCATCAATAATGGAAATAAAATGGTCAGCTTGTTTCCATATCCAACCACATTCGATACCACCCAATTACAAGTATCGGTGTCCACCCGAACACTTCTTTCATAAATGGCAGTGGCACCCTTGCTTTTCCCAAGGTTACAGAGTCATGGGAACCAGTGGCACATAGCAAGATTTTGCTGGCTATGTCCAAAAGGGTGCGATACTTCTCTAGGAGTTCCATCTTTTTGACGGCAGGGAGCTTGCCATCTGGTTTGAGTCTCATCTTCCTTCCACAAAATATACTAAGATATCTTGTCTCTTGCCCGATTGCATAATTCTCCACATCAATTGTTCCGGTGGGCAGTCTCAGGTGCTCGAACAAGGCTTCTCGAGTGATTTCCACTCGACTTCCACCAACAAAAGATTCAATTGTGTCACCTCGTCTGGTGGCGTTGGCATAGAACTCTAGCACTTCCTCCTCTAAGACGACTTGAGGAAACGCCTCCAAATAAGGTTTCAGACCACATCTGCTGCATTTGGACAGGATTTCTGCGTTTCCATCTGTGTGATTACCCTTGAAGAACACAGAAGGTTCAACATGCACTTTGTTGTCGGAGATGTATCTGCCTAGGTCGAATATAGCCTGCATGTTAGTTCTTACATCGAAAATAGATCGAACCGACATAGTGATGAACTGGGTAACAACAAAATAGCTTGGAATTGCAAGAAAACGAATGCTTGAGAGTAGGAGAGTTAGGAAATTGTGGGGCAAGACGTGTGAGAGAGTTGGGTTTTGTTCAAAACTGAATTTTTTTGATCCAATGGCCAAGATCGAAGGATTAGATCCAACGGTTGGGGCTTTTGGTATTTGGTTACGGAATCGAGAATATTATGTGATTTGATATTGTAAAATTTGAAATCCGTCTCTTCTTAGTTAGGACAGGGGAGTGAACTCATCTGACCTAGTGTAGTCGAGTGCGAACTGGGTGTATACACCTCATTAACTGGGAGTGTATAAATTCAATTCTGGGGTTTTCCAATTTTAGCATTATCGAATTACTATAATACCCTTAATTCGTTTTGATTAAACACTTAACATATTTAGATCAAAAGAACACTTATCTTGTCTGTTCGAGTCCATCCAGAACAGACGAGTAGACTTATGAACACAAGACGAGTTCCCCCTTCGCCTGTGCTTGTCTATTCTGAACGTCGAACGACTTCATGTACCTATCTCATCATTTACAACGTGTAATCGAAGGTACAAGTAGAGTAAAATAAATAAGATGAATATCAATCTAAAGCAATGATCAAGGTTTCGAACAAGATGACTTCTAACAAACATAAGAGTCAACATAAGGATATTTAAGAAATCATAGATTCCCCCTTAAATATTTATTCCCTTAGTATTACCCTCAGCTTTACCAGCTTCCTCATCGGGTTGTTTGGTCATCTAGTCTAGCCTTGTATACCTGTCTGTTGCGTGAGTAGTCGAGTGCTCTGTTCTGGTCTCCTTATTTGTTTGATGTACCTGACTGGTTAGTACATGTCTATAGGCAAGTAGGGTCTAGATCAATTAGCCCTAAACTAATGCATAACTCACGAAATCGAGCTTCAGCTAATGGTTTTGTGAAAATATCAGCTCTTTGAAAATCAGTATGAATCTTTTCCATGCGAATATCCTTCTTTTCTACATGATCACGTATGAAATGATGCTTCACATCAACATGCTTACAACGTGTGTGCAAAACAGGATTTTGTGTAATGGCAATGGCACTATTACTATCACAGAAAATAGGAACATTTGATTCATGTATATTATAATCTCTAAGCTGTTGCATGAGCCAGAGTAGTTGACTACAACAACTACCAGCAGCCATGTACTCGGCTTCGGTAGTAGAGGTAGCTACGTTAGTCTGCTTTTTCGAAAACCATGAAATGAGTTTTGTGCCTAAGAATTGACAAGAACCAGATGTAGATTTCCTATCTATTCTACAGCCTCCAAAGTCTGAGTCTGAGTAGCCACTTAAGGATAGATCATCATTTGAGGGATACCATATACCACGATTGATGGTCCCTTTCAAATATTTCAAAACCCGTTTCGTGGTTTCCATGTGACTTTCCTTTGGATTGGCTTGGAAACGAGCACAAACACCAACAGAGAATGCAATGTCTGGTCTACTAGCAGTTAGATACAGTAGAGAACCAATTAATCCACGATAATAAGATTGGTCAGCACATTTACCACGTTCATCAGGATCCATTCTGTAAGTTGGTTGCATCGGTACGCCAGTAGACTTACAAGTCTTGATACCATACTTGTCTAGAAGATTTCTAGTGTACTTTGCCTGATTTATGAAAATCCCTTCTGGGGTCTGTTTTACTTGAAGACCAAGAAAGTAATTCATTTCACCCATCATGGACATCTCAAATTTACTTTGCATGAGTGTTGAAAAACTTTCACTCAGCTTTTTGTTAGGTGGCCCAAAAATGATGTCATCTACATAAATTTGGACGAGTAAAATGTCTTTCCCTTCTTGTCTTCTGAACAAGGTTCTATCGACCTTTCCCTTAGTAAAACCATTTTCTAATAGAAAGAGAGAGAGAGAGAGTATCATACCATGCTCTTGGAGCTTGCTTTAGTCCGTATAAGGCTTTCTTCAATCTGTACACCTGGTCGCCTTTGACTTCGAAACCTGGAGGTTGTTCAACATACACTTCTTCCGCAAGAATACCGTTAAGAAATGCACTTTTAACATCCATTTGATGTACAGTAAACTTCATGTGAGCAGCATATGCAAGGAACAATCGAATGGCTTCTAGTCTAGCAACAGGAGCATATGTTTCATCATAGTCTGTGCCTTCAGCTTGGGAATAGCCTTGGGCAACTAGTCTAGCCTTATTCCTAACGACTACATCATTCTCATCTTTCTTATTTTTGAAAATCCATCGAGTGCCAACTACATTATGATGTTTAGGCCTATCGACAAGTTCCCAGACGTCGTTTCGAACAAACTGGTTCAACTCGTCTTGCATAGCGATGATCCAATTACTATCAGCCAATGCCTCTTTAACAGTGGTAGGCTCGATAGATGAGAGGAAACAACACCAGCAAAACATAGTTGGACTAGGCTGTTCTTGCGACTCAAAGAGTTGTCGTCTAGTCTTCACACCAACAGTAGAGTCACCAATAATATTTTCAGTATCATGCGCAGATTTCCATGTTTTTCTATTCTTAACAGTAGCACTATCATCATCTATATCATGTACAGCATCATGCATGTCAACATCATTTGTATCATCAACAGATTTACCAGGAGTTGTGGAGTCAACTAGAGCAGGCATGTCAGCTGGTCTAGAAGACTTACCTTGAGCACTTACCTTCTCTTTGTCATCAGACTCGAGAGCTTTCATGAATGGAATGTAGGCTTGAACGGATTCATATACCTCTGAGTCTTTGTCAGATTCGATCGTTAGCTCAGTAATTTTCTCACTGATCTTTTTGGTAGACGAGTCCTGTCGAGATTCATCGAAAACCACATGTGGTGTTTCTTCCACACAAAGAGTTGAGTAGTTGAATACCCTAAATGCCTTGCTAGTCGAGGAGTATCCTAAGAATATCCCCTCGTCTGCTTTGGCATCAAAATCATTCAACTTGCTCTTTCCATTGTTATGGATGAAACACTTACAACCAAATATATGGAAATATGAAATGCGGGGTTTTCTACCTTTCCAAACCTCATAAGGTGTCTTGCCTAGAGCTTTGTTGATCGCGCTTCTGTTCTGTGAGTGGCATGCAGTATTGATAGCTTCTGCCCAAAACTTTTGAGGCGTATTGTACTCGGCTATTATGGTTCTACAAGCTTCTTTGAGAGTTCGATTCCTTCTTTCTGCTACACCGTTTTGTTGTGGTGTCCTGGCTGCACTAGTAAGATGCTGGATACCACGTTTAGCACATAAATCTTTGATATAGCAATTAATGAACTCAGTTCCCTTGTCACTACGAATCTTGACAATGGACTGGTTCTTCTCAACTTGTAACTTCTTCAACAGTTCAGGCAGAAGTGTTTGTGTATCACTTTTCTTGTGTAGGAAGACTACCCATGTAAACTTAGAATAGTCGTCTACAACAACAAGAGTGTACCTTCTACCATTCAAGGTTGGAGGAGTTATTGGACCATGAAGATCCATATGTAGGAGTTCTAGGACTCTACTAGTTGAGAGAGTAGGAATTGACTTAAAAGAACCTTTCACCTGTTTACCCTGTTGACAAGCCGTGCATACATGTGACTTGTAGTAAACTTCATTGGGAATACCTTCTACAAGGTAATCTCTGGCTATCTTATTAAGAACCTTAAAGTTTAGATGACAGAGGCGTCTATGCCAGAGCCAGCCAAGTTCTTTAGGATTCTTAGTAAGTAGACAGGTGTCCCTCGGACAACTGTTCCAATTCACTATGTACACACTTCCTTGTCTTACGCCGACTAGTAGGACTGTGTGTGTCCTTTTGTCAATGATCTAACATTAGCGGCTTTTGAACTGCACCTTGTATCCACGATCACAAAACTGTGAAACAGAGAGTAAATTATATTTCAAACCTTCAACATATGAGACATCTTGTATCTCTACGTCTCCATTCCGGATGTAACCAAATCCTTTAGTGACAGCAGTGGAACTATCACCAAATATCACTTTTGGTCCTTCTTGCTCATGGTAACTTGATAAGAGAGCCTTGGTACCAGTCATGTGGTGCGAACAACCACTGTCTATGTACCAGGTTTCTCCTACTGAGCCACCCTTCTTATACAAGTCAAGTCGACCCTGCAATGAAGATATTCAATAATTTAGGTACCCATTTGTTTATTGGGGTCCTTGGGGGTTAGTCGAGTTCAGAGGAATCCAAATATACATTGGAGTCTTGAACAAGTTCGATCTCTTAAGCTTTCGCCCATACTTGTTACAAAATAAGACCTTGTTGTCCTTGTCTGTCCTATCATTCGAGTTTGGGTCTACTCGTTTGAGATAGCCTTTCGACTTGATCTCTACTTGAGCAGGCACTGGTCTATGATAGTCAGAGTAGGGCTTGTAAGCATTAGGTCCATACGGTTTATAGACGTGTTTGGGTCTTTCCTCACTAATAATATCATATGATAAAGGTGGAGGATATAGGACAGCTTGTGTACGATATTTTGGAGCTACCTGTCTAGGTCTAGACGAGTAGAGCTGAGACTGCCTTATGAAAGGAGGTCTAGGCTTTTGTCGTCTAGTCTATACCTTTCTAGTACTCGTCTCCTCAGGATACCAGTCCTCGTATCTGACCTGGTTGGGTCGTCCACGATTAGTGGTCCTTTGAAGATTAGTTCTAGGTGGAACAGGCTTGTTGTTACCATTCTTTTTACCTCCCTTGGTAATCGGAATGTTAACTCGAGCTTGTTTAGATACAGTACCTTGAGATGGAGTACCAATATCGTATATCATAGGTCCTTTTCCTTTATCATTTGGCAAAAGTCTTGCGTTAGTAGTATTAGGGTTTTTAATGACTCGAGTAGACGAGCTAGATGACTCAGCACCTATACCAGTCTTGTCAGCTGGATCTCTATACCTATCTGACAATTCAAGGTTAATCTTTGAAGAGTTAACCAGGTCAGTAAGCTTGAGATCTAATGTGACAACCTCGGTCTCTAAGAACTTATTACGTTCTTCAAGTCTATTGCACTTGCTTTTTAAAACATTGAATTCATTTCTCTCAGTTGCATGTGTCTTAAGTAGGTCTTGATATAACCTGTCTGTCAATGCACACTTTTCTTTGAGTTGTCTCAACTATTCAGTCAAGCGTTCATTTAGGACTGTTATATTGGGATCTACTTTGGACTGAGCTTCCTTAAGATCAATGATTTCCTGTTTTAATGCAATGTTCTCATCACTGACTTCGATGAATGCTTGGTTAGCAAGTAGAAGGTCATCTTCAACAGCACTAGTAGAGTGCAAGGACAAAAATATCGGTGTCGGTGGAAATATCGAGACCTTAAATTTGTGGAAATATCGATGGATATATCGATATCGAATATCGATATCGGTAAATTTTAAAAATTGTGAAAATTTAATAACTAACCTTTAATACATAAATTCAAAAAAACAATTTAAATCCATTTACATCTATGATAAATTTATATAAAATATAACATACAATGTTATTTTATATGATATTTTTTAAAAAATTTCGTCATTTTTTTATTTTTTTCCGATATTTTTCGATATTTTCCGATATTCTTTCGATATTTTACCGATATTAGGCTCGATATTGTTATAGTATATCGATTTTTATCGATTTTTTTGATTTTTTTTACAAATATCGTGAAAATATCGTTTCTTCTCAATATCGATATCGGTGACCTCGAAAAATGGATATATCGAGGATATATCGGGGAAATTTCCGGATATTTTTGTCCATGGTAGAGTGCTGCAGACTACTTCCTACTTCACTACTAGCAGTGTCACTTTCATCAGTATCAGAATCATCACAAGATTGAAAAGAAGTAGCAGATGATACCTCTTGGTCGATTTTAGCCATGCAGCATAGGCCATCATCTACTATGAATGCTTCGTCGTGGTCTTGATCAGATGGGTAGCTAGATAAGGACGATGGCAACTCGTCTGAATCCGAATCAGAGTCATCATTGGCCATCATTGCCTTCTTGCCACGGTTGTATCTTCTTTCCCTTCGAGCTTTTCGTTCTTCTCGATCGTCAGTGCTCAGGTCTGGACATTCATAAATGTAGTGACCTGACTTTTCACAGTTGTAGCACAAGAGATCATTAGTAGCCTTTTTAATAGGAGATTTATCCCTACGCTTATCACGTCTATCAGAACGCTGAATCTTCCTATCGTCAGACTCTCTATCTCGCCTATTACCTTTCGAGACTTCGTCTCTCCTTTCGGACGAGTTTCGGTCTCGTCTGGTCTCAGACGAGTTCTTAGAAGTAGATGCTCTATGATCCTTATAGAACTTCTTGTATCTTCCGAAACGTTTATTCAGCCTATCAAACTTTCTAACCATGAGGTTCACCTGATCCTTCAGACTAAGATCAGTATCTAACTCGTCTTTTACCGAGGTAGACTTAGTTTTACACTTAGACTTGTCTACCTTAGTGGACTTAGAAGAGCTAGACTTAAAGGCAACGTTCTTAGATACAGCATGTTCTCTGTCACTACTGGCTACAAGTTCATCTTCGTCTAAATCAAACTCATGGGCTTTAAGAGTTTGAAACATGGTCTCTGCACTCAATTTTTCTATGTCTTGGGTATTCTTAACTAGCATCTTTACCATTTTCCATCGAGGATCTAAGCTCTTAAGAATCCTAAGATTGATTTCATGAGGAGTATAAGTTTTACCAAGAACTTCAAGGTCATTCATAATTTTAGTAAAACGAGTATCCAGCTGGTCGATAGTTTCGCCAGCTTTCATCCGAAATGATTCAAATCTTTGGACAGCAGTGGATAATTTGCTCTCTTTGATCAGGGATGTCCCTTCACAAATGATAGCTAATCTGTCCCACATCTCTTTGGCAATTTTACATTTTAACACTTTTCCAAGATACTCGTTAGGAAGAGTGTGTAAGATGTAATTCTTCGCCAAACTATCCAAATTATTTTGACGCATTTCTTCTGAGGTTAGATCAGACCTTGGTTTCTTGACGAGGGTGCCAATTGGTTTGTCTTTGTCAAGATTTGCAGTATTTGGGACCATTGTCACGATCGGACCCTCGGTCACAACAGAGATCATTAGATCGTGCGTGGAGCTGAAAATCGCTTCCATTCGCAGTTTCCAGTAGTCGTAGTCCTGAACCTGGAACTTGGGCAACTTATTAGCACTTATTTCAAGAGACATGTTTAAGCAAGTAGATTAGTGCTAACCAGTTATATGATCAAGAAGCAGATAGATCAAGAACAGGGAACACGAAAACAGATATAACAAGAATGTTGAACAAGAACACGTAAGCAAATACAATCACGGACCAAGACTTTACCCTAAGTCTTAAGTCGGTTATCAAGAAACAGCAGTTCGTAAACTACTGCTCTGATACCACTTGTAGGTCCCGAAGATGAGTTAATATCGAGGGAAGCTAAAGAAAACGTCTAGAGGGGGGTGAATAGACTTTTCTAAAATCTTTCGATATATCAGAATTACAAAATGCGGAATAACGAAATTAACAATGAGCCCAACTAAAGTTTATACTCAACTTCTTAATTCGAGAACTATGTTCTAGTAATACTCAACTTGTCTTGTTCAGTTATGTAGTTAAACAATTAAGAAATTAAACAAAACAGTAAAGTAATCAACACAAACAATTTATAGTGGTTCGACAACTTGTCTACGTCCACTCTCACAACCCAGTTGTGATGTTTCCACTAACTCTTCCAATCGAGTACAAAGTGTGAGTTCTTGTGATTTTAAGTCCCAAGAAAAAGACTTAGATCTTCTAAGACTATACCACCAGATACGTCTACGATCTTACTAGAAATTTAACAAGTATCTAGCAACTTGAAAACAGTAAACAAAAACTAAAACTTATTCAGTAGCATTCTTCTGGTTTCTTCACTTGTCTTCTGACTTGCTTTCTGAACTTCAGTAAACTCTGAGAGTAATCTTCTTCGAATGCTTCAGTATGCTTCAGTATATGAATTCGCAGTAGTATCAGTATCAGTAGTCTTGAATCGATAAATACCATGAAGTATTTATAGACTTCTGAAATCAAGAACTTAGTTAGTTGTAACCAACTCTTCTTGAAAACTAACTTCCAACTGAATCTTCTTATCCATCCATGCGTTTCTTGTTAATTAGTTATTTCTAACTAACTCTTATCTTTATCTTTATACGCGCTTCTTCTTAACTTCAAATTAAGTTGACTTGTCTTGTTGAGTCTTGTAGACCACCTGTCTTCAGTAGTAGACTTCATCCTTCTTGTCTAGTCTGGTCTTCTTGTGCGATCTTCAACAGTAGACTATTCTAATCCTAACAAGACTATTACATTACTTTAAGCTTATAACTCAGCTTAGTCAACTTATAAAACTATACAATGAATCTATCTATTACATACGAAAATCATGAGCTCTATACAATGATTATTATAGCTCAACAACAGTCTAACATGTATTCAAATAGCAAATATGAAGTACTTATAAATCGTACTTATCTTTTAATATAATAACAATACTTTTCTTTTAAACGTAAACTCATGTGAACTCTACTGCTCTGTTCAAGATGACTCCTCTTAACTAGACTAGGTCAGTCAACACTTAGAAAAATTCAAACTAGTTTTGGCTTATCAAAACTTCATATTTTATCATCATGTAAGGCTTGTCTAGGATTCATATCCCAACATAACATACTCATCTCAATCTCTTATTACAATAGCTTATTGGGTGTATATATATGTAGACTAACATCTTGATGAAAAATGCATTTAATTGAAATTTATCACCATGCCTCTTCAGAAAACCTTAATCTCAATCGCAATATTCATTTTAATAAATGAAGCATTCGCAAATGACTTAGCCTTTGGAGAACCTTGTGAGCAAGAATACCATTTTGGTTCTATCAACAAGGTTGCCGAAGTAGTATGTCAGAAAACTAATGCTCCGTTAAATGAGGCTACACTTCCGACCAACGATTATTGTGTTCGAATTTATTTCTCTGGAAAAGATTGTTTTTTTAATACAACAGTAAATCGTGAGATTAAAATTTCAAAAGTTTGTGGAGACAATAAAGATTTACATGAGATTGATGTGAGGGCTAAGCAGGTTTGGGATTATTGCTTTACCGTCATGCAAACTTACCCACCACTGTAACACTATGTATAACTTACCTTATGAAACTCTTTTATCAATTATATTATGCCTACATGCAACCCTCCTTTCAATTTCATTATTTTTCTCACTTTTTCTCATGACAGATTGATTAACATTAGAGTCAATTTTGGTAGAAAATAATAATCGAGTGACTAATTTTGATAGTGAATAAATGTGAGTGATCATATCTGAAAAGAGGTAAACTTCGGTGACCAAAATTAATATTTTTCCACTTTTGGGTATTAGTGAGTTCTTTCTTATAGGTTGGGTGGTTGTTGGATGCGTATCAAATTAATTAATATTAGGATAATAAAAACGAAAGAATACAAATATTTCATTTTTTATGAAGGTTAATTGGATTCTAAAAAATTAAAAAAAAAAAGAACAAATTATGCATTTTAAAGAAGTACTCCATATAAATTGGAAAAAAAAAAGAGTTTGGGGGAATAAATCTGGGTAGGTGGTGGAATTAAAGACGGTCAATGCAATGGGAATTAAAACCCTGGTGTCATTTCATTTTTTTTGTTTGAATTTTCATTTTTTTTTGTGGAATATATTAGAGGTGCGGGTTGTACTCGTATATTTTTTCTAATAAGCGCAGGTAACCCACGACTATAACTAAATTCAACACAAGTCCCATTTTTGTTTTTTTTTTTTTGGAGAAGTGTCATATTTTTAAAAATTTGTCATATAATAAAATTGATTTGTAAAAGAATTCAATTTCTTAAAAAAAAATCATATCATTATAAGAACTCAGTACAAGTGGAGATACTCAACCCTTACATAAATTACAATAATAGCTCTAGAGGCTGACTAAAATACCCATTTACTAGCTGCTTATATCTAGACACAAAATCGGATTAATCGTTCAATTTCAATAACTATAGTGGTCCTTATACTTACTCTAATTCTTCTCCACAGTTTAGCACTACACAAATCAACACATTCATTCAAATTGGTATACGAATTATTAAAGATTACAAAATTACGGTATTTCCAGATGTCGTACAAAAAAATCCCAATTAGAATGAGTTTCGAATAATGGAATACCATTATAGGTGATATGGATCTCTTTATTCCATTCTTGAAAATCCTCATACCACTCGGGAAGTTGAAATAGGAATATACGTACGTCCAATATTTACACTAATATTCTTAGGTTAAAATAATTATTTAACATGTTATGTTTAAGTTTTTTTGGGTACTAGTGATTCTTTCTTGTAGGGTGGGAGCTTGGGTATAAAAATAAAAGAATGCATATATTTCGTTTTTTGTGCCGGAGAACCATGAAGTGAAATATTGATGTGAACCTCTTATACACATATCATACCACCAAATAATCGATCGAATTAAATTATAAGAGCATTAATTCAGCATTGCAGAGTATGAGTTGGCTTTAGAGAAGCCTGCATGTGTAAAATTAGCAATTTGGTATTGTCAACCCTCAACACTGTTGCAAATTAATGTAGTAGTACGAGATATATATATATATATATATATATATATATATATATATTGTATAATTTAATACCCCTATTAAACAATATTCAGACACTACATTTGAAGAAAATTAATTAAAGCGTGCAAAACTAGCTAGCTAGCAATCAATTTGGTATTATCATATATATATATATATATATATATATATATATATATATATATATATATACCAATTAAACTAATAGATTTATCAAAAAAATACTGCTATATATTAATTAATTACTTTTATAAAAAATGTTGGCCCACATGCAGTCATATCATAATTATTTAAAAAAAAAAAAAATTTATTTAGTTGGCAACCGTTGATAATTAATTAACTAGCTAGTCCCCAAACTGGCTAGTTTTGCACTGCATACATGCTTCTCCAAATTAAAGCTTCTTTTTTTTTCAAGAAATTAATAAAGTCATACAAACTTACTTTTATCAAATGTTGGCGTGATCATATATATGTAATTAATTTATAAAAAATGTTTATTATTAGAAAATTAAACAAAAACGTACATATTTAAAAAAAATGAATGAATTAAGCTAGGTAGGTGCTAGATGTATGAATAATATATTATTGCATTAATTAATTAAACCGAAGGAAATTGATGGATGAACATATATATATATATATATATATATATATATATTATATAATTAACAACTTAGAACGTACAGACATGAAGTATGCAATTACAACAACAGCAATGAAAGAGAGCAATTTTTCATTTATTTTTGTGGAATATATTACTATCATTGAACTACTGATTTAATTCATATATTAGATTAATAATGTATATATACTATTAAATTGTCCATTTAATGGACCTCCTTCTCCTTCTAAAGGATATATGTGATAATTCAATTTACAAGTAAGTGATCAGAGTATTATAAAACTTATATAAATGAATTGTTTTCACACATTTCTATAAATTAAGATTTTTAGACTAGATAAAATCATTTTAAATAGAGTACTTTAGTATATATATCATACCACCATGCAATTAAATTAAAGTTAATAATTTGTTGATACATTTAAGATATATATATCATTCAAGCACTAGAGACAGAGTATCATGACTTTTGGAGAAGCTTGTGCAAATTAAATTAGTAATTTGGTATATATTGTCAACACTGTTGCCCATTAATACTAGTATGTATATATATTCCAATTAAGCATGATATTAATTTAATACACCCATATAAAGAAAATATTATTAATTATCATCAAATGTTAAATGTTTATTATTAAAAAATTAAACAAAAACGTACATATTTGCTTTGCTCACAAGAATATAATTCTAAATTTAGATCGAATAAAGTACGTGGTGTTATCAAGTGTTGGCCCACACGCATGCATGATACTAACAAATTACTATCTAGTTTAAAACACTTAAAGAAAAACGTACGGAATTTGAGTAACAGTAATTAAATAAACGCCCAACGGCCAATCCACATTAATATATATATTTTTTTTGAGAACACAATCAGGGATAAAATAGAAACAGAAAATTAATAAATCATATCCCTAATGTGTTGAGGAATACCGTCTTCAAACCAATCTTGAGACTTTGAAGAGGTTCGAGCCATTTGAGCCATACCGTGCGCTGCTCTATTGTGTTCTCTTGAGATGAACTGACAATCCGACACTAGGAGTTCCCTCAAGAAATTTTTAACCTGCTGCTTTGCTTGATGTTCAGCCCCATTAAAATGCAATTTACTATTAATCATATCAATAGCCTGTTTTGAGTCTGACCTTATTCCAGAAATTGAGAGATGTAAAGCCTTGCATTTCTTCAAACCAATTAAGATGGCTAGGAGTTCAGCCTCTAATACGGAATTGGGTCTTGGGATGTTCCTATAACCTGCCATCTTAGTCCCAGAGCGATAATTATGCAGAATATAGCCAACAATAAAAAAATCTTTTTCATCATTATATGCTGCATCCGTGAACAGGATGTTCTTATCTGCCTCATCTCCATTTTCACTTGTCTTTCTCCAGACACTATTCATCTTTATCCCAATATCCCTTTCCCTTTGATAATCTTCCACAAATCTAAGAGCCCAATCTGCTGTAACTTTAAAATTATTCATGATTCTCTTTTGATTATTTTCATCAGAATGTAAGAAGTTACATCTCTCCTTCCAAATAGCCCAAATAATTGTGAAAAAGAAGGTCAACTCATCTCCTCCTCCATTAATGAAAAAATCCAAAATTCTAGAAAAACAAGCCATACCTGCCTTCTTTATTTTGCTCCACAACCCATGCTTTTTCCAGACCTGCTTAGCGAATGTGCATCGAATAAGTGCATGGATAATGTCAGATTTCGTTTCTCCGCAACATCGGCAATGCAGACTAATAGGCACATGGTGCTAATTCAAATTCTCCTCTGTGGCAATGAGATTTCGAATCAATTTCCAACCAAAGATCTTGATTTTGGGTGGGAGTTTTAGGCTCCATAATCTTTTGTATTACTTCCTAATAAAGTCCTTATTCGACGAATTTGGCATCCCAACGTTTGCACTCTCAGTTTCCGAAGCAAGTGCGTGCTGATAAGCTGATGCAATAGTGAATTGCCCACTTTGATTATCTGTCCAGGTTATACAATCCTCCATTTAAGCCCCAATTAAGGGTGTCTCGATAATTGCATCTACTTCATATGGGAGAAATGCTTGCTGAAGGAGTGGCACATTCCATTCATAATTTTCATTGAAGAATCTCTTCACTTTTGATCCGCTTGCAATCCGAGAACGGATGTAGTTTCCATGAAGTCCATGAACCCACTGGTGTTTAAATATGTTGATTGATTCCCCATTTCCCACTTTCCAACGCGTTCCACTTTCTATGATTCCTCTTCCCCATAGTAGGGACCGCCAAATGTAGGATGGATTAGATCCTATTTCGGCCTCCATGATATTAGTATGACGGAAGTAGCGCGCCTTAAATATGGTACTAGCAAGCGTTTGGGGATTTTTTAGCATTCGCCACACTTGTTTTGCAAGAAGGGCCCTATTAAAGAGAATCATACGACGAAAACCCATTCCTCCATCTTCTTTATTTTTGCACAGTTCATGCCATCGCGTCCATTGCATTCTTGTGTTTTCATTGTTCATTCCCCACCAAAAGTTAGCCATGATACTCTCCATTGACGCACAAATAGAAGTGGGAATCCGAAAACATGTCATTGCATATGACGGCACAGCTTGAAGCACTGACTTAATAAGAATCTCTCTACCCCCTTCAGAAAAGTGTTTATGACTCCAGTTGCTTATTTTCCCCGGACTCTATCAAGCAGATATGAAAACTGAAGCTTTTTTTATTTTGTCGATAGAGTTGGAAGTCCTAAGTAAATTTCGTGCCCATGTACCGATCGAATGTCCAATATTTCCTTAGTAATCCTAATATTCTTATTGCTGGTCTTGGGACTGAATGTTATGGCAGACTTCTCAAAGTTGATCAATTGACCTGAAGCTCTTTCATACTTTTCAAGGCATTCCTTTTGCATTCCTTTTCAGAAGCTTGAAGAAAAATAATGTTATCATCCGCAAAAAATAAGTGTGACACAATCGGGGCTGATCTTGCTATTCGAAGACCCACAATATGATTTGATTCAACAGCCCTAGTTAATAAAGAGGATAAGCTTTGTGCACAGATAGCAAAAAGGTAGGGAGACAAAGGGTCACCTTGTCGAAGCCCTCTTGATGGCCTGAAATTCTCTGAATTGACACCATTAACTTTGATTTCGTATGAGACTGATGTGACACACTTGAGTATGAGTTCGATCCATCTATCTGAAAAGCCCATCTGCCTTATAGTTGCCATGAGGAAATTCCACTCCACTCTATCGTATGCTTTGCTCATGTCGAGCTTTAGCGCTACATAACCTTTCTTGCTTTTCGAAGGTTTTATCCAGTGCATACATTCGAAAGCAACCAATATGTTGTCCGATATAAGTCGTCCCGGGACAAAAGCACTTTGATATTGATCAATAATTTCATGCATGATTTGCCGAAGCCGATTTGTTATTGTTCGTGCAAGAATCCGTTAGCTTACATTGCAAAGACTGATTGGCCTAAATTGAGTTACCAGTGTTGGATTTTTTACCTTGGGAATGAGTGAGATGGTTGTGTTGTTCCATTTTCCACATCTCCATTTTGATTTAAAATATGGAGAATCTGCCTTGACACTTCCCCCCAATAACATCCCAGTTATTTTGGTAAAAGGATGCGGGGTATCCATCTGCCCCTGGTGCTTTTCCAGGGTTCAGATCCTTCATGGCTCTTCTTATTTCTTCTTTAGTGAAAGGTGCATCAATCATTTTGCTCATTTCTGGGGTCACTCTTCGTGGAACGCATCTTGTAGCTTGTTCAATGTTGGAAGTAGAAGTCCCACTCGATGTGAAAAGCTCCTGGAAGTACTGGGAAAAAGTGTCCCTAATGTCTTGGTCTCTTGTCATCCACTCTCCCCGTTTTGCTTGAATGCCACAAATCCAATTTAAACTTCTCCTCATGCTTGCCCTCGAATGGAAGAATCTGGTGTTACGGTCTCCTGCTTTCAACCAATCAACCCGAGCCCTTTGTTTCCAATGGTGTTCCTCTTGTGTAAGAAGGCTCTCCAGCTGTGATTCCAGTTCATTCAGTTTGGTTATGTCTGGGACTTTTGAGTCATCATCAATTTCCTTTGCAATTTCTACTTGAATGGTTTTGATCCGGCTAGGAATTGGCCCTCCCTTTTGTTTAGCCCATGTTTGAAATGTTCTACCGCAACTCTTAAGGATTGCTGGGAGGTCCTCATCCCTCTTCATTCTATTCCATGTTTGAGTAAACATCAGTCTGAATTCAGGTTCTTTAATCCACGAGTTCTCAAATTTGAAACCATTTTTGTTATTATGACTTGTGTCACACGATCTTTGGGTACAATCAATCCATATTGGTCTATGTTCCGATCCAAAGAAGTCCAAGTTCTTTGCTAAGTAGTTTGGAAACATATGCACCCAACTTTCATTTGCTAGATATCTATCCAATTTCTCACGAATAAGGAAATCACCTTTCCTTTAGTTGTACCATGTAAACTTAGAGCCAGTTGTTTGGATGGTTTGAAGCTCATTTTGCATAAGTACATCATTGAATTGTTGTATTCTCCATGGTGGTGTTAAATCTCCTCCACTTTTCTCCCAATTAAAAAGTGTCTCATTAAAATCTCCACCAATTAAGCATGCTTTAGATTCCATGTTATTGTACTTATGTAATCGTTTAAGCAAATCCCAAGAGTGTTTTCGAAGAGCAACAATAGGACTGCCATAAAAGCCTATAAACCTCCATTCTTTAGCATCATACTTAATGGCACAATCAATATGTCCAGGCGAATAAGATAAAACACTAACATTCATTTCATTCCACAAAAGTAGTAAACCACCAGACATTCCATTTGCATCCACATTAAAGGAAAAACGAAAACCAAGTTTAGACCTAATCCCGTCTACATGATGGGAAAGACACTTTGATTCGGAAATAAACAAAAGAGAGGGATTGTGCTTCTTAACCAACCTACTAACACGATCGAATGCACGAGTTCCACGAACCCCTCGTGAGTTCCAGCAAATAAGGATCATTCTCGTTGGCGGGGCTGAGTGACCTCAGCCTCCGCCGTTCCTGGTATAGCAATCTCTTCCCCGTATAGCTCAATCATGCTTCTGGCTCTCTTGAACATGTTCAAATTTTCCATTTCCCGCTCACGGTATTCTTCCCACACCTCCATTGTGTCCCCCATCCCTTCCAAGAATGCTCTTTTCTTACACGGCACCGTGTTGCTCTGGGCAGAAATAGTGTCATTTTCTTCAGCTCTTCTTCCAGTGGTTCTATCATCAAGTCTGAGTGGGTGTCTTTTCCAAATGGCTTTTTCGCGAGCAGGTTCATATGGGGCTTCTCCTTCATAGATTACTTCAACATAGGTGGTGAAATCAAAAGCCCTGAAGTCCCGTCCCACATAATGGGTGACTCTGTAGTCCTTTCCATTTTCCACCCCCATAAGAGGCTCCTTGACCATTCTGTGTTCATGGACCCTGGGAATAGTAAAAGACAGAGGTTCCAGAAGTATACCTGTTCTCGGATCCACCCGTTGCATGCGCCATCCAACTCTTGTACCTGCATCTCCTTCTTGAATTTCTTCAAAGACATCAAGTCGGTAAAGTTGTGGACCACCGTGTGTGGAGGGTAAGCTCTCACCTCTCGCTGTTCATCATCACTGTCATCTATGACCACCGCCTTGCCCCTCTCATGTCACATGGCTTCCTCTCGGTTCATTTGTTGTGTTTTCATGAGCACCTCTTCCTCTCTCTCAAGAAGCCTTAAAAGTTGTTGCATATCAGATTCAGATGGACAACTTCGAGTTTCAGTCTTCAACCACTCCGGGAAGAAACAGTGGTTTGTACACCACTCATCAGTTTTTCCTATGGCCAAACCACATTCTTTTTCGACATGGTCGAGTTTTCCACAGAGAAAACAGAAGTCAGAGAGCCTTTCATATCTGAAAAAGACTGTTACCTTTTCTTCATCAATGGTAGTGCTTGCGCATCGACATAACGGTTGGAAGATGTCCACCATTACTCTGATTCTGAGGCACTCGCCCCAGGCCTGCTCTCCATCCTCCGTTTCAACTTCGAGCACTTCTCCAAGGATGCTACCAACACTTAGCCCCATATTTTTGTTCATCGCCTGGAGTTGCAAGCCATGGACTTGTACCCAGAAAGGCACAAGGTGGATCTTCAAGTTTGAGAGCTTTTCATGGCCATGCAATTTCATCAGAGCAACAAGAGACTTCCTGAGGTTCCACGGCTGCCGGTGGAGAACCATGTTCATCTCCTCTTCCTGCTTGAAGACCAGCAGATAAGTTTCCTTTCCAAGGAGAGTTACTTTTAGCTCCTCCTTGATATTCCACACTCTCTTGAGTAGAGTTTTAAGCTCCTGCAGATTGATCGGCCTCCGAGCAACAAATTTCATGGCTAGAGCGAATTTTGGGATGATGAGTTCCTCCTTCTTAACAGCAGCATTTTTGTGTTCTTGTTCGACCAAGGAAATGTGTTTGAGCTTTTCTTGGATAGTTTCAATCATAGTGAAAAAGTAAGAATATGAAAAGGCACACGAATGGTAGGGAATAAGAGTGTTCTGCCCTTTCATTCTCCATCCTTCTATATATAAGCCTCGAATAAGATGAAAACGGTGGGTGATGTACAACTGTTTCCAAGACAAACTTTGAGTGGTTTATGACTTTGAGTGGTTTATGTCTTGCGTGAGACATAAAATCCCCAAAATTTAATCTGCCCAATCAAAACAAGCTTCGCCATGGATATTGAGCCTGTGATGAGAAGACTTGTATTGCACCTACAATGTAGAAGCAAGTGAGCAGCACGCGGGATTAAATGACTACCACCACTCTCCAAATCACAATGATTGAAGATCTTTCGGAAACCAAGAAGGCAAAAATGGAAGCAAAAAGTGGAGTGTTTGGGCAAAAGGGGGGTGTTTGGGCAAAAAGTTGTGGATCTACACAAAAAACAAGAAAATAGCCGACATACGAAACGTCGTCGGAAGAGAGGAAGAAAATCCAAGGATTTCTTCAGGAAGGCTCATAAGGAATCTTCTCGAGCGAGAACTAGAGAGAGAAACCGGAGAGAGGATGCGGTACCTGTCTATAGCAATGTTTTAATCCACATTAATATATAAATATAAAATTAGAAGGTAGCTAGAGATAGACGTACGTACGGAAGCATGAAATTACAAGACAAGAGCTAGCAAGCTTAAATATTATCCAACAGATATCGAATAAAAAGAGATCGACACAAATTAATTAAAATAAACATGAGCTGAGCTGGAGGGCGGATGGGAGCTGCAGGCTTAATCATCAATCTTAGCTTGTTCCACCATGGTTAGGAATGCGTCAGCCATCATAATTCCGAGCTTAAGCTGGACAGCGGTGGTGAGGTGGGCCGGTCGGGACGTCCATGTCTCTAATGGGCATTTGCGACCGTCGACGCACTTGACGTATTGAAGCTCGACCGCAGCAGCAAACTGCCCTTCCCTCACGATTTCGGTATAGTTGTTACCGAAATCCTTCATGGCTATTTCAACCTCTATATATATATATATATATATATATATATATTTCCAAACAATTTTAATTTAAAAAAAAAATTAAATATATACATATAATGAGATAGATCGTAATTAATTAATTAAAATAATTAATGTAGATATACTATATACCTCCACAACTGGCAGTGTAGGGAGCTGCAAATCCTCCCTCACATCCGCTACGAACTGCTCAAAGCGGGCCTTGTAAGAGCGGGCGCCATCGAGCCAGCCGACATCCTTTTCTCCCTGAAACCAAAGCAGGGCTCGGACGACGCCTCCTTCTCCGCTTTTGAATGCAGCAGTCTGTGCCCGGGCAATCATCGTGTTGTAGAGGTAGCTCCCCTTTCCCTAGTCGAGGATAGTAGTGTCCCCTACGGCGCAGGGCACCAGGCCCACAACCCCGAACTCCTCAGGGGCCCTCTAGAGCAGCGTGTTTGCGAAAGGCATCCCCGGCCCTCTCCTGCATTTTTTGGCAGTGTCGATATCGGCGTGGAGGGGGTCCTTCGCCACCTCCCACGTCAGGTTCTGAGCGAACCTGGAGACGTCTGGATTCGGGTCGAACAGGGGGGCAGTCTCATTCATGCATGCTTGAGAGAGAAACTACTATTTTCCATATGTAGTCAGAGTGAGAGAGTTTGAGAGAGAAAGAATATTAATTTGCAGTGTACGTCTTCTAGGTAGGGACCTTCTATATGTAGTCAGAGTGTCGTAACGTGTCGTAATAACTACCGTAGTCAATTAATCTAAGCCATTAAAAATCTAATCTAAAGGTTTAGATTTGATGACCTGTTACCTTTTGTAAATTTTACGATATGTATTGTCGTAATGTGTCGTAATGTGTCATAAATTTGTATTTTCTATTAAATTAAATTAATTAAAATATATTATTGTAAATTTACATTTTTATCCTTATACAATAAAATAATTTATTACAACAATTATCTACACCCGCTAATTTTATGAGTTTACCCCAAATCATTTTTTACCATAGTTATCTGCACCCATTCATTTTATGAGTTCACCCAAATCATTTTTTACCATAGTTATCTGCACCCATTCATTTTATGAGTTCACCCCCAAATCATTTCTTTTTTACAACGGTTATCTACACCCACTCATTTTATGAGTTCACCCCAAAATATATTTTTTTAAATAATTACATTTAAAAGACTATATTATTTTTTTATTAATTAACACAAAATATAATAAAATCAACCCTAATTTATACATTTACAATCTACACCCGAGTCATTGCCGAGTTACCGTCGATTCACCACCAAATCACTCATATTTTTAGAAAAAAATCGTAAAAACATAATTAAAAAAAACTATCGAGATTAGGCACAAATTTCAATTTTTTTCTTTTTAATTTTTCTTTCCATTTTCATTTTTTATTCCAAACTTTTTATTTCTTCGTTTTTTTTGTTTCCTACTTTTTTTTCATTAGTATATTTTTTAGTTTTAATACAAAATAATATTATATGTATGATTTTATTATAATCCCTCCGTCCCAGTGAAAGCTCCTCATGAGCTTCAGACACAGAGGTTAAAAAATATGATATAATAAGTGGATGTATGAGAGGTGATGTGATGGAGAGAGAGAAGAATATAATGAAATGTGAGAGAGAATACTTTGGCAAAAAAAGAATGAGTAAATTTCATTGGAACAAACGAATAAGGAAAGTTGGGTAGCTTTCAATAGAAATGAGGGAGTAGTCGGTAATACAACAAGTAATAACCAGTAATACCATAAACAATAATCAGTAATACCATTAACAATAATTAGTAATACCACGAACATTAATCAGTAATACCATTAATATTAATCAGTAAAATTTTATACAATAACAAATAATTTCACACATCTAATTATATTCAATAATACAAAAAATAATTATCAGTAATACCATTAACAGTAAGTAGTAATACCATGAACATTGAATATTAATATCTCATACAATAACAAATAATTCCACAAATCTAATTATATTCAATAATACCAAAAACAATTATCAGTGATATCATAAACAATAATATGTAATACCATAAAAATAATAATAATCAGCAATAAATAATTTCACATAATCAGTAATACCACAATTAATAATCATTAATATTAATTCAATAGTGTATTAATAGTAATACCGCAATCAATAACCAGTAATACCAGTATCAATAATACCAATAACAATAATACCATAAAAAAAATGGAGAGAGTGCAGATCGGGGTGTACTAAAGAAAATAGAGGGTGCACATTACCAAGCCCAATTGAAGGAAACCCTAGCCCAATGGGAGGGCACCCTAGGTCAGTAGTCGTCGCTTGGGATTTCATCAGCAAGGTCACCGGCTCCGAGTGTCGTCCGGTCAGAGATCCATCAGCAACATACTCACAGTCCCCCGTCGGGCCGTCATCAGCCGGAGGAAGAGGCTGCGCAGGAGCAGGGTGAAGAAGACGGATGAAGCAATGTAGCTTCGATTTCGACAGAGATGAACGACGAGAGAGAGGCAGCGTCGAGCCGAGTGTTGCAGGCGAGCGTCGTTGATGTAGGAAAAACTCCTGGATCGCGAACGCAAGGGAGATTGATCGAAGCAGTCGCGTCGATGGTCGAAATGAGGAGAGGATTTCGGTCGCCATGGATCGTGACCGAGATGGAAGATTATGTCGATTGTTATGGAAGTGAAGAATCGCGATTGCGATTCGAGGAGGGGTCTCGGGCTTCAGCGGCCGAGACCGAAGCGCCGCCGTCGCCGTCGAGGGGGTGGTTGGGCATGGTGGTGGCTGGGTCACCCGCCGACATGCATGGATTTAGGTGAACCGCCGATCGACTTTAATAAAATTATACCTATAATATTATTTTGTATTAAAATTTAAAAAATACACATGCAAAAAATGGAAAAGAAAGACAGGAAAACTTAAAAAGGAAAAGAAAAAAAAAAACAAGTAAAAAAAATTGAAAATGGGAAGAAAAAAGAAAAAGAGGAGGGGGAAGAAAAATTAAAAAGAAAAAAATTGAGATTTGTGGCTAATTTCGATAGTTTTTTATTAATTATATTTTTACGCTTTTTTTTTTTAAATATGGGTGATTTGGTGGTGAATTGATTTTTTAGAGTTTATTTTATTATATTTTGTGTAAAATAATAAAAGGATAATATAGTCTTTTAAATGTGATTATTTTTTAAAAAATATTTTGGGGTGCACTCATAAAATGTGCGAGTGCAGATAACCGTGGTAAAACAATAATTTGGGGGTGAACTCATAAAATGAGCGGGTGCAGATAATTGTGGTAAAAAATAATTTGGGGGTGAACTCTTAGAATGAGCGGGTGTAGATAACTGTTGTAAAAAAGAAATGATTTGGGGGTGAACTCATTAAATGAGCGGGTGCAGATAATTGTTGTAAAAATATGATTAGGGGGTGAATTCATTAAATTAGCGGGTGCAGATAATTGTAGTAAAAATATGATTAGGTGGTGCACTCATTAAATTAGTGGGTGCATGTAAAATATAAATAAAATCTAAAAAGAAAGGTAATATAGTAAATAACAAAATATAATTTAAATAATGCTAAAAATAACTGAAACCTGTATGACAGGTAGCAGATCGTTTTTACGGTTACGACGCCACATGGCGCGATTCGACAAAGTGACTGCGTAGTCACTTTGTAAAATGTGACTACCGTAAGAATTGCCCTTCTAGGTAGGTATAGTAATTTTAATTTCTTTTTTTGAATTTTATATATTCATTCAAACGTAGTAATTCCATTAATTAATTACACTAAAATAATATTTCATGAAACGTGTTTAATTAATTACCTACCTATTTTAATAATGTTCCATCTCTAGTTGTATTGTATGCTGCCACTCGCTCGAGCAAAAAATTAAGCAATGAATGAATATTGTTCAATTGTCATATTCAAATTTAATAATTAATTATATAATTGGAATTTCTATAGCTACCTATTGACTTCTGACGTTTACCAACCCAATTTAATGACCCAATCGGGCCAATCTCTATCATCAACCTCGTATATACGACGTGAACTAGTAATTCACTATCAAATATATATATATATACATATATATTTTTAATGTTACTTTGATTTGCACAAAACTTCACTACTCTTTTTAAATTTTTTTTTATTTTATATATAAAATTTTATAAATATTATTTTAACTTGTGCAAATTGACTTTTAATTAATAAATTTGCTATATTGTACGTGCATAGATCCTATTCATATCAAGAATCAACATTGACTCTCTCACATATTGTTAAATATTCTTTTGATTTAGGAGTATTAATTAGAATTGTATATTGTCATATTCAAATTTATTAATTTCTATAATTAGAATTATTCCTATCTAGATATAGTGTGCAGTACGAACAATAGACTCATCCCCAATATATACAACTAATCTAATATATTCATTTTATAATATATTTAATATAACACACTCTGTATAATTTACTTTATGTAACTCTATTATCAATAATATGATGCCTACATGCAATCCATGCATGAATATTTAATATTATTATCAGTCATTCAAATCTCATTTTTGGATGTCATTCAGTCCTCCAAGGATATATAACATAATATACTGTAATATTTAAAATTGAACGGAATCCCCAATTTAAATACTTGTACAATCTAGTACTAGTTTTGATCAAGCAAAAACATAGGTTTTTTAAATCGAATTATACCTTAAATTACAAGACGTGAAAAAAAAAAATTGCATCACGTGGAAGGTCTTCTCTTTTATTTCTAATTCAGACTTTTTAAAAAAAGAAAAAAAAAAATCTTGACATAGACAAATAAAATACACGATCGGATCATCAGTGCTATTATAAGGATAATTTTGTGTTACGGTAAAAAAAAGTATGTGTTACCTATTAATAAAAATTAAATACAAGAATTAAGTTTCCACCCCTACAAGTTTAAACTTTTAAATAAAATGAAATTATATTTCATGGTATTAGAACCTCCAGACAAACGAAATGAATTCGATTTCTGCTGAAAACAACTCCACCCATGTAAATTGTTCACTCGATAAGAACTTGTGAACAAGACAACTCATCCCCCTATATACTAATAGGGAATTCTTATTGCTTATGTGTCTATTTTTCGTGAGTTTGGATGATGTGTCGATTAATAGAGAAGTTATATTTATGTAAATGATTATGTGTCAAATATATAAAGAGTTTAGTGTATTAATAATAATGACGTGTCACTAATGATGAAGGCAACGGCAAAGGCAACAGATGTCTGCCGTTGCCAATATGCTCGTTGCTATTTGAATGGCAACGGATTTGGGGAAAACCGTTGCCGCCCACTGTCATTGCCTTTTTGCGAGGGCAACAGTCGTAGTCGTTGCCAATTGGCAACGGGGCCCACGGCCGTCGCCTTTTTGCCGTCGCCTTTTTATTAACATTTAAAAAATGCGAACCTGGGTTTCGAACACAGGTATCGAGGCCACCAACACCCACCCCCCACCGCTGGGCCACCCATTTTTCGCGAATTCTGCTATATGCGGGGTTCGAACTCGGGACCTCCCGGTCTCGAAGGCTTTTGGGCGCCCCCTGTGTGCCGTTTAGGCTAGGAGCTTTAGTCGACATGTTGTGAATGCAATTAATATATATTCAATTTAATTTTAGTTTTTAATTCTTTAATTCAATCCATTCTAACTTTAATTGTTGCTTATTAAATTATTTATCAAAGCATATCATAATTATTTCTAAATTATGTTTTTCAAATTAACTAAATTATGTTTTTCAAATTAAATAATTTAATTACGGTATCAATTCACACTATTTAAATTTATTCTAATCCTCAATTTACAACATTTAAATTCATTCTAATTTTTAATTTCACAACATTATAATTACATACAACATTGAATATGAGCAACTTCAACAATTCAACAACACGTACGTATGAGCAACTTTTTTCTCCTCGTCTAAAATCCATCTTTTCTTAGGCTTTCCTAATCGTTTGCCAGGCGCCTTAAATATGGAAAAAGTGTCCTCGACATACTCGTGTACTTCGTCCCGACCATCGTAATTACGAGGTACATTGTGTATCCTTGTCGTAACATGGTCCTCGAAATAGTGAGAACAAAACATTGACGCCTCTCTAGTTAAATATGCATTTGCAATCGAAGCTTCAACACATGCTTTGTTACCCACACTTAATTTCAAGGTGCGAAGATACCTGATTAAATTTTAAGAATCGTAAGTTCATATAATTTGAAGAATCGTATGAGAAATTAATTAAATTATCTCTCGTATGGATACATCCATCTGTATTGAACTGGACCACACATTTTTGCTTCATATGCAAGGTGCACAGGTAGATGTTCCATACAGTTGAAGAAGCTGGGTGGAAAGATACGTTCCAACTTGCACAAGATGACTGGGATATCTGTTTCCAGTCGAGTCATGTTGTCAACTGTGATGGTTGTAGAAGTCAACTCCTTAAAAAATAGACTAAGCTCAGTGATTGCTTTCCACACATTGAGCGACAGAATTTTGTAAAAAGCAATCGGTAGTAGTCTCTGCATAAACACGTGACAATCATGACTCTTCATCCCATACAATTTCAATTTCGACCAGTCAATGCAACGGGACATGTTAGACACATATCCATCTGGAAACTTCAACTTCAACTCACTTATCCACTTACAAATAACATCCTTTTGCTTCTTATCAAGCGAAAAAGAAGCCTTAGGATACTTTGATTTAGACGTGTCCTTTGTTTTCCCATCCACATTCATCACCGTGTTGAATACGTTATCAAACACATTTTTCTCAATATGCATCACGTCTAAATTGTGTCGTATCAACAAGGTACTCCAATACGGCAACTCCCAGAAAATGCTTTTCCAATTTCACCCTCCAGAAAGTTTTTTGTTGTGAGCCTCAGCACCATCCTCTGTAACCTTTCTATATCCCAAATGATCAATTTCGTATAGGAGACTTGCACCCGTTCGAATAGGCGGTGGATCATCTGTGACTACTACTCCGGCCATGAATGCAGTTTTATTCGTTCGCCACGTGTGATTCAGTGGTAAGAACTTTTGGTGGTTGTCGAACCACGACTGCTTTCGACTTTTATTCAAATAGAATGCATTAGTGTACTCTCCACAATATGGACAAGCAAGCCTTCCGGCTGTACTCCAACCAGACAACATTGAGTATGCTGGGAAGTCACTAATGGTCCAGATAAGTGCATCTCGCATCAAAAAGTTTTGCTTTCTAGCAACATCGTAAGTTTGCACCCCATTTTCCCATAAAAATCTCAAATCTGCTATCAGTGGTTGCAAAAAATACATCAAGTTTGTCCTTCGGACTTTTAGGCCCGGGCACGAGAATCGAAAGAAACATGAATTGATCCTTCATGCATAACCATGGGGGTAGATTGTACGGAGTAAGTATAACTGGCCATGACGAATATTGTTTTCCCGTCATTCCAAATGATGCAAAACCGTCTGTGTTCAAGCCCAACCTCACATTCCTAATTTCAGATGCAAAATCAGGATACGAACGGTCCAAATGCTTCCAAGCCAGCGAGTCTGCCGGGTGACGCATAACACCAGAGTCATCAGAAGCGCACAAGGCATGCTATGTCATATCCTTCGCAGTGGCCTTGGACATGTACAATCTTTGTAAACGAGGAATTATCGGAAAGTAGAACATCTCCTTAACCGGGCGTTTCTTTTTCAACCGACCATCTGCATCAACCCTACTCGGCTTATACCGTGATCGACCACAAATCTTACAAATCTAGTTCGCTGTCTGCACCCCAAAATAATATGCAATTCTGTGCACAACAATCAATCCTTTCTACCGGAAGACCCATCCCACTCATCAAATGTTTGGTGTCGTTAAATTTCTTGGGAACCTTATTTTCGGGAGGACAAATCTCACGAATCAACTCAACGACCTGATTGTATCCCCTTTCAGACAATCTGTTTTCCGTTTTAATGTTCAACAATCTGGAATTGAATGACAACTGCGAATGAGATTCACAACCAGGATACAAGTTTTGGTCCGCTGCACGAAGCATGTCGTAAAACTGTGCCGCATTCTCGTTAGGGGGTTCTTCATTAAGTGCCTCCTCTTCCACGTCTATTCCAAAATCAATGTTTGGGCCACCCATTAACTCTTCTACCATAGTGTGGTACGAACTAGGTCCCGTTGGGTCAACGTCGTTTGAAGTTGACGCAAATTCATTAGTGTTTTGAAATGGACGTGGACCCCAACTCTCTTCCCCGTGATAAATCCAATTATAATAATTCAGTGTAAAACCATTTCGATATAAATGAGATTTCACTTCATTAGGATCTCTATAAGTTTGATTTCGACATCTAGCTTTCGAACAAGGACACCTAATTTTTCCTTCCCAAATCGAATTCGGATTACTAGTGGCAGCTTCAATAAATCCATTTACTCCACTAACAAATTCGGGGTTCATAATCCCATTCACTAATCTTGGACTATACATCCAACTACAACTTGAATAATTCATTTTAATCGACGTCTACAACACACAAACAACCAACGTCTCATTCCTCCAACTCTATTAAAATTAATTAATATAATTCTAAATATATTCTAATAATTATTCTAACACCCTAATTAACAAATAAATTCATATATAGACATAACACAATATAATTCTAACATCCTAATTAACAAATAAATTCATATAACTTAATTAAAACATACATATAAATACATGCATAACACAATATAATTAACATATGCATGCATAAAAATTAACAATTCTAACAATTATATATATAGATACAACATATATGCATATATATACTAAAACTATATATATACATATAACTTCAAATTTAACCAATTAAAACGAAAACAATTACCGTAGAAATGCTCCCGTCGAAGTGTAGAACACAAATGGCAAAACACCGAGCTCGATCCGCAAACGGTGTAAAATTTTGTGTTTGGAGGTGTAAAAAACGAAGGTATGTGGAAGAGAGGAGGGTGCGGCGCGCTGTTCTGGAAGAGAGGGGTTAGGGCGATTAAAACTGAATTAGGGCGACGGGGAAGGCAACGGGCCCACTGCCGTTGCCATTTAGCGAGGGGGGGCCGTTGCCAAATGGCAACGGGGCCCACTGCCGTCGCCTTTTCGCAACGGGCGTTATAAGTCGTTACCTTTTTGTAACGGGGCCCACTCCCGTTGCCTTATCCGTTGCCTTAAGGCAACGACACCCGCCCCTGTCGCCTTTTTTCTGTCCGTTATTAAAGCCGTTGCCAATTGGCAACAACAGCCTGCCCTTGCTAATCGCCGTTGCCTTTTGGTCAAATTTTTGTAGTGGTCTACTTATTTTTTTGTTTTATATAAAAAAGCAAATTAATAAACTCTTTCACATGCAATACTACTGCGTACATTAGTTAACAACAGTGTTGATAATTAATTAATACCACCAAATTGATTGCTAGTTTTGCACAGGCTTCTCCAAAACCTAAATATCATACTCATGTACTACATTTTTATGGTTGTTATTCGAACACCGTATAAAAAATCCCAATCAAAATTAATTAATTTTTGCATTTTATTTAATTTAAATGATGGGTAAATGTTTTGTTTGTCATGGTGTACCTTTTTTTTTTTCCATGCATGCTTCGACTTAATTAAGGTCTCCACCGGAAAACCCCAAATTTAAAGAGCAAACGACGTCGTTTCTGCACATTTGATCTAATTTCCGATAATATGAAACCAAATTAAATCTGAGCAATACAATTAATGAAGGGACTAAATCAATATTGGAGGATTAGTTGTGTGTGGGATTAAATAAAAAAAAAAAGTTAAAAAGTTACTGAATCTAATTGACTTTGATTAATTAATTTTAATTCAATGTAACTTTTTCTGACAAATATGTGTATCTATTTCTTTCTCGTGTATATTTCCCTCTCATTAATGTAATAATTTTGTCAATTTCGACCTGCTTGCAAAAGCCAAACAAATTAGTACAAAATGTTGCATGCAACAAATTAACAGAGAAAATATACAATATCAAACATTAACTTATTAGTGTAGAAGAGAGATATATGTATACATTTGTCACAAATTGCAGTCTCTATTTTGTAAAAAAAAAAAATCGATTTTATTACAATTAATTTGAATACTTCATTTAAAAGTATAATACTTAGAAAAATTGGCCTACAATTAATGTTTCATTTAAAAAAAATGAATTAATAATTAAATTCAAAAAACAAATCTTAATATTTATTTATTTAATATAATTAAATTGAACAAAAAGTAATGATTACTACTGTAGCAAATTTATTGATCGAAAACTAGGTACCTACTGTAACTCTCTTCCTATTCCTATAAATACTCATAATTAAATTGGCCTGCATGCAGCTCATGATTTCATATTCACATCTAAAAAAGGTGGAAAGTCTCCTAAAAGTATGAGATTTGAATATATAATAAAATATACACTAATAATCCCAAAAATAATTAATACTATGGAATAATTATAAAGCCATACATATGTTTCTCTCTGCAGTTTTGTATAAATGCGTCAATTATCACATGCTGATTCAACTTATAAATAAAATGTTTCTTTAAGAAGTGATCTTAAGCATTATTGCTAAAAATTATTATATGATCATACAATTTTCAATTAATAAATTGTTAACATTAAAAACTCTCTTACTTGGATAAAGAATTACGTTTTAGAAACAGTAATTTTCTCTCATATACTATTATTAGGATATAAAATAGGGATATTTCATCGTACATACGAGGTTGATTGATGATGGGGCGTCATTAAAATTGGAGAGATAGAAAAGGTATATATTGATTAACAAAAGATATATAGTTTTTTTTTTTCCAATTTGTCTAATAATTAAAAACGTTAAAGAAGCGGGGTTTTTTTTTTTTTTTTTTGAAAATATACAAGGAGTATATAAAATTTAGAACAGGCATATCTCCTTAATATATTGAGGAACATCATTTTCAACTCAATCGTAAGGCGTTGAAATATTCTAGACATGCTGTGCTAGGGTGTGCGCAACACGATTCTTATCCCTCGGGACAAATTCACAATCCCAAATGAGAATGCATTGCATAAGATGTGTAATTTCTTTAACAATAGTACCCTCCAGTCCATCCAGATTTGAAGACGCTCTGATTGCAGCAACGGACATATTCGAATCCAACCTTAGACTCGAAATCGGCAAATGTTTAACTAAACAAGTTTCCAGCCCAATCCGAACAACGTTAAGCTCGGCCGCAAGAACTGATCCCGGATTATCAATCCGTCTTCCCCCTGCTAATACAACAAATCCATTTGCTTGAACAATCACATAACCCACTGCATAGAAGTTATTCCTTAGGCTGAAAGCAGCATCAGTGTACAGAACCTGCTTATCATGGCAACCAAAATATTTTACATCATATGAAGGAACATTAATGCCACGACTCAAAGGAACCAAAATATTTTTTGTGAAATCATTCCAATAATTCAC
This sequence comes from Galeopsis tetrahit, assembly GCA_963675135.1. Classification (NCBI taxonomy): domain Eukaryota; kingdom Viridiplantae; phylum Streptophyta; class Magnoliopsida; order Lamiales; family Lamiaceae; genus Galeopsis; species Galeopsis tetrahit. The sequence goes on along the minus strand of OY776128.1, from coordinate 52,005,219 downwards.
AGCCCATTTAACCTCAAAACCAGGGATGAACATATTTCTATCTCCATGAGAATTAGATGAATAGGCCCATTTACATATTTCCTTCCAAAGAGCCCAAGCAATGATGATGACAAGTGAGAAGAAATCACATTCAAAATTCTCTTTAATATTGGACAGAAGCTGTATAATTGAGCCCTTAGTAAGAAATTTCAATTGCTCCCACAGCCCCTGTTTTTTCCATACGTCTTTTGCAAATGTACAAGTGAAGAGCACGTGCAGCGTATCAACATATGAAGCCCCACAACAATAACACGAAGGCATGATAGGGATATGGTGTTTAAACAAATTACCTTCCGTGGCCAGAGATTCATTCAACAATTTCCATCCAAAAAATACGAATTTTTGGTGGAATATTCAGTTTCCATATAAACTTCCGAAGTGCTTGCATATGATTCTTACCTGATGAGCTTGGATTAGTCGAATTGTTCTGATTGTGATGATTCTCCAAGGCCAGCAAATAACCTGATGCCACCGAGTAGTTACCGGATGATGATGCAGACCAATATTGTTGATCTTCTTTATTAATCCCTATGAGAGGAACCTTCAAAATAGCATCAGCTTCAATTGGAATAAAAGCCTCACGAATGAGACACTCATTCCATCTGTAATCTGCAGATATAAACCGGCTAACCATTGAAGTACTAGCGATTCTAGAAACAATTCTACCATTAACAAAACCGTTAACCCACCGATCTCTAAAGATATGAACTGATCGCCCATTTCCAATTCTCCAACGAACCCCTTTATCCATAATATCTCTGCTCCACATCAATTATCTCCATACAAATGAAGGATTCGAACCCACTTCAGCATTCAAAACATCTGTTTGTCGAAAATATCTGGCTTTAAAAAGTCTACTCACCAGGGATTCAGGATATTGAGAAATCCTCCAGACCTGTTTAGCTAACAAAGCTTTGTTAAATAGGACCATATTACGAAAATTCAGGCCTCCATCCTCGCGAGATTTACAAAGCTCACTCCACTTCTTCCAATGTACTTTCCGCGTATCCCCATTCGTACCCCACCAGAATTTGGCTATTAAAGTTTCCATATCCGAACATATCGAAGTAGGGATTCGGAAACAAGACATTGCATATGATGGAATGGCTTGCAAAATAGACTTGATAAGTACCTCACGACCACCCTCCGAAAATTTCTTGTGACTCCAAGAATTAATTCTTTGCCTGATTCTGTCCACAAGGTATCCAAATTGATGTCGTTTAGCTCTAATAGAAAAAGTAGAAAGGCCCAAATAAATATCATATCCATTCGCAGATCGAACCCCCAAAACATGGTTAACCCAATCCCGATTCTCAGCTTTCGTATGTGGACTAAAAGTGATAGCTGACTTGTCAAAATTGATGAGTTGCCCCGATGCTTCCTCATACGAATGAAGACAATTCTTAAGAGTCTCACAATCATGCTTTGAAGCTTTCAGAAATATCAAGATGCAATCTGCAAAAAAACAAATGGGAAATAGAAGGAGCAGATCTTGCAATCTTGATTCCCGAGAACTTATACTTTTCAATAGCATCATGTATCAAAGAAGAAAGACATTGGGCACATATGACGAAAAGAACGGGGATAATGGATCACCTTGTCTCAGACCTCTAGAGGGTTTAAACAACTCCGTCAAAGAGCCATTGACACAAATATTATACGTGACCGAAGACACACATTGATAGATTAGACGAAGCCATTTACCTGAAAAAACCAACTCTTCTCATAGCCTCCATCAAAAAAGACCATTCCACCCTATCGTACGCCTTACTCATGTCAAGTTTTAACGCCGCATAGCCCTTTGTATTCTTTGATGAACGGATCCAATGCAAACATTCAAACGCAATCAAAATGTTATCCGAAATCAATCTCCCCGGAATAAATGCGCTTTGAGACGGGTCAATAATATCATTCATAAAGATCTTCAGTCTATTTGTGATTACTCTTGATAGAACACGATAGCTTACATTGCATAGACTGATTGGTCGGAACTGTGTGCCATGTATCGGATGCTTAACTTTTGGGATTAAAACAATCGTGGTCTGATTCCATGCATCCAATGGTTTATCCTCATTCAAATGTGCAAGAATTTGTCCCGCAACTTCGTCACCAATAGTATGCCAATTGGATTGATAAAACGAGGCCGGAAAATCTTCCGGACCCGGGGCTTTCCATGGATTAAGATCCTTAATGGCTCTATTAACTTCTTCCCTGGAAAATGGCATATCAAGAAGCCTCAACTGGTCGTCCAGTAATTTCCTACTCATAACCCTCGTAGCACAGTTGATTTTTTGAGAACTAGGGTTACTAGAGCAAAAAATCCCACGAAAATAATTAACAAATGTTTCCTGAATACTTGCCTCATCTTGAGCCCAAACACCCTCATCTCTTTGGATTCTGACAATATTATTTGAACATTTCCGCTGAGTTGCTCGACTATGGAAAAACCGCGTGTTTCTATAACCTTCTTTAAGCCAAGAAATCCGAGAGCGTTGTTTCCAATACCACTCCTCTTGTGATTGCAGCTTCTCAAGTTCCTTCTCACATGCATTAACTTGATCAAAGTCTGGCGTTTTATGAACAACATCCAATTCCACCTTAATTTGATTTTGAGTTTTAAGAATACGTTCCTTAAGTGATCCACCCTTTCTCATTGCCCAAACTTTTATTGATTTCCCACAATGTTTTAAAGAGTCTTGTAAGCTCAATCCTTTATCTTTTGCAACCCATATTTGATCTATAGTTCTTGCAAAATCCGGCTCCTTAATCCAATGATTTTCAAAACGGAATTGAGCCCTCTTCTTCACATGCATATGACAACGAGCATCACAATTAAGCATAATAGGTCTATGGTCTGAACCCATAAAATCCAATGATCTAATTTCATACAAGGGAAATTTATTGAGCCATTCATTTGTTGCAACAAACCTGTCCAGCTTTTCTTGGATAAAGGCAGACCCTCCCCTTCTATTCATCCAAGTGTACTTGGGCCCTTTAATCCTTAAATCAATCAAACCATTGTGGTTAAGAGCATCCTAAAAATTCATCATTCTGGATAGGGGCTTACGGACCCCCCCCCCTTCTTCTCAAAATGAAATAAAATTTCATTAAAATCGCATCCTACAAGCCAAACTTTATTATCAAAATGAGTATAATTTTTAAGCCTTTTAAGCAGCTCCCATGAAAATTTTATGTCCTCCAGAATTGAGCTACCATGAAACCCAGTAAAGCGCCATTTCAAGTTATTTTCCAGAATCAAACAGTCAATATGAGCATTGGAATAGGAAACAATATCAAGCACTACATTTTTCCAAAAAACCAACAAGCCACCAGAACATCCTTTTGCATTAACAGAAAAGCAACATTGGAATCCAAGCTTAATTTTTAACAAGTCAGCCCTAACCGATGAACACTTTGATTTCGAAACAAACAAAACATCAGGTCGAAATTGAAAAACAAGATTACTAATATGTCTGAACGCCCGATAACTACGAACACCCCGAGCGTTCCAGCAGATGAGGATCATTTCCGATGGCGGGGCTGATCCACCTCAGCCTCCGCCGGATCATGGATGGTGATGGCTTCCCCGTACAGTTCAACCATACTTCTAGCCCTCTTGCAAAAGCCATCCACTTCTTTTACAATTTCCCCCTCAGACCAGCCTTTACCACTTCCCCAAAATTCCATAAATTCACCAGAAGTCTCTTTCCGAGCCCTCTTCTTACACGGCAGCATATGGCTTTAAACTGACTCAACATCCTCAAGCATCTCCTTATCCTTGAACAGATTCTCCACTTCCGGGGTTGCATGTTTATTTTGATCAACAGTCTCAAATGTGGGCTTAAAAGGAACTTCACCACCATGAATAATTTCAACATAGGTAGAGTATTCACGGGAACCAAGATCTTCTCCAACATAGTGCACAACTCAATAATCCCGACCATTCTCCACCCCATTCAATGGTTCCTTCACATAACAGTGTTGAAACTCAGCAGGAACAACAAAAGATAATGGGTCCAAGTACATACCTGATCTAGGATCAAATCTTCCTTTTTGAGTCTGCAAAAAATCTCCTCGAGCACCCTCAGCTGCATCCATTCTGGGCATGAGTTCTTCAAACCTGTGAACAATCTTCCTTCCTTGTGGATCAATAGCCAAACGAGTTTCAACTTCCTCCTCATCCACCACAACAGCCTTACCCTTAAGTGCCCTCACAACTTTATCTCTCACTTGTTCTTGCCTCTGAGTTTGCTCGCCAGCATCGAGCTTAAGTAAAGCAAAAAATTCTTCCAATATCTCAGGCGAAGGGCACTTCTTCTTGTCCGCCTGAAGCCATGCAGGAAAAACACGGTGATGTTTGCACCATTCGTCAGACTTTCCATAGGAAAGAACACAGCTCTTCTCCATATGATCTAACATTCCACACAAAGAGCAGAAACCCGATAGACGTTCATATCGAAACACCGCTGTCACCGGCTCATCCTCCACCGTAATGTAAAAGAATCGGCACAGCGGTTTAGTCACATCTAGCAGCACACGAATTCTTAAGCATTCCCCCCACGCCTCTTCACCTTCCTTGGCATCCACCTCCAACACCTCCCCAACAATACTCCCAATCTTAAGCCCCAAAATTTTTCTCATAGCAAAAAGTTGAAGGCCATTGACTTGGATCCAGAAAGGGACCATCTGAAGCTTGAGTTGAGATAGCTTTTCGCCCCCATGCAGTAACTCCATAGCCAGTAAAGATTTTCGAAGATTCCATGGCTGTCGGAGCAGAACGTCTTTAACCTCATAAGCTTCCGCAAAAGTCAAGAGAAAAAGACTTTCACCCACATTCACTACCCTCAAAGGGGTCCTCAAACGCCAGGTGCGCCCCAACGTTTCCCTCAATTCCGCCACACTAAATGTTCGTGTGGAAACAAACCGCATGGTCAGTGTGTTCTTCGGGATAGCAAGCTCCTCCTTTTGTGCCACTATGTGAGTGGTTTCTTGACTAGAGATCCTAAAACTGCCCATCATTTCATTGAGTGAATCCGCCATTAGAAGTTGCAAAAGAAATTATACAGAAGGGCAGAGATATGTGTTTTGATGAAATAAAAGAGAAGCCCTCAAGCCAATATATAAAGGATCGTGCCCCTAAAACCAGTGGGATTAAGAAAACCACGACACCTAAACCACCCATCCCACCGCTAAAAACGAAAATTAAAAAGAAAATCTTCCAAAATAAACCCCACCCAATCGTTTTGCCCATCGTTATGATATGTCTCCAAGAAAACCCCAAGACAACCATACCACTCCCAATGGAAACGCTAGTGAAATTCAGAAGTCTGAAACAAATCTCCCCCAAAAGATCTAATGATTGTGGGAATTACAAAACCAAGATAGTGGAGAAAATAAAGAGTATAAGAAGTGGTATCTCGCAAATCAAGATAAAACAAGAGGAGGGGCTGGAAATTATCTCCAGAATTCGAAACGGCACCGACGGCCTTAAGTTTTCCAAGAAAACTTCGGGAAAAGCAAACTTCTCTTCGCCTTAGAGAGAGAAATCTGAGAGTACTTTATTGTTGTTAAAAGACGATATATATAATATATAGAAAGTTAAAAAATACATAAATTTTGTATATGAGATAAATTGAAAAGGGATGGGGAAATTGTGATTATTTGTGCATTTTTTTATTTGGACAAACCTTCGCATCATTATTTTATTTTTAAAATTATGACTTTTTTTATCTACATTTTTTACGTTTCATCTAATTAACTACATGCACAATTTAGGATTTAAACATCAATATTGGAGAGATATAGAATATATAAATAACTATCTAATTACTACTACTGCCAAATTAATATTTTATTATTTAACCCTTACGTATGTACTGCTTTTAATTTCTAATTCTTCTTGCCAATAATAATGTCCTAATATAATTAATTTGTTGATCGAGAATCGTGACAAACTTAATTAATTTTCATATTGCATATATAGAAAGATAAAAAAAATGGGGTACACAAATTTTGTATATGCGATAAATAGAAAGGGGATGGGGTTCTAGTAAATAGGAAGGGCGTGGGAAAATTCATTGTTTGACTCCATCAGTTTCGTGATTACTAGTACACATTTTTATTTGGACGTACCAAGATTACTTGCACACTCTCAATATGAAAATATCTCACAAAATTAATATTCTCACAACATCATTTTATTTTTAAAATTGTCACTAATTTTTTACCTACATTTTACTGTATATCTCACTAAATTCACTTTACATCTCACTAAATCACATAAAATACATCTCCTTTATTTTATTTTTAGATCAATCACATATTCACATGCCTCAATTTTCATATGCATGTGTACAAATTAATTCATCAAATTCACACGTACTACATAAATGAATAGGGACTGCATACTATACGTCAATTCGGGAATGTTATAATGCCCCCCGGTGGACACTATTTTTTGTGCCCACCGCTTACGTGGCATGCCACATCATTATATTATCTATTGTTTGTTAATGCTTATAAATATCATTATATTATCTAATTTTAGATTATTTATTTATTTTGTATATTTTCCATAAAAATAGGAATAAAATCTTTCCTTATCTTTTATCCTATATTAAATTATATTTCCATGTAAATAGGAATAAAATATTTCAATTAACAAATTAACAAATACGCATATCCTTCCAGCTTTAATATTTTAATATTTCATAGTTCCTTTTACAAAGATGAGTTTTTCAATTCATTGACAAGAAGAAGGTTCATCCTTCTCCAACTACTTTGAGATACGTAGCTCGATCCGGTGGTTACAAGTGTGTTGTTTTCATACAATTTTATCAACCTTGAATTTTGATTGGATTTTCATCACTAACTAGTATGTTATTCTTCCCCCCCCCCCCTTTTTTTTTCAATTGGCTATCATGAATTATGATTCGTGTATGTCTAACAAGAATTTTGATATTTTAAAAAAAAAAGGGTTACGGGACAAAAGAATTCACCTAGATAATTTAATGTTGATAATGCATCAAATTTAAAAAAAAACCAAGGGTTACATGGATATTCATCATTCCTAGAAACAATTACATACTTTGAGTCAAATTTATTAATTGCCATCACATGTGCCAAATATTTATCTAGCAAATTATATCCCATTCTTTTGCTAAAGCAAATAAATAAAGTAAACATCAAGTCCAAATCCAAGAGTACTGATAGGTAGAAAATTGTGCCTAATTTCACTTGTTAATTGTGCGTTTTAGTGCATTTACTTTGTGCACACCCGACTATTTTTCTACCTATTGATGTTTTGGATGCAAATTACTTCACTGGTGGAATTTGTGGCTTATTGCAGGTATTTGGAGTATTTTTGAAGACGTGCAGTAGCGGAATGATATGAGTTCGGACTTTGTAATTGAAGAATGGGCCCACACTGGGTACTCCAATGTCAGCCCAAACCAGAGATAGTTATTGAAGCTCATTACCAGTATTATTACTCACGTCCAGAGAAGGAGTCCAACCCATGAGATATTATATCAGCCCATTAGTAGGTTTAATCAAGACTTGAGCCCCAAGATACTTATAGGGCTGTGAAGTACGCATATAAGGATTGATTCCCACAACATTCAGAGGGACGCACTGTGCATACAAGGACGGCAGAAGGCAGATCGTAGAACACGGATTGCAGTAGCATATTCTTTTCTTTATTCTCTTCATACTTTACGTTGGATTTCATGAAGTTGTTTGGCTAGTTTCATTTATATTCCAATGCAAGGGATGTTGAACCCGATTGATATTATCTTTTAATTAATTCCTTGTAGCGTTTTCTTATTTCTTCTCTCAAGTTTTTCGTATTACTTGGTTGCATGTTTAGGAGTTTCTGTGTTTGATTTAGTAATGGCCTGCTAGATTAATTCATAGTTAATTCTACAGTTAGAATACAAATTGTAATCCATAATTGTTACAAGATATATTCACAAGTAATAAATAGTGCACCATTCACTAGGGGTAATACGGATTTGGATTATATGAAGCGAGCGTCTCGTATTTCACAATCCAGTCTTTCTATCGTTTTGGTGAGTGAAGGCGTTTGACAAATTACATATAGCGAGCGTCTCAATAGGTTATTTGTTTAAACAGGGTTTAGTTAATGAGCGTCTCTTAACTAACTAAACATAAGAAACAATTCGGTTTAACTGAGCGTCTCGTTATTCCAGGGAAGAGATTTGAGTGTTGATTAAGATTGTTGCGAGATTAATTGAGATAATATTAATTGCGGGGATACTGAACTTAGAATTGGAATATTATTCTTCTTATTGATTTCTAAATATTTGATTGTCTACTATTTCTATAACACTTTAATCATAGTTTTTACTCTCAATAATTGCCAACCAAGCCCCCCCCAGTTCGTTACTCTTTAATTAATATAAATTTCACGATTTAATTTCGTGCTCCCTGTGGGATCGACCCTTACTTGCCGTTGCTACTAGTTAGTAGAACAAGAGTTAAGGACTATATTTTGCGTGCCTCGACAGCATGGTCAAAATTTTGGCGCCGCTGCCGGGGAGTGGTGTTATTATTTTGTGTTTATCATATTAATTCTAGTGGTATTTTATTTTATTTAAATTTTTTTGTTGGGTAGTTGATAATTCATTTACTGGAAATCACTTGCCACCTTGGCCATTCACATTCTGCACTAGCTTAAAATATTTGCAACTCTTTTTTTGTGCATGTTAACCCGCTCTTCTCGTAGGTCTGAATTATTATACATTCTGGAAATCGAGAAACAGGCACGCATGCTAAGGAAAGAGGCCCGAGAGTGTGCAAAGCATCTACCATTTGCACTGGAAACTGAGAGCAGTAGTTCAGATAGTGAGGAAATCGAGATGGCCGAAGAACGGACGTTGAAGGAGTTAGCAAATCCTGTGCTAACTCAACAGCCATTGTGCATTACCTTTCCGCAACTTGAAAATAATGTAGCTGTTGAACTTAAGCCAGGACTGATTCATCTACTTCCATCTTTCAATGGTTATACGGGTGAAGACCCACACAAGCACTTGAAAGAATTCCATGTTGTGTGCACAAGCATGAAGCCAACAGAACTTACTGCAGAGCAAACGAAGTTGTTGGCATTTCCGTTCTCACTGAAGGATATGGCAAAGGATTGGCTTTATTACTTTCTGTCTGGCACAATTACATCTTGGAATGAGATGGAGAGAGCTTTCTTAATAAGATATTTCCCAGCCTCAAGAGCAGCGAACATTAGGAAAGATATTTGTGGTGCAAGACAGATGCACGGTGAGACGCTCCATGAATACTGGGAGCGTTTCATGAAGCTTATTGCGAGTTGTCCACAACACCAGATTAGTGAGCAGCTTCTGATACAATATTTCAATGAGGGATTGTCATTGATGGATCGGAATTTGATTGATGCAGCTAGCGGAGGAGCACTGGTGGATAAGACACCTGCTGCAGCAAGAGAATTGATTTCGAATATGGCTGCAAATTCATAGCAGTTTGGATACCGTGATGCACCTACGAAGAGGATAACTGATGGGATAGATTCATCGTTAGAGAAACAAATATCAGAGTTGGCTACGTTCGTTCGAAAAGTTGCTGCAGAACGCTCTCAACCATACCGTGTAAGATTTGTAACACTACTGAGCACACCACGGACACATGCCGAACTCTACTTGATGATATTGAAGCACATGCCAATGCTGTAGATGGGGGAAATTTTCAGAGGGGGAAATACAATCTATTTTCAAACACATATAACGCAGGATGGAGGGACCATCCCAATTTGAGACATGGGAATCCACAAGGCTTTGAGAAAGGAGATAAAATGCCTCATCCCCCACAGCAACAAAGGCAATATTATCAAAAACCCATGGGGGAGCAGAGTTCGAGCGCATTGTTGGAGGATACACTCAAGTCTCTAGCCACTAGTACTCTAAAATTTCAGCAAGATACTAATTCGAGTATCAAGAACCTGGAAAACCAAATGAGCCAATTAGCCACCACGGTTAATCGCCTAGAGAGTCAATGTAGTGGGAGATTACCGTCTCAACCGGAGACCAACCCAAAAAATGTTAGTGCCATTGTTCTGAGAAGTGGGAAGGAGCTGGAAGAGCCCACGAGAGTTGCTGATAAATCTGAAAGCAAAGAAAAAGAGGAAGCTGCCAAAAAGGCGCCTAACATTGTGAACAGTCGCGACACTGAGTTACCCAGTGTCAAACCTGCTGTAGGCGACAATGAGGTTAAGTCTTCAAAATTCTCTTCTGTTCATTCTAACATGTTACCCTTTCCTTCCAGGATGGAGAGATCACTGAAAGAAGATAAAGAGAAGCAGGTCTTGGACGTGTTTAAGAAAGTTGAAATCAACATACCGTTGATTGACGCGATCAAGCAAATACCAAGATATGCGAAGTTTTTGAAGGAGTTGTGCACTCACAAACGGAGACTTAAAGGGAACGAGAAGGTGATGATGGATGAGAATGTTTCTGCTATTTTCCAAAGAAAATTACCACCAAAGCGAAAAGACCCAGGTATGTTTGTTATCCCAATTAAAATTGGTGAATGCACAATTGAGCGTGTTATGCTTGATTTGGGTGCATCCATAAATGTTATGCCACGTTCCACTTATACCTTGTTAAATTTGGGGGAATTAAAAGAAACGGGGGTAATAATTCAGTTAGCGGATCGTAGTCACGCCTATCCTGATGGGGTAATTGAAGATATGCTTGTGCAAGTGAATGAATTAGTATTTCCTGCAGATTTTTATGTGCTTGATATGAATGATGAACCCTCGAGTTCCACACCTATTTTGTTAGGGAGGCCGTTCATGAACACCACCCAAACAAAAATAAACGTTCGCGAGGGTACCCTCACAATGGAATTCGATGGGCAAGTCATTCAATTTAATATTTATGAAGCCATGAAGTTTCCTGCTGATGATAGTTCGGTGTTGGAAATAAATTGCATTGACCCACTTGTGCAGCAAGTATTTGAGTTAAATTTCAGGGATGCTCTTGAGGTGGTACTCACTCAAAGCCAGGATATTCAGCAAGAATCAGTCTCGGTTCGAGGGGAATTAAGAGAGATATTGGCAGCGCTGCAAAATTCAAAGCCAATATTACCAAGGTTTAGAAGAAATTTCATTGATCTGCCTATTTCTAACACCAAGATACTGCCATCTGTTTTGCAGCCGCCAGAGCTTGAACTCAAGCCACTTCCAGCCCATCTAAAGTATGTGTATTTGGGCGAGAAAGAGACGTTGCCTGCTATTGTGTCTGCCAAGCTGACAGAACATCAAGAGAAAGCATTAGTATAGGTCCTCAAGAATCATAAGGAAGCTCTCAGATGGACGATAGCTGATATACGGGGAATCAACCCATCTTTGTGCATGCATCGAATTTTACTGGAGGGGGATGCAACTCCCACTAGAGAAGCACAAAGACGGTTGAATCCTCCGATGATGGAGATCGTGAAGAAGGAAGTTATCAAACTTCTGGATGTGGGGATGATTTATCCAATCTCAGATAGTAAGTGGGTGAGTCCCACTCAATGCGTACCAAAGAAATCTGGAGTAACTGTGGTTGAGAACACGGAAGGTGAACTGGTCCCTACGAGAGTTCAAACTGGTTGGAGAGTTTGCATCGACTATCGCAAACTTAATGCAAAAACTCGAAAGGACCATTTTCCTTTACCTTTCATTGATCAGATGCTTGAAAAGTTAGCAGGTCATTCCTATTACTGTTTTCTAGATGGGTTTTCAGGATACTTCCAGATTGCCATAGCCCCGGAGGACCAGGAAAAAACGACATTTACTTGCCCCTTTGGAACGTTCGCTTATAGACGAATGCCATTTGGACTTTGCAATGCGCCAACAACATTCCAAAGATGCATGGTAAGTATATTTTCTGAATATGTGGGGAACATCATTGAAATTTTCATGGATGATTTTAGTGTGTATGGGGATTCATTCGAGATATGCCTGGATAACCTAATCCTAATTTTAAAACGATGCATTGAAACTAATCTTGTGCTCAACTGGGGAAAATGTCACTTCATGGTTGAGCAAGGGATAGTTTTAGGGCATATTGTATCTGCACGTGGGATTGAGGTTGATAAATCTAAGGTTGATCTTATTACTGTTTTGCCTTATCCCGCAAATGTGCGGGAAGTTCGCTCTTTTCTTGGCCATGCAGGTTTTTATCGACGGTTCATCAAAGATTTCTCCAAGATAGCCTCCCCATTGTGTAGATTGCTGCAAAAGGATGCAGAATTCAAAATTGATGAGGAGTGTAAAGGGGCATATGACTTATTAAAGAAGTTGTTGACGACTTCACCCATTGTCCAGCCCCCGAATTGGAGTTTGCCATTTGAGATAATGTGTGATGCGAGTGATTATGCAGTAGGAGCTGTGTTGGGTCAACGGGTTGGACGAGCTGCACACGTGATTTACTATACCTCTCGGACCCTAAATCCAGCTCAAGCAAATTATACTACAACTGAGAAAGAACTTTTGGCTGTTGAATTTGCTTTAGAAAAATTTCGCTCTTACCTTTTGGGAACTAAAGTTATTGTTTTTTCTGATCACGCAGCGTTGAAATTCCTACTCACAAAGAAAGAAGCGAAGCCGAGATTGATTAGATGGATCCTCTTATTACAGGAATTTGATGTGGAAATCAGAGATAAGAAGGGGACAGAGAACACAGTTGCTTACCATCTCAGTCGAGTTGTACGAGAGGAGGACGAACCACCACTTTCTGAGAGTTTCCCGGATGAGCAGCTGATGGCAGCTTCACAAAAGATACTGGGACACCCAGTGTCAAATTCTGAAACTCCTTGGTATGCAGATTTAGTCAATTTTCTGGTTGCTAACACTTTACCTGTAGGTATGCCCAGAGCACGAAGGGATAAACTAAAGAGTGATGCAAGATACTACGTCTGGGACGATCCTTATCTATGGAAACATTATTCGGACCAAATAATCAGGAGATGCGTACCCGAGGCGGAATTCAAGTCAATCTTGACATTTTGCCATACATATGCGTGTGGAGGCCACTTTGGATCAAAGAAAACAGCGCATAAGGTACTAGAATGTGGTTTCTACTGGCCTTCGTTGTTTAGAGATGCATTCACTTTTTGTAAGGCATGCGACAACGGCCAAAGAACAGGTAATATCTCCCAACAAAATCAAATGCCCCAAAATCCAATCATAATTTCTGAAATTTTTTATGTTTGGGGTATAGATTTCATGGGTCCGTTTCCATCATCATTTGGCAATTTATATATTATTTTGGCAGTGGATTATGTCTCGAAATGGGTGGAAGCAAAAGCCACTCGAACTAATGATTCTAAAGTTGTGGCATGTTGGGAATAAAATGAGATATATTTTGATTCAATACCAAAACCCCTTGAGACATGCCCAAGTCAAGATGATTATGTTCTAAGAATGTTAGAACATATAGAAAAAGGCTAGATGTTGAGCTAATATGTTAGGCAGCTCTTAGATAGTTAGATGCACAATTTGAGGGGGAACACATGCCTTAAAGCCCATCAAGAACAAGTCCCCTCAAGGCTCAAATTCTGGAACCATGACCAAGTCCACTGAAGGACAAGTATGCTGATCAGATGAGTTGTCCAGAGGAGTTGTCTCACCAAAGTTAATCAAGATCAAGTGCTCTGAAAGTTTGAGGTCAACCATGCTGAAGAGACAACTACACCCTAAAGATCCTTAATGAATCATGCTAAGATCACCTTCAAGAGAAGCAAAGGGTAAGAGCCAAGTCATCTGAACAAGAGCTATCCAACCTTGCTGATAAGCAAGACTGCTGATAGTGATAAGGAGAGTTGTCCAGTTGATAAGGAATGTTGTCCTATCATTGGAACAACCTTCAGAAGCCATGTCCATGCCCTAACAAGAGAATCTGAAAGTCAGATATTGGGAAGAGAGCTGCAGAATGAAGACATAGCTTAAACAGCCGTTTATTTCCCAAATGAGGACATGTCACTATCAAGAATCTGTCTTCAAAGTTGAAGAACTAAAAGAAGACATTTATAGACTTTTGAGGCTGCCTCTCCAACGGGCAAATCCTTCAATTGTCTATAAATATAGAAGTGTGAAGACCATTTGAAGCACCTCAACACAATCCAACATTGATAAGAACTCACAAGCTAGAGTGCTTTCAAAGCCTTCAAAGACTATCTTAGTCTTCAAACACTTCATCTAAGCTGAACCTATTGTATATCCATACACCAAGCTTAGAGAGATATCATATCCTTATACACAGATCTTCATTGTAAAGGATATGTCATTAGTTGGAACCTTACTTCAACCCTTATATCTCTCAAGAGTGAAAGTGAGAAGGTTGTAGTAGTAGAAGTGGTAGGAACTGACTGTTGAGAGAAGAACAGTTCAGTTCTGAGTTGAGAAGAGGGTACTAGGACTCTAGACATCCTAGGGATCAATTCACCAAGGAGTGGTGTTATTGATCAAGTGCACCTTGGCACTATAAAACAAGTTAATTCCAAGAGTGAAGGAATTATCCTGTTAAATCAGGGAAAGTGGATGTAGGAGCTTGAGTCTCTGAACCACTATAAACTCTTGTGTTGATTTACTTTCAAAGCACTTACATACATTCAACACTGCACACAAAACTGATCTTTCAAAGGATAAACATTCAAAGACTGTGCAAAACCTATTTGGACAAGTTCCCTGAAAACTGGACCTTATTGAATTGACAAAGTGATTTCAGAAACTTTAAAGGAGTCTAAACTAAAAGGGCCAACCACTATTCCGCACATATAACTCCCTTAGATAGTTATTCAACTAAGTACTCAATAGTACTTAGTAGTTTGATTATCTTAGAAGAGTTAATCATCTTCAGCAGAGTTGTCCAGGACAACCTTGCTGAGCTCTGGTTTGATCAAAAGTAAAAAAGAACTGCATACAAGTGTATTCCCCCCCCCCCATACACTTGTTATATACTCCTTTCAGGACCAACAAGTGGTATCAGAGCAGGGGTTCAAAGACCACTGCTTCTGAAAAGCCATCTTGGTTTTCAAAATCACATATTTGGTGTGGTCACTGAACTGATCTATCTGAAATCCTTGATATCCATTGTCTAACCTTTCTCTTGAAGAAATGGCAAGAGGAAACAACAACAACAACCAGAACCAGCAACAAAATCCTGATCAGAACATAAATGCTGCAGTTCCACCTCCTGCTGTTCAAAGATTGGACAACATGGCAACTAATCCAGTCAATCATATATCTCATCACAAATTGCCCATGTTCTCAATTGATAATTATGATTTCTGGAAAATCAGAATGAGGGCTCATCTTGCATCTCTTCATACTGATATGTTGAGAGTGATCACAAGAGGTCCTTTTGTGTTCACCTTTGTCAATCCCAGAGTCACAGAGGCTCAAAGGGCAGACACAAGAGATGTGCTACCCAAAGATGAAGATGACTTCACTGCTGATGAAAAGATAATTTGAATTATCTTGCAATGAATACACTCTATCAAACAATTCTAGATGCAATCATGGGAAGAGTCTACCACTGCACAACTGCCAAGGAAATATGGGATACTCTTGCAGAAATGTGTGAGGGCACTGAGAAGATCAAGGAGAATAAGCTCCAAGTGGCAGTGCAGAAGTTTGAACAATTCACAATGGAGTCTGAGGAGTCCATTGATAAATTTGCTGGTAGATTCACTGATGTGATGAATGAGATCAACTCATTGGGCAAGATCTACACTAAGAGAGAAGTTGGACTGAAGATCTTGAGAAGTCTCACTCAAAAGTGGGATGTCTATGCTGTAATGATGCAAAATACCAAAGATCTCTCCACCATGCCCATGCAACCAATCTTCTCTGAACTCAAAGCTTATGAGTTCGACCTCAATAGAAGAAAGCCTGTTGAGGAACCTTCATTTCCCACAAAGGGAGTGACATTCAAAGCCAAAACTGCTGAACCAGAAATGCAGTCCACTCCAAGATCATCAAAGTCAGTCTCCAATACTGAAATGAAGGAGGAACTAGCCTTGATGGCTAGAAGGTTTGACAAGTTAAATTCAAGGTTTGGTAGATACAAGAAATTCTACCAAGACAACAAATTCAGGAGAAGGTACAACTCTCCTGAAGTTCAGGCTGAAGTCAAGAAGCCTGAAGAGAAAAGATCAGAGGACAAGTACTCTGATAGGAGAAGGTCCAGTAGAGCTTAACCTTCATCATCTAAAAGAAGAGAAGAACCAAAGAAAGATGATGATGAAGACCTGTGCTATAATTGCAAGAAGAAAGGGCACTTCCAGTATGACTGCCCTGAATTGAGCTCTAAGGAGAGAAGAGAAAGGCAAGCTAAAAGAGACAGAAAGTTCACCAATAGAAAGGCCATGATGGCTGGTGAAGAATCTGATAGTGCTGAAAGCTTCAACTCTTCTGATGGACTGTTCTCCAACAGTGATGATGATGATGATGATGATGATGTCTGCAACATGGCTCTTGAGGATGATGAGGTATCCTCTACTTCTAGTTCACCATCATTCATCTCACAAAACACTAGTGAAGTCAACTTGAAGCTTTCCCTTGGAAAGTTGATGGAAGATTTCACTATGTTACAAGAATTTCATGATAACTGTGTGAGAGAAAATGAAAGATTGGCAATTGAACTTGCTAAAAACTCTGAGGCAGTTGTTGATGTCAAATCTACTGAGTTGTATCAACAAGTCTTGAGAAAGCTTGAGGAAGAAAATCTCAGGATAGTTGACCAACAAAAGGAGATTGATGATCAACTTCTCTCTCAGAAGAGAAAAGATTTTAAACTGAAAATTCTAAATGCCAAATTTGAAAACCTCTCACATGAGTATGATATTCTTAAATCAAGGGAAGAAAGCCTGAAACTAAAGATGTCTGCTCTGAAGAAATCCTCTAGAGCAATAGAAGAAATTCAGAGTTATCAAAGACCTATGGCTCAAAGAAGTGGATTGGGTTTTGATCCATTTGAATCTTCACCTTGTCTTAGTGTTGCTTCTACAAGTAACACTAAGAGAATCTTTGTTAAGTTAGTGGCACCAACTGAAAATGAAAACAAACAGCCACTGAACAAAGGAAAGGGCAGAATGGATGACTTGCCTACTCAAGTGCTTCAGGAGACTAGGCCTAAACCTAAGGAAATGGCCAAAGCTCCTAAACACAAGAGGAATGTTGGTCAGCAGAGTAGACCCAATGGAAGGGCAACTCTCCTGAAAAATGTTCAGAGGAGTTATCCAAAGTATAGTCAGCATAGGCCAACTCTACTGAGAAAGCCTCAGCTGACTAGACCTAAGGACAACTACCCTCAAAGGAAAAATAAAATGAGACAACCAAAACCCTATATGCCAAAGGGTAATGGTCATAAGAAAGCCTCTCCTCAAAGATTCCCTCAAGAAGCACAAAGAACTCTTAAGTTCAGGAGATTTGACAATTCTCCTGAAACTTACAGAGTTAACACTTTCACACATACCTTCCCAAAGGCATTTAAGGGAAAGACAGTGTATGTTGATGCTAGAGGAAAACAACTTAGCCACCTTGAATCAATCAGGGTTATTAGGCAAGTTTGGGTTCCTAAAGGTACAGCTAACCTCTAAGGACCCAAAACTCAAAGGGTACCTAAACCTATCTAATTGCAGGCACCATTGGGCCACAAGAAGAGGAGCATGAGTAAAAAGTCAGCATGGTACCTTGACAGTGGATGCTCAAGGCACATGACTGGAAACAAGGAACTCCTCACTGATTTCATTGAAAAAGAAGGCCCAAATGTCACATTTGGAGACAGCTCACAAGCTACAACAAAAGGTTATGGTACTTTGATGATTGGTAACATCAAAGTATCCAATGTATCTTATGTGGCTGGTCTCAAGTATAATCTCCTAAGTATCAGTCAATTCTGTGATAAAGATTTCAATGTTGAGTTTTCTAGTGGAAAATGCTTAATCAAAGATAAGACTCAACAAATTTTATTGACTGGAACTAGGAAAGGAAATGTGTATTTTACAGACTGGGACAAGTCTACTGATGCTGCATGCTTCATTGCTAAGAGTTCTAGTGAACAAAGTTGGTTATGGCATAAGAGATTAAACCACTTGAACTTCAAAACAATGAACAAGATTGCTAGAAATGCATTAGTTAAAGGACTACCTAATGAGGTTTTCATTAAGGAGCATGTTTGCAAACCATGCCAAGAGGGAAAACAGATTAAAGCCTCATTCAAAGGAAAACCAGTCATCACTACTGAAAGGGTACTTGAACTATTACATATGGACCTATTTGGACCAATTACCCCTGCAAGCATAAATGGTAGAAAATACACATTGGTGGTAGTAGATGACTTCTCTAGGTTCACATGGGTAGTATTTCTCCTTAATAAGAAGGAAACACAAGTCAAACTACCTGAACTTTTAAAGAGACTGTCAAATGAGAAAAGCCTTAGCATTATCAAGATAAGATCTGATAAAGGCTTCATACATCAATGAGTATTGCACATCCAATGGGATAGCTCATGAAACCTCAGCAGCTAGAACTCCTCAACAAAATGGAGTTGCAGAAAGGAGAAATAGAACATTAAAAGAAGCTGCTAGAACCTTAATTGCTGATTCAAATTTACCTAAGAGGTTTTGGGCTGAAGCTATAAACACTGCATGCCATACTTAAAATAGATGTTTTATCACTAAGGGGCAAGGCAAAACCCCCTATGAACTCTGGAAAGGAAGAATGCCTAAAGTGTCATACTTTCACATCTTTGGTTGTAAGTGTTTCATACACAATAATGGGAAAGAACAGTTGAAAGCCTTTGATAGCAAAGCTGATGAGGGAGTATTCCTTGGATATTCTCAAATCAGTAGAGCCTTCAGAGTCTACAACAAGAAAACCCTTATTGTGGAAGAAACACCTCATGTTGTGTTTGATGAATCTATTCATGAGTTCAGGAATGAGAACTTGGAATCAGAAGAAATCGCACAAAGGACAACCAGACTGAGCCTAAAGGACAAAGACACTGAATTCATAGAAGTTGTCCAAACCAACCTACCTGAAAATCTCCCATTGGACAACAATCCTGAAGGCAACCTTCCTGAGGCAATTCCCAATGAAGGGAATGGTGAACTGAATGATCAAATCCCAGTTCACATCCAGGTAACAACTACCAATGAAGAAGCAGTTCATGTTGAGGTAGTTAATGGGTCAAATAATCAAGAGGGAACTCAAAATGTTGAAAATGCCAATGTCCCTGACATTGAGGACAACACCCCTGATTATGATCCTGAATTAGATCCTGCATTCAATTATCCTGAATTTTATGATCAAAATGACTCACCTTCAGTAGAGAACAACTCTACTGAAGAGATCAGAAAAAGAAGGACTTGGTTGTGTGACCATCCTACTGATCTAATACTTGGTGACCCAAGTATTGGAGTCAAAACAAGGAGATTTCATGGTGAAAGTGCTCTTTTCTGTTGTTTCTTGTCAGAACAAGAACCAAGTGATATTGGAGAAGCACTTCAAGATGCCAATTGGATTACAGCCATGCAGGAAGAACTGAATCAATTCACCAGAAATGAAGTATGGGAACTGGTGGATAGACCTTCACATCAAGATGTTATTGGAACCAAGTGGGTATTCAAGAACAAGAAGAATGAAAATGATGTGATTGTCAGAAATAAAGCAAGACTAGTGGCAAAAGGTTATTGCCAGCATGAAGGCATTGACTATGATGAGACCTTTGCACCTGTGGCAAGGCTAGAAGCAATAAGGCTCTTTCTAGCCTATGCAGCCTACAAGAGGTTCAAAGTGTACCAAATGGATGTCAAGAGTGCCTTTCTGAATGGAGTCTTGAAGGAAGAAGTCTATGTGGAGCAACCCCCTGGTTTTGAGGTTGGAAACCAAGTTTACAGACTGAAGAAGGCTCTATATGGACTCAAGCAAGCCCCTAGGGCTTGGTATGACACATTGTCACAATTTCTCTTGGATCATGGATTCACCAAGGGAACTGTGGACAGAACTCTCTTCAGAATCTCTGAAGGAGAGGACATCTTGCTTGTCCAAATTTATGTGGATGACATAATATTTGGATCACCCAATGAAAAGTTGTGTGAGAAGTTCTCAAAGCTAATGCAAAGCAAGTTTGAGATGTCCATGATGGGGTTGATGAACTTCTTTTTGGGTCTACAAGTTAAGCAATCAAAAGAAGGAATTTTCATCAATCAAGCTAAGTACACCAGAGAAATGATCAAGAAGTTTGGGTGTGCTACTAGCAAGCCAGTGAGGATCCCAATGAACACAAATTGAAAGATGGATCCTGATGAGAGTGGTGTTTCAACCAACTCCACTGAGTATAGAGGAATCATTGGATCACTTCTCTATCTCACTGCCAGCAGACCTGACATCACCTTTGCAGTAGGTGTTTGTGCAAGGTTTCAAGCTAATCCTAAGAAGAGCCATCTTGAGGCTGCAAAGAGGATCTTGAGGTATCTCAAAGGCACTGAGAATCTAGGCCTTTGGTACCCTGCTGATGACAATAATGAGCTAACTGGCTACTCAGATGCTGACTATGGAGGTTGCAGAATTGATAGAAAGTCCACTTCAGGGACTTGTCAATTCTTAGGCAACAAGCTCATATCTTGGTTTTCCAAGAAGCAGAACACAGTGGCTACTTCCACCACTGAAGCTGAATATGTTGCAGCTGGAAGTTGTTGTGCTCAAATCCTTTGGTTGAGACAATAACTAAGAGACTACAAAGTCAATTCTACTGAAGTGCCAATATTTTGTGATAACAATAGTGCAATTGCAATATCACAAAATCCTGTATTGCACACAAGATGCAAACATGTGGACATCAAGCATCACTTCATTAGAGATCATGTGGAGAAGAAAGACATAAAGTTGGTCAAGATCCACACAGATCATCAAAAAGCTGATATTCTAACAAAGCCACTTGCAGAGGCAAGATTTCTGGAGTTATCAG
The DNA here is from genome assembly GCA_963675135.1 of Galeopsis tetrahit. Lineage (NCBI taxonomy): Eukaryota > Viridiplantae > Streptophyta > Magnoliopsida > Lamiales > Lamiaceae > Galeopsis > Galeopsis tetrahit. The sequence continues at coordinate 51,984,178 of OY776128.1, read as the reverse complement.
CAGAGTTGGGACTACTTGATCCAGGGAATTTGGACAAGTAAAACCCATTGAAGATAATGGGAGAAAAGTAACTGAATTGATCTTCAGCAGACTTGGTCAAGTCTACTGAAGTTCAGAAGAGATGATCACAATTACTCAGGACACTTGTCCATTGAATCTCAGGACACTTGTCCACATCTCTTCAGGACACTTGTCCTAGTGGGGTCAGATAAGTTGTCTTGGCTATCAAACTATTTTCTTGGTTTGATAAACACCTATTTTGGGTAATCATTGTCTACCTTGATACCTGTCCCATTTACAGATATCATCTCTGTGGGATTTAATTTGTCCCCCACCCAAAAGGTCACTTTCCATGCATTAAATGCCAAGATTTAACTCTTGTTTGCATTACACTTTTCAAGCCATGATCTATCTCGAAAACTCCCCAACCATTAACTAATATTAAATAACTTCCATGTTTTGAATAAAACCAATAACTCACTGTTACATTGGTTTTTAACCATTGGATCAAAACTGGCCAACTCTCCTGAAATCAATCCTGGCCGTCCAAGTGTGTTTTCCATTTTTTACAACAGTTGAAAACTCACAAAACTCACCAACTCATTGACAAACATTCTTTTTAGAATATTCTCAAGCCTTAAGATCCCCCACAAACACTCCTCCCCAAGAATTCGAAACCCTAGCTCTTATCTTCTTCAAACTCTCTCAAAACTTTCTCAATTTCATTTCTGTAAACCTTTAATGGCTCCCAAAGTTAGACCAGAAATGATCATTGATTTCTCCAACAAGGCTCTAGACCTTGATTTTGGATACTTGAGCAACAAAAACAACCTTCACTTTGAGCCCATAGTATCATTTGAGAGTGAGGATCCTGAAATTACACCAACCTTGAGATGGTTGAGAAGAGCTGGATTGCAGAAGTTTATGGAAAGTAGACCAAGCTCCTGCTTGGAAAGCTACATGGCTGAGTTCTTTGCCTTTCTCAAATGGAGAGGTAAACCTGAAGATGGTGAAGTTTCCACAAGGCTCTCATATGTGGCAGAAGGAGAAGAGGAAGAGAGATTTCATAGAGTGAAATTCTCTTAAGAAGATCTTGAAGGAGCTTTTGGATTGCCTTCAGAGGGAAGGAATCCAGAATTTTAGGGTGCTGATCATGAAGAGGAGATAGCACAAGAATGGCTCTTGGTTCCAGGTCCCATCTCTTCAACACAGAACAAGAAGACTCTCAAGCCAAAGTTTCTCAACCTCTTTGAGGTAGTTGCTAAGAGTCTCTTGAGCAATACTGGAAGCTTGGAGCAGGCCAGCCATCCAAGAATCAGAATTATGGCTGCAATTATTGATGCTGGTGACAAAGGCATCAAGTTTGATTGGAGGACTTTCATCATGTCTGAAATGATGAAAGAAAAGGCCAAGTTTAAGGTAAAAACTCACAATAAGGTTGTGCTAGAAGTGAAACTCAAGTATTGCACTAGGGCAAGCTTGTTGATTGAGAGATTTTCCCATTATTCTCAAATGCAAACCTTTGCAAAGCCCCTCCCAGCCCAGAAGATAATGTTCAGAAAGCTCAGCAAGAAAACCGAGCAAAGGAGGATGCTACTGGCCAAACCTACTGAAGAAAAGATGGAGGAGAAGCCAAAATTGAAAAAGAGAACAAAGGCCAGAGTGGTAAAGACAAGGAAAATGTCTCAAATCCCCTCAGAGGAGAATTCAGGAGCTTCAACTGAGATTGAAGAAGTTGCTGAAAAGGGAGTAAGTGTGCCTTCTGATCATTCAGAAGAGTTGAGACAGAAGTATAATGAAACTAGACAGAAGTCTAGAGGTGATAAGAGGATCAGGGAAGTTGTCCCTGAGAAGGATGGTGAAGGTAGTGGAAGCAGTAGGGCCAGCAAGAGAAGGGCCAAGCCTACTGATAAGGTGTTGGAGCTTCAGGAAGAAAGGTCTCTCCAACTTGCTCTAAGAGAGAGCAGAGCTGAAAGCAGGACCAAATCCAAGTCAAGGACCAACTCATCTGGTTCTGGAACTCCAGAATCCAAGGTCCCTGAAGGTCAACCAATAGAGGCCAACATCCCTGAAATTCAGAACCCTGAGCCCAACTCCCCTGAAACCCACATAACCCCAACCAATCAACCTATCACCCCCATCAATCTTACAAAGAGATATTCTCCAGAAGGGAGTGTGCAAAGAAGTGGGATAGATGTGCTAGCAGATATAGCAGTAGATGAGACAAGATTACATTCTCCCTTTGACTCATCTATGCTCAATTATTCAAAGCTTTTAGAAGCTGCACTCTTTGATCCAACCCCACTGAGTAAAGCCCCTTCAGATACATTGCTCTCTAAAACAACTGAAGTACCTTCAATTGCAACCAACCCTTCTGAAGCCAATATCCCTGAACTCAACCTTCCTGAAGCCACCTTAGGAGAACCCAGAGCCAACTCCCTTATAACCCAAAGTCCCCATTCTAGTGGAGATGAGGAGGAGTATACTTATGAGAGTATGCTCAGATGAGGAGCCAAGGCTACTGTGGACAGTTTGTATCCACAACTTGCTGAATTTCCAAGAATTCAGAAGATGTTTCATGATTTGAGGATGCTTGTGGATGTGAAAGACAAGACCATTATGGAGATATCCCAAGTCATCCAAGATAAGGGTGCAAACTGGTGGCAAGTGGAGGAGAGCAGATTGCTACACTTTGCTGGTGTGTTGAAAACAAGATTCCTTACTAATGAGGAAGTTTTTGCAAAGTTGGTAGATGATAAGATCATTGAGGAGAAGGAGAGGAAAGTTAAGGGCATCAAACACCCTGATAGTAGCTCAAATGATGATGATTCCCCTGATGATCCCTCAAACCCTTCAAAACCCAACCCTCCTGAAACCCCTCAAGCCAACCTCCCTGAATCTACTCAACCCAAGTCTTCTGTAGCAGACAGACTTTCAAACCCTCCTAGAACCTATCATAGGAAAGGCTCTGTATCTTCAGAGGTGTTGACCAAGGGTGGTAACACAACCAAAGACACATCTGCCAATGAAGGTTCTTCTGAACCCAAGGCACAGCCTAAAGATGTTGAGGTTCCTATACTAGAGGCTGGTTTGATTAAGGCCTATTCAGTGTCAGATGAGTTGGACACTGATCAGCCCTTATTCATTCAGGATGACTCAGTGGCTGTTGGTATAAGCACCGTGATCTCCCCACAACTGCCATCTTTGAGCCTTGATGAAGGTGGAGATGTTGCAGGTTTAGGTGATGGAGTTGAAAAGGAGAATTTAGTGGAAAAACCAGAGGGAGTAGTAGATGAAAGAGATGTGGTGATCACTAGGATAGTGAGTGTACCACCAAATGAGGGGGATATAAGTGAGGAAGGGCAGACTATTCTTGTAGTCAAATCTGAACTTCAAGAATCCCTTGATGAGAGGAGGCCTGTTTCTTTAAGTGAGGAAATTACTAATGAAGGGAGAAAAGAAATAGTTGAAAATGAGAAGAAGACTGCTGATGTATCAGAGTCTTATGAAAAAGAAATTGAGGGAGATAAGTGTGTTTTTACTGACTCATTTGATTTGTCTGATATTGCAGGTATAAGTTTTGAACAAATCTTTGCAGATGACCTCTTGACAGATGCTCCCAGCCAAGTTGATAGTAGATCAGCACAAGCTTTGCTTGGGATGCAATCAGAGAAGTTGGACTTCTTGGCTCATCAAGTCCAAACAGCTCATGTAGAAACTTCTGGATCTTTAGATGAGCATGGAAGAACTTTAGCATCTGTTGAGATGAGGCTAACTGGCTCAGAAGATGTGGTTCTACCCACCTTGGAAGCTAGGATCAGTGGAGTTGAGACTGGTTTGCAAACCATCTCCACTGAAGTCATCAAAGCCAAGAATACCATGAAGTCAGTATCAAAGGATGTCAAGAAAGAGCAAACCTTGCTCAGAAATAACCACAACAGGAATGTGAAAACCTTGAGATCAGTGGTTAAATAAGCTCTTGGAAGAAAGACAGCCCTGCAAAGGAAAAGAGCTGAAGAGCAAAGGCTAGCTATGGTGAAAGCAGCCTCAGAAAAGTTTTCCCAAGAAGTGATGGCCAACATTGCTGAAGGTGCAGTGGCCAACCTCACTGAGCAACCATGGAGGAGGTTGTCCAACAAAAGATGAAGCATGTTCTAGCATTTCTAAGCTTGAGCAGTGACAGAATGCAGAACATACATGATGAAAATGTATACTTGTTGGAGGAGATGAAGTCTCTAACCCAAGCCCAGTCCTTGATGGCATCAACTATGAGTGAGCTTAAACCTGAGTGTTTTGATGCTGCCAAAAAGGGGGAAAGGGAAAGAGCAAGAGCAAAAGGTGCCTTAGTGATTGGAAGTCCAGTCAAAGGTAAGGACAAAATTGCTGAAGGAAAAGGGAAAGAGCCAGCAATGCTGAACTTAGAAGAATTGGATGAAGAAGAACAGTTAGCACTTGCTTTGAAGAACTCAATGGCCTCAGCTCAAGAGGAAAGAGTGAGGTTACAACAAAGGCCAGGTGGTGAAGTATCTGGTTTGGACAAAGATGCTGAAGGTGTCCAAACAAGAGGAAAGATCAAGAGGGCAAAAGGAAAGAAAAGACAAGCTGAGAAATTTAATGATTTTCCCAACAGCCTTGATCTACCACCTGAATTCAGAATTGATGATGATGAGCCTATCTCAAAGAAGGCCAAAGCTGCTGAAGAAGACAAGACTGCTGAGATATCCAAAATTGCTGAAAAGGACAAGTCTTCTGAATCTGCCAGAAGTGCTGAAAGCCCCAAGTCCACTGAAGATGTTGAAGAGTTATTTGCTGAAGGATTTGGACCAGAACCCAAGAAGAAGACAATTGTCCTAGCTCATGATCCATCAAAGTTGTTTCATGAAGGGTATGGTAAAGACCCTGAAACACAACAGAAGCTGGCCATGATGAGGGCTTAGGAAAAGATGGATCTAATGGATGAAGCACAAAGAGCAAGAGATAAACGAATAGCAGACTTTCAGAAACCAAGAAGGAAGAGAGCAACTTACAACAAGATGAAGCCACAGCTATTGATCCCAATAGACACCAAATATCCTCACTTGGATAAATGGGTGTCAATTCAGCTGAATGACTCATGGGAGGAAGCAAAAAGGGAGTTTGTCTATGACTACTATGTCATTGACAGATGGAATGGAAAAGATGCCAACTCCACTTTTGCTGAGTTCATGATAGAGTATTACAGAGAGCTTTTTCAACAACTACTTGCAGCTGCTGATATTGCAAGATTTGAACTCACAGCTCCCAAGTCAATCATATACATGCCTCCAAAGCTTGAAGGATGGATTGACCAGGCAAGGATCCTGAAGGAATTTACTGAGATCCTCAAGCTGAACAAGATGGTTCTTGGACCCAAGGGAACAAACCAAGAAGCCATGGCCTTGAAAAGAAGAGTGTGGGCACAATATGGGGTGGTGCCACCTCCTGAGGATGATCTTTGAAAATTGGTTAAGTCTTCTGACCTTTTTGGATAAAAACTTATCTTATCTGAAGATATTTTTTAATTGGTCAAATATGCTGAAATTTGGACAAACCTGCTGATGTAGTGTGCCTTGACATTTTGTTTGCTCTGATATGCATTGGTTGCTCTGATACAAGCATTTGTCTTGATATCCAGTATTCTGTTCTAAAACTTGAAGTAGTTTGGTTTTTGCTCTGATACAAGAAGATGCTCTGAAACTTGAAGATCTAAGTACTTTTAAGTGTTTAGTTGACATGCTTTGATACTCTAGATCTTATGTTTAATGTATGCTCTGAAACTTTTGTAATGATGTCTTGATTTCATGCTCTGATAAGTTATCTTCAACTATCAACATGCTTGTAATGATTTTTATATGAATGATAGTTGAATTACCGTTTGAATCAAGATACATTACTACAGAAATCTCTCTATGCCTATCATTGAAACCTAATTGCAAATTGAACAGTGAGTACACTAACACATTGTTTTTCAGGATAATTGACCTTAGTCATGTCTTCTGAAGATAAATGTAATAGGTGTAGCTAAGTCACTTTTGCATAGAATGTATAGGTTTTGGCATCATCAAAAAGGGGGAAATTGTTGGGAATAAAATGAGATATGTTTTGATTCAATACCAAAACCCCTTGAGACATGCCCAAGTCAAGATGATTATGTTCTAAGAATGTTAGAACATATAGAAAAAGGCTAGATGTTGAGCTAATATGTTAGGCAGCTCTTAGATAGTTAGATGCACAATTTGAGGGGGAACACATGCCTTAAAGCCTATCAAGAACAAGTCCCCTCAAGGCTCAAATTCTGGAACCATGACCAAGTCCACTGAAGGACAAGTATGCTGATCAGATGAGTTGTCCAGAGGAGTTGTCTCACCAAAGTTAATCAAGATCAAGTGCTCTAAAAGTTTGAGGTCAACCATGCTGAAGAGACAACTACACCCTAAAGATCCTTAATGAATCATGCTAAGATCACCTTCAAGAGAAGCAAAGGGTAAGAAACAAGTCATCTGAACAAGAGCTAGCCAACCTTGCTGATAAGCAAGACTGCTGATAGTGATAAGGAGAGTTGTCCAGTTGATAAGGAATGTTGTCCTATCATTGGAACAACCTTCAGAAGCCATGTCCATGCCCTAACAAGAGAATCTGAAAGTCAGATATTGGGAAGAGAGCTGCAGAATGAAGACAAAGCTTAAACAGCCGTTTATTTCCCAAATGAGGACATGTCACTATCAAGAATCTGTCTTCAAAGTTGAAGAACTAAAAGAAGACATTTATGGACTTTTGAGGCTACCTCTCCAACGGGCAAATCCTTCAATTGTCTATAAATATAGAAGTGTGAAGACCATTTGAAGCACCTCAACACAATCCAACATTGACAAGAACTCACAAGCTAGAGTGCTTTCAAAGCCTTCAAAGACTATCTTAGTCTTCAAACACTTCATCTAAGCTGAACCTATTGTATATCCATACACCAAGCTTAGAGAGATATCCTATCCTTATACACTGATCTTCATTGTAAAGGATATCTCATTAGTTGGAACCTTAATTCAACCCTTATATCTCTCAAGAGTGAAAGTGAGAAGGTTGTAGTAGTAGAAGTGGTAGGAGCTGACTGTTGAGAGAAGAACAGTTCAGTTCTGAGTTGAGAAGAGGGTACTAGGACTCTAGACATCCTAGGGATCAATTCACCAAGGAGTGGTGTTATTGATCAAGTGCACCTTGGCACTATAAAACAAGTTAATTCCAAGAGTAAATGAATTATCCTGTTAAATCAGGGAAAGTGGATGTAGGAGCTTGAGTCTCTGAACCACTATAAACTCTTGTGTTGATTTACTTTTAAAGCACTTACATACATTCAACACTGCACACAAAACTGATCTTTCAAAGGATAAACATTCAAAGACTGTGAAAAACCTATTTGGACAAGTTCCCTGAAAACTGGACCTTATTGAATTGACAAAGTGATTTCAGAAACTTTAAAGGAGTCTAAACTAAAAGGGCCAACCACTATTCCGCACATATAACTCCCTTAGATAGTTATTCAACTAAGTACTCAATAGTACTTAGTAGTTTGATTATCTTAGAAGAGTTAATCATCTTCAGCAGAGTTGTCCAGGACAACCTTGCTGAGCTCTGGTTTGATCAAAAGTCAAAAAGAATTGCATACAAGTGTATTCCCCCCCCCCCCCATACACTTGTTATATACTCCTTTCAGGACCAACATGGCAGATTTTGTTAAGTCTAACATCTTTGCTAGGTTCGGAATCCCGAGAGCCATCATCAGCGATCGAGGAACACACTTCTGCAATAGAATAGTGGCAGCCTTGTTAAAGAAATATTATGTCGTGCATAAGACCTCCACAACATACCATCCACAAACGAATGGGCAAGCTGAAGCATCTAATAGAGAGATCAAACTGATTTTAGAGAAGACTATTTGCCCAAATCGTAAAGATTGGAGCTTGAGGTTGGAAGATGCACTATGGGCATATCGAACAGCGTATAAAAACCCGATTGGCATGTCCCCGTATCGTCTGGTTTATGGTAAGGCTTGCCACCTTCCAGTTGAACTTGAACATAAAGCCTTCTGGGCAATTAAGCAGTGCAACATGGACTATGATGAGGCTGGGATACATAGAAAATTGCAAATCCAAGAGTTGGAGGAGATTCGGAATGAAGCGTTTGAAAATGCTTTGATCTATAAAGAGAAAACAAAGGCATTCCATGATGCAAGAATTATCAGGAAGCATTTTATGATTGGAGAGAAAGTTTTACTCTATCATTCGAAGCTCAAATTGTTCCCAGGTAAGTTGCGTTCTCGTTGGATTGGCCATTTTGTTATTACTAAGGTATTTCCTCATGGTGCAGTTGAAATAAAGAGCCTTGACACGAGCAAGATTTTCAAGGTAAATGGGCAACAATTGAAACCATATCACGAGGGGTTTTCTCAAATTGACATTGAAGATGTGGATTTAGAGGACCCAAAGGCCACGTAGAAAGGAAGTAATCTGTCGAGCCAACGACATGAAAAAAAGGCGTTGGTTGGGAGGCAACCCAAAATTAGTAGTTCTCTTTATTTTTCTCGTTTTAGTTTGCTTTAGTTTTGTTGCTTTGCTTCTGTTTTTACTTCGTGTTTAGTTTCAGGAGAAGTCTGCGGTCATATTAGATGTGTGGTAGAGTTTTGTGCAGATCAAGTTGGGAAAAGCTGCAGATTTTTAGTGACCCAGTGTCGAAATGCCTGTCCAATTTTGCGTATAATGCAACTTATGTGAGCAGAACAGCGGAGCCTACTCTATCCCGGTGAGCTCAATGCCTTTGTTTTATTTTTGTACTTCTCAAACTATTGTGGTTCCCCATCTTCAAAATTTGTGTGAAATAAGTTTGGGGAGGTTATAAAATTGAATAAATGGATTTTATGTTTGATTGTCCTTGATCATGTGCGTAATTGGTTCGAGTCTCATGCATTGCTAGTTTAAGTATTATTGTATGACATGTGAGGCAAGTGTGATTGATAATTTTTATAAATTTAATCGAGGGTGTCTCACTGATTTTAATGATGGATTTGGATGAGAATGAATACGATTCGATACACAACATCTTTTTTTTTTTTTTTTATGAGCTTTTGAGCCTAATAGCAAATTATAGCATATATGCTCATTATTTTCCTTGTGTTGTGTGATCGAATGTAGTGTGTTCATTCTAGAACTTGCTCATCTATGCATTTCGAGATTACATCTATGAACTCATGCATTGAAATGATAAATGCAATTAGGTTTAACCCCTTTTGGCTTATATTCTCCCCACCTTGTCATATTTATCATTAGAAGCCAAGTTGAGCCTATGCCTTTTTCTTTGATAGAGCACACTATTTTAGCCATGATCTCGTTTGTTGAAGACTCATCCATTTTGTACCCTTAGTCAAGTTTTGATTGTGAATTATGTGCATGACAAATTGGGTTCTCGATTCATGGAAGTACTGTGAAGGTGGAAAGTAGAAAAAAAAGAAAAGGGCTGAAAATGAAAAATAGTTGAATGATTGTGAAGAGCATGTTGATTCCTACGCAGCAACATGATGCTGTTAAGAGGACCAATATCCACCCGTGGAGAAAGAATTCAAATAAAATAGCTTGGGTGTGACTTTAGATGTCTGTCAATTGACTTCTCATTAAGATTGGGTCTGCTTGTTGGTGACTGAGGCTGAACGTTTATGTCTTAATGGTTTGTTTTGCATTTAATTTCACACTCGATCTTGACTAACCAGCCTCATATGTTTCCCCTTTATCCTACCCTTACCCAAAGCCACCTTACAACCAAAGAGAAGACCTTTTGATTTATGCATGAGCTTCATTTTTCTAGTAGTGGAGATTTGATTTTTGAGCAAGCATATGGTAATGGAGCACTATGATTTGACATGAGTGATTTTGATCCCCTTTAAACACTTGTGCGAAAGAGTGACATCCATTGTGAGGGTATCGAATTATATTACATTTGATTCTAATGAAATTGTTTGAATTTGGTGAGTCATCCTATTTTTCTCTAATCGCACTTGAGTCATGATCACTTGTTCTCTCTTGGTATTTCAATTGCTTGAACTTTTATGTGTATTAGACTTGATTCATTTTACCCTTGGTACATTTTATACTTGAGAACAAGCATTGATTTAAGTTTGGGGAGATTTGATAGGTAGAAAATTGTGCCTAATTTCACTTGTTAATTGTGCATTTTAGTGCATTTACTTTGTGCACACCCGACTATTTTTCTACCTATTGATGTTTTGGATGCAAATTACTTCACTGGTGGAATTTGTGGCTTATTGCAGGTATTTGGAGTATTTTTGAAGACGTGCAGTAGCTGAACGATATGAGTTCGGACTTTGTAATTGAAGAATGGGCCCACACTGGGTACTCCAATGTCAGCCCAAACCAGAGATAGTTATTGAAGCTCATTACCAGTATTATTACTCACGTTCAGAGAAGGAGTCCAGCCCATGAGATATTATATCAGCCCATTAGTAGGTTTAATCAAGACTTGAGCCCCAAGATACTTATAGGGCTGTGAAGTACGCATATAAGGATCGATTCCCACAACATTCAGAGGGACGCACCGTGCATACAAGGACGGCAGAAGGCATATCGTAGAACACGGATTGCAGTAGCATATTCTTTTCTTTATTCTCTTCATACTTTACGTTGGATTTCATGAAGTTGTTTGGCTAGTTTCATTTATATTCCAATTCAAGGGATGTTGAACCCGATTGATATTATCTTTTTAATTAATTCCTCGTAGCGTTTTATTATTTCTTCTCTCAAGTTTTTCGTATTACTTGGTTGCATGTTTAGGAGTTTCTGTGTTTGATTTAGTAATGGCATGCTAGATTAATTCATAGTTAATTCTACAGTTAGAATACAAATTGTAATCCGTAATTGTTACAAGATATATTCACAAGTAATAAATAGTGCACCATTTACTAGGGGTAATACAGATTTGGATTATTTGAAGCGAGCGTCTCGTATTTCACAATCCAGTCTTTCTATCGTTTTGGTGAGTGAAGGCGTTTGACAAATTAAATCTAGCGAGCGTCTCAATAGGTTATTTGTTTAAACAGGGTTTAGTTAATGAGCGTCTCTTAACTAACTAAACATAAGAAACGATTCGGTTTAACTGAGCGTCTCGTTATTCCAGGGAAGAGATTTGAGTGTTGATTAAGATTGTTGCGAGATTAATTGAGATAATATTAATTGCGGGGATACTGAACTTAGAATTGGAATATTATTCTTCTTATTAATTTCTAAATATTTGATTGTCTACTATTTCTATAACACTCTAATCATAGTTTTTACTCTCAATAATTGCCAACAAACCCCCCCCCCCCAGTTCGTTACTCTTTAATTAATATAAATTTCACGATTTAATTATGTGCTCCCTGTGGGATCGACCCTTACTTGCCGCTGCTACTAGTTAGTAGAACAAGAGTTAAGGACTATATTTTGCGTGCCTCGACAGCATGGTCAAAATTTTGCCCTTAAATTTCCACCAAGAACCAATATCCCCAACTAATATACAATTAAATGAAATATTTTCAAGATTGACTAATTCTTAATTTCTCTAGAATTTCTTGCCGTCAATTTATTTCTGGGGATTGTTCTAATTTCTGAGATATTCTAAATAATTATGTATCTTTCTCTCACAAGAGTATATCTCCAACAAATTTGAGGCTAGATATTATCAATATTAGTTAAAGTTTCACCAATATTAAACATTAAATTATCTAGGTGAATTCTTTTGTCCTGTAACCCTTTTTTTTAAAAAATAATTCTTGTTAATATCACATACACGAATCTTTCATAATTCATGATAGCCAATTGAAAAAGGGGGGGGGGAGGGGGAAGAATAACATACTAGTTAGTGATGAAAATCCAATCAAAATTCAAGGTTGATAAAATTGTATGGAAACAACACACCTGTAACCACCGGATCGAGCTACGTATCTCAAAGTAGTTGGAGAACGACGAACCTTCTTCTTGTCAATGAATTGAAAAACTCATCTTTGTAAAAGGAACTTTGAAATATTAAAATATTAAAGCTGGAAGGATATGCGTATTTTTTAATTTGTTAATGGAAATATTTTATTCATATTTACATGGAAATATAATTTAATATAGGATAAAAGATATGGAACGATTTTATTCCTATTTTTATGGAAAATATACAAAATAAATAAATAATTTAAAATTAGATAATATAATGATGTGGCATGCCACGTAAGCGGTGGACACAAAAAATAGTGTCCACCGGTGGGCATTATAACATTCCCGATCATTACAACTCCCAAGGTAGTGTAAATCGTTACAAATCTCCCACTAGAGTGTTTGATTCCACAGTGAATCGTTACAGCTTCCACTAGAGTGTTTGGTTCAACAATGAATCGGTATAACTCCCACTAAAGTGTTTGATTTCACAATGAATTGCTACAACTCCCACTAGAGCGTTTAATTCTACAATGAATCGTTACAACTCCCAAGGTAGCGTAAATCGTTACAACTCTCCCATTAGAGTGTTTGATTCCACAGTGAATCGTTACAGCTTCCACTAGAGTGTTTGATTCAACAATGAATCGGTATAACTCCCACTAGAGTATTTGATTCCACAATGAATTGCTACAGCTCCCACTAGAGCGTTTAATTCAACAATGAATCGGCACAACTTCCACTGGAGTGTTCAATTCCATAGTGAATCGGTATAACTCTTATTAGAGTGTTTGATTCTACGATGAATCGTTACAGCTCCTAATGAACTGCTTACTTTTTCAAAAGATTCAATAAATTTCTTACCCAAACTATTTCTCGTACTTACATATGCACTTGCCACAAACTCTTCTTGCACAGTGGATAGTACATGTCTATATACCCTTTCAGGTTCAAATTAATATGTAGTACATTTCTGATATCTTACAATCCCTTACACTGTCACCAGTGTCTATACTGAATTGAATTGATATCTGCTAACCAAACCAACAACTCATAATAGGTCTGGATGTTCACTCATCTTAGCATACATCAGACTTTCAATTACATTCGCATATATTACTACTAACATTTCATCTTTGAGTCTTTGGACACTTATCACAAATCAATAACTCGTCTTTTACAACAAGAGTATCAATAGGCTTTCATGCATCCATTCTGAATCTGTTCTAGAAGTCTCTTTCTGTGTCTCTTGAGACAACCCAAGTAACTTCCTTGAACTATCTCTATGAATATTTTCACCAAATATGCTCATTATCGTTTTCCAGCTAACATCGTATCAACATACATAGGATAGAATTACAAAACTACTTAGGACCGTTTTGAAGAATGAAATCCTACTTGTCTCAACATGTGGATTTCTTCTTCCAACTCTCCATTGAGAAAACACAGTCTAAACGTCCATTCTAATGTAATTCTAAATCTAGCCAGAAGTAGACGAATCAAGGTAAATTTCACAACAGGCGGAAAAAGGTTATATACCCACACATGAGTATAATTATTTTCTACCAAATGAACTTTTTTACCTCACTATAGACCCATCAGTCTCTTTAATAATATGAGAATCCATTTATTCTCAATTTCATTGTGTCTCGATGAACGATCGACAAGTTTCCAAACTTGATTTGACCTTATCGACTCTGCCGTTTCTTCCATTGCTTTCTTTCATTAGTCTCTTGTAGAACGAGCTAGAACCTCTGAAACGTTTGTAGGTTCTTCCTCATTCACTAAAACTTATCTTATTTTCTGAAGATACATAGAAGACATGTCCTTCAATATCATGATGTCTCTTAGACACACGTTTCCTAAAAGTTTCAGATTGAAACTCTGTGACATCTTCTCTAGATAATTACTCTCATCAAGATCCATCCGATCTTTAATGGGTAAACTTCTATCAAATATCACATTAAGTAAATCACTCCCACTTGGATCTGATAGAGAGTGATTATTTCAATCACAAAAATGGTTTAGCATACCAAATGCTTCCAATACTAGGAAATTCTCAGAAAAAATGGTATTATATGATTTTATCTCATGTCACACTCCCAACTCCTCGTTCTTCGATCAACATGTATCGTTTAGATTTAACACAATATCCTTATAAAGATACGTTTCTAAACCCCCCAAACCCAACTTTTCATACTGACTCGTAGAATCAAGTATATAAGTTGCGGATATTCAGATACAAAAAATTACTCAAGAATAGGTATTCCACTCGTTCAGAGTTCTAATGGAGTTGAAGTAAATATCTACGAATAACTTTATTCATAAAACATTGACAATTGTTAACAACTCATCTCCCAAAGATGATAGTTAAAGTTTTGCCATCATGGATCTTATTATATCCAACAACGTGTACTCCTTCTTACAGTTACATCCTTGTGTAACAGTATTAGGTTTTGATAATTGTCGGATTATGTCGTTTTCATTACACAGTTCCTTGAACTGGTGGATAAACATTCACGCTCTATAGGTTCTTAAAACCTTTAAAATTATGCCTTTTATTCTCAACCTCTATTAGGTAATGTCTAAAGCAATCCAAATGCCCAGACTTTGAGAAATTGTATGGACAAGTCCAACACGTGAAAAATTATCGACGTAAGAAGTGAAAACAACCAGCTCCATGTTATTTGACATTTACAAAATCACATTTATCATAACGAAATATATGCAATGAAGAATTAACAATAATCAAATGGTTTTTCAGTCACTTATGAGCAAGACAATATCAACGTGTTAAAAACTCAACTTATAAAGACGAACACCGTAGTCCTTCTTTCACAAGTCAGTTCTCCTAATCTTGCACAACATGACCTTGTCTAGCATACCGAATTTCATCAATAACTCAAGCATTGCTAGAGGAACAAACCTTTAGTAACTATGAACTCGCTTCATAAAACTAGTTGTTGTTCTCATACAAACCAAAGTCATATAAATGTTTAGTACCATAATCTACATTTTTTATACTATTCACAACCATCTCTAAAGGAAATAATAAATCACATCTCAATCATAGAAGAACAGGTCTGGAGGTGAGATCCTGAGTGATCTTTAGAGCAAACTAAACATCATGCATTATGAAACATTGACCTTTGTCAATCTCAAGTTTTACGAGTCTTTAAACTTTAACTCGAGCTCAGTTTCCTACATAATTCAATCTCGTCTTTCTTGAAATAGACATAGATCTACAAATGCTCATATGTCTTTAGTCAATGGCCTGTCATTCCTGTGTCTATAATCCTCAATTATAAGATTTAGACGGAAATACAATGCTAAAGACATTTATGCCACAACCAAAAATCAGAATGAACTACCTTGTCCATCATGGACTCAGGATATTCACGAGTATAATGATCACGCTTGTTACATCTGTAGCATGTCATCTCACTCTCATCCATTTTCAGTTTAGCATATTTTTATCCTTATTCTTCTTAGCATTAAGATTGATATCTATATTTCTAGTAGTGTGCCCAATCTTAGGCTACTAGTTATGTCCCTTCTCTCCAATATCTCTTATGTTTAGAACTGGATTCAGAAATGAGAACATAAGATGTAGACTTAATTAACTTCAAGTCACTCATCATATAACTCAATGTTTTGAGTTGTCTAAGTGAAAGTCTCAATATTTTCATCAAATAACGTAATGAACCTCAAGTGTTCCCAATTTTCACGAAGTGACGGATTCGATCCCAAATTTTATGTTTCTCAGAAAATGAAGTATCACCATACTTGTCCTTCAGATATTCTCAAATATCATAGGCAGTACGGTGTTGTTCACCATTATAGATCATGTCGTCAATGACTGAGTTTACCAGTATTTCACAAGCTATGCGAATACCTTTCAATTGTGGTAAGTCTCTTGACCCTTAATAATCTGAGTCTCCATCCTAACTTCAGGATCATCCATAATATGGTTGATAGTATCTAATGAATCATGTTCTTCCAAGAACATTAAAAAAATTAATTATGACACCATGTGTCATTATTATCGTCTTTGAGTTTTTTTTTTTTTAATTAACTCAACGATCATTGCGTTTGTCTGGTTTTTAATCGAAGTGATTCAACAAGTTAATGTTCATTTATGTATCACTATGTTCAATGTTAAGCTAACTGACATCTGAAAAATTTGATACAAAATTTGATATCGAAAAATAACTTAAAGCTATTAATCATCAATCTCACAAAGTATCCTCATTTAACAGATTCAACTCCAAAACATGAACAATATTAGTTCTAGCATTTAATCCAAAAAAATAGCTAAAACTCCCACTCAACAACATGAATCTGAATGCTTAAACATTTATCAACATAAACACAATAAAGCACAATCATGTCTTAAGTTAAAACAACTCAAAGTAGACCAGGTAATCAAAAAACTACTGAAAGTCTAATAAACCAACTAAAATGGTTATTTCAGAAAGATCTCGTTTCAGCTACACTATCAGACAGTTAACTTGAAGATTTCGGATAACCTTCAATGTATTTTATGCACTCTTTTGGTACTACTTTAGTACCAATATTATGAAAAATAGGGGGAAAATTACAGATCAGGGTTCTCCATCCGAATGTTGCTCCAACTTTTCAAGCTAAGAACGTCGGATCCCCGAAATCATTTTTATCACGTAAACAAGTCATTCCAACGACTAGTTTACTAGTATCTTTTTACCCAATCATGTCAATTAATTTTCATAAAATGATCACTTTCCAATCGACACATTTCATCTCAAAAAATTACAATAAGTTCTCTTGAAATTATCTTAGCTCAAGTTTCAACTCCAATTAAATTATGAGCTATTCAATCGAAATATTCTTATGTGATAATATAAGAGCGGTAAACAATAAATCTCCATCAAGTAACGTAAAGTTCCAAAAAAAAAATTCTAGCTCCTAATTATGTAATTCTTAAAATTATGGAGATTAACTCCATTATCTCGAATTTATTGAACATTAAATGTTCTAACTATTTTCGAGTCATACCTATAAAACGAGCAACCATTAAAACTTATTTAATGTTTACAAACTCGAACACATGAATTTCAAGCCCATAATTACGCAAAGAAATTTAATTCAACGCATATAGCCAATTAACAAGTGAAATAAGTCCAACCAAGGTTCTCATTCTTATAGATAAATAAGTACTTAAACTTTTCTTTGTTCAAATACCTTCATACTATGCAAATTAAGAATCTACACGAAAAACGGAGCTCACAGAAAAATTTCAGAGTGGCCTCTGGAGAACATCTAATTCTCATAAAACAACCCACAAAATTTCTGAACATTTTCAAAATAGCCCTAGAAACGTGAATTTTTCAAAAAATCATATCTCACTCGTTTCTTGACCAAAATTAACAAACTTTATATCAATAGAATCCTCATTCAACGTACTTTAACCCAGTATGAAGAACTAATCACGATTCATTATATACTGTTCGTAATATCCAGTCAAATTTTCTGTAAATTTCCAAAGACCGGTTTTTTTCTCCCAAACGGTAAGGCCGAAAAATCTGAAACTTTCCAGATATCATCTACACTACACTAAACATGTATAGTAAAAAATTCAGCCTCTAATTCCACCGTTTGAAAAAAAAATCTTAAAAAATACAGATTCTCTATAATTGCAGCAGTGCATAATTAACCAATATATTATGGACATGCTTACATACGAATAATTAAGGCATACGTACGAGAATCCAACACATTGGCTCTGATACCAATATTGGAATTAATTAATTGAGAAATCAGAATTATCAACCTGTAATTCTCAATGCAGCGGAAGATATCGAACCCGGTTGAATTCCACGTACTTACTGATACTGTGATCCTCTAATCTGAAAGCCAATCACGTGAATCCCACGAATTTCTCCCTGTATCCACAATCTAAATGTTCTTACGAGTATAAGTGTGTATGATGCGTATTGTATAGAATACATAAATCTCTATTTCTATATTCTGTCTTTTGAAGCGCGGGAGAGAACATAACAGAATTCCCTCTTCGTTAATCGTTATTGGAAAATCCCGTTGGATTTCTTTATGTAGGAGGTTATCTAAATAACCGCTGCTCTAATTATCCACTTCCATGTGTGGATTAAATAAATAAATAATTAATATTATTTATTAGCTTTCACCGGTACAAATGACAACAATTTTAGAAGAGATATCATACTTCTTAATTAATGTTAAAAAAAAGTGATAGTATATAGGGGTGAAAACGGATCGGATATTTCCCGACCGATCCGAAACCGTATCCGATCGGATACGAATTCGGTATAAAAATTTAGTATCCGGGCGGATACGGATAGTTGACTTCGGATTCGGAATACATAATATCCGACCGTATTCGAGTTTTCCCATATTTTATCGGATATTATCCGGATAATAAATCCGGATACCCGGATTTTTTAATATATTTTATTTTATATTTTATATTAATTTTATTAAAGCTCTATTATAACTTATAACATTATTGGGCCTTATTAAAAATTAAAAAGTCTAATAAAAGCAATGTTCCTGCCCGAGATCGAACCGTGGACCTGCAGCGTGTAAAGCTAACGTGATAACCACTACACCACAAAAACCTGAATGTAAATTTAACAAACTATAATTTACTAATATAACTTATATCCACACATAGTCAATTATTCAATTATCATTCCATTTTTTTATATGGATAAAATCAAAATGGTTCATCTAAGTTTGCACCATACAATAAATTAGAAAAATTAAATATTCATGGACTGGGACATATCAATTTGTAATCTACGAGAAGAATTAGAGTGTACATTTTCTTACCAAAAACCAATTGTAGAACATAAAAATGGATTGAAATCAATTATTCCACTTTTGATAGTTTCACATTTTGTTTCAATTGTTCTTTCAATCGACTCTCTCAGAATCCCTTTTTATCTCTCTCTCTTTCGACAATCCATGGAGGCGACCCACAGAAACAGATGCGGCTCTGTTCCCATTTTTTGTAGCGACAATGGCCGAGGAGGTGGTGCGATTTTGTGTTGTTCTTTTCTTCAGATTTTGAAAAACATTGATAATTACTTTGAACTGTAATTCTTTGTCTTAGGAGTAGTTTGTTGATTGCTTTATTCATGCTTGGGTATAATATTATATATGTCTTCTTAGGCGTTATGTTGTGCTGGAGTGGTGATGTTTACGAAGGATATATTTTGATGATTTCATGTTTGTTGATTTTTTATGTGTTTCAATCACATTTTGATGATTTCCATTTGAAATATATTATCCGATTATAGTTATTCGAATCCGGCCCGGATTCGTCCGATATCCGTTCCGTATCCGTATACCGAATATTCCGAATTCGTATCCGACTCCGAATTCGATAAAAAAATGTGGTTTAGGATACGGTATAAGCACTATCCGTCCGTATCCGATCCGTTTTCACCCCTTAGTATATATGTGATGAATTAATCCATATATAGGATGGATTTGGGGAAAAGACTCAAACGGTTGCCATATCTTTTTTAATTTTGACTTCATTTTTAGATTAAATTAACATATGTCTACTCCTTGTATAAATAATCTATATTTTAATTAATTAAACGTTTCATTTTTTTAAAAATGAAGTAATAAGTTCAGAAAAAAAATTATTTAATATAAAATTGAGAGTGATCTAATAATAAAACTTGTAAGAGATGACAATAGATAATAATGAAAAAAAGAAAATGTTACATTAATAGAAAATCCTTTGACATATATAATTCAATTCTTACCTAACTATATATGTACGTACTACACTTTTCTCTTCCTATAAATTAATTGCCTTGCACAACTGATTTCATATATATCGATCCACAAAAAATAATAAAAGTATAAATACCATTTTATTTTTCTTTGAAAATTATAAACTCTTTGACAGTAATTTATATATAATTATGGGTGCATGTATTATTAATGTCCTGACATTTCTCTTCAATTTTAAAAAAGGGAAAATATCAATTTTGGTCATCCAGTTTTACCTCTTTTCATATTTAATCACCCACATTTACTCATTATCAAAATTGGTCACACAGTTATTATATTTTATCAAAATTGATTACTCTGTTAGTGAATCTGTCATTGACTAACGGAGAAAAAGTTTTGAGCCGTGAAATTTCTCAAAACCTGAGATTAAATTTTTTTTATGCATCTTCCAGAACTAATGAAACAAACACAGTGCAAAAATTACCAATATTTACATTATATTTATAATAGGTCAGAAATCTGATGCATCTTGTAGAACGTGATATAATAGGCAAGAAGGAATTCTGATGCATCTTGTATCTTGTAGAACGTTAGTTGGTTTACTTTTTATTTTATAGATAATTAGGAAATGAAAAACTCAAAAGATAGAAATTTATTTCAATTAATTTCCAATGCCCAATTGTTTGACTAACATTTCAAGAAATATGCAATAATGAAAAATAAGTTTATGAATTTTTTGTTGAATGGATTTTAGAAAATTCTTTACGATTAATCTTCACCACAAATTATGCTCCAATAATTATAAATAGGGAAATGAATTGAAATATGTTTATATCTCCAATTATTATACAAATTCAATATGAAACAAAGAATTGGAAAACAGTACAATTGTTAAAAAAAAAAAACAGGGTACAAAATTGCATTTTATCTCGAGTTTCTCATTTTCTGTAAAATAAAAAGTAAAGCAACAAAAATGAATTCATAATTGAGTTAAATAATTATTAAAAACTTACTAAAATTTTCTGACTACAAAGCTTGGTTGATTGAATCACGTTCTAGAAGATGCATCAGAACTCCTTCTTCTGACGTTTTAATCTTAGATTTTGAAAAATTTGACGGCTCAAAACTCTTTTCCCGTTAGTCAATGACAGATTGACTAACAGAGTGATCAATTTTGATAGAATATAATAACTGGGTGACCAATTTTGATAGTGACTAAATGTGGGTGACCAAATATGAAAAGAGGTAAAACTGGCTGACCAAAATTAATATTTCCCCTTTAAAAAACCTCAATATTGTATATAAATTTTTATAAATATATTCAAATTTTAAAAATCTCTCTTCATATTTCATCATTAAGTCATCTAAACCTATATTTTTATATTAAAAAAATCTAATAAAAATTACAAGTATATCATCTCACACATTTATATATATTTTATTTATTTATACATATTTACCCAAGCATGCTTTGCATGTGCGTATGAATTCAGATAAAAGTAGTCTTAAACTATTGATCAAGTTAAAATATATACATTGAAAAAGTGGGATAGCTCAATTGGAAAAAAGGGATGAGTATTTAATGTAATTCAAAAAAAAAGTTAAAATATATACATTGATATCAGTTGAATAAAAAGTCCGGTCAAGTTAAAATATATAAAGCATCCATTACGCTTGTATGAACTGACATATATATGTATCTTTATCATTAATTATGAATTATGTCATCCTTTAATATTTTAACATATTAATATGATTGACGAATGATGAGTTTATATTAAAAAAAAAATATTGCCAGAACTTTGCACTCGTATGAACGACATTTTAACATATTAATATGATTGATGAGTTTATATATGTAGCCTAAATCAAATTACATTTAAAAAAAAAAATTGTAGAAAGGTATTAGTAGTTTTATACAAAAAATATATATATATATATATTAGCTGATGTGAAAGTAGCCACACCGTATTTAATTATTAGTTGATTTATGCCTAAGTAATATTTTTTAATTTACATAAACTAATAAACTTTTTAATTTTATTAACTAATAGGATTATTTTATAAATAAATTATGAGAATAATTTTTTGTGAATAGTATGTATATATTATTATTATTTTTATTAATTCAAGGTAATAACCTTTTATTAAACAAACTATAATACCTTTTCACATACTAAACATACCTTTTAATGACGATTGATTTTATATAACTTGTTAGAGATGTTTATTCGGACCGGGTTAACCGCGTTAGCCAATTACTATCCATTAGTCATTATTATTATTTTTTATTAGATTAAAATATTTATTTCAACTTCATTAATTAATTTCTCACTTACCTTAACTCAGTTTTGAGATATTAAATATATCATGTTCATCTACTCCGCGAGTAGATCGACTATGTCACGTTTAATTGATTTATAATTAACGTTTAGTCCTTCTAATTAATTAATTAAATAAGGGTATCAAAACTCAATTAATTCCACATTAATTCCAACAATATTCTGTTCTACTTAACATGTTCTTCGTATTATCTACTTTAAACATAAACTAATCAATATTTATTAAAATTTGTGTTCAGAGAAGTGAACATTTTAAAATTTGACGGAGGGAGTATATAACAGAGAGACATACCATGTAAAATTGCTAAATCTAGATTCCAATTTGCATCGACCAATTCAAACTAATTAAAATAATTTAATAACTTATAATAATAATAATACGTTTTTTTTCCCTTGTATCATTGCAATCGGGAGAGAACCCATTGTTCCTCTAATCACCATACTACATACAACAATTAAGGAAAAAAAAATAACTAGAGAATTTCTTACATATCTACATCGGACGAACACATTAAAAAAAACATAGTAATTACAACTTGATGTTTTTTTAGTGTCCATCTTCGAGATAGTTTCAAACATTACCAATTAATTAACACTCTATATATATAATTCACCCTTATCAAAAAATCACGTGTTCCGCTCTAGCATCATTTTTCTAATGCAATTAGCAACAAGTGATACAGATCGTACTATACGGGCCCGCTCCATTGTCATTCCTCTATTGCCACTCGAGACGAGCGATATAGATCATACGGGGCCCACAAGTAGTCCACGGTGCACGGTCTTCGAGAGTCCAACCTTAGCCATGGTTTGCCCTTTCCACTCCAATGCAAGAGGCTTATAGGACCAGGGTGGAGCCCTCTACATTTCCCTTCCAAGTTATCACCCCCCAACCCATGTTGGTTCCATCTATGCTCAACACTCTTAATATTCCCTGTAAAAAAAAAATGGCTTACAATTCTTAATTCTAATTCATATTTCAATGCCCGTGTTAATAATGTGTCACCCAAATTACTTATTTTAGAACACAATAAAAACAATAAATGAATTAGTAACTATATATCAAGCGGACAAAATGTTAGAAAAATTAATAAAAAATTTTGTATAGTACAAGTTTTTTTTAAAAAAAGATATCGATCCGTTTGATTTTTTGTTCCACTTTTCCTGATTCATCATTCGAATTTTTAACATATATACCTCAGGTACGTATATATGCACAAACAAGGGAGAGGTTAGGGGGACGAGTTACAAATTAACTTTTAATTTATAAGAGTTAAGTTCGTCCCCCTTGAATGAAATCATGTATCCGTCCCTAGTACGTACAAACCATTGATTATTTTTAAAGTTAGCATTTGTACGTGTTTCATCTGTTGGATCATTAACATATATATAGCTAGGTATGTTATATTGATCATTAACATTTTTGGCACTTCACATTAGGGTAAGAAGCTTACTTCACACACACACACCCAAGACACACACTTTACTCACACACACTACAGCTTCCTTCTAAGTTTCGGCCAACGTTTCGAAGTTCGATCATTAATCGGACAGTACCGTTGGAAAGATCTCGTCGAGAGCTTTTTGGAACACTTTTCCGATTCTCGATCGGAGTTCTGGATCTCCGGTTATGACTGGTCAAAGATGGGTGTAAACCCTTATAATCGGAATATCTTCCCCAGGCCATAACTTTTAGTAAAGATGTCTGATTTTGATGTTTTTGGTCTTGTTTGAAAGCTGTTTTCATAAGCATTCCAAAACATATTTTAGTTTTTAAATAGATGTTATAAAACTCCAGTTATGTCCAGTCAAAGTGTTTGAAAACTTTTAGATCTATTTTATTTTCCTTCTCACTTCCATACTCTCTCTCTCTCTCTCCCGTTTTCCGGCGACTCTCCGTCGGTGCGCAGCCTGTTTTGTTGGTGGACCACCTTGCCGGAGATTTTTTCTGTAGGTGGAGGAGGTATGAGTTGTGGGGTTGAATATATTGAGGTATAAAGCTACGAGTTGCGTTTTGTAGATAAATTTTAATCTTGGGGTCAAAACGTTATTTTTCGGTTTTTCATTTTGGCCCAAGCCAAATATTTTTCCAACTTGTCAATGCATTTTTATGATTTACGAAAATGCACTATTTTATTTAAGAAAAGTCACAAATTTTTAATAAATTTGCAACAATGCCCATAGAACTTCAAATGCAAGTAAAATGTTCGTTTTTCATCCGTTTTGAATGAAATCAGTGGCATTTAATCCCAAATTTTGAAACCTATTGTTTTTCATTAAAATATTGAACTTCAAGATTATTTAAATCTGTCATTTCAGTCCTTAAACTTTTACGAAAATGCATTTTTTTCCTAAATCCTTTAATTTCTATGTTTGGCCAACATTTCTACTTCTTTTAAGTACACTATCACAACCACATACACTTAGACTATAATTAATGTTCATCTTAATTAAGGACTAAGTGGTAGAAATATTATTGTAGGATTTAAGGAACGAGAAGTGGGAAAGGACTTGGAACTAAGAGGGGAGGATACCGTTTAACTTCCAAGCTAATAGGTGGGGTAACTCTCGTTGACTTTTACAATACCTACTTTATATATCATGTGATTTATTGTATTAAATGTTCTATGTGAATTTGTGTATAAATATGTTCATGTTCACTTGTGGAATATATGCTTTATGGATATTTGATATTAGGCATGTTCACTTGTGTTAAGTATGTTCTATGGATACATAAATGCTTATAAAAATACATGTCCATATGTGAAGAAGTATGTTACATGAATGTTTTCATACATGCACGTTTCAAACGTGAAAATATATGATATACGGTCAAGACCGTGCAAAGTGTATGGTATACGGATAATAACCGTACTAGCTATGATAAGATTACGGGTAACACCGTTCCAAGATTTGATCGAAAGATCACATTCGGGTAGCTCCCGAACAAGATGCTCGAGCGGGGTAAAACTTGCCCCAACAAGATTGATGTGCTCTTACATGTATTATATTATAATTATAACTATCACTATTTATTAATATAAAACATGATGTTGAACGTGTTGCATGGTCGTCATATGATTGATGATACTTAAATGATGTAATTTGAGTTGTCGCTATGTGACTTAATGTTATGATTGAGAGTAATGAATCTAAAATTTATTTTTATTAGGTACATTGATCCCCATGGTTAACCTTTATTACGGTAGATTGTATGATATTCGAGTGGGTGTTTGAGTGAACCCACTGAGTATTTTTCAAATGCTCACCCCTTCCACTTTCAGGTGGGAACGATCGGGAGGATTGAAGGTGGATGTGAGCGCTCGATCTCGAAAGTGCAACCCTTTAATCCATGTCTTTTGAAACTTAAAATTCTATTTTTGGTTAACTATTCGAAACTGTAGTATTTTATTGTAAGACAAATTCTTAAGGACCTTACTTGCTACTTTACTTCCGCTATTGTCACTTCAAAATTATTTTGAGGGTTTGGTTGTGATCACCTTGATTTGGATAGTTGCATCATTTGAGTTGTTATGTTATTTTCAAGCGTAGTAATGCCCCCTTCCGTAAGTGTGAGAAAACTGAGAAAGAATCCGCCGCCCGCCTGTATATATCCCGCAATTACCTTCGCCAAACGTTTTCGTCTCTTTTTCTTCCACTCCAAATTTAAAAGGGGGTAAGGGGGCATTACTACGCTTGAAAATAACATATCAACTCAAATGATGCAACTATCCAAATCAAGGTGATCACAACCAAACCCTCAAAATAATTTTGAAATGACAACAACGGAAGTAAAGTAGCAAGTAAGGTCCTTAAGAATTTGCCTTACAATAAAATACTACAATTTGAAATAGTTATCCAAAATAGAATTTTAAGTTTCAAAAGACATGAATTAAAGGGTTGCACTTTCGAGATCGAGCGCTCACATCCACCTTCAATCCTCCCGAACGTTCCCACCCGAAAGTGGAAGGGGTGAGCATTTGAAAAATACTCAGTGGGTTCACTCAAACACCCACTCGAATATCATATAATCTACCGTAATAAAGGTAAATCATGGGAATCAATGTATATAATAAACATAAATTTGAGATTCATTACTCTCAATCATAGCATTAAGTCACATAGCGACAACTCAAATCACATCCTTCACGTATCATCAATCATATGTCAACCATGCAACATCATGTTTTATATTAATAAATAGTGATAGTTATAATATAATACACGTAAGAGCACATCAATCTTGTTGGGGCACGCTTTACCCCGCTCGAGCATCTTGTTCGGGAGCTACCCGAATGTGATCTTTCGATCAAATCTTGGAACGGTGTTACCCGTAATCTTATCATAGCTAGTACGGTTATTATCCGTATACCATACATCTTGCACGGTCTTGACCGTATATCATATATCTTCACGTTTGAAACGTACACGTATGAAAACATTCATGTATCATACTTCTTCACATATGGACATGCATAATCATAAGCATTTATGTATCCATAGAACATATTTAACACAAATGAACATGCATAATATCACATATCCATAAAGCATATATTCCACAAGTGAACATGAACATATTTATACACAAATTCACATAGGACATTTAATACAATAAATCACATGATATATAAAGTAGGCATTGTAAAAGTCAACGAAATTAAAAGTTACCCCACCTATTAGCTTGGAAAGTTAAATGGTATCCTCCCCTCTTAGTTCCAAGTCCTTTCCCACTTCTCGTTCTTTAAATCCTACAATAATAGTTCTACCACTTAGTCCTTAATTAAGATGAACAATAATCATAGTCTAAGTGTATGTGGTTGTGATAGTGCACTTAAAATAAGTAGAAATGTTGGCCAAACATAGAAATTAAAGGATTTAGGAAAAAAAAATGCATTCTCGTAAAAGTTTAAGGACTGAAAGACAGATTTAAATAATCTGGAAGTTCAATATTTTAATGAAAAACAGTAGGTTTTAAAATTTGGGATTAAATGCCATTGATTTCATTCAAAACGGATGAAAAATGAACCTTTTATGTGCATTTGAAGTTCTATGGGCATTGTTGCAAATTTATGAAAAATTTATGACTTTTCTTAAATAAAATAGTGCATTTTCGTAAATAATAAAAATGCATTGACAAGCTGGAAAAATATTTGGCTTGGGCCAAAATGAAAAACCGAAAAATAACGTTTTGACCCCAAGATACAAATTTATCTACAAAACGCAACTCGTAGCTTTATACCTCAATATATTCAACCCCACAACTCATACCTCCACCACCTACCGGAAAAATCTCCGGCAAGGTGGTCCACCAATAAAACAGGCGGCGCACCGATGGAGAGTCGTCGAAAAACGGGAGAGAGAGAGAGTATGAAAGTGAGAAGAAAAATAAAATAGATCTAAAAGTTTTCAAACACTTTGACTGGACATAACTGGAGTTTTATAACTTCTATTTAAAAACTAAAATATGTTTTGGAAAGCTTATGAAAACAGCTTTCCAACAAGACCAAAAACATAAAAATCAGACTTTTGTACTAAAAGTTATGGCCTGAGGAAGATATTCCGACTATAAGGGTTTTCACCCATCTTTGACCAGCCATAACCGGAGATCTAGAACTCCGATCGAGAATCGGAAAAGTGTTCCAAAAATATATCGACGAGATCTTTCCAACGGTACTGGCCGATCAATGATCGGACGTAGAAAAATTAACCGAAACTTAGAAGGAAGTTGAAGTGTGTGTGGGTAAAGTGTGTGTCTTGGGTGTGTGTGTGAAGTAAGCTTCTTACCCTAATGTGGAGTGCCAAAAATATGCAGAACTTCTGGAGGTGACTATTTATAAGGTGCAAAAAGTCTTAGGGTTTCCTTGGTGGGCCATAAGACTGGGCCTTGTCATAATATTTTTGTTTGGACCCTTTCTTATATTATTTTTTATATTATTTTAAGACCACTTCTTATATCAAATCAATCCTTAATGAATAAATTAACTAGTCTTATGTCATCCACCAACATTAACCCTACTACCATTAGAAAATAAATAATTTAATAGGTGAATAACATTTAATATTATATAAATTTCATATAATTATGATAAATCACATAATTTCATATAAACAAATATAAGGGCTCAATTCGTGAGATTTTTGGGTTCTTACACAAACGGCCACTCGTTTGACATCTGCTCCTTGGACCTTTTCTTCTATTTTTCTCGGCTTTCCTTGCTCGTTCTCCAACCGAACTTCAATTCTCATGCACCAATGCTCGTTTTTCTTCTAAAATGGACTATTTCACCTTGTTTCCTACACTTTGAACACATTTCTTGACAACAAGGTTAGTAGCACAATTTCTTTTAATTAAGTCCAAAATCGCATCAAAATGCTTCAATAATATAGCAAAAATGAGCACAAATACGAGCAATCTCACACCCAATCAGGATACCATACCTTCTTGTGTATTTATTTCTAGTTCTTGCATCTATTGAGAGTGATTAATCATAGATATGATTAATTCTTTAGACAGTGATCAAACACTTAAGTCTATTTACAGATTCAGGCACCTACCTCGATTGTAGTTTCGGTTTGTGGAATGTTGAAGTAATTGTTGAGACATTTCACACGACATTTTTGTATTTACAGGCTAAGTGATTTTCGCCATAAGGCATAGCATAGGCTTTGTTATTAATAAAATCTATGTTAAAATTATTCCATTGTGTTCTTACTGTTTTAGTGTTTTAGTCTTCCGCTGTGTGATCTACATTCTTATATTCTGTTAGAGTCAGTGTTGCACTATTTGTCTCAACATTTTGTGCAACATTTCTGTCTTTACTTAAACACTAGATACCACGCACACTTTCAAAACATATATGTATGGACTAATCCAGACTAATTTCGAGGGACCAATCTCATCGTCCACTACTTGGGGAATTCCGTTTAAAGTCAGAACTTTGCGCTTTGTATGAATTAATATTTTAACATATTATAATTTGATTGATGAATTTATGTAGCCTAAATCAAATTACATTTTAAAGAAAAGAATTTATTGTAGAAAGGTATTAGTAGTTTTATAAAAAAATTAAAAAAATATTAGCTGATTTATTTAAAAGTACCACATTTTGGTGAAAGTAGGCACACCGTATTTATTAGTTGATTTATGCATAAGTAATATTTTGTAATTTACATAAACTAATAAAAATTTTAATTTTATTAACTAATAGGATTATTTTATAAATAAATTATGAGTATAATTTTTTGTGAACTTAGTAGGTATATATTATTATTATTTTTATTCAAGGTAATAACCTTTTATTAAACAAACTATAATACCTTTTAACATACTAAACATACGTTTTAATGACGATTGATTTTATATAACTTGTAATAATACGTTTTAGTGTATGAAACTAAAATGAGTCCATTTATGTTCATTTGTATGGTGCACTACTCAAAAAAAAAAAAAAGCTAGTCTATTATATAACAGAGAGATATCATGTAAAATTGCTAAATTTAGATTCCAATTTGCATTGACCAATTCAAACTAATTAAAATAATTTAATAACTTATAATAATAATACGTTTTTTTCCTTGTATCATTGCAATCGGGAGAGAACCCATTGTTCCTCTAATCACCATACTACATACAACAATTAAGGAAAAAAAAATAACTAGAGAATTTCTTACGTATCTACATCGGACGAACACATTAAAAAAAACATAGTAATTACAACTTGATGTTTTTTTAGTGTCCATCTTCGAGATAGTTTCAAACATTACCAATTAATTAACACTCTATATATATAATTCACCCTTATCAAAAAATCACGTGTTCCGCTCTAGCATCATTTTTCTAATGCAATTAGCAACAAGTGATACAGATCGTACTATACGGGCCCGCTCCATTGTCATTCCTCTATTGCCACTCGAGACGAGCGATATAGATCATACGGGGCCCACAAGTAGTCCACGGTGCACGGTCTTCGAGAGTCCAACCTTAGCCATGGTTTGCCCTTTCCACTCCAATGCAAGAGGCTTATAGGACCAGGGTGGAGCCCTCTACATTTCCCTTCCAAGTTATCACCCCCCAACCCATGTTGGTTCCATCTATGCTCAACACTCTTAATATTCCCTGTAAAAAAAAAATGGCTTACAATTCTTAATTTCAATGCAGTTGTTAATTAATGAAATCGGTAGCTTTCATTGGGACGGACAAAAAAAAGAAGTTGGGTAGCTTCACTGGAACGAAGGGAGTATATATCAAGTGGACAATCTAACACAAAGAAAAGGGTTAGGACTTTCTATTTCAATTGGTAGTTCATCTTATATGTTCGTTGCCTTTAGAATGCCAGCTATTAATTAATGATGTTATTTTATAGTCCAAGTTTTTTTTTAAAAGATATCAGTTTTACTTTTCTTGATTCATCATTCGTTTTTTTAACATATGTACAAACAAGGGGGCGGGTTACAAACTTTTAATTTATAATTAAATGTTTCACTTTGTGTTGAATGATTAACATATATGTTAGAGTTAGACGACACATGAGACCAAAATTAATTAGCATATTTAATTAATTTTAAAATAGGAGATAAATGATTGAATGAAATATTATTACCTGCAAAAACAAGCAAAATGGGTGGCAAGGAGCCAAGATGATAAATCCTGTTGTGCTTCTGAACGGCCATCCATTCCTCGACCTTGTGTGTGTACTCTCCTTTCCTCCATTGGTCCACGTCCACCACCATCACCCCCGTGTTGAAATAGCACGGCCGTCGCCCTTCGAATGTCGCCGCCAACTCCTTATCCTTCCAAAACTCATCCGTAAAATAGCTTGTGAAGTTTGCAAGGCAATACTCGGGCGCCGCCAACACTTTCCCTTCCAAATCCACCTCCCAAAGCTTCGCAACGTCGTCCACAACGATGATATCCGAATCCAAATATATGACCCGCTTCACCTCCTCTGGCAAGATATCCGACATGTAGATTCTAGCGTAGTTGAGAGGCTGGTCGAGGGCCTGTCTAATCGATTTCGATATTTTTCCACGTACCTTATTGGGGTCGAATTCGTACATTTTGAATTTGAGGTAAGGGAAGGTGGTTTTGATTAAGGAGATGATTTTGGGGTCGAGGTGGATGGAGAGGAAGTGGAAGGAGACGTTTTCGGGGCATGTCGAATGTTGCAAGATGGACAAGACGGCGGCCATGGTGCCTCGAATGTAGTTGGTGTCGAGGGGCGTCATGATGTGGATGGTGTCGGAGTGGCATGATTCGCCGTTTTGAAAGGCGGGGGCTTCGCGAAACGAGGCGGAGGGGGACGTGTGGTGGCGAATGGTGGAGGACGAGGGGAGGAGGAGGAGAAGGAGAAGGGACAGGAGGCCAATGAGAGACCCGGAATAGGCCATCCTGTCAAAAAGAAAAGATAGAGAGAGAGGGAGAGGGGTTTAATTTGTTGGTTGTTTTTTTATTTTTATTTTTATTTTTAAAAAAAAACAAATGTGGAAAGTAGGGAAGATAAATTTATTGGGAAGGAATTAGAGATCGAGGGAGGGATGAGAGGTAGTATTAATTTAGATACAAGGGTAGGGGTTGTCAAGAATTGTAGGAGAGGAGGCCGGGAAATTTGGACTCTTGGTTTTTCAATTAACAACACTCCTTCCTTCATATTTCATTCATTCATTGGTTGAATCATATTTGTCTTTGTTTTTCTATTAGCATGTAGAAAAGGAATTGTAAATTAATTAAGAAATATTGGTCAAGTCACAACAAACCATGTGATATATATATATTAAAATATTCGAGTTTCGTTTCGTAACTAGTATCTTAAAAGGTAGAAATATGAATTAAAAAATACTAATGGTTTTAATTAGTAGAAAAATTATTTTATGTTGTGAGAATATGTATGAAATCGATCTGTAAATCCAATATATATTATATATACACTGAGTGTAAATGAGAAATACAAGGATATACAAATAATAAATTTTGAAAATGTATCTACAAGATATGATATCTGTCAATATATTAGCTAGTCTACTTGTTTCTTAGGTAGTTAACTAATTAAAATTAGTTATTTCTTACTTGTATATATATGACTATTTAGTCATTTCCTCAAAGACATGTAAGTTATCAAAGCGAGGGAAGAAGAAAAGACAAGTTTATAAGGAGTTTTGTTATTTTACACCGAAGAGGGAAGACGATTTATAAGATATACGGCCGTGCCAAAGGTCTCAACCCAATATTGTGAGGGAATCGAGGAGTGAAATAAAAGAGACAGGCCTGCTTAAGTAATGTGACAATGTTTTCTTTCTACTCGGCCATTTTGAGTAGGAGTGTAAGGACAAGACATAGTGTGAAGAATACCATTTTGAGAAAATAAGGTTTGAAGTTTATTTTTAGTAAATTCAGTGCTCCCATCACTATGCCAAAATCAGCCTTTTACAGCAGTCGAATAACAGCGGTTTTGAAAAAAACCGCTGTCATATGTTTTGGTCACGAACAACCCACTGTCTCCACCCTCTACCGCCGGCCAGTCACTAGTAGACCGTTCATTTAATTATGTGAGAATTGAGATGATTTTGGAATTAATGAAGTATTATAAATATTTAATTATTTCTAACATTTAACAGATTTTTTTTGGTTGATTTTGTATCGTGATATCTTGGTCTAGACTCTGCTTGGAAGCATATTCCATTAGCATATAGCATAATCAAACGCAAGGCAACATACATGTTCTATTTTTGCCAGCAGTAAGAACTGATGCTTAAGAGTTAGTGTGTTATTAATCTATCACCTGCAATTTGCCACATTTCTGCTATATGGTTTAACTACCGCTTGGTTTCTGTTTTATTGGGAGAACAGATAATATTTGGCATCAAAAGTTGGATGCCCATAAACTGTTTGTTAAAATGTCCTTATGATATTCTGACTTAAAATTTTGTTATTTGTTTATGGATAATGCTTTTTATGAAAGGGAAAATATCCTAGTACAGTATTTTTTAATCCAATAAAATTTATTTACTAAAGGGAAAAGTACTAAATTAAATTTGAAGTTTTTGATATCATTGGTCAATTACTTCAATAAAATTTATGTACTTTTTGGTGTTATGCATATCTATTTTTAAAGTTCAATTCTATTGGAAACTCTCTAGGGCCGGAGAGTGACTTTGCCATTTCTTATATATGTGACAAATGTTCCATATTTATGTTCATAAGATTCAATATATTTCAGGAATTTTGATTCTATTCCATAAATTTTACTAGAGCAGATGTGTGACATTTGCAAAATTTTGTGGCAGTATAGCTTACCTGCCCAAGTGCTCGTTGAGAAAGATACACATGGAAAGTAGTAAGCAAAGTGATTCAAGGGGTGCACTAATTGTTCTAGAAGATTTTTTATTGTTGTGGGAAGATGTCTCAATGCAGTAGATTGCTCTCTTGCCTACAAGAGTTGGGACATGCAGTTGAGTCATAGAGATTCTCTAATAGAAACACAGGTGTCGGACAAAGGGTTTCGTCTTATCTAGCCAATGATTCTCAATTGAAGGATCATGCAATATTCCATTTGCTCTTTAGTGCCAATCGTTGGGAGAAAAGGTTAATATTTCTGAAACTTCCAATATTCAATTAAATAGAGACATGAACATATTTGACTAATTAATTGGTAGAAAAAATATTAAGCATTTAGTCATTTAATTGATAGGAGGGAAATGCTTCTATCTTTTGTAATTTGCTTTGTTGTATGTGTTAAAATAATTTACAACAGAAATACTGCTGCTTTTATGAAGAACTATAATCCAGAGATCACTATGCTAAGTTCAGGTATGAAGATCACCTTTCGTTATTCAAATTTATTAGTATTATTTTGCCTCAAATTAGGATATTATTAAATTATCGGGCTTAATTTTTATTTTCATACCTATATGGTTTTTACCATTTACATTCAGGTTAGTAATGTCTTTGGAGAATTCCGAGATATTGTTGAGGTTTTTCTTCTAAAGGATAAGCGGACTTGTTTCCAGCAGGATATGAAGCATTAAGATTAATAATTTACTTTTTTTGCTTAAAATTATAATGTTATGCTAAGTTATAATGTACATTTGGTTTTACTTCAATCTGTGTTTTTTAACAGTTTGATGTGTATTCCATGAACATTTTTTGTGGCTGATATAATTTCCTTGTAATATGCCTGCTTTGAACCTATTTGTTCATTATCTAAAATGTGTAATGCTAAAGTTTTGTGAGCATGTAGATATAGATAAGTATACATATTCATGAGGGACATATATTATACACCTTTAAATATGCATAAATAGCAAATAATTTGACCATATGGCTTTCTGGAACATTGTTTAATATAAAATGAATAAATAGCAAATAATTTGACCATATAGCTTGACTATAACTGAATGTTATTAGTAACTTAGTGAGTAATAATTCTGTCTTATCAGTTTCAAGGGATATGTTTGTTGTTTTGGTTTTTCTTGGGTGTGTATTATGGACTAGCTATATATATAGTAGTGGTATATATATATTGTCTCTAATCAACTTAAATCCTATTTACTCAATGTCCATTATAGAACATAACCAATTAGTATCAACTTCCTCGACATTGTCTCCAACCTTTGACAACTTAAGGTATCTATGATAAAGAAAAAAAATTAAGTCAACCTTATAGAACCTGGTGTTTCAACTAAAGTTATGAAGGAGTCTCTAGACAAGTAAAATATATTCTTGTATAAGTATATTCCTTAGATGTGTTACCAGATAAGTTCTGCTTGTAATTATAATTATTTCAGTGAAAGAAATCAATCAGTTCCTTAATCTATGTATTAATTGGTAGTTTGTGTTAGGCTGGGTTTTTTGTTCTTCTGTCTCTTGTTTTATAGAAAATCCATTGGTTTACATACAAATGAGATTAGATTTTTATTATTGAATCTTAGTGGCTCTTGGTACTATATGCAGATGTTAATTTATATGAAGGTATAGTTAGTTAACTTAACTTGTTAATTCCATTCATCAGGGAAGAATATATATCAGCTAGGAATTTCTTGCAGTTTGTCAATTCCTTGGATTTATCAGGAGTCATGATCGATGTTGGTTACTTTTTAATGTTTCAGATCAACAAAAGCAATATGACAATGAGGAGGAGCCTCTGGAATAATTCATGATAATCCATATCTGATGACGGAAACCGCAGGTACATTTTTCTCTCACCACTTGTTCTGATTGAACTCCGGAAACTTGAGGAAAGAGTGTATTATATGTCTCAGGAATGCCATACCAATAAGACCTTGAATAAGAGTTTTCTAGTGCAAAGAATAAGTGACTTTCTTTTAAAGAAATGGGAGGTCCCGTTAGCGATGTTGAAGATATGTTCAGGAGGTGGAGGGCAAAGAATAATGAATTAAGAGTTTATTTGAATACTATTGTTCTTCCCCTTTGCTCCATAGATATTGGGCATTCACGCCACATGGCATTACTTTTTAAGGTAGCTGAAGCTTCTCCTTATGTATGATTGTTTCTTACACTGTTGTGGATAAGTTATAATAATAACATCAAGCCTAATTTTTTCTTTTCTTTTATGTTCTGCTACTGCTCAAGTAAGAACTATAATTCTGATAATTTCTCAACCCAATTCTTAGCTCATAGGTACTCGCTGACAGGATCAACTTTCCATGCAAGCTTGTGAAGGGCAGTTATTATATGGGCATTGACGAAGGAGCTGAGAACAATAATAGTTGTCTTTTGTATTATGTACTCCCTCTGTCCTATTTTAAGGAAATCTGTATATTTAATTGCAAAAGGTAAATAGTGCAATAAAGTAGTAAGGGCATTATTGGAAAAGTTTTGACTTTTCAAAGCAAACACCAAAGCTTAATTAAAAAGTTAACAACTCCCTCCAATTTCAAAATGGTGGGAGATTCAAGCAATATTTCAAAATGACTGATTAAAACTTGATTTGATCAAAATATTTAAAAAAAAAAAAAAAAAAAGCCTGCAAAAAAATCTGGAATCTTCAATTCATCGCCTATTACAACTTGATTTGATCAAAATATTAAAATTCCCTCCAATAAGAACATTTAAAAGTTTCCACCTAATTCAACACAATAAATACACACCTACCAGCAGTAAATAGAATCCAAAGCATAAAATGAGAACAAAAAAGCTAAATATTTCTGCTGAAATAAAGACTAGGGAATCACAATTGTTGCTTGAAAATTCAAAAGATGGCCAACTCACAAAAGGCAAGATTCAAGAAATCTCTTCATAGTGTGGAATGTCCAGAAGAACTCTCTCAACCATTTGGGCTGCAACAAAATCAAACATACAAAAAGGTCAGCCTGTTATTTTTAAGACACCCAAATGGTCAACACATCGTGATGCAACAAAGTTGGATATTCCGAAATTCAAAAGTCTACCTTTTCGCAAAAGATCTACCTATAGAAGGATAGCTAGGGAAATGGGTGTAAGTAAGAGTACTGTGGGAGTTTGGTTTAAAATGGGGCTGATCAGAGCACATACAAATGCTATCAAACCAGATTTAACAGCTCAAAACAAGCTTGTAAGGCTGAAATTCTGTGTAAGCTCGTTACAGTATGATGCAGTGACACGTGATTTTACCAACACACTCCTCTCAAGTATAAGAGGGTTGTAGTAATAAAAGTAAGTGCCCGGTTAAATTATCGAACCACGAGACTAGTTAGCTAGCGTAGCCTTAATGTTGTACGCGTCACGTAATTATAGTGATGAAACATGGGAGTGAGCGACTAAAACTAAATGCAAAAATCAACAAGATAAATACTAACTAAGAAAGAAAAGCAAGTAAAACGATGATCAAAATCAAATGGAGAGACGTAGTGTTCGGGTGTTCGTCATCGTGTGGA
Organism: Galeopsis tetrahit; assembly: GCA_963675135.1. Lineage (NCBI taxonomy): Eukaryota > Viridiplantae > Streptophyta > Magnoliopsida > Lamiales > Lamiaceae > Galeopsis > Galeopsis tetrahit. The sequence goes on along the minus strand of OY776128.1, from coordinate 51,947,223 downwards.
AAATTGAGTTAAAAGTCGAATTTTATGTGCAATTCATTAGGTGGAACTTGATAGAAGCAATCACGAGTGCATTTGTCTACCAATTCACCTAGGATCGAGAGGATGAATAGAGGAGTTCTTACCCGGGTAATCACACAACTAGGGGGTTCTACTCTATCTAAATTAAACTAAACTAATCCATAATCACGTTTTTCCACCTGAATACTAACAACCAAGTTCCTATGGTCTTCTCACTAATCACTCAAATTTTCATTCAAGAAATTAATGTAGATAAATGGGGTTCTAATGAAAATTACCCAACTCTCGTTGCGATAACTCAATATTTACTCATTCACTCGATTCCCAACCCTCGATTATACTATCTACCCCGATTAACCAACTCTCGTTGCATTAATTGAGCTTAACATATAACTTACTAATTGAATTCTAGCAAATGATATATCAAAACCCATAAACCTAACCAATATTCCCTCCAATGAAGTACACAATTAAAATTAAGCTAATAACACAAATTTCATCACAAATCAAAACACCCAAACACCAACAAACCTAGTCAATAATTAAATTAACAAATGAAAACAAGCTTTAGAAAGATAAACAATAAAACATGGAATTAAGGAAAAATATCATCTCAAATGGTCTTGTAATCTTTTAATGCTTACATCAAATAAAATACTAAATTAAAAGTCTACCTAAAACATTAAATGTAAATTAAAAACTAAATTAATGAGTGGATTATGGAGTGGAGAAGATGAGGTGCGTGCTTGCGCCTCCCCTCTCGCGTGCGTATACTGTGTCCAGCTCAGGGCTGTTAAAATGGGCCCGGTCCGATGGGCTGGCCCGGCCCACCCGGCATATGGGCTGGGCTGGACTGAAATTTGAGTGGCCCGAAAATAACCGGACCGAATTGGCCCGGCCCACTTGCACAACCGGGCCAACTGGGCCCAGGCCGGGCTAAGCCCGAATTTTCGGGCTGGCCCGGTTCTGTCAATATATATGTTTTTTTAAATATAGTCTTAATTTGTAAATCTTATAAACAGCAGAAAGTCCAATAGTCACTCATAAAGGAATAGGATTGTGAATGGGCCCAAATTGAAAAACAATAAAGAAAACCCTACACGGCTACACGCACTTTCACACGATCGCCTACAATCCTCCGTTGGAAAAAGAGAAGAAAACAATACACTCCATTTTTCAAAAAACTGCATTGTGCGTCCGTCGCCTACCTCCATCCTCTATGTCAACCGCCCACCTCTGCTGCCCACCCCCTTTGTCTGTCGTCCGACGCCGTTAGGCCACGCTGGCACGCCCTCAGCCACATCTCCTCGCCACTCGGCCACCTCCGGTCCTCCATCCTTTACAGTAAAAAAAATGGATGCAGCACAGCGAGCACTAATGTTGTGAATTGTGAATTTGTGAGGCCCGAAGAATAGAATAATAGTTTTTATTTAGGTCTTATCATTTAAAATTGTTCTGAAAAGTATTATATTAGTTGGGTTTCGTTGATCCATGGTACAAATTGGATAGATTATTATGTATTAATTGTGTACTAATTTACTTAAATTTAATAAATTAAATGTTTGATTTTTTTTAATTAAAAATTAGGACGGGCAATTTTGGCCCGATGGCCCGGCAGCCCGACCAGGGCCAGGCTGGGCCTCATATTTCTAGGCCCGGTTGCTCGGCCCGAAAAATTGTTGAGCTCGGTGGGCCAGTACCGGGCTGGCCCGGCCCATTTGACAGCCCTAGTCCAGTTGTTGCCCCTTTAATTTGTTGAATTGACCCAATTGGGCCAAATGGAATGGGCCCAGCTAAATTGCATAAGTGGCCCTGTGTTGTTCTTCCAGTTGCTGCGTTAATCCCTCAAATAAAATGAAAATGGGCCCATTGCTTCATTAAAATTGGGTCGTGAATGAATTTCAGCTTTCAATATGCAAATTAATGCACAGTGGCCCACCTTCTTCTCTCCAGGACTCGGCCGTGCATTCCTACTTTCAGTATGTTGTTGTATCGGGCATGTCCAGCTCGAGCCAAAGGCTCGGCCGTGGCCCCTCTTCCAACCTCTTCTTGTTTTGCTCATATCTTTTGATCCGGGTGTCCGATCGACTAGATTCTTGTCTCGTTTCGACCCTCACTTCACCTTCTTTCATGTGGTCAACTTATGGATTCGATCCAACGGCTGAATTTTTTGTGATTTGATTCAAAACACCTCGTTTTACCTACAAAAATAGCAAACTACACAATTTCTCCAAATCGAGTGCAATTAGTCAATTTAGTGTAAATAATGCATGAAATCCTATAAAATTATGCAATTTAAACACATGAATCTCAAGAAACTTTCACACTAATCAACCTCCCCCCCCCCAAAACTTAAAGTGTTGCTCGTCCCCGAGTAACGAAAGAAAAATAGAACAAGTGGGAGAATTGCGAAGGAATTCATTCAAGACGAGATAGAATAAGTGATTGTCAAGTTTCTCAATCTAGTCAAGCAATGAGGTAAAGATATCAACACACAAGTTCACACACTATGCTCAAATCAATGCAAGATTAAGTGCTCAATTCACAATTCCTCTCAAGTAAGTGTATCACTCATCACACAAAGTGTATATCATGGAAATGTATGCTCTCAAATCAATTCACACAAATGCACTACCATATGCTTGCCAAATGTCTCAATTCTTCACCATATGTAAGTGTTCAATTCATGAATCAACAAGGACTTATCATTTGGTTGTAATGTAGGCTCTTTGGTTAGGGTAGGGAAGATTTGGATAAAGTGACTCACAAACTAGTGGAGCAAGAAGTAAAAATGCCTAGGAACATCTCTAAATTCTTAAGAGGAAAGCTACAATTGATCAAGTTGCAACTTTTAATTCCAACCTCCCACAATTCATTTGTTCACTCTTTCAAAGCACATTCTTCACCACCAAAACTATTGATCTCTTTTGAACTTCAAGCTCTACCAAATTATTGTGCACACGAGAGTTTTTTTTTTTTTTTTCATCAACTCAATCTTTTTCATGTACACTCTCAATTCATCTTTTTTTTCTCATTATTTTCAATCTTTTCACTTTCAAACCAAACTCATCCACCAAATTCACATTTAATCTCAATTCAACCTCATTTGTCAACATTCAAGCTCCACTAATTCATAGGAAAATATGCTCATAAAAGATGGACAAATGGGTTAAATTTTGTAGGTTGCCAAAAAATGTAAGTCAATAGACTCAAAGTGGTTAACTACGGAAAAATATCACTTGACATGGACAATTTGGTTAAGTGACTATTCAAAACAAAGATGGCCTTATATCACTTTCAAAAATCTCACACAAATAGTAGCTTCATGAATCAACAAGGACTTATCATTTGGTTGTAATGTAGGCTCTTTGGTTAGGGTAGGGAAGATTTGGATAAAGTGACTCACAAACTAGTGGAGCAAGAAGTAAAAATGCCTAGGAACATCTCTAAATTCTTAAGAGGAAAGCTACAATTGATCAAGTTGCAACTTTTAATTCCAACCTCCCACAATTCATTTGTTCACTCTTTCAAAGCACATTCTTCACCACCAAAACTATTGATCTCTTTTGAACTTCAAGCTCTACCAAATTATTGTGCACACGAGAGTTTTTTTTTTTTTTTTTCATCAACTCAATCTTTTTCATGTACACTCTCAATTCATCTTTTTTTTCTCATTATTTTCAATCTTTTCACTTTCAAACCAAACTCATCCACCAAATTCACATTTAATCTCAATTCAACCTCATTTGTCAACATTCAAGCTCCACTAATTCATAGGAAAATATGCTCATAAAAGATGGACAAATGGGTTAAATTTTGTAGGTTGCCAAAAAATGTAAGTCAATAGACTCAAAGTGGTTAACTACGGAAAAATATCACTTGACATGGACAATTTGGTTAAGTGACTATTCAAAACAAAGATGGCCTTATATCACTTTCAAAAATCTCACACAAATAGTAGCTTCAAACAAGACAATTGACAAGCTTTAGAGCACACAAGCATGAATGATACTCACATGAAAGAAAATAGACCAAAATATATGAAAGTCTAAAGGCTCTAAAGCTCACGGGCTTGTCTATCATGAATTAAAAGCACCAAACCAAGCAAAGATCTTCACATAAGCAAATGAACAAGCAAGTATCAATCAATACCAACAAGCTCAATCAAATTTCAATAACCAACAATCACCAACAATTATGCCTCAAACACTTTCTTCCACAAAATATCATATCCACCAAAGCTTAACAAAATATGGACAAACGGTGCAATAAAAAATGAAGGTAAACACACGAAATCTCCCCCCCCCCACAAACTTAAATGAAACTATCTAGTTGAATGCAAAGTTTGGAGATGAGTGTGTTTACCTTAGAAATTTGTCCACCAAGTGAGATCACAAAAGAATGCAAGTTCCCTCAACCATTTTGTCCATTGAACTTCTTAGCACCAAAGCACCACCACCTTGAACTTCACCATGCACATCTCCCATCCTTTACCACCAATACACCACTCAACCTACAAAACAAAAACTCAACAAAAAGATCAAACATACTACAAAGCTAAAATAAAAAGAAAAGAAAGCAATAAAGAATGGGTTGCCTCCCATTTAGCACTAAGTTTAACGTCTTCAAGCCGGAAGGAAAGAAATAAGCTCATCGGAATGGCCAAGGATATCAGTCCTCCTTGCCATTATATTTCAATCTTTTGGCCTCAAAGTCAAGTAGACTCTCATGAATAGTAGGCCAATCATTTACACCTTTCTTGTGCATTTCTATCAATAAAAGTTCCTCTTGCTCTCTCTCTATCATCTCTTTCAATTCCTTTCCTTTTTGTGGGAGGATGCCCAAGCTTTTTTCAATTTCTTTCTTAAGATCAAAGTTAACAAGAGGTAAGATAAAATCAATAGAAGCATCAATATCATCTAAAGTGAAAATTGAAGAGTGTAAAGGTTTAGAAATGCTCATTTCACTCTTCAATGTATCATCTAATGCTTCTTGATCTTTTTGTTCGTTGTTGCTCGTGTCCTTCATCAAGGGACATTCTTCTTCTTCATCTTCTTCAATCTCCATTAAGTACTCAATAAGCTTGACGTCTTCGTCCTCCTCTTCACTTGAGCCCTCTTCTTCATCAATCGGCATGCTTGGCCCTTCATAACTAGTCTCACTTGAAGAAGCCATTTAACTCAATTGGAACGCCATATTCTTCATTTGATTCACAAGTGAGACCATTTGCTCATCCACCTTTTCCAATCTTGCATTGTTGTGAGCAGACACTTGATTGGATTGAGTTATGAAAGTGACTAGCAAGTTTTCCAAGTAAGCATTCCTTTCATCATTTGGTGCACGTGCACCCGGATCAATTCCCGGTGGAAGAGTAAGAGCGACTTGTGGTGTTTCATAATCTTAATAGTTGGGTGGAACTTGTTGAATTTGATAACCATAGTCGTAGTTCCCCCAACTATCATAGCAAACATCTTCTTGATAAGGAGGATAAACCATATCATATTCATCAAATGATTGATTCCAGGAATATTGGTTATATCCGTCCATCTACCAATTAAGCTCACCTACACAAATGATCAAATATCAAAAGCACAAGATAATGTATAATAAATAAAAATAAAAATCACTAGTAATTATGCTAAACTAACACTAAGTTACACAAAAAGCAAAACTAGTCCCCGGCAACGGTGCCAAAAACTTGACACGTGATTTTACCAACACGCTCCTCTCAAGTATAAGAGGGTCGTAGTAATAAAAGTAAGTGCCCGGTTAAATTATCGAACCACGGGACTAGTTAGCTAGCGTAGCCTTAATGTTGTACGCGTCACATAATTATAGTGATGAAACATGGGGGTGAGCGACTAAAACTAAATGCAAAAGTCAACAAGATAAATACTAACTGAGAAAGAAAAGCAAGTAAAACGATGATCAAAATCAAATGGAGAGACGTAGTGTTCAGGTGTTCGTCATTGTGTGGAAAATTGAGTTAAAAGTCGATTTTTATGTGCAATTCATTAGGTGGAACTTGATAGAAGCAATCACGAGTGCATTTGTCTAATAAATCACCTAGGATCGAGAGGGTGAATATAGGCGTTCTTACTCGGGTAATCACACAACTAGGGGGTTATACTCTATCTAAATTAAACTAAACTAATCCCTAATCACGTTTTTCCACTTGAATACTAACAACCAAGCTCCTATGGTCTTCTCACTAATCACTCAAATTTTCATTCAAGAAATTAATGTAGATAAATGGGGTTCTAATGAAAATTACCCAACTCTCGTTGCGATAACCCAATATTCACTCATTCACTCGATTCCCAACCCTCGATTATACTATCTACCCCGATTAACCAACTCTCGTTGCATTAATTGAACTTCACATATAACCTACTAATTGAATTCTAGCAAATGATCTATCAAAACCCATAAACCTAACCAATATTCCCTCCAATGAATTACACAATTAAAATTAAGCTAATAACACAAATTCCATCACAAATCAAAACACCCAAACACCAACAAACCTAGTCAATAATTAAATTAACAAATGAAAACAAGTTTAAGAAAGATAAAAAATAAAACATGGAATTAAGGAAAAATATCACCTCAAATGGTCTTGTAAACCTTTAATGCTTACATCAAATAAAATACTAACTTAAAAGTCTACCTAAAACATTAAATGAAAATTAAAAACTAAATTAATGAGTGGATTATGGAGTGGAGGAGATGAGTTGCGTGCTTGCGCCTCCCCTCTCGCGTGCGTATACGGTGTCCAGCTGTTGCCCCTTTAATTTGTTGAATTTGCACAATTGGGCCAAATGGAATGGGCCCAACTAAATTGCATAAGTGGCCCTGTGTTGTTCTTCCAGTTGCTGCGTTAATCCCTCAAATAAAATGAAAATGGGTCCATTGCTTCATTAAAATTGGGCCGTGAATGAATTTCAGCTTGGCCACGGATAAATGCACCCCCAATTATTATGTGTTCACCCTTTAGATTTCCTCACCCCTCACGTATGAGTTCACCCACTTCTTATTTTCCAAAATTATCCTCCTTACTCATACACCCTAATTTTTCTCCTACATCACCCTATTTTTTGGATTTCTCTTCACATGGTTCGATTTTGCACTCACTACTTACTACTCAATATATGTGTAGTGTATTTCATTTTCAAGTGTTTTTTTACAAAAATCGCATTTTACAAAAACTCAGCACTGGTTCGCCGAGTTTTGTGAGATTTTTCGAAAAAAAGATTCCACGTTTTGAATCAAAACTCGGCCAACTTTTCCACGTTATGATTCAAAACTCGGCCAATTTTTCCACATTTTGATTCAACACTAGTTTGTCGAGTTTTGAATCATAACGTGAAAAAGTTGGCTGAGTTTTGAATCATAACGTGGAAAAGTTGTCCGAGTTTTGATTCAAAGTGTGGAACTTTTTTTCGAAAAATCTCACAAAACTCGGCGAACCAGTGCTGAGTTTTTGCAAAACACGATTTTTGTAAAAAAAAAACTCGGAAACGAAATACACTACTCATATATTCATTATAACTATACAATTATACAATAATACGGTCAAATAAAACAATAATAACAAGAAAAATAATTAATTACAAAGAAATAAGTATTATGTTTTGGGTGTGAGAACAATGCAAAAAAAAAAAAACTTTTTTTATGGGTGGGGTGAACTCAGCACATAGGGGTAGTATAGTCTTTTTATCTATTGATTTAAAATATAAATTGGGGTGGAGGGTGAACACATAATATGTGGGGGGTCATTTATCCGTGGCCTTTCAGCTTTCAACATGCAAATTAATGCACAGTGGCCCACCTTCTTCTCTCCAGGACTCGGCCGTGCATTCCTACTTTCAGTATGTTGCTGTATCGAGCATGTCCAGCTCAAGCCAAAGGCTCGGCCGTGGCCCCTCTTCCAACCTCTTCTTATTTTACTCATATCTTTTGATCCGGGTGTCCGATCGACTAGATTCTTGTCTCGTTTCGACTTTCACTTCACCTTCTTTCACTTGGTCAACTTATGGACTCGATCCAACGGCTGAATATTTTGTGATTTGATTCAAAACACCTCATTTTACCTACAAAAATAGCAAACTACACAATTTCTCCAAATCGAGTGCAATTAGTCAATTTAGTGTAAATAATGCAAGAAATCCTATAAAATTATGCAATTTTTACACTAATCATGCAGCACTCAACAATGTCAAGTTCAAAAGCATGCACAACACAATTCATATTGATGAAAAGTGGTTTTACATCACAAAAGAGCATGAGAGGTACTACATGATTCCAGGTGAAATAGAGCCATACAAATCATGTAAGAGCAAGAGGTTCATCACTAAGTTGATGTTCATGTGTGCAGTGGCTAGGCCACAATATGCAATGAATGGTGACCTCATATTCGATGGAAAAATAGGGTTATTTCCATTCACTAAACAAGAGCGAGCCAAATGAAACAGCAAGAACAGATTGAAGGGCACATTGGAAACCAAGCCAATTGAAACAATCAACAAGGAATTCATCAAGAATTGCTTAATCAACCAGGTACACAGTTCATTACTAAAACTAACACTATCAGAAAAATATCATCATGTAGTTTTCTAACAAAGTAAATATCCAAACACAAAGTATATAAATGTTGGTTACATTACTTTGTCAGATTATTCCAGCAATTAAGGAGAAATGGTTAGCTAATGCAACAAGAAACATATTTATTCAACAAGACAATGCCAAGCCACACATTAACAACAATGATATTGATTTCAGAGCTGCTGCAAGCTCAAATGGATTCAATATCCATCTGGTTTTTCAGCCAGCTAATTCTCCTGATACGAACATCAATGATTTGGGTTTTTTTTAGAGCAATTCAGAGTTTACAAGATGAGACAAAATCATACAGTGTGGATGATCTTCTTCAAAATGTTATGCTTTCATATGAGAAACTCACACACATCACATTGAATAAGGTGTTCCTAAGTCTACAAAATTGCATGATTGAGATAATGAAATGCAAGGGGCACAATTCATATAAACTGCCCCATATGTACAAAGAAAGACTCACCAGAGAGGAAATACTTCTGGAGTGCATACAAGTTGATGAGCTACTACTCAAAGAATGCATTGACTACTTAAGGCAACCTGAGAATCAAATTGTTTGTTCATATGATGTGGAAAGTTTAGTTGCAAATCTACGGTGGCTAGCATAGAATCCCAATTTGAAATGCTTTTTGTGGAATGTTTTTTGTAAACATGCATATTGAACCTTTTTGTAAACAATATGGTAATCTATTTTGTAAACATGTTATTGATGAAATTTCAGATTCAATTTCAGATTTGTAAACAATATGGAAACCTGATTAATTAGCTAAGTTAAGGGAACTAGTGCAAGCTACTGAAGAAATGGATATTTTAAAAAAATAGCAGATTTAATTCAAACCCCAGTCACACTAGTTTATGTCCATCTTTACATGCAAAAAATACACCAATTTCATGTCATAATTAAAAGCACCAATTTGTATATTATACTGTATTACAGATAGCATTGTGTATGCTGTTTATGTCCATCTTTACATGCCAAAAATACACCAATAATTTCACATGGATAAAGCAATAACAAGACTGTTTTTACTTGGGTACATACACGAGTTTTTTGAGAGTTTCTGTTGTTATTTTAATACCCCTGAATATCATCAATAAAAGTATAGAATCATATGTACAAGGACCTAGATAACAACAAAATAAATTAAGAGTTTTTGTTGTTATTTTAAAAACACAAAGTATTTAGCCACATGAAACAAAAACTTAAATCAATTATCAATGAGAAACTGAAAGATCTCCTAGAGACAAAAATTGGGAAAGCATCATCTAAAGCAACAAATGAAATGTATCAGGTGGTAATTGACAGTGATGTGGGCATGAGCATGATGGTTCTATTGATTATTGTATTCTCTAGCCTAACAATGAGCATGATAAGGGAAAGGTGGCATAAAATAAAATATGAAATAAAATGAGCTAACTAGCTTTATATATCGATTTCAGGATTAACAAAAATTTAAATCAATTATCAACTCAAGTAGCATAGTATTAGTATCAATAAGAGTATATTATTTTGATGTAGCAAAAGTTTAACAATCACAAGATAAACGATCAATGAGAGAGAGATAACTAACAAAACCCAAAAGCTGTATTCATTCAATTAATCACAAAAAACGAAAGAAACTACAACTGCTACTATTTATACAAAATAAAACCCAAATAACTGCTGCTCAAAACTAATCAAAACAGAACATCTAACAAACAGCTAATAAAGGTCCAACACAAATTAATAACAATCCAATTAATCATTTTTACTCCCAGTCTCATATTTTCTCATCATTATGATGGTAGGCATTAGCCAACACCAAAATACAGTTACCAAAATAAAGCACCAAAATACACCAATAATTCACCATATTTCAAACTCCCACATTCAATTTCAGTGCACATAAGACATAAATTGTAAACATGTTCAAATAACCTCAAAAATAATTGAAAAAAAAAATTATAAACAGATTCAAATAAAGCCAATTCATTCAAAATTATCCAAATAAACAAGCATTGTCATTAGATATTCAAATAAGATATAAATTTTACCATATTTCAACCCTCAAATTCAATTAACATCCATCACAGGGTTGTTATTAAGTTAAAGCCTCCACCTCCTAGATAGAAGGCTTTAATTCACCATATTTCAAACTCTCACATTCAATTTCAGTTCACATAAGACATAAATTTCACCATATTTCAACCCTCAGATTCAATTAACATCCATCACAGGGTTGTTATTAAGTTAAAGCCTCCACACCTAAGAGTTCACATCCTAGTGGTGGCTTTTAACCATCAACAATAAATCCTCAGATCCAATTAACAAACATCACAGGGTCTATTGTACTCAAGTTAAAGCCTCCACAAGAGTTCACATCCTAGGGATGGTTTTTAACCTAAAAATGTCTCACTACACATGCAAACATCATTTCAACATTAAATCATAAAAACCATCAATATTCTCGTAGGCTCAAAACACTCTTGCAACATTTCAGAAATATAATCATAAATTAAACGAGTGAGCATGAGTTGGATATACATGACCTATTTAAAAGACATTTGGTTGCTGGAATCCATATCAGGTAGCTATCCACATCATATTGACGCATTTCAGGGCACCTTGGTCCAAAAGAGGGTCCAAAAATCTTCGAAAAATCATCATTTTCGAGAACCGTCGGATATGACACTACTTTGTGAGAGTCGAACACCATTTGCTGAGAAATCGGGGCACCACATCCGCACTTCAAGGAAAATACGACGATTGACTCAGAAATTGGAGCACCACATTTGCACTTCAATGAATCTAACACCACAATAGATGAATCGAACAAAGATGGTTCGATTGTAGGAGAATCTGAACAAATGGGACCCGATGGTAGATGAATCGGAACCCATCAACGATTTTGGCACAATAGTGTCGTCAAACGGAAGGGGTAAAATAATTTTGATGGTAGGAGAATCAGAAAATAGGGTTCCGATGGTGGATGAATCGGAACAAATCAACGATTCCGGCATAATAGTGTCATCAAACGAAAGGGGCAAAATAGTTTTGAGGGTAGGAGAATCAGAAAATTCGATTGTGGATGAATCGTCGGCCATCTCAAAGGTAGTAGATGGAAAGACGAAGAACAATCGAAAGATAGATAGGGTTTCTTACTTTCTTGGTTGATAAACCAAGAAGAAGATTCGAGATTCGAGAGTGAGAACGGTGGAGTAGCAATTGTGGGTGTTAATTTTTGCTCAAAAAAAAAGTAATTGTGTTAATTTAATAAATAGATTTAAATGTTTAATTAGTATTATTAAATTTTTAATTGGGTTGAAAGTGTAAATATAATGTGGGCCCATGGAGTGGCATTTTTAGTAAATAAGATTTGAAGAAAGGGTAAAAATGTAAAGTTGTGTAATAGTGTTATTTCCTTAAAAGGAATGAACAAAGTTTTGGTGGACACACAAATAAGGTAAGTGAGCAAAATTTTACAGGACGGAGGGAGTATATATTTTGAACAATTGATGAGATTCTACTTGCTTTCTTTTTGCGATGCAATGTTGGGATGTTGTAAATTACGAAGAGAATGTAACATATGAGTTATATGATGTTTGCGGAATAGATTCAACTTTGGTGGTTTTTTTTATATATAATTTGTATATTTTTTTATTAATTTAGCAAATTAAAAATTCAGGATTTTTTTTTAAAATATTGGATATTTACAACAGCATTTAAAAACAGCTGTCGTAGCTAATAAAACCGCTGTCATAAGTATTAATTCAACATCGGTTTTGAAGGAATAACAGCGGTTAAAAACTGTTGTAGATAATAAAACCGCTGTCGTAGATATTGTATGGGGTTAAAATTAAGCACATACAACAGCGGTTTTGAAAGAATAACAGCGGTTAATAACCGCTGTCTATCAGCATCCTCTTTCTATAGCGCTTTGTACCACAGCGGTTGTTGATACCAATTTACAGCGGTTAAAAACCGCTGTCTATCAGCTTATTTGGCATAGTGCATCAAAATGAAATCTCTCAACTGTGATGCTTAGTTGATTTTCCACTAATTGTTTAAATTGGACGAATACAGAATAAAAGTCAGATTTTTGTTTTAGAGTGTAGAACTAAACGAAGCGAGAAAAGTCATCAACAAATATAACATAATATCGATAACCATAGCAAGATGTAGTAGGGGAAAGACCCCATAAATCACAGTGAACAAGATCTAACAAGGAAAGTGCTCGATTGTTATTGATATGAAAAGGTTGGCGAGAACTTTTAGTAAGTTAGTAAAACAGAAGTAACATAAATAAGACCTAGGCTAGCAAGCAGTTTCACATTGCTAAAATGAGTATGTCCAAGTTCATAAGAGGCCTTTAATGTTTTATTTTTAGCATGAAGTGCAGAAATGAATGAATCAAATGACCGATCCAAAATATAAAGGCCATTTTCACGGCGCCCCCGTACGAGCAAGGTCCCTGTAGCTCGATTCTGAATTTCAAAGGAAGAATTAGTAAAGAGAACAAAGACAGAATGGTTTGAAGTGAGTTGACTAACAAATAATAAAATTCTGGTTATATTAGGGACAACAAGAATGTTAGAAAGAGAGAGATTGGAGGTGAAAGTTTTAGAGCCGACGTGGGTGATCGGCAGAGAATTACCATTGTCGACCACAACACGATCTGAACCTGAGTAGGGAGAGGAGGAGTCGAGGGCAGCCGGTGAGGAGACCATATGGACAAAGGCTCTCGTGACAATGTACCAGTCGAAAATGTTGGAAGGAGTGATCGAGGAGTATGCCGGTAACGACTCGACGCAATTGGATACCGAGCTCCAGGCACTTCATTCCAATAACACGTGGATTCTTGTTCCTCGCCCTTCCATTGAAAACATTATAGGCTCCAAATGGGTGTTCAGAACTAAATACCTATATGACGGAAGCATCGATCGCCACAAAGCTCGCCTCGTCGCCCAAGTGTTTTCTCAGCTTCCTGGTTTTGATTACGACCACACCTTCAGCCCGATCGTCAAAACTTCCACTATTCACATAATACTCTCTCTTGTCGTCCTAAAAAATTGGTCTCTTCTCCAATTAGATGTTAACAATGCATTCTGATGCGGCCTAAAAATGTCATCCGATAAGAAGTCGACACGTGTATGGAGGATAGGATAAAAGTGGAAGTATTGGATTATGGAATACTCTCTGGATAAAGAATCTCTCCTGGAAGTCCCTCCGGAGGGAGCTCCACCCGGAGAGAAACATCAGGAAGACTTAGTCTTGATATGAATTGGTAGACCGAGAATATAGGAGAACTCCGCAAGAATCGGCTTGGGCTTGGTGGAAGAAAGACTCCTTCCTCTATTTTAGCGGATGAAGTCCACTAAGAAGGAGTGTGTCCGGTTCTTCAGGGAGTGAAAGAGTTGAGGGCTCAGTCAACTCGGTAAGGCCGAGTCTGAAGGGCACTCCGAAATAAAAGGAAACCCTAACTTCCTCTTAAGTGTAAGCTCTCTATAAATAGGTAAAATTGGATACGTTTTCAGGTTAGACTTTTCACTTTTAATAACACTGATTACATTTCATATTATACACTACGAGATCCTTTGAGAACTTGATTTGATACATCAAGGACTTCGAAGTCCTTGCAATATATTGAGAGCCCTATACTGACTTAGGCATCAGAGTGTCCGCGCCGGACCCCCCTCCGGCGTGTTCTTTGCAGGTTCTGGAGGATCCTACTGAAGGCAGCAGCATATTCGGATTACTTATACGCGTTCGGGAAGTCAGATATCCAACTCGGAGGATATCCAATCCCTCCGTGCAATTTTTGGCACATCAACTGGCGCCGTCTGTGGGAACGATTTGAAAGATTTTCTCACGAATTTCTATATGTTCGAGTGATGGGCGGAGGAAATAACACAATCACACCCATTTCAGGGAAGAAAACTCTTCCGGGGGAAAATCCCCCTTTGCCAACTGATTCCACATCGAAGGGAGATAGAGGGAAGGATCCAGTTCATGTCCCTTCGGGATCAAATCCGCCACTGATACAAACCGACACACCAACCTCGGGCCTGGGCAATGAAAATCGCCCCCTACCAGTCGAAGATGAAATAGCGGAGAACGCGGAGGCCCCAGCGATCCGGACCTCAGGTCCCCAACGTGGAGAAACTCCACATTCATAACCATTCCTGATCTCTCCAGATCAGTTGAATGCCCTTATCAATTAGGCTGTGGAGAGAGATTTAGCGGCTCAGGGAGGTCGAGTCCCGAGAATTATACCAGTGAATGCGGAGATGCCTCCTCCGAGAATCCAGGAAGAGGCACCAGGGGCCTTCCAAGTGTTTTCTAAAGATGCAGGAGTGCGGGCAGAGGGGGCGAGAAAGTGCCCTCCCGAGCAAAAAGAAGTATTCCCCCTCGGAACACAAGAAGGAACGTAGACTTGGCGTCCCGAGAGATGGAGCTCCCCGAGGTCCAGGATCGTGTCTGGAGGTACGAGGCAGAGTATTCAGGGCCCTGAGGTCCAGAATCAAAACTTGGAGGTATGAGGAAGAGTATTTAGGGCCTCGAGGTCCAAAATCTAAACGTGGGAGTACAAGGCAGAGATATGATAAGAGCCTAAAGTATTAGATCTTTTATAGTAATGTGATATTGCTATGAGCATATTTTAATGATATTGACATATATGACACAAACTTATTTTGTCCATTGAATTAAGCATGATTCTCCTAAACTTACATGATTGATACTCTAGGAACGATCTTAGAATTGAGAATTACTTGAAATCGTAGAAACATGGGTAAGCAATTCACATGTTGAGTCTTGTGATTACTTTATGTGGTAGAATTAATGATTAGACGTTGATGATGATTATGATTTTGGAAGCAAAGATTAACATAA
The DNA here is from genome assembly GCA_963675135.1 of Galeopsis tetrahit. NCBI lineage: Eukaryota > Viridiplantae > Streptophyta > Magnoliopsida > Lamiales > Lamiaceae > Galeopsis > Galeopsis tetrahit. The sequence continues at coordinate 51,931,721 of OY776128.1, read as the reverse complement.
TTATTGTTTTTATTGCACACGATTGACATGTTTCCATATTTTAGATATAATTTCATATTATAGATTAAGTTTATCCAGGTCCTGGAGGATCTCTGGGTAGGTTCAGAAGATTTCAGATTATAGGTTGATTCTATCCAAGTCCTGGAGAATCTCTGGGTAGGTTCAGAAGATTTCAGATTATAGATTAAGTCTATCCAGGTCCTGGAGGATCTCTGGGTAGGTTCAGAAGATTTCAGATTATAGGTTGATTCTATCCAAGTCCTGGAGGATCTCTGGGTAGGTTCAGAAGATTTCAGATTATAGGTTGATTCTATCCAAGTCCTGGAGGATTTCGGGATAAGCTCGTAAATGGAAAGTGAAGATTGAGCCTATTTAGGTCCCTGAGATCAAGGCCAATAGCTCTAAACAGACAAAACGATAAGTTCGAAAACTAGAGTGGGTGAAGAGGATGATTGATTACCTGAAGCGGGTAGAGAACTTGAGAATCTTCAGATCCGAAAAGTATCTCACCCTCAAAGAGGTGAGGCAAGCCAAGAGGCTGGAGGTGAAACCAGCTAGTGGAGAGAGGAAGGGAGAATCTACAGCAAGGAGCTCCAGCCCAGAAGCTCCCCGAAACTCCGGAGGAACAGGAAACTGCAATGCTGCGGGAGGATCCCGATCTGGGCCTCGAGGGAGGTTTTAGAAATATACCCAACTGAGATTGGAACCTACAGAGGTCTTGGAGGTTGCTGGAGATCATCCAGATCTGAAATTCCCTTATTCGAGGAACCGAGGACCTCAAAAACCCAAGTCGGACCGATTTTGGAGACCCCACAATGAATATGGGCACGACAGCAATCAATATTACCACTTGGAGGATGAAATTGAAAGAATGATTCAAGTTGGACATCTGAGAGAATTTGTTTACGTAGGTGACCGAGGCCCTCGAGGGCAGAAGATGAGAGAAGTTGAGGACAGGAAGACCAAGAAGGAGGAGGCCTCCCAGAATCGGGATAAAAGCCGACCCCCTCAGTTGATATTCCTGAGTTGAGATCCGAGAAGAATTTCAGAGCTCGCGAGGACGTAAGAGGTTCGAGGATCAAAGAAAATGATCCTCTTCTGAGATTTGAGATTAGAGAGACTAATCATCTTGTCGAGACTAGAGGTCCTGGAGAGGATATAGGTTTCAGGTTTAAGATCAAAAGAGACTTGATTTTCATTCTTTAATTATTTCATATTTAAATTATATAATTGAGGCTTATGAAGCTTATCTGAGCACTTGAGAGCCTGTGTTGGAGGCCCCTTTTTTGGTGTATCTTTACAGGATCAATTCGGGATTGATATACGAGTAAACCTGGAGATCTACATGTCAGTCCAGAACCTGAACTAGAACATAACGAGGGAGTTTCCTCTGAGGAGCTCCCCAGGCTTGAGGTAAGTATCGGAACCATGATATAGAAGACGTCTAGCCGCTGAAAACACTGCCCTAGTTAGAGGAGGAGGCTGTTATAGATTGAGGATCTGTAGATTATAAAAATCGAAATGCCCGAGACGACTATCCAAGACCTTGAGGTTTAGGATCCAGATCAAGAGACGTGCAATGAATGACCAAGACCTGGAGGTCCAGGATCATGAGAAATTGAATTACCTGAGAACAGATGAAGGATGTGAGGTCCCTGAGGAATCTGATGAGTAATTTTACCCTCTCGGTAGACGGTGAAATTTAGATCTAACAATGTTGCTGGTATGAGTCAGTTTACCAGGTCTATGACGAATAATGAGCTCATGAGGAGGGGCTGGAGAACCTAGAATTACTAGAGGACCTCGGGAGAGCAAGATTACCAAAGAAAGAATGGAGCTATGGAAAACCAGCCGAGTCGCTGGAACATAGCACCTAACCTGTTATTGGGCTGATCCCCAAATGACGAGTACATTTGGGACCACCGGTGCTCTGAATATGAGAATGACTTGATGATCTCATTATGCATGATTAACACACCTCGAGGTTTTAGTCATGGTATTGTAGACTGAAGAATGAGAAGAGAATTTTGAGACTTGGAGGTGAAACCTCTAGATTTGAGATCCTAAAGAGCGAAGCCAAACAACGTTGAGAGGTTGGAGATTTAAGAAAAGACCATGTGAAATGAAGGTCATGCAGGCCAGATTTGCGATCGATAACTCATAGAGAAGGATTTGACTTCTAGTTTGAGATGATAAACTAATGTTAAACCTCGACCTGCTCGAGGAGCTGCAGATGTACGAGAGATATGTGCAACTCTGGAGATGAATATTGGGGTAAGACGTTGAGACGAAGATGGAGATCAGATTTCTACGTTCCAAAAACTTGAGGGGACAGAGTTCGAGACTGGGATTTGGATGATGGCTGCCCAGAAGCTGAGTTATGGGGTTTGAGACCCAGACTTCGAGAAGATGAGAGTGATAACATACCTTTTTACAAGATCCTACGCTTGAAGTGGCTGAGTAACGCTATAGAATTAAGGAAGAGATGAAACGAGTATCTAGGACCCCGAGGTCCAAAATCCAGATAAGGAGAGATGAGGCGAATATCCAGGACCCCGAGGTCCGGGACCTAGATGTGATGATGTGGCTGATGTGAGCCAGATGAGTCCAGGATAATTAAGAATGTGGAGGAGCTCGACGGAGCATGATCTAGATGATTATGGAAGAAAGATGAGTATTCGGGGTTGAGAACCGAACACGAGAAGAACTACAAAGAGGATCTTATGCAAATGATCCAGATTCGAGTGGGATGAATAATATCAGAAAACATTTGAGGAGTTGAAGCTCCACCGAGCCCAGCTGCTGAAGCTGACCAAACCCTCCCCAGGGTGCTGAAATTTGATATTCAAAAGTTGAGAAGAGCTGAATAAAGGACCAGCCCCTGCAGCTTCTGGAGAAGCTCGAACTTTGCGGTTAAGATACTACATCTTGGGTGGCCAATTATACAAGCGATCGTTGACCCATCCCTATCTAAGATGTCTCCCGAAGGAGATTACGTGATAAAAGAAACCCATGAAGGATGAGCAGGTAGTCATGAGGGCTACAAGGCTACTGTAAAGAAGGATATACCCAAGAGTCGATCTATTAGGTGAGTAAGATCATCTAGGGTGTTGAGATGCAATATTCAGAGACGAGCATGATGACGGACCTTGCAAAGGCCTTACACTTCGATGCTTAAAGGGGGTGATGAAGGGTCTAGGCCTACTACCTCCGAGATGCTGATATGGAGCCACGTAAGTGAAAAGTGTATATTTTACTTTTTTACTTTAGATTTTACTTTGTGATATGATGTGAGTTACCTAGACGTAGTTGTTTAGAGCATAAAACCTCGAAGCATATGAGCATTTGCTAAAGCTTCAGAAATGATTGATTTGAGAAATGCTAAGGTGATTACTTAGGAGAATTTCGTGATTGATTAGTGATGAGTCAAATTTTTTCTAAATTATGTTAAAATGTATGTTTATCTTTGATAAATATTTGAAGATTTTATGAGATGAGAAGATTTTATGAATCAAAATCTTTTAAGAATGAGAGTGAGAAACACTCAGAGGCCTAGAGGCCGAGGAGCTCCAGAGAGCCCTCACCATGCTTGAAACCCAAAAGGGTTAGTCAATGAAATGAGAAGATTTTATGAATCAAAATCTTTTAAGAATGAAAGAGAGAAACACTCAGAGGCCGAGAAGCTCCAGAGAGCCCTCACCATGTTTGAAACCCAAAAGGGTTAATCAATGAAATGAGAAGATTTTATGAATCAAAATCTTTTAAGAATGAGAGTGAGAAACACTCAGAGGCCTAGAGGCCGAGGAGCTCCAGAGAGCCCTCACCATGCTTGAAACCCAAAAGGGTTAGTCAATGAAATGAGAAGATTTTATGAATCAAAATCTTTTAAGAATGAGAGTGAGAAACACTCAGAGACCTAGAGGCCGAGGAGCTCCAGAGAGCCCTCACCATGTTTGAAACCCAAAAGGGTTAATCAATGAAATGAGAAGATTTTATGAATCAAAATCTTTTAAGAATGAGAGTGAGAAACACTCAGAGGCCTAGAGGCCGAAGAGCTCCAGAGAGCCCTCACCATTTTGAAACCCAAAAGGGTTAGTCAATGAAATGAGAAGATTTTATGAATCAAAATCTTTTAAGAATGAGAGTGAGAAACACTCAGAGGCCTAGAGGCCGAGGAGCTCCAGAGAGCCCTCACCATGTTTGAAACCCAAAAGGGTTAATCAATGAAATGAGAAGATTTTATGAATCAAAATCTTTTAAGAATGAGAGTGAGAAACACTCAGAGGCCTAGAGGCCGAGGAGCTCCAGAGAGCCCTCACCATGTTTGAAACCCGAGAGTGAGAAACACTCAGAGGCCTAGAGGCCGAGGAGCTCCAGAGAGCCCTCACCATGTTTGAAACCCAAAAGGGTTAATCAATGAAATGAGAAGATTTTATGAATCAAAATCTTTTAAGAGTGAGAGTGAGAAACACTCAGAGGCCTAGAGGTCGAGGAGCTCCAGAGAGCCCTCACCATGCTTGAAACCCAAAAGGGTTAGTCAATGAAATGAGAAGATTTTATGAATCAAAATCTTTTAAGAATGAGAGTGAGAAACACTCGGGGGCCTAGAGGCCGAGGAGCTCCAGAGAGCCCTCACCATGATGGAAACCCAAAAGGATTAATCAATGAAAAGAAAGGTTTTATGAATCAAAATCTTTTAAACGAAAGTGAGAGACAAGTAGAGGCTCAGAGGCCAAGGAGAACTGGGGAGCATCTCCCCATAACCAAGACCCAAGATGGGTACTTAGAAAACAAAAATTTCGCTAAAAGTCAAGGAAAACCTCTTCGAGCCACCTGAAACCATAGGTGATTCCTTGAAAGGGGGAGAGATTCCCTAAAGTTCTTGAGAAAATTCTTTGAAGGTTATGAAGCCAAGAGTCAAGCCATTGCCAAATTATAGGCGGCCAAGGCGGAAAAATCTCCGAAGGGGAGCACTTTTGAAATTCCTCTCCGAAGCAGGAATAATACACGTCTCTCCAGAAACGCCTCTGTACTAGGCTCACTGGAATTTTCTACTCTCACAAAAGATATACCCCTTTTACGAGAGTAGGGGGAGTAGATGATGCGGCCTAAAAATGTCATCCGATAAGAAGTCGACACGTGTATGGAGGATAGGATAAAAGTGGAAGTATTGGATTATGGAATACTCTCTGGATAAAGAATCTCTCCTGGAAGCCCCTCTGGAGGGAGCTCCACCCGGAGAGAAACATCAGGAAGACTTAGTCTTGATATGAATTGGTAGACCGAGAATATAGGAGAACTCCGCAAGAATCGGCTCGGGCTTGGTGGAAGAAAGACTCCTTCCTCTATTTTAGCGGATGAAGTCCACTAAGAAGGAGTGTGTCCGGTTCTTCAGGGAGTGAAAGAGTTGAGGGCTCAGTCAACTCGGTAAGGCCGAGTCTGAAGGGCACTCCGAAATAAAAGGAAACCCTAACTTCCTCTTAAGTGGAAGCTCTCTATAAATAGGTAAAATTGGATACGTTTTCAGGTTAGACTTTTCACTTTTAATAACACTGATTACATTTCATATTATACACTGCGAGATCCTTTGAGAACTTGATTTGATACATCAAGGACTTCGAAGTCCTTGCAATATATTGAGAGCCCTATACTGACTTAGGCATCGGAGTGTCCGCGCCGGACCCCCCTCCGGCGTGTTCTTTGCAGGTTCTGGAGGATCCTACTGAAGGCAGCAGCATATTCGGATTACTTATACGCGTTCGGGAAGTCAGATATCCAACTCGGAGGATATCCAATCCCTCCGTGTAATTTTTGGCACATCACATTCCTTCATGGTCAACTCACCAAACCTGTCTACATGGAGCAGCCTCCCGGTTACACTGATCCTGCTCGCCCTTCCTACGTCTGCCACCTCAATAAGGCTATTTACGGTTTAAAACAGGCTCCTCGGACCTGGTCTCTTCGCTTCAATACCTTCTCTCCTTAAGTTTGATTGAAAGTAAATCTGACACCTCTCTCTTTATTCTCCATCAGGCGACCACAACTCTTTACCTACTCGTCTACGTTGATGACATCATCATCATTGGAAATGATGACTCCGTTCTTGCTCGCCTCATTGTTCGCATCCAAAAAGAGTTTCACATCAAAGATCTATGTAAGTTCAACTATTTTCTTGGCTTAGAAATTACTTACAATTCGTCTGGTCTCTTTCTCAGCCAATCCAAGTATGCTCGCGATATTCTATCCTGTGCCGACATGCTGGACTCTAAACCTGTATCCACTCCTCTCTCCCTAATCGACCATCTCTGCATCCTCGACACTCCCTATATGGTTTCCACTAAATATTATTCCCTGGTCGGCGTCCAACAATATCTGACCATTACGCGACCTGATCTCTCCTTCGCCGTCAATATTGCTAGCCAGTTTCAATCTTGTCCAACAACCGACCACTTCCAGGCGGTCAAACAGATTCTCCGTTATATCAAAGGCACTCTCCAATATGGTTTTGACTTCTCTCGCTGACCGACTCGTCTACTCGCCTACTCAGACGTCGATTGGGCTCGCTGCTTAGACACTCGACGATCCACATATGGTTACTCCATTTTTCTCGGCCCGAACCTCGTCTCTTGGAGTGCTAAGAAGCAACCCACCGTATCCAGATCAAGTTATGAATACGAATACCGAGCAATGACGTATACTGCATCTGAAGTAATCTGGGTTACCTCTCTTCTTCGCGAACTCCATACTCTACCCGACGAATCTCCTCGCCTCTTATGCGACAACAAAAGCGCACTCTTCCTCAACTAGAATTCAGTCGCACACAAAAAGGCCAAACATATATATATCGACTTCCATTTCGTCCGCGAGTTGGTTGTTTCTGGTCGCCTATCAACACAATTTATGCCTTCCAACTTACAAGTAGCGGATATCTTCACAAAGATCCTTCCTCGTACGCTGTTTGAGTTTTTTAGATCCAAGCTTCGCGAATGTCCCCATCCATCTGGCTTGAAGGAGGGGTGTGTCAATATAGTTAGTTAGTCTACTTGGTTGTTAGTTAGTTAACTAATCTTGATTAGTGATTTCTTACTTGTATATATATGACCATTGTGTCATTTCCTCAATAAATGAAATCATTCTAAATACATTCACAATATCCGTATTATTATTCAATTATTATTTGTATTATCCCTAATAAACCCCTCGTGAACATGTACACTCGTTTGGGGCCACCAGATCCCTAATAAACCCCTAATAAACCCCTCGTTAAAAACTCCCTTCATCATCAAGTATGAACACGTTCGGTGAAAGTTACCAATTTTTTTTTATTTTTTTCATTTCAATGAAAGCTAATCAATTTTTTTTAGCAAATTATCATCTCTCACATTGATCGAAACAAGAAAGTGTGAAACTGTAACAGATTCCACTCGGGCAGCCGAGTCAACCCACTCGGTTGACCGAGTCAAATCTGCTTCCAGAGCATTTTCTGGACTTCCATCTCACTCGGTTGACCGTTTGAGGTCCTCGGTCGACCATTTGAACTTGTTTTTGCGCGGAAATTCGAGAATTTTAAAGGATTTCAAGGGCCTAAGTGCAAATCTCGTCTCAAGCATTCTTCCAAGCTATAAATAGCTCCCCAAATCAGATTATTGGGAGGTTTTGGCCTCACTTTCACACACTCAAACCCTAACTCATATTTTCACACACAACATGGGATAGCTTAGGTTTGAGGAGCTTGTCTCCTCAAACACCATTAGATAGTTTTTATACTTTTTAGTTTAGAATCATTTGGGTATTTCATTTTCATGTAAGAAATGAAGAATTTCAAGACTCTCAAGGTGCTATTTTTCTTTTATTTAAGCTTTGTTTGGTAAATTTCATTTTCATGTCTTATTTTATTGTTTTAGCCATGGGTGTTTTCTCAAACACCATGGGCTAAGGTTTTTATGCTTTGGGTGTTTAAAATCATGTGAATATTTAGTGTTGGAATGGTTTATGTTTTGAATATTGTTGATATTTGGATTGTTGCTTCTTTTATTGAGTTTTATTGGTGCTTTATGTATTAGCTTCTATGAATTTCATTGACTTGAATGAATTTTAGTCTATATATTTTGACTAACTACTTCCCCTCAAGCATAAGGGATCGTAGTAGTAATGGAAGTATTCAACCAAGTAGTATCGAACCATGGGAGGTGGGCTAGTGCAATGGATCCCTAGAGTTGTACGTTGTCATAAATAATGTAGCTACGGTTTCGGGTTTTGAATGCAAAAAGGGCTAAACAATAATCTAAAAACAATAAATTAAACTAAACACAATTCTAATAAGTACATTAACTACTAACCAAGAAAATAAGGAAATGACAATTAAAAGCAAATAACAACTACGAATAAAATTCGAAGAAGTGCAAGTGTGGGAATGCTTCGGGTGTTCTCTACCCATTACTACTACGATCCCTTATGCTTGAGGGGAAGTAGTTAGTCAAAATATATAGACTAAAATCCGTTCAAGTCAATGGAATTCATAGAAGCTAATACATAAAGCACCAATAAAACTCAATAAAAGAAGCAACAATCCAAATATCAACAATATTCAAAACATAAACCATTCCAACACTAAATATTCACATGATTTTAAACACCCAAAGCATAAAAACCTTAGCCCATGGTGTTTGAGAAAACACCCATGGCTAAAACAACAAAATAAGACATGAAAATGAAATTTACCAAACAAAGCTTAAATAAAAGAAAAATAGCACCTTGAGAGTCTTGAAATTCTTCATTTCTTACATGAAAATGAAATACCCAAATGATTCTAAACTAAAAAGTATAAAAACTATCTAATGGTGTTTGAGGAGACAAGCTCCTCAAACCTAAGCTATCCCATGTTGTGTGTGAAAATATGAGTTAGGGTTTGAGTGTGTGAAAGTGAGACCAAAACCTTCCAATAATCTGATTTGGGAAGCTATTTATAGCTTGGAAGAATGCTTGAGACGAGATTTGCGCTTAGGCACTTGAAATCCTTTAAAATTCTCGAATTTTTGCGCAAAAACAAGTTCAAACGGTCGACCGAGTGACCTCAAACGGTCAACCGAGTGAGATGGAAGTCCAAAAAATGCTCTGGAAGCAGATTTGACTCGGTCAACCGAGTGGGTTGACTCGGCTGCCCGAGTTGAATCTGTTACAGTTTCACACTTTCTTGTTTCGATCATATCTTGAGCTTCCGACCTTCGATTGACTTGATTCTTTTTTTCATTCCACTCATTTTTTCGAGACGCATCCAATGGTGCAGTTATCTTCTTGACTTCATGAATTGTCAGACACGTATTTTGCTTCCAAATAAGTTCAATTTACCTAAAAAATAGCAAAACACATATCTTTCTCATTTCAAGTGCAATTAGTCAATTTAGTGTGAATAATGCAACAAAATCCTCAAAATTATGCAAAATAAACACATGAATTTCAAGCAATTTTCACACTAATCACACATCTAATTATATTGTTTTCTCTGTCAACCACATCACATCTAATTTATTTGGAATGTCTTCTCGAATTGTCAAATTATTATTATTTATTGTTAAATTAAAAAGTTCAATTTAAATATAGCATGAATAATAAATTATTTTTAAAATTAATACAACTAATTTTTTGAGCCTGCGTACTAGCTTGAATTGCATGGTGCATGTAGGGGTGGTTCGGTACGGTGTACTGAACCATATCGTTATCATATCGAAAATTTTGATATTGAAAAAATTCATACCGTTATCGTACCGAAAATTTCGGTATATCGTATTCTTAGCATACCGAAATTTCAGACTTTCAGTATGTAAAAATTCATACAGATACTAAATTTTCGGTACGATATATTGTACCATATCAGTATACCGATTCATATCGAAAATATTGAACCATCATTTCAAATTGAAATACAAGTATACCAATTCATACCGAAAATATTGAAGCATCATTCATATCGAAATTAATTATTTAAGATTTATTTTATTTAAAATTTAATAATTAAAGTTATTTTAATTTAAAAATAATACTCCGTATAAAATTATAAATTGTATTATACAATTATTATTTTATTAAGGTTTCGATATTTCGGTATACCGATATACCGTTTCTTATCGAATACCGAAATTTTTTCGGTATACTGAAATATTGTTGTATGATTATTTCCTATACGGATATCATACCCACCTCTAGGTGCATGTGGTCAATCTTTTTTTTTTTTTTTTTTGGAAGGGTTACAAAGACCGTACAAGATGATAAAACAAATCCAAACTATAGATCTTCAAATCGAGACGAATCCAAACAACGTCGTTGTCACCTCCAATCGTGAGGAAGTAGAAAAACGAGTGAGAAATTTATCCACCAAAAAATACAGATCTCCATTTCTCAAGTCAAGACACCCCACACTAAGTTATCAACAAATCAAGAAAAATAAAAATAGAAATATAAAGACAAAGAATCACCAATCACTAGAATTCTTCAGAGACATCCAAACACCACACCAACAGATTCCAAAAGAGGAAAAAAAAATGTCCCAAAAGAGGAAAAACAAGTCCCAAAAGAGAAAAAATAGACTGCATCAAGCGCAAAAAAGTTGATGAAACCAAAGCCAACAAGAAATAAAACATAAACTAAAAGCAAAAGCAACTAAAACAGGAAAATAAATCACTAAATAGAAATGGGTTTCTATCGGAAGACTTGTACGAAAAAAAATAGAAGCAAATTGGCGTGGGTTATTTGCCCCCTAGGATTGTTAGATGCACTCTCCCACCTCATTTATTAATTAAATATATATACATGTAAAAAACTGAATTTGCCCTTTTAATAAAATATCTCGAGATAGATAACTCTCCTAAAATTCAAACACAAACCTTAATCCTAATTCCAAACAAATATAGAAATTAAAAAAAAAAAACCTTAAAAAAATTATATTTTTTCGACAAAACCTGTGTCGATCGGCCATAGAGTATATCGTCGACTATAATTTATCGACGGAAACACCCTTGTCGACAACATTTTATCGAGAGATAATTAAAGAATATAGAATTTTCGACAAGAAATGTGTTTATGGCCGACAATTTCTTGTCGAAAATGAAAAAATAAATAATAAAAAACCCTACTTGCTTCGCGAAACGAGCACACGGGGAAGAAGGTGGCCAGGTGGGAACGACGGTCGGCTTAAGTGGGCTTCAGGGCGCCGAAAGGCAGGGCGGCGGGGGGAGGCTTCGACGCCGCTGCTTGTTACAGGAAAAAAAAACAAAGAAGAGAGGGGGGACGGCAATTTGGGTGGGGCAGGGCAGCGACGTCGCTCGAAGAGGGAGGACGGGCGGCGCCTCTGCCTGTGTGCGTGCAGAAATGGAAACAAATGAGTGGCTTGGGCGTCGTTTGACAGAATGAAAGGAAGAAGACAGTTGGTTGGGGAAAGAAAAGAGAAAAAATAGAATTTTATGAGAGTGTGCATTTATCATACCGAATTTTAAACGAAAAGGGTATAACAAGTAATTTAAAGGAAGTGCATCTATTTTACGTGTATTTTAAGGGAAGTATGGGTGATGCGTCTCATGGAGAGGCAAATAACCCACACCAAGCAAATTTTATTGTTCAAAATATAACTATGACTTTTTTTAATGGGCCTTGTCACGAAAATGGGGCTTTGTATGCATTGCGTCTAATTAAGTGCTTGAGTCCAAGAACATAGTATAAATGGGCTCAAGACATGTTCTTTTTTTTCTTATTAAAAAATGAAAAAAAAAATAACTCTCTTGATTGATAGGTTAATTAAAGAATAACAAATTAAAATAATATCTCCCTCTTTACGATATAGATTTTTTTTTTTTTCGAAAGCCACGTACTTTACGAAATTTGTGTACTAAAAATAAAAAGAGTTGTACATTCCCAAGTACGTATAAAATGTGCATCATCCAACTTATAATTGTAAGCATATCAACCAAATTAGAAGAATAATTAATTAAAATGTAATGATTGATTCCATTTGTAATTCATGCATGCAAACTTTTTGTTCTAAGCCCTAAAGACCTTAATCATAATGTTTGTCCCATCGATTAACTTACTTAATCTGATTCTACTCAATTAAATTGTCGGAGGGCATAAGTTTAAATCACCTTTTGAAATTTATGATAATATTCCGAAAGATCGAAGAAGTTAATTGCAAATTAATATAATTATTAATCTGAAAATAAAAATATAAGGGAATGTACTGATAAGAAATAAGTGGAACTATTATGACTATATAATTCTAAATCGAGAAAAAAAAAAAAACCACAACATTTGGCTTTGTATTGAAAAAAAATGACTCGAATTAAGATATTTTAAAATTGAAGACTTAAATTAAATTAAAATTTAATCTAAACAACTGGGACTGAAAGCCTATTTATAGTCTTTTTAAAATCATTTTTCATCGTAATTCTCAAATTTAAAATTAAGATTTATTATGGTTTAGATGTTTTGAAAGAATTTCATCTCATCTAAAAGTTCAAACTTTTAGGGGGTGTATTCAATTGGGATTCTATTGAATTTTTTTGGCCTTTAAAAAAAAGTACGTGAATTTATAAAATTAATAGAGTCCATGTAGAGTTTGACTGACTTTTTTTATTGATTTATATAGATTTTGATAGACTTGATAGGAAAAATAAAATATATTTTTTTATTAATTTACATAGATTTTTATAAACTTCGGTGCTGAACTATTGATGTGAAATAGTTTTTTTAAATTAATATTATATATATATATATAAATAAAATATTTTACCAATAATATATATATATATATATAAAGTTTATATATTAATTCGGGGATATTCGCGGGTCGGATAAGACCCAGATATGACCCTTTTTAATACGGGGCAGATCCGATTTGACCCAAAACTCGTGGGGTGGGGCGGGTACCCGCGGGTCGGGGGCCAATATTGTCATCCTTACTTCTCACCTTTTGTCTTCAGAGTTCTCTGAGAGGGATAGTGAAATTTATTTATATTTTTTTTAGGAGAATTCAACAAAATTCATAGAGTATTAAAATCCATACACTCTTGAATACCTAAAGATTTTTAAAAACTTTTTAAAATTCGTATTGAATACCTCAAGATTTTTAAAGACTTTTGAAAATTCGAATTGAATGCCCCCAAACTTTGAAAGTCCAAAAAAATCCTACAGAATCCACAATCAATACACCCCCCCTTAGATGAGACGGAATTCTTTCATGGTATCAGAGCCATAAGGCTCACGCCCACACATCCTGAGTTCGATTCCTACTAGAAGCAACTCCACCCATTTAAATTGTCCACTAGATGGGTCTCCTCCCCAAAGGGTAAGAGGTGATAATTCGGCTCACGAGTGAGGGGGGTATTAGGAATTAATATACAGGAATTAATTCTCAACCTCTCTACAAGTTCGAACTTTTAGATGAGACGAAATTCTTTCATGGTATCAGAGCAAATTGGGCAAAACGACCTGAGTTCGATTCCTGTTGAAAGCACTCCACCCATTTAAATTTTTCACTCGATGGGCCTCCTCCCAAAAAAAAAAGGGTAAGAGGTGTTAATCCGGTCCACGAGTGAGGGGGAGTGTTAGGAATTAATATACAAGAATTAATTCTCCACCTCTCTACAAGTTCGGACTTTTAGATGAGACGTAATTCTTTCATGTTTTATTTGAATATTTTGTTACTCAGGACCTAACAAGAAGACCAGACCCACGTCTTACACAGATTTATCGAGAACCGGGCTTAAGCCTAGCCATACAAGGCCGATCAAATCAGAGCCCAAGAGGAATCTTTGACTTGCCCTTAAATTATTGGAGCTGAATAGCCAATAGAGATTATCGTGGGATTATTTTCTACTAAATGATAATGGTTTAAATGGGCCAGATGGGCCAGAATCTGAAAACTAAGGATGAGTGGTTTAATGAAGAGATAGGGGAGACGATTATCCCTTCCCCAAGGTACCTCTATAAATACTGCATGCATCCCTTCCATAACTTTTTTATGGGATTTTCAGTGCATAATACATACTATACTTATACACACTTTCACTTGAGCATATTGTTCCATCGTGGAGAACGGTTTTAACTCTGGTTGACTGTTCTCCGAACATAATTATCTTGGTGATCGTCGGTTCTATTACTTGAGCATCAGAGTCCCTGCGGCGGAGATCCCTCTAGCGTGTTTTGCAGGTTTTACGGAACATTGCGAGCTACGTGGCAGTCCTGTAACGAGTTTTTAATTACCACCAGTGACCCAAGAATAATTTGGTAATTTGTTGAGTGTTCAAACCTGACACATCACACACATATATATAAAAGAAGGCAGCTGGAGGCTGGGAATCGAAGCATTTGAATTCTTTCCATTTCTTTTAGTAAATTTTAAAAAGAGATAAACACATGATAAAATAATGAGTGAAAATATGATTGAGACATACTTAATGTGGCTATCTCTCTAAAATACACAAAAAAATTTATCAAAACAAATGGAGATGATCCATATTCGAGCTCGAAGCTTGTTATTTGACAACACTTAAATGAGGTCTCTATCTTTTTTCATACATTAAAGTAGTATCATACAAAATTAAACATGTAAATAGTATTAAAACTTTTAAAGTAACAAGTAATATTTTAAAAAATATTATAAAAAAATAAATACTTTTGAAGTAATTAAAAGCCGGATTGGTCTGCTATGGACTCGAGTGCATGTTGTGCACCCTAGTCCATGTTGCACTTTTCAGTTTTACTGACTTACACTTTTTGGTAAATGGTGTTGCACTTTTCAATTATTAAACTGTATAATACTCCCTCTGTCCACCAAAAGTGTGCTCACTTTTTTTTATATATGTTTTTAAAAAAATCATATTTTAATTATAAAGAATATATTTAATATAATGAGTATAAAATATATTTGGTAGAAACTCAATCTTGTTAGTAAAGTAGAAAAAATATTCAAAAGTTAACTATTTAAATAGAATATACACGTTTTTTGTAGACCCAAAATAAGAAACGAGCACACTTTTGGTGGACGGAGGGAGTAATATTTTTAGTTATAATGACTTACACTTTTTAGTAATATTGTGTTATACTTTTCAGTTTAATAACATACACTTTTCTTTAGATTAGGGTGCACAACATGCACTCGAGTGCATACTAGACTTTACCTTAAAAGCCGTTCTAAAATTTTGTTTACCATTATTTTAAAAGGAATGGGTTTTTATTTTAAGGGTTAGTTGTGAAAAAAAAAAAATCTAACACTTCTAGGTTATTTATAAATTACAACATTTTGTTTACCATTCGATACATTATTTTTTTAAATTTAAAATTTGATGCACTAATATATTTTTTAGCCAATATATTTTAATTATTGTGATTTGTGGCGTTAAAAATGTCGAACTTACCACGATGTCACCACATAAACTATGAATGGGAAAGGCAAGAGAGGCAAACCATAATAATATAAAAAGAAGCGGTGGGGATGTAAATAATGGAATGGATATTCCGTACACAAGACTAAATATAAATTTTGTTGATGGTTGGGGTGAATTGGATTTTATAAAGTAAGCCAATAAATAGAGGTAACTTTTAAAACAGGGTTTGGAACAGAGGGAACATGATGCCCTCCATGCTTACAAATCCATGCCTGCACTGCCCCTCTCTCTCTCCTCTTTCTCTCTCTCTCTCTCTCTCTCTCTCTACAATCATCAAACCCTTTCAAAAAGTACTAACTTGCTGCTTCTTCAATCTCTTGGAACTTGGGACTCTTCTTCAACCAAATCTTTCCTCTATATTTAAATATATCCCTGTGAACCAGTTTTATCGTAAAATTACTTCAATTAATATTACATTAAAAGGTATTAGTGTCCAAATTGATTCACACTAACTCTTCTTTAATGTTAACCTAATTAAAGTACCAGGAATAATGACAGCATGTTTATGTCAGCACCATGTATGTAAATTATATTACGAGTAAGATTTTAATTTAGATGTTTATTTACTTGTATACTCCATATTGCATTAAATTAATTAATTAATTAATTACATTGTGAAAAATACGCATGGTATTGTATATAGCACGAAAAAACTTATAATCAAGAGTTTAGAAATAATTAGATTGTACTACAATTAAATTAATGTGTAAATTGCATGCAGTACTACTAGCTACCGGACCCAGGTGCAATTGAAAACAATGTTTTTTTTTTTTTTTTTTTTTTTTTTATGGGAATTAAATATCCATCCCTTTTCGGACCCAGGTGCAATTGAAAATAATGTTTTTTTTTTTTTTTTAATGGAAGTTAAATACCCATCCCTTTTCGAACCAGGTGCAATTGAAAATAACCCAGGACCTAAGGCCTAGGCAGTGGTGCTCTAACCACTTGAGCTATCCCACTTTGTCAAAAATAATGTTTACATCCATTAACAAAAAAAAAAAAAAAATGAATGGAAAAGTGGGATTAAGTGAGAGAGGGAGGAAAGAAATGATGATTTGCGTGGAGCAATCAACAATATGTTGTTGCTAATTATATACTGTACAATTATTAAAAAAATAAAAACTAAAAAGCACGAGAGAATGATGCAGCGTGTAAGGGTTTTCCATCAACTTACTCAGACAAAATCTTCTTGTTTGAAGGGCTCGAGGAATAGTGATGAGTAATGCCACCTATACATACACATATATTAATGTTTATAGTGATTGTATAACTAAAATAATATATATACATATAAATGATTCCACATATATAGACAAACAAGTTCTTTGACATGTAATTCGCCAAATTTTTTAGCTTGTTTCAATCGATTTAGGTTGCATTTACAATGTTAGTCATGGCTGCAACACATTCTCACTCTCATTAATTCACTTTTTTTTTTTTCAATTGGACAATTTTTGTCAATTGTTTTTTGTAAAATTAATAATATATTAACAGATTTTGTCCTGCAAAAAAAATCCCCTACTAAAAGTGTTCTAATTATAAATGTTGCCAATACCGAGAGATATTGCTGAATAATCAATAATTTAGATGCATGCATATGTATTAGAACAATGCACATATATGTACTTTGATACTATTAATTTGAATTGCGATATATTTATTTTTAAAAAAAAATCGACGTCTTCATTAATTAAATATATCCAATTAAAAAAATAATCCTCGATATATTCACAAATATTTTTGCAATGTACACACAGAGATTTAAATTAAATGTGCATGTGTGTGAGAGAAGAAAAGTGTGGAAGATTATATATAAGCATGCACTTGAAAGTTTGCCAACATGTCTTGTTTGGTTTTAAAATAATAGGAGTATATAATAGGGTTTTTTTTAGCAAGTAAGAGAAATGATTAGGGTTAAGTGGTCTCTCCAAAGATCCATATTCTATTGGCTTCGATCTATTTTTAGTGCACCAATTGGTGTGGAGAATAGATAGGTGGATAAGGATTACCAAGAATTGGACAACTCAAATATCCCTAGCAATAATAACCCTATAAAGAATTAAATTATTTGAATCGAGTAAAATATGCCATTGTTTTTTTTTTTTAACAAAAATATGCCATTGTTTAAACTTATATTTACTTAAAATATTAGTATATTTAAAGAAGGACTAAACATTCGTGAATTTTTTGCGGGTCATATTAAGTCAAATAAATTTATTTTTTTAAATTGCGCAAAAGTTGTACAGAAAGCTAATAAAAAATGGATTTCAGATTTGTGTTACTATGAAGATAATTATTTATTATTGTAAGAGTAAATATATGTTATTGTAAGTACAAATAACACATAAATTGATTTTTTACATGAAATATTAGTATAATTAATTTAAGGGAAACTCGCAAATCATTTGCAAGTCATATCAAATCAAACAGATCTTAAAAATAAAATTACCCAAAAAAAATTAGAAAAACTTATTCTTGATTTGTGTTACTATAAATACAATTATATGTTACTGTACGGACAAATATGTGTTACTGTAAGGACAAGTAACACATAATTTGTTTTAGAGTGTTATTTGTTCTTAAAATTACACATGTAAGGTATTGAAAATTGTGTTACTATATAAACACAAGTTTATTACTCCCTCCGTCCCTCGAAAATTTTTATACTTTCATTTTTAGTTTGTCCCTGAAAAATTTCATACTTTACTTTTTAGTTTGTCGCTGAAAAGTTTGCATACCCTTAAAATTGAAATAATCATTACAATCCTTATCCTCACAATATACACATATTTACCCTCCATGTCATTACTTTTGGGGCCCACCATACACTCAATTCAACTACTTTATTTACTTTATACATAAAAGTTTACAAAATTACCCCTCAACACTTTAATCATTACACTTTTTTCTTAAATCCCCACAAACTTTTTGGGGACGGAGAGAGTACTTTATAGAGAAAGACGTGTTACTGTATGAATAAAATATCATTACTGCGCGAATGAAATACTCAATTCATCCCCTAAACAAAGAAAATAGAATTTGATCCACCCATGTTGAATAGCTCAACCAGTTAATTGAAATAAATCCATGGTATATTCCTGTAACACGATACCCTGCAACACGAGTGAGGAGGACGCAAATTGGGTAAATGGGTTAAATTTCACAGATCTATGATCCGTGAAATATTGTATAAATGTTTTTGTCTATTAATACTATAATGAAAATTTTGTTCTTTATCAAATTTTGAATTTGTTTTGGTTTGAAAGAGTTTCGGGAATCCAACACGAGTGAGTTCGAGTAGTTTTATTTAAGCTTTAGATGTTGATTAGGGCGATTATAATTCACCCTCGAGTTTTGTCTTCTTCGCCTGATACATTTTTAGGACTGTCAAATCGTGCTATCGTGTCGTGTTTCGTGTCGACACAATAGTGACACGACACGATAAGGCCAAACACGAACACGATAATTTTTGTGTCGACACGACACAATAACAACACAATAATTTTTGTGTCGATGTGACACGACACGATAACGACACATAACACGATAACAACACGATAAGAAAATAAATCAATGTAAAATTGTATTAAATATATAAAAAATAATATATTTATATAAATAAAAAAAATTATCGTGTCATTATCGTGTTATTATCAAATACGTGTCATTATCGTGTCGTGTCATATCAGGTAAATAACAAGTTAACGGGTTGTTAACAGGTTAATGAGTTACATGTTAATTTTATCGTGCTTAACGAGTTGACACGAACCTGACACGAACCCGATAAGGCCAAACACTAACCCATAATTTTTGTGTCGAATTCGTATCGTGCTATCGTGTCGTGTCAAAAATTGACACCCCTATGCATTCCTGAATGTGGCTTTTGTTGATTCAGTGGAATGAGTTTGGGTGAAATCAGTAGAGAAGATGAAACTTGATGGCATATTATTTTCCCTTAAATGAGGAAAATATGTTTGGTTTTGCAATATATGTGTGTATCAAATTAGTGATCGATCAAATCAAATTTTAGTGTAACTTATGACGTAAGTGTTGTATTTTTCAACCAATTCATGCATAAAATTAGTAAATAAATTAGAAAATGTTATTCAACAAGTAAATAAGCTTATATAATTATATAGTTATATATATAAGTATGATGTCATAAATGTATGTGCAATACATTCACAATAAACTTAATTAAATAGACACATTTTTTTTTATCTGAGAATTGGCTAGCTCCCTCCCGTAATTATCATTATTATTATGATTATAGTCACACACACAAAGCATGTGGTAAAGTGCTAAATTAGTGGATTACTTGTTCAAACTCTTTCCATTTAACATACTACTAGTTATTATTAGTAAGTTTTAACTCGATCCAAATGGAAGTGGTGGGCACCTCTATTATATTGTGCGCATGGTACAGTAGCACTCACTCTTATTGCTCAAAACCCACATCAAAATAACCCTTTTTCCTTCAAAATTAATTCTTCTAAAAATGTACTAAAGAACATTTGCCTATTCATACATGATATATGTATGTGTATGTGTGGCGGCTAAAGAGAGTTGTTAGTGGGGTCTTTATGTTTGTAAGGTTAATTAGTTTTTTGTAAGTTAAGATTGTGAATGGGCCTCTCTTGTCCTCGTGGTAGGGTGCACACTACTTACATGGGACTTTGTCGGGGGCAACATCTTTTTTTCACTACTATCATTCATCAAATTGTTTTGTTTTCTGTCTATTTCATTTTTATGTCTATAATAATTACATATTAGCTACTATGATAGTATAATATATATACACATATTTTTGGGAAAATATTTTATAATTGTTGATTAATGAGTTCTTCCATTCATATGCGCGCGGTTGATTTAGTGTATAGACCCAACTTTGGTTTAAATTTAATTTAAGTCTTAATTAACTAGATTTAATAATTTTGTTAGATGGATTTGAGACGTTTGCACTAGAGAAAACTATATTTTAATGATAAAATTTTCTAGTTAATTTTTTTTTAATGATATAAAAAATAAGATTTAATGTCCGGACTTGTAATTTATAATTAATTTTAATGTTATGAGACTTTTTTTTTTTGGATAAATTCTTGTGCCAAGCAGACACCGATATATCTAAGAACATGCTGCAAGTGTATCCATGCCATAAATGGGATATAGGGGTAGTGATATATAATGCAGAGGACAAACTTTTATAAAATGAATGATAATTATATTAAAGAGAATATGTAGGGTGAATTGATTTAGCATAAGATTAATCTAGCATGATTAGAACAAATTCCCCAATGCAATCATATGGTTTAAGTAAGGGATAATGTGATCAATGAAAATTGAGGTCGGGAATAGCACAAGAATCTTAAAATTAAGGTTGTGAGAATTAATATAAATGAATTAGTTCTACACTTTTCTACAATTCACACTTTTAGAATAAAGAATTATTTCAATACATAAATTAATACAGAGATGTGTTAAATTAATTCATTTATATTTGTGAAATATATTAGCTCTTGAATCATATGTGAGTTGATGATGATATCAACCGAGTGAAGTTGGACTCAAGCAAATCAACCCTAGAAGAGATGGGGTGTATCAGCTGTAAGAGCAGCTGAGGGAGGCTAGCTGAGTTGAGCTAACGAAAGATCAGCTGAAGTAGCTCAGTGAAGATATCCCTTGACTTAATCAGTGGAGTTGACAAACAAGGATCAATTGAGGTTTAGTAAGCTATTAGGATCATTTGTCGCGGTCATGGAGTTGACAAACAAGGATCAATTGAGGTTTAGTAAGCTATTAGGATCATTTGTCGGGGTCAGCTGATTTATGTATCATCTGTTTTGAGGGTTTCTAGAAGATTGGAGGTTACGAGTTTATTATGCAAAGTTAGTTTATTACAACTGCATGACGATTTCCATAAAACGATTTGGTGGTGCTTGGGGTGTGTCTCAGACTCTCATGTCTATAAATACTAGGAGTTTTAGTATTTGTATTTTTTTTTTTTTTTGAATTACATTAAAGGAGTTTTAGTATTTGTAGGTAATCAAAATATCTATCAAACACGAGTGCAATATAGAGTGTTAAACACTTAAGAGTTGTGAGGATTTACATTTATGATTGTATTCTGGATCATAAAGTATACGGTTGGGATAACTCTGATAATTGTTGATTTTTTTTTTATCAGAAAAATGAATTTTATTAAAGTATTAAGTACAAGGGTACTCAAACTGTAATACAATTCACAAAAGAGCTTTTACATTAAAATGAATCAACTTTCAACTCTGGTAATTGTTGATTGGTTGACTTTTGAAAGAGCTCATCATCAAAGTGGACGTAGATCTTTTAATCGAACTACTTTATATCATTGTGTGTTGTTTCTTTGATTGTTTGGTAAATTCCTATTAATTTCCATATTATAGTAAGTAGGGTTAATTCTAAATAAATATACCATATTTAGTCTCAATATCAATTTAATCACGATCTTTATGATTATTGTAAAAAAATCCCAACCTTTCATCCTGTTGCAATTAGATACACATTTTTTTTCTCCGGCCAACAATTGATGATGTGGTTTGCCGGAGCTTGCCACGTCAGATTACACATATATATATTTTTTTTTAATTTTCACATCAGATTAAATTTTATATAAATAAAAATAAAACTTCCATTTCTTTTGCGTCTTTCTCAAACTCAATCAATCAAGTTCTTCTTCCCTTCTCAAAATCAATAGAGTTCTTCTTGTTCGTCTTTCTCACTTCTCAAACTCAATCAAGTTCTTCTATTCTAACTCTAAAAGTCAAAACCCCCTAAAAATCATCAAATCTGGTGGTTTATTTATTAAAGAATTCTTCAATGGGATTATATTTTTTTTAGTCCATTAAGTTACCACGTTTTTGAATTTAGTCCACCAGATTATCACTTTTTGAATTTAGTCCATTAAGTTTCGATTTATTTTGATTTTGGTCCAGTTACCTGCTATAGCAGGTTTAGCAGGTCATTTTTTAAAACACACCCCATAAAATGTTATACACACCCCCAATGTTAAACACACCACACTAAAATTTAAAAACTTTTGTTATTACTATACACGCCCCAATTCTTTCCTATTTAATAAATTACCACAAATAATTAAATTAAAAAATGTAAGAATTCAAATAAATATAAAAAATATACATAAAACATATTAAAAAATCGCCTAAATCTTCAAAAATTAAACAAAGCTAAAAAAAATTAATTAATTTAATTAGTTTTGAAGATTTAGTTGATTTTCTACAATTTTTAAATTTTATTTAGCCTTATTATCGACATTTTTATAGAAGTTAGAAGGCAAATAATAAAGCATTGGATTGGAGTTTTAAACTTTTTTATTTTATTTTACTTTTAAATATTTCTTTTATATTACATGAACATACTAACACCCCACAAATATTATATACACTCCAAATGTTAAACACAAAAATTCAAAAATTAATTAGAGTTAAATAAAATAATAAAAATGTTTAATAAATTATAAAAAATAATTTAAATAAAAAAAGTAAGAAATCAAATTAATATGAAAAATATAAATAAAACCTATGAAAAAAATACATAAATCTTCAAAATTTTAATAAAGCTAAAAAAATAATTAATTTAATTATTTTTAAAAATTTAGTTGATTTTTTAATTTTTTTATTTAATTTAATAATTTTTTTTCAGATTGAGTTGTTTTTTTTTATTAAAAATCTTCAAAAATAGTAAAGAAATCAACTAAATCTTCAAAACTAATTAAATTTTTTTTGCTTTGTTTAATTTTTGGGATTTAGGCTTTTTTTTTTTTGAATTCTTACCTTTTTTTTAATTTTATTATTTTTTGGTAATTTATTAAATATGAAAGAATTGGGGTGTGTATAGTAATAACAAAAGTTTTTTAAATTTTAGTGTGGTGTGCTTAACATTGGGGCTTTTTTTAATTTAATTATTTTTGGTAATTTATTAAATAGGAAAGAATTGGGGGTGTGGATAGTAATAACAAAAGTTTTTTAAAATTTAGTGTGGTGTGTTTAACATTGGGGGTGTGTATAGCATTTTATGGGGTGTGTTTTAAAAAATGACCTACTAAACTTGCTGTAGCAGGTAACTGGACCAAAATCAAAATAAATTGAAACTTAATGGACTAAATTCAAAAAGTGGTAATCTGGTGGACTAAATTAAAAAAAGTGGTAACTTAATGGACTAAAAAAAATATAATCCCTTCTTCAATTATTGAATTATTTTGTTATTTTGTTCAACTATTTCGGGGACTACAATTTATATACTTTATGGAAGAGGAAAATATTCTTAAAAAATATTCTAGTAATTAATGTGTTTAACATTAATGATTACTGCAACAAAAATATTCTGAAAAAATATATTTAGCATACTAAAAGTCATAGTTAGACCGTTTAATGTACAAAACATTTACAATTGTAGGCTATAATGGGCTTCAACCTCCTCTTCCAGATGCCTGGAAGAATGAAAATAATGTTATAAGAAATATACAAATATTTAATAAAATAAGAAGCTTACCCTCATATAATAGTTCCAAAGGTTTCGCAAATCAATACACTCATGCCTTGGTTTGTCATTTTTCTTCAAACATGACAAATATATAACATGACATTTTTTTAAATCACTATATGTGTGCTAAAAAATCAGTAAAAATGACCAAAAACACAATTGCAATTTCTCTGGTCTTTTGAAGTCCTTTGCACGGGGACAACTTTTTTTTTTTGTTGTTGGTCTTTTGAAGTCCTTTGCACGGGGACAACTTTTTATTTTTGTTGTGGCCCACTACATTACATACAGAGCAAGTCATTTGTATCTCATGTCTTCTCAATTTTGTAGAATTTCTAGGATTTTCCTCAGGATCTCTCTTCCTCATCTTTCACATCCTTCTACCATTCAAAGGGTTGAATTCTTGACCTATCAACAGTCTAGTACCTAGAATTTTTTTAAAGGATTTTTTACATTTTTTTTTTTTTTTTGCCATTTTTAGTGTTAGGTTTTATCATTATGATTTTGATTTTTAGGGTTAAAACAGAAGAACTTTGGAGTTTGAGAGGTGAGAAAGACGTAGAAGAAGAAATGTATGTATTGAGTTTGAGAAGTTGAGAAAGACGTTTTATTTTTATTTATATAAAATTTAATCTGATATGGAAAAAAAAAAAAGAATATGAGTAATTTGACGTGGCAAGCTCCGACAAACCACATCATCAATTGTTAACCGGAGAAAAAAATGTGTAAAGGTTGAGGTTTTTTACAATAATCGTAAAGGTCGTGATTAAATTGATACTGAGACTAAAGGTGGTGTATTTATTTAGAATTAACCCTAGTAAGTATTATTCTCTGAAAATGAACGATTTCACAACAATATTAATTTTCTAATACTTTCCTTCACTCGTGGGTAGTATACTAGTATTATCGTCTCTAGAGATATGTAAAATTAATTTATTTATATTAATTAATTCTCTAACATTCTTCCTCACTCTTGGATCGTATTATTATTTCTATTCTTTAGAAAAAAGACCAATCAAGTGAACAATTTAATATGAGTGGAATTTACTTTCAATAAAATTTGAATTTGTGAAAAAAATTTGTTTCATCTAAAAATTTAAAGTTATTAAAAATCATTTAATTAATTTATGTATATTAACTCTCAAAACATATTTAAATACTAAATCAACGTCCCTTCTTACTTATCCAAATTCAAACCCCTTTTTACATTTCATCTTTTGATGTAAAAAGTTGAAGATTTTGTTATACTTTTGAAGAAAGATTTTGGCTCAAAAAAAATCCCTTGGAAACTCAAAAGTAGTTGACCATTTTCCTTATTTTTTAAAAAATAAAAAGATGCACACACACATGGGGTGGGTGGGTGGGTGTTGGGGGGTGCGCGTGCAGGAGATGAGGGTGAGATGTGATGATAATGCGAGTGTTGTTCATGACGCATACATTATGCATATCATTTCCCCCTCCCTCTTCCTCATTTTTTTTATTTGATTCTCTAACTCACATTTCTTAATCATTGCTTATTACTCTTACTTACTTTTGTCTTTTTCTTAGTATTAATTTGATGAATGGGATACATGACCATTGAATTTCACACATATATACACATATTCGTATGAATTTATAAAATCTAACGATCATTCTTTTACACACGACGATCATGTATAGAAGTGAATCCAAATTCTTAATTTGATGGAGTATCCCACTAAATATATCAATATAATTAAGTATGTGTATTATGTACATACATTTCTATTTTATTTTTTTCGTAAGCATATCTACTCTTATAAGATTTGTTGTATAGTTATGTTCAGTTTGATAAATTAGATTAGTCCATGATAATAGATGTTAAATTGAACCTAAAATAAAATTTAAAAATATATAAAATTGTATGTATATTAAATAACTGAAAAATATACTATTTGCGATTAAATTTCAACTAAGTAAAATATTCAACTTGACCATAAATTTCTCAAGGGGGGCTTACATGTTTACATGACATGGGTAACATAACATTTACATTCAAATGCGTACATAAATAATTGAGATTTTTTATTATTGTTTCAAATTATTTATTTAACTATTCCAATACCAACAATGTACGAAAACTATGTATAGAGAAAAGCGTTAATATTTTGATTTATTTTTTTATCAGAAGAAAAATGTTAATATTAACTAGTTAGAGATGTTACATGCTACTTTTCAGCACACTGATTATTTTTTAATTTTAAATAGTACTCTATTTAACTCTATTAAATCAATTTTAGATTTAATTATAATTATATATATATATTATTAATTCTAGTTTTTAGATATTAATTTAGTATATTCAGTTTTTAATCTATTTTGAATGTAATATTTTAGGGCTAGTTTTATTGAAATATTTCATATATGCATTTCATCCCAATTAGACCAAGTTAAAATCTTATGTTCATTTAGTCCAAAAGTTAAATTAAGACAATTTTAAAAAAATTGTGGGTCATAAGCCCGAATTCGAGTTGCTCAGAAAATTCGCGGGTCGCAAACAAGTGGTTTACTACATCACCAAAAAATTGTTACTACAAGGTCAAAAAATTACCATTACAAGATCAAAAATTTAATACTACATGTCAAAACATTCTGACAAATTCACCCAAAAAATTAAGTGTCCATAATATTTTTGAACATGTAGTAATACACTTTTGACCTTGTAGTGATAAAATGTTGGTATTGTAGTAACATTGTTTTAGTCATGTAGTAGCCGAATTAGTCAGAATTATTTTAGTAATTTTATCCAAAAAAAAATAAGTGTTCAGAATATTTTTGGACTTACAGTAATACACTTTTGATCTTATAGTGACAAAATTTAGGTATTATAGTAACATAGTTTTGATTATGTAGAATAATAATATTTGAGAGCGAAAATAAATATTTTAGTAATTAAGATTGACCCGCTTTAACCCACGTTTACTCGCGTTTAACCCATGAATTTTGACCTAATTTACCTTAATTAGTTAATACGGAGTATAAAATTTTGTCAATATTACATACAATATTGCATATAAGTTTTTATCAATATTTTATTATAAATATCATAGTGTACAGTACTTTAAAATATCATTTGATACTTTTTATTTACTAGTTAAGTTTTATATATTTATTAAAATAGTCTATAGAAAAGTTCACCGGTATTCTCAAATTAAAGGAATACTATATCTTATATTCATCCTTATTTAACTCTATTTTTTACTGGCCATTAGAGACCATATATATTCCAAAGAAGTATATATAAAAAGTGATTTACGTAAGTCTAATTACAGTTAGGTGTTATGTGTTAGAACCAAAAGTAACTTGAAAGCCAAGGAGAAAATCTTTTTTTGGTGGAATTAGTATAGGTTTTGGAGTAGCACTTTAGACCTTTGTAATAGCCTTCATTATCTTTCTTTCTTGAATTAGACGTACACAAGAATTAATTAAGATGATAATTTTTTAATTCATGTCATCAGTATGTAAGTCTATTTGTAAGTTGTTGGGTGGACAGTAGACAGTATAAGATTTAAAGAATTATGACCAACAAATTATCAAGTGATTATGTACAATTTTTACCACATCATTTTTTTGTTTTTATTTTAAATTGTGATGTCGACAGAATATACAACCCTACAGTAGGCTATAGCTAATATATATATATATATATATATATATATATATATATTAAATATACAAAAACGTATGTAAAATCGTCTCATATAATTTTTTTGTGGGACATACTCTCTTTGACTCATATTCCTTATTTTTGGGTTGAGCAACCTATATATTTTTTTTTTCGAATTTCATATTTGTTAAGATGCGGCATAATCTATTTTTTTAATGCACTTAAAAAATATGATAATGTTTAAATAAAAATGATAATGTTTTTAACAATAATAACTATCACTTTTTACATTGGGTTAAGATGGAGACCCGTCACACAAAATGAGATTTTCAAAACGATCTCACCCAAAACCAACTCTTATAAATATACTTGACATGAAATATTGTGAAATTAATATAAATAGATAAATTAGAGAAGATAAAATAGGGAACATTTTTTATTCAACTTTTGATCTTACAAATGAAGGTGGCATACCACTCATTTATACATAAATTTCTTGAACTTTATTTAATGTAAGTACATGGATGTATCCTTTTAGGAGAACATGGAATTTTTTTTTAGAGGGGGTGGGCCGATCACACTTCACGAGCCAACCCACCCCGGTAATTCATCATCACTCCAATCGTGAGGAGAGGGTGAACAATACGTATAAGCTGCTAATCTATGAGTTCTCGTGTTTGCGTAGGACACGTCGCACACTACGACATCCTCCATCCTTGTCCAAATTTCTTCCACATAGCTAGCCTCAAAGCCCACGTACTTACCTTTTTGTAATAGCGCCAACAGTTTCCTTGGAGTCGGATTTAACTTTGATGTTTACCTACCGTGTATATCATTTCGACTGAACTGCCTTCCGTCGTGCATGATCGTACATCTCTCCTGCCATATTCCCCGGGCTTGGATAGCCATCTCTTCAAGGTGTTGGTCCTGAAGCTAGTAAAAAATAGTACTCAAAGCCCAAAGCGTTTGAAAACTATCTGCTCTCTTCACCTTATGCTACCAGTTGTACTTCTTCCTAATTTTCCTGACGCCTCGGCACAGAAACAGAACATGAATAAGAGATTGTTCCGCAGAGTGAGCAATGTTGAAGGACAGGAACATGGTGAGTTGTCAAGTTCCCCACCGTAGCCACAATATCTTTGCACATCTTCAACAAAAAGATCTTTACCTTAGGAAGGAACTAGATGCTCCGAATTCGTGCCAACCAACTACTAGAACTCTTCGATGTTTGGGCCCCTCTGAAATCTGTATTTTCCCGAATTGCTCTTGTCTATATCCTGATCGCACTGTACTTTTCTTTTCTGGACCCAAAAAATGGGTGTCCTTTCCATTCTTGGGACTGATATGAGTCCTAAGAATACAATTTGTTTCAAATGGGAGAAAGACTTTTCCAATGAGCTGAGCATCCCATGTTCTTTCACTATTAATGAATCGGCTAATAGTCGTGCCACTAGCGATTATGGACACAATGCTACCTCTACTTGGACCTTGCACCCCAAGCGTCTCTATAGATTCCGATTTTAGTGTCGTCACCGGTCTTCCATCGGACTCCTTCAATAATATATTTACTCAAAATAGAGAACGATGGACGTATGATGGATTGGAGCCAATCACAACGCCCATGATGTTTATATGCTTAAAGTATCTGCCTTTATATACTTGTGCTACCAACGAGTCAGGATCCTCCATGATTCTCCAAACTTGCTTATCTAATAGGGCTTTGTTGATGCCCACAAAATTACGGAAACCCAGACCACGGTCTGCTTTGGGTTTACAGAGGTCATCCCACTTAGCCAAGTGAACTTTTTTATGTTGTTCAGAAGAACCCCACCAGAATCTTGCGCAAATAGATTCCATATCCGAGCATAAAGAAGCAGGTAGTCTAAAGCATGTCCCGCATATGTAGGAATTGTCTACAGAACTTCCTTGATAAGGACCTTCTTACCCCCTTCCGAGAACTCTTTGAACTTCCATGAATGTTGAATGCACCGTATTTGCCACATTATCTCGCAAATAACCGAACTGCAGACGTTTCGACTTTAAGGGGAACGTCAGGATGCCCAGATAGATTTAATGTCCCCGACTCCTCCTTATCTGAAGAATGTCCCGAACCTCTAAGGGATTTCTCAAAATTCACCATCTGACCCGGTGCCTTTTGGTAGATGTCAAACCCCTCCTTAAGATTTCGAGTGTTATCTTGTGAAGCTTTGAAGAACAAAAGGTTGTCGTCCGCAAAGAAAAGTTGTGTGATTTCAGGTGCACCTCTCGCAACCTTTACCCCCTTGGATAAGGTTGTCACTTGAGAGATGCCTAAAGTAGGCTGATAAGCCTTGAGCACATAAAACAAAGGGAAATGTGGAAAGAGGATCACCTTGTCTGAGGCCCCGAGTGGGCAGTAATTCCCGAAAACCATCTTGTTCATCTTAAAGTCATACGTCACCAAGTTCACACACATCATAGTCGTCTTTACCCAGTTACCTCCAAAGCCCAATATCAAAAGTATATTTTTCAGAAAAATTCATTCAATTTTATGGTAGGCTTTTGACATATCTAATTTAAGCGTCATATACCCACTCCTACTGTTATTCTGTCGAACCCAATGCATACATTCAAAGCCAATCAAAATGTTATCTGAAATAAGTCTCCCTGGTGTCAAAGTCCTCTAATGCCCATCCACTATATCTCGCATAGCCACCTTTAACCTATTCGCCAAGGTACGAGCCAAAATCATGTAGGAAACATTTGACAAGCTTATAGGCTGAAAGACCTTAATCTCTTTTGGGTGATCAACTTTGGGGATAAGCACAATCTGTGTTTTGTTCCACGCCCCAAGGTCCCCTCCTTGGTTAATCATTGTACAAATAGTTGAACTAAACTCTTGACCTATCATAGACCACGTCTTTTTTTTGGAAAAATCCAGCATTAAAACCATCCGGCCCTGGCGCCATTGTGGGTCCCAAATCTAACGTTGTTTTCCTAACTTCTTCCACTGACATTGGAGCTTGTAGGTAGTTATTAATTGTATCTGAAATCTTCTACTCAAGCCACTGTGTGACCCTATCGACATCTCCACTATTGGGAATGTCGTGCTGAAGATATCTCTGAAGTATCCGGCAACCAAATCTTGCATTTCACCAACACTTGTGCACCACTCACTTGTCGTGGACACCAACCCCCTAATTGTGTTTGTTTTCCAGCATTGCGATCGAATGACCATACTCTTTCCAAATCAGTCTCTCTTTCACGTACCATATTCCAATTAACCTCATTAGGGATCTTCTCAAGCAGTGGCGGACTCATGATTTTAAAGGTGGGGGTACTACCAATAGATAATTTAAAAATATTTGTGCATAAAATTGTTTTATATATAAATGAAATATATTTCATAAAGTAAAAATAAAATTACAACTACAAGTTAAAACTGAGTCCGACGAGTCTTCATTTTTTGAAAGCGATCTATGACATCTTCATCGAAAATTTGTAAAAAAAATGAAAGTGATTAAGCAATCATTTAATACTTAATCACCCATACTATTTCGCAACCTATATTTTACATAAGTCATTCCTGAAAATACTCTTTCCACACCTGCAGTAGCAACCGAGAGAATCAACACCAACTTGATTAGCAAATATATTGTTGGATAAATCACATGCTTCTTTGTTTCTACAAGCTTCATCGAAAGGGCGCCAAGATCAAACAAATCTTTAAACCTATCATCTCTTTGCATATCTTCAATGAATATATCAAGCTGAAATGCAAGAGTCATAAAATCAATACCTGAAAATTCAGATGGATAAAATGTGGCAAGTTTATGTATTTTCTCCTTATCAGAAGAAAAACCATCTTGAGGACTCAAGCAAGCCATGCAGGTGAGTAACTCCATATTAACCTCATCAAACCTGTTATTGAGCTCATTGAGTTGTAAATCAATTACCCCCAAGAGAATGAAATATTGTAGGTTCGTCTCGTGTTGAACAAAACGTCTTGATCTTCCTCGTAAGATGTAAGAAGCATCCAT
The DNA here is from genome assembly GCA_963675135.1 of Galeopsis tetrahit. NCBI lineage: Eukaryota > Viridiplantae > Streptophyta > Magnoliopsida > Lamiales > Lamiaceae > Galeopsis > Galeopsis tetrahit. The sequence goes on along the minus strand of OY776128.1, from coordinate 51,900,108 downwards.
ATCGGAAACAACAATGTCATATTTAGTGCAGAATGAAGTGATATCGTTCAAGAGAGTTTCCCATCCGCAATCCCTTAATTTTTGCAACAAGAGTTTAGTTAATGAAATGAGGGTCATGGCATTAACACTATTTTGATCTCTTTTTTGCAAAGCAAGACAAAAATCGTTAGCGTACCAAAAAATAATCAACAACAAGTGCGCCATGAAAATAAAATCAAATGACTCCAATGAATACAAAATGGATCCAGCTTTAACTTGATCTTCCGAACACGAAGGATTCTCTCCAATCATCACAAGTACCTCAATTAGTGTTGGAAATATGTGGATAACATTCAAAAGAGTTTTATGATGTGATCCCCACCGAGTATCACCGAGTCTTTTCAAACTTAATTCTTGATTCAAACCAGATCCACTCTCAAGTTCACCTAATTTCAATGCGTGATCAACTTTTTTAGCTTGACTTACTCGAATCATTTCTCTTCTATTGCAAGAAACTCCAACCACATTCAACAAGTTTGTAAGTGTTTATAAAAGCCAACTACAATCCATATTTTATTTTTTTAGCAACGACTACTAGTGTTAATTGAAGTTGATGAGCAAAACAATGAACATAATAAGCACATGGAGTATCCTTCATAAACAAAGTTTTAAGACCATTTACCTCACCTTTCATGTTGCTAGCCCCATCATACCCTTGACCTAGAATCTTAGATGGACTCAAAAAATGTTCCACGAGCAAAGATGTATAATTGCAGCTTAAGTGTCAAAATAGTGGTATCACCAACATGTACAAGTTCAAGAAATCGTTCAACTACCATTCCAATTTTACCATCAACATAACGCAAACAAAGAGCCAGTTGTTCCTTTTATAATGCGCTTAGTTGTCTCTTTAGCACAAAAATTGATAAGATATTTTTTAATTTTGGGAGACGTCATTTGATTATTTCCTGGAGCATTTTCAAAAATGGTTTTTTTTACACCCTAATTATGTTTGGCTAGCCACTTCAAAAGCTCAAGAAAATTTCCCTATTATTTGACTCTCCACTTTCATCGTGCCCACGACATGCCAACCCTTAACACAAAAGAAATATCAAATAAGTAAGTGAAGCTTTCAAACGTGTTTCATACTCACTTCGAATCATTTCACTTGCTAAATAAAAAACATGTACAACAAATTTCTCTTTTGAGTCTCTTTTTCATAAGCAAGATTATGAGCACTTTTAACCCCACCAACATGCTTCTCAAATTTATCCGGTTTATTCCATGATCTAAATCCCCCATTAACAAATGCATCTCCTCCTACGTTAATTTCCGCATCATTCTTAAACAAGAAACAAACAAAATAAAATGTCGCATCTTTCTCAATACTATATTCAAGTCAATCATATTTTTTAAACCAACAAAAACTAAATCGACGAATGCCTCAAATATCCCTTTGCGGCTCTTTTGGTAGCCCAAGTTTGGTATCTTAATATTTAGTTAAGATAGTTAACTAGGTCTATTTATGTTAGGCCTAACAATAAGACTGATGTTTGGTGTGCTTTTTTTAAAAGCACGATTAATGTCATGCGAGGTTACTGTACATCTTCAAAAGGACGAGATTGTCCTTTATAATTAGATCAAATTCCATCCGTGTCCTTTTCTGTTTTCACTTTTTTCTCGTCACTTTCATTTTAATTACGCAGAGATCGGTTCTCACAGAGAAACAACAACATTCTCATTGATTTGGTTGATCTAGCAGCGACAACAAGATTGTCGAATTATATATGCATAAGGCATTTATCGTCGAGAGATTTTCCTTGTTTATGGATACTTATCAAGTATGAATCGAGATGGTATTTCTCCCTAACCCTATTTTTTCTATATCTGACAATAAAATTCAAATTCACATCGCCAAGAATAATAGTATAATTTTACAATGCAGAAATTAAATGACCCGCGTACATCATTTTTGTTTCTTGATCGTCGATGCACTTAACCTCTAGCGTCGGCGGTGGTTGTATGTCTGTAAAATATCGCCAAATATGAGGTATGTGTCTTAGGGTGACCCTATTGATTTTTGATAATCAATCTGCGAAAATATTTCAGGAATAGTTTGTTGATATTTGAAAGTCACACAAACATGTTCTAAAATTTTCAATATTGCTTTAATGTGGTTTTGCACTATTTCATTTACAAATGAAACTTCTTCCATGTTGAATTGGGACTATAGTTGTTCTGCTGCATTCTAATTTGCTACAATGTAATTCTCTGCGTGTTTTTTTGCTTGACAAGAATTTTGATGTGCTTTTGTCTACGCTATGTATATATTTATCTAGTATTCCCCCCGTCCCGAAATTATTTGCATGGTTTCACCGGCTTTTTAAGAAAATGAGTTTTAGTGGTTGATGTTGTAAGATAAAGGGGGTATTTTAGGTGATTTGATGAGTTGTAAAGTAAATTGTATGTAAAAAAAATGAGTGACAATTTTGAAAATAAAATGGTGTTGGGAGGGTAATAATTTTGTGGTGTATTTTCATATTAAGAGTGTGCAGATAATTTTGGGACGTCTCAATAATGAAAGTGTGCAAATAATCATGGAACAAAGGGAGTATTATTTTTCTTCCAATTTTTCAAGATTTATTTTGTTTGTTCTCTTCAATAATAAATACAGTACCAAATTTATTGATAAGAGATTTATTTGGATTTGATCATTTATTTTAGTATGTGATAGCTCAGTAATAAATTTACAACCACTTAATCAATTTAATATCTATGTTTGATTTTTCCTTGACAAGAAGTTGATGTGCCTTTGCATATGTCTATGTATATCTAGTATTAATTGTCTTTCTGTTTTCCAAGATTTGTTCTATTTGTTCTCTTCAATATTGAATACCAAGAGTCTGATTTATTTGGATTTGATCATTTATTGTAGTTTATTGTAGCTGTGGTAATAAATTTACCTACCTAATATTTAGTTGATATTACTTCCTATATATACACACACACACGATGGTCCAAATATTACTTTCAACTTCAAGATACATTACTAGTTCACAAAATTTGGGTCACAATTATGCAGGCTTCCGTTCTCCTGACAGCGTATGAAGAGGTACCACCGCATGAGTTCTATTTTTACACTGGGGAATGCAATGAGAAGTGTGTTACCGCCTTCATCAACCTACTGTTGACGGTGGTGGTGGCTGGGTCAAAGCGGACGAAGGCAGCGGGGGATAGCACTCGGATTGAAAACACTCTGTTTTGCTGCTAAGAAAGCTCTAGATTTGGGGTTTAAAGATTTGATCATCGAGTCGGATTCACAGCTCCTCGTGCGTGCCTTCCATGGGGAGTAGGATCCGGACCCGTATACTCTACTGCTTATCGAGGACCTTCGTGATCTCGCGGGAAGGGATGTCTTTAAGTTGTGCAGATTCACCCATAGATCAACTAACCGGGTGGCTCATTTTCTGGCCCATTTTGGAGAGGGTTCAAACATTGAACAAATATGGAACAATGATGTTCCCGTGAATTGTAATAGCTTTGTTAGGGATGATGTAAGGCTCAGTGCCTCTGTTTCGTGAGTAATGAAAACTTTTCTATTTCTGTCAAAAAAAAAACCTACTGTTGACGGAGAAACGTGACTGCTACTGGAAGGCCGTAGGTAACAATATCGCTTCTCTAAAGTCCGCTCAAGAGATCATTAACATGATAATGGGAAAGTGATTCTCATGGTATGATGTCCTATCTCAAAGGAACCTTTTACTGAAGCGCTATCAATCATTCAAGAAAGTACTCGAGACAGAGGGTGTTCGTTGGGACAAGATATTCAACCATATATACGCATTCTCAATCACATGGATTCAACTAGCAAAGGTATTATTCTGATTTTCAAGTTTGGAGGAGTTTCGTTTCGTTTCTATATAGTTTCGTTTATATGGATTTTAGATGCAATCTTAAAAAGAGTTGTGAATTTACTATTTATTATTCTGATTTTCAAGTTTGGAGGAGTTGTATGAATACATATTCTCCCTCTATGCCTAATTATACGATCTTCATGTTGGAAATATTGTATTTCAGTAATGTTTTTGTTTTCTTTTATCATTTGGTTATTTACTTAATTTTATTCATGAAATAGGATGATGACTATGCCAAGGCATTCTATCATAAGGGGGACGTTATGTATGAAAAACTCTGCTCTCTATTCGATCCAGAAGAAGACATACCACCTGTGATTATTGTTGTAAGCTCATGAGATCCGAAAATGGATGAGCTAAACACTACTCTAAATCCAATCCCCATTGATGATTCGGACAATGAGGCGGAAGTTGAATCTCCATATGCTGGTGGTCGTAAGCCTCGGAGAAAGCAACTATTTCATGATCCAGAGATAAGCAAGCCATGTGGGCTAATAAGTGTCGAGTTGAATGCTGAAGGAGTGCTGGTGAATCCATGTCCATCTTCTGTCAAGGGAGATTTTGTGGTTCTGAAAAGGGAAACTAGTTCATGTGCTTCTAATAGCCCCGGAAAATGGCCTTTCTCTCCGTTTGGGAAGTAAGAACTGCAAAGGGACAGTCTAAACTTATGTTGCCTAATTTTCCATTATCGACCATATAATATGTATTATTATGTGTTTTAGTTGTTTTATGCTTTTATCGGATGCAGTGTTTTATGTTTATGAACTGCAATGGGCAGATGTAATTTACTAATGTATTTTCTATTATAATTTATAATATATTGTCTGTTGTGTATAATTTATAGTATCTTTTCTTTGTGGTCGAATTTATTCTTTCATATGATCATTCAGTGCAAAAGCTTCTCGGTAGTTACTAACTAGTGAGCTTCCAAAAGTTACTAATTAATTGCACCTTGTTATTAAATTCAGTTTTCTAAAATAACAACTACTACAAATCAGATAAAATCAGTTTCTAGTGAAGCAAATTGATGTATGTAGAGAAGAAGCAAGTTTATGTTCAACACAATACACACAAGTCTAGTTCTTATATCCTTATCTAGTTTCTTGATGCAAATGTTGATATCCAACCCGAACAGAATTTTCAACTTAATTGTTTTGAATACAAAATATAACTAATATTACCACATACGCAAAATGAATTTCAGATACAAACTTGTCTTGGTGACATATGTATTAACTCCAATCTAACAACAGAGTATGCCCAATATACTTACTAATATCCATCAAAATATAATGCTTCCTTATGCAACCCTTGTTACGAACTTTCCCTTCCTAGTATCTCATTCAGTAACAATGCTTTGGCGTCATCCGGATAGCCCATAAATATTTCAAGTTGATTTGGATCTGCTCCTAGCATATTGGTCACATTCACCTTATCACTTAAACTCAATCCGGGAATATTACCTAGTTGAGCGAATAAATTTTTCCGAGCTTCCGCTATATCATGATCATGGCCAATCCTATTTCCAATGTGCTTAAGTCTTTCACCCGTTTCTTTACAATAATCGACAAGTACTTCAGTTAATTTTTCGTCCCCTAGATCACCACATTTTTTCTATTTTTTTTAGGAATTGCCCACAGATTGTAAGGTCGTGCCTTTTGTGTATGCGGTGCTTGCAGATTCATGCTCAGTTCCTTGGTTAATAGTGGTGTTGAACGACATTGGTCCTTCTACGTCCACATTATTTTCTCCATTGAATTCTTGTGATGCATTTTGTCTTTTACGTTTCTTGCGCAAGATTTCAGCTGCGACGCTAACCTCCTCTAACACATCTCCATTAGCCCGATCTTTTGCGTATATTTCCAACCAATCTGTAAAGTATGGCAATTCTTTGAGACGCATTAGACGCATGCTGGGATCTTTCTGCAAGTACAAAATTACATATACATATCAATATTCCTTTAAACCACTTGTTGTAACTTAACAAATGCTCTTCACGTGTACTGCCTTTATAAAAATAGAGTTGTTAACACTTCCAAGATAATAATATGAACTTCACCAAAATAGAGACAATTATCATGTTATCTAATAAAATCCATACCTGAATCACTTGTTCCCATTGTTCGTCGGTCACATCGAGCTGGTTTGTAGTCATATTGAAACCAACACCCGTAGTATCCTTTTGTGCAGACACTATGGATGCATATGATTTCTTCCAAGAAGTGAGCTTCGAACAAATGTGTGGAGTAACCACCAATTCAGTTATCGGAAACGCCGTTTTTAGTGCGTCCTCCAGCTTCGTCAAATAACCTGCTCGAAATTCGTTCTCACTTTTTCATCCATCTACAACAAGTTTACTAAGTGCAAGAATGAGCATTTGTTCCTCTCTATTAGACCAAACTCTACCGGTGTTATTTGTGCATTTTTTTGTGTTCCCACGTCCCCAGGCCAAATTGACTCTAGGCGGATCCATTTCACTACAAGCTATAAAACACCCAAAATTTTATAAGAATCAATAAATAGTAATCTGGTAGCCATTTGAATTCAATAACCTAATATATATAACAAACGCAAAAGGTTCAGTAATGTTATAAACAAGAAAAACAACAGCAAATGTAAGTTAATAAATTTGTCAACAAATAAGCATACAACAACTGAAAATGCATAGAGTTCAAAGGTGGTTGTATTCCGCCCAAATTTGTTGAGCTAATTCTTGTCTATGTGTTGTCCACTCGGGTGTATCCTGGACAGTTGAAATGAAATACCCCTGACTTTCCATAATTGATAGTTTGCCCGGAAGCTTTCTCATAATCATCCAAAATATTTTTCAAGCTCGTTGCCTCCTCCGTAGTAGCCCGACAAAAGAGTAGACTATCATCAGCGAAGAGTAAGTGTGATATCCTCGGGGCACGACGACAAAAAATCTTGTTCCCGTGGAGGGTCCCATTGTTGCAGGCTTGGCGAATGAGGGCAAAGAGCCCCTCAGCACATAGGATGAATAGATACGGAGAAAGCGGATCCCCCTGACGGAGGCCCCGTTTAGGGACCAGTGGGCCGACCATGTTCTCATTAACCTGGAATGAATAACGAACCGATCTGACACAAAACATCATCCATTGCACCCATGTTCTACAGAAACCCAACCTCTCCAAGACTTTTGGTAGATAGTGTCAATCAACTCTGTCGTAAGCTTTGCTGATGTCGATTTTGAGAGCGACATCCCCCACCAATCCAGTTCTACGATTTCGCATCGCATGAATAGTTTCGAAGGCAATAAGTATATTGTCTTAAATGGCTCGTCCACTAACGAAAGCCGATTGCGCCTTGTCCACTATGCAAGGTAGAACCTCCTTCAACCTGGTACATAGGACCTTTGAAATAATTTTGTACACCACATTACAAAGCGATATTGGCCGAAGATCGCGCATGGAAGTAGGGTGCTCACATTTAGGGATAAGAACCACGTGGGTGTCGTTAAGATCAGCCGGGAAAGAATTATGAGATAACCACATAGTACCAGTGTTAAAAACATCCATACCTACCACGTTCCAAAATTTCTGGAAGAACGCTGGATTGAAGCCATCTGGTCCTGGAGATTTGTCGAGATGCATTTGAGAGATGGCACGTTGAAATTCCTCTAGAGTGAACAACTTCATCAGGTTGTTGTTCTGATCGTGGGTGATGATCAGGTCCAGGGCTCCCATAATAATCTCGATACCCTCATTATCATTGTTGGCTGAAAATATTTCAGAGAAATAGGCTTGCACTACTCCGCAAAGACCAGCTTGATCCGCCACCCATGTTTATGTTCCATCAAATAATTCCGAGATCTTGTTCGCCTTTATATATATATGATATTTCTTTATTTTTTATAATATTTTTAATTAGTAATTTAAGAAGTGGGTGGGCCCTAATGCGGTAATGCACTAATGCCTAATGGGCTATTGAGCATTTCAGCCCAAGTTTCAAGTTTGACTAATTTTTCGGCAGTGCAGTGTATAATTTATAAACTCAGTGGCATATATTATATATATAATGTGTATATATATAGTAAACAAAATTGAGTGGGGGTAGGGGTACAACTCCCTGAATAGGTCCACCTTTGTTCTCAAGGAGCTCATCAAAGTAGAATCAGCACGTGTTTCCCCCATCTTTCCAACTGTCGACCACATCTCTCGAGTTTCATGAGTAGATCGCAACCCTCAACGTCCTCTTGCCACACGTCCTGGATTCTGCTCATACATCCTTGCTCCAGCCACCACACCCTCTTAAAGTAGAATCAGCTCTCCACCAATTGTGGACATGTCGGTTTCTACCCCCCCGTAGTCAGTTTAATGGGACGATGATCGAATCCATAGAAACTGAGATTTTCCACCTGCGCCTCTGGAAACATTTCCTGCCATTCATCATTAGCAAATAATATATCAAGCTTCTCTTCGACATGTGCAAATCCGGATCGCCCATTTGTCCAAGTGAAAAAGGGACCCCCGTGGCCTTAAGTTTTGTCAGATTAAGCTCGTCTAAGACCTCCCTAAATTTGTCCATTTGAGAGAATAGTCTGACTCTATTCGTGGAGCCTTCAGTTTTTTTATAATTAGAAAGTATTTCATTAAAGTCACCTACTACCACCCAAGCCGAGTCATCAACAGCGTGAGTACTTTTAATTCTCCTAAGGAGATCCCAAGAGAAGTGACGAAGGTGTTGAATTGGGTTACCATAAAAACTAGTAAATCTCCACGAAACATTATCATCTGAACAAACACAACCTATATGACCAAAGGAATAAGACAACAATTTAAAAGAAAAGTTGTTCTTGACAAAGCATAGAAGACCACCACTACAACCATGAGAGTTTACAGCAACACAAACAGAAAAACCAAACATATATTTCCAACTACTACCTAATTGGACTGAGTATCTAGATTCCATGATAAATAAAAGGTCGGGGTTATGATCTTTAATTAGACCATGAAGGAAGCGGAATGCACGCCTACCCTGAAGCCCTTGTGCATTCCAAGCAACGCCGATCATTTATCATGACGGGGTTGAGGTGTATTAGCCTCCGCCACAGTCGCGTAATGCCACGCATTCTCATTACTTTTAGATTTCTTGGCTCCACCGTCTACCATACCTCATGTCGTCAACTCCTCCCTAAGTTTCAACAATTTACCTTTGAGCATTCGGATACTTCATATAATTCTCTTGCATCGGGTATTGGTTGTCAGCGTACAATTGATTGTTCATAACCATTGTTTGTTCCGCTTCATTCCATAACTGAAAATAATGGGTCTGATTATCATTGCTGCCTGAATTAATGTCAATTAGCCTCGAATAAGACCCTAAGCCCCCATCAACAAGTTATCCTCTCGGAGGAGCCATAGTCGCAACTTTTGGGGTCTGAATAGGTGTTGTTGGTCCCTGAACGAGTAGTGAATGGGTTTAAAGTCTAGAGGGGAGGGGTGAATAGACTTTAAAACTTTTTCAAACAGAGTTGGGAACCTCTTCTGATTGCTATGTCAACTGGACTGCAAGTCTGCTGGTCCAGATGACTATAGTGATCTGACTGAGGAGGTTATATGCGGAATTATGGTGGCCCTGGTTTAGACTCGTTCTTGTAACTTGTTTTACTTAATGAAAATACTCAGCTGATGCTGGTTTGAAAGTTATGGCCTTGTTTTGAAGAGTGTTGAAATCACAGTATGCACTATATAATAATGAATGTAAAGGCAGAAATGTAAAGTGCAGAAAGTAAATAACACCGGATTTATAGTGGTTCGGATATACGTTCCTACGTCCACTCTCACGTCCTAACGTGATGTTTAATCCCTTTAATTTCCACAAATTACAAGGGTCTTGACCTTTATAGTCCCAAGGTTAGGACTTTGAGATCTGAGCCGTCCTAACAGCTACGGTCTCCACAAGTGATTGTAAGCACTTGCACTTTAAGGGGTTTCAAAAACTTTAACCTTTCGGTGAGGGTTTGGGGTTTTTGAGGTGTATCCAACTAATGGTTCAAGCTTATAATTTGCTTAACCACTATGCCTAAAACAATTGATATACAATATGAACAGGTTTCAGGTTCTTAAGGGTTGGATAGAAATCACTTAAGAGCTATAGATAATCTAATGGTTTCTGGCTCTTTTGAGAATTCTTAGAACTGTATGGCTTTAGCTTTGATTGCTTGCTTGGCTTGTTGAATTCTCTCTTGTGACTTCTTTTTGTGATTTCTCATCCTCTTGTATTTATAATGGAGATTGGTTGCAACTAGCCGTTGGAGTTGACTAGCCGTTTGAGCAATCTTTCCATAATAGCTTGATTCCTTGATTCCAGCCGCTTGATTGCTTCAATCCTGGGATCATGTCAATCTTCTAAATAAGGTAGGTCTTCGTTTGAATTGCAAGATGACTTGGGAATCAACCGAGTCCTGGAAGAGCACATAGTCTTCTGATCTGTACTTCTAGTCTTCTGACTACTCTTCTGGCCTTAGGTCTTCTGATATCAGACGAGTAACACTCTTCTGATCTGGAAATTCTTTGTACTGCTTTTAGGCCATCTTCAATCTGGGACTCCATCAGATAGGTAGGTATACAAGCACCTTAACTTATCTGGTCTTCAAGGATCTTCTAGTCTTCATGTCTTCTACTCTTCTCATCTTGAGGATAGGCATGTAAGCCAGGACTGTGCTGATCAGCTGATATCAATACAGTTTGATCACACAAGACTAGTCTAAGCTGTTCTATACAAGTCAGCTGATCCTATTACATTTATAAACTCTAAGTGTTTTGGCCATCAAAACTATTCTAACATCAAGTGGGGCTTAGGATGAATTTATATCCCAACAATTTCCCCATTTTTTATGAAGCCAAAACTATACTTGATAAGTGCTCTTAATGAATTAAGATAAGAGTTTATATCATGCTAAGACTTGAAGTATCTGATGAAGACAATGAGAGTTTGTCTTGTAAGCAAAAAGAACTAGAACTTGAATATAGATAGAACTTTTACAGATTACAAGTAATAGTTTCTTTAAACTTCTAAGCTAGTCTTCATCAGGTCTTCTGATCTTCAAATTCGGTAGGCAAGGTACAGACGAGCTCGAACTTCTTCCATGTGCTGTACATCTGTAACATTCTCCTCTTCATAGATCTTGTACAAAATCTTCTTGATTTCTATCATGTTGGCTCTTCCTGAATCCAGAAGGGGTGCATCCCATTTGGGTTCTTCAGAAGTTAGGATTCTGCAGTTGTCAAGTCCTTTGGCTGTCTTGACAATTTCTTCCCAGAACTCTGGATCTTCAATGTTCATGAACTGGGAGAATTGAAGAAATTCTTCTTCATAAGAAGGGAGAGGGCCAAATTTCCTTACTATGTGGTGTTGAATTTGCCACTTCTTCTTCAGGGGATACCATCTTGGTAGCTCATCTTGAAGGGCTAAGTAATCCACATAATTGCTGTCAAACACTAGGACACTGTCTTCTTGTGTTTTGTCCTTCATTGCTTTCCTGAGTTTGGCAATTCTTCTTTCAAATTTGGCTTTGACTGCCTTCGCATCATTCAGCTTCTTTTGCTTAAGCACTTGAGCTTCAAGCAATTTCTTTTTCTTCAACTCTAGAGCCTCTTTCTCTTCTGCAGTAGGCTCTGCTGGAGCCGATTTCTTGCTGGTCTGAGCTGACTGAGCTTGCTCATCTGCCTTTCTTTTCCTTGTCATTCTCTTTTTAGGAACTTGTTCTACAGGAGCAGTGATCTGTAGACTCTTGGCAGGAGCTTGAGTGGGTGCTTGAGTATCTTCTAGAGCAATTTCTTTGTCTTTGCCTTGCCTGTTCTTGATTTTGCTCTTTAAACCACCCAAGGTTTTAGTCAAGTCATCTTGTGCTACTACCAGTTCAGCTTGCTGGGCAGTAGACTTCTCTAGAGCCTTCAACATATCTTCCCCCTTTTTGGCTTCAGCAAGTGCAACCGCAAAAGGCTTCATGGAATTCATGATTTCCACTTTTAGAGTTTGTTTCAGTGCCATGGCATTGACCTTGGCAACTTGGGTCAGATGGGTTATGCTGTGCTCTAGAACTTCAGCATGTGAATTGGAGGAGGAGGCAGCTTCAAATCTAGTTGTAAGAGCTTCCAACTTGGCTGCTGTCTCCTTCAGCTGAGTCTGCAATTTCTCATTCTCCTCTGCAGCTGCCTTAAGAAGGGCTTGACCTTCTTTGGCTCTTGCTTCAGCTTCTTCAATTCTGGATGTGTAGGTGGTCTCCATGCGGTGCATCTCATCAGTGTAAAGATCAGCAAACCTTTTGGAGGTGTCAGCTGACAACTTCTGATAGGTACTCAAGTATTCTCCTATCTGCTGATGAAGTGCTTCACCAAACTTGTCTTCAACGTCAAGAATCTGGTCATGAAGCCGAGTCTTCTGTTCCCTTGCAGCTTTCTCAACATATCTTCCTAGCTGCAGGCCTAAACCTTTCTCAAAGTGCAAGTCTATTGCAGCTTTGACCTGGGAGCAGATGTCTGCTGTATGGTCAACAGATGGGGTAGAAGTAGAGGGTGTACCTTGAGGCTTTGGATGAACAATTAATGCTTTGCCTCTTTCTTCGGCTGATAGGTACTCCTCATTGAGGTAGCAGGTAGTGGCCTTAGTCAGATGGGTCATGATTCGTCTGTCTGCATCCTCTTGATTGTCAATGAAGTGAGTCAGATCGTCTGAAGGTTTGAAGTGAGCTGGTACTCTGACTACTTCTCTTTCAATCTCTTCTTTGTCAGCTGGTGCAGCTGAGTCTTCAGCAGGGGCAGCTGAGTCTTCCACCAAGGCTGGTGCAGCTGATTCCTTCATCTTTGCTTGTTCAGCTGTCTGCTGATCCGATGAACCTACTGGGATAGGGACATCAGCAGTGGAGACTCCTAGGATCCGGTTGCAGACTGCAGTTAGTGCCTCATCTGATAACAGCTGAGCAAAGGATTGAACTTGAGCAACTTCCTTTGCTCCATCTCCCAGTCGAGGAAGTTTTCCTTTCCTCCCATTCCTTCCATGACCTCAAGAAGGTCATCTACATCATCTCTTCTGAGATCAATCCAAGTGCATACCCTAAGCACTTGCTCAAACTGGATTGAAGTCTCATCAACTCCAGGGATGGTGGTCTTGAGCAGGTTGGCTATCTTCATCCTCATTATCTTTTCTGTTTAGCACATGGGGTAGTGCACCATTCTGAACTGAGGTTGAGAAGGACCAGGTTGAACCAGGTCTTCTGGTGCCAAGTCTTCTGGAGCAGAAGGGACAATGATGGTAGGGGTTTGGGTAGTTGGGGCATTTTCCTCTGCTGTGTGTGTATCAGCAGGGATTTGGGAAGTGATTTCTTCTTGTTGGGTAGGAGGTTGGGATTGATCTTCAGTAATTTGTTCATCAGCAGGGTTATGGGTCTGCTGGTCTGGTTCAGTTTCTTCTTGAAGATCAGTAGGTGTTTGAGCTTGATGATCTTGGACATTTGCTGTTTGAATATCAGCAAGGATTGTGGATATAATCTGAGTTTGATCATCAGCAGGTTGTGTGGAGGTGGTCTGAGGTTGGTTGTCTGCTGTTTGAACATCAGCAGGGTTAGGCTGGGCTTGTTCCTCTGCTGTGTGAGTATCAGCAGGGATTTGGGCATCAGTGTGTGAGGGTTCAGATGGGTTGGTATCATCAGAAGGGTTGAAGGATGAAATAGGGGCTATGCTCATTGGAGTAGGGAGCCGGGATTTCTTGGCTTTCTTTGTGAAAGAAGAAGTGTTCTTCTTTCTCTTCTGACCCTTTGATAGTTTAGAAGGTGTGAAAGTGAGAGAGGGGTTAGAAGTACCTGCCTTTTTCAAAGGAGAGGCAGTGGGAGTGACATCTGAATCAGATGGGGAGATGAGCCCTGATCTGATCAGATATCTTCTTTGTGCTAAGGTCTGATTGTCATCATCATCCTCTTCAGCAACCTTCTTTTGAGCCTCTTCTTTCGATGGCTCCTCTTCTTCTTCAGCAGCAGAGTTATGAGTGGACTCTTCTGCCTTTTCAATAACATCTTTGGAAGATGCTTCAGCTAACAACTTCTTCCTCTCTTCTTTCAACCTTGCTGCCTCAGCAAGAGCGTCCTTCCTTAAATAATATTTGGAGATGTGGAAGGTCTTGTGAGGTCCCATCTTGTACTTTCTTGGGAGTACTTCTGGAAGGATGATACTCAGCTTGTTGACAAAGCTGACAGTTGAGGTTACCTTCCATTCTCTTGATTGAAGGTCCAAAGTCACCTTCTTGGCTTCAAGAGCAATTCTGTCCAAGAAAAGCCCTTGCCAGTCTCCATCAATCTGATCCCAGATTGCAGCCATAACTCTAACCTTTAGAGTAGTAACAGCATCATGACTGAATGTGTTACCTAGCAACATCTTGCCTGCTATATCCATTAGGGTTTGGAACTTAGGTTCTAGTTGGGATTTCTTGAGTCCAGAGGCATCAGCAGCCTTGATTCTCCCATCAGTGAACATCTCCATGTACTCTTTCTCCTTATTCATGATGTAGGTGGAGATATTGATCTTCCCCCTTGACAAACCAAATAGTTCCTGAAGGATTTCCCTTGTTACCTTGACCCTGTGTCCACCCATGACACTTTCAACATAAGATCCCTTCATCACAGCGTTTGCATAGAAAGCCAGCACATCTTGTTCATAAACGTTGGTGGGTGCTGCTTCCAGAAAATCTCGAAGGTTGAGGTTGATGCAACGGAGAAGGATTTCCTTGTTTGCAGCTGTGTGTTTGCCTTTGAAAAACAGAGCATTCTCTGTGAACATCTTTCCTTCCTTGGACCACTTTGCAGCATCCAAGGTGCCAGTGCTCTTGGTCTTCTCGTCGGAAATTTCAATGATTGCCATAGTAGAGTTTAAGTGTTTAGGTTTTGAGAGCTTGAAAGAAATTTGCAGAACGAGAGAGTATTGAGAGCAATAGGGTATTGTGAGCGAAAGGGTTTGGAAGAGTTTTAAGGGTGTGTATATATACTCCAATAATTCTTGATCTAACGGTCAGATTTGGGTTTAATTGTGGAGTAGAGCCCAAGATTTTCCCTCTTTGATTTCGGGCCTTCCTTTAAATTTGCCGGCTGCATTTGCCATGTGGCAACAGTTGATTTGCTGGCAATTTGGTAATTGAGTATTAATGACATCATTACCAAAAATAGCCGTTGTGACTAATTTTGTGGCAAGAATTGATCATCAAGGCCGTTTTTTATAAGTGAATTGCATTCCTTATATAGGCCAATTTGTTTAATTACATTCAGGAATAAATCTAGAATGAATTACATGATCAAAGATAGTCATTAAACTCAAAAATCAAGTGATCTGATCAGCAGAGTGAAGTCTTCTGATTTCCTGAAAAGGTCTGCTGATTTCTCTTGGAAGTCTTCTGGTCAGCTGAGTTGGTCTTCTGATCAGCTGAGTGGAGGATTGAGATTTGCTGAGTAAATCTTCTGTGCTTTGAAGGTCCAACTTGGCTTGATGGATCCTTCATTGTTGCTGTGATGATCCAACCTGGATGATGGATCTTCCAGCTTTATTGTGAGTGGTGATCCAACCTGGTTTGATGGATCTTCCAGCTCTATCTCTGAATCAAGTAGGACCATCAAATCAATATGTATATCAGCCTGGATGGTATCCCACTGGTTCAGGTTGCCCTTACCATCTGATGTTCCTCATCATCAGATGGGTTGTAGCATCAAATGTGTCCTAATTGAATCTCTTCGCTACTCTTGAAAGAGAAGGAAGATTGGAAGAGGCTTCAATGGAGTCGAAGAGAGGGCCATGGACTCAGCCTTCATGTTCTGTTTAGACACAATAGCTTTTGATAACAAACTCTCCATGTAGAACTTCCCCCTGGAGAAGAAGCTCTGCTTGTTTGCTACTCTGTCCTCTGCATCTCTCTTTCCTCTAGTTTTCAATAAGGACTTCTCTCTTTCCTCTAGTTTTCATAGACATACTTATGTTGGTTAAACCAAGTATGCTGATCTGCATCATCTTCATCTTCTGGACAAATCTTCATCTCCTTCACCCAAGACTTTGGTTGAAGAATGATCTCCATTCCATCTTTTCTTTCAATCTTCTCCATACCTGAAACAAAAATTGTAGTTGGTGATTTGTATTCTTAGGTGTTCTCATAACTTCCTCCTTTTATAGGGGTAGAAATGAGGTAGTGGAGTGAAAGATGACAAAACTATAGAGTTGATAGGTCTGTATTTCTGAAAAGTTACTTCTTAAGATCAACAATGAGATTCTTGATCTAAGGGTTCACATTTAAAGATATTCAGACTTTATCTTATGGAATGCAGAATTTATAAATTTTGAGCAAGAGTTATTTGAAATCCGTACTGTGCATGCATACTGTTGAGTCGGTGGTGTATTAATCCAACCAAGTATAACTCAATAGTACACTGTATTTATGTATATAAATAAAGTATTTTATGAAGAATAGTTTATTATTATACATAGTATACATTGCTGGGAATAAAGAGATCAAATAACTTTGTTCAAGTCTGCTGTATATATATATGATATGATATGCAATGCAGATTTTAGAGTATTTCATCAAGGATTCTTAAGGTATCATTGATTCCCCCTTGATTAGATGACTCTAAGTTTTCCCTCAGCTTTATTTGTCTTCATTGGGAAAGAACTTACCTGAAGATGAGGGTGTCTATTCACCTCATCTGATCCTCCTAGTCTGCTGCACTTGGGTCAGCTGAGGTTTTCAGCTGATCTTTCCTTCTTCATGTGCTTGGGTCCAGGAGTCCTAAGCTGTAACATAGGGTTTTGAACCTTTCTTCAGCTAGGGGCTTAGTCAAGATGTCTGCTCTTTGGATATCTGTGTGAATTTTCTCCATCTTGATGTCCTTCTTTTCAAGGTGGTCTCTTATGAAGTGGTGTCGAATGTCGACATGCTTGCACCTTGTGTGGAGGACTGGATTTTGAGTGATGGCAATGGCACTGCTGCTATCACAATAAATAGGGACTTCTCTTGCCTCTACATTGTAATCCTTGAGTTGTTGAACTAGCCAGAGCAGCTGACTACAACAACTACCAGCTGCCATGTATTCTGCTTCAGTGGTGGAGGTTGCAACTGAGGTTTGCTTCTTAGAGAACCATGATATCAGCTTGTTGCCTAGAAATTGACAGGTTCCAGATGTGGATTTCCTATCAATTCTACATCCTCCATAGTCTGAGTCAGAATAGCCACTCAATTCTAGATTGTCATCAGCAGGGTACCATAGTCCTAGGTTGACTGTTCCATTTAGGTACTTGAGAATCTTCCTTGCTGCTTCTAGATGACTTTGCTTTGGGTTTGCTTGAAACCTAGCACATACTCCTACAGCAAATGTTATGTCTGGTCTGCTAGCTGTAAGATATAGTAGAGATCCAATCAGTGCTCTATATTCAGCTTGATCAACTGCCTTTCCAGACTCATCTGGTTCCATTTTGAAAGATGTCATCATTGGAATCCTTGCAGTCTTGCTTTGTAGGGCTTTGAATCTTTCTAATAGGCTCTTGGTATACTTGGACTGGTTGATGAAGATCCCTTCTGAACTCTGCTTGACTTGAAGTCCTAGAAAATAATTCATCTCACCCATCATGCTCATTTCAAACTTTCCTTGCATAAGTTCAGAGAACTTCTTGCACATCTCTTGATTGGGTGATCCAAATATAATATCATCTACATATATTTGCACCATTAGGATGTCTTCTCCTTCTTGTATTCTGAAAAGAGTTCTATCCACTTTGCCTTTTGTATATCCATTGTCAAGTAGGAATTGTGACAATGTGTCATACCAAGCTCTAGGGGCTTGTTTTAGACCATAGAGAGCCTTTTTCAGTCGATATACTTGATCACCTTTTTCAAAACCTGGAGGCTGCTCTACATATACTTCTTCTACCAGAATACCATTTAGAAAAACACTCTTGACATCCATTTGATATACCTTGAAGCCCATATATGATGCATAAGCTAGAAACAGTCGTATGGCTTCTAATCTGGCTACTGGAGCAAAGGTTTCATCATAGTCAATCCCTTCAGATTGAGAGTATCCTTTTGCAACTAGCCTAGCCTTATTTCTAGTTATCACATCATTTTCGTCCTTCTTGTTCTTGAATACCCACTTTGTTCCTACTACATTGTGGTTTTCAGGACGATCTACCAATTCCCAGACTTCATTTCTTTCGAATTGGTTTAGTTCTTCTTGCATAGCAGTGATCCAATTGCTATCTGTCATTGCTTCTTCTATATCAGCTGGTTCAATGTTGGATAGGAAAGCACACCAGCAGAACATAGATGATTGTGAGTTCTGATTCAGTTGTCTTCTTGTCTTGACACCTGAGTCAGCTCCTCCTAAGATGAGGTTTGATGGATGGTCGTTTCTCCATGTATGCCTCACAGGAGTATCTGCATTGGATGAGCTTGGATTCTCATCTGATCTAGTGCCATCAGGAGGGTTGACTTGATAAGGTCGATCATCATCTGTATCTTGAGTGTCAAAGAGATCATTCTCCCTGGCATTTGGGATTGGTGCATCTTGATTCTGGTCAGCTTCTCCTGCTTGAGTTTGAGATCTAGTGACAGGTCTATGAGGCTTATCCTCCTCTGGTTCTTCAGGGAAAGGTTCATTGACTTCAATGAACTCATCTGGTTTGGACTTGATCACTAGATGTCTCATCTGATCTGCAGCTGAGTTTGTTTCTACTGCATTCTTTTCACAAGATTCATCAAAAACAACATGAGGTGTTTCTTCCACAAGAAGGGTTCGTTTGTTGAGTACTCTAAATGCTTTGCTAGTTGAGGAGTATCCTAAAAATATCCCCTCATCTGCTTTGGCATCAAAAGCATTCAACTTACTCTTCCCATTGTTGTGAATGAAACACTTACAACCAAATATATGAAAGTAAGATACTCTAGGTTTTCTTCCTTTCCACAGTTCATATGGGGTTTTCTCATGTATTTTATGAATACCTGACCTGTTTTGAGTGTGACAAGCTGTGTTTATGGCTTCTGCCCATAGCTTCTTGGGAGTGGAGAATTCAGCAAGGAGTGTTCTGGCAGCTTCTTTGAGTGTTCTGACTCTTCTTTCAGCTACACCATTCTGTTGTGGTGTTCTTGCTGCACTTGTCTCATGCTGAATACCATTAGAAGTACAATAGGCAATAATATAAGAGTTAATGAATTCAGTGCCTTTGTCACTTCTAATTTTCACAATTGGTTCTCCTTTCTCTACTTGGATCCTCTTCAATAGTTCAGGGAGCTTCTGCTGTGTTTCACTCTTCTTGTATAACAAGATAACCCAAGTAAACTTGGAATAATCATCTACAACAATAAGAGTGTACTTCCTCCCTGTTAGAGTGGTTGGAGTGATTGGTCCAAAGAGATCCATGTGAAGCAGTTCAAGAACTCTGCTGGTTGATGCTGTCTTCTTGGTCTTGAAGGAGACCTTTGTTTGCTTTCCTTGTTGACATGCATCACACACCTGATCTTTACAGTAGAGTTCATTAGGCAGACCATCAACTAAGGATTCCCTTGCTAACTTGTTCATAGTCTTAAAGTTCAGATGACTAAGACGTTTGTGCCATAGCCAGCTGACATCTTTAGGGCTCTTCACAAGCAGACATGTATCCTTAGGACAGCTGTTCCAATTTGCAAGATACATACTTCCCTTTCTAGATCCTGTTAGAAGGTTTTGTTTTGTTCTCTTATCACTTATGAGACACTCATCTTTAGAGAATTTGACTGAGTAACCAGTGTCACAAAAGTGAGAAACATATAATAAATTAAACTTAAGACCTTCTACATATGATACATCATGTACCTCAATGTCACCATTTTTAAGGGTGCCATATCCTTTTGTGTTACCATGCGCGTTATCACCAAAGAAGACTTTTGGACCTTTCTTTTCTATGTAGTTGGTCAGCAGGGCTTTGGTTCCTGTCATGTGAGTTGAGCATCCACTATCTATGTACCAAGTTTCTCCTGCTAGACCTCCTCTTCTGTATAGGTCCCTCCTTTCCTCATTTTCACCTATGGCCATCATAGCTAGGTCATCTGAATCATCTGAGAAGATTTGGCAGTCTGGTGATGTAGGGAGTTCATCACTTTGATATTCAGATTCTTCAGTCACCATAGCTTTCTTGTCTGAAGTTCTTCTTGGCCTTCTTTCTTCTTTGTCATCCAAATCCAGCTCAGGACATTCATAGACATAGTGTCCTGGTTTGCGACAGTTGAAGCATGATCCAGGTTTCTGATTTGAGTTGCCTTTCCTTGGAGGAGTGGCATCTCTTCTTCTAGATCCTCGGCTGTCAGATGACTCCACATCCTTTCTAGGATGTCTTTCTGGTGTTCTTTCTCTGGAACCTCTGGAGGGTGAACTTGCTCTTCTATCTTTGTAGTTTCTATAGAATTTTCTATATTTGCTGTTGAGAGTGTTCATCCTTTCGAATCTCTTGATCATAAGAGCCATTTGTTCCTTCAGAATCATGTCTGATCCTTCACAGTCTTCTGTTTTCAGAGAGGCCTTGCCAGATGAGGTACTTGCAGCTTTTGTATTGGCTGCCTTGAAGGCTACAGTCTTGGAGGTAGATGGGGCTGCAGTTGACTCATCACTTCCTGAGTTTTCTTCTCTGTCAAGGTCATATTCATGAGCTTTTAGGTTCTGAAATAGAGTTTGAGTAGACCACTTCTTGATATCTTGAGTATCTTTGATGATGGTCTTCTTGAGTTTCCATCTCTTGGGTAAAGAGTCCAAGATCTTCAAGTTTTTCTCTCTATTTGTATACTTCTTGCCTAGAGATTCAATCTCATTTATGATCTTTGTACATCTATTGTCCAGCTGATCAATAGTTTCTCCTGGATGCATCTTGAGGTGTTCAAACTTCTTGACTGCTGTCGACAATTTGCTTTCCTTGATCAGCTCAGTTCCTTCACAGAGGAGTGCCAATGCCTCCCACATCTCTCTGGCTGACTCACAGTGGATGACCTTTGCAATGTACTCATTTGGAAGAGTTTGCATTATGTAATCTTGAGCAATGCTATCAAGGTTTGATTGCTTCATCTCTTCTGATGTGAGATCCCTCATGGGCTTGGGAACCAGTTCTCCAACTGGGACTTCTGGATCACCATTTGCAGTGTTGACTGTCATGATGGTGATTGGGCCTTCAGTGATTACTGACCACATCTTGTAGTGGACTGATGTGAGATTCTTCCTCATCCTGATCTTCCAGTAATCATAATCATCAACTGAAAACTTAGGCAACTTACGCATGTTAGCACTCATGCTGTATGAGTTTTCAAAAATAAGTTTTCCAAAAAGATCTGTTCAAGAGGACTACAGAAAGACTCCCTCAAGTCTTCTGATAATCTAGAGACAGTAGTCCGTTAGAACCACTGCTCTGATACCACTTGTTGGTCCCTGAACGAGTAGTGAATGGGTTTAAAGTCTAGAGGGGAGAGGTGAATAGACTTTAAAACTTTTTCAAACAGAGTTGGGAACCTCTTCTGATTGCTATGTCAACTGGACTGCAAGTCTGCTGGTCCAGATGACTATAGTGATCTGACTGAGGAGGTTATATGCGGAATTATGGTGGCCCTGGTTTAGACTCGTTCTTGTAACTTGTTTTACTTAATGAAAATACTCAGCTGATGCTGGTTTGAAAGTTATGGCCTTGTTTTGAAGAGTGTTGAAATCACAGTATGCACTATATAATAATGAATGTAAAGGCAGAAATGTAAAGTGCAGAAAGTAAATAACACCGGATTTATAGTGGTTCGGATATACGTTCCTACGTCCACTCTCACGTCCTAACGTGATGTTTAATCCCTTTAATTTCCACAAATTACAAGGGTCTTGACCTTTATAGTCCCAAGGTTAGGACTTTGAGATCTGAGCCGTCCTAACAGCTACGGTCTCCACAAGTGATTGTAAGCACTTGCACTTTAAGGGGTTTCAAAAACTTTAACCTTTCGGTGAGGGTTTGGGGTTTTTGAGGTGTATCCAACTAATGGTTCAAGCTTATAATTTGCTTAACCACTATGCCTAAAACAATTGATATACAATATGAACAGGTTTCAGGTTCTTAAGGGTTGGATAGAAATCACTTAAGAGTTATAGATAATCTAATGGTTTCTGGCTCTTTTGAGAATTCTTAGAACTGTATGGCTTTAGCTTTGATTGCTTGCTTGGCTTGTTGAATTCTCTCTTGTGACTTCTTTTTGTGATTTCTCATCCTCTTGTATTTATAATGGAGATTGGTTGCAACTAGCCGTTGGAGTTGACTAGCCGTTTGAGCAATCTTTCCATAATAGCTTGATTCCTTGATTCCAGCCGCTTGATTGCTTCAATCCTGGGATCATGTCAATCTTCTAAATAAGGTAGGTCTTCGTTTGAATTGCAAGATGACTTGGGAATCAGCCGAGTCCTGGAAGAGCACATAGTCTTCTGATCTGTACTTCTAGTCTTCTGACTACTCTTCTGGCCTTAGGTCTTCTGTCTTCTGATATCAGACGAGTAACACTCTTCTGATCTGGAAATTCTTTGTACTGCTTTTAGGCCATCTTCAATCTGGGACTCCATCAGATAGGTAGGTATACAAGCACCTTAACTTATCTGGTCTTCAAGGATCTTCTAGTCTTCATGTCTTCTACTCTTCTCATCTTGAGGATAGGCATGTAAGCCAGGACTGTGCTGATCAGCTGATATCAATACAATTTGATCACACAAGACTAGTCTAAGCTGTTCTATACAAGTCAGCTGATCCTATTACATTTATAAACTCTAAGTGTTTTGGCCATCAAAACTATTCTAACATCAAGTGGGGCTTAGGATGAATTTATATCCCAACAGGTGCACTCTCTGCTTGGTCCTGATTCGCGTGTTGCAAGTCACTCGAGCTAAGTCCCTTCATTCCATCTTCCTTAAGCCACCATGGATAGGTACGCTTGACCACACTCGAACCCCCATGAATATCGAAGGATAAAGAGCAATCTTTCTCCACATGAAAGATGCACCCACAAAGGAAGTAGAAGAAGACTAGTTTTTCATACCTGTAGTACACCAACTGAGACCGCCCTCTAACAGTAATGGATGTACCTCGTTTCAATGGAGATCTGATGTCCACTATGACACGGACCCTAAGACATCTTCCGAGCATATTCTCACCGTTCGGGTAGTCCACTTCCAACACCTCTCTGATCAAGAACCGGTCCGTAAACCCACAACCCTGGACATCGATTGAAGCTAAATGTCGTGAATATGGACCCAAAATGGGGCCTTATGAAGAGACAGTTCTAAAGGAATCTCATACCCCCTCAGCTTTACTAGCGGTGAAATGGGGCCATGATCCACAGTTGCTTGTACATGGCCTTATCGCACACTATCTCGTTGCCAAAGGTGAAGGCAAAAAGACCCTCTCTCACTTGCGTTACAATTACTCCATACTTTGTTTTCCATATCCTTCTCATAGCGGTTTCAAGATCAGCTGATCCCATGGGCTTAGGGATGGTGAATCAACCCAGGAGCATGCTACTAGTGGGGACCAACTCTCCTTCGTCAAGTGTTAGGTTGTCACCCTCACCTTCTTTGAGCTCAAAGTTAACCTACATCTTGCTGAACTGGGTCTCCAAAGATGATTCACCGTCGCTCGCCATAGTGATTAGGTTAATGAGCAGAAGTAGGAGAATAACACGTTTAAGTTGTGAAGATAAAAAAAAACACATCGCAACCCAAATATAGCCATACGACTCCACTCTTCCACCAATCGGTGCAAAGACCCTCCCGATGTTGATACCATATGATTATTCTAGGTAAGAGCACCAGAATTTGTAGGGACGCAACTTGGGAAAATAGACTACAAACGCAATCATGTGGCACAATTGATTACATCGCACGCATGAAAGCCCTAATCTCTCTCAAAGATCTAGGAAATTCCCAATCTGATCAACGATGGAAGCTTCCTTCTCAATCTCACCAAGATCTTTAAAGCAATGATTGGAGAGAGCAAATCTATTTCCCAAGATCATGCCCTGGCTTACCCGTGGTTGTATCGTCGTGTTCCAAGGAAAATTGCACCAAGTGGAGTGTGTATCGCCATGATTGTAAAAGTCGGACATCAGTAGTCGGGTGTTTTCAGTCGCCTAGCGCCTAGTCGGCGCATAATCGTCGCCTATGGTTTTTATTTTTTTATATTAGTTAATTAAAAAATTATTTATAGGTCAATATATATGCCAAAATGTTCAAATATTATTCTAGGGCCCATTAGATGACCTTTTTTTTAAAGCAAGTCCATTAGATGAATTAATACACTATGTAGTATTCATTACTGAACGGAGTCACACACCTATTTTCCATTTCATAAACCTAATTCAGTAATCAACATTCAACCAATTTAATTTTTGTACACGTCTCCAAAATCCACATCGTCTTATGCGCGGTGGTGGCTAACTATTAGAGCGGCGAGTTGGCGACAAAATCGCAAGTCGTGGTGACCTGCCTAGGAAATCTTTTGTATCAATTTTCTGCGTTCGTCACCGCCTAGACGGAGATTTGGCCGCTTAAACTCCGCCCAACTCCATAGTCAATTTTCTATGTCGATTTACTATAATCGCGGCGGTTGGTGGTAGCCTAGGCTGATTTCTGCAACCATTGTAATCCCTCACACAAGCGCGTGTAATTTTAAAATTTATGTGGAAGACTTTAGGACAATGTATAGTTAATATATATTTACTTTGGGAAACCTAAAGGACATTCACTATTTATTATTTCATAGAACTCATGCCCCATTGAATGTCCGTTATCACACAAGAATTAATGTAACTACATTGAATGGATCCTTTTTTAGGATAATAGAGTTATTAATGTATATTTACTTAAAATGACAAATCAAGCCCTACCTCATGAGTAAAGAAGAATTTCGGTAAAATATTGTTTGGTTCTTTCTCCGTTAATATATACTCCTTTCAGTTGAGTTATACAAGTTGCATTATCTTCATATAACACAATTGGATGATTTTCATTGTCAAGTAAAAACCAGCCATTCTTTCAGATATAATTAATCGTTAATCTTAGTCAAATACATTTTCAACTGGCCTCATGATCTGTATAATTCTATTGTAGAACAATACATAAGAAAAAGTCAATCCTAATTACATTAGAAACATACAAAAGAGTGAAAAGAGTGAAGAAATCCTAACGAATTATGTAAAATATAGGAGTGAAAAATGTGAAGAAAAGTGTGGATAAAATGAAGCATTGAGTGGTTGATATAATAGAAAGGCAAAATAAAATTGTATATAACGTAGAGCAATAAGTTCACAAGTCGAACCAGAGGTTGGGGTGTCATTAAAACCTTTTTTGAGAAAACTCTCATCAGGGATAAAATCCGAAGCGAATGGAAAATGTACACCCCTCTAGACCAAACCAAAATGAGGACGCTAACAAACCAAACTTAAACAGATCGAAAAAAACGAAATCAAAGATTGAACCGCCCAATATCATGGTGGATCAAAGACATCACCCCATCGTCTCGTATACAAGGCGACATGAGGCATCTCATTGGCAAAGGGTGTCGAAGAATCAAATGTGAAGGCCTCTGAAGCGATAACGTTAAACTCATCGATGGCACTATCTGATATTTGATGATGTGAAACATCTGGCCTAGTCGGACGGATTCCTCCAGGCTTCTTCATGATAGAGCAGGCCGACATGTCTAATTGTCGATTCATGGCCAGCTCCAAAGATGCGGCAGACACCCGTTCCTGGGTGTTGTTTGAGGACTCATCCATGAAATCGTTTGAGAAACCTGAGAACGAATTGCTCACCAGGACAGAGCTCCCTGGGACTGAAGCAAGCACAATAGCCGAGTTAGGATTCTCCACCCGAGGAGTGAGATTTGTTGGGTGTGCATGAGTCGAAACTGGGCGTGTTGGGACGACGCATGTCAAAGCTGAACGAGGGCCCGATGGGGCATCCCTACAACGTCGATCCGACCCTGATGGGACCTTTTTTTTTTTTTTTTTTTTTGCACTAGGCAGTCATGTGTCAAATAATCTCACAATGTTTGCAATATTGTGGAAGTCTCTCACAATTCACCTCCACAATCACAGAATGATCATCACATTCCAGCACCAACCGCTTTAGAAGTGGCTGCTTCATATCTACTTCAATTAAGATTTCAAGAGTAAAAATAAGGATGTAGAGTTAAGATTAAAATTTAAAATGAATAGTTAAAATTAAAAGATAAAAGTCAAAATCAATGAGAATTGAGAATTAAGAGATTTAGAGAAGAGGTTGAAATAGAAATATGAGATTTGATATGTAAACCACATTTGCAAATATATGATATTTATATTTAGATTAGATGTATATATTATTTTGAAAATTGAATCTTGTTAATTCTATTCCATACTATTGGCCATTGGATGATTTATATACATCCCATCCAATTGAATGGACCAACGGCATGGCAGATGAAAGTTCTTTCATTTCTCCCACATCAAAAGTAAACGAACCGGTGACCTATTAACCTTAATCCAAACCCCCTATCCCCACCCCACCCCACCCCACCTCCATAAAATTAAAAAAGAAGGAGAGAGAGTAAACGAGGGCAATTTATTTATTCTTAGAATTATTTTGAAGTAGTTATATGAATATATGAAGCCTCCAAGATTGATGTGACTGCATGCCCTGAGCATCCCCCTTCATGAATTTTTCTAATTATTTTAGCTGCCACGCCTATTTAAAAAGAGAATAAAAATTAATTTACAAAATTTATAGGAATCAATTGATGATATTTGGGCACGACTAACATTCTTTATGCACACCTGCTTACTCATCTAAAGACATAGTTATCCCTTTGCCCTAGTTCTGATTTTCACAAACTACCTACTTTTAATTTCAACTACACAGTACAATCATATTTCCCATTTTTTCGTATACACAATACATAATATATTAGTAAAACAAAATCCACTTACAATTAATTTTGTGCATGTAAGAACGAAACGAATCTAAATTCTAAACCCATATATTGCCCATTTACCTACTAATTAACCTATGTCCATTTTATTTTAATTAATCAATGAATTTTGTAATTAAATGGTGCATATATATAACCTAATTTCGAGGAATATTTGGACAAAAAAAAGGATTAGAAAATTAGTGTGTGTGTTGGCAGTACTTGAGAGCAAGGTGCATAGAAGGAAATAAGCCTGCCTCCGTTTAGGAACTCTCATAATTATTATCATGCATTTGAACCATCTAACTTTATTATTATGTCTCTCTAAGCTACCACGTCAAAATATTACAATATCATATTGCCCCTATTCAATCATCTATATTGCTTCTCTCGACTCCCCTTTTTTTTTTTTCCCTATCCACGTCATTTCGTAATCAAATAATATAACAAAAATATTTGTTTTCTTTTATTACTCACTCTATTCCAGATCAGATTTCACACTTTATTTTTATTTGTTCCACGTTTGTTTAACGCTAAAAAAAGAAAAAATTTCTCACAACGCTTACCTTTAAAATTCTCACGTGTTCATCATTCATATCATTATATTTACTTACACAATACATTTGTTTTATCACTTTAATAAAATTAAAAGGGCCTCAATACCATTATTTTATTACTTTTTCTTAATTTTCGTGTTCACATTCTAATTTTTAATTTATATATCATCAAAACTTAAAATTACCTTTAAAAAACAGATTCTTTCACTCCTTGTGCCATAAAAATTCATGTCGTCTCCATTTTACCGGTCAACCATAATTATTAAAAGGACATACTTGATCAAATTTTATTTTTGTTGACTAAAAAGAGTCAAAACTAGGTGTTATTAAAAAAAAAAAAAACTTTTACTATATATTGGCTTATAAGCCGGAGTTCAATAAATATTTGCATAAACCAAAAGAAAAAAAAATTAAAACTTGAAATTAAACAAATTTCAACATTTGCATGAATTTATCTAAATTAGGTTGTTCAAATTTGGAATCATAACTTGGTAGAAATATTGTGTACAGTGAACCTGCAGAAAATGGTGCTCACTAGTGGTACGCCTTTTGAGCAGCAACAAATGATGCTAAAACTTGAATATATGGAGCATAATTTTTGGCACTCTCCAAACCAAAAACATTGCATTAATCCATCAGTTGTCATAATTAAATACGTTGTACAAACAAAATTTCAATGTCTTGTCACACACACATATATATACTACTATTATATACTCGGTATATTCTTTCATTCTATAGAAAGTTATTCATTTTGTCATTTTGAACGTGTTATAAAGTTACCAATTTTTTTATTTTTTTTCTTTTCACAATAAACTCTGCACCTTAAAATGGAAACATTTTTCATAATTATTTCATTCTCACAATATTTACAATTTTACACAAAATGACATTACTTTTGAATTCACGCATTATTTACTAAATTGTCCGTCAATTAATATTCTAGCTATAAATAAATTAGTTTATGTAATGGAAATTAGTTTAATGAAAATGAAATGCGCGTGGGGAGGAAACCAGATTAATGTTGTTGTCTTGAAAAATAACCATCATCTTGCACTCATTATAATGCTTACAATCATTCTTTTTGGTTGCCTCACCCGCATGCCCCTCCCCCCACCCCCCACCTATATACATATATATACACACACTCTCCTGTATCATTAATATCACACACACCATTAATCCCCTTCAATTCTCCCCTCTCATTCTTGATCAACAAATTAATAATAATGGCTGTATCCGGGTTCGAAGGGTTCGAAAAGAGGCTCGAGCTTCACTTCTCCGGCGACGATCCCGCCACCGGAAAGGGCCTCCGCCGCCTGGACTTCTTTTCTCTTGAGAAAGTATTGCATGCGGTGCAGTGCAGCGTGGTCTCGGCCGTAGGGAACAAATACTTCGACTCTTATGTTTTATCTGAGTCAAGTCTATTCGTTTACCCAACCAAAATCATCATCAAGACATGTGGGACCACACAGCTCCTCAAATCCGTCCGTCCGTTAGTGGACCACGCTATTACCATGGGCCTCACTCTCTGCGGGTGTAGGTACACCCGCGGCTCCTTCATTTTCCCCGATGCCCAACCCTACCCTTACACCTCCTTCAAAGACGAAGTCTTGTACCTCGAAGACAATTTACCCAAAAACCTCTCTTGCAAAAAAGCCGCTGTATTGAACTCCAAATCCTCCTACAAGTGGCACGTTTTCACTGCCTGTGACGAAGGCCGCACGCTAGTTATGGAGGACGCGCATGCAGAGGATACCTACACGGTCGAGATTTGCATGACCGGTCTGGACCGGGTTCAAGCCAAGAAATTCTTCCGCCGGTTCAACGACGGTCGAACCGGCGACTCGGCCGGGAAGGACATGACGGAAGTAACGGGGATTCAGGGAATTAACCAAAATGCCCTCATTTGCGACTACGCTTTTGACCCTTGCGGTTATTCCATGAACGGACTTGACGGAAACCGTTACTCCACCGTCCACGTCACGCCGGAGGACGGATTCAGTTACGCCAGCTTCGAGTGCGGCGGTTCGGTTTACAACGACCGGGAGGACTTCTTTCAGGTGTTACAAAAGGTGGTCAAGATTTTCCGGCCGGCGGTGCTCTCCGTGTCGACCACGTGCGCCGCCGGACATGAGCTCTGGAGGGGAGTTGCAAAGGCGATCGAGCCGCTAGGGTTGCGGTTGAGGAGTCGGGCTGCCGATGACTTCCCCGATGCGGGAACCGTCGTTTTTCAATCGTTCGTCGCTCGTCGGAAGTAAGTTGTGGACCGGCTCGAACCGGTGGTGGTGGTGCCTAGATGTTCAAAAGATAGTGGGGTCTTTTTAGGGTTTAGGTGGAATTCTTTTTTTTTTTTTTTTTGTTATTTTTTTTTTAATTTGGGGTGGGGTTAGGAAATATAAAAATTGATTATGCATGCTAATTGATGTCATTGCATGGATGATGATGATCAAATGTGGGGTTGACTTTGTCTAGAAAAGAATTTTTTTTAAAAAAATGTTGGAAAAAATAGTGATAAAAAAGATGATGTGGTAGATGGTATTGGGTTCATCATAATATTGCACCCCACTTATATATATGGCACGCCTATAAAAAAAATTGAGATTTGGATTATATTTATTACATTTAGTAGGGGTGGAAGATCTATGAAAAGTGCTCATATATATGTAATTTTTTTAATTTCCATGTTTATATGAACTTTCTACCATCTCTTTTCAACCTTTTTGGTTTCTTGTCTTTCTTGGCCTTGGTGTATGGTTTAAGAATTTCTATTTCAATTTTTATATCACCAGCTTATATTTCAAAATAATTCACCTACTTTCTTGTACTAATTAAATATAATAAAATTAAAATGAGATTCTAATTAAAAAAAAAAAAAAGAGATTCTTGTTTGATCACTTTTATTTCTCCTCAATCTTTTTTTTTATGTTTTTGTATTACAAACTTATGTTTATTGCGATTTTGTTGCAAAGAAGTAGAATACCTAAAAATGAGGGGAAAAAATATCAAGTTATTGTGCTACAAACATTATGTTTTGTTCTCGAATCCGTTTTGTTCTACTTTTTTGTGGACTACATTATGTTTTACAGGGCACTTCTATCTTAGATCGATATCTATATGGTTTCGATTCGGTTTGTAAAAAGGAATGCTAACGTAGTGACATACGAATTTTAAATGACTTCTCAATTTGATGGGTCGACTCATCCAACTTTGTGGTTGAATTTTCAGTCACTTTATGCTCTAGCAATAACAAAAGCCAATTTTTTCCTTCTAAAAAGTTTCAAAAAAAAGTGTGGATTAAAACTTCGCCTGTTTGAACTTACATTGTCAATATATATATCATATTTTTTAACATCCGTCCCGAAGCTCATGGGGAGCTTTCACCGGGACGGAGGGAGTATATATTAAGCAATAATATTCATTGAAACTTATATATAGTACTTTATGTTAAACATATATTTTTACTATAATATTATGTTAAAACATACTCCCTCTATCCCTGTGAAAACTACCCAACTTTCCTTTTTCGTTTATTCCAATTAAAGATATCCATTTTTTTTTTTTTTGTCAAACTATTCTCTCTCAATTATCACATCACCTCTAAAGGCTCTAATACATCTACTTATTATATCATATTTTTTAACATCCGTCCCCGAAGCTCAGGGGAAGCTTTCACGGGGACGGAGGGAGTATATATTAAACTGTTGGGATATGAATCCTAGACAAGTCCTAAATGATGAAAGATAAGATGAAGTTTTGATAAGCCAAAAGTAGATTGAATATTTTCTAAGTACTGACTGATCTAGTCTAGTTGAGTTGAGTCATCTTGTGCAAAGACCAGTAGAGTTCACATGAGTTCACATAAGTTCATATTAAAAGATAAGTACGTTTTTATAAGTACTTCATATTTGTTTAAGTCTGTTACTGAGCTATTTAAATGTTGTATAGAGCTCATGATGTTTTTTTTATATGTAATAGATTAGATTGATTGTATAGTTTCTAAGTTGACTAAGCTTGTATTATGAAAGCTTAATGTAATGTAATAGTCTTGATAAGTTTAGTATAGTCTATCGTTTGAAGAAAGAAGACAAGTGAAGAATTTTTGAAGGCTACTACTGGAGATCAGAGAAGTTTTTGTTTATTTTTGTTGTTATTTTTCAAGGTGCTAGATACTTGTAAAATTTCTAGTTAGATCATAGACGTATCTGGAGGTATAGTCTTTGAAGATCTAAGTCTTCTTCTTGGGACTCTAAAGACAGGAATTATACACTTGTACTCGATTGGAAGAGTTTAGTGGAAACATCACAACTGGGTTTGTGAGAGTGGATGTAGACAAGTTGTCGAACCACTATAAATCTTTGTGTGTTGTTTACTTTACTGTTTTAATTGTTTAAATTGCTTAACTGTTTAACTGCTACTAAGCTTAACAAGTTGAGTATTCATAAGAACAGAGTTCTCGAATATAGAAGTTGAGTATAAACTTGAATTGGGCTCATTGTTAATTTCGTATTCCGCATATTGTATTCTGATATTTCGATAGAATTTTGAAAAGTCTATTCACCCCCCTCTAGACATTTTCACTAGCTTACTCGTTATTAACTCAACTTTGGGGACCTACAAGTGGTATCAGAGCAGTAGTTTACGAACTGCTGTTTCTTGATAACCGACTTAAGACTTAGGGTGAAGTCTTGTTCCTTGATTGTAGTTGCTTACGTGTTCTTGATCAAATACTCTTGTTATATCTGTTTCGTGCTCCCTGTTCTTGACTTATTTGTTTTTCTTGATCATAACTCTACTTAGCACTTATTTCTTGAAAACATGTCTCTTGAGATCAGCGCTAACAAGTTACCCAAGTTCCAGGTTCAGGACTATGACTACTGGAAGCTGCGAATGGAAGCCATTTTCAGTTCCACGCACGACCTAATGATCTCAGTTATCACAGAAGGACCTATTGTTACTATGGCTCCTAATACTGTTGTTCTTGACCCAAGCAAACCAATTGGTACTCTCGTCAAGAAACCCAGGTCAGATCTAACCTCAGAAGAAATGCGTCAAAATAATTTGGATAGTTTGGCAAAGAATTACATTTTACACACCCTTCCTAACGAGTATCTAGGAAAAGTGTTAAAATGTAAGACTGCCAAAGAGATGTGGGACAGACTAGCTATTCTTTGTGAAGGGACTTCTCTAATCAAAGAGAGCAAACTCTCCACAGCTGTCCAAAGATTTGAATCATTTCAGATGAAATCTGGCGAAACTATCGACCAGCTGGATACTCGTTTTACTAAGATCATGAATGATTTGGAAGTACTTGGTAAATCTTATACTGCTCGTGAGATCAATCTTAGGATTTTGAAGAGTCTTGATAGTCGTTGGAAAATGGTAAAGATGCTTGTTAAGAACACTCAAGACATTGATACGTGGACTGCTGAAACCATGTTTCAAACTCTTAAAGCCCATGAGTTTGATTTAGACGAAGATGAACCACTAGCCAGTAGTGACAGAGAACATGCTGTATCTAAGAACGTTGCCTTTAAGTCTAGCTCTTCTAAGTCTTCTAAGGTAGACAGGTCCAAGTCTAGAACTAAGTCTGCCTCTGTGAAAGATGAGTTAGATACTGATCTTAGTTTGAAGGATCAGATGAGTCTCATGGTTAGAAAGTTTGATAGGCTCAATAAACGCTTCGGAAGATACAAGAAGTTCTATAGGGATCATAGAGCACCTACGTCTAAGAACTCGTCTGAGACCAGACGAGACCGAAACTCTTCCGAAAGGAGAGACGAAGTCTCGAAAGGTAATAGACGAGATAGAGAGTCTGACAATAGGAAGATCCAGCGTTCCGATAGACGTGATAAGCGTAGGGACAAGTCTCCTATTAAAAAGGCTACTAATGATCTCTTGTGCTATAATTGTGAAAAGCCAGGTCACTACATATATGAATGTCCAGACCTGAGCACTGATGATCGTGAAGAACGCAAGGCACGAAGAGAAAGAAGATATAACCGTGGCAAAAAGGCTATGATGGCCAATGATGACTCTGATTCGGATTCAGACGAGTTGCCATCGTCCGTATCTAGCCACTCAACTGATCAAGATCACGACGAAGCATTCATAGTAGATGATGGCCTATGCTGCATGGCTAAAATCGACCAAGAGGTATCATCTGCTACATCTTTTCAATCTTGTGATGATTCAGAAACTGATGAAAGTGACACTGCTAGTAGTGAAGTAGGAAGTAGTCTTCAGCACTCGACTAGTGCAGTCGAAGACGACCTTCTACTTGCTAACCAAGCATTCATTGAAGTCAGTGATGAAAACATTGCATTAAAACAAGAAATCATTGATCTTAAGGAAGCTCAGTCAAAAGTAGATCCTAATATAACAGTCCTAAATAAATGCTTGACTGAAGAGTTGAGTAAACTCAAAGAAAAGTGTGCGTTGACAGACAGGTTATATCAAGACCTACTTAAGACACATGCAACTGAGAGAAATGAATTCAATGTTTTAAAGAACAAGTGCAACAGACTTGAAGAACGTAATAAGTTCTTAGAGACCGAGGTTGTTACACTTGATCTCAAACTTACTGACCTGGTTAATTCTTCAAAGATTAACCTTAAACTGTCAGATAGGTATAGAGATCCAGGTGACAAGACTGGTATAGGTGCTGAGTCATCTAGCTCGTCTACTCGAGTCATTAAGAACCCTACTACTATTAAAGCAAGACTTTTGACAAATGATAAAGGAAAAGGACCAATGTTATACGATATTGGAACCCCTTCTAAAGGTACTGTACCTAAACAAGCTCGAGTTAACATTCCGATTACCAAGGGAGGTAAAAAGAATGGTAACAGCAAGCCTGTTCCATCTAGAACTAATCTTCAAAGGACCACTAATCGTGGACGACCCAACCAGGTCAGATACGAGGACTGGTATCCTGAGGAGACGAGTACTAGACAGGTACAGACTAGACGACAAGAGTCTAGACCTCCATTTATAAGGCAGTCTCAACTCTACTCGTCTAGACCTAGACAGGTAGCTCCAAAATATCGTACACAAGCTGTCCTATATCCTCCACCTCTATCATACGATATTTTAAGTGAGGAAAGACCCAAACGCGTCTATAAACCATATGGACCTAATGCTTTCAAACCCTACTCTAACTATCATAGACAAGTGCCTGCTCAAGTAGAGATTAAGTCGAAAGGCTATCTCCAAAGAGTAGACCCGAACTCGACTGATAGGCCAGAGAAGGACAACAAGGTCTTATTTTGCAACAAATATGGGCGAAAGCTTAAAAGATCGAACTTGTTCAAGACTCCAATGTATATCTGGATTCCTCTGAACATGACTAACCCCCAAGGACCCCAATAAACAAATGGGTACCTAAGTTATTGAATATCATCTATTGCAGGGTCGACTTGACTTATATAAGAAGGGTGGCTCAGTAGGAGAAACCTGGTACATAGATAGTGGTTGTTCGCACCACATGACTGGTACCAAAGCTCTCTTGTCCAGCTACCATGAGCAAGAAGGACCAAAAGTAATATTTGGTGATAGCTCCACTGCTGTCACTAAAGGATTTGGTTACATCCGGAATGGAGACGTTGAGATCCAAGATGTCTCATATGTTGAAGGTTTGAAATATAACTTACTCTCTGTTTCACAGTTTTGTGATCGTGGATACAAAGTGCAGTTCAAGAGCCGCAAATGCGAAGTCATTGACAAAAGGACACACACAGTCCTACTAGTCGGCGTAAGACAAGGTAGTGTGTACATAGTGAACTGGAACAGTTGTCCGAGGGACACCTGTCTACTTACTAAGAATCCTAAAGAGCTTGGGTGGCTCTGGCACAGACGCCTCTGTCATCTAAACTTTAAGGTTCTTAATAAGATAGCCAGAGATTACCTTGTAGAAGGTATTCCCAATGAAGTTTACTACAAGTCACATGTATGCACAGCTTGTCAACAGGGTAAACAGGTTAAAGGTTCATTTAAGTCAATTCCTACTCTCTCAACTAGTAGAGTTCTAGAACTCCTACATATGGATCTTCATGGTCCAATAACTCCTCCAACCTTGAATGGTAGAAGGTACACACTTGTTGTAGTAGACGACTATTCTAAGTTCACTTGGGTAGTATTTCTACACAAGAAGAGTGATACACAAACACTTCTGCCTGAACTGTTGAAGAAGTTACAAGTTGAGAAGAACCAGTCTATTGTCAAAATTCGAAGTGACAAGGGAACTGAGTTCATTAATTGCTATATCAAAGAATTTTGTACTAAACGTGGTATCCAGCACCTTACTAGTGCAGCTAGGACACCACAACAGAACGGTGTAGCAGAAAGAAGGAATCGAACTCTTAAAGAAGCCTGTAGGACCATGTTAGCTGAGTTCAACACGCCTCAAAAGTTTTGGGCTGAAGCTATCAACACTGCATGCCACTCACAAAACAGAAGCGCGATCAATAAAGCTCTAGGCAAGACACCTTATGAGGTTTGGAAAGGTAGAAAACCCAGAGTTTCATATTTCCATATATTTGGCTGTAAGTGTTTCATTCACAACAATGGAAAGAGCAAGTTGAATGCTTTCGATGCTAAAGCAGACGAGGGGATATTTTTAGGATACTCCTCGACTAGCAAAGCATTTAGGGTATTCAACTACTCAACTCTTTGTGTGGAAGAAACACCACATGTGGTTTTCGATGAATCTCAACAGGACTCGTCTGCCGACAAGATCAGTAAGAAGGTAACTGA
Source organism: Galeopsis tetrahit (assembly GCA_963675135.1). Classification (NCBI taxonomy): domain Eukaryota; kingdom Viridiplantae; phylum Streptophyta; class Magnoliopsida; order Lamiales; family Lamiaceae; genus Galeopsis; species Galeopsis tetrahit. Next base: position 51,863,934 of record OY776128.1, on the reverse strand, counting down.
TCTATCGATCGAATCTGACAAAGATTCAGAGATATATGAATCCGTTCAAGCCTACAACCCATTCCTAAAAGCTCTCGATTCTGATGACAAGGAGAAAGTAAGTGCTCAAGGTAAGTCCTCTAGACCAGTTGACATGCCTGCTCTAGTTGACTCATCTACTCCTGGTAAATCTGTTGATGATACAAATGATGTTGACATGCATGATGTTGTACATGATATAGATGATAATAGTATTCCTGTTAAGAATAGGAAAACATGGAAATCTGCGCATGATACTGAAAATATCATTGGTGACTCTACTATTGGTGTAAAGACTAGACGACAACTCTTTGAGTCGCAAGAACAGCCGAGTCCAACTATGTTTTGCTGGTGTTGTTTCCTCTCTGCTATTGAGCCTACCACTGTTAAAGAGGCATTGGCTGATAGTAATTGGATCATCGCTATGCAAGACGAGTTGAACCAGTTTGTTCGAAACGACGTCTGGGAACTTGTCGATAGGCCGAAACATCATAATGTAGTTGGCACTCGATGGATTTTCAAGAATAAGAAAGATGAGAATGATTTAGTCGTTAGAAATAAGGCTAGATTAGTCGCCCAAGGCTACTCACAAGCTGGAGGCATAGACTATGATGAAACATATGCTCCTGTTGCTAGACTAGAAGCCATTAGATTGTTCCTTGCATATGCTGCTCACATGAAGTTTACTGTATATCAAATGGATGTTAAAAGTGCATTTCTTAACGGTATTCTTGCGGAAGAAGTGTATGTTGAACAACCTCCAGGTTTCGAAGTCAAAGGCAACCAGGTGTACAGATTAAAGAAGGCCTTATATGGACTAAAGCAAGCTCCAAGAGCATGGTATGACACTCTATCTCTCTTTCTATTGGAAAATGGTTTTACTAAGGGCAAGGTCGATCGAACCTTGTTCAGAAGACAAGAAGGGAAGGACATTTTACTCGTCCAAATTTACGTAGATGACATCATTTTTGGGTCACCTAACAAAAAGCTGAGTGAAAGTTTTTCAACACTCATGCAAAGTAAATTTGAGATGTCTATGATGGGTGAAATGAACTACTTTCTTGGACTTCAAGTAAAACAAACTCCAGAAGGTATTTTCATAAATCAGGCGAAGTACACTAGAAATCTTCTAGACAAGTACGGGATCAAAACATGTAAGTCCACTGGTGTACCAATGCAACCAACTTACAGAATGGATCCAGATGAGAACGGTAAATGTGCTGACCAATCCTATTATCGTGGCTTAATTGGTTCTTTACTGTATCTAACTGCTAGTAGACCTGACATTGCATTCTCTGTTGGTGTTTGTGCTCGATTCCAAGCCAATCCAAAAGAAAGTCACATGGAAACTACCAAAAGGATCTTGAAATATTTGAAAGGGACCATCAATCGTGGTATATGGTATCCTTCAAATGATGATCTATCCTTAAGTGGGTATTCAGACTCAGACTTTGGAGGCTGTAGAATAGATAGGAAATCTACTTCTGGTTCTTGTCAATTTCTAGGCACAAAACTCATATCTTGGTTTTCTAAAAAGCAGACTAGTGTTGCTACCTCTACTACCGAAGCCGAGTACATGGCAGCTGGTAGCTGTTGTAGTCAACTACTCTGGCTCATGCAACAGTTACGTGATTACAATATACATGAATCAAATGTTCCTATTTTCTGTGATAGTAATAGTGCAATTGCCATTACACAAAATCCTGTTTTACACACACGATGTAAGCATGTTGATGTGAAGCATCATTTCATACGTGATCATGTAGAAAAGAAGGATATTCGCATGGAAAAGATTCATACTGATTTTCAAAGAGCTGATATTTTTACAAAACCATTATCTGAGGCACGATTTCGTGAGTTATGCATTAGTCTAGGGCTAGTTGATTTAGACCCTACTTGCCTATAGCTATGCACTAACCTGTCAGGTACATCAAGAAGAAGAGACAAGATCACTAGACCAAAGCACTCGTCTACTCATACATCAGACAGGTATACAAGGCTAGACTAGATGACCAAACAACCCGATGAGGAAGCTGGTAAAGCTGAGGGTAATACTAAGGGAATAAACATTTAAGGGGGAATCCTTGATTTCTTAAATATCCTTATGTTGACTCTTATGTTTGTTAACAGGTCATCTTGTTCGAAACCTTGATCATTGCTTTAGATTGATATTCATCTTATTTATTTTACTCTACCTGTACCTATGATTACACATTGAAAATGATGAGATAGGTACATACAGTCGTTCGACGATTGAGATAGACAAGCACAGTCGAAGGGGGAACTCGACTGGTGTTCTTAAGGCTACTCGTCCTGTGAAGCTTAAAGGCTACTCGTCTGTTCTAGATAGACTCGAACAGACAAGCTAAGTGTTTCTATTGATTGATAAATGTTAAGTGCTCTGTCAATCGAATCAAGGACATTTTTGTAATTAGATAATACTAGAATTTGATAACCCTAGAATTGGATTTATACACTCCCATTTAATGAGGTGTATACACCCAGTTCGAACTCAACTACATTAGGTCAGATGAGTTCACTCCCCTGTCCTAAATAAGAAGAGTCGGATTTCAAATTTTACAATATCAAATCACATTATATTCTCGATTCCGTAACCGAATCTCAAAGGTCTCGACCGTTGGATCTAATCCTTCAATCGTGGCCGTTGGATCAATTTACAGTTTTAACAAAACTCATCTTCCACACTCACTAGCCTTACTGTTCCATTACTCCCACACGTCTTTCCCACTTTGTTCTTAACTCTTCTACTTGAGACATTTGATTTCGTGCTATTCCTCAAGATAACTGCAACTTCTCGCATTATACTATGTCTAATCGCCCAATTTTCGATCTCAGAAGCAACATGCACGTCACATTCGACCTAGGCCGGTACATTGCCGACAACAAGGTGAATGTAGAACCATCTGTGTTCTTCAAGGGCCAACACACAGCTGAGAATGAAGAGATTTTGACCAAATGCACTAGATGTGGTCTGAAGCCCTATTTGGAAGCCTTCCCTCAAGTCGTATTGGAGGAAGAAGTGCTCGAATTCTATGCCAATGTCACCAGACGAGGTGACAGTCTCGAATCATTTATTGGAGAAGATCGAGTGCAAATCACTCGAGAGGCGTTGTTCAAATTCCTGAAGTTGCCCACTGGATCGATTAATGTGGAGAATTATGGACTAGGGCAAGAGGTTCGATATTTGAGTATCTTTTGTGGAAGGAGGCTAAAACCCAAGCATGATGGAAAATATGCTGCAGTCAAGAAGGGTGATCTTCTTGACAAGTATCGCACATTGTTGGATATTGCCAGCAAGATTCTACTCAGCTCCACTGGTTCGCATGACTCGGTGACTTTTGCCAAAGCAAGGGTCATGGCTGCAATCTATGATGGCATAACGGAAGGAGATTGGTTTAGGTTGATTGCAGATCGAATTATGTACTTCGAGAAGAGCGTCCGAGTAGATGACCACACTCGCAATTGGGTGGTGTCTACAGCTGTTGGATATGGAAACAAATTGAGCATTCTATTCCCTCGTCTACTGCCCAACAAGTCGAGTTGGAGTCAAGGCAAGCCCTTCCATCCACTGAAATTCTACTTGAAGAAGGTGTTTGTAAGGAAACAAGCTGCTGTGAGGCCAGCTGCCCCGAGACGTGTTCAGATTGAAGACTCTGACGTCTTACCCTATGGCGACTCAACTAGTTCTTCAGGAGATGAGTCCGAGGATGAAGAGGCAGAGGCTCCTGCAAAAGCTGAGTCGAGTGGAGATGACTCTGAACAGACTCACTCGGACAAGGAAGCTGACTCTGAAAAGAAGGATGATGAAGAAAAGGAGACTCAAGTTCTTCGACTTGTGAGGATTGGTACTCCACCTCCACCAGAAGAGATGAGTTACCAGGTTGGTACTTCATCTAAATCTTTGTCAATTCCCTCTCTCTCTCTCTCCTCTGTTCGAACCAAGGCGAGATCACACCGATCTAGGCCCCGTCCTTTACCCACAACCTCTCAGGCATTGCCAGCATATCCGCTGAGAGCAAGCCTACCCCAAATCACTCCCAAAAAGGACACAACTGATACTCAGACAGTTGTCACACCTGACCTAACCACATCAAAACCCCTTGAAACCATGGCTTTCACTCCCTCTCCCTCACCAGAATATGGTGAACCCTCCATCCCATCTGCTTCAGACAAAACACCAGTTGCCACTGCAACAGCTGAGTTAGAGACCCCATCTACTCAGGACCCGTCTGAGGTTAGATTTGAATCCCTCGTCTACTATCCTATGTGTCTTCGAGAGAAGAGAGTGCGTGCTCGAGTTTCAAGAAATCTGAAGAAGCAGCTCTCAACTCTTGACTTAGACACAGCTTCTGAACAGTTTGAGAAGCTAGTCCGAGTCTGTACATGGTTCGCTTTGAAGAAGTCGTCTACAAATGATCTTTTTGAAGTTATTCAAGGCAAAGGCGGTATCTCCAATTTCATGGATTGGGAGATGGAACAAAAAGAGACTAGTGGAGTTAAAGATCACTCCGAGCTGTTTCCTCGCAAGGCCTTGGTTAACTTAGTCAAGAAGCTGTTGAACATTCCTGATGGTGTTCTTGAAGATGAATTCTCGTTTGATGTCGGAACCCAGACTGATCTGGTGGAAGAAGAGATCAAGCCTGAAGTAGCTGAGAAGAACGTTCAGACTTCAGAACCTATTTTTGAAATAGAAGATGGTTCAGAAGACGATGCTGAATGTTCTGGAAGTTCAAATTCTTTTCAATTTGGTAAAGAAGATGATGATTTTATGGATGCTGAGATGTTCAATGAAGATGAACTTGTTGAGAAAGTACAAGAGACTCAGTCATCTGCTCAAGTTATTCCTGAAGGATTTTTGGATGAATTGAAGCTCGATCTGAAAGGTGCTGTTCAATCTGCCATAGACGAGTTCTTACACTCAAAGATGAAGGATGTGTTAGTTGAACAGAATCAGTCAATTGTTGACAGTGCCAGAGAATTGATGGTTGGTGAGGTCAACAAGTTGGACTCCACTTTCAGAGAAGAGTTGTTTGCTCAAGTTGAAAGCTTTCTGAAGAAACAAATGGATGTTTCTGAAAAGAAGTCTATTTCGTTTGCTCGTTCACTGGCAGAAGAGTCGAGTAAGATGGAAAGACTCTATAGTGTTAAGATTGCCATTGCTGATGACCAGAGAAGAGAAGCACAAGATCAGTTGGTGCGTTCTCAAGCGATTCTACATGAGTTAACAGCCCAGAACACTCTACTTCAACAGACAGCTACGCACTTCAAAGATGAACTTACTTCAACTTCACAGAAGCTAGAGCTGACTACTGATCGTCTAAACAAGATGGTTGATGAGAAGACGATTCAGACTCAAGTTCAGTTAGCTACTGAAGCTATGAAGGAAGCGGTTAAGGAAGAAATGACTCGCTTTGCTAGTCTTTTCACTCTTAAGGCAGATGAAGCCAAAAAGGGGGAAGAGTCAAGTATTGTTGAGAAATCAGCTGAACCGGAAGCTAAGGAGGCAGCTGAAACTATTCAAGAGCTCAAAAGACCTAAGAGAGGTAAGTTGGTCAAGACTGCTGATCTAGAGAAGAATAGAGCAGAAGAGCTGAAGTTGTTAAAAGGTGAAGAAGCTGCATCTCCAGAAGCTGAGATTCAGACTAGAAGACGAACTAAGAGAAAACTGAATGTTGAAGAAGCTACTGCTACTACAACAGTTGAGAAGAAGCAAAGAATTAATGATGATGAAATTCACTATGCAAGCAAGAAAAAGATTGTCAAGCATATTGAAAGATTGCAGAAGTTAAAAGCTGATGAAGATCTGATGGAAGACAAGTTCATTGATCACTTCATAGATAATGAGCATAGAGCTGAATGGATTGAAGTGAAGAATCAATGGGAACTTGATCATTGGATAATTAGGAAGTTTGGTGATGCTGAAAATCAAGATGAGCTTTATTCACTGTTTGACAGGTTCATGGAAGGTCAACATAGGAAGTTATGGCATCTTATCCTAAGGATATCAGCTGGAGCTAATTTTAATATTCTTGTTCCTGAATTTCCTGATTGGAAATGCCCCATGACAAGTTCAGGTAAAAGGATTGATATGAGTCGTATAAAGAAGTTTGAAGAAGATCTATTAGACAAAGAGAAGATCGTTGATGATGGTCATATTAGTCTGATACATAGAAGGATCCTTGATGCGTTTCATGTTCCAAACCCAGAAGGAGGTAATCTTTCAGACTAGTTGATTTACATTGTTAGTTTTTTTTTATTTGCTCTGATATTTAGTTGTATTTTAATTTTTCACAGTATGTGTAATATCTACTGATCTATTTTGAATGAATGAAAGATAAGAAATATTTTGATGTTAATAGACAAGATAACTACTTAACTAGTCTACTTATGAGAAAAGATTCAAGTAGTTTTGGCTTCATCAAAAAGGGGGAAATTGTTGGGATATGAATCCTAGACAAGTCCTAAATGATGAAAGATAAGATGAAGTTTTGATAAGCCAAAAGTAGATTGAATATTTTCTAAGTACTGACTGATCTAGTCTAGTTGAGTTGAGTCATCTTGTGCAAAGACCAGTAGAGTTCACATGAGTTCACATAAGTTCATATTAAAAGATAAGTACGTTTTTATAAGTACTTCATATTTGTTTAAGTCTGTTACTGAGCTATTTAAATGTTGTATAGAGCTCATGATGTTTTTTTTATATGTAATAGATTAGATTGATTGTATAGTTTCTAAGTTGACTAAGCTTGTATTATGAAAGCTTAATGTAATGTAATAGTCTTGATAAGTTTAGTATAGTCTATCGTTTGAAGAAAGAACACAAGTGAAGAATTTTTGAAGGCTACTACTGGAGATCAGAGAAGTTTTTGTTTGTTTTTGTTGTTATTTTTTAAGGTGCTAGATACTTGTAAAATTTCTAGTTAGATCATAGACGTATCTGGAGGTATAGTCTTTGAAGATCTAAGTCTTCTTCTTGGGACTCTAAAGACAGGAATTATACACTTGTACTCGATTGGAAGAGTTTTGTGGAAACATCACAACTGGGTTTGTGAGAGTGGATGTAGACAAGTTGTCGAACCACTATAAATTTTTGTGTGTTGTTTACTTTACTGTTTTAATTGTTTAAATTGCTTAACTGTTTAACTGCTACTAAGCTTAACAAGTTGAGTATTCATAAGAACAGAGTTCTCGAATATAGAAGTTGAGTATAAACTTGAATTGGGCTCATTGTTAATTTCGTATTCCGCATATTGTATTCTGATATTTCGATAGAATTTTGAAAAGTCTATTCACCCCCCTCTAGACATTTTCACTAGCTTACTCGTTATTAACTCAACTTTGGGGACCTACATAAACAATAATATTCATTGAAATAACAATATCATATTACATTTATTATATTGCATGTAATACTATTTAATACTCCCTCCATCTTTTAATAAGTGTCACTTTGGCATTTTTCAACAAATTAAGATTATAAAGTTTGGTCCATATTACCCTTAATTAATTATAGCTCATTTTGATATAGAAGTTTTGTTTGATAAAGAATGTGGTCAAGAATGTGGCTATTATTCATAAACCAAATTAATTTTGGTATAAACAATGTTTATGGAATTTATTTATGAACAATATATATGGTAAATGAATAAGGGCAAAATAGTTAAAATTAAAGAAAAAAATTCAGAATGACACTTATTTTAAAATTAGTTAAAAAGCCAAAGTGACACTTATTAAAAAAGGGAGGGAGTATTATATAAGCAGCCACATAATAATTATAAAGTTAAATAAGTACTAATAATTGTGATCCGACCCGACTCGAGTTTGGCCCCATAATTTTTTGTTTTCAGTATTTAAGGGATATTGTACCATTCAATATTACGTATAATTAAGTCTTAATTTTTTTCTTTGTGAAGAATTGATAATTTTCAACTGAATAAATAAATTAATAAAGGTCAACGCAAGCATGCCTAAAACAGTAGCTTCAAATCTTTAGCAGGTCAATTACCAGTTTTTTTAATTAATGGGCCAGGTTGTTCAGTTGAACCTTAATTTTTGTTTAAAGGAAAAGAGAAAGAATTTGAAAACATGCATGCTTAGTGGGCTAAGTGTGCTTAGAGATGTAATTAATTTATATACTTCTACTATATAATATAACACACATATTATACGCTCACGTCAATGCATGCCATACATACTAAGAGGATAATTTTATTTTATGTTCATTTGTTTGCTTAGATATATAATACTATATTTTAACACATTAATAATATGCACCACTCACAAGTACTATTTGCATGCATTAATAGTTGTTAAGGAATTAATATAAATGAATCTATTCTACCATCCAAACTTTTAGATGAGATTGATGAAGTTATTTAGAGTTTTAGGGTCACATTCCCATGTTCTGAGTTTAAATATTGCTAAAAATAATTTTACTCATATTAAATTGTTCACTCGATCAGTCCCCTCTCCAAAAAAAATAAGAGTGATAATTCGACATACGAGTGAGGGAAAGTGTCAAAAAATTAATATAAATGAATTGATTTCACAACTCTCCCCAAGTTTAAACTTTAAATTAGATTAATATTTTTTGAAGGCTAACAAACATCATATCACCGATTCAAGGCTAACCTAAACGAATATTCTTCTTCATATCTTAATTTTATCGGAGATTATTAAAGAAATAATGGAAGTTTGACGATAAAACTATTGAATAATTTGAAGTGGTATACGACTTAATTGATTTTAAATATACATACACATCAACATTTTCGTGATAAAAAAATAAAATAAGAATTTAATCGCATGGCCTGCAGCAGCTTAACTCCTACTTAAATAACAAACGCATGCGCATGGAAATTCACTTTGGTTAACAACTCAGGTTGCGTTTGGTTGATTATGAATGGATTTCAAATACTTAGATTTGTGTTAACACACTTTTTAGTTAAAATTGAGAGAGATTTTAAATTCTCACTTTTAATTCCTTTCATTTGAAATGCCTACTCAAATCAAATCCCCTCATCCAAACACAATCTTAGGTTGCGTTTGGATGATGGAATTTCAAATGAAATGATTTAAAAATTGATGGATTTCAAATGGAATGGTTTTAGTTAGGATTTAAAATCCTCTCAATTTTAACTAAAAAGAGGTACTAAATATTTGAAATTCATTCATTTAATCCAAACAGGTGGAGTGGATTTAGATTATGGATTTAAAATTCACACCTAAATCCCTCCATCCAAACACAACCTTAATTAATATTTTATTAGGCCTAAAAACGATTTGTTTCATACCTAAAATGGGCCTATCAAAATTGGACTTATAAAAATGGCCCAACCAGTCTAAGGCTCTAACTTCTAATCCAATTAAAGCTAGAAGAATGGTAATTAATGGCCCAGGCTATATACCCTTCCAGCTTTGTTAAATCTACTCCCTCGATATACACACTCCCCCAAAAATGGCATAGGATAAATGTACTCCCAAATTTATTGTCGACCATATTCGATTAAATATTGTCAAAAAAAATTAAATCGATGGTCGACACTGGTCGGTCGAAAATATGTTTTTAATTTTTATTTTATGTTTTGAAATTTTTGTGATTTTTTTTGTTAGAATTCGAAATTTATGTGATGTTTTTTGTTAGTTTGAAATTTCTGTGATTATTTTGGTTAGGGTTTAAAATTCCTTTGATTTTTTTTTTTTTTTGTTGAAATGTGGTGGTGTTGGCCGCAGGTGGTGTCGGCGATCGGCGACTATGACGGTTGCTAGTAGGGTTAGGGTGTAAAAGTGGAGGGAGTGTATTTATCAGAGTCATTTTAGTATATTTTAGTGTAAGAGTAGTATAAATATTTTACATAATTAATAAATGAGCAGGGGAGTATACTTAACAAAGTTGGAGGGGTGCGCCTAATTAATATGTTCCCATGGTTTGGGAAATATAAAATTAACTGGTCCAAAGCCCATTATACCGGATTGACGATAATTTTATACATTATTATTTTAAAATATATTTAAAACGATATTAAAGAAATTTTGTATATTATTATTTTAAAATATATCTAAATCTTTCTTTAAATGAAATTTAAAGAGAATTGATAGAAAGGGAGAATAGAAAAAATGATTTGTAGAGAACGGGTAGACGCGAGAACAGAAAGAAAGAGAGAAAATTGATGTGAAATTATACTTTGGTCAATAAATTGGTTATGCCATTGAAATTTGACTTCAATAAATTGAATCAAATATTAGGTTAAATATTAAATTAAATAAATTAAATATTGAAATTCAAGTGTATATATATACTCAATTGCATGGGAGAATTTGTCATTGAGAATTAGATATAAATGGAGATTAAAATTTAAGAACACCCTTATAAATTCCAAATTACGAGTATTTCTAAAATAAAAATGTTTTTTTAAACATAACTTAATCTTGTTTGTCCACTCGGAAAAATAATTCTACATACTTAAGCTTGCGCATGTAATTTTTTTCTACACTAAAACATTATTAATGTGAGATTTTCAATATAACGTTTGTTCAGATTGTAAATTTATTCTTTGTTTTACAATAGTCTTTGCAAGAATAATTTAATAGTAGATGGGTTTAAATTTGAAATCTTAAACTGTACGTCATGTCCACATATCCTATAAAATAATCGAATTACAATTATTAATAATAATAATATAATAATCCGCATGCAAGATTCTTAAACCAAGAAAGTTGTGTATCGCAATAAGACAAATTAAAAATATGTGTAAACCCAAGATGACAAAACATATATATGTGCTTTTAGAGACATGAAGATAACAAGTTTTGACAATTGAAATTCTAGGTCCACATTCATCGATTTAGGGTATTCTATCACTTGGTTAAGATTTTTTTGTGGATATACCATTAATTTGAGAAAAAACTTTTATGACTTTTTTAATAGTTTTATGGTGATTCAATAATATTGTTTAGTATATCAAATAATATTATCACTTTCCCCCCAAAAAAAAATATTATCACTTTAAAACTTTGTATACTAAAAAATTCATGTATGTGTGTGAGAATTATATTCAATCACCGTTAATGAGATGATTAGGGTGGTCCACTATATATAGGGATTACAAGTGAGATACACAAGAAAATAGATAAACAAGGAAATAAATATAAACCATAAATAAAAGATTGCTACCTATAATATATTATTCTATAATATTCTCTAATACTACCTATAATATATTATTCTATTATATTCTCTAATACCCCCGGTCAAGCGAAGTTGAGAATGTAAATGAACACGAGTTTAGTACACAACAATCTGAAGCGAATTTGAGACAGAAACTTCGTGAAGACATCCGCAAAACAAAGCACTTTTGTTGTCATACAGCAGGAGAAATAACGAAAAATTTGGAATCACCAAATAGGACATGACAAGGCGCAAAAAAGCGGGAAGCAAATGGATCGAAACACCGAAATCCTTTGAAGGACGAACGATGACTGAAAATTAGGCAAGAAACACTTGCAAGTTTAGTGGAAGCAATTGAATCGAGCACAAACCAAATAGATCGGAGAGGCGAGAAGCCAATGAAGTCGATCATGGGCTCTCTACAGAGACAGGAAAGTAGAAGAAAGAAGATGTAGCGTGAGGCTATAGAGAAAAATAAAGTGTAGGTGAGTGTGACTAACACCATATTAGTAAAAACGGTCATGGAGATAACTTGATCGGCCATGAGAGGGAACGAGGAGACATGCTTGCTCGAAGAAAAAAAATTAGGGGGGACGAGGAGACTTGCTCGCTCAAGAAGAAGAAGAAGGGGGGACGAGGAGACTTGCTCGCTCGAGAAGAAGAAGGGGGACGAGGAATACAAGCTCGTCGGTGGTGGCTAAAAGCGACCAGAAGAGGGAACGAGGGATACCAGCTCGTTCGAGAAGAAGAAGGGGGACGAGGGATACCAGCTCGTCAGTGGCGGCTAAAAGCGGCCGGGAGAGGGAACTAAAAGTGGCGGCTAAACCATAAATAAAAGATTGATACCTATAATATATTATATTATTCCTATAATATATTATTCTATAATATTCTCTAATACTACCTATAATATATTATTCTATTATATTCTCTAATAATGTGAATATGATTTATTGGGATCTGCTTTTAATTTGCACATGCGTTAATTTCTTATTTTTGTGGTGTATATTCAAACATTAAAATTTACAATGAAATATTATTTATTAAATGCTTATTTTTTTGTTAATTAATGAATTAATTTAAGATTTAATCAAAAAAATGAGTGGACATGATAAAAAAAAACATCCACAAATACAATAAAAGAGTTAATGGATCTCATTGTTCCATCTGAACTAGAAATGGTCGTCCCTTCTAAAACCTTATACACCAAACTACAGAACTCCATCATTCAAAATTTCAAAGGGAAAAGATCAAATTTGGCGGGAATTAGGGTTCACGATTTAATTCAGATTTTTCCTGGTACATTTTTACTTTCAAATTCGTAATGGATTATGAAGTAATTGTCAACGTAAGCCACAAGTCTCAGTGTAAGATGGTTTATGTTAATCGTGAGTCTTCATACATCGAATTTTTATTGCGTGTTCTTGATTCCTGGCCTGAATTGAAAAATAATGTTGAAAATATTTTATTTTTTTGGTATGTGGGTAGTATCTTACTATCTCTAATTGCAAATTAGGGGGTGATAATGATTTGAAAAACTTGATTTCAGTGTGCCATATTACGTCTCATAAACTTGTCTATGTTTTTATGTGTCAACACTCGCAGAATCCTCATTTATGTCATTTAAGAGACCCCACTTCAAATGCAGTTATTGTTGATCGTCATTTAATGTCTTCTTCCCAATCTTCTAATAGTGCAGAGAAGTCATTCATTGCTCAACAATCTAATAGGATCCCATTTAAGATTGTTAAGAAAACAAAGACTTTCCAAACCATGTGATTTTAAGGGTAAATCCAATATCCCACCCTATGACTTGTGTCCTACTATACCCAACAAATCATTGCTTTCAAATTTTTTGTCAGGGATAATGAATGGTGGCATAGGGCTAGAATTTAGGGGTGAAGCTGTTGAATTTAGATGTGAACTCATAACATATTCAACTCAAATGGGGTTTAAGTTTAGGTACTTGAGGAATGAACGTAAATAAATACATGTTGTTTGCAACGAGTTGAACAATAGTGATTGTGATTGGTTTATCAAAGTCAAGTCTCAGCATGTTACTGAATATTTTTATAGTTTCAAAAGCCAATTTCATTCATAAATGTGTTGAAAAGTTGATAAATGATGATACCAGGAGAATGAGCCCAAAAATCATGTCCAATTTTGTGATTCAAAATGTTAGGACAGAACCAACTACATGGGGAAAGAAATAATTGATTTGTTGAATGATCATTATGGTTTGAAGATACCCTATTGAAAAGCATGGCGAAAAGTTAAGGCAGCGAGGGATCATATATTTGGTAGTTACGATGAGTTATACGAACAATTATGTTGGTATTGTTCTGCAATTGAACATACAAATCCAGAAAGCGTTGTTCTTCTTGAGCCTAATCCTAAAATAACCGTTTTGAACGTGTGTTTATTTCTTTCAATGCATGCATTGATGGATTTTAGTGTTGTAGGACAATGTTGTTTATAAATGGTACTTCCATGAAGGGTCGTGCTAAGGGTACATTATTATCGACTATTGCAAAAGACGACGACAATGGTAACATATCTAAATTGTGCACTATTATTCTATATTCATATGATCGTAAATGTTGTATAACCTTTTGTACTGAAATTCTTGTAATTCAGGCCCCGAACATTGTGTTTTATCATGAAATATGAATAACATATGAATCAAATTTGTGCTTTGGTATTGCTGTGATAAGCCCCCAGGATATAATTATTATTTTTGAATATTTTAATATTTTTAATGGGTTTTCGTGGGCAATGTGTTCAGTCTACTTTTGAATAATGAAATCAATTTTTATCTTTGGATATCAGTGGTTTCTCAATTTTTTGTATGAATTATGTTGCAGGTTTATTCTCCGTGGCATTTGTTATAGTATCTTCCAAGAATACAAAAGATTGAATTTGATTTCTAGAGAAATGTAGGAATTATATTAAACATTTCAAGCAGATTGTTTATATGATAGACATTGTGGTTTAATGGCTGTCTTCCCAATTATTTTTAAAGAACCTATACTTTTTTTTTTTTTGTTTATTTCACTTGTTAACCAATTTGAAAGGTAAATTTTCAAAGGGATGGAGCAATACACATCGATAAAAAAAAAGGGAGACAATTTTCGAGATTGTGCATACGCTCCCACAATTCGTATTTTTGAAGAGAAAATTGCAATTTTTAAAGAGGTTGGCGGCCGAATTGCTGAACAATGGTTAGAATCTCTTCCATACAATAAGTGGGTTGTTGCTTACTCCCCCCTCCCCCCCCCCCCCTACAAGATAATGTGAAATTACCTCCAATATCGCAGAATCATTTAATTCGTGGATTTTGAATTTTAGGGGCTTACCAATTACTTATATGATAGACTCAATTCAAATTGATATCTTTCTTTATTTGTACGACTTTCTCATTATTCTCAGCAATGGTCTGTTAGACACCTGTAAAAAAGATTATTTTTGTGAATTATAATTTTCTCAAGAATCAGCCGTTGGCTCCTTGAACAGGGGCAAGAAAGTGCAACGTGGACTGATGCATTGTGTCATACTAAGGAACAATAGTGGAACCACCTAACCAGCAAAGGCCATACTTGAAAAGTTGTTCAATGCCTAGGTGGTGATTTTGAAGTAGGATCTACCCCATCCGTTTGGGTTGACCTTAGAACAAAATCTTGTTCATGTTGTCAATGGCGAGTTAGAGGGTTTCAGTGTTCCCATATTGTGGCTGTAATCCGTATTGCTCTTATGTTGAAGAATGCTTTATCACAACCAAGTACATAGAGTGCTACTTGTTGGCCTCCATCCCATCCCAAAAACTGAAAATTTTGAATGTCAAGTTCTACTTCCTGAGACAAAAATTCTCCCCCCAAAATTAAAGTGCACTTCATGTCGTCCCAAAGAGAAAAGGTTACCCTCGTACGGAGAACAAATGAAGAAGAAGTCGACCTTCCGTCAAAGATGTTTTAAAATGGGTAAGCACGATACCTTCTCTTGTTTACTATCAAATGATTCTGGTGTAGACAGTATTGAACTAGATAATATATAGTCGGGTTGAAGATTGATTGTTGTACTTTTCCACATTTTGTAATTCTGGTTTTGATAACCAGTGGGGCAAGTTGTAGGTGTTAATACTACATTGAGAACTATGTTGGATAGTATTGTCTTGAATTTGGTTTATACTTCAATGTTGAACTTCACTGTTGGTTTATTTTACCACATTTTGTTATTGTGTATCCCTTTTTTAGGGGTTAGGATTGTGGAAAGTGATTAATGATTGTACAGTCGGATGAAATCACCTATTTCAATTTTGGTGTTTCATATCTTATTCCACTCTATGGATGATTGGCATGTGTCATATTAAAAAACAATCAACGTCCTATAATATTTGAGGCGACACGTGTTAAAAATTTAGTAGGTGGAATACCAATGGAACACGAAAAGTGGAATAGAAAAATCGAACCGCCATTCAGTTTGCTTCTCCAAAATTTGTTATCAGTCAAACAACTTCAATATCAAAACACAAGTTGTTGGTTTATGTAAGTTTAGAAAATCTGAATTACTTCCTTAATAAAATAGTACTCCGTAATACAATACGACATAGCAAAATACATGACGACCTATCGAACTAAAAATTGTTAGGACAAACTATACTATGCACAACATTAATTAATCTACAATATCCAAATTCTTCAACTTCATTTGGAACATCCACATCCTACATCTTTTTATTGATTAGATCATAAATGAAGAATGTACTAATTGGCTCTCTCATAAACAATTTTTTTTTCTCTTCCGACTTCACTTGGAATAAAGGTTGGGGAATTAAGGAATAGAGCATAAATTCAATTGGGTTAAAAAATATTTGAATGTAGACCAGGTCTTATTCACACCATAACCTTGAAGTATGAGAAATTCAAATTCACTTCGCTCATTATCTATATGAACAATGGGTGTAATAATCAATGTATCATCCAAGCACCTTATATCTCATACTTATATCCCAAAGACCCCTCCCACCTCAACCATGAATTTGCTGTATTGGTGGTTCTATTATATTCCAGGAGTCATCATGGACATTAAAAGTACCAATTTATTTTGCAAAAGTACCTTTTTTGTTTATCTGAAAATGAATTTTACCTCTAACGAAACTCGAAAACTTTGAAACAAAACTCTCAAAAGGAAATTCAGACACACGCCTCCACATGTTCGTTTTGATTGAGTAAACGCTAACCTGGGAACTGAATGAGTAAGTGTGGAAGATCATGATCCTAACCAAGATGTAAGTGTCTTCTGTGGAATCGAAACCCATGAGGAAAATATGCAGATGCCCAGTTTGCCTTTGAATTCCACTCTATAAGTGCATGATGAATTTCTTTTTTCTCCCATGACAATGAGTTCACAATAAACAGACGGTCATTTATCATTGCAATGCGTAACACCCCTCTACAATCTGAAACGATCTCAGTAGGACCATCATACTCATTAACCATTCTTTTGTAGGATAATACATAATTTAGGGTGTAGATAACCCCCTTTGTATAATCGTACCCTATGAAATTAAAATTTTCTTACTTATTTTTTATTTAAACTATTTTCTGACCTTTTTTTCTTTCTTTGTTTTTTTTTTCCTTCCTATTAAGTTACTTTTTTTTTTCTTGAATTAAAATTTTACTTTATTTTAAATGAAAAGTTAAAATTTTAGTACTTTATTTTTATTTTAAATGAATTCCATCCAAGTTTTGATCAACTCATCACTCATGTATCTAACAAAAACTTATGATTTATTTAAAATTTAGTGAATAGGATCAATATAAAGTTCACGATTAATCTTAAAGTAATGATCTAATTTCAAACAAATTTTTGTTTTATATCGATTAAAAAAAGTATTCACTCCGTCCCGAATTTATTTATACATGTACAATAACGCACAAATTAAAAAAATAAATTTAGTGAGGCGTGATGTTAAATAAAGTATGAGTATTTTGAGTAATTTAATGAGATGTAAAATAAATATCGTAATGAAAATTTAATGAAATACTGAGGTAAAATGTGAACTAAAATGATTGTCAATTTTAAAAATAAAATAATATTATGAGAATTTTGATTTTGGGTGTTATTTGCCTATTAAGAGTGTACAAATAATTTAAAACAAATAAAAAAGAAAGATGTGTGCAGATAATCGAAAGAAAAAAATATACTCCCTCCGTCCCATGATTTTATGCACACTTTCCTTAACGGACGTTCCAACATTTTTTGTACACTCCAAAAAAGGAAATAATAATACCAATAATACCCTTCCTTTATTTTACATTTAATCAAATTTCTTTCACTTTAATCAATGAATTACCAATAATACTTCTCTTTTATTTATCTTACACATCACTTTATTTCATTTTCTTAATCTACGTGTCGGTCAAAATGTTGGGACGGGAGAGTAATATTTAATCGGCTGCAAAATGTGGCACAAGTAAAATTCTATGATGATTAGACAGAGTATTCAAGTATGTATCACACTATAATATAAAAATATATATATATGTGAAATTAACATGAAATAAATAGAGTAACTCGTATGGTGACCTCATGCAATTGATTAAATCACTAAAGAAAGAAAAAAAGTTCGTTAAAGTTAAAAAAAAAAAAAAAAAAAATCGCTGAATCAATTTTCATACAATAAAAAGAAGAAAATATTGGCTTATATAATGAAAAATCTCTGTTCATCTTGCTATAACTGAATTTAATATATAGACGAGGGAAGCATGTTCGCCATTGCCTTGTTACTTCTAATTGATTAAGTTTTCCACTACTTTTATGTACAAAATTAAGAAAATTGGTTAAATAATATATATGGCAAGTAATGTGAATGAGACAAATAAAAAATATGGAGTAGTATTCTTTCCGTCCTACTAAAAACTGAACAACTTTCTTTTTTAATCCATCTTTTATTAAAGTTACGCATCCCCTTTTTTAAAATTACTCTTACTCACATTTCATTATATTATTCTTTCTTTTAATCACACTATATGTATTTTTAATACATGTACTTATTTTATCATAGTATTTTTTAACCTCCGTGTCCAAAGCTCTCGGGTAGCTTTCACTGTGATGAAGTGAATAAGATATAAAGTGAAGTGTAAAAATACAAATTTAAAAGATATTTACCAAAAAGAGTATGAGAAGTTTTTAGACAGACATACAAAATTGATAAAATGAAAAGCTTATAAGGCAGGTAAAGGAAATAGCTTTATTTTTGTCAATGTTATTATTATGTTATGATAATACTACCTCAGTTCAAATTTATTATACTCATTTCTTTTGATACGAATTTTAATAAATATTTATTAATTTATATATAAAGTATATATGTTGAAGGTATAATTGAATATTGTGGGGTTCACTTATAAATAAATTAATTATTTATAAATAAGGTTAATTACAATGTGAGTAATTGATGGTTAGAGGATGGAGATAAAATACCTTAAATAATACTTCCTCTATCCATCAAAAGTGTGCTCACTTTTTTTTATATATGTTTTTAAAAAAATTATATTTTAATTATAAAGTATATATTTAATATAATGAGTATAAAATATATTTGGTAGATATTCAATCTTGTTAGTAAAGTAAAAAAAAATATTCAAAAGTTAACTATTTAAATAGAATAAACACGTTTTTTGTAGACGCAAAAATAGAAATGAACACACTTTTGGTGGACGGAGAGAGTATTATTTTTTTTAAAAGGAAAATGACATAAGTAAATTGAAAAAAAAAATGTGAATAATAAAATAGGATGAATCAAGTATTATTAAAGAAATTAAAGGGGAGCAAAAATTTATAAACTACGGTAAAATGACAAAATTTTATTCCCACTTGCAGATAATGAAAGAGATCATGTTTTTCTTTTTTTAAATACTACTCCGTATTCAACATATAACATAAACTTTGATAGAATCTAGTAGTAATATTTTTTTTCATGAGAAATATCTAAAATATATATATATATATTTAAAAAAAGGAGTTGTAATATGTAACATGAATAATTCCCATTTTGCCCGTAAAAAATTTAAAAAAAAAAAAAATCCCCTTTACATTCTTCATTAATTCCATTTCATTTATTGTTTCCTGAGAAAAAGAAAATTAAAATTTCTGAAAGAATAAAAACGAAACTCTTGTTTTTGTTTTTATTTTTGTAGGTTCCATTGATCTTCGATTTCTTGGGGGGCAAAAAGTGCCTTCTCCTTCTGCGGAACCCACAAAGCATACCCTACCCCACCGTCTCCTCCTTCAATCTGAATTTTCTAAAAAGCCATTTCTATTTTTTGATCAAGAAACCCCCAATAAAAGTTGTGCCTTTTGCTTGTTTTAGGGTTGATTCTTCCAATTTATTATATTTTATAGCCTCCAAGCACGAGTCTTCTTCATGTCAACTCAACAATTCTTTTTCATTTCTTGTTGATTGGGTTATTCCTATCTTAATTGGAATTTCTTGTTCAAAAAAATGAATATATGTCAAACGAAGCCCCTTTTCCGCTTGCCATTTAAGAATTAGTATTCAATTCCAAGAAACCGTCTCTGGGGGTTTCGTTTTGTTCTCTTTTTGAGAACCCATTTTATAATTTTCTTGAAACCTCTAGAATGTTGAACTTAGAGAAGCAATTTTGGGCAATAAAATCATTATTATTTTGTGGTAGCCATGCCTAAGTTTCTTTCAGGACTTTTGTCGAGCAGTTGGTGTTGTTGTAAGTGCCTTCCTAAGTGCTTGAATTTCCGTTGTAAAATGGGTTGTATTCACGGGAAATGTTGCAGAAAATATGCGTCATCTTCGGACGGAGATAACAAGGAAGAATTGGGTGGTCCTAATACTACGCATGTTCTCGCGAATACATTCTTAGATGCTGTTGATGTTCCTTCGCACAATCTCAAGCTCTCTTATTCTTTGATTTCTCAGCGTGGTTATTACCCCGAATCCCCTGATAAGGAAAATCAAGATAGTTACTGCATTAGAACAAACATTCAGGGTAACCCAAATGTGCATTTCTTTGGTGTATTTGATGGGCATGGTCTTTGTGGCACACAATGCTCCAATTTCGTTAAGGATAGGCTTGTTGAGATATTGTCGAATGATACTACATTGTTGGATGATCCTATTAAGGCTTATAGTGCTGCTTTCTTGGCTACTAATGAAGAACTTCATAACAATAGTGAGATAGATGATTCCATGAGTGGTACTACAGCTATTACTGCTCTTGTTATTGGTGATAAACTCTATGTTGCTAATGTTGGGGACTCCAGGGCAGTTTTAGCTGTTAAGGAAGGCGATAAAATCGTTGCCCAGGACCTGTCGTACGATCAGACCCCTTTTAGAAAAGATGAATGTGAGAGAGTGAAGACTTGTGGGGCTAGGGTTTTGAGTGTTGATCAAGTGGAAGGGCTTAAAGATCCGAGAATTCAATCGTGGGGAAGTGAGGAGACTGATGGGAGTGATCCCCCGAGGCTGTGGGTGCAAAATGGGATGTATCCTGGGACAGCATTTACGCGAAGTGTTGGTGATAATATGGCAGAGAAAATTGGTGTGGTTGCTGATCCAGAGGTTTCTATGGTGGATCTTACATCTAGTCATCCGTTCTTTGTTGTTGCTAGTGATGGGGTTTTCGAGTTCCTAAAAAGCCAAACCGTAGTGGACATGGTATGCTTTTGTGTCTTAATACTGAGATTTTGTGTATTTGTTGTTGCTTTACTTTCTGATTGTAGATTTGCTATTAGTTGATGTTATTTGAAACCAGTGATTGAAGAAACTCAAGCTAAGTCATATATGTAAATCAACCAACTAAGATTAGCCCTCTTTAGGAAAACCTTTATATAACTTCGAAAGAAGTTTATAATTAATAGACCGACATCTTTCGTAAATATATTATTCTGCAGTGCTTCATATTATGGTGAAAGCAATTAGCGCGCTTGCTGTGAAGGTGTACATATATAGGTAGAGGAGTCTGTTGCTCTGATTTATAGTTCCCATTTTGTGCTCATTCACCTATAGGAAGCCATTCTTGCCATGCCTCGATTGCAATTCGTAGCGCCTGCCGCCTACTCTATGTGTCTTACAGTACCGATAAATGGAGTGTGTTTGATGCAAATGCAGAATAATGGCTTAGGGTATGTTAGATTTTGAAATTTAAGTAAGGTAGGGTTTGATTTTATGTCAAACCAATGTGTTAGAATGTCTGATGTTGTATTATTATAGTATTATTGTTGGTTTTAATTGTAATGATTTGATGATTGTGTAATGATTAATATGTTTTTGTTGAAAATTGTAAAAGTTAGAAAAAAGGTGTAAAAATTGATTAATAAAAGATAAGTGGGAATAAAAAATCCTACTTGCATTAATGAGTCGTTGGAGAGAGTGTAATGGAGAAAAAATGTTATTTGTAGAGTTTGTAGGTATTTGTAGGGGCGTATGTATTGAGTTTTTAAAAATCGAATTATAAATCCCAAAGTAGACGTAGATTTAGATTTTGAAATCTCAAATCCAGTTTTGTAATCCCAAATCAAACATTGCCACTTGTCCCTGCATTAGTCGTAGTAAGTGAAGAGTTGGAACATCTTATCCATTTCATTTGTGAACTATCAACCGATGCATTTACGTTTGCAGTTTTAATATAATGCGATTGAACTTATGATGAATCTTGATTTACTTTTGATGAGTCAGGTTACCTCTTAAATGCATCATGATCCTTTTGCCTCCCCTGATTTTGTTCGTCTTTTTGATGGGTGCAGGTTAACAAATGTGCTGATCCGAGAGATGCTTGTTCTGCCATTGCCAGTGAATCATACAAGTCATGGTTAGAACACGAAAGTCGAACAGACGATATAACGATCATCATTGTACACATTAAAAACTTGAACGATGTATAAACCACCAGGTTCTTACTCTAGTAGAACATGGAGTAATCTCATTCTTAATTAGCAGATTTAGTTTGGGTTAATCTGGGAAGTAGTAGAAATATTTCTGATGATTGATGCACACTTTCAATATGATTAAGTTTCGCAGATATGGTTGCCTGTGGCTCGGTTTTACTATGTGTATTTTTCGTTATTTTGCTCGTGTTCTGCTGCTGCTTTTTGAAATGTGTGTTTGTTGTTGAAGCCTGACTGGGAAATTGATGCTCGAATTCCAGTATTCTGATATATCGAATGGTGGCGATAGATAGGGTTGGGCGTTCGTTCGGTTCGGTTAATTCAGACATCTGTCAAAATACCAATACTGTACAGTATTAAATTTCTTTTGATTTTCTCAAATCAAATCTCTCCATCAATGCCTACATTCATTAATGTTGATATGGTTGTCATTTTTGTTTGGGTGTGTCTATTTAACATTCTTAATTATTTTGTCATTGTTAGTATTATTTTTATATTTAATAAATAATGGTATATGTGGACTAAAAGATTAATATATATACATTTGAGTAGTGATATGAAGTCGGACTTCCATATCGGAACAAAACCCCTTGAACATGAATATCAAACTTGCCTCCCAATTTGTAATAAAATCTACTCAGAATGTATCTTTATAAAAAAAAAATACACTCCAATTAAATTTATCATTTCTTAATTTAATAATAAAGTAATTTTACTTTAAACTTTTCCCTTTCAAACATCTCAAAAAAAAATTAATGCCCTCTATTATCACTTTTAATATTACGATTAAATAATAAATGTTGAAACAAAAATGAGACGGAGGAGACTTTTAATATACACACTTCAGACTTTTTCTTTACATGTCTACATTTTATATAAACTATCAATATTTCTTAAAATCGACATACAAAAAAGAGTGCATGCATATTTCCGAATTAGCACAAATTTTCATCCATTTTAAAGTGTCCATGCCAAAATTTTATTCCATGATGGTCGACCAGACAGAAAGAGACTGAAAAGCCACAAGTTAAATCCAAGCAAACTGTGAAATGGCAATTTGATATTACAACAAAAGGATCACAACATAAGACATCTGTAACTGTGTCCATTTCTTGCCTAAAATATTTATACAAAAAAAGCAACTCCACAATCAAAAATAGATCGACAACTTCTCATCAATCTGATTTTGGACAATATTACACTTCTCCAGCAATTCACTTAATTTATCAGCAACCATAGATCTACTCTTCTTTTCCTTTACAGTAGTAGCTGAATGGTCATAACTTGTCAGTACACCATCCTGAGGTTCCATCTCTTCGTTCTCCATCGAGACGATGTTACCTTCAGAAGCCATAGGCGACCATGTCCGAACATCTTCATGTTTCGTATCATTTGACCCTACTCCAGTAGAGTAACAGCCAGCTTCAACCAATTCATCGAATGATGGCTGTACAATGTAAGGGTGTAAAAATGGAAGCTCAGAATTTATGGTGGCAGAGAAATGCTTCGATAGTAGATATGTTGATGATGCTTCCCCACTATTTAATCTCATTAGCCGCCAACTGAATATCCTTCGGAATATTGAAACCCACATTGGGGTAATGTAATAGGTAGTGTTGCGAAGCTCGAGCAATGTGCATCTTTGAAGCATAATACCCGCCTCATTTTGGGCAGACGCTCGTCTCATCGTCCGACTAGTCTCGGATAAATAGTCAACTAAGCAGTTTTCAAAGCGCGATTTTAGTTTCCCGATATCATCACCAAAACTCAGGCCTGTAGATAACCAAGACAAGTCATCTTCAAATCCAGGAAGCTTGGAATCATTTAATGCTGACATCAGCGACTCGGTTCTTGAAGACGAGCTCCATCCTACGCTCGGTAAGTACCATGTTACGGCTCTGTACTCATCACTCGTCTCCTTGAGCAAGTAGATTTCAGGACAAGGCCAACCGGTGGGGTTTGCATGGGTCGTTTCAGACACTTCTTTCATTAAGCGGTCCAAAGATTCATTGAAAGCTGAAATACAGTGATTAGGTCTAACTCTGTGAGAATCATCCATCTGATCAAGAATCTTGAGAGTAGTATTCAAATAAGACAGAACACGTTCACGTGTTTTTGTTCTGCTGACCACGATCTGTGGTGATGACTCACAAGCCAGCCATTCTAGCCCGTCTCTCAACTGCTCATCGCTAAAAAACCCGTCCATCTCTTTCGTCTTAAGAAAAGTAATGAAAGACGTTATTACCCTTGATTTGTCAATGTTATGGAGCTCTAGAACTCTTGCTATGTTAGATAGATCAGAATCATCATTGCAAGAGATAAGAATGGGTAATCGAGAACCAGAAGGGAGCAACGTAACGAGGTCGTGAAGACGTTTCTTCTGGAGCTCGAGGGGAATATGCTCGGATAAAAGAAACAGAACTGCATTTGCTCCTGGTAGTGACTCATTTGCATCCTTGAGTTTCGTACTTTTGATAACTGATAAACAGCAGGTGTCAACATTGGATTGGGTAGATATCCAGCTTCTCCAAATTGTTAGGCCAGGAGATGATACGAGCAGATCATCAGCACCATCATCGTTAGCAGGTATAAGCTTTGAATGCAACCATGAGAGGGTGGCTTCATTCTGCAGAGTGTCCTCTTGAGAACATAAAACCAACTTCCAACAGAGACATTTGGCATCTGGATTTTTTTCAACAAGTTTAGTGGCAATCACCTCTGAAGGATTCAGCACCGAATACGATCTTTCTTGAACTTCATGTCTCTGACTCATGATGTGATCAATGTTGAATGTTCCGAAACTGCTTGGTTGCTTTAGAAGAAGGAACAGAAAACAGAACTCCTCGTAAAATGTCACAAATATTTGAAGTGTGAAGTAAAAGAAGTAGAAGCTATAATAACATATCAGGTAACTATATATATATCTGTACATATGTGAGTATGCATGTGTATTTATGTATATATAGATAACAAAGCTAGTGAAAAGTACACCTAAAGCACCTAAAATAACAAGAAAAAGGCTTTACAGAATACTCACTTCTTCAAGCTGCCACATTGGCGGGCCCAGTGAAAGGAAATTCAATGCAGCATTTGCCGTGAACTGTTTGCGCTCGCGCAATATCCTTTTCTTTGTAGTACGGCGCTTCCATATCCTGAAACATAAATCAGTAAATATCCAATATAAAATCACCATAAACAGCCAAAAATACACACAATATACAACCTCAGTATCAACTTAAGTTTGGCTTCAAAAACTTCCATGTCATAATTATTTGTTGCCACTTCATCAGGCATATCTTCTTCCACAATTTCCTCCAGTTCTTCATCTCCTAACTCTTCACTGAGCATAGGCTGTGGACTTGGAGTATAATCAACAGAACCAAGAGGCTGAACGGGATATCGGTCTTCTTTTTCCTCAGCAGTCGTCTGTGTGACTGCAGTCTCTTGTGTGACTGCTGCTGTTGCTACCAACTCATGCTTCCTCAATCTGCTAAAAGAATTCCTGAATGCAGATTCAAACGTCGATTTCTTGGCAGATTCAATACCGATTTGATGATTCTCGGAGGCACTATTGAAGAAATCTGGTACCAATGGACCAGATCGAGCCTCCTGAACCTCAACGCCAACCATTCGATTATCTGGTGTAGTTGGAAAAATGAATGCTTTGTGCATGGGCTTTTGGATACTACTTTTTGGTGATACGCTGGGGCCCGAATCATGCATTACCTCATCGGGGAGCTGGGGAGTGTGTATCGGCACAATGGATTTTGGAGGCGTGGGTTTAGGCTCAGCATCCTTCTTTAAGAACTTATTTTCTTCGTCATCAGCATATGATTCAGTCAGTGAAGGATATGAGACATCGGGAAATATCATTGTTGATCTTTTTCTCTCAACAAGTTCTGAACGCTTGACAGGAAAGTCATTGTCAACATTGAGAAATGCATTGTCCTTCACCATATATGGTTCTTCGAAGTCCTTCACTGAAAAGCCATAGTATTCCAGTAGCTCTCCAATGTCCTCTTCCTGAATAGAAAGAGAGTAAGAAAAACAAAGAAGAGTCTTGTAAGACATCTGAACAGTAGCAAGAACATGAATCTTTAAAAAAAATTACCTCCATCCCAAGCCATTTAGAAACTTGAGTGATGGGAATCCCCTGATTATTCTGCAGACCACAGTGCAAGGAAGCAAGAGCCTGGGTGCGTAACTGGCCAAGACAGCGGAGAAATAACACAAATTCAGCACAAAAATCTTCAGCATAAATACAAGTCTGTCACTGATTGTAACAACTGGTTTTGCCACTAAGATAAAAATAAATAAGGGTATGATTGATTTGAGAATTAGAGGATATTAATAAATGTGTGAAAAGTGATAACTAAAATAAGAGTGTGGGAATACAAAAACCATATTTGCATTAATTAGTCATTGGAGAGAGAGGTGTAGAAAAATGGGATTTATACGGTTTGTAGGAAATTTGTAGGGGTGGATATATTGGGTTTCTAAAAGCCTGATTTTAAAATCCCAAAGTGGAACTGGATTTAGATTACGAAATCCCAAATCAAACATACTCGAAGAGATTATGTAACAATTGACAGACAAATGAGAGTACATTGAGATTGAGTTGCTAATAGTTGATTTAGTGAATCGTAACAAGTGATTATTATCAGTAATTAAGTCATTACCTTAGAAAAATGAGCATGCATTAGACAAGCTTGAAGATAACTAGCTTTACGGGCAAGCCTAAAGAAGGCAATAAAATTGCCCGTTCTGCAGGCTCTGCAATAATGTAGAAATATTGTTATTAGTACAGAATATTACTAAATAGACAAAATTACAACCATGAGATGAAAACTCATATTTGGATAGAACAAAACCTGGCAACATCACGAGCAAATAAAACTTCTGCAGTTTGCCTCATTTCTGGGGTCATCTTAGCCAGATCAAGTGACAGCTCTGCAGGTTCAACCTGGCATGATTTTCTTATTTGATAGACAAAATTAAACTGAGATATCTATAATCATTTCCCATCTTAGAGGACTTACTTTATAACCAGGATGTTTGTCAAGCTTGAGGAGTGCATAATAACCTCTAAATTCTCTTTCAGATGGTACACGTATTCCTTTTTTTCTGTGATCATCATATAACTGAAATAGTTCTACAGATGTTTTGTTCATCTGCTCAATATTAAGATGTGCATCAAATCCCTCAGAGAATCCCTCTCCTTTGGTGTATTCACATAGCTCATGCATGGCTATTACGTGAAGTCTTATCTGCCAGAGTAAATAATAACAGCATGAGGTAGTCTCCTTAAGTGTTTTGATAAGGTAAAATAAAATAATCAAAACCACAAGAGTGGACAGATATAGGAAAATGCAGGCGAGGGAGCTAGTGGTGAAAAGATGAAAAATACTTAGTGAGCGAACTTCATGTGAAAAAAGAGAGAAAAAATAAAGTGCTGTGAGACGATTCATATTACTATTGAAAATGAGGAAAAATAACAAACATCAGCAAAATCCTATTTTACAAGTGTGCCTATTACAAGCTACACACTTTGAGCTACTAGTCTTCTAAAGAAATAAACTTGCCAAGAGCCATCAAAGATGTGAAGTTCAGATACGATGAAAAAGAGATGCAGATAATTTTCCTCAGAGAACAGTCGTAGAGAGGGAAAATAATAAATACCATTTGCTCCAGCATTCTGATAGCCTCTAAATTGAAAATATGTTGCATCCTCAAATCCATACGGATTGCCCGCATCCTATCCCACAAGAAGTTATATAAGCCAAGAAATCTATCATCATAAGGTCCATCTAGTAAATTCAGAAGATAGTCCATTGACTTCTGTAAGATTGGTATAGGACGAATAAGTTCTGGTTCCCTCTCCGCAGTCCTAGTGTACTGGAGAACCATGAAACAGTGTCAGCAAATTCATGTAATTGAATTAATCTTTTTCCCCACCAACAAAATTTCGTACGTAATCACGAAACACATCCAATTATGTACCTTTTTAACAGCAAGAAATTCACTGGTCAGATTCCTATCTCCATCCACACGTTCATATTGATCGAGATCTCCTTTTCTTTCACGTTCAGCTCTCTCGGGCTCTGCAGTCAAGGAGACATCTTTCACAACAAACCCTCTTATAATGACACTGCATTACTTCTCTACATGCCTTGTTAACATTCATGACATGTGCATGCATATTGGATGAGGAATTCCATTGTTTTCACTTGAAATGTGTAAATGTAGTATCAAGCAACGAATAGCAGTGCACCAACTTAGTTCTTGTTAAGTTATGACGAATTTGAATTACGTACCTGGACACATATCTGGGCATAATCCAACTATACTACTTGATGATGCTATGCCTTCGTAGTCTGAAACAACATAGCCACCAGCAGAATCCACCATTGTATCCATTTTTAGATCCTCAGAATTTTTTTGTTGTCTTTTGGCTGGATCCTTTTGGTTTTTAACAGTTGAATGGCTCTGCACAGGGTCTTTTAATTCATCCTTAAAGCGGGCTAAACGCTTTGCTTTGGCTTGTAATTCTCTGCATTACTTATATGGCTCAGTACAACAAAGAATCCAAATGTTTCTACAAGAAAAACCAATTAAGAAATTATTTTACCGCTCGAGCTCTTGCGTAGAATCCAAATTCTCTTGAGAAACTATATCCGATGAAGATTGAAGGGGTATCTTTGTTCTTTTGACAGCTGGAAATTCCATTGGCTTGTTTGTAGCAGCTTCGGCACCATCCGCTTGCCAAGATGAAGGAGACTGATTTCGATTTTGGAAACCAGGAGCTCTGGAAAGAATACATGTCTTCAGTTATTGTGAAGATTTAAAGTTGACAAACAAGTAAAAGAATTACAGTTTTAGTACAAATGATTCATTGGTCATATGAAAAAAAAAATTACTACTAGTATTATTTTATTTTAAAAACTTCAGAACTTATATGGAAACAACTGCAGCTATATTGCTACAGGCCTCAGCCCAACTCCTGATGGTTAATTGATTACAAAGGGATGGTTGAACCAGATACGAGAATGAAACCACCAAACAGCCAACCAAAAGAGGACTTCAGCAATATCAAATTTAACGGGCATTACTCACATCAAGCTCCAAGGTATAACAAAGTCAAAATAACCAGATTGGGAATATGGAAACTTGAAATAGCCAAAGGTTCTATAAGTTCAAATTCTATTATACCTTTTGGGACCATCTGAAACAATAGCAGGATGCTGGGGGGAACCTCTATTGATAGGTGGTGTAATTGTTGGAGACCTCGCTCGTTTTGGAAGTTGAACATCTGCATGCTCCATCTCAAGCTTTCTTCCAGATTGGTAAGTACCCCTTGTTGTCAAGGCTGAAGGCATGTCCTCATGAACCAGAGGAGAGGTGTAATTGATGGAGGGTTCTGATTGATCAGCAAACATGCTGGACAAGGGAAATTATAAATATTCAATATATAATTATGCATTATTTTGACAGAAAGCAACCTTGAGACTCTGATCTCACTCTTAACTCAAGCCACCTCAGGATGTTCGTTTGAGAGAATGCAAAATCAATAAATTATAGATATGCATAAAATTAACCAAAGAAAGATTAACTAACCAAGAATGCAAAAACTACATCAAATTACTGCTCTTGCTGAATTTGCCTATGCAGAAGCTAAAAACAAATTCTAAATTTAAGGCACTTAGAACCCTCATGTTTAAGTAAAATTTGATATTTCATACAACAACAAACTTTTTACTAAGAAACTCAAACCGAGATTATTACAGTTCTATGTATGGTACCAAAAGAACATTTGAATTTATATGCTCAGATAAGAATAGTAGTAAGAGTTGGAATCAGGAAGATAGAAAATTGAAGGTGAGATTGTGGCAGATGGGCAGACAGATAGACATCAGGATCAGCAAGTGTTGAGGGCCGATTTAAGCAATTACATTTTTAGATTTAAAATTTTATCTATAGAGCATAGATAAGAAATTGATGTAATTACATTTACATTCACATGTATACAGAAAGGATGTGATGGGAAAAAAGGGGAAAAGAAAAATATCTTCCATTCTCCCAAGTTAAAAATCGATAGCAGATGGCATTATTCTATTACTGCTACTCGCACAAGTATTTCAATTGCTGCTTAAGGAAGTGAATTTCAATTGGTAAACTTCATTGAAGAAAGAAGATAAACGTACCATATAATTGAAGCATTGGAACTAATTTTCTAGCAGATAAAAAATTTGTTGGACTTAGTGTGAGATGCAAATGCACACTAAAATGCACATTACATTCCAGCTTGTAAGACTTATAAATTGAGAAAGTTTCCCAAAAGAATGACAAATAAGCTTGGATGGAATACAGATAATTACTTTTGAGTAAATGCAGAAGGACGAGAATATTCCCTCCGGGCAGAGCTACTTTCAAAAGCCAAAGGTGGTGAAGACAAATCCTCAGGAGCATCAAGGTCCCTATAGTCAATTAATGATCTAGAAGAAATGCCAAAAATTAGACATAGTTACATTCATTGATGTGCAAAATGTGTAATTACATCATAAATTAATAATGTTATCCAACCATGACTACTTCTGGTTATTGGTACATAAATGTGGATTTAATGTCTCCAACATTTCATTATGAAGTCCATTTATAAATAATAAAGTACCTCTTTTTTTAAAACTAAGCTTGCTAGAAATGGGCAATAACATCCCCAGAAAAACTTGAGAATGTTTACAAAATACTCTGAGCAAACTATATACAGGTCCAAATATTATGCCATTATTGCCATAATCCCTTGATTTACTTGTAAAAGGTGAAAAAATTTAGTTCCGAATAGAAGCAATCCTTTATGTGCATAGATGAAAGTCATGAAACCAATCATGCTGGGACTAGGCTCAAACCAACACTTCAATTCAAACCACATAATCATGATGTATTCTACTTCCTCTTCATAACACCTAAGCCTGAATACATATACAGTAAGATAGAAATTATTTGCAAAATTAATTATCAGAACGAGAAAACATCCCTTCTAGAGCCCTTCAGCACCCAGGAAATAAGTTGCCAACTCAATACATATTGTTTAAGCTTCAAGAACATAAACTAATTAAGTTTTCGTCACAATTTCCATTCTTATTTTCTTACTGTGGGGTTTTCATAGCATCCACAAATTGAAACGATATGACTGCAACAGGTATACAAAAAATCCTAAAACCTCAACAACAAGAATGATACTCGTATTTTCTGGGGAATCCTAAAACCTCAATAACAACAAGAAATCCTAAAACCTAAAATATCCCCCTGTAAAAAGCAAATGCACAGCTAACCTCTTATGACCATCTGAACGCGTATTTTCTGGGGAAGCCACAGTGGCAGAAAGAAGTGTTGGAGATCTCGTTTGTTTTGGAAGTGAACCATCTGCATGCTTGGTCTGGAACACTTGTTCAGAGTGATAGGTACCTCCTGTCGCCAAGACTGGAGAATAACCTTGTCGAGCTGGTGGGGTGGTATTATGGCTGGATAACTTCGACTGGTTAACCCACACAGGAGAGAAAGGACGCCTGCATACAGAGAGTGAGGCAAAATTACTATCTATCACTAAAAGCTAGAATGGTAACGTGCTTTAAGATCCAAATTAGGCAATAAAGACAGGGCAGACGGTTCAATTTATGCTAAACTTACTGGCGAACTTCTTCTCTATGGGGATGCTGGCCAGCAACATACTGATTGTTCTGGAAAACCTGGGGAGGCGATCGTGCTCCATAAGGTGGTCTATTTTATGAGCAAGAAAATGAATATTAGTGTAAACAGAAGATTTATGAATTCAAATGTCAGACCTTTTAAAGGGAACAAGACCCTTCTCAATAACAAAAGGACAAAAAGATAGACAGTGTTATATTAAAAAAAATATGTATTATGAAGAAGTAATCCCAGATTCAAACATCAAACAAAGCACTGGCATTTCACATTTGTGTTAGTCCATTAACAATTCCCACCTGGCAGATTTATAACATTACATTAATTAAGAGATATAATACAGGCCAGAATTTACATATGCTAAACTTACTGGTGAACTTCTTCTCTATGGGGATGCTGGCCAGCAACATACTGATTGTTCTGGAAAACCTGGGGAGGCGATCGTGCTCCATAAGGTGGTCTATTTTAAGAGCAAGAAAATGAATATTAGTGTAAAGAGAAAATTTATGAATTCAAATGTCACTAGACATTTTGGGAACAAGACCCTTCCAATAACAAAAAGATAGACAGAGTTATATTAAAAAATATCTGTATTATGAAGAAGTAATCCTAGATTCAAACATCAAACAAATCACTGGTATTTCACATTTGTGTTAGTCCACTAACAATTCCCGCCTAGCATATTTATAACATTACATTAATGAAGAGATATAATACAGACCAGAATTTACAAATGGTATGTACACTTGTCATATTTCGAACTATGAATGCACAAACAAAGAATTAGAACTGAGGAAAAAAGGCTAAAAGAGATAGGAACATACTTATACATGACATTCCTCGACATATTAGAAATTTCATCTGGATATTGAGAATAAGATGAATTGTTTCTTTTGTTAGATTGAACTTCTCCTTTTCTTGTGGAGCTGCCAGTTGTTAAATTATTTGCAGCAACCTGTGGCAGAAGGATCGAAGGTCGTTGGTATTGGTCACCATGGTTATTGTTTGAAGATGCCTTTACGTCACCCCATCTCAAAGGAGGCTCATTGCTTCTGGATTAAAATTCAATCTATCAGTGTCAAATTCAGATACCACATAGTCCACTAGGTCACTGGAAAACAATACACTGAGAATTCACATGTACATGGACTATATATCCTTATGAAAAAACCCGTATGATCTCCTTAGTCTAGTAGTGCTTTCAAATTCAAAACTGGAAGACGATATAAAAGTAAGACAATAGTTCAAAACACGTGAGGATACAAACATATGATTGAAAAGCAACACTAAGATTTAGCAGATAATTACTTATGTGTGCCTGTAAAAGGCCGAGAAGAATCCAAGGGTGGGGAGAATATGCCCTCAGAAGTATCAAGGTCTCTGTAGTCAATTGAGGACCTGACCAAGCAACACTCAATCAGTCAATAGAATAGAAACATGACAAGTCACTCATGTATTGCTTAAATGCAGAAAAGAAATTCCACAGCATGAAAAGATTAATGGTTCCTAGTACGTGAAAGATCAGTTAGCATTTGTCATGTATTCAATTGATGGTTAATCACATCACTGCTTAAAGTAGTTCGTAACATTAAGCAACAATATTTCCTAGCTTGCAAGGACAAATAACTTGAGCTAAAATAATTAGCAAAGTTTGATATAAAAGGCCACCCTCTAAAATGTCCAGCCATATGATTAAGATAATAAAACCTGAATGACCTCAAACACTGAAAGATAGTCAGAATAAATTCTAATACACCAATCCAACCAGAAGTCCAGCCTTCACTAACTAAATCCATCCTAACGCTTTTAGTTATCCAACAGATGATGCTGTTATATCTTTCACCGATGGCTCCTCTAACAACAAGAAAAACGCAATCACTTGCCAAGTTGACAACATGAACCAATAAATGCATTTTTTTACAGCTCTTCAGCACATAACGTAACACAAATTTTTAACTATATTTAAATCTGTTACTTGGTTCAGATTCTCACATTTTCCTTTTTCACTTTTAAGTTTTTATTACCTGCATAATTTAAGTCATACAACTTGCATAGTTCATAGCACAGAAAGTAAAACCCGCACCTCATATTAACCTAAGTTTCAGAATGAACTCCAGAATGCAACATATACACATTATATGTTAACAAAAATACAAAATATGTGATGTGGATATGACATTTTTTGACAATCATCCGTCATAAACAACTAAACACACTACCAGGCATCTATTCAGAGACCAGTATAATAAAGTAAACCCTTGCCATCAGAGTAAAGGTCATGGTACTCTGTCAGAAGACTGTAAGATTTGGTTTAGACTTCAGTTGGTAAAATATACTAGATCAAACTGAAATCTATAAAACTTGTTTAGTACTTATCTTCTGATCAATTATTGTGACAGTCTTGCACTGAACAAATTTCACTCAAATGAAGATTTAAACTTTTTATGTGCCTTGACAAAGGACAAGTACTAGTTTACACCCTGATTCTCAGCATGAGTAACCAGATAAATTTAATTTCTAGAAAGCAAACAACAACAGTGAACAATAAAAAACCATACTAGCATAAAAGTGACATTCCTTATAATCCTTATAAAACACTATACACAACATGAAATACAACTAGTGTGATCTGTTTGGACAATTAAGCCGAGGATTGAGACGACAGAAACAGCAGCATTCAATACTCATATAATAACTTCTTTTTTTAAAACGTTTTCCAGCTCCACAGCAGGAACCGTAGAATGATAAATTGACAAAGATATGCCATAACTCTGTTTCGTAGGAGGATGTGCTTAGCCTATACCCATATTAATGAACAAAGTAAAATACTACTACTTCCCTAGCTGCAGTTGAATAAACTCACTGCCGAAACATAAACTGATGCAATTCATGAGTTTAACTTAGATCAATTTTTTTTTAAAAAGAACATTTGCAGAAGCATAAATATATACCTAGGTGATATCGGACGAGGAGAAGTGTGGGAAGGAGGGCGAGGAATATTTTCGAAAGGATTGAGAGCTCCAGGCGTCGCACTTGGACCTGAGTTCTTCCCAAATCCACGAAATGCCATCACTCCTTGTAAATTTCAAATCTTTTCTTCCCACATACGGATGTGGAGAGAGCGAGGGGGAGAGAGAGAAGCAGTGTGTGCTTTCTCAGGCCCCTGGGTGTAGAGTAGTTCCCATTAATAATAATAATAGGGTTGGGGAGAGGGCTTTTGAAATTGAACAAGACGATGATGCAAATCACCAGTAAAAACGGCGTCGTACACCGTAGAATCGTGAGGTTCTTTTGGTAACTGGGATATTCTGTCAAAAATAATAGGGTGGGTTATCACTTATCAACACCCCCAATATTTATACACGGCCCAATAAATTTAAAATATTAAAAAAAATTTTTTTTTTTAGTGTTAATTCTAAATAAATACACCACCTTTAGTTTTAGTATCAATTTAATAACGACATTTACTATTATTGTAAAAAAATCTCAACCTTTCATCGAGTTGTGGTTTATCGAAGCTTGCCACGTCAAATTACACATTTTTTTTTTACATTAAATTACACTTTATATAAATAAAAACAAAACTTTATAAAAAATAAAAATAAAACTCATTCCTCTTCTGCGTCTTCTCCCCGCTTCTCAAACTCAAATTTTCTTATTTTCAAACTCAATCAAGTTTTTTTTCTCCCCTCTCAAAATCAAATCAATTGAGTTCTTCTTATGCGTCTTTCTCACTTCTCAAACTCAATCAAGATCTTCTATTCTAACCCTAAAAATCAAGAGAAGAAGTTTGAGAAGTAAGAAGGACGTTGAAGAAGAATTGTATTGAGTTTAAGAAGTTGAAAAAGACGCAAAAGAATAGAAGTTTTATTTTTATTTTTATAAAATGTAATCTGACGTGGAAAATAAAAAAGAATATGTGTAATCTCAGGTGGCAAAGCTCCAATAAACCACATCATCAATTATTGGTCGGAGAAAAAAAATGTGTATCTAATTGCAACACGATATTTTTACAATATCGTAAATGTCGTGATTAAATTGATACTGAGACTAAATGTTAGTATATTTATTTAGAATTAACTCTTAATTAACCATACCCTTCTCTATTCAAAATCTAATTCATCATTTAAAATCTTCTTCTTATTAAACACACTACATTTAACTTTTTCTATTTCTGAGGCTCTCATTTACCAACACACCTCATTTAACCTTTAATATTTTGGAATTTTGATGTTTTTTATTTGTTTAGATGATTTGGAGTGATAATATTGTATACATCTAGTTGTTGAATACATTGTGTAAAGATTGCATAAAAAATTGAGTTTGATATGCTAAAATGTTGTTTTTACTCTCGTTTTTGTGCGTTTTTTGCTGTCAAATTTATTGTTGTGCTGAAGGTGTTCGGCCAGATTTGTGGCTGCACACTCCTTGGTGTGCACAGTTAAAATGGCCGAACACGTACGAAGTTGTATGGAAAAATTATGTTTGGCCAAAATTGGTTGTACACCCAATGATGTGTTCAGCCAAAATTGGTCGTACATACATTGATGTGTTCGACCACGATTCTGGCCGAACATAGCGACCATTGTTGTAGCTCATAATCTGTTTATACTATAAAAAAAGTGTAAAAACATTAAATATGTTTACACTAATGTTCTACATCACGTTTTTATCTTTCGTAACTATTTTGATTGTGATTATATCACCACATGGAAGATTTATGCATGAAGGATTTTAAGAATAAGGATGATTTTTTAAAGTAAAAGTAAAAATCATTGAAATGATGGAGGGTTTAAGAATAGTGTGTTTATAATTTTTTAAAAGGCGTAAAAAGATATTTTGGTAAAGGCCTTAATGTCTATTTTTATCCAAATAAATTTGGGGTACTAAACAAAAAATATAAATAAAGCCACTAACTCGAACCCAGGACCTAAGGCCTATGTAGTGGTGCTCTAACCACTTGAGTTATCCCACTTTGTCACACTTCACCGATTCTACTATACACACTTCGCGAACTTAATGTTGACTAACCATAATATTATACTCCATCTGTCACAACTTAACTTT
Source organism: Galeopsis tetrahit (assembly GCA_963675135.1). NCBI lineage: Eukaryota > Viridiplantae > Streptophyta > Magnoliopsida > Lamiales > Lamiaceae > Galeopsis > Galeopsis tetrahit. Next base: position 51,827,042 of record OY776128.1, on the reverse strand, counting down.
CATACCTACTTTTTTTATCATTTAAAAACTTTACTCATACAATATCTAAAATATTATATTTAATATTATTATTTTTATGGTACATATATACACACAAGTCAACTCACTTATTTATTTTTTTATAAAATTATATTTATTATAGTAATATTTTTTAAAAAGGGGGTGAACAGTAAGTATGAAAGTTAAGTTGGGACGGAGGGAGTATTTAATTAATTAAGAATAATTTCTTTAACATATGTGTTGATATCTATATAAAATTTAACAATTCAATCTTCACCCTTCACAAAAAATAAATGTATCACTAAAAAAAGGAGTTTTTGATAAATACTTCAACTTTGTTGCTTCGAAAAAAAAAAATTAATTCAACTTTGTTACATTCAAAATGAATTCTCCAACTTTGAGAGGTATGAATTGTTTAATAATTCAATAAATTAACTAATATTTATTTCACTATTTGCATCTTTTGTAATTGTTTTTTTTTTTTTTTCTTTTATGTAGACAAAACGTGCAATGCACGGGCCTGCTGTAGATTTATTTATTTACTTATTTAATTTTGTTAAAAAAGCACGTTAATGTTCTCTTATACAAAAAAAAATTTACTCTTTCACAAGAAGAAATCGTTACCTATCTTGCTTTCACAATATGTTTACTTCAAATAGAATAGTATGCTCGCTTCAAATAAAATAGAATCTTATCATTTCTCGTTATTAATCACCTAAGCTTTAAACATGGACATCTCCCTCTCATTTGATCTGATTTTTGTGTTCTGTAATGACCCTAAATCTTTCAATAAGGCTTGAAACTATATCAAAATCCAATTGTATAGCAAAGATCTTACACCATGGAAATTGCATTATAAAATACAGTAACAATGAGGTTTGGCAAAAGGAATAAATGACCAACCGATTATGCCTTTATAAGATCATGTCCCGTCTCTTGAAGTGCCAAATTCACTGGCAAAGAACACAATTAACTTTTTATTCCTCAACTCAACTGCAGTCTCTCGTACAACATGGAGTTTGTAAGACATTGCCAAAATTCATAAATTGTATAAGAATGTAAGATTAGTCTATCATTATGAATTATTGACTTGTGTAATCAAATTTCCTAATTGCTGAAAAAACATTACATGAAAAGTGATACTCCATTTTCTTGTGTATAATGTAGTACTATAAACTATGATAAACCAAGGAGAAACATTGAAATTTGGATGTAGTGATATTATTCCAAAATGTAGAGAAAAACATTATTTCAAAATGTAGACAAAGACTAATGATTCAATTACCTGGACCATTGTCACTTGAAACATCACCATTCTTGGTAGAAATTCATCTCCTAGCACAAATTTGTTTCATATTAGTCTCTTCTCGAAGTTGTTTTATAGTCAGTGAATACTATTGTGCCTGAGTCAGACCATCCAAATTTATTGCCCGCAAGTTAAATCAGTATGAGCAAAAGGTGGAAAAAACCAACCATCGATTCTAGCAAAATCAAGTAGGCCAAGTCGTTTGCAAACACCACCTTAGGAATCAAAATTTTAACATCTACAATACACAACAAATATGCTCAATGTATCATCATATATGTATAGACATATTTATTCACTTTGATCATCTTATGATGTTTAAAATGTAATTAAGAATCAATATGCATGTTTCTGAAAGAATGTAAAAGTTATTTCTAGAATATTCCAGGTTCACGAATATTATCTTTTATCGAAATATTGTACCTTCACTGCAGTTGTAGGTGGAGGCGTGAAGCACATGCCATGCTCTCCGACTCGCACTTCTACAACTGCAAAATGTTTTCATGGTTTTGGTAATGTGTATCAGAATGAGAAATCCATGAGTTTAATTACCGCTAATCTATTATTAGAAGACACAGTACAGAAACTTAGTTCAACAATCTTCCAGTTATTAAAAAAATGTCAAATAAAATACAGATCTCCAATGTTAATTTCAAAATAAGGAAAATATGTTGGCCACACAGTAGGCAACCTGCACAGTTTGTGAAGATGCATAATCCCTTCTCAAACCAATTGATCATAAAAATTTGTAGATACCAAACCAACCAAATGAAAAAACAAAAAGAGAAATCAAACAACATAACTCTCAAACTCATATAACCAAAATCCGCATAATTAAACAACCCTTTTATCTTTTTGAAGAAAAGAGAAAATAAACTGATCGGGAAAATTCGAAGAATCCAATAGCATTAGACCTGCATGTTGGACACAATAAATTCGTTAACACTGGATCGCTGAAAAAAACCAAACTACTTAGATCCGTTGCGTTAGCCAAAAGAATGTGATCACAACTCTCTTCCGCGCTGGATTTCGTGACCATCAACGATGTGAACTTCACCATCTTTAACACCCTTTATAAATTTGTATGCACCTGTCCTGCCGACGTGGAAGAAGGCAGACGGAGGGAGGGAGGCCGCCGGTTTGTCCACTGGCAAAATGAGGCTGATGTGGTGCAAACATGTTTAGGTAATTGAATAAAAACCACATTTTAGAGAAGTTGCAAAGAATTAAGTCGCTTCATATGCAACCCAAGCAAGTTGTCAAAATTTAAATTAGTAACATCTGTAATGTAAGTTTTTCCCATCTCAGACAAATTACTTAAGGGCCACCAGGTTAACTTATCTACTATCCATAGAACATACTCAAAAACCTTTTCGTTCCACATCTTTCTCATTGAAACTTAACTCCAGCATCATGAGAGTTGACACATTCAATTATTTCATAAAGTTACTTCTTGCTTATTAAGCCATACTTGAGTAAAGCAGCCAAATTAACCACCTAGCTAATCAAATAGGAAACACTATCTCCATAAAAGCATGCCTGAATAATGATCCAGTTCAGTTATGTAGTTCAAAAATTCCAAATCACCTTCCTATTTTGCAGGGTTAATTTTTAGACGTCCCCATAGCACTCTCCAAACATGTATTTTGACTTTGAGAGATGATTTGGTATTCTTCTTTCTCATGAAAAAATAAAGTGGCATAACATAAGACTGATTCACAGAAGCATTCATGTTTACTTAAAAAAAAAATTATCATTGTCTTAACTATATAAAGTTATCATGCACTGATTGCTGATAAAAGGACATGGCAGGGCATCTTAACCAGAGAAGAGAGACACGATCTTGATAATTTTATTACTCCAATTCCCAGAAGATAAAATTTCCCTTAAAAAACATTCTTTAAGACAACCAAATCTACAAGGTATATATAATTCATTGACTAAACGGTCATTTCAGAAAAAGAAATACTAATCAATTTTCATAGCTATGTTACTTGTTTTCACGCATGGCATCCCAGATCTGTCAATTTTGCACATATACACGGCAACGTCGATAATTTACTAATTTCTCCCATTAATCGAAGGAGAATGTTGCGTATAATTTCTTATTGAGCTTTTGTAGTAATTGAAAATGTTAAAACAGGAGAAACATTCGGAAGACCAAACAGAACACACACAATTACCAAATTGAGAGACACTCCCGGCCGCACATATTCCCACCCTCGATAATTCGGAGTCTTTGTGACAGTGGTCTAAACGGCTGATAATTGTCAAAAGCTTGGATTCTAAACAAACATCTAAGAAGTGGAGACATGCGCATAGAAGCTTCAGCTTCTTCGTGTGTGGTTGATTGTTTCTCTAAGTTCTCGTTGACTGTAACACTTATACGGACGATAAGACATGTTGGGGGCCTTTAATTGAAGCACGTTTTGAGAACTAAAGAGGCACGAAGATGGAAGAAAGAAAGAGAGGCGATGCGTTATGGGAAAATAAAACAATCAACATATTAATTAAATATTCCAGTAATTAAATGATAATTCAAACCATATTTTTCAACTTTTTTATGTTGTATTCTCCCCGAGGCCCCGACCATAAAGACTTGGTGGTATAACTCATGAGACATATGTTTTTTTATTGTTTCAAAAATAGGTGTCCCTATAATATTCTTAAAAATATTGATCTAAAATTTAGTTTGTGCTATAGAACTAGACTAATCCACTACAAGAAATATCACTTTTAGTGACAAAAAAAATGGTGAGAGTATGATAAACTCTCACTAAATGTGATAATTGTTTACTTTTAATGAGGGTAGAATAATACTCTTATCAAAAGCTTAATATTGGTATGAAAATTTTATGTACCCTCACTAAATGTGAATTTTACTAGCATTGGTGAGGGTAAAAAATACTCTCATTAAAATCATAAAAAATATATATATAATCAAAGGTGATAAAATAAAATATAAATAATATAAATAATGTATTTCAATAATTTTATATTTTTAACTTTTTTTTATATATTGTTAACTTAAAAATTCATATATTTATTTATATCATAAATAAAAAATTAATTTATAAAAATATCAGACCCTCAATTAATTACGTGCAAAAAAGGAAATTGTTTTCTCACACCTCTCACACTCACACGCACAAAAGAAGAACAGATTTATCCCCAATTCAATTCATCATTTCATCCGTTCAGATTGCAGCAATTAATCGATATAATCCTCTTCATTTTGTTCCAATTCATGATTTAAGCCTCGAAGATCATACCATTGATCCTTTGAGTGATTTCACTAGCTAAGAACAATCTCACAGGCTCAATCCCGTAGACATTGGCTTCATGCTCCAATTTACAGAGGCTGAACTTTTCGTCTAATCGCCTTACAGGTCAGTTATTCTTTGGATTATGGTCTCTCACTTCGCTTCGATCACTCGATTTATCTGATAATATGTTAGACGGTGAGATTCCTGGAGGGATCGAGAGTTTATCTGAATTGAAAGTCGTTAGTTTAAGTATGAACAGTTTTATTGGCTGGTTACCTGAAAATGTTGGAAACTGCTGTTGAAATCTGTTGATTTTAGAGCTGCATAACTTTCTGAATTAGAGATTGGCAGCAGCGCAGGTACCATTTCTTCTCTATCAATATTTCTTTCTCCTTGTATTATTCTCTATTTAATTTGGGGACATTTATTTTGGTTAATGTTACTGCATTTTCAAGGCTTGTCTAAACTTTGATTAGGTTTTCTAAGAGTATTGTGCTCAACCTAGGGGCTAGGGCTAGCTCCTTGATTAAAATTTAAGTGCAATACTTTGATTTAATATCTACAATTCATTGTGTTTCCTTTTTTTGACATGAGAACACCTTAGTGTGGGGTTGTCTTGGTTAAAGGTTGGAGATCTGAACTTTTTTAAGGCAAAGGGAACACTCGTTTTTCCCCTTCACACGATTGGAGTGGACCGCGATACTGATGATCCGTGGTTTGAAGATCAAGATCTTTAGCTTTGAAGATGTATTTTATTTGTTATGATCTTGTAAACCCCCCTCTAAAAAAAAAAAAAATATCTACAATTCATTAGTTTTTTATAGTTATTTGAGATATTATTTGGTTTATGAGTTTCCCTAAAGGCATATATATATACATTCAAGTTGTGTCTCTGTGATGTTAGTAGTCTAAGAAGATGCTAATTCTGAAGATGGAGGTGTCTTGCGGATATTTTTTATCTGACTTTCCTTTATTGTTTAAATTGTAATTAGTAGAATTCATGAATAACATTCTGATCTCTGCTCTGCTCTGTTTTTTTATTTTTTATTTTGGTATCACAGTATCACTAAGTTAGTTTGATTGACTACTGGAGAATGAAATAAGTTAGTTTGATTGACTACTGGTAGACTAGGGCAATCTTGATCTAATTGTGAATTTTAAATACAACAAATCTCTAAGTTTCTGTTCATTAGTTGCAGCAATGTAGAAACTCTTGTTTATGACTTTATCCTTGTTTGTCTAAATACCTTGTATATGAAATGAAACCTCTTTTTGTTTTAGGATTTGACACACAGAATTTGAGAGATTAAATCCCCTTCACTATGTCCCAGTTTTGGTTGATGGAGATGTAATTGTTTCAGATTCCTATGCAATTTTAATGGTTCGTTACTTGCTCCAAACATACGATTATCCAGTTCTGTTAATTAATTTGTTGTTTAATCGACAAACATCTTTTCTCCACCCTACCAGTATTGAGAAGGAAAGTAGAATGCCCTTCCCCCAACTGATCCTCAGCTACGAGCAATCAATCTAAAGGTACTTGCCTTAGCTATCTGTATGGTGTTTGCTTTAAAAAACAAATAAGTGATTCTGAGGACCTTATATTGGTAATGGCTTTATATTGAAGGTTACTACAAATTTCTATCCATTTGGGGACATTTAATTTGTTTAATGTTACTGAATTTTCAAGGCTTGTCTATAGACTTTGATTAGGTTTTCTAAGAATGTGCTCAACCTAGGGGCTAGGGCTAGAGCTAGCTCCCTAGAATATCAATTGCTAACCTTTAGATTTCCAAGAGATGAGGAAAATTAGAGGATCTGAGCACAAATGAGCAAGATGAAATATCTACAACTTTACATCAATAATTTATAAATTACAAAACTACGTGGAGATTTTGAAGTTATTTCTTTGGAATATCAGCAAATTATGTTTGCTTCAAATATTCTGGTTTGCACACAAATACCACTCTTTTCTGATTTTTCATGTATCAAAATTAAAAGATAAGAAAAAAGCAAATTTACAATAACTCCATAAAACTCAGTTGCACTCCAAACAAGTAAGCAAGTAACTCTCATGTCTGGACACCAGCAAGCCCCAATTAGTAATAACTAATAAGTAATAACTCATCATAAAATCTCAGCAAACTGGTATTGCTATAGTTTTCGGTTAAACTAGAAAAACAAAGATCAATCAAGAGAACTGAAACCCAATGACCTTTATGACAACACATGAACCAAACTCCAAAAATCTGTAGTTTGTTAATACATATACCTACAAAATTTATCATTTCATCCTTTCTTCTCTTTTTATCTTTAAATTGCTGAAATATATCTTTAGTTGTTGAATGCTTTTACACTTTAGAAATGACGAGGGCCTAGAAAACATCAGCTTTATGTTTTCTAATTAAGAAGCTCTTTTTCTGTCAAATTTGTAATCAATATGTATAACCACAAACTGGGAGAGTTAGTGATCTGATTCAGAAAAAATCTATAATCTCAGTAATAATCTGTAATCAATATGTATTACCTTCCTTGTTTTTCTTGAAGTGTATATAACAAATAATATATTATGCTGAATTCTTGTGAACTACAAGCCTGCAATCTAATTCAGCTGATATAAAACAAATTCTCAAGAGAGCTTTCTTTGCTTCCTGGCTTGAGAAACTACGGTACAATGTTGCAAGATATATATTCTAAGCTTAGTAGTGGACAATTTCTTCTTTGAAACAAGTATGTTTCTCAATCCTTGCCTTTATATTATGTGTTTATTTAACCTTTATATCTACTTATAATGATTAATACTCGCTCATATGTTCACGCATAATAAATATTGTTATATTAATATTTTTTTAGATGGCACCTAGCAAGAAATTGATGTGTTTTATCAATGATCGATTGAATTAGAAGATTTCAAGAAACTAAAAGCTGAGAAGGACGCAAAGGGAGAAGAACTGTGAGTTGAAACCCTCTCATCCTTGTATATGTTTATTTTGTTCCATCTTTTGCTTCAGATATCTTCTGCAACAGGTCTTTTGATGAAATTGTTCGCCCAAGAGTACCTTTGATGGACTGTTTGGATTGCTTTGCTGCTCCTGAAGAGTTGCATGATTTCTACAGCAGTGCATTAAATACCAAGACAACTGCAATAAAGTGACCAGTATTCTCCTCCTCAAAGTGTAAACCTTCATGAGAAAACAAGAAATGTAACTTGAATTTTTCTCTCCAAAGTACTTAAATACATCCTTTTCTCTTCATTTACCAAATATAACTTAAATTTTTATGTTGTTGCAGGACTACAGGTCTGACTTCATTTCCTGATTATCTGGTCTTGCACATGAGAAAATTCCTCTTGCCCAAAAAAACTTGGTGTGTACTGACCTAAGCTTGTTTCTATTTCATGAAGCAATTTATTGGGATATAGTTTAATAACACATTTTCCTGGGTTCCTCCTGTTTTGTCCTTTAGATGTCTATATAGATGTTCCTGATACCATTGACATTAGCAATATGCGCAGCAAAGGTCTTCAACCAGGAGAGGAATTATTACCTGATGGTGGTATATGCTCTTTTATATCCTTCTCAACTTGGGATAATTTGGGGTTGTCTTATTGGTGCATAATATTTATTATCACGTTGCTTCTGTTATAATTAGGCTTTTGCTTCTTGATGCTTTAAAGTGTAACCTTTTTTGTTCGGTTTATAATCTAAAAGTTTTGCTATTTTATGTCTTGAACCCTCAAATGTTTTGATAAAAAGTAATTTTTGCATAATATAGTTTTGTTAAAAGTAATAATTTGTTATATATAAGCGCCAGTTTTGGGGATAGATTTATTTCCCATGTTGAACTTTTTATCGTTGATTAGGAGACTCTGTGTGGGACCTTTATGATTGTGTTAGTGGTTGGCCATTTATATCAACTGGTTAAATAATTAGTTGTAATGTATCTGACTGAAATGCTGGAGGGGATTTCACAACTTGTTATATTCTGTCAGACAGCACCCCCCACCCCCTCCAAATAAAATAAAATGTTCCCTAAAGATTGTTATTTTGCTTCTTAGATATGTGCTCAGCTGCTGAGGATGATGGGATGAATCCTAAAGAGGATATTGTTCAGCAACTTGTAGCTATGGTATTTCAAAATCTTCACGGTCAAAAAGCTGCCATCAATACCTCCAATACTGGACTTGGTTACTTGACCACATGAATGATCCAGGTATTTCATATTTAGGATTGGACTTGTAAAGATTATTTTGAGTTAATACTCTCCTTGGGTTATGGCCTCCATTTGATAATCTTCCTCCCCCACCACAGATATTGATGAACCAATTGCTAAAACACGTAAGAGTTCTCCGTCTGTTGATCCATCAAAAGTGGAGACTTCGTATCCTTTGCTTTTGAGGAAGAAATTGCTCGTAAGGCTCTACAGCCATCGGTAATGCACTTATTATGAGACTTTCACTTTTTTTTAATGGGAATTCGTGCATGTCAAGTGGAATGTTGTTGTAATAACCAATACTTGATTCTTTACAGAATGGTGATATTGAAAAAGCTACTGAATGGATATTTAATTCTCCTCCTACTATGTCAAATATGGATACTACACCTAGTAGTAGTGGAAATGTGGTCGATGCTGCTCTGCCTGGTGGTCAAGGAAGTCAGTTCTTCGAACTCCTTAAAGAATTTGCTGTGTTTTTTTTACTGCTGCAGCATTTCAATAGAATCAGATTGCATGCTATTATTATTATTTAATTAATGATGTAGTTGCATGCTTGCTGAACACTTCCACTATCTCAAAATTTTAAAGTTGCATGACTAAAGTTGATTGATGTTGAAAAATAACCAATTTGTGAAAAAGCTTTGAGTTAACTCTTATCTTTCTCTAATTGTATTTTAGCACATTAGGTAGAGTCACTGCTTGATTGCTGACGGTTTTAGCGTTGTGTGCTAATGGTTTGTTGTGATATGTTCAGGATACCGGCTATTGGATTAGTAAGCCACATCAGGACATCTACACATTGTGGGCATTATGTTGCTCATATCTACAAAAATGGTGGGTGGAAGATCTTCAATGATGAGAAGGTTGCAGTTTCCATAATATTGTTTCATTAAAGTAATAATTTGTTATATAAGCGACAATTTTGGGGATAGATTTATTTCTCTTTGCATGTTGAACCTTTTATTGTTGATTATGAGACTTTTTGTATGGGACCTTTATGATTTTGTGTTATTGGTTTGTCATTTATATCAATTGGTTAAATAATTAGATGTAATGTATCTGAATGAAAAGCTAGAGGGGATTTCCACAACATGTTATATTTTGTCAAATATGGATACTACCGACGTTTAGTGATGGGGGATTGAATTTTAATGAGGGGAATTTTTTGTAACTAAATGTACTTAATAGTGAGAGTAAAATGATGTTTTAGTGAGAGGAATTTCCATCATTAGAAATCTTTTAGTGAGAGTAAATTTACTCTAATTATATACTTATTAGTGAGAGGACCCTATCCCGTCACTATTGACTTTTAACTAGAGAAGCAGTAATTAGAGGCAATGAGAGTAAATTTCCCGTCACTAAAAGTTATCAATGACAGTAATTCAACTTTTAGCCACTGTTTTTACTCTCACTAAAAACAACTTTTTTTATAGTGATCGTTAGAAGGCTTGAAAATCACATCATTGAATAAAAAAAAATAAGGAGGGAATGTTGATAGTAAAACTTTTATTTCGAAAATGACATTGAGTGTTTCAGATGACACAACTCATGTAAAGTTTTCGAATGAGACAATTTTCTATTATATTGTATTTTGAAACGACGATAAATAAAAATTAAGGTCAGTCTATTTTCAGGGTAGATGTCTACCTTTCGAAACTTATGTTCACACGCGATTACGAACAATTGTATATTGCAATCTCTAAAATCAAGAGTAAGAGTGGATTGAAAATTATTTATCTAGATTCAAATGGAAAAATATATTATAAATTAATAGAATAACAAATTTTCAAATCTATAAAAAATATTTTTTAATTAATAAATTAAAATTAAAATATATTATAAATTTACTTCAATCCGCGTAAAAATATTTGACAAACTAGTGTAAAACTCGCGTATTAGAAAAATATAAATGAAAGAAAAATTGAGATGCCATGTAAGTAAGAAAGAATAGATTTAGAATTAATATATAAGGGTTATATTTTTTTTTGAGTTAACAAATACAGTACTACTATTGATTTTTGATATGTGTGGGTTATATATAGTGATTTAAAAGGTGATTGACACCATATTTATTGATGGGAAAATATCAATTTTGGTCACCCAGTTTTACCTCTTTTCATATTTGGTCATCCACATTTAGTCACTATCAAAATTGGTCACCCAGTTATTATATTCTATCAAAATTGATCACTTTGTTAGTCAATCTGTCATTGACTAACGGAGAAAGAGTTTTGAGCCGTGAAATTTCTCAAAACCTAAAGTTAAAAAAATTTCATGCATCTTCCAGAACTAATGAAACAAACGCAGAAGCAAGAATGAAACCTGGGCAAAAATTACCAATATTTAAATTATATTTATAATAGAGTTATGGTTGATTAAAAATGAATTCATAATTGAGTTAAATAATTATTAAAAACTTACTGAAATTTTCTGACTACCTTCATGTTCTAGAGATGCATGAGAAAAATTCTCATTATCTATAAAATAAAAAGTATGGTTATTGAATCACGTTCTAGAAGATGCATCAGAACTCCTTCTGACCTGTTATAAATATAATGTAAATATTGGTAATTTTTGCACATGTTTCATTCTTACTTTTGCGTTTGTTTCATTAGTTCTAGAGAATGCATGATAATTTTTTAACCTTAGGTTTTGAGAAATTTCACGGCTCAAAACTCTTTAGTCGAAGATTAACTAACAGAGTCATCAATTTTGATAGAATATAATAACTGGGTGACCAATTTTGATAGTGACTAAATGTGGGTGACCAAATATGAAAAGAGGTAAAACTGAGTGATCAAAATTGATATTTTCCCTTTATTGATAATTGATATGTGTGGAATTCCATAACCCTGAACCCTCATATGCGTCCACGTTCATTTTGGACAAAGATTCCAATTGAAAGTATAAATCTTTCTCCCCAACCAAATAAGAAAAAAGGTCCACGAATTTTGCAGAATGACTAGGGTTGAGAAATCGGAGGAGGAATGGCGAGCTATTCTCGATCCTGAGCAGTTTCGCATTCTCCGTCAAAAGGGCACCGAGTTAGTAGTTCTCTCTCATCAACACTTCTCTTGTTTAATTTCTTATTTTTATTTTGGTGACAGCTTGTGGGCAATCATTGATTATTATAAATTTACAACTTTCTGGTTTTGTGGCTGTTGCCAATTTGATCATTGTGTGTAAACTGTAAAATTAACAGTAGAAGCCCTGTGCGATAGGATTATTTATACAACTATGGAGAATTTCTGATAAATCTACCTTTAAATTAAGAAACAAACACAATATTTGTTTGATTCAGCAACAAGAACGTGTATATTGCAAACTAATAATCATCACCCTATTTCTAAACAAGTTAAGATATACTACTGTAGTACTTGTTACTTTAGAAAATTGATGATGTTTTCAACTTCAAACAGGCCTAGGGGAACAGGGCACTACGATAAGTTCTACTCCGATGGTGTGTACGACTGTGCTGGTTGTGGGACACCTCTTTACAAATCCACAACCAAATTCGACTCTGGCTGCGGTTGGCCTGCCTTTTTCGAAGGTCTACCGGGAGCTATCACCCGCACCGTTAGTATCCTATCCTATCCTTTTCATAGTTGATCTCAATTCTTTCCACGACATTTGCGATTCTTATCTAGACAATTGGATAATACCAAATCAATTACCAATTGAAATGATTTTTGCTATTTGCCTGAAGCTGACGTGTCAAGTGAATTCCAGTTGCAATTGGATAATAGCAAATCTGGGGTGACAGCGTGCAACTTACTTGACACGTCAGCTTCAGGCAAAAGGGCTGCCCAGAAGACAAATATAACTGTTGACTGCAATCGTCGTGATTATTAGGTGCAATTAAACCTTCTTTTCACGTCAATTGAACCGTGTAAGTGATGCTCTATTTTGTAGCCGGATCCTGATGGACGGAGGACTGAGATCACTTGTACTGCGTGTGGCGGCCATTTGGGGCACGTCTTCAAAGGAGAGGGGCATCAGGTGCCAACTGATGAGAGGCATTGTGTTAATAGTGTGTCCATTAAGTTTGCTCCTGCCTCTGCTCCATAATTTGATGTTGCTGCACTTGTTGGAATTATTACTGAGATTGATTGATGCAAGAATGTTTGGAGCAGAGTTTGTTTTTTGGCACTTTGGATATTTAGATTAGATGTTTGCAATAAATTGCTGAGTATTGTGTATTGATGGTTTCATTAGTGGCTCTACAAGATATTTATTTAAAATAGCAAATATTGACATATATCTTTTACACGGTGTTCTCGTGCTATAATATTTTTAGTCTCAATTTGATAGGGTAGATTAACTCGAGATAGGTGGTTATAAGACTTAAAATAGATGTTTAATCGGACTTCAAATTTTTTTTTTTTTTTTTTACCCAACACGCAAAAAAAGGAAAAACATAATCTACCATTTGGGGTCTTAATGTTTCTAGGTTTTGAATGTAAGACCATTAATCTGTCCATTGCAGTTCTACCAATATTCAGGGCACAAGCCTCTCGAAAAAAAGAGGGCACATACATTCATCAAACATAATTTTCCATTACATATATCCAGAAAAAAAAAAAAAAAAAACAGCTAATGTTTCTCATATCTAATGTTTCCACCAATACTATCAGTGTTAGTTTTCGGGAGAAAAAAAAAATTCTCCTAATTACTCTACGTATTAAAGTATGACCCAAATGAACCTCAGAATTTATTTTATAAAAAAATCATAGTAAAAGTTGGTCAGTCTTCTTCTTCTTCTCCTCTCACTGCAAAGAATTAAAAACATAAGAAAGAAAGAAATTCCTCCACCAAAAAGATAATGCTAAGGCAGGAAAAACGAACAAGACAAAAATAAATCTTGCAAAATTAAACGAAGTGGAAGTCTGATATCTGGATATTTTTAGTTTTGTATTGGTGAGAATTTGTGGTTGGTGGGTGTGTGGTATGAAGAGTGGAAGTGTGTGTAATGTAAAATAAAGAGTAGAAGCCATGGATGATTATCCCTCATGGAGTAGAGAGTATTACAGATTAAATCTACCTTAAAATTAAGAAGCAAACAAACCTAGCTACCCTTTATGAAAGAAACAAGAAGGTGTATGTATTGCTAATCAAGAAGCAACCTTTTGCAAACTAATCATCACCCTGTTTCTAAACAAGTTAAGATTGCTTAAGAAATTAGTGGACAGGCCTAGGGGCACTACGACTAGTTCTACTCAGAAGGTGTGTACGACTGTGCGACACCTCTCTACAAATCCACAACCAAAAGACAAAGAAACAGTTAATGCTTCTCATATTTAATGTTCTACCAAGTCTACCAGTGTAAGGAAAATGATTTTCCTAATTATGCTTCATAGAAAACTATGACCCAAATGAAGCTAAGAAAATTACAAAAACAAAATCATGGTAAAAGTTGGTCAGTGTCACCATACCTCCATAGTTTAAGGTTCACCTATTCTTTTCTTCTTTTCTCATTGCATGATTTCAGATTTTGAACTTCTGCACCAAATCAAAAGAACGGAAAAACGGAACTAGAATAAGAAATATAAACAATAAGAAAGAAACACAAAGAAATTCCATTCCTCCAACCAAAAAGAAAATGCCAAAGCAGGAAAAACCTTTTTGGCAAGATTTCCAATTCCTGTTGGAATTGACAAGACAATCCTGCAAAATCAAACGAGGGTTTATGAATGGACATAGGGGTTTACGATACCAAGTACCAATTCGTGAAAATATATGTGCACACATGCATGCACATATACAACATTAAATACCTGTAAAGCTAAGTAGAAAGAGGAGCATTCTTGAAGCTGCTTGACATTCTCATCATCCTCGTCAGCATCGCTTCGATGCAGTTCTGGTGGTGGCAGGCCCGATTGTTGGCTTGGGCTTGGGTTGGGTTTAGCCGTTTGGTCCATGTTAATGGGTGATCCTTTACCAAGAATTAGAGTTTATTATTCAAACTTTTGTTGGAGAAAGGATATACCAACAGAATTGGCACTTGGCAGAAATTTGAATATAGAATGAAGAGGATAGAACACATTTAAGTAAATTGTAATTTCTAGCCTCTACTTTTTTTCATACAAAGAAGAACAGTATTACTTCTATTCACAAATTTATCCTCCATATTCAGATAAACAATGTTAAATGATTTTTCACATAAATGGATCATATCCTGTAACATTACATTGAAGATGATACAAACACAAACTAAAGTATAGTAATTCGTGATCACGATTGCAACCTCATCGAATTCCAAATCACCAATAACCATTAAACAAAATTCAAGACTTCAAATTCCAAATACTGCATTAGACATTCTTATTCCCGCATTTTACCATTAGACATAATTATCAATCAAATTAATCACGGTTAAAATAGGATGCATATACACAAAATTATTTCTTAATTAAAAAGGAAGAAGATTATAAAAAGATTCTTATTGGAGAAAACAATCCTGCAACTAGAACTAATATTAGAATCACTGTTGAATAAAATCCGTAGAATTCTCTTTTCAGCACAGCCATGGACAGCTTGACCATTCGTTCGAGATTTTTGCCCATAGAATGCATAGACACCTTAATAAAAACATATCACAATTCGACTTTCTTCTTATTCTCCTTTTTAAACTAAATAAAGGGAATGGAGGGGTTCATTGCTACACTAAATTTCCAAACAAATAACAGTGAAATTGATGATTTAATGTAAGTCTATAAACACGCATAAACACATACCTCTCGAAATCGCACCTGGCTTCTATACAAATTCGCGAAACGACGATTTTTCCTTTCCAAAGTCAAATCTTTTCTTGCCACGAACTCGAAGGTGTACTCTGTGAATTTGAAAATCAAGAAAAATGTATCAGTCCAATGGTAGGGCTTTGGTTTGGGGAAGAAGGGTTTTGGAGATAGAGAGGAAGAAACGACGCCGTACTAGTTAAAAACCCCAGTAGAGATTTTTTACAACTAACTCCCACCTTTGTCAAACAATTGCAACCAGCTCCCATTGCATAGCAACTGACTCCCAAATCCTTCATGAATTGTCCCATTTGCCCTTTCTTTCCTTTACATTTTGTACAGTATTTTATTTTCTTTAATTATTTGGATAATTGCAAATAAACGAATGTCAGCTCCCCCTTCCTTCCGGCGAACGTCCCATCGACGCATTCTTCAATTCAAGGTTATGGCCGTCTTCCTTTCCCTTTCCCTTTCCCTTTCCCTCGTCTCAGAATTTTAAATTCAAATTTGAATTCATCATTATCCTAATTTTTTCTCTTCATCTTCATTTCGAAAAAATCTCAAAAAATAAATTGTTGTATAATGGAGTTTTTTTTCTTCATTTTTCTGTGAGATGGAATGAAGCTGAAGAAAAAAAATCTAATCTTATCAACAGGTTCGTCATTTTTTTTTGTATTTTAAGTATAGAAATTTCACCCCAATATATAAATCAATTGGAGAGCATTCTCAGTGAATAAGATGACTGTGTGGGTGGGTGAGTGAGTGAGTGAGTGAGGAGAGGAGAGGAGAGGAGAAAGAAGGAGGAGATCTTGAAGAGAGAGATCTTGAAAACCACATAGAAGTGTGAAAAATGAATGTAGGAGTATATTTAATTTTTATTGTAAAGTATAATAAATTTAAAGAAAAAAATGTTTGTATATATCTAAACATATTATTATTATTAATATTATCATAATCTTAATGATTATTGTGATTATTGCGAGTATCAATTTGAATTAAATTTTAAAAAATAAAAGTTTGTATATATCTAATTATTATTAATATTATCATAATCTTAATTATTATCAATGAATCAAATCAAATTTAAAAAATGAAGAAATAAGAAAGTTGTCTAATAAAATTTTCAGATTTTATATTTGAGTTGGAAATTTTTTAAGTACTTATTCCATCATTTTAAATTTATCAGACATTTTTTTTCTGAATTTAACATTTTTTAGTATTTTTTCTGAGTACTCGTAATAACAATATCTCGTATACAAGAGTTGATGTATTTAAAACAATGATATTTCATATCACTAACAATGATATTTTGTTTACAAGAGTCGAAAGTTTATGTTTAGTACCTTATATAACATTTAAATTTAATAATTTCTGTTATATTCAAATTCAATTATGTAATATTATTCAAATTCAATTTAAGTTTTAGTAACTTATATAATATTGAATCTCAATTTAGATTTAAGGGTTATGTTTAATACCTTATATACAATTTAGGTTTTAACAACTTATGTAATATTTCTATTTCAATTTCAATTTAAGTTTTGGTAACGCATGAACATTCAGTTTATATATGAAAATTTAATGAATGAATGAATCAATTTCAATTTTTCATTTAAGTTTAGTATCTTATGTTTTAAATTCAATTTATATATGCAAATTTAATGAATGAATCAATTTCAATTTAAGTTTAAGTTTAAGTTTAGTATCTTATGTAATGTTTAAATTTAATTTAATTTAAAGTTTAGAGTTTAATACCTTATATATGTATTTCAATTTAAGTTTAGTAACTTATTAATATTCAAACTCAATTTAGATTTAAGGTTTATGTTTAATACCTTATAAAACATATAAGTTTAGAAAATCATAAGAATCACATTTTGAGAGTAAAGTTAATAGGAAGGGTCTTTCTACGGTAAGACATGCTTCGCCCTGTCTTATAAAAGGCAATACTTTAAATACCGTTAGATCGTTGATCTGACGTATGAAATTTATTTTATATGATTGCACTTCGCAGTAGGGCGTTTGCTCTATGCATTATGCAATCGCACTGCATCGCCTTGCTAATAAATTAAATTAATGTATATAAAATGACAAAAATATCCTTTTAATTTAAAATACATAAGTATTACAAAACTAATCAAATTAAAATATTTAAAATCAAATTCTATCATCTAACCCTAACAATTCATCAACACCATCCAAGAATGACCCCTTTCCTATTGTCTACATCACCGCCACCGGAACTGGTATCAACCTGGCCCGGAGCCTCGGAGCTGTTGTAATTAGAAAGCTTGGGATGACCATATAATTTTTCAAATTTCTTCTTCTTCATTTTTGTTTGACTATATTATGGAGTATTGATTTAGTTACTAATATGGAGAAGTGGATCTTCTGGATTGGCGGCGGCGATATACCTCCAGTTTGTGTTGAGAGCCGGAGCAGTGAAGGCGTTGGGATCATTCAGGAGCAATCCAACGAACTAAGGAAAGCAAGAATTCTTGCTGGATTCACAATTGAATTACTCCAATCCACTATTATTTTGTGATTAATTAATTAGTTGGGTTGAATATTTGTTGTTGTTTGTAAATCTTCTTGTATTTTTGTTTTAATTTAATTTGTGTGTTACTGTACTGGAATGGGAGGAGAATGTTGTTAATCATGATTCATGAGCCCTCTTCTCTATTGTTTTAGCTTTCGCTATACAGATGGATTGATGTTAGCTCTATTTTTGTATGTATTATTTCTCATGCCACTAAAGTAGTGTATGGGGGGGGGGGGTTTCAATCTGTTACGGTAGAGTTTGATTCAAAGGTTGTCGTGAACGCTATTAACAACAGAGTTAGAAATGAGATACATAATGCTAATACAGTAGCACATTTTTTTGTTAGGACTTCAAGATCTTTTTCAAGTCCTCATAGTTGGGTCGAGCTTCCAATTTTTGTGGATGACCTTCTCAATAATATTATACCTGTAATTCTTGCCAATAGAAATTAATCTCTTTTACTGTAAGAAAATGTTGTTCATGAATTGCAACCAAATCATTTTTTTTAATTGTTTTTTATATTTGTTGGCTATTAGATTACGGAATTGGTACCTCTTGCTTGGCTTAGTGTATAAAGAATGAATGCTTATTTTTCTGTACAGAAATATCTTTTTCTGGTCTGTTTTTTTTTTTTTATTGTAAGACAGATTTTCAATTCAATCGTAACAAAATTTCTAAAAGGCAAAAATTATTTGATTCTTAATGTGTTAATGTTTCAATGTAGTACGACTAGTGCCCCACTTGAATCACCATTCACCAAACTTCATTAAAGTAGTCCATTTGCTCATGAATTTATCAAGGTCTTTTCTTGTTTTTTTTAGCTTTTACACAAGATTATTGAATTTGTGAAGCATTAATAACACTTAACAAGAAATCAGAATTGTATAGCTTAAACATCAGTATTTAATGTGCCAACTTTCTTCCTCAAACAATAAATGTCTTAAGTTTCTTTCTCGAAATAGCTCTGTGGTAGGCGGAAATCTTCCTTGTGCGTAAGAAACTCTGCATCTTCCTTGTCTGGCTTCTGAAATCCAAATTATCCAATAAACATTGATTTACAGTTAAAAGGCCTATACAGTTAAAATAGCTTTCCTTCCGAGTGCCTATATCAAAATATGACAAGCTAAACCAGCTATCCCCCTCCTCCTCCTCCTCAAACAACACAATCCCAACTACCACAATCCCAACTACCATGTCGTTTGATATTTCTATCTCCTTTCATCCATTTACACCCGCAAATCTATCAAAAGTAGATGTAATAGAAAAGTTGTATCAACATGATAGAGCAATATACGAAGAAACTAAAGAACATTGGAGTTTTAGCTAGAAACATCCTTTTGATTAATTGATGCAAAATTACTTGTGTTTGGGAATACAAATTCATGTCTGAAATTGAGATGAATCTACGGAAAAAAAATAAAACATAAATTCACAAATTCAGCACATTTGATGCATTTTTAGATACATTTTACTGAGGCATATAGCTAACCATCTTCATTTGATAGCTATCAGTCACAACATTAAGGTAAACCATCAAAACTCCCTTTGAGACAACACTTTCAAACTCTTGATTCATTAACTTATGCTACTAGTGACTTCTTACTCACCATTCAAGATCATTAGTTCATTATTTCTGGGGTGTTTGGTTGATTCTCAACTTTTTCATTCCATTCCCATTCCCCATACCCAAGCCATCCACGCGAGGTTTGGAAGTGGCAATCAAATAAGAGTATGTATTCTCATAGCTCTACCCTGTTTTTAGCCCATTCATTATACAATTGACTCATGCAACTCTACAGTCCAGTTGTACAACTATAGATATTATTTTATTTGAAAGAATCAAAACGTGAAAGAGCAGCACATACCAAAATGTCAAGAAACATAAAGTTTGTTAAAATCCAAGAGCATATCTTGCAGAAACAAGTAGAGAAACAACAGATTCTTTAGAAAATCATGAAACAGAGTAATCATAAAACCCAAAAGAAAAGTCAAGATAGGTACGCCTTTTGAAGGAAAAGAAAAGTTTATACAATGCATCAAATTATGTACACTCATACCATCATATTAATGTTAAAAAAAAAAACTCATACCATCGTATACTTATATACCTACTAAATTAGGGTGTGATTGAGAAAGTTCCAGCATATCAATCATATTAGTCTGAAAAACGTGATCCACGGCTTCCACACTCCCACTCCCACTCCTAGGCATTGCAAAAACGTCGACGACACGCACGGTATACTCATCCACAAACTCACTTAGCATCTGACCCATTACGTCCATCGGCACCCAGCTGTACCTGAAAATAGCAACGAACACACAGTGAAATCCCTAATTCTTCAAAAATTACAGAAGATTTCAAACAAATTAGGTTAATCAAGATGGTTGAGAAAACCCTAGATTTACTGTGTTTGAATATTTTGAGAAGGACAAGAGATGAGATATAGACTTACTCGGAGAAATCGAGCGTGGGAGAGTGTGGCGGGCGACCAATGGTGCCACCGGCGAACACCCGGTGTAGTCTTTCTCCATTTTTTCCACACAGCTTTTCTATTTCTTGCTTTATTTTTTTATGTCGATGGGTTTATTGGTTTTACGGGAAAGAAATTGAAAAGCTGATTGCAAGAGATTATTTTTAATTGGAGTTGAATTATTATGAAAAAGAAATTTGGTTGAGATTTTTTAAAATAAAAGAAGGTTAATTTGTAAATTTATATATATTTTTAAAATAATATTATAAGGATATTTTGGTAAATTTATAATTTTTTTGATAAAAAATAAATATTTTATAGTATTGCGAAGAGCGATCGCATATGACGAAGTAAAATGATGTGTCACGTTTTCATTGGACGCCTTTTATAAGACAGAGCGAACCCCCTGTCTTACGGTAGAAAATCCCTAATAGGAAATCATAAGAATCACATTTCTTCTGTTAATAACTTTGAGTATTTCTTCAAATGTTAGCTTTAACCCAATACACCTGAATATATTAGGAAAATAAAACAAATCAAATTTAGCCATCTAAACTTTTGACTCCTCAACACTGTAATGATTCTAAAAAATATACTCCATCCATCTATGAAAAGTAGTCTCATTTGTCATCACTTAATTACTTAAAATTGTCATCAACTTTATTCACAAACAATCACTTTATTCACAATGGACCTCAAAATTCCTACAATACCTTTACTTTATCTATTTTATCTACCATTTTCTTAAAACATGTGTCCCACTCCAATGGGACTACATTTCATGGATTGAGGGAGTACAATATTTCAGGCATAAAGTACAACAAAATAAAACATAAAAATCAATGACAAGTATAATCACCCAACAATAAAAGTTGAACACCAAGTATTGCAAATTTGAACATTGCGTGTTATTAATTAAGCTGTAAAAGTTGAACACTTAGTATTACAAATTTGAACACTGATTGTTGTTAAGGGTAGAATACTGAGACAATTATTATGGCTATTGCATTAAACTTCAAAGAATATCATTCAACAAATTTAATCAATAATCTTAAAAAAGATCTCAAAATCTCTAATTTTATCTCAATTTCAATCCCGATATTGATATCGAAACAAACTAATTAGTTACTAAACTCAAAATTCAAAATCGAAAATTCTTTTACATAAGGTACTAATTAAAATGAAATTGATTTTGACTTGTGTGTACGTGTGAGCTCTAAAAGTAATGATATTTTATAAAATGTCATGAATATTGTAAAAGTCGAGTTTCTAAAAATTGAAATTAATTCATCAATTCATTAAATTTACACATAAAATCGAATGTCAATAAGTTATTGAATTCTAATCTAAGGTAATAAACTCTAAATTCAAAATTCTTATATTAAATAAGGTACTGAAATGAAATTATTCATTTATTAAATTTAGTAACTTGTATATTTAAATTTAATAAATGAATAATTTCATTTCATTTTAGTACCTTATGTAATACTCCCTCCGTCCCGTGATTACTTGCACACTTTCCTTATTTGGACATCCCAAAATTACTTGCACACTCTTAATATGGAAATACCCCATAAAATTAATACCCTCTCCAACATCATTTTATTTTCAAAATTGCCACCATCTTTTTACACACATTTTACTTTACACCTCATCATATCTACTTTACACCTCACCAAATCACCTAAAATACCCCTCATTTATCTTACATCACCAACCATTAAATTCACTTTTCTTAAATAACGCGCCGGTCAAACCGTGCAAGTAATCTTGGGACGGAGGGAGTATAAGATTTATCGATTTTGAATTTAGGGTTTAGTATCTTAGATTATGGTTCGGTTCCTTATTGACATTCAGTTTATATATGTAAATTTAATGAATGAATGAATCAATTTATTTTGTTGATAACTTTAAGTATTCTTCACGGTTATCTTTAACTCAATACACCTAAATATATTAGAAAAATAAATCAAATTTAGCCATCTAAACTTAAGACTCCTCAACAATGTAATGATTCTAAAAAAATATACAATAATTCAAGCATAAAGTATAACAAAATAAAACATGAAAATCAATGACAAGTATGATCACCAAAAAATAAAAGTTGAACACCAAGTATTGCAAACTTGAACAGTGAGTGTTTTTAAACAGTAAAAGTTGAACACCAAGTATTACAAATTTAAACACTGAAAGTTTTTTTTTTTTTTTTCTGAGGGGGCATTAAACACTGAAAGTTGTTAAGGGTAGAAAATTGAGACAATTATTGTAACTATTGCATTAAACTTCAAATAAAATCATTCAACAAAATTAATCCATAATCTTGAAAAAGCATCTCAAAATCTCCAATTCTATCACAATTTATGTAATATTCAAACTCAAATTGAAATATTACATTGAGTTTGAATATTATATATGAGGTACCAAACATAAAACTTAAATTAAATTTAAATATAGTGGAACGTATATGCCCCCTCTACCAATTTAAATACAAAAAAATGTAGATGAAAATGATCAGTTAATTTCTTGGTGAAACTTCAGCATCCAAATTAAGATTAAGGGTGTGTTTGCAAATAATAGTAGTTGATTCAAAGTGATTAAAGTTGATTTTTGTAGTAAAATTGAAAGTAGATGATGTTTTAAAAATAAGCACTTCTAATCAATTTTTTAAATGTTGGGGTGTATGTCATACAAACCACTTTTTTTATAATTTTACAAAAAATACCCTTATTACATTTGAATAAATAATGGTAAAAATAAAATATTATTTAAATTGTGAGGGTAAAATTGTAAAATTAGTGAGTGTAATGATTAGAAGCACTTAGAAGTTGTTAGAAGCATGGGGAGAGGTGCTTGACCAAAATTGCTTTTAAGTAATTAATTTAATCACTTACTTGTGTTTACAAACACTTTAAAAGTGATTCTATTTAAAAAAGAAGTGCTTTTAAGCACATAGTTTTGTTTGCAAACACCCACTAATTGTCATGCTTGTTCAGATGGACAAATTAACCGAGGGAAATTACTTTTTGAAGAACACCACATAAATTACTTGCCAACGAAATTAATTGAAAGGCATGGACCGTGTTTCATTTTAACCAGAAAAATTGAAATTTTATTTTATAAATTGAGGGACATATTTGTTACTCTAAATAATTCGACACAACCTCAATAATTAGCCGATTAAATGAGAGTGATGACAACTTTCAAATCAAGCTTTTCGAACAGTTGGTCTCATGAAATCAACTACTAAAAAATAGTATCATCCAACGTCACATCGAGTAGCCTGCTATACGGCACCCCACAAAGGAGTTAATAGTGATCACCCCTAAAAAGTATGCATATACTTATTTTTATTTTCATAAAAAATATGCTTATTTTTTTGTCTCTTAATTTGTACCAATTTTTCCGTTAAAAAAAAAAAAAAGTTGTACCAATTTTAATTTTCGTCTTCTAAATTTTTTGACTTTGAAATTACTGTAGTCTTGTATGTATACAAATTTTAAAGATTTAGCAATCAATGGTAAACATCATGTAATTACTTGTAAATCGTTGATTTTGTCGTTTACTTGTACATCGAGTCTCAAATCGCGTATCTACAAATCGGGCTCTGAATCGCGTTTGTACAAATCGAGCCCCAATGTCGACTGCTTCGTCGTTTTCATTGCTTAGAACAAGAGTAGTACAATGTTGCTTTGTTTTTGTTGATGCCCAAAAATTCGACTGGAAAATGAAAAATTTAGATTCGAATTTATAATCTAAGGTTTTCTATTGATGCACAAAACTCGCAAATTGACAAAGGAATTAGAGTGAAATAAAGTTTAGACTATGATCATCGGTGACATTACACCAAATGTCATAACAACAAGACAAAATTTTTAATATTAAAATAATACTTCACATTCTTTATTTTGGTGACATTGGTGATGACCGACCCAGTGTCAAGAATTTTATATTATTAAATAATGTGACACATGGCATCATTCTATTGGTTGATATAATTTTTTGTGTGATATAATTAGATTTATAGATATTGAAGATAATATGTATTAAAAAAATATTTATATATATATTGAAATTCGTAAAAAAAATTTCTCTATAAATAGAGTCCAATATCGAGTTATTTTGAAACACAAACTAAAATTCTCTCTTTTATCTTCTAATATTTCTAGCATTTACTAATCTTGTAATCTCTTTTAAATTGGGTTTAGATTGGGAGATTTGATTTGAGAAGACATTTCAAATGAATGTATTTAAAAATACATGGATTTCAAATGACATGGTTTTAAAGATGATTTAAAATCCTCTCAATTTTAACTAAAAAGTGTGTGAGCACAAATATAAGTATTTGAAATCCATTCACAATCCAAACAAGTGGAGTGGATTTGGATTATGGATTTAAAATCCATAGATCAAATTTCTCCATCCAAATGGAGCCTTAGTTTTCTTTAATTCAAGTTTGAATGTCACTTTCATTTCTTCTATATACAAATGTGTTAATAGGTTAAACAAATGTGATAGATAGATTAGACAAATGTGTTTATAGGTTAAACAAATGTGATATACAGGTTAGCCATGCGAATGTGCTAATAGGTTAAACAAATGTGATAGATAGGTTAGACAAATGTGATAGTAGAAGAAGAACAAGACACGTACCAAAATTAATATGATCCCACCAATTTTTTTTTTTATATATAATCCCACAAATGATAATCAACGTTTTCAATACTCTACTGAAAATTTTGTTTTCTCTATTTGTAATTTAATATTTCATGCATCCATTTGTAGCTTGTTTATTATTGCTTTTCAATTTCGTATTTTTAAATCTTGTAATTTTAATTTTGTTATTGAGTTCATTATTTATTTTAAGTGTGTGATAAAAAAAATTCTATTATAATTACAACTTTAGAATATCAAGTAATTTTTATATATCAACTTACACATTAAAATATAGTAAAAATTAATAATATAATATGTATTTAAAAATTAATATTATTTTTGGGTTGGGTTGAGTTAGTATCACTGATAAGTATGATAAAGTTAAATTTGGGTTGGATTATAAATTGTATATGTGGATGAGAGAAAAATTAATATAATATTAAAAGGTTGGGTTGGGAGAGTGTCATGGACGAGGATGGTGTTAGATAATTAGGGTTAACTTTGTCTTGTTTAAAAATATAATTCACATTTTACGATGCCCTAAACATAAGTCACGCTTTTTAAAATAAGAAAAACTACTTTGTTTTTAGGAATTGCAATTCCACGTTTTTTAAATGAAAAAACTATGTTGTTATTTCTTTTTCCCATAAAATGTGAGAAATAAAAGTCAGATCACATTTAATTGCAGTAGTAATGATTAAATTTTAATATGAGAAACTAATTTTAAAGTCAAAAAATTTTAAAGGACGAAAATAAAATTTGATAATGACACAAAAAAAAAAAAAAGTATATTCCCTTTTTTTTTTTTTTTTTAATTACTACTAACATTTAAGTATTTTTTCTACTTTGGATGAAAACTGTACTTGCCAGTAAGCTGGTATCACTTTATGCATGAATCTCACTTTTGTGTAGTATTAATTGGATGACCCATTTTAAATATGGATTATTATTTTTTTGACAGAAAGAAAATATTCCATTCATGATTTAAAATATATAGTTTAGGCCTCAGGCCTTACATGCATCTTAATTCCAAGATAAACTTGTTACAGCACGTGGGGGTTTGACCCTCCCAGGTTTGTTCAAATTAACTCAACACTTCTGCTGGGAGTGAGCAGCGCGATTGGCTTCTCTCCGGACGAAGCGGCATGAATGGAAGGCTAAAGAGATTGCATGGTGTATGGATCAAGATCAAGTGTTCCATGAAAGGCTCGGACTATGGACTCATGAGCAGGGACGGAGGGAGAGAGGGCCCAGGGGGGTCACTGGGCCCCCACCCATTTTACAAATTTTTTTTAATAATTTTTTTAAAAATATTAAATAATAAAAAATAAAAGAAAAAATAATTATAATTAATCATATTTAATAGTTATATAATAATTTCTAAGTGTATTAGTAAAATATTAGTAGTGCAATTATTACTTTTTCCGTCTTATAAGTACTTGTTTTGTGTATAATTAAATAATATTTTTTTTAAAAAATTTATCTTTCATTATCATGAAAGATTGAGGGAAAAAATGAATGAAAGTATAAGAGAGTGGAATAACTTGCTTCAATTATCAAGAAAGAAAGATGAAAAAGTATTAAAATACGGAGTAAAAATTATAGGAATTTACATATGAGTAATTTAGGGAGAAACGTGTAAAAATAGCTAAAAATGACAATTTTTTAAAACAATAATTAAGACTAATAGCGTCAATAAATATGAAACGAGTGAAGTATATAACAATTTAAAACATAAAAATTAAAAGATGCTCGTGTATAGACTGTATAAATATTATTTTGTAGGTAATGAGCGGAATGAATGAAACTTTTATTGAAACATATTAAAACTTAACTTGATTAATTAGTAATATATTATATGTTTCAAAAAAATTTATAGATATTAAAAGCAAAATTTATTATTCATAATTGGGCCCTCCATCGGTTAGTTTCTGGCTCCGTCACTGCTCATGAGAGTCCGTTTCAAGAATGATATTTCGGAACCCCCTCTCAAAGGAAATCGTTGCGGCATGTAGCATCGCCAAAGCTTCAATGCGATTACTATCTCCCGAGATTGACGTCCTCTTTGTTCCAGCGAGCAAAACCCGACCCTGATCATCCCGAAGAATGAATCCGTACCCCGTCGATCCCGCAGCATCAGAGTTTAGCTTAAATGTTCCCGGAATTGGCCTCTCCCATGTAACTGGAGATATATACCTCCTGCTGCAACTTGAGTTCTGCTCCGAGGATTTCCTCCACCAGCCCCATTGCCTTACCAAGAATCATTGAGGGATTTTGGGTCTTTTGATCGAAGGTGTTGGCATTCCGGGCCTTCCACAGGTTCCAGGATATAGCGACAAAGATTGTGATTCCCAGACCTGGGAGTGACTCGCATGCTTCCCAGAAAATGGCTCGAAAATTGGTCGGTGATCCCAGCAATGACGCGAGACGAATTGGGCTCCTTCCCCAGGTTTGGGCCGCTACCGGGCACTTAATGAGAACGTGCGTAACACTCTCCGCCTCCAAACCGCAAGTGGAGCAGATTGGATCCGAATTGAGGCCCCTTCTATGTACAGCAGTGAGGGTCGCAAGGGACTCAGTGCACGCCCTCCACAGAAAGTGAAGGATCTTCGGGGGTACTCTACAACTCCAAAGCTTCTTCCACCATTTCTGAGAACTGGGAGAGGTGAGATTTTGGCCGCATGACGAGAACTTATTCACTGCCAAGTAGTAAGAGAACTTTCCACTCTTACTGTACATCCAAACCCTCTTGTCCTCGAGCTGGCGAGAGCTAACCGGAATATCAAGAATATATCCTTCGAGCAGTCTCCTCGTCAAAAATTTCAAGCACTCTGTCACGGTTCCAGCCCTCATTTGATTGTCGCCTAAGCTCAGAAACCAGCATATTTTGTGCCTCCTCCTCCATACCAGTAGGGATTGGAAGTGTATCCACACCAGCCCATCTGTCCATGAAGCAACGAACAGAATTCCCATTGCCCACGCGCCAGCCTATGCCCTCATTGACTAAGCCCCGAGCCTTTAAGATGCTCCTCCAAAGGAAGCTCGGTTGGTATCCTATGGTTGCAGATTCAATATTGCCTCTAGGAAAGTACCGCGCCTTGAGGATCCTTGTTGCCAAGGAATTCTCATTGTGTAAGAGTCTCCAATATTGCTTCGCAACCATGGCCAAATTAAAGAAATACATCTCCCGGAAACCCAATCCGCCAAAGTCCTTTGATCTCGAAATCCTTTCCCAACTAAGCCAATGAGTTTTCCTCTGATCCGGGGATGAGCCCCAGTAGAACCGAGCCACATGTTCCTCAATATTATCGCACAAAGATTTTGGAAAGAGGAAGCAACTCATTGTGTAGTTGGGGATAGCTTGGACCACTGTCTTGATGAGGATTTCCCTTCCTGCCTTCGTGAGGTGTTTCTCCTTCCAACCTTTTAGTCTGCTCACTATCCGGTCCACCACAGATTGAAAGATATCCTTCTTGCGCCTCCCGATGACCGTTGGGAGGCCTAGGTACTTAGAGTTCTGGATACCAGGTGTCGCTCCAAGCTGTCTTTCCAGCTCATCAATGTTGTCCAAACTCAGATTTTTACTAGTGTAGAGTTCTGATTTTTCCATGTTAATACGCTGGCCTGATGCCTGTTCATATGAGCTAATAATACTCTTGATCTTCAGGACCTCGGATTGACATGCCCTAAAGAATAGAATGCTATCATCAGCAAACAGGAGGTGAGAAACTGGTGGGGCATGGCGAGCCACACGAACACCTGTTATTTCCCCATTTTGTTCCGCGCGACGGAGGAGAGATGAGAAGCCCTCTGCACAAATAAAAAATAGATAAGGAGATAAAGGGTCTCCTTGACGGAGGCCTCTTCCAGGCAGGAACCTTTCGGTAGGGAAACCATTAATAAGCAGGGAGTAAGATACAGTGGTAACACATCTCATGATCAATTCAATCCACCTAGCATCAAAACCAAGTTTTGCACAAATAGCTCGGAGAAAATTCCACTCAACTCGATCATAAGCTTTACTCATATCAAGTTTCAAAGCAATTGAGCCTTTCCTACCATTTTTCTTTTTTCTCAAATAGTGAAATATCTCAAAAGCCACCATAGCATTATCAGTAATAAGACGGTTTGGGATGAAAGCACTTTGGTTGGGGGAAATCACATGATGTAGGACAGATTTGAGACGGTTTGCAATGACCTTCGTGATGACTCTAAAAACCACATTACACAAGCTGATTGGGCGAAAATCTTTGGGACTACAAGGGGATTTCACTTTCGGGATGAGTACAATGAAAGTATCATTCAGAGGGGTTGGGTCGGAACCATGATTGAGAATTTGCAAACAAGTGTCAATAAAAGAATCACAAATAGTAGGCCAAAATCTTTGAAAGAAGAGAGGAGGCATACCATCGGGTCCGGGGGCTTTCGCCGGATGCATCTGCTTGAGAGCCTTATTGATCTCCGCCGCCGAGTAAGGCTGAAGGAGGATCTCGTTCATTTCCCCTGTAACCCTAGACTCTACTGACTCGATAACCTGGTGCATAGTGCTAGTATCAACTGGGGAGAACAACTCAACAAAAAACTCCCTCATCACCCGACCCACTTCTTCGTCACCCTCAACCCATGTTCCGTGCTTATCCATGATACGATGGACTGTGTTCCTCCTCCTCCTTTGGGCAGCTTTTGCATGGAAAAAGTGGGTGTTCCGATCCCCATCTTTGAGCCACAAAGCCCTAGACCTTTGGAACCACCAAATCTCCTCTTGCTTTAGGACGTCCTCAAGTTCTTGTTGCTTCTCCAATATCTCCCTGATCACACCTTCACTTTGAGGACGAGCCTGCAGTTTGTGCAACTCTGCCTTAATATGTTTAACTATTGCAGGCACATTACCAAAAACTCGTCGATCCCACTCTCTAAGGTGGTTGCTGCATGACTTGATTCTGTCTGTAAAAGAGGCGAGAGGGTTGCTAGTATTCCATCCCTGAACAATGATCTGTTTACACTCATCCTTCTCCAGCCACATCTTCTCAAAACGGAAGACCTTCCTTCTACCATGACTGTCCATGTGGGTTGTCCTTGCTCTTCTCATTTCGATCCATAACGGGGCATGGTCGGATCGAGTTCTAGTGAGATGATGAACCCGAGATGGTGGAAAAATGTGGCACCATAGAGAGTTTGCCATCGCTCTGTCCAGTCTGAGCTGGATATTGTCCCCATCAGCTCGCCCGTTGCTTCATGTAAAGCTGTGTCCTGAGAAACCTAGGTCTTGAAGATTGAGGTCCGATGCTGTCTCTCGGAAGAGTTCCATCTGTTGTGTACGTTGGGCGTTGCCCCCACTCTTTTCCCAAGACCAAAGAATCTCGTTTATATCCCCAACGCAGAACCAGGGGTCGTCGGTATCTGGGGCCAGCTGTCTCAGGAGCTGGAATGTTTTTGCTCTATCCCCTCTATTTGGCCACCCGTACATACTAGTAAACACCCATTTTTGATTGCTATCATTGTGTTCCACCCAAGCTGATATGTGGTGTTGAGAGAAATTGATTATGGACACGGCAATATTGCCTCTCCAAAGGAGGCATAGGCCCCCCCTTCTCTCACGTCCTTGTCCTAAGCATTCCACCGGCAGACACCCATCAAAGTGAAGGCAGCTAGAGTTGATATGGTTCATCTGAGTATTTTTCAGCTTTGTTTCCATGAGGAAGACAATACTCGGGTCTGTCTCATGTAGGAGCTTCCTGAGTGCTCAAACTGTCGCTCGGTTCCCAAGCCCGCGACAGTTCCAACTTATGGCATTCATTGCGATCGGCGGGGTTGCTCCGCAACCGCCGCCGTTGGTTTAACTGGTGCATTTCTCTCATTCAGGATTGTTGGTCTGCCTCTCTTTCCTGGCTCCTCTTCATGGACTTCTGTAGCTCCTTTTCTTTTCCTGTCCTTTTGGGTCAGTTCATCTTCTATCGTTGCATCTTTTGCCTTGATTTTTCTCTTCAAAATGGTTCGTTTGATGGCAGGGTTTATTTTGTTTTGTGGTTTCTGTGGGTTTTTTGGGGGCTGGGGGGGAACACTTCTAGGGTTGCAGAGTCGAAGGAGGTCAGCTGTTGGGATTAGAGGGGTGGTGTCGGTGATAGGGGAATAGTGGTGTAGGCTGTTCTTTTGTGGGGTGGGGGGGGGGGGGGAAATTGAGTTTTCATGTTGGGGTGCATGAGGTGTGTTCGTGTCGGTGGCTTTTGGTGTAGGTAGTGGGGTATACTTGGGAAGAGTGGTGTCGGTTTTTGTGGTGGCAGGGGTATTGATTGTTTGTATGGTGGGGTATGGGTAGGTGGGTTTTTTGTTATCCTTGGCAATAATGGAGGTAGGTGGGTTTTTGTTGATTTGTATAAGAGGGTTGGTGGGTTGAGCTGGTTTAGTGGGGGGCATCATAAGAATCTCATTTGTGTGTTGATCCTCTCTCACCTCAATTTTTTACATGTGTTTCCTCACAGTTTCCACTTCCTTTGACTTCGGCAAGTGCCTATCTCTCTCAGGTTGCTCTGCTTCTAGGTCATCTTCCTCCCTCTCAATTAGCTTCTTCTTGAAGTTGTCGAATAGTCTGCGTCTCAGGGAGTTACCTTCCTCTGGTTTTTGGTGTTTCTCAGTGGTTACCGTCACTTCTTTTGTTGGAGAGACCGCAACCAGTCTCCAAACGGGAGTTTTTCGTCCGGTATTTCGGCTATGCGGTTGTCCTCCTGAGCCAAATCGCACTCTCTTTTCATGTGACCAAGGAGGCCGCACACGTAGCAGAAGGATGGGAGTCTCTCATACTTGAAGTCGACCCAGACAGGTGTAGTATTTCTTAGTTGAACCTTCGTTCCTGGTTTCAGAGGCTTTTGGGGGTCAATTCGGACTTTTGCCCTTACACTTTTGGATACCCCTTTTAAAGAGTTCTTGTCTATTTCCACAACTTCGCCCCTCCCGCGACGATATCTGGGATACTCTTTTCATTTCTAGCTGCTTTCGGAAGGTCATATATACGGATCCAAAAAGGAACCGTCTCAAATCTGACTGCAGAGGGTTGTTCTCCCCTCCCAAGCTCCTTCACTGCGAGCACATTTTTTCAAAGAGCCAAGGTTCCCGTGTGAGAACCTCTTCCATGTCCGATAATGTATTGAACTGAAAGGAGAACATGTTTTTTGCTATTTCTTTGGCTGTGAAACCCATTGAGGGGTTCATAGCCTTCTTCATTGTTTCCAACAAACCAAAGGCGTTGACTGGTTTACTGGATAGAACTTTCCCAATGAGGCAAAGAGTAGAATCACCTCCCTCTTCAGATTCCTCTTCTTCTATTTGAACGGTCTCTCCATCCTCCAGATCTGCCGCATAAGTTTTCATTTCAGCCATTTGTTTACCTAGCACCAGGCACACGAGACAGAGAAACAGGGGAACAGGACAAAAGAAAAAGAACACCACCTAAAACCAAGACTCACACAACGGAGATCCAAGGGGCAGTCGTGAGATCCACCGGGCAAAAGCCGAGGGACCCTAGGGAACCCCACAGGAAATCTCACAAAGACGAGAGACAAACAAGAAAGTAGGAAACACAGAAAGGGGAACTAGGCACGTGGAAACAGGGGAAAGACATGGACGAGACCACTAAAAAAGCGATTGAAAAAAGGAAAGGGAAACGATGGGGATACACAAGATCCACCGGACTCACACTCGGTGACACGCGCCGTCTACTCAGAGAGACAAAACCCTAAACATGAGAGACAGAACCCTAAACATGAGGGACTCGAGGAGACTAATTATACTTGAGTTTTTAGGTTTTTAAATATGGATTAGTGCACCCCTAAATACAAGAGACAACTCTAAAACTTATTATTTGACATAATGACTAAATAACCTTATTTGTTCGAATTGAATTATACATTACGTATTAGAGTATTTGTTTTTTAATGAATGCTATCGATTTTTTTATTCAACTCATTACAATTAGAACATTGATTGTTGAATTGATAAAGCCTATAAAAAGTTGGGGAATATTGGGTGGGGGTCCTCATGGACTATGCCATAGCCTATGTGATCACATACGTCTATATTGTATGCTATGGGAAGATCAAGGTTTTTTTGTTTTTTTTACACTCTCCGTTGAGATGACTTACCCAATTTGATTGATATAACATTTTAAAAAAAATAAAAATTTAGTGATTGATAATATAAAATAAAGAAGGAGTATTTTAAGTAAAGATGGAAAGTCTAGGTAGACTTTACAAAAAAAACCCGATCTTTTAAAATAGCTCTCCAAGTGGGAGCTATCCAAGCTAAATTGCACTTGGAGAGCCCTAATTGCACTTGGAGAGCCCTTTAAGGGCAGGGTTAGAGCTCTCCAAGTGCAATTTAGCTTGGACACCTCCCACTTGGAGAGCTCTTTTAAAAGCTCTCCAAGGCCAAATATGTAGTAGTAACATGTCATAGGTTTTTTTTAAGGCTTGACCTGTCTTTTTGTAATAAATAAGTTTGACCCGAAAGTCATTTAAAGGTCTTTTTGGTCATATTAGTGCATTTTAAAAAAATCCTACTATTTCATCAAATCATAAAAAAATCCACTAATTATATTGCTCAATGCTTCCTAGTTAAAAATTATATATATTAGATACTCTTATTTAAGATGTTTTCTATATTCGAGTATAATATCATACTAGTATTTCACCCGTGCGTTGCACAGTCAATATATACTCTATATAATACTTCGTGTAAAATATTAATTGTGTGTTGCAAAAGTTATTATTATTTCTTTGAAAGAATAATTTAAAAATATATACTCTATATAATACTCTGTGTTAAATATTAACTGTGTGTTACAAAAGTTATTATTGTTTCTTTGAAAGAATAATTTAAAATAAAAAAGACAGTGATATACTCCTCCATTTTTAATTAAGTGTCATTTTAACATTTTTCAACAAATTAATATATTAAATTGTGAACCATTTTACCATTCATTAATGATAAATAATTTTAATATTAATTTTTTTTAGTAATGAATGTGACCAATAATGTAGATGGTATTCATATATACAATAATTATTATTTTTCCATAATTTATGTTATACTATATTTATAAGAGTAAAATTGTCAAAATTAAAGAAGAAAATGTAGAATGACACTTATTTTTAAAATATTTAAAAAGGCAAAGTAACACTTAATTAAAAATGGAAGGAGTATTAATTAGACAATTAAGTTTGATTGATTTCATTATTAATACAACATATAATATACTGCAATCTTAATTTTAAAAAATGTATACACTATTAACATTGTATAAAAAAGAAATCATTTAATTCAATATTCTGCAAAATCGTAAGCGGTTAAATCAAGCTAGTGAAATTTAATTTCACTTTCATATTTTACCTTTTTTTTTTTTAATGCGATCAGCTCGAGGTCATATTGGAAAGTTTTGTTATTGAAGTACCTAGTAGGATTTTATTTAAAAAGATGGTGTTAGTTTAGAATATAACATTTTTAGACTTTTGGTATATGGAGTTGGTGATATTAAGTATCAGCATTGGAATTAGTAGGGTTAAGTCTCTTTTAGTCCTACACAAAAATAAACTATACTCTCTCTCATAATTACCTACACATCTTTTTTTATTGAGACGTTTCAAGATTTTTGCACATTTTTAATATGAAAATACCCCCACAAAATTAATATTTCACAAGAGTATCATTTTATTTTTAAAATTGTACTGAATAACTCTTTTATATTTTACTTTACACCCCACTAAATCACCTAAATATCCATCTTTAATTTTATCTTACCTCACCAATTACAAAATTCTATTTTTTTTTAAAGTGTGTCATCCTGGTAAAGACAAATATGTTATAAGCCATTGTAACAAATCTAATACGGAAGGACACAATCAAATGCACTCGAAAATGAAGCCATAGTAACAAATATATTAAACTACTAACCATTCTTATACTTGAACATAAACATATAGTATTCGATTTCCCTTTCACCGTCTTCCTCCACTCAATGAAATAAAATGAAGATGGCCTTCAATACATTCCGAAGGGTGGCACCACTTCATTCAAAAGTTTAATTGTTGTTAACCCTTCAATATTCAGATGTACGTATTTTTTTTATCATTAATATACCTATTTGAAGTTTAATTGCTGAATAAAAAATAATCAAATAGGCTGCTTGTACTAATTTTCTCTGGAGCATGCTTTCTGTTGGGATATGGATCCTATAAACAATGTTCTAGTTGATGATTATATGTTTTGATGGCCAAAAGCAACTTGAAGTTAATGGATATATGTGATTATATGTTATTCTAACTGAGTTATATGAAATAAAGTTATTGATCTTAATGAGTTATGAAAACTGAGTTTACTGATCTTAGTGTATTACTGATCTGATATATGAACTGTTAAGAACAAAGCTGAGAATGTATTGTATAGACAGCTTATAGTATATGATTTAGATATACTCATCTGTATATAGTTCAGTTGATGTATAGATAGGTTTTATATATTTGTAAGTTTGTATTCTATTGTATTCAGTATTGTAAAAGTTCAGAACAGTAGATTAGATCAAAGAAATAAAACTTAAGGAGACTAAGGAAGATCAGAAGACTACTCCAGAGCATGAAGCTAATCAAAAGGAGTAAGATGAAGCTTATAAAATCAAGAGAAGTATTTTTGAAGAAGCAGAACAGTTATGGAAGAACTGTGCTGACTGACCAAGAACAGTAAAACTAAGAAGAATAGTTTACTGTGCTGAGTTAGTTGAATTGAAGAATAAGTTTGGATAACTTATTTGAAGCGTAACTGAAGATATATTTGAAGATATGCTGACTTGGAAAGATAAGTTTTAAGTTGGTTAAAAAAAGGAAGTTATAACAAGAAACGGTTATGAGTTAGTTGAGAGTTAGTTTCACAAACTGCTAACTGTCATACTAATGCTTATAAATACCGAAGGATCTTCAACTGCTAAGATTACTGATCAAAAAGCATTCAAGAGCAATCAAAGTATTCGAAGCATTCAAGAACTCACAGAGTTGAAGAAGATCAAACTGAGAAGAAGCCATTGTACTGATCTGAAAAATCAAAGGCTACTACAAAGAGAAGTTTTACTTTACTATTTTAGTTTGTAATTCGTTGTAAACAAGTTTGCTAGTATCTTGTGAAATTACTAGTCGATCGAAGATATACCTGAAGGTATAATCGAAAAGATCAAAGTCTTAGTCTTGGGACTTTAAGCCACAAGAAACTCAAGAAGAGAAGAGTTAATAAAATATCACGACTGGAGTTGTGAGAGTGGATGTAGACATTTGTCGAACCACTATAAATCTTGTGTTCTTTACTTTCTGTTTGATATTTGTTTAATCTTTGTTTAACCAAGAACAGTAAAGTTTACTAAGTAAAGATCTGAATAAAAGTTGAGTATAAAAGATAAACTGGAAGTACTGAGCTGACCCTATAAGAACAGTACTATACAGAACACATTTCCGCATATAAACTCTGATATTTTGAAAGATTTTAAAAGTCTATTCACCCCTCCCCTCTAGACTTTTACTAGCTTACTCAATCTAAAACTCAACTTTGGGACCAACACTTTCATTTTACACCATCAGTACTCAGCAAATTAGGGAAGATAATACTCAAGGATTAAAGCAAAATAGTAATAATAACGAAAGCACCACAAAAGGCCTAATTAAAAAAGAGTGGGAGATAATCTGGTTGAAGCCCACACACCAATGCGCAAAAATATTAAAACTAAAGTGATAATGTAAAATGAAAGAGTTGTCCATCTTGACAAAATATGTAGACACGAGAAGGGAGAACCATAGTGATACTAAACCACCGAAAAGGAAGAGT
Organism: Galeopsis tetrahit; assembly: GCA_963675135.1. Lineage (NCBI taxonomy): Eukaryota > Viridiplantae > Streptophyta > Magnoliopsida > Lamiales > Lamiaceae > Galeopsis > Galeopsis tetrahit. The sequence goes on along the minus strand of OY776128.1, from coordinate 51,789,999 downwards.
AAAATGGTTTGTTATTTCTTAATGGAACAGGTTGAGGTAGTAAAACAAACCAGCAAGGATGGACCGAATGAAAACTTAAAAATAACAAACAACAAAGCCTAAGTAGAATGAGAGAAAATTTCATTTTACGTCCTGTAACTTAGGCCTAATCCAGTTTATATCCTTTAAGTTTTCACTTTTTCAATTTACGTTCTAGGGTGTCCAATTTATGTCCTTTTAGGTCCAATTTATGTCATTTTCGCCGGAAAATTGGAATTCCGGTCAAATAGTCCAATTTACGTCCTTTAAGTTTGAAAATTAAAAATTAATAATTAAAAAAATCTTTAAAAAATTAAAAATCTCATTAAAAACTAAAAATATCATTAAAATTTATAAATTGTGTAAAATAAAAAAAAATTCTAAAATTCAAAAAAAAAAAATTTTAAAAATATAAAAATTCTCAAAATTTGAAATATTGAAAATTAAAAATAAAAAATTTCTAAAAATCTCATAAAAACATAAAATTCTAAATATAAAAAATATATAAATTAAAAATTTAAAAATGTTTAAAATAAAATTAAAAATTATACAATTCTAAAAACCTCATTAAAATGAATTTGACACGGTTCTACAATCAATCAAGGCCTGGAATACAAAAAAAATTAGGAGTTCGAGTAAAAATTTAATGGCGGATGAGTCCGAATCAAGTCTGGTTTTTAATGACATATTAATAATTTTTATTATTCGTATGGGTTTTAAAAATATTTAATCCACACATTTTAAAAAAATTAAAGATATTTTTAGAATTTTTAATGAGATTTTCGAATTTCTTAATTTTAAGTTAAACATTTTCGATTTTTTGAATTTTAAAATTTTTTATTTTTATTTTACACATTTTATAATATTTAATGAGATTTTTAAAAAATTAAATAAGGTGTTTTGAATTTTATTTTTCACATTTTATAGTTTTTAATTTTAATGATGTTTTTCAGATTTTTAATAATATTTTAAAAATTTTAAAGATATTTTTAGAAAATTTATTTATTAAATTTTAAATTTTCAAACTTAAAGGACGTAAATTGGACAATTTGGTCGGAATCCCAATTTATTCCTCACATTCCGGTGAGTTTGAAAAATTTTCAGCGAAAAGGACGTAAATTGGACCAAAAAGGACGTAAATCGAAAAAGTGAAAACTTAAAGGATATAAATTGGATTAGGCCTAAGTTACAGGACGTAAAATGAATTTTTCTCCAGTAGAATGAAGACAAATCGTTTGATAGTTGAGAATATTCAAGTAACTCAACCGCATATTGTTGGCAAGAAAAAAGTCAAAATTAGGAAACACCAATGATGCCATTCGAAAAAATTAGTTAAAAGTCCAATTGAAACGCAAACATTCTTTGGTTTTTCGACACTTGTATTCAATTTAACGACGGAGAAGTTCTTCAAAAAAATTGATAAACAAAACCGAAGATACAATTATGAAACAGACCCTGAAACTGAATTTGCCTTCTAAAACCGGAACTGTAAAACTCGTCGAAAAATTAAACAAAGACTGTCCAATTCTGACAACACAAAATACAAATGACTCTGAACATAGTTAAAACTCAAAAGATTTAAAATAGAACCGCAAAGCCAAAACTTAAATAAGAATCTAAAAAAAATAACCAATTGATTCTAAAATTAAAAAAAACCAAGCAAAATTTAAACGCAATGAACAAATTAGAAAAGTGAAATTGATTCGATAATATATATATTCAAAACACAAAAAAAAAAAAAAAAAAAAAAAAGGCAGACAGAAGGAAAGGTCATGTACTCTGGACGGGATCGAAGAGGATGATGGGGGCGTGGAGCAGCACCCTCCTCGAAGCCCTCGCTTTGCGTAAAGGCCTACATAACCATGATTCGAGCTCTTCTCCATGAGTACCTTGTTGATCGTTGCACCAGTATTTTCAGAAAATATAACTTTTGAAAATAAAAATTAACTACAAATCTCAGAAAAAATAATTTCGAGAAAGTCACATTTTTTTTTTGTTGTTCTTCATACGAATCATACTAAATCATTCTTCAACAGAAAAAAAATTGTATTTCTTCATCAAAATAATAACAAAAAAACTAACCCGCTTGTCAATAAAACTCAAAGCAACAATTTTCACCAGATCATGAAAAAACCCAGGTGATTAATCAAAGCAACAGTTTTCCACCAACTCAGAAAAGAATCGTGTTCCAATGAACAACAATTACTGGTTCAAACATTCTATCAAACACCTTTTGTGCATGCTTAATCTTTGAAAAACTCGAGTACACGTCAATTAAGGCAATTCCACAAACACATCCAACCCAAATCCATAAACAATTGAATGCCCATGAAGCAAAATTTCAATTTTCTCAGATAAAGATGAAGGAAAACCCGAAAAACCTGCAATAATAAATGAGAAAGTGAAATTGTCGGGGTTGAATCCAGCTTTTCGAAGTAAACTTTTAACTGCAGGGGCATGGGAAATATTGGGGGTGGCGGATGATTTGAAGCGGGAAGCGAGAGGACGCCGGGCATGGGTGATATTGGGGCGGCAGATGATTTGAAGCGGAAGGCCAGAGGACGCCTTTTATTAATGGGAGAAGGAATGAGCTGGCCCACTATAATAATAATAATATTTTAATACCTAAAAATTTGGCGGGAAAATGTACAGCAAACCACTATTGTGTTATTATATATATATATAGATATATTGGAGTGGATATATATTATATTTTTATATTATATATATACTAAATTAAATAGGTCGGCATGTTGGGCTTGAAAGACATAAGAAAAAAATCAATCCCGACCTATTTAGCTAAATATGTTTTTAAAAAAGCTTGAGCTCGACTTGTTTATTAAACGAAGCGAACCGAGCTTTAATAGGACGAGCCGTAGGCCCCTATCGGGTAGCCTGACTTATTCCCACTTCTAATTTTAGGTGATTTGGTGGGGTGTAAAATGAATTTGGTGAGGTGTAAAGCAATATGTATGTAAAAAAAAAAAGTAACAATTTTAAAAATAAAATGATTTTGGGACTTGAGAGGGTATTAATTTTGTTAAGTATTTCCATATTAAGAGTATGCAAGTAATTTTGGGACGTTACAATAAAAAAAAATGGAGTACAATTGATAATAACAAATTTGTATCTTGTTCTAAAAATAAATTTGTATCTTGTTCTCAAAAACAAATTCGCATCTTCAAATTAATATAATATGAAAGATTGATTTTTTAAAAATAAATTCATGGAGATTTTGATTTCTAATACTCCGTACATGACAAAGTGGGATAGCTCAAGTGGTTAGAGCACCACTACCTAGGTCTTAGGTTTTGGGTGACTCGGATATTTAACTTGTAACCATCAAAAAAAAAAAAAAATACTCTGTACATCGTAATATTTTCCAAACAATGACAATGAATAATATTAGAGATTGAATTATGGCAATTTTTTTTTTTTTTGAGAAGCAAGAAATCGATGAAAATTTAATGGATAAATCAAAGATAGCCCAACTTCATCTAAAATCATGTTGCTTCGTAAATATTTGCTCCAGTTCAATCTTGAGACACTAGAGAATGAATTGCACTGCGTGCGAGGACGTGATTTGATAATCTCGGAAGATAATGGACTCCCAAATTCATTTAAAAACAATGCAGTTTTTTTATTTGTTGGTGATTATCTTCACTTCCCCCAGGCAATCTGACCGCATTCTAATATTCTGGGAAGTGAATTTCATAACTTTCTTGACACCTTCCAATATGGCCTGCAGTTTTGCGTCCAAAATTGATCTCGGGTTGCTAATCGACTTATTGATTCAGGAATCAATAATTCTTCCTCGTTCATTTCTGATGACCCCTCCAATACCAAACTTATTATCCCCTGCATTGTGTGCCACATCCACAACCATTGTAATTCCATGAAACATATCCTCTTGTTGAGTGGTGTTGCTTTCATTTTGTGACCCAATATGTCTGCTTCTTGATGTCCACTTGCGATAATCCTCTAGATAGTGAATTGCCCATTGGATTCTTGAAAGTTTCTGGTGTATGCGTTTCTTCCACTCCTGTGTATGACTCTGTTTACAAAGATCCGACCATATTCCCTAAGCAATAATGATCATCTGTTCGTAACTATTATGATCTAGAGACTCTTGTACCTTTCACAAAAACTCCATTGTGTTTAAACCTTTGGTGGTAGCTTAAGATTCCACACCGATTTCCACCATGTTTTCATGTGTCCCGAATTCGAGCATGACTCTTTTTCCATGTTCTCCACTTGCCTCGAACACGCACAATGATATCATAAGTTCACCTTATAATCCCCTTTTGGATCTAACTTTCAAAAGAAATCGTCCTCCTTCGATGGGCATTTGTAAGATAGTTGTTGTTTCATAGCCTAAGAAAGCATGGGTGACAAGTTCCTCATTCCATTTCCCCAGTGGCCCAATAAAGTGCTTGACCTGTGATCCCGAGGCCACACGAGAGGTCATTCTTCCCGATTGAAGGCCAATCACCCATGCATCTTTGTAAATATGAATCTTTTCCCCATTTCCAACTCTCCATCTCATTCCCCGATCAATAACCTCCCGGGTCCAACACACTGATCGCCACACGAATGAAGGGTTTGAACCAATGCCAACTTCAAGGATAGATGAGTGCTTGAAGTACATGGTTTTAAAGACTCGTGCAACCAATGAGGAAGGATTGCACAACATTCTCCATATCTGCTTCGCCAAGAGTGGCTGATTAAAGAATGTGAGTTGTCGGAACTCCATTCCCCCCATATCCTTGTTCGCACACAAATGTTGCCATGTTCTCCAATGCAATTTCTTTTCCTGTGATTTCGCACCCTACCAGAATCTAGATAATGCTTGTTCAATTGCTGAATATATCAAGACTGGTATCCTGAAACACCCTATGACATAAGTTGGTATCGCTTGTAGCATGATCTTAATAAGAACTTTCCTTCCTCCTATTGAAAAATCTCTAACTTTCCATTGTTCGATCCACTTGTTAATTCTATCGAGTAAATAACCAAATTGCATATTCTTAGCTGGTTGGAAGCCCAAGGTAAATATTGTTCCATTGGTTAATTCGAACTTCTAGGGTATCTCTGATTTATGTTTTAGTCCGGCCACCGTACCAAGGCTAAATGTGATTGCTGATTTTTTATAATTTACCATTTGCCCTGACGCTTTCTCATATGCCACCAAACCCTCCTTGATCTTCTTAGAAGCCGACATCTCTGAAAATAGATTGTCATCCTCAAACAGGAGATGTGAGGTTTCTTGTGCACCCCGTGCCACTTGAACACCCTTGATATCACCCTGGGTCATCATTTTCCGAAAAATGGCAGATAACCCTTCGGAGCACAGAACAAATAGAAAAGGCGATAGGGGGTCCCCTTGTCGTAGGCCTCGTGACGGTGTTGCACTCCCCTGAATATGCCCATTGATTTTGAACTCGTACGTCACCGTAGACACACAATCCATGAGCAAATCAACCTACTTATTGTTGAAACCCTTACGTTGAAGTACTGCCTTCAAATACGCTCACTCAATTCGGTCATATGCTTTGCTCATGTCAAGTTTGAGCGGTTCATACCCAATATTATTCTTATTATTCCTCGTCCAGTGAATAGACCCGTATCCTACCAACACATTATCCGTAATCAGGCGTCCCAGGATGAAGGCCATTTGACTTTCATCTATAATGACATCCATCACTTGTTTGAGTTTGTTTGTCACCGTTTTAGCTAGGATTCGATAGTTAGAATTATGACACTTAATTGTATCAATTATGTTAGATAATTTTTTTCTCTCTAAATATTTATACCTACAACTCTCCCTCTTTGTTCCTTTCGCCGAAAAACTCCCCCTCCCTCCCACCACCAACAACCATACCCCTCTAATATAAATCGTTTATAAGTTACCGAGATCGGGGCGCTCGCTACCGCCGCTGTCGCCCTCTGGCATCGCCCATCATATCTCCTCCCCTCCATCATCTTGTTCCCTCAAATATTCTCTCTAGTAGTTAGATCTGAAAAATAGGTAGATTTATTGAATTTTCTGATATAAAGTAGCACCGCTGCCGGACTTCCGGCTTGCCGCTTTTTTTTTTCTCCAGATTTTTCAGTGGAGTTCGATTTTTTTTCAGGATTTGAGTTGGGATTAGCGGGTAGATCCTCCTTAACGGAGCCACGGTGGCCGATCGGGTGAGTCATCCATTTATCCCGTTTTAATTTTCGTTCTCATTTTCATTTTTGCTTTTGTGGTTTGGTGTTTTAGTTTGTTCCTTTTTTTAGATCTTGTTGTTATTTTATCTCCCCTGTTATGGGTCCCCGGTTATGGGTACCCTTCCCCATGTGGGGACTTTTTTGCTCTTCTTGATGTGCTTGATTGAAACTGGTTGTCCTTAGGGTCGTGTTTTAGTGATTTGAGAGGTTGTAGCGCGAGTCGTAGTGTGCGACAATTTGTTCTTTTTTACAGCAAGTTTGCTATCTTCCTAAATTGAGGAACCTCAAGTAGGGGTGTAAACGAGCCGAGTCGAGCCGAGCAGTGCTGAGCTCGAAACTCGACTCGATTGTTATACTCGAAGCTCGAAACTCGACTCGGTCGAGCCTAAAATTTTAAAGATCGAGCTCGACTCGATAAGAAACTCGATAAACTCGAGCTCGGCTCGACTCGATTACCTATATAATTTTCAAAATTAATTTTAAAACATATTTTTTTCTAAAATAAACTCGAGCTCGACTCGGCTCGACTCGATTACTCGTATATAAATATAAATTATATATTAATGGCAAAATAATAAATATTGTTCAAGCTCGATTAGGCTCGCGAGCCTTTCGAGCCAAGTATTTATGAGCTCGAACTCGAACTTGGTAGCTACGCGAGTAGGCTCGACTCACTTACACCCCTAACCTCAAGGAGTGGATTGAGTTTGAAAATGAAGTCTTTAGTAGAATTTCTCTGTATAGATAGAGAAGCAATATATGTTTGTAATTCTACCATTAAAATAAAATAAAATTAGGGATTAGAAAATAATATCAATACACAAGTAATATTCGATTAAAAGAAAAAAGACAAGTGTCAAAATTAACTCTGATATACATGAATACGAATATATAAATGAACATCAATGGGGGATGGTATATAAATCCCCTATTATACTAACAGGGAGTTGAGTTTGCTTACGTGTCGTCTTCTGATTGATTTTGCTTACATGTCGTCTTCTGATTAATTTTGTCTACGTGTCGTTTTCTGGTTGATTTTACCTAAATTATCAATATCAATTATGTAATATCAATTTCAATGTTATCGATTGATTTTACATAAATAATTCAATATCAATTAAAATCATTCAAATTTGTAATGTTACTAATTTCCTAAATTATGTAATACTGATTTCTTCGCAATTACTAATCCTCTTTCCATTGCTAGAATTTATTGAAATTTAATTCACCTATATACTAATGGACATTTTTAAGATTATTTTGTATACTGTATTAATTAAAGGTTATATCAATAAAATTTCTGTCTTCATTCCATTTTACTTCTCAATTTTTTTAATTTTTACATTTCGCGTTCGGGTGCTCATCTAGTTATTATATGTAGATGAAGTATTAATTATTTAATGCTAGAAAGTGAAAATCTTTTCCATTCTCAATTAACTCGTCATTTAGTTAATTACATGAAAATTGCAATTGAATACCATTGTAAGTTTTTTTTTTTTTTTTGCTTGACTAACCATCAAAATCTTCTCTTATTTCATAATGTGAGAAAAGAACTCAAAAAAAGAAAAGAAAAAAGAAACGTGAAAAGGTAATGAAGATTGTATGCACTTTTTTTTTAACGATAAAGTGTGTTTCCTATAAATAAAGAGTACAAAAGATACTCAATCCGAAATGTATATAAAGAAAAATTATAGATGTACGAGTAAAGTAAACTAACATCTAGCCCTATATTAATTCTTAAGACAGAGAAAAAAATCACAAACCCATGTCGAGACTGATGTATTTTGTATGCACTCTGTTGACATCCCTCTCTCTCTATATATATATATAAAATTTTCTCATCCATTTTATTTTCATAAGAATTTGTCTCATTACACCCAAGTCGAAAAAGAACTTGCTATAGCCTATAAGGGTTAATGTTATGTTTTTTTTCGGTACCTACACATGTGAATTTAAGATTTTATGATCTCCATCTTCAATGACGGAGCCACATAGGGCCCAGCGGGGCAGTGGCCCCCCCCCCCCACCAATTTTTTTTTTTTTTTATGTATATTTCTTCTGTTTTATAATTATTTGTATACTTTTTTTTTTTTATTTGAGATGTTTCAAAATTATTTGTACACTCATAATATGTAAATAATCTACAAAATTAATATTCTCACTACATCATTTTATTTTTAAAATTGTCACTCATTTTAATCTACATTCTTCCCTACATTTCACTAATTTTTTTTTAACACCTCATTAAATTTCTTTTATACCTCACTAAATCACCAAAAATACACCTCACTAAATTCACATTTCTTAAAAAGTGAACTTATCAACGTATTCAAGTCATTACGGGATGGAGGGAATATATTTTAAGTTATACATTTGTCTAATAATTTTAACACCGTTTCACCTATTATGAGTTGGAACAATCAAAATTTATAATGAATTAAATATAATATTATTTTGTCTTTATAGTAATGTAAATCGGGCCCCCCAATCTAAAATTCCTGGCTCCGTCACTGTCCATCTTATAGAAGTTAGAAATTTAAAATTCTGAATTTTAAATCTCACATTTATTCCATATTTAAAATTATTTATAAATATATTATTACCTTTTCAAATACAATCTATTTTAAATTTTAAAATAACTTACTCATTAATTGATTTGACATAAATTAAAATCACGACATCTTAAAATTAATGCAATAATTCCACAAATAAATCTACTATACTGCCAACCACCCTTGAAATCATAAACACCAAAACCCCTACCCAAACCATCCAAAACCCAACACAGCCACTGTGCCCTCAACTAATCCTTCTACAGGAACAATACAAACATCCATACCCCCCACACAATCAAATTCCTCATTCTACCCAAAACCCCAAAAGCATACCTATATCCAAAGTATACTCCACGCTAAAAGACTCCCTTGTAGAGCAATCTTCAATTCAAACCATTAGTCTTCCAAAGGTAGTCGTTGGGATTACAACCAGCTTTGAGGGTATCATTAAAGCTAATCCGCCTGAGCTGATGCAGTCACAAAGGTCAAAGGTGAAAGATACGAAAGTAATTGAACCTATAACGAATCCGGAGAGAGTGACTCGGAAATGAAATGCTAGAAACATGGGACAAGATGCACCTTCGCCAGATGCGGGACAGACATAATTAGATAGTTGCAAACAGGGATTTGACGAAGTGGAGGATTCTATGGAGGTGGATGAGTACCAGCCTACTACAAAAAAACCAGAGCGAAGTCAGATGCGAGCAAACTACCAAGTTGTAATGACACAAAAGAAAACATATCGGCGGTGAGTACCTCAGGGCACCACTGCAGGGAGCAATGAGTTTTTTCGGATGGAACTACCGAGGGCTTGGGAACCCTCATAAGATTCCTGTGCTGAAACGTGAAATACGCCTAAAGTGCCCCATTTTTTTTTCTATCAGAAACTAAGTTACTTGTTTGAGTACTAGATTGGGTTATACATAAACTAGGTTTTGATTCGCGTTTTGGTATTGATTGTATTACGGATGGGGACGGCAGAAGGGGAGGATTAGCAGTGCCTTGGAATATGGTTTTTGATGTGGAGGTAATCTCTTACTCCCACAACCATATCAATATGCTAATTGGTAAGGAGCCGACTGATACCAAATGAAGAGCTACGGGAATATATGTCTGGCCAGAAGATCAGGCAAAGTGGAAGACTTGGGGGATGATTGATCATTTGGCAAGGGGTAATGAGCGACCGTGGTTGTGTTTCAGGGACTTTAACGAGATTCTTCTCGGACCCAAGAAGAGAGGAGGATTGATTCGTCGTGAAGGCAGAATGGAGGAGTTCAGGTGTTGTCTTGATAGGAATGACCTTACAGATATGGGTTATGGAGCAAACCAGTACACATGGACGAATAATCAGAGGGGTATTCAGAATATTCAAGAACACCTGGATAGGGGTGTAGCGAGCTATAAGTGGATGGCTATATTTCCAGATTACAGTGTTGAACATCTACCACGTATTTTGTCTGATCATACGCCGATTCATGTGAGCTGGCAGATGAAATAAGGAAATAAAAGATGGAGAAAATGGGTTCATTTGTTTCGATTCGAAGAGAGGTGGCTTATTGAGGACAAATGTGGTGAAATAGTTAGGGATACATGGATAGCTAAGCAAGTAACAAGTGTTGAGAGCATGATGAAAAAAATTGATTTGTGTGGCAAAACCTTGGATGACTGGAATTCAGCTCTGTTTGGTGATTTACCCAAATAAATTGAAAAGGCTATGAAGGAACTAGTCTGCATCCAATCGATGGCACCAACAGAAGAAAATCTGGAGGCAGCAAGAGCCAGTGAGAACCAAGTTGCTGCCCTCCTTAGGCAAGCATAACTGTTTTGACATCAACGATCTCGAGATTTTTTAGATGCGAGATGGATATAAAAATTCAAAGTTTTTCCATCAGATTGCAAGTGGGCGTAAGAGGAGAAACAGTATCGACCCAGTTGTGGATGAGAATGGGATTATTTGGTGAGAAGAGGAAGACATTGAGATAATCTTCAGGGAATATTTTATGACTGTTCAAAGGTAAAGATAGGTTTGATATGGGAGAGGCGGTAGGAGCGGTGGAACACAAGGTAACAGATGAGATGGGGGCGACTATATCACAAGAATTCACAAGGGAAGAGGTAACTACGACTTTATTTCAAATTTTTCCCACCAAATCCCTGGACCCGGATGGTATGTGTGCTTTATTTTACCAAAATTTTTGGAATATTGTTAGTAGTGATGTTATTAATGTTTCGTTGGAAGTTTTAAACAAGGGTGGTTGTCCTTCTTCTCTAAACCACACTTTCCTTGCCCTAATACCGAAGAAGAAGAAAAAATGTCCATTTGATTATCGGCCCATAAGCTTGTGCAATGTTACCCTCAAAGTTATTACCAAAGCCTTCGCAAATCGCCTTAAACCTTTTCTACCGGACATTATTGACCCATGCCAATCGGCTTTTGTTCCAGGGAGGCTCATAACCGACAATGCCCTTCTTGCCTACGAGATTTTCCATAATCTAAAAACAAACAAGATTAATTCTAGGGGATCCTTCGCCTTCAAGCTTGGTATGAGTAAGGCATATGATAGGGTAGAGTGGAATTTTCTTGAAAATATGCTCCTAAATATTGGATTTTCTATTTCTATGGTTGATGTGATTATGAGATGTGTGAGAACAGTCTCCTTTTCCGTCTTAATTAATGGGGTGCCGAGGGCTCCGTCAAGGAGACTTACAGAAGCTTTATCAAGTCTCATTCGTCGAAAGGTTCAAGCGGGAGCCATTCATGGAGTTCGAATTTATAGGGAAGCGCCCCTAATTTCTCATCTCCTATTTGCGGACGACAACTTGATATTTGGGCGTGCTAATGAGAATGAAATCAGGGTGCATAAAAGAATGTTAGAGGTGTATGAAGGGGCGTCAGGCTAGTGCATTAATCTAGCAAAATCAGATATTTGTTTCAATGGGGGATTGTCAACGGAGATGGGAAATGAATTGGCGCTATTACAAGGAGTCAACTGTGTGGACAAACACGACATCTATTTGGGGGTTCTGACAAATCTGGGACGAGCTAAGGGTGATGTGTTTCAAACCTTTGTTCACAGGATCGAAAAGAAATTAAAGGACTGGAAGAGTAGAATGCTTTCTCAAGCAGGCAAATTGACACTCATTAAGGCAGTGGTTCAATCCATTCCGACGTATTTGCTGAGTGTTTTTCAGATACCACAAGGAGCTATTAATAAAATGGAGGGGGCAATGAGTAGGTTCTGGTGGGGTCAACAAGGGGAGGAGCGTAGAGTTCACTAGATTTCTTGGAAGAAACTATGTAGGACCAAAAAGGAGGGAAAAATCGGGTTGTGGGACATTATGGCTTTTAATAAGGCCATGTTGGCGAAGTAGGGATGGCATATACTTCAGAATCCAAATGGATTAGTGGCTCGAACTCTCAAAGCTCGTTACTATAATCACGACTCTTTTTTAACAGCGGGGGTGGGCTTTAACCCGAGCTACATATGGAGAAGCATTTTATAGGGGAGAAAGGTCCTTGAGACAGGGTTGGTGTGGAGAGTGGGGAATGTCCAGTCAATAAAGGTGTGGAATGATCCTTGGATTGATAATGAAGGGCATCCGTGGATTACACAATCTAGGGTAATCCTGAACAGGAGCTTCGGGCGCTACTTGATGAATGGAGAGTACACAGACTGAGATACGCCAATTGTTGCAGGTTTAGTTGATGTGGCCACGACAAATAGAATCATATCAATTCCACTGCGAAGGATTGAGGGGCCAGATATTCTAGTTTGGAGGCACTCTAAAAATGGCCTATATGATGTTAAGACAAACTACTTTCAGTGGATGAAGGCACATAACATAAACCAAGCTGGAGATGGGAGAAGCTGGACTTGGATATGGAGATTAGAAACTATGTCGAAAATTCAAGTATTTATCTGGAGATGCTTTAAGGGAATTCTACCGGTTTGTACGAATCTTATTGGACATTTTTTGGATGTGGAGCCGATATGTTGGAGGTGTGGCAATGAAGTTGAGACGATTGAACATGCGCTCTGGGATTGCAAGTGGCCGGACATGATCATGGCAGCCTCCGGATTACACTTATCTAAATGGGATGGGATTGCTGAGCCTCAACCGATTCACGACTGGATTGCCAAAATGATGGAAACGATAGAGGAACGTTCCGTTCCTCTCTTCGTAACACTGTTATGGTTGACATGGTTTGCACGAAACCAATTCTATTTTGAAAGTAAGATTTTGGAACCCTCTTTCTTGTGTGAAAAAATTCAAGGCATGGTACAAGAATATGAAAGGGTGAGAAGGAATATGAGGGCTCGTGGGTCTGATGCCTTGGGGGGTAGAACAAGATGGAAACCGTCCGAGGAATGTATGGTGAAAATCAATTTGAATAGTACATTCTCGTAGGGGAGGAAGGTGGGGTTGGGGGGTGTTGCAAGAGATGAGAATGAGAGCATTCTCTAGTGTTTTTCTAAAAAAATCAAGGCATGTTTTGTTGACAGAAGAGGCAGAGGCTTTGGCTATTTTAAGAGGAGCACAATTGGCAGTGCAAATGAGCCTTACGAATATAATTCTGAAACAGACTCTTAAATTCGTTTTAATGAGTTGAAAACCCAGAAGCAGAATTTGTCTCAATTTAGAGACATTATTGCTGATATTGGACGAATCACAGGTCGTATGGAAAGAGTAGCCTTCAGTTGGTGCAAGAGGGAAGGAAACAGGGTGGCCCACTTTTTGGCTAGACATGGTTTAGTGACTTTAGATTATTTTGTTTTCATGGTTTTACCTCTGAGCTGTACTCATTCTTTGATAGCTGATTTCCAACATGAATAAATATAATGCTATGTTTGATCCTAAAAAAATAAAAAATTAATGCAATAATTTTAAAAGACACAACCTTTAAATTAATGCAATAATTCTAAAGGACACAACCTTTGGAATATAATCATTTCACCAAAAAACATATATATATATATATATATATGTGTACAATCCATTATTATTATTATCATAATAATGAATACATTCAACAATATATTTATTCACTCATTAAATGCCAACTTTAATATTAATTTCTCAATCACCCAAAAATTGGTTTTGAGAAATCAAATCAACTAAACCCATTTACGCAAAACAGATTATAAAATTGTCACTTAATATTTTATAAAATGTGGTCAAAATCAACATTTTCCAACAACCCCCCACATGAATGAAATTAATGCATGTGACTCTCTATGAAAGTTACGACGAACCGTTACTGCATCGAGATATGTAGGAGTGTTAAAAAAAAGATCGGACCGGAAAAAAAACCGGAACCGAACGGTTAGTTTCCGGTCCATTCCAGTCCATTTTTTTTTTTTTTATATTTTTTTAGTAATGCACTTTAACTTATTTTTCAAAACCAAATAATTGGTGAGGATGTGAGGTAAAATTGTTTGGATCTATTACATTTTTTCAAATATATAATTTAACAAACATATTTAATTTACTTTTAGGGTCAAAAGATCATTAATAATAATGTAAATAAAATTCACATTGGCGCAGACTGATTTAAAATGAAGAGCCAACACTTTAATTTTCATACACAAATTCATCAATTTTGTTCTTACTTCCATAAACTTGAAAAAAATACTTAAAAAAAAAACCGGTCCAAACCCGGACCGGACCGGAATTTACCGGTCCGGTCTCCGATCCACACATTAGCATAGATTCCGGTCCCGATCCGGTTTTGGACCGGTGCACACCCCTAGGGATATGTAGCTTCAGGCTTTGAACCTTCCCTAGTAAAATGCCATCATGTTTACTTGCCACTCAGTGAACATGATGTCTTGAACTGGTTGGCGTTTTGTGTAAACCAAGACAATGCCATATAAACAGCAATGACTCTGATACCCTTTGGTTCTCACGTTGTGTCCATTTCGGCCCTGTACCATATCTTGGATTCATAAGTGTTTTTTTCCATTAGAAGCGGCCTCACTTCACACTTATATAGGTGATCTCCTATTAACAATATCCTGCAATACTCCATCCTTGGGATATATGAATCATTAAAAGCTGTTAAGCTAAACCTCACCACACGTCAACAGGTTTTCTACACCTGAAGGTGCGAGGTTGCACTTGAAGGGAAACGAGAATGAGTTTCTTAAGTTTTCTCAAATGCACATCTGAGTGTTTCATAACTTAGTTGTCTCATTGAACCAAGTTCTTGGCATCCTCCAATCAGCATGGACGAGTTACCGCTATGAACATCCTTTAATGTGTGGGTTTTAACCCCATTCCCCTTACCGCACTATACATTTGATCTCGGTAAATGCCTTTTGTAAGCGGATCCGCAATATTTTCTTTTGACTTCACATAGTCAATGGAGATTACTCCACTTGAGATCAAATGTCTAATGGTGTTATGTCTCCGACGAATGTGTCGAGATTTACCGTTATACATATTACTTTGTGCCCTCCCAATAGCCGACATGCTATCACAAT
The DNA here is from genome assembly GCA_963675135.1 of Galeopsis tetrahit. Lineage (NCBI taxonomy): Eukaryota > Viridiplantae > Streptophyta > Magnoliopsida > Lamiales > Lamiaceae > Galeopsis > Galeopsis tetrahit. The sequence goes on along the minus strand of OY776128.1, from coordinate 51,774,728 downwards.
GTATCATCACTAGAGGCATTGATTTGTTTCAACCGAGAATATCCTCTAAGAAGTTTCGAAGTCATTCTGCTTCTTCACCAGCCTTGTCTAATGCAATGAACTCCGATTCCATTGTGGAACGAGCTATGCAAGTTTGCTTAAAACATAGAAAAAAATCACTAACCCATGCCGAGACCGATATATTTTGTCCGCAACCTGTTGACATCCCTCTCTCTCTCTCTATATCTCTCTCTCTCTCTATATATATATATATATATATATAATTGTCTCAAACATTTTATTTTCATAAGAATTTGTCTCATTACACCCAAGTCGAAAAAGAACTTGCTATAATGGCTAATGTTATGTTTTTTTTCGATACCGACACATGTGAATTTAAGTTTTTATGATCTCCGTTTTATACAAGTTAGAAATTTAAAATTCTGAATTTTAAATCTCACATTTATTCCATTTTAAAATTATTTATAAATACTATTATTACTTTTTCAAATACAATCTATTTTAAATTTTAAAATAACTTATTCTTTAATTGATTTGACACAAAGTAAAATTACGAAATCTTAAAAAAATACTATTTTTTTACAATTCACCAAAGATAATAAATTTATGATTTTAACTGTTTAACAGTTCATTTTAAATAAGTTTATTTTTAATTGTTTTTTATTCATTTTATTTTTTATATTTATAATGTAGTTTGTTCCGTATATATGTTGGAATACATATTCAAATGAATTATTTTTTTCGTTCAAGTTTTGCGATGATCGTATTTGGTGATGAAGAATGGAAAGTTAAGTTGAAGAAGAAAGGAAGTACAATTTTTCTTCCATCTATATTTGTAAAATTTGTCAAGGGATAATTCTTTGAATGTGGGTTGCAAATGTACTTTTCATAATCTTGAAGATCCAAAATTAAAAATTTGGGTTTTAGTCAAATAATAATAATGTTATTTATCAATACTTTTTGAACAAATAATGATTTTTCCGCTTAATTATTTTGTATAGATGATAAATTTTTGAATTCCAATTAATTTATATAATTTTTTTAAAATTTATTGTTGTCATATTTCTGGTAATGTAAGTATAATTTAGTTAATACTTCATAATGAATTTGAGTGTAACTAATCATGAACTAGATCTAAAAATTGGAACACTGGTAATGTTATTGAGAAAATATTAATCACTCTGCTTTAAAAAAAAAAATTAAATTAATCACTAAAGGGACTTGTGCAATGGAACCAAGTTTGTGTCATTTTTAAAAAATATTTTCCCTTATTTTTTTTATTTTAGCATTTGGAATTCAACATTTTTGTTTTATCTTTAAATTTATGATATAATATAATATTTTGTTCTATGTGTAGGTTGATTATAACTAGGTTGAGTGATAAGGTTCTTGAAGCTAGGGTTATAATTAGAAGTAGGGCAATTAACATTTATATCGAGATCTACGTTGCCTCCTTCTCAACGTAGACAATTTTCATTGATTTTGTCATACAATATGTCTATTAATAAGAGTTAGGGGCAATCGTTTTCTTATGTAGGTATATTTTGGCATTAATCTTGTATTTAGTTATAATCAATTATATGTAGCTGTGTCTACAATAACAAATTGTCATAGTTTAAAAATCTTATTATGTCATGACAATAATCGTGACAAAAAATGTAGTGTTTCATGAATTTTCAGTATAATTTTATAATAATTTAATATTTAAGTTTCACAATTTTTTTCAGGATTTTATTTTCGATTAAATTATTGTTGTTATTATATTATTGCATTATTAATATTTAATTTGATGTGATTTACATGTTATTGAATTACTACGACATTGTTCAATATTTTATAGTGATTTAATTATTTTGACATATCATAAACATACTTATATTTCAATGTTAGACATTAATTTTATATACTTATACGTTAATTTATTGTGAATATAAATATTATAGCAATATTTATTTATATATAGGGAATTGATTTAATTGGATTTAAATAATTAAATCTATTTTATTTAGTTTTTACAAATTTTATTATTTTTTATAATTTATTTAGTATAATAAATATGAGTTAATAATAATAATTAATGTTATAATTATGATAATAAATAATATATATATTAATATAATTTAATGATATTATAAAATGACACTACATTTAAAATATCATAACGTTTTTCAACATATCAGACCGTGCGCTAGTGTGCTACTAGTTTTATTGTGCACCTAAATTTCAAAACAAATATACCCCCACGGATCGACTCCATTGTAATTCGAAAGAAAAATCCTAATATGCCCCTTGACCAATGACTATTGACATCTAAAAGGAGCTCTAACTCTCACACGTGTACATGTCCAAACTTTGTCACGTGCGACACCTATATTAAACCTATACATTACATAAAATAAAATTACAATATACTGGAAAAATAAAAAAGACAATTGTTTTTCCCTTAAAAATCGGAGAATAAAGAGGAGAGAATAGAGAGAGGGGGGCAATTGAATGCTCTAAAGCTGAATATTTTTTATTTAAATAGGCAAAAAACAAAGAAAGAAAAAAAGAAAAAAAAACCAGAAAAAACAAACAAAGAGAAGTATCCATAATCTCTCCACTTACCTCCCATGCTCCTAGATTTGCCCGTCGTTTGATCGCCTCGAAAATCATAAGCTCGATTCCGGTATGAATCGATTATGTAAATCATCACAAGAATTGAGAAAAAAATTCACCCAATTGCATCACTGTTTTCTGGGATCTTCACGATGTGTATAAAAATTGAATCTCTCTGCGATTTTTGTGATGTTGGCTTTTCGCAATTCCGATTATGTTGATCTGTCGATTGTATTGAATTGGGAAGTTGTTAATTCGGATTGACTATTGAGCTGTTGTTTTGTTGTTCATGTGTGTTGTTGTTTTGATGCACAAAATCTTGGTTGTTTTCTGTGGGTAATGTTAGTGAGTGAAGAGTGATATGTTTTATTAAGTGTTTCTTTTACCTGATTATTGGCTTCTCAATTTTGTTTTATTGGTTTTGATTGTGGTAGTGAATCTATGTATATTGATTGAACTGGTTTAGTTGTATTCTTGTAGCCATTGATTCATGTGGGAGCTGTATAATCAGCATTGAATTCATGTTGAATCAAGATGAAAAATGTTAGAAAAAGTCCCTTGTGTGAGATGGATTGTATTGAATTTGTGAAAGTGCTGAAAACATGTGCCTTGCAGATTAGATATGGCATCAATGGTTGCAAAGTCTTGTAGCAGTAGTTGCAGTCAAATGCCAGCTATAACTGTCCAAGAAAAGGGAAGTAGGAATAAGAGGAAATTCCGAGCTGATCCCCCGTTAGCTGATCCGAGTAAGGTGATCCCCTTACCTTCAAGCGAATGCACGAGCTTTGAATTCTCAGCTGAAAAGTTTGAGAATCAAGGGCATACAAGTGTTTGTGATATGGGTTGTGTGAGCCATGATAGTCACGATGCTTTGAAACTCAACCTTGGATTATCTTCATCTGAGAATCGAACTAGAGACGAGTTAGAAGCATCATCGGAAGATTTCCATGATGCTGATTGGAGTGATCTCACGGAATGTGAGCTAGAAGAGCTCGTTTTGAGCAATTTGGACACGATTTTCAAGAGTGCAATCAAGAAAATAGTGGCTAGTGGTTATAGTGAAGAAGTTGCAACTAAGGCTATTTTGAGGTCTGGTCTTTGGTACGGGTGCAAAGACATTGTACCGAGTATAGTGGAGAAGACATTATCGTTCCTTAGAAGTGGCCAAGGCCAAGAATTCGACCCCTCAAAGGAGCACTATTTCGAGGACTTACAACAGATGGAGAAGTATATATTGGCTGAATTAGTTTGCCTTTTAAGAGAGGTTAGACCCTTTTTCAGCACAGGTGATGCAATGTGGTGTTTGTTGATATGTGATATGAATGTATCACATGCTTGTGCAATGGATGTAGATCCTTTGGGTGGTGATTCATCTTCGAATGTGAATCCCGAACATAATGCTTTAGTTCCTTGTAAACCCAACGCCCCTGTTCCTTCAGAACCCCCTAGCTTCCAATCTGAGGCACCTAACTTCAAACTGAAAAACGAGAAGCCCTTTAGCGCATCAGGAGTATCTCACTCTAGGATTACAGAGGAGAGGTTTGTGGGAAGTAGAAAAGTTTCTGCAATTACGAAAAGGGAGTACATATTACGTCAAAAGTCAATGCATTTCGAGAGACACTATCGCACATATGGTTCTAAAGGCTCGTCTAGTTCTAGGGGCTTAAATGCTAAGAACGCCCCCTTTAAGATTAACAACAAGGCAGTTGGATTCGATGTCCCTCCAGAAAACGTGACTACTGCCGATCAAAGTTCATTGTTACCTAAATCAAGAATTTTGTCGTCTCCCTTACCTATCAATACCGCACCTTCATTACCCGTTGCTGATACTGAGCTTTCTCTTTCATTCCCTGCCAAGAACATTCCCATTCCCAACCCAATGCCAATCGATGCTGTCAATTGTAGTTATCTTGGTTCATCGAATGATAGGAAGGAAGAGATGATTATGAAGCTTGTTCCGAGAGTTAGGGAAATGCAAAATCAGCTTCAAGAATGGACAGAGTGGGCAAATCAGAAAGTCATGCAAGCTGCACGACGACTGGGCAAGGAAAAAACCGAGCTTAAAACACTTAGGCAAGAGAAGGATGAAGTGGAGAGGCTGAAGAAAGAAAAGCAAACATTAGAAGAAAACACCATGAAAAAACTTTCAGAGATGGAAAATGCTTTATACAAGGCTAGTGGGCAGGTGGAGAGAGCAAACGGTGCTGTTCGGAGACTTGAAGTTGAGAATTCGGTGTTGAGACGGGAAATGGAAGCTGCAAAATTACGTGCAACTGAGTCTGCTGCAAGTTGCCAGGAGGTCTCAAAGAGGGAGAAAAAGACCTTGATCAAGTTTCAATCATGGGAGAAGCAGAAAACCATTTTTCAAGAGGAGCTTTCAGCTGAAAAATCAAAATTTACGCAAATGCAGCAGAAACTACAGCAGGCGAAAGATGTTAGGGATCAAGCTGAGGTATATTTAGCCCTTAATTTATTCTTATTCTTATAGATGATGATAATGATATTGGATCTGCTTTAACTTGCTTAATGTTGAGAAAATACTAAAAACATAAACGATATATGATGAAGATAACGATATTGGACCTGCTTTAACTTGTTTGATGTAACAATGGTGTGTTTGGAGTTGAGGAAATAAGACTTTTATGATTAAAGGGCAGAATATGTAATTATATCTAAGACCGTGCAACTTAATGATATTGATAAAAATATGTGTGGATTGTTTATAAACATTAAAATCAAGGGTAAATTGAGTAGGCATTGTTAAATACGTTCTCCCACACTGTTATACAGATGCATCGAAAATGGCTAACGATTCATGCAATTAGAGGCCACAGTTTATTGAACCTCCTATATGCTACAATTAGCAAAATAATATTTGCTTGCTTTGGAATCTTCATGTGATTCACATAGTGATATGTCAACAGTTTCAGTTTGCCTTGTATGTTAATGTCCCGTATAAAAAATTGTGTTTTGCATCATAAACGGTTTCAAGGAAGCTAACAATTCAGATACGGACACCATGCATCTGTTGACGGAGTGTTACCTCTTACATTAACTGCTGTTTGTTAATCTCCTTTGCCCAAAAGGTGAAAATGGTGTTCGAGTTCTTATTTTATAGAAAAAAAAAGTCTTGTGTGTACTTGTGTTTGGCTTTATCATTTTCTTGAAATGATGTTGGTGTCATAACACCTGAAAATTGTGACAATTACAGGCCAAACTGAATCAAGAGGAGAAGGCAACGAACGAACTGCTTACACAAGCCAGTTCATATAGAAAAGAACGAGAGCAAATCGAAGTGTCCACTCAATCCAAAGAGGAGACGATCAAATCAAGAGCTGAAAACAACCTAAAGAAGTATAAAGAGGATATCGAGAGGCTTGAGAAAGAAATCTCTCAGTTGAGGTTGAAGACAGACTCATCTAAAATAGCGGCCCTTAAAAGAGGTATAGAAGGGAGCTACGCCAGCAAGGTGACCGACTTCAGGGATACCCCCGCCATGAAGGATTCTGCCAAGTCGTACCTCTCCAATATAGTGATGACAGCTGGGAAGGGGGGAGTGAAACGGGAGAGAGAGTGTGTGATGTGTCTATCTGAGGAGATGTCGGTAATTTTCCTCCCGTGTGCACATCAGGTGGTGTGCACGATGTGCAACGAGCTGCACGAGAAGCAGGGGATGAAGGACTGCCCGTCTTGTCGAAGCCCAATTCAGCGACGAGTGTGCGTACGTTATGCTCATACTTGAAGTTTTGTTTATTTTGAGAGATGAGTTTTTTAAAATAATGATGTGTGGGACTGATTTATACTAATAAATACTGGATTTGGATGATATCTTTGGGAGAACAAGAAAGAAAAGGCTTGTGTTGAGTGAGTCTGGTTTGTATATGCTTGTTCACATTTTTATCAAATGATAATAATGATATATAATAGTGTGCCATTTTTCTCTGTGTTTGTTGTAGCTGTGACAGAATTTCACACACTTTTTTGTTTCTTGCATTTCATATGCACTACTAATTTGGACAATTTTGTAAATTAGGGCTTACTATATTACTCATCTCTAGCTTTAAACATTTTGTTAACCCTCTTCTTCAAAGTAAAACTGTTTAAAGTAAAGTGATTTTGTATATAATATATAATATATAATGTATAATGTATGATTGATTTTGTGTTGTGATTCTTTGTATTAAAGTGATGTTAACTTTGAATATTGGATGGTTTGGAAAATGGTTTTTGAAATTCTAATAAAGTAATATGTTGCTTCTTTTGAGTTTTTGAGTAGTCAATAATTTACCTTTATGTTAAATAAATGTATAAAATTTAATTTTATGAAGAAAAAAAAAGGGTAAGCTTAATAAGGGTGGTTTTTTAACATCGATTTTTAAATTTAGAAGTAAAATTGGTGTAGGATTCTAAACTGAAAGTAAACATCAAGATTGTTCGTAGAATATGGAGATTATCAAACCTAAATCGAAAAATAACTGAATTGAAAATAACAATCGACTTTTTTACTTTATCCTGATCGAACCAAATCGGAGTGATTTTGGTACGGGTATGAATATTATCGAATTATCCGTACTAAAAATTCGAATGAAATTAAATTGTTTAGAACTTAATAACCGAGTTAAGTAATTAATTAAAGTCTATTTTTTTTATTCATCAAATTATATTATCCTCTATTATACTATTAGAGTTTTTTTTTTTTGATGTATCAATTTCACTTTAATTTAGTGTATGTGTCATTTTAAGAACAAGTAGAGTACACATATCATTTTATTAAATTAATTCATTCTCTTAAAAAATGACATGTAATTAGAATAATGAGTATTATTAGCAAGGTATCCTTACATTTTCATTTATTAATAAAAAATTAACTTTATATTAAGTGTATTTTCTAGTATACTTCTATATTATTTAGTAACTTAATGCATTTGAAAAACAAATCTAATAAAAAATATATTTTATAATTCTACACATATATTATATTTAAATATATTTATTATATAACACAATTATATTATTTACATAATGAAAAAATAAGTTTTATATATATGTTAGTATGATTTATTAATTTTAGAAAAATAAATAAATTGTTAGTTAATAATAATCATTATGAATTCAAACACCTTAGAATAAACAATGATATAATTCAATCATATATGAGTTTTTTTTTTTTAATAAAAAAAACTAATCATATATGAGTTAGTTGTTAATTAACATGATATTAATTATGTTTAAGGATTGTTTAAATGTTATTTTCTTACATCCATTTTAATTAAATGGTTTTTCTTTTATCGATTTACTAAAAAATTAAGGAACTCATAATTTAGACAATTTTACCCTCTTTTAATTAATCTTCCCCCAATTTATTTCTCTCCTCTCCATATATAATTTATAAAATTATAATATAGGGAGATAATTGAAGAATTTAAAAAGTTGAATGATAATAAATTTTCTTAATTAAGAATACTAAAAATAATTTAGGTAGAATAAATTGGAAAGAATTGAAAAAAATAGCTAAAAAGATAAATACTTACAGAGACAATTTAGAGGTTAAAAAGACTTGTTAAAAAGATATTTAATTCGAAACGCATGTTTATCTATCGTATTTAGATACTCTATAAATGGTGTCTTGTGATATATTCTACTCTACTCCTTTTTTAATCATATATTATCACTCATGTGTTATATGCTTATATACTTACATATATTTGAGTTTGAAAGGTATATGTTTTAACGTGATTGAAGATAGGTTGTGCTTGTGTGTACACTGTAGTGTGCACCAACATTTTTTTTACACCTCCGTTCAATTTTATAATGTCCACTTTTTCGAATACGAGTTTTAATAAATATTGATTGATTTATGTATAAAATAGATAAGTTGAAGTATGACGGAACGTTGTGATGTCCATTTATATTTTAAAAATGACAATTTGAGTAAATAAGTGATGATTCAACTGTGTGTGGAGATAAAATAATGTGAATAGTAAAATTTTTAAATAAGAAATAAAAATAATAAAATTGAACAATTCAAAAAGAAAAGTGAGATTTATAAAATTGGAGCAAGAGAGTAATATTTTTGTGATTTAAAAGAAAAATGATAGTAAAGAGCCAAAAGGAAAAAAAAAAAGTTTCTCAGCTTCATTTTGTGGTAATCCAAAATTCGTATCGAATGATTAAAATATTTGTACCAAAATTTATGTATGGACACAAATACATCACGAACACTCAAATTTAAAAACACACCGTGAACACTAAACAAAGTACTCCAATATTTTGTGCACTAAATAATATTAACGAGTTCATCATAAAACCGCAAATTTCATAGATTTTGTCATAAGAGGCTTTGTTGTGAGAACCAAATCAAACTGCTCCGACTTGACATAAACGTAGTTGCGTATATAAAGAATAAGAGTAGGTGTTCTGTATTTAGTACTCCGTATATGATATAACTATTTAATTAGGGTTGTCAATATGATACTATGAAACAATAAATCTCACTAATTATTTTGTAGCGCAGCGCTCTGGTGAAAGTGCGACCCTTTTATAAGCATTAGAAGCATGGTTCGAATTCCTTCCCACATTTTTTCGCACATTTATTTTATTATGCTAATATTACTAACTGAAAAGTGTTATGTTATTTATTAAAAAGTGCTATTAGTACTTATTTACTGCATAATGAAAAGTGCTAGTACTATATTTTTCAAAAACAACATTAACTGAATAATGCTAGAGGAACACACTTTTAAGTCTGAAACCTACACAATATAGTTCAACTCCTCAGGGTTATTAACTGAAAAATATTACTAGTATTAAAGTATTATTTATCAAAAAAAATTACTAGTATTATTACATTTTAAATAATTAGAAAATAGAAATGCGAAATTAGGTAACCATAAAAACCACTTCCACTCCATTATAATGGTTGAAAACTTGACAATGAAATTACGAAATTATGAATTAATGTGACCCACAAGGCCACAATCAAGTAAGAATTTAAAAAAGAATCTTAACTTATTTTGTACTCTTATAAAGAAATTCCCAGCCACGAAATTGCATCACTGTATATAATAATTCAATAATTTCAGTTGCTCTATTACAATCATTATGTGGTAGCTAGGTTCATTATATAGGAAGACATGCATTAGAGTTTTTTTTTTTTTTGGGTAATATTAGAAAAAAATGGTTTAAACCATTTCTTTTAATACATGGAGTAATATATAAATGAGCATTTAATATTCTAATTAATGGACAATTTTATGATATAATACGTTTCAATCATTTTTTAAATATATCCCTTGGAACAAAATATTTATCATAAAGATTATCTCAAGACAAAGTGGGATAGCTCAAGTCGTTAGAGCACCACTACCTAGGCCACAGGTTTTGGGTTCGAGTCATGGGGAGGGGAAAAAGGGTTCGAGTCATGAAAAAGGGTTCGAGTCATGGGGAGGGGAAAAAAGGGTGAATCCAATTAAATATGATAAATTTATTTTTTGAAAAATTATTGTATAGATAAGATTGGGGAAAGATGGTTCACACTTGTCATTCTACTTTGTGTGCAAAACCAGGCCACGTGTCAATAGTTTCTGGGTCAAACAGTATATTCTAGCATCTGTACAGTGGGTCTCACTTCAAACATATTATGGAGTATGTAAGAATGTAAGTGTATGTTACTACTATCCTCCGTACACCGTGAAAGTTACTCAAAATTTTTTTCGTTCGTTCCAATGAAAGTTATCTATTTTTTTGGTATCTATTTTTTTGGTAACTATTCCCTTTCGCATTTCATTATATTTTTCTCTCTCTCAATCACATCACATCACCCTAATATATATATTTATTATATTAATATTTTTTAACCTTCATGCCTGAAGCTTAGACCATCTCCAAAACCCCAAATTTACCATCAAATTTGAGTCAAACACTAAAATCATCTCCAACCATTCGACTCAAATTTTAACTCAATAGGAATATTCTCTTAAAATATTCTTAATTTTATCTTTTTTATATTCAATTTTATCAAAATATTGAAATTCGTAGTATTTATATTTAATTTGTATTTCCTTTGTTTAGTTATATTTAGGCTCGTTGTGTTAAATTTAGCGTGCTTGTTGTGTTTTCGTTAATTTTCTATTGCATTTTGTAATTTAAATTCGTAGCATGTATGTTTTATTTTGTATTGTAATTTAAATTCGTAGTATTTATGTTGGGGCCTTCTAAGGACAGTCCAATGTCGCCTGGACTATCAACAGTCCAATAATCTGAGCCATCAGATCTGAAATCTAATGGCTTATATTTGATGACCTGCTACCTGTTGCATTTGGCGTCGCAGAATCCATCGCCTTGCATTGCACTTATTATTATCGTTTTTTGTCGCCCTATTACACTTTTAAATTAAATTTAATAATTTTAAATATATAATTATAAAATTACAAATTTATCCTCACATGATTAATAAAAAAATTAATTGATAATATATAATCTTTATTTTAATTCTCATATCATTAATAATCATAATAAACAATAAATTATCTTTTTTTATTTGAATGAATTGAATTTTAGGTTAAATTATTAATTTAGTTGAATTTTTTATACAAATTTCTGTTTCGAGATCACAAAATTGGGCGTGGCTATTGTATGTGCCGGTCTGTCTATTCAGAATTCAGAAAAGTTGTTACAATTTATGATCATGAAGTAATTGATATGTTTATGATCAGAAAATTAGCGAAGATACTTTATATAATCTAACAGAAAGAGATTCTGGATTTTTTAAAATCAGGAGAAAACCTACAAAACACGTTCAAAAAAACTCTCTGCACATCCGCTGCTCGTAATTTATATTTATATTTTTTATTTTTTGTTCATTTTTAGTCGAATTATAAGTATTATTAGTATACCTAAAAAGAAGTATTCTCAAATTGTTGATAATTACTGCTAGTTTTTTTATGTGATATTGAGCATTCCTCTGATTGAACTTTTGATTTTTTTCTGTGTTAATACTCTGTTTTTTCTGCACAATCAAATTAACGCAGTATTCTCAAATCTCAATTGTTATTCATATAAAATTTGTATGATTTATATATGGTTATTGATTTGTTATTCATATAAAATTTGTATGATTTCTATATATGGTTATTGATTTATGAGATTTATTTGAAATTTATGAATATGATAAGATTCTGACATTTATTAATTTTATTTTTAATGTATATTTTATAGATATCTTCTCAACATGAGAATGATGACACAACTTCATCTAATAATACCTAAGATAATGATTTTGTCATTAAAAAGAAAAGACAAAAAACATCAATTGTGTGGATTAATTTTGAGGAATTTTTTGTTCATTTATTATAAAATTTCAGCATGTTTTATAATATTATAAAATTTCAGCATGTTTTATAATATTTTAGGGGGCTCAACATGAAGATGGGATTATTTTGAAAAACTGATGTATTTTTTCGTTGTAATGGTTGAAAGAACATTATGTTAATTTTTTTTTTTTGAACATTTGTTATTACTCACGCACAATTCAAGAAATTGGTTGTTCAATTTGGTTATTTTCTTTGATAAAACAATTGGGCTGCCCACTTTTAATTAAGTGCTAGCCCAAAACATTCTCCACTTTTAATTAAATGGGCTAACATTGTTGGCCCAAAAAGTCTCCACTTACTCGGTTTGCTCTCGATCACAATTTCTTTTTTTTTTTTTGACGTAAAGGAGGGACAATGTCACAATGGGCAACGTAGGACTGTTAGTGCCCTTAAAGAATTCAAATAAATTTATAATATATTTTAAGTTTAATTTGTCAATTAAAAAAATATTTGAAACATGTACTCCATAGTATAAATTTGTAAATTTGTTATTCATTTGAATCTAGGTAAATATTTTTCAATACACTCTTAACTCTAGAGGGCTGCAACATATAATTGTCTATGCATGAACATGTTTCAGAAGGTACACACTACACACCTACCATGAAAAGAGACTGACCTTTAACTTTTATTTATCGTCATTGCAAAAGACAATAGAATAAGAAATTATCTTATTCGAAACTCTATGGGAGCCGTGTCATCGAAACACTCAATATTATTCTCAAAATAAAAACTTTACTACCAACATTCCTTCCAAAATAAAAATGTCTCCTCAATAATGTAAATTTCAAGTCTAGTAACAATCAATCTAGTTACATTATACAAATCGGACATTAGGTCAATGTTCGTAAGCAACATTATATGGACACATAATTTTTAGAACTAATCGATGGTCTGATCATGACGTTTTCCTATAGTTCCATTCACATTTTCTAAAGTTTTTTTATTCTGATTTCACCAAAATTTTGCTTTCCAAAACATAGTTTGAGAATGACGTTTTAACACTTTGGAAAAAATAAAGTGTTTATTTTTACTAATTTATGAACAGTGTCGCCATGAGACCATCTCACTTTGAATAAGATAAGTGTTTATTCGTACTAATTACTGTTAATGGTATTACTGATTACAATTTATGGTATTACTCGTTATTACTTATTGTATTAACGACTATAATAAAATCATACATATAATATTATTTTGTATTAAAATTTAAAAAAAATACACATGAAAAAATGAAAAATAAAAAAAAAGTAAAAGGAAAAAAAACTGAAAATGGGAGAAAAAGAGGAGAGGGAAGAAAACTTAGAAAGAAAAAAATCAAGATTTTTGCCTAATTTCGATAGTTTTTTTTTAAAATTATGTTTTACGATTTTTTTCTAAAAATATGGATGACTTGATGGTGAATCGACGGTAACTCGGTAATGACTTGACTACAGATTGTAAATATACAAATTAAGGTTGATTTTATTATATTTTGTGTAAATTAATAAAAGGATAATATTGTATTTTAAATGTAATTACTTTTTTAAAAATATTTTTGGGGTGAACTCATAAAATGAGGGGTGTAGATAAACGTGGTAAAAAATAATAATTTAGGGGTGAACTCATAAAATGAGCGGGTGCACATAACCGTGATAAAAAATGATTTGGGGTGAACTCCTAAAATGAACGGGTGCAGGTAACCGTAGTAAAAAAAGATTTGGGGTGAACTCATAAAATGAGGGGTGTAGATAATTTAGGGGTGAACTCATAAAATGAGCGGGTGCACATAACCGTGATAAAAAAAATGATTTGGGGGTGAACTCATAAAATGAACGGGTGCAGATAACCGTAGTAAAAAAAATGATTTTTGGGTGAACTCATTAAATGAGTGGGTGTAGATAAAATATAAATAAAAAATTAAAATTGGTGTGTACCGGTATCTTGCATGTACTCGAGTATCACCCTACAAATTAGGGTTGATTTTATTATATTTTGTGTAAATTAATAAAAGTATAATATAGTCGTTTAAATGTAATTATTTCATTTAAAAAAAAATCTTCTGAGGTGAACTTATAAAATGAGCAGGTACAGATAACCGTGGTAAAAAATAATTTTGGGTGAACTTATAAAATGAGCGATTGCAGATAACCATGGTTAAAAAATAATTTGGGGTGAACTCATAAAATGAGCGGATGCAGATAACCGGAGTAAAAAAATAATTTGAGGGTGAACTAATTAAATGAGCAGGTGTAGATAAAATATAAATAAAATAATAATTTAATTCTATTAAAAAAATCTAATTTTACATTTGTATTGTTTAATTTAAATAATATTATTATTAATTTTAATAAAGGATAAAATAGTAAATAATAAAATAAAATTTAAATAATTATTTTAAAATATTAAAAAAAGGCAACAGGTATCAAGTTAGGGCGACACAGAGGGCGACACAGAGATGCAATTTGACATCCGAACTATTAATAGTCCAGGCGATACAAAAACTATCCTAAGAAAATCCCATTTATGTTTTATTTCGTATTGTATTTTTGTAATTTAAATTATTAATGTTATCTTAAAATTAAATTGTATACTTTTAATTTTAAAATCTTAATAATTATTAATTAAAATCAAAATCAAAATAATAAATTAAAAAAAAAACATTTGTCACGTGAATAGTGTTGTGGCAAATTTGCCACACACTATTCATCAATGACAATCAGCCTCTCAATTTGCCTCTCCCTTGGAGAGGAATTGCCACATAAATGTGTCATTTGCCTCTCCCTTGGAAATGGTCTTATGGAGAGTTTTTTTCGAAATGGAGAAAGTATGTTAGAATCCATTTAATTTCCGAAAAAAAAAAAAATCCTTTTTATTGGAAAACCATCCCCACTCAATTATATACGATAATATAGCATCTTCATATAATGGCATAAATATAGATATAGTAGACTAGTAGTATTAAAATAACATTATAAAAGAAAAAAAAAACTACACAGATTTGTGTAAGATAATTTTACAGTAAAATAGTTATAAATTAACACAAATAAACATTAATCTCTTATAATAATGTGATAATATATTTATTTTCAGGTTATACTCTTCCTATTTATTTTCTTATATCTCTTGGAGTCTAGTAGAACTTGTTTGGACATAAATATGCGTGCCATTGGAGATCGTTAAAGGTTACTAAAAATACATTTTCAGATGGTCTATTATAATCCAATAATACACATAAGTTACTTATCACTATATATGTAACTTGTAAATGTAAAAAAATAAAATACAATTTTTCAAATTTAATTTAAACCGACAATAATTTGAAAGAAAACAAAACACCTAACTTCATATTTATCATTTTTTGATTGATAAAAGATGGAGTAATAATTATTTGAAAATTCACATTAAATTAATTTAAGCCTTTGAACTATAATAATAATAATACGGAGTAGTTATTAAATTATCTACTTATTTTATAATTAAAATTTTCAATAGACTTGAATTTGGAATATGAAATTAAAATAAAATTACAATTTTTTTTAAAGAAATCAATTAAATTAATATATGATATTTGGAAATGGAAATATAGTTGGAAAAGATAGTTAGGGGCATAAAAAGTTATTAGGAATTTGAGGTCCACTCGTTCGTTTCCCATCATATAAAATAAATCAAATCAATTTCCGCCATTTTTTTGGGCTTCAGAGAATTAACCTCTCATGTTCTTCTTCTTCTTCTTATCTTCAACACCTACATTCTCTTTTCTTCACTATTAATTAATTAAGGTAATTTTATTTATTTATTTATTTATTTATTTTAACTTTAGGGTCATGATCGATGATCACTTTTTTGCTCATGATTCATGTGTGTTTTCCAGCACTTTTAATTTGCTGAATCTATACATACAAACACATATCACTGCGTGTTTTTACGTGTTCTTGATTAATTATTTTGATTTTTTAATAAATTTAGATGCCTTCAATAGTGAAAGATATAATGATAAGGCCGACAGCCAATGATGTTCATACAAGAAGAATATTATTTGGAGATCAAATTGAGGTTTTCAGGGTGCAGCCCTGTTCCACTCCAACGAGCCGCTCTCGCTGCCCCGGTTCGAGAATCGAGCCGCGTGGGTTCAACAAAAGAAGACCACGAGCCTTACTCACCCCTGTTTCCGACCCAACCTCAACCACAAAAAAGGTACGTATTGTTATACCATACACCACTAATATTGTTGCTCCTAAAATGTTTAGAAATGACTAATTTTTCGATGAAGGAGAATTACAATTAGAATGATGATATATTATTAACGTTTTATTTTTAAGTTGGGTTGATTGAGAAATACAGAGATGTTTAAGGAAAAATAATTAATTAATTATATTTTAAAATAAAGTAATAATTAACTTATTTTTATTCTCATTAATCAAAGTAATTATTATATACTCATATTCATTTAAAAACATTAAACCAAGCGCAATGTAATACCAACCTAGCTAAAATAATGGCCAAAATGTGTTGTAAAAATGAATGATGGAGATGAGTGGATTAGAGATATTTTTTTTTTTAAATGTTTTAAGTTCATATATATATATGATAAATGAAATTCTATTTTTATTGAAATTGCACTGGACAAGACATCAAACCATAATCCTGCTGATTCCAACTTTATTAATTTATATACCCACGCAAGGTTAAAAAATACTAATATAATTAGCAGATGTATTAGGGGTGAGATATGATTGAAAAAAAAGAATATAATTAAATGTTAGAAAGAATAGTTATAAAAAAAAAAAGAATGGGAAAGAAAGTTGGGTGAGTATTTATTTTTCTCTAAAAAAACATAGAATTTATAAACCATAATTTTAGGTTTAAGACAATTTCCTGCAAGAGTGGACTAATGCAGCGGTAAAACAAACCGAATAAATAAAATATATAATTGAACAATAATATGATAATAGAATGGGCTTAATTCAAAATTAGATTAATTATGCTATTTCTTTTAAATACTTCTTCATCCTTGTCGAATTAAAAAATATAATAAAATATGTAAATATATTAGAGAGATGTGATTATAGAAAAACAAATATATATAATGAAGGGTAAGAAAAAATAATAATAATAAGAAAAAGTAACTTTCATGAGAAAAGATAAAAAAAAGTGTAGTTTTCACTGACATAAAGGAGTAATAAATTAGTTTTTGCGGATATTGAACACTAGAGTTCGATAGTAGTCTTAACAAATACGGAGTAATAAAGTAAATATATTGTTCATTTGTCCACTAAAATTTTACTATTTTATTTCTACATTCACCAAATAAAAATATCACATTTTCTTCATTTTATTTTCACTTTTAACCTCACCAAATTATTTAAATTGTCATTCAATTTTATTTATAAACAATTATTTTATTTACAATTGACATTTATTTATTTTTTTCTATTTTATCTATTTTTTATTAAAATTTGTATTTAACTCTATTTTTTTTGGGAAATAAATCAATTTAGTCCCATAACTTTCTACCTTTTCTGAAATGATCCCAAAAAAGTTAAATGTATCAATTTAGTCCCATTTTTTTGTAATTTATTTTGTTTTGATCCCAAAAAGTTAAATATACCAATTTAGTCCCATTTTTTCACAATTTATTTTGTTTTGGTCCCAAAAAAGTTAAATGTAATTGTAAAAAATTGGGATTAAATTGATACATTTAACTTTTTTTGGGACTAAATTGGTACATTTAACTTTTTTGGGACCATTTCAAATCAAATCAGAAATAAATGGGACTAAATTGATACATTTAACTTTTTTGGGACTATTTCAGAAAAGGTTAAAAGTTATGGGACTAAATTGACTAATATCCCATTTTTTTTTCAATTTTCCATTAAAAGATACTCCATTTATTTCATAAAGTTTGTCGCATTTAGTCTTTATTTTTGTTTCAAAAAGTTTGTCGTTTTTCCTTTTTTTACCACGAATTTTTCTAAAATGTTAATTTGTAACTCTTTCAATATCACTTTTAATTGAAAATATATTAATGATTCATTTTTTCCCACTTTCTTTTAAAAGGTAAGAGTGTGATAGAAATGAAAGGTCAATAGGGAGATAGACAAATTAATGAAGAATAAATGTATCAAAAAAATATGTTTTTTAATTTGATACAAAATGATAAATGCAACAAATTTTAAAAAAAGGAGAGATTATTTTTAAATGAAAAGGCTAGAAGAATCCAGTTTAAATGACTAGGGAACAAAAGAGGAACATGACAGTGGAAACTGAGTTGTTGGGTTTTGGTGTAATAAGTGAAAATAGAATTAACAGAACAGCAGATGAAAGTGGACAAATCTATATGGTTCAATTGTTGGTGCAATGATTTCATCGATCAATTCTTAATAAATCACCACATTTAATTTTTTCAGTTCTGTCATGATTGCAATTCTAGGTCCAGTATCTAATTATATCAAAAATAAAATTTTAATTAAATATATAAAAATACATTCGAATATGTGTATATCTAATGATAAAAAAAAATTACTATCTACTATTCAATAGTGCAAGACAAAGTGGGATAGCTCAAGTGGTTAGAGCACCACTACCTAGGCCTTAGATCTTGGGTTCGAGTCATGGAGAGGGGAAAAGGGATGGGTATTTAACTTGTAACAAAAAAAAAAAAAAACTATTCAATAGTGCAACAATTGAAAAATTCAAACTAATTATAGATAACTTGACCTATTTACCAAATGTAGTTAAGTAAATGACTATTTCTAAATAAGTTTTGCTGAAGTGACGATGTATAAAATTACGAAAAAAACTTACTCCACGTAAAAAAAATTGTAATTAAATTGACACAATAACAAAAAAAAAAAAACAACAACTCGTGATTAACCTAATTTCAACTAATTCAAAACAGCTGGTACGGCATAAATTCACATCATATTAATTTCAAAACATCAAATACTCATTCTGTTACATAAAAAGTGTTACTCCCTCCGTCCGCCTATAAGCTTCCCGTTACTTTTTGGCACATAGATTAAGAAAAGTGATTAAATAATAGATATAGTACAAGTGATGTGATTGAGAGAGGAGAGAGATAGAGAGAAAAAGTAAGATATAAAGTGATGTGTAAGAAAAAATACTTACCAAAAAGGGTATGGGAAGCTTATAGACGGACGGACCAAAATGGTAAAATGGGAAGCTTATAGGCGGACGGAGGGAGTATTTAGCAATTAAAATAATTAAGACAATTTTACCATTAACTAATCTTTTATCTTATGACATTGGAAATAATGGAAGATTTATGAAAACATAATTTATAACATAGAAAATAAATGAGGGATGAATAAAAAAACCCTTAATTAAAAATTCTGAGAGTAAGGAGTAGGTGACAAATGTTCAAATAATAATGGGAGCAAGGTTTTTTACAAATGTTCAAATAATAATGGAACGGAGAAGGTACTATTCACACTATTTATTTACTTAAATTGTCATTCACTTTATTTATAAATAATCACTTTATGTATAGGTGGACTCATAATATAATACCTCATCATACCTACAAGCAATTTTACTTAATACTTAAATTAATCATTATTCAATAAAATTTGTCCTGAAAAATGAACACAATGAATTTGAATAGAGAAGTACTCCATCCGTTCCACTTTATCTATCACTTTTGAGATTAAAAAAAGTTTCAAAATATCCGTCATCTTTATTTTTTCAAGAAATATTAATGATATTTTTACAACTCGGTTATTTTCTTGTTTTTTGTGATATATTCATTTAATAAAATATAAGAATCAGAGTTTTTCACTTAATACTATTTGTAGTAGAGTGTAATTGTCATATTATACAAATAATCATTGAAATTAAATGACTTTCTTAATTTATTTAAAATGCAAAAAATGATCGATAAAGTGGAACGAAAGGAAGAAATACTCCCTCCGTCCGTCTATAAGTTTTCCATTTTACCATTTTGGTTCGTCCGCCTATAAGCTTCCCATACCTTTTTTGGTAAGCACTTTTCCTTACACTTCACTTTATATCTTACTTTTTCTCTCTATCTCTCTCCTCTCTCAATCACATCACTTGTACTATATTTATTATTTAATCATTTTTTTTATTTATGTGCCAAAAAGTAACGTGAAACTTATAGACGGACGGAGGGAGTACTTCTTATGCTTAAAGATGATATTTAAAAAAAAATTTCAAGTGTACTCAATCCACAAGAGACCACCCACTCGTTCTAAAATTATATGCACATGTTACAAGAAAAAAATAAGATAAGATGATTGAAATAATTAGGTCTCATTTAAAAGTTTGAACTTGTAGAATAATACAAAATTAATTCATTTATATTAATTTTCTAATACTCTAAATTATTATCTCTACTATTTGGATAGAAAACACATTAAATAGATAAATTTAAATGAATAAATTTACTTTTAAAGGTATTGACATATAAACGTGAGTTTAAGACTTTATACATAAAATAATTTCGATTTATCCATAAATTGGATAAAAAAATAGACTTTATATTAATTTCAATATTGCACGAACTTAATCCACAAGTGATCACCCACTATATCTAAAATTATATTGCACACACTACAAGAAAAATAAAAATAGATAAGATGATGAGAACAAAATAAAAGGCATGCAGGCAGGGGAATAGAACAAAGATAGTTGAATCTTTGGTGACAATAATATAGGACTGGACAGTGGACACAAGTATTTAAATAGTGGATTCTGGTGTAATAATTGAAAATTTAAATTTCACACATAACAAGAAGAAATGGGTGTAGATAATAACAGAAAGGCTAAGGAAAAGGACAAACATAGTTGAATATATCTTTTAGGTATTAATAACGATAGCCCCCAACCGACATATTAATCAGCAATTACATTACATGTGTATTTCTCTGTTACACTATATATACATACCAGACTGCAAATGTTTTCTTAAGCTCACACTTGTGTCTGGAATCTCAAATTCATTTTATTTTCATTTCAGACACCATGAAGGTAGTAGTCAAATGTTTTGTTTTCAATATTATTATTTTTATTTATAAATTCAAGAATATATATAATTTATGTACTGATGATGTTCATGTTTGTCTGAAAAGAGGGTATTCAATTTTGGCAAGGGAAGGAGTGAGGGGAACAAGAGCATGAAATCCTTGGTAAGTTGCTAATTTTTTTTCTTTTTAATTTGTGTACATCACTGATTCTTGAAAATGTTTTTTTTTTTCGATTTATATATATATATATATATATTTAATTTGGGAGAATTTTCGTCTGCCACCCTGTTTTTCATATTCTGTTCCTTTTGCCTTCTGCTGTAGCATTCTGATTTTAGAGCACTTCTAGTACTGTTTTGCAATATATATCACTTTGACCTTTAAAAAAAAAAGTATTTCGTTATTTTAAAGGTTGCATGGAAATGTTTGCAAGTGCAATCAATACTTGTTTAATCTTGTATGTGTTCAATATTTGTGTCACTATAAGAAAATTTACTGATAGAAATCATATCATTATAGCTTCTCTAACTAAAAACCTTTAATGACAGAAATCGACTATTAGTCCAGTCACTAATTCTCAATTTTTTGTCACTCTAGACTTTTAGCTAGAGAAGCAATAATGAGAGAATTTTGTTACTAAAAACCAGTTTTCTTGTAGGCTGTGCATGTTCATAATGACATTCAATACAAATTAATAAAATTTGCAAATAATGAAAGCTAAGTCTTTCCTCCTCGTTGCAGTTGGGAGGAAAGGGTGCGAACCTTGCAGAGATGGCGAGCATCGGGCTATCAGTGCCCCCGGGGCTCACCATCTCTACAGAGGCATGCCATGAGTATCAGCAAGTTGGCAAGAAACTGCCACCTGGACTATGGGAAGAGATACTCCATGGCTTAAAGATTGTGGAGGACGACATGGGAGCTTTCCTCGGCGACCCCGCCCGCCCCCTCCTCCTTTCCGTTAGATCCGGCGCTGCGGTAAATGCTTTCATGTTTCCTTATCAATTGTGTAAATGCATTCAACTTGTTTGTCTAAAAACTCATATGAATGCTGTTAAGTATAGATTTCCATGCCTGGAATGATGGACACGGTTCTGAACCTCGGCCTGAATGACGAGGTAGTCGCTGGCCTAGCTGCGAAGAGCGGAGAAAGATTCGCGTACGACTCGTATAGACGGTTTCTAGACATGTTTGGAGATGTGGTAAGTCCTCTGTTTCTCATGATCAGTAATGTGATTTAGTGAAGATTAATTGTGGATTTTTGTTGAAGGTTTTGGGGATTTCACATAACTTGTTTGAGGAAAAACTCGAAATGATGAAAAGTGGAAAAAGGATCCATCTTGATACTGATCTCACAGCCTCTGATCTCAGAGAGCTGGTTGAAGAATACAAGGGAGTTTATGTTCAAGCTAGGGGCGAAAAGTTCCCATCAGGTAATTTTTCAGTGAAAAGTATTAGTTGTTTAAGTAAAAAGTATTAATCGTTTCACTAAAAAGTATCGTTCGTTCATTGATCTGTAGATCCGAAGAAGCAGCTGGAGTTGGCTGTGAAAGCAGTGTTCGATTCGTGGGACAGTCCGAGGGCTGTGAAGTATCGGAGCATTAATGGGATAATGGGGTTGAAGGGAACGGCTGTGAACATTCAGTGCATGGTGTTTGGGAACATGGGGAACACCTCGGGGACGGGCGTCCTCTTCACTCGGAATCCCAGTACGGGCGAAAATAAGCTCTACGGGGAGTTTCTGATCAATGCTCAGGGCGAAGATGTGGTTGCTGGAATTAGAACACCTGAGGACTTGGATGTTATGCAGAAATGTATGCCGGATGCGTACAAGGAGCTGGTGGAAAATTGTGAGATTTTAGAGAGACATTACAAGGATATGATGGTAATTTTGTTTTGATACTTTCTTAGATTTTTTTATTGAATTTTGAATAATGATGTTTGGTGTGAACTGCAGGATATTGAGTTTACTGTACAAGAGGAGAGGCTATGGATGTTGCAATGCCGAACAGGGAAGCGCACGGGTATAGGTGCGGTGAAGATTGCCGTAGACATGGTGAAGGAAGAGCGTATTGATAGTCGAGCAGCGGTGAAGATGGTGGAGCCTCAGCATTTGGATCAGCTTCTTCATCCACAGGTACATATGTCCGAATGTTGTTAACATCTTTTGTTACTCGTTTTTAACTTGTATTTTTGACATGTAGTTTGAAAATCCATCTTCGTACAAAGAGAGTGTGATAGCGAAAGGGTTACCGGCGTCCCCTGGTGCAGCAGTCGGACAAGTGGTGTTCAACACTGAAGAGGCCGAGGCATGGCATGCACAAGGCAAAAGTGTGATCCTGGTGAGAACTGAGACGAGCCCCGAGGATGTTGGAGGAATGCATGCCGCTGTCGGGATTTTGACGGCTAGAGGTGGAATGACGTCCCA
Organism: Galeopsis tetrahit; assembly: GCA_963675135.1. NCBI lineage: Eukaryota > Viridiplantae > Streptophyta > Magnoliopsida > Lamiales > Lamiaceae > Galeopsis > Galeopsis tetrahit. The sequence goes on along the minus strand of OY776128.1, from coordinate 51,751,347 downwards.
CGCGGCTGTGGTAGCGCGTGGTTGGGGGAAATGCTGCATTTCCGGTTGCGCTGATATACGCGTTAATGAGTCCGAAAGGGTAAGTAATCTAGTCTGTTACGTATAAAAACAAGGGAAAGGGCTGGGTAATACTTAGCAGCTTAGTTAGTTAGTATGTTGGTTAGTTTGTTTTGACTTGTGTTCTGCCTTTATAAATAGGGCAGTAGTTGTTTAGTTGGATATCTTTTGTGAAATTGACAGTTACTTTCGGCCATTAGGCTTGGGCGGATTTATTCCGTAGTTACCTTCGTATTTTCAAGATATTGGCTCTCTTGTTCTAACATAGTCACTTGAAGAAGTGGATTTTCGAAATCCCGATATAGTAAGAGTGATTAATGATGCAGGTGGTTTTAGTCGGAGACAAAGAAGTACGAGAAGGGGATTGGATATCGCTTAATGGCTCGACTGGGGAAGTGATCTTGGGCAAACAGGCGCTCTCGCCTCCTGCTATGAGTGCGGATTTAGAGACTCTCATGACTTGGGCTGACGAGATTAGGCGAATTAAGGTAATGGCGAATGCGGACACCCCTGAAGATGCAGCCACGGCTAGGAACAACGGAGCGCAAGGGATCGGGTTGTGTAGGACAGAGCACATGGTAAGTGTCCTGTTTTCCAATCAAGCAAATTTTATTTTAAGTTAGATTGAATAATGACCATGATATTGTTCATCAGTTCTTTGCTTCTGATGAGAGGATTAAAGCTGTGAGGAAAATGATCATGGCGGTTACAGTTGAACAGAGGAAGGCTGCTCTAGACGTGCTGTTGCCTTACCAACGAGCTGATTTTGAGGGCATTTTCCGTGCCATGGATGGTACTATAATGATCGTTTTAACATCATATGCTCGTCTTTTGTGATTCTAAATCGAGTTCTTCGTTTCTTAGGTTTGCCAGTGACAATCAGGCTTCTGGATCCTCCACTCCATGAATTTCTACCAGAAGGTGACATCGATGAGATTGTTAAGGAACTCACTGCTGACACAGGCACCACCGAAGAGGAAGTTTACTCGAGGATTGAAAAATTGTCCGAAGTGAATCCCATGCTCGGGTTTCGTGGATGCAGGCTTGGAATATCATACCCTGAGCTATCGGAGATGCAGGTTCGTGCAATATTTCAGGCGGCCATCTCGTTGACCAGCCAGGGCGTTATGGTCATTCCAGAGATTATGGTTCCTCTTGTGGGAACACCTCAGGTAAGCCCTGCATCATCATATTTCTATGTTTTGTGTTCGTTTTTCTATGGACGAACGAATGAGGTAAGATCATGATCGTTTGGTTGCAGGAATTGGGACATCAGGTCCGTTTGATTCGTGCAGTTGCAAAGACGGTGTTCTTGGAGATGGGTTCGAGTGTGAGCTATAAAGTAGGCACAATGATTGAAGTTCCTAGAGCTGCTTTAGTTGCAGACGAGGTATAATCGTGTAGTTTAATTTGTACTGTCCTTGAAAATAAGATTTGTGTTTGAAATTAATTAAACTCATTGTTGTAAAGATTGCAAAGGAGGCGGAGTTTTTCTCGTTTGGGACGAATGATCTCACACAGATGACCTTCGGATATAGTAGGGACGACGTTGGGAAGTTTCTTCCTGTATACTTGTCTAAGGGCATCCTTCAGAGCGACCCCTTTGAGGTAGGTTCGGTGTATATATTTCGCGTTGTAGGACGACTACGTACTAATGATGTATACGTTTGGACATCAGGTGCTCGACCAGAAAGGCGTAGGTCAACTTGTTAAGATGGCAACCGAAAAGGGCCGTGCTGCTAGACCTAGCCTCAAGGTTAGTTTTGAAATTGTTATTAGTCTTCTTTTTCAAGAATAAGTAGCTTAACTAATGGTTACAAAAATGATATGTAGATCGGAATATGCGGAGAGCATGGAGGCGAGCCTTCTTCGGTTGCCTTCTTCGCAGAGGTGGGACTTGACTACGTGTCGTGCTCGCCTTTCAGGTAAAGTGGTTATTTTCTATCCATCTTGACGGCACAACTCGACGACCAACGCGTACACTAATCACTGTCTTCTGTTGTAATGTAGGGTGCCTATTGCAAGGCTAGCTGCAGCACAAGCTGCTGCAGCAGTGTGAGCTGAGCTGAAAAAATTGAAGAGCACTCCCTGAATGGGCAACTCTCTTGTTTTCTTTGAAACTTTTATCATACATAAAATTTCCTCAATGTTTAGAGGAATTTAATAAAATAAAAATCCATGTAATGTGAATCTCAGTAACTTGTGGAAATAAAATATCAGATGTTGCTCCTTCATGCTCATTTGTTGTGTGTAAATATATTCTCCATCGAATTTCCCAAATTTCTGTTCTGGCATGTTTAAAATAATGTGATCTTTATTCATATAAAACAGCAAAAAAAAAAAAAAAAATCAAAAACCAAACAATTTTGTTTTAATTATAATTCGGTTCAATTTTCATCAGTTTTCGCTTTAAGTTTTAGAAATTTTGGTTTATTCAATCTGTGGTTTGATTTGAAAATTCACCAATTTAATCGAATCAACCGAAGTTATCATTCATTTCTTATAAATGTTATTCCCGTTTGATAGATATGTTGAGATATAATTAGGTTCGAATATTTTAATAAATTCAGATTGAATCGTAAATAATGTGTCTTTCGATCATTTGATATGCACACAATCGAATGTGTTTTTGTAGGTTTGATTAAATTTTATTTTAGGCTTGATTTTACATTTTATTGTTGGCCTAATTACTCGCCAAACTATACCTACAATAATTTCATTACCAAAATTTCGTTGATTAGCAATGAAAATTAGTAAATCATTGATAGAAAATCTCAAAGTGTTATCAGCTGTAATTTTGCTTTCGGAAAGACATATTTACGCCAAAAGAACTTTAACACATCCATAATTTTCCAATGTAATTTTCAATTGCACTATCAAATATTTATCTTTCTTTATTTCCTCAACATTTTCTTCACTTATCTTTCTGTACTTCAATAACCAGTTTAAGATGAAAAGAGACCTCCGACAGGGAGAGCCCCCTCTCCCCTTTCTTGTTTTTGATTGCAGCTGAGGGTTTGAGCGTACTCATGGAAAGGGCAACAGAATTGGGCCAGTTTAAGGCAGCAGAAATAGGGCGACAGAAAATCAAGGTAACCCATCTACAATATGCCGACGACACAATTTTTATGGGTGAAGCAAGCACGGAAAATGCACTGGGAATGCGACGGATATTACGGCTTATGGAACTCATGTCGGGCCTTAAAGTTAATTTTGATAAATGTGAACTTCTGGGGATAAATGTGGAACCAAATGTGCTCACTGTGATGTCTGGAATTCTGGGCAGCAAAATTGGCCAACTACCTTTCTCCTACCTGGGAATGAAGATAGGAGAAAAACATAAACGCATAGCTGCATGGGACACAATTACAGAAAAGATCAGAAGTCGCATTCGTAAGTGGGAGGACAAAAAGATCTCAATGGGGGGAAGAGTCACCTTGATCAACTCGGTTCTATCTTCACTACCAATCTACTATCTCTCCTTCTACCTTCTTCCTAAAAAAACAGTGAGAGAGATTGAGAGTATATTCAGAAATTTCCTGGGGGGGGTGGGGAGCAACATAACAAGGTTGCTTGGATCGAGTGGAAAAAAATATGCAATACAAAATCCTTGGGGGGTCTAGGAGTCAGGAATGTGGGAATGCTCAATGAAATTCTAATAGGGAAATGGGGGTGGAGATATTTAAACGAAAGCAATAGTTTGTGGGTTAAAGTACTGAAATCTAAATATGAGAACGGTGGGGGGATAGAAGAGGGCAGATTATCTAGAGGTAGAGTGGGTAGAGTTTCAACATGGTGGAAGGACGTACTGAGTATAGTGAATCGAGGGAACGAGGGTTGGTTTGAGAGAGGTCTAGAAAAAGTTCTAGAAAATGGTAGAAACACTCACTTTTGGGAGGAAAACTGGACAGGGGAAGGGAGACTAGATTTGAGATTCAGCAGACTGGCAAATAATAATCTGGATAGGGGAAAAACTATTGGGGAGATGGGCAATTGGGTAGAGCAATAGTGGAGGTGGGAATGGAAATGGAGACGACCATTATTAAATAGGGAGATAACAACATTTAACGATCTGACTTCTCTTATTGACAGGTTTAAACCAAAGCAGAACTCGGAGGACTCATGGAAATGGAGATACTCAAACACTAGCAAATTCTCGACTAAGGAGTCCTATTCAACCATTCTTAACCTACTTCAGCCTACACAGCTCGACGAGGACCTCCAACGCGGCTTCGAGATGATATGGTCGACGGATACACCCCTCAATGTGGCTACACACGGCTGGAGATTGTTGTGGGGCAGACTCCCTACAAAAGCAAACTTGCGACGAAGGAAAATACTCCAGGCAAATGACTTAAAATGTGTATTATGTAAGGAGCACGAAGAGACGGAGAAACATTTATTCTTCGAGTGTTCACATACAACAAGAGTCCGGATGGAGTGTATCGCATGGTTACAACAAACAACAGCCATCCAACCAGGTACAATTCAAAACCTACTAAATTTTGGAGGCTTGATTGAAGGAAAAAAAGGAAAATCAAAGGCGACATGTATCTGGCTAGGAGTGGTTTGGCTAATCTGGAAATAGAGAAATGCTATAATTTTTAAAAGTGTGGAATTCTCCCACAAAAAAATCATGGAGGAAATCAAGGATCGGCTCTAGAGTTGGTTTTCTAATACCAAATCTGGGAATCAAGGGAACTGGAATTTCAAGAACTGGAAGTGTAACTCATGGGTATTTCTTATTCTTATACCCTTTTTAATTTATTAATAAAATGTTGTTTGACCGATCAAAAAAAAATAACCACGCCCGAATAAGATTGTTCAACTATTCAAGTACTCAGCAATAACTAATAACTAAGTAACTCTCGAATCTTAAAAAAAATATTACATAGTAATAATAATAGACTAATAGAATACCATTATATACTAATAAAATTCTATTTAATAAATAAAGCAATTGTTAAATAAATAAAATATAAAAAATATTAGAAAGATCTTTAAAAGACTTTCAGATTCGAGCTATTTATTAAAAAGATAGGATCAAACATATTAAAAAAGCTGATGATATGTAATATGTTGGACCTATAAAATAAATATCTAACTCAGACGTTTTTATTAAAAGTATGGTCTAGCCTAGCACATTCTTATTCCTGACAATGTATGAACCCAAATGAAGGAAATATTATTTGTGGTGAAGTTGGTTTGTTATACAAATTATATAGCAGCAGCAAGAATTTTTTCTTGATGCAACTACTTTTCTTACACTGCTGTATAAACACAATTATAATTTTCATCATTCATTTCATTTATTACTTAGTTAAATGAGTTATTTGGAAAAGTAGTTTTTTTTGTGATAAATTACTCCTATTTTGATATAAGTCATATTGATTTTCACGAATTGAAATAGTTTTGTTACTTTCAATTGTACGACATTTTAGTCCGGTGACCAAGTTGCAAGAGGTGAAATATTCAGTTGATGTTGACGTTACAGAGTCTGATTTGTCAACCAAATGTTTCATCTCCTACATCTGGTTATCGGGTTAAAATATCGAACCATTTTCAATTCGTGAAAGTCGACAGGACTGAAAAAACTAATTTCAGGTGTAATTTTAATAAACATTTATTAGGAGTATAATAGGAAGCTAATTATTTTGTTAATATATATATGTGCATTGATCCAAGACAACATTTATTTTGAACGGGGAGTAATAATAACAAAGACGGAGCTACCAAAGCAGGAAGCAGATATCATAGCCGGAAGATCGCACTCAATCCTCGATCCTGTGAAAAACAAAAAGAGCACGCTCCCTACGCAGGCATTATCCTGTTCAGGTTCAAAGGGACTTTCTCAGCCTGATCTGTTCCAGTGCTGGCCGTTTATGAAACGGCCAACACTGGACCAGCTACAGACACCCCTGGTGCATTTCTCATCAATCAACGGGTAACTAAAGGAGCGTTTAATATGGAAACCATTCAAAGAAGAGCGTTTAATATTGAAACCATCAATCAACAGGTCGACATAAATATGTTTCTCTTAAGCTGTTCGACAAGTTTCAAACTATTTATTTACTTACCTAATGCTTCAAGAGGTTCTGAAACCTCATTCCCTTTTAACTTGGCTATCAATGCATCATAGCTTCCAGATTGTGAGCCGTATCTCAGAATTTATTGCGTTATAACAACTGCAGTAGATGAGATGAATCCATGTTTAGATGTATATTCTAGATATTGGTGACAAAAATGATAAAACATATAGTAGTACATGTCAACATAATTCTAACGTTGTGATCTGTTATCTAATGAATTTTCGTTTACATTTTCATTTCCAATTTGAAATTTAAACTCTGTATGTTCGATTAAGAGGGTGTTTGCATTTTCTTTCAAGTCCTTCATGAATTGAAAGTTAATAACTTTCATTTTTCAACATTTTGGTAACCAATTTGTATCAGATGAAATATGTGGTTGACCAATCCGACGCTGCCACGTGAAAAAATAGACTTTGCTACGTCAGTGTCAACCGGATGTTTCACTTTCTAAAAACTGGTTAACAGACCAAAATGTCAAAAATTTAAAGTTACAAGAATGTTTTCAATCCGTGAAACGGTGAAAGTCAAAAGGACTGGAACCGAAACAAGGAAAACTTAGAGGACTAAAAAACTATTTTCCGTAAAAAAAAACATTTATTTTTTGGCTAAAAGCATTACCTGCTTTTAGTTCTCTCAAACACCATTACTAGTTTTGATTATAAATTTTTTTCTCAATCTCTAAGTTTTAATCACTTCTCAAGAGTAAAAGCATTCGCAAACACCCCTGTAAAAGTATTCCAAGAATTATCGAAGTAATAAGAACATAAGTATGTACGCACCTTTAAATCCTGATAGATTTCACGTACTCCTCCGGCAAGTAGATTTCGCCTCCAACCTCACCATGTTGTTCTCCACTCACAGTTTTCATCGCAGCCGAAAATTCAGCACTCATAGCATCCATACCTTGCTGGACCGCTTCCTCTGCAGTCCCATAGCCATGCTCCTCAGCATATTTCCTCACATCCTCAGTTATCTTCATCGAACAAAACTTTGGCCCACACATAGAGCAGAAATGTGCCACTTTAGCCCCATCAGACGGCAGGGTTTCATCATGAAAGGACATAGCAGTCATGGGGTCCAACGACAAAGCAAATTGATCCAACCAACGGAACTCAAATCTTGCCTTGCTAAGAGTGTCGTCCCAAGCTTGAGCATGGGGGTGTTGCTTCGCCAAATCAGCAGCATGGGCGGCTATTTTGTATGATATAACTCCGGTTTTCACGTCATCTCGATTTGGCAAACCGAGATGCTCTTTAGGAGTCACGTAACAGAGAAGTGCCGTCCCCAGAGCTCCAATATTGGCTGCTCCAATGGCTGAGGTAATGTGATCGTATCCAGGAGCAATATCGGTTGTCAAAGGTCCCAGAGTGTAGAAAGGTGCTTCGTTGCACCATTCCAACTGCTTCTGCATATTCTCCGGAATCTTGTGCAGTGGAATATGTCCAGGCCCCTCGTTCATCACCTGAAACACGCATAAGTCGAACGAGAGTAACTTACATGAAGGTCACTAGCAGATAATCACATGAAGTTAAGGCGTGATTTCTTAGTCTATAATGGGAATAGTTTTTTTAGACCTGTACCTTCCACTTTATACTTGCTTAAAAATCGGGATAAGTTACATGACTAAAAAAAACTATTTTCCCTTTGATAACAATTAGATTATAGACAATGCAAGACATAGGATATAGATTAAACCTAATGCATTACCTGCACATCCTTTTCCCAAGCTCTACGAGTCAACTCGCCTTGAGTTAACAGCTCGGCAAACTGAGCCGTATCATTCGCATCATATATCGAGCCAGGCCTCAGACCATCACCAATCGACAACGATATATCATATTGATTACAAATGTCAAGTATATCATCCCAGTGTTCATACGCAAAGTTCTCTTTATGATAAGTCAAGCACCATTTTGCATGAATCGAGCCACCACGTGACACAATTCCAGTCATCCTCTTAGCCGTCAGTGGGATGTAACGAAGAAGAACTCCAGCATGGATCGTGAAGTAATCAACCCCCTGCTCAGCTTGTTCAATCAATGTCTCCCTAAAAACTTCCCAAGTGAGATTCTCCGCAATCCCGTCAACCTTTTCAAGGGCTTGATAGATCGGGACCGTGCCAACCGGTACAGCTGAGTTACGTAGGATCCACTCTCGAGTTTCGTGGATGTGGCGACCCGTTGAAAGATCCATAATGGTGTCAGCGCCCCACATTGTGGCCCACTGAAGTTTGTGGACTTCTTCTTCGATTGAGCTTACAACAGCAGAGTTGCCAATATTAGCATTTACTTTCACCAAGAAATTGCGACCAACTATCATGGGTTCTAACTCGAGATGTTTCTTGTTAGACGGGATGATTGCACGGCCGCGAGCAACCTCGGATCTCACGAATTCCGGGTCGAGTTTTTCACGAGCAGCACAGAATGCCATCTCTTCAGTAATGATCCCCTGCTTAGCATAGTACATTTGAGTGTACCTTGGACCACCGAGATTTTCTCTTCGATCAATCCACTCCTTCCGCAACTTAGGGAGCCCTGTTCAAGATTCATTCAAAAAAATGCAATCCGAAGCTCAACTTAGGGAATCATGACATTGAGAGGACAATAGAGTTAAAAACATTTTTCGTCCCACAACTTTCACTTTTTACACAAAAAGTCCTAAAATAGTTAGTTTCAATTACGTCCCTTTTGTTTGCTAGATGTTTATCCAAAAATGGCCAGAATACTAAGTTACTACAAGAAAGCAAGAAAAAAAAAAGAACGAGATCATATTGTTTAAGGCTATTTTTATTTTTAGTCCTGGTTGTTTCCACTTTTTGAAATTGGTCCTGTAAGCTTACCATGTTCAACTTATTTGTCCAGCGACTGGGTACTGCCGGTAACCCAGCCAGTCACTTCGTCACGAAATTGGTCTTGTAAGTTTACTATTTACATTTCCATTTTTCTGAAATTGGTCTGGTAAGTTTACCATATTTGACTTTTTCGTCAACTGACAGGCCAATTTCAAAAAAGTGAAAAAGGTCTGGCAAAAAAAAAAAGGTAAAATTACTGGCCTAAAAAGTTATAAACCCAAAAAAGAATGTGGAAATCTTAAAAAACCATGCTATGTAGGATCAAAGTTGAAGATATGAATTTTAAGTTAGAGACGGGAATACTAAGTCTTGACTGATCTAATATTCATCAGCCGGCATAGGAAAGAGTTACTACAAGAGAAGAATAAATTAACCATTGGTAATATATTTGAAATGTGGAAAGTTAATAAAATTACCAATCTGCGGGCTGATGTTTTGTGGACCACTGGTGTCGTAGGCGTCAAAATGAGGCTCGTCCCCTGAAAGGTGGATGCGCCTAAAAGGAACTCGCATCAATTGACCAGATTGCTCATGAATGACTTCCCTGAAAGCAAAAATTCCATTAAGATAGATCAAACAAATAAAAACACTGAATATGAAGATGCTAATAGAGAAAACGTAAATTGCAAAAATGAAAAATTAGAAAAAACGGCCTACGTGTATTCTTTAGTGCTCCTAGGGAAGCACTCCTCAAAGGATGGAAGGGGAAGAAAATCGGGAGCATTAGGGTCAACAGTGTGCTTCCTCTGCTTAACTTTTTCTTGGCTTGTAGCTGGGGGGTCAAACGTTAATGTAGCTTTGGGGCCTGAAAAAGCAGCAATTGAAACATCTTTCCTTCTGGTGCTAGCAACCTGCCCATTCAAATCAATTCCATGAAAGAACGAGCTGTTCAGAGATTTCAATGAAGTAGAGCAATTACGGTTGTTGCACACAGCTGATGCCAAGCTAGTTTGCATAGATGCCATCTCTGAAAAAAGCAATTGATAATCGAAAGAACAAAACAGCAAGTTAGTAAATCATAATAACAATTGCTAATAGGAAAAAAGGGAGATGTATTTATCATCGATGATTTGAAATTGACCACTATTCTACGTGCTATCTTTTTTTTTTTGAAGTCTCAGTATCCGGTCCAATGACCGACTTCTCTGTTTTATCTTTTAAAGATTCGTAAGGACAGTAAACTGTGGTCCTTTTAGATGCCAAAAGAAATACTAGTTACATCTTCGACATCATAACTCAGTACACATCAGAAGTGATAATCAAACAATTTTTCTTTAAGAAATAATACATAAAAAAGATTTGGAAACCATATAAAAAGGGAACAAGCCTTTCACAAAATCAATATCAATGAAAAATGTATTTCTGATACTTATTGTTAAATATTCCATGCATATGAATCATATTTCCTTTTCAATTAATGAACACCACGAAAAAGAATGTTAAAACACAAAGCATTCCCACCCCTGGCCTTATAAAATCTGCAGTGATCAATCATAAAACAAGCTCTATAACAATTGTTAAGATACAAGATTATATATAAATGATTTTTCCCATCAATTATTACCAAAAAATAATTGGATTATAAGGCCATTACATGTGTTATAATTGGAATTCAAATAATTGTTAAGATGAAAGAATCACAAGATGCATCTTAAAAACAATCAACAACATATATTTACCGCAAATACATTGGATTTCAAGGCTCAAAACCAGCAATTATAACCAAAAGATTCACATGCTTAGCTTCAAAGTTGGAAACATCAAAGATATTTCTATCCCATTTTCAAAGTATCTAATCATAAAAGATTATATGCAATAACATTCTCTCAAATCGAAACATGAACCACACAAAAGCTATATCAAATACCAAAATTCTGCAAAAAGAGACAAATTCATTAAACTCAAACAGGTTTTAAACCACAAAATGGGCACCCCACAATTCAAATTTGCACAAACCAACAACGAGCGATATAATCATTAAATTAAAAAGGGCATTCTCTCAAATTAAATTATTTTAAACTCAATGAAACAATAAAAGGAAAAAAGGGCAGTCCCACAAGTTGAATTTCTGGAAACGAAGAACATGCAATGTAGTGATCAGAGTGAAAAGTGTAAGAAAATAGATTAGAAAGGAAAAAAAGAGGAGAGAAATTGAACCTTATCAGATGAGATATTTGTGCTTGAATGAAGCAAAATGAAGGGCTGAATGAGATTTTAAAAAGCGAGGAAGATGGCAACAAAAGAGTGAGACTGATTCATCATAAAACTTTTTGGTTGAAATATCTCGTGCACATCCACAAAAATAAAACCTGCTTTTTATTAATGCCCATCATAACTCTCTCATTTTACCAAATTGGTCCCTCAAGCTTTTTTTTTTTTTTTTTTCTTTGCTTTCAATTTGAAGGAATTTAATTTTTGTTTTATGAGAAACATTTTTTTACAAAATATTATTATATTTAAGAAAGTACAAAAAATTCGCAGGTCAAACGAATTTTTGAAAAAAAAGTTACGGAAAATGCTAACAGAAAAACATATTTAAGATATGTGTTACTATGGAGAATGTTTTGGAGAATTTTCTCTATTTCTTCTATTTCTGTTTTGCGCGATTAACATGAGAGTGTAAATTGAGTAGAATTGGTCAAATTTCAAATCTAAATTTTGTGAAATTTGCATATAAATTTTTGTCATACTTTGTAAATTGAATATATAAATTAAAATTTGGTTATGACTTATGATATAGACATTAGTTAAACAGAAATTGTAAGTGGATGATTGTAACAATAGATTCTATATCTCTAAAAAAATATCAGTATCATAACAAATTATTGTTTTATTAACTAAAAAATTTGAAATCTAAAAATTACAAATTACGAAAATCTTTTTTGTACGCTACATTTATTTTTTTATTTTACGTTTACTGTAATACTCGGAAAATTTCTTTACCTTTTATTAATAATAATTATTTTGAATAAATTCTAATTGATAAAAATAAAATCATTATTAATTACAATCTAATTAAACGTTAATTTCTAACTCCCTGTCACTAAAGGCAATGAAACTGAAAGGCCTAACGTACATTTGCATTTTAAATTTTGTAAATAATTAATTTATATATAGAAGCATTATTTATTGCAATTTAATTATCCATTATTTTAGTAACCCCTCTTAATAGTGGAAAAGGAAACAGCTGAACTAATACTTAAATTATTTTAAATTATGCATTTGCCCTTTAAAATTATTTTAGGAATTCTATTAAGAACAAGAGATTATATACAAGACAATAACTTAGTGTCTTAAACAAAGAAAGACAAAAATTTATACTAAAACAATCAAGGACAAAATTAATAAGCTTGAGACCACTATGCCCCTGATTTCAAATTAAGTAGTATTTTCGAATTCAATTAATTAAGTTAAGCAAAATTAGGAAAGTCAACCAATTTAAAATTCTGAAATCTAATTTGACATTCAATTCAATTTAATTCATTTCACGTCATTTCTCATTTCTCACAAAACCCTAATGGCCGCCTCCCTTATTTTGGATCTGGGTGAGTCGACGCAGGAACGGCGGCGGAAGAAGAGTTTCCGGCCACTTTTCTTCATCTCCGATCATTCCGCGCCGCCGTCTCGCCTACCACCCTCTTTATCACCTCTTCCCCTCACTCCTCCACCCACCACTCTATTTTCTTGAATTTGGTACGCCGCCTGAAGAAAACGTGGAAAAAGAGAACAAAAAGGAAAGAAATTAAAACAGAACAACTTCGATCATACACTCTTGAAATCTCGGCTTCCTCCAGTGAATGATTTCCAAGAGTTATTCGGATTTCTTTCAAATGTAAGTGGTTATTTTATCGGTTATTATTTTGTACTTTCAAAAGAAATTGCATTTTTAAGAGCACACTTTGGGGGTTTTTTTTCGAATTTTTCTTCAGGAAATGATTTTATGTTTGCCATTTTTCTCTTATTCAGTATTTAAGGTGGATTTATTTTTACTGTTTCGTCGTGGGAAATTTATATATTAGCATAAGATTCCTCTTATTTGTAGTGTTTCCTCACTTGCCTTAAAACATCGTTGCATCAGATGCTCGTTACGATGTCGAATTGTTAGCATACACTTTTATCTCTGAATTGTGTGAGTTTAATATATCCGCTTTTCGTTCGTATTTGTCGGTTGAATCAGTTGGTTTTGCTTTGTTTGGAGAAATAAATAAGCTATTTTTTTATATAATTAAATTATAATTTTTTAAGATTTCTATTGAGCGAAGCTGGAAAAATGTGTTGTGGGACTTTATTTCTGTGGGTGTGTGGTTAATTGAGTTTGATTTTGTTACGTGCTTTCGAATTTGCCACTTTCATGGATAAAGGAATGTGCGTTTCTGGGTTGGTTTGGAATTAACTTACCAATTCGTTTCTGCACATGTGAGTACCGTTTGATCGAGTGATGATAGCAATTCAAGTTGAAAGAACTGAATTTCTATTTTGTTATTTGATTCATTTTCACCTAGTAATGCAACTTTGCAAGAACTCCATTGTTCTACATAATTTTAGTTAAAAATTTGATACCTATTATTAGTATGAGGTAATGAAGCTGACATCTATTTGATGTGGACAACTTTTAAACCATAAGCTACCACAATCTGTAACTTCTCATCTCTTCCAAGTAATTTAAATTATATTTTTTGTTGCAGGAAGTTGATGTTATGAGAAGCAGATTCTAGGAAGATAAACAGTGGAAGGTGATTTTTGCGGTTGAAGTTGGGTTTTGCTTATAACCCAGTCTGCAATTTTTGTTGCATATATAACTCAATGTATTGCATATATTTGTATGTATAATGCATATTCAGTGTATTTTTCGTATAATGTAATTTTTAGATTCAATAGTGTATTTACTTCACGAACTAAGAAAATCATGATTATTATAGAATTTATGATGAAGTCTTATATTATTATTATGCAATTCACATATTAGATATATGCATCCCCTATTAATATGCAATGCACATATTATAAATATGCAATGCACAAATGCTCAGTTTAAAAAACGAATGATTTCTTACATGCGAAAACTCCTTTGTACAATCAAACGAATCAAACAATAACATGGAGTAGATAAAAGACGAAACAAACATACCTTCAATCATTTTCTTTCAGAACTTAATATATCAAACGAACAAAAAATCGGAATACCATATGCAGACTAAAATTCGAAACTGATGAATATTGTTTTACGAAAATTATGACTGCAGACTCTCAAAATGCAGTTACTAACACAGTTCCAAGAAAATTCCCAAATTCAATTGAAACTAAAAATGCAGTAACTCAAATAGATTCGTGAAATTTCATTCGCAAAAAATTTTTGGTTGTAATTTTGGAATTTTAGAAATTCATCAATGAAAATTGATTAAATTTTTTGAAAATCTTTGACTGCAGGTGGTTGTAATTTTGGAATTTTAGAAATTCATCCAGGGAAGTTGATCAATTTTTTGGAAACTCTTTGACTGCATGAGAGAGGAGACAATTCGATTTGAATTCAAATTGATTGAATTCAAATATGGAAACTTAGCCAAATTCTGGGAATATCTTAAACAACTATTGACTTTTCGAATTATATGAAATTAAGGTTATAATGGGGAATTTGAAGGCGGTTTTGTCCTTAATTGTTTTACCAAAAAATTTTGTCTTTAATCTTAAAGTCTTAGAGTGGATTGTCCTATTCTGTTTTTTCCCCTAAGAACAAATATATTATTTGAGGCAATCCGGATTTGGATTGGCCCAATCCCAATCCAATCTCAATCCAAATACAAATTCAAATATCAATTCACCCCTATAATATACATATACACCTATTTTTATACAATCAAATCACTCATTTTCTTTCCTACTTTCTTCTCTCTCTTACTTTTCTTTCACACACTCATTATCTCTCATATTTTCTTCTCTCTCTTACTTTTCTTTCACTATTAACAATAATAAAATATTATAACATCACTTTGGATGTGACATAAAGTTAAATCTACCCCCTACTTCTCAATCCTTAAGGTGTTGTTTGGTTAGGGATGGTGGTGGATGGGATGGGGATGGAGATTGGAAAAATATAGATGGGGGTAATCCATGAAGGGCTAGTTTGGATTGATGGATAGGAAAACATTGGACAAATTAACTCACCCTTCCCCTAGAACTATTAGTCCCACAAATGCATGATAACTAGTAAAAAATTAGCGGGCCTTGCATTAAACCCGGGCCACAATCAATCAAACCAAACATTTGATTAGTCGGAAATAAAAAGTCAATCAAGTCTAATCCATGCTAATCTAACAAACCAAACATACCCGAATAGTAATAAAAATTGTGTTTGGATTGAGATTGAAAAATAGGTATGGATGGAGAACTTTATGTCAAATCAAGTATGAGAGAGAATAAATGTGTGGAAGAAAGTAGGAGAGAGAATAAATGTGTGGAAGAAAAGTAGGAAAAAGAATAAGTGTGTGTTTGCAAACAAAACTATGTGCTTAAAAGCATTTTTTTTTTTTAAATAGAATCACTTTTAAAGTGTTTGTAAGGGGGTGTTTTCAAACTCTACAAACTGCTTTTAGAATCACTTTTTTTAAAGTTGCCCTCTCACAACTTTTACTTTTGAGAAGTGTTTTTCAACTGTTTATAGAGTTTGCAAACACCCCACAAGTAAGTAATTAAATTAATTACTTAAAAGCATTTTTGGTCAAGCACCCCTCCCCATGCTTCTAAAAACTTCTAAGTGTTTCTAATCATTACACTCACTAAATTACAATTTTGTCCTCACAATTTAAACAATACTCCCTCCGTCCCGTATTAACTTTCGTAGGTAGGTGGACACGTAAATTAAGAAAGTGTAATAATGAGTGGAGTTTTGAGGGGTAATTTTGTAAAACTTTATGTATATAGTAAATAATGAGTTGACTTTTGTGTATGTGTGGAGAAAAAATAATGGCATTTGTGTAAAATTGAGGATATTTTAAGGGTGAAGTTTATAAAGGGTTTTCCATTTTAAGGGTGTGAAAGTTATTGTGGGACGTCACGAAAAGGAAAGTGTGAAAGTTATTGTGGGACGGAGGGAGTATTTTATTTTTACTCATTATTTATTCAAATGTAATAAGGGTGTTTTTTGTAAAATTATAAAAAAGTGATTTGTATGACATACACCACAACATTTAAAAAATTGATTAGAAGTGTTTATTTTTAAAACACTATCTACTTTCAAGTTTACTACAAAAATCAATTTTAATCACTTTGAATCAACTACTATTGTTTGCAAACAGACCCTAAATGTGTGGAAAAAAAGTTGGAGAGAGAATGAATAAAAGAAAAAAAGAGTGATGTGATTGTATAAAAATAGGTATGTAGATGTATTATAGGGGTGAATGGGTATTTGAATGTGTATTTGGATGGAAAGGGATGGGATGGGGGATCGATGGCCCATCCAAATCCGGATGGGCCAATCCCAAACCAAACACACCCTAACCAAACACAACTTACACACAATTACTATTCATGGATTACCCAAATCCCAATCCAATCCACCACAATCCAAATTCAATCCAAATCAATCCCAAACCAAACACTACCTTTGTTATTCTCTATACTTCATGTTAGCGACGACAATTACAAGAACTAGATCGTACGAAACTTTTACTTATCACTTCCACGATCATCTATTGAGGTGGGTTTTTAATTGTTTTATTCTCTACCGTGGTGGGTACAGCTGTAATGCATTGTTATTCTTTATTTAATGTTTTAGATAAACGATTTGAGTTAATTGTTACTATGTGAATTCATTTAAACGTTATTCTATTGACAAAGTTTGTGGCAAATTATCTAATAGACAGGGGCTTTAATTGAGGTTCGGGATCGACGGGTCTTCGAGTGTAACCTGTCATGCTCTAGGCGTGGGAATACCTTAGTCATTAATTTAACTTTGAAAAGGTGCACTATTGGCAAATTCAATGACAAAGTTGGCAAAGTATCGATGACAAAGTATGTGTGACAATGTGAATATTATTTACTAAGTTGCAATTACTTGATTTTTTATTTTTAGCATAAAATATTGAATGACTTAATCCCACTGAGTGTGCTTGCATGCTCACCCCCAACAATTTACAATTTCAGGTTGAAGAGTTGGATAACGAGGAGTGATGATGAGACACAATATTCATGTATTTAAGAATAAATAATTATTTTCATGCTTATTATGGATTTTTAGTTAATTTGTTAAATGTGAACCTTTTGATTTTATTATAGGCTTAATTGCAAATAAAATCACCACCTTTCGTTTAATTGCAATTTAATCTAAACTTTTGAATAATTGCAAATAAAATCACCACCTTTAAATATTATTGCAATTTAAATTTCTTGATAGCTTCATTTGTGTCCAAATCTAATGTGGGTAGCTGATATGACACCTCCTTAATGTAAGGACATTGTTTTTTATTTCGATCTAATCTTGAAACGTCAAATTTGAGCACAAATAGAGTTGTCTAGAAGTCTAAATTGCAACAATATGTAAAGGTGGTGATTTTATTTGCAATTATTCAAAAGTCTAGATTAAATTGCAATCAAGTGAAAGGTGGTGATTTAATTTGCAATTAACCCTTTATTATAACTGTTTTTTGTTCCGCTGCAATAATTAACGAAATTTTAAATATAATAGTTGTTACGCCCTTTGATTTTACCGTTATAGCACGTTCACGTTAGTTATTTTAACTACATTTTTAAAAAGTCACTATTTTTAAATTTGGGGCGTGACATTTACATAGTTTTTCATTTGAATTGAGACAAATAATTTACAATCCTCTCGTGCTCTTTACTCTCGAGATTGCAATGTATAGTTGTCCGTATGTGAACATTGGTTTGATAAAATACACACTTATTTTTAAAAGCGGTTGATCTTGACTTTTATTAATTGTCATGACAATATATATATATATATATATATATATACCGTCCACCTATAAGTTTTCCATTTTACCATTTTGGTCCGTCCGTATATAAGTTTCCCATACCATTTTACCTTTTTCTTACACTTCACTTTATATCTTACTTTTTCTCTCTATCTCTCTCCTCTCTCAATCACATCACTTGTACTATATCAATTATTTAATCACTTTTCTTAATCTTTGTGCCAAAAAATAACGTGAAGCTTATAGGCGGACAGAGGGAGTATATATATATATATATATATCTTCTTCAAAATTTAACATGAGTTGATGTAACATCGGAAACCATCAATGTTGTTTTGGAATGAATGTCTTACTATTTGTGCTTCAATAATATGATTTCAAAGTATTGTAATAATTAATCTCGTTCCATTGCACAAACATGACTTTGAATCAATGTTTCTAATAAGTTTTATAGGCACACCTACTTTCAAAATCAAACTGATAATTCGATAGACAGAAACACTTAAGATAATCCAAAAGTTAACAAAATAAAATTCTCTCATACCACTAAGCCTAACTTTACTTTACAAACACTATTTGAACTGAAATAATCATATGTATCACCAGTTATCATAACTAAACATCACTCTCTCGTTAATACTTTCAACTCGTGTGTTGGAGCAAGTATTGCTCTATCCTTAAAGTATTTGTTGGTACGTAAATTATCGCTAAAATAAAGGTAAATATTGTCAACTATACCAATGACGTCAAAAATTAAATTCTCTTCATAAATGTGAATTTCTAAGTGTTAATATAGTTAGTTAAGTAACTAATCAAGATTAGTTACAATCACACTTGTATAAATATCACCTTTGACATTCTTTAAACTCAATGAAAACCATTTCAAATATATTCACATGGTATTAGCCTAACCGCTAAAAAACCCTTCTTTATTTCTTCTTCTTCTCTGATCGATCATGACGGATCCATCTCCCACCACCACCACGGTCACCTCAGTTTTCGATTCAACCTTTACTCTTCATGCTATAACTCATCTCGTTACGGTCAAACTAAAGTCTACCAATTATCTTATGTGGTATGCTCAAATTCACCATTTATTAGTTACTCAAAAGTTCCTTTCATTCGTCTATGGATCCTCACTAGCGCCTCCGCCCACTATCTCGAAGAATGGTAGAACCGGCCCCAATCCGGACTATGTTTCTTGGTTCGCTCGAGATAAAATCGCTTGAGTTTTCTTAGTTTCCACCTTAACAGAGGAAACTATGACTGTCATTGTTGGTTGTCGCTCCTCGTGAGAGATATGGTCGACTCTCGCCACAGCGTTCAATTAATCATCGAAGGTTCGCGAACTCCGTCTCAAAGATGAGCTTCAAACTATCAAGAAAGGTCATCGCATCGTCACCGAATATAGTACGTACCTTATTCAAGAACTTGTGGGATCAATTATCATCCATGGGATGTGTTCTTGATGATACGTACAAATCCCACTAGTTTCTTCGAGGTTTTGGCCCTGACTTTCATGGTTTTTCCACCTCTCAAATCAATATCTCTCCTCTCCCTGGCTTTTCTGACCTCCTTGCCATGGCTGAGTCACATGATCTCTTTACTAGATCGCTAAATGGTACCTCTACATCAACACCCGTTGTTCCTTCGTTCTTTGTCTAAACTGCTCGCCCCCCTCGATGAGGATGAGGACTCCTTGGTCGCGGTTCTGCTTCCTCGACTGGTCGTTTTCAAGGTCACTCAGGCGGACGTGGTCGTGGTCACTGCCCTCCGCGTTGTCAAATATGAAAATTTGATGGTCATTATGTCGATTCTTGTCCTCAACGGTATACGACTCCTCCTGCTCGACAATCCAATTGTGTCGAATCCTTACCGACATACTCCTTGATCACTACCTCTAACATATCTGACTGGTACATTTACATATGAGCCTCTGCCCATATGGTCTCCTTACCGGCTGCCCTCGACTTCTCGTCTCTTTACTTAGGTTCTGATCGTGTTGTGGTTAGCAATGGTAACTCTTTGTCGATCACTCACGTCGGCTCTAAAACTTTCACTTCCAATCTTTCTCTATCTAATGTTCTTGTTGTTCCTAATATAACCAAAAATTTATTGTCTGTTATTCAACTTATTTTCGATCATCCAGTCTTTGTTCTCTTTACTAATTCTTCCTTTGAAATTCAGAATCAAGCAATAGGGACCTTGCTCGCACGGGACGACGTGAAAATGACCTTTATATTCTGAACCGTTCTTTTAATTCTTTCATTTATGTACTTCATACTATAAATAAAACAAAGGCCTATTATGAGCTATGACATGATCGACTTGGACATACTCATTTTAATAATGTAAAATTGCTCGTTAGTTTAGGTTTTATTTCTATCACTTTTGTTTTACATGCACCTGTATCTTGTACTTCTTATCAAATTGCTAGGAGTTCTCGACAACCTTTTTCTCTTAATAACAATCGAGCACATTCCTTGTTAGATCTTGTTCACTGTGATTTATGGGGTCCTTCTCCTACTACATCTTGTGATGGTTATTGATTTTATGCTATTGTTGTTTATAATTTTTCTCGTTTTGTTTGGTTCTATCCTTTAAAACAAAAATCTGGTTTTTACTCTGTATTTGTTCACTTTAAACAATTGGTGGAAAATCAACTAAACACCACTATTAAAATGTTTCATTCTAATGGGGGCACTGAATTTACAAATAATGAACTTCAAAATTTGTTCTCCCAATATGGCATCATTCATACTATGTCCTGTCCATATACTCCTGCTCAAAATGGCCAAGTAGAGAGAAAACATCGACACATTACTGAAACAAGCCTATCTCTTTTGTTTCAATCCTATGTTCCCTCCCAATATTGGGTTGAGGCTTTTAGAACAGTTGTATACCTTATTAATCGTCTTCCGTCATCTATTCTTAATAACAAATCTCCTCGTGAAATTGTCTTTTCCTCTCCTCCTCTATTTGATAATTTGCATGTCTTTGGTTGTCGTGTTTTTCCATATCTATGTGACTATGCTGCTAATAAACTATCTCCTCATAGCATTCCTTGTGTTTTCATTCGCTATAGTTCTCGCCATCAGGGCTTTTGCTGCTTAGATCCTTCTACATCTTGGACCTATTTTACTCGCCATGTCTAGTTCGACGAACAAACATTTCCTTTCAAAACTACGGAACTTGCTCGTCCTCGCCCACCTCTTTCGACCTCTCCACGTATATAAATTCTTCCTCCTCCATTCCCCTATCCTCCTCTCCTCCTCGGCAACCTGCTCCCAACTCGTCCTCACCATGTTCAGTCTGCAT
Organism: Galeopsis tetrahit; assembly: GCA_963675135.1. Taxonomy (NCBI): domain Eukaryota; kingdom Viridiplantae; phylum Streptophyta; class Magnoliopsida; order Lamiales; family Lamiaceae; genus Galeopsis; species Galeopsis tetrahit. Next base: position 51,730,102 of record OY776128.1, on the reverse strand, counting down.
ATCAGCTAATGACTTCCTTCATTTACCTTCTCCTCCGTCTACACCGCCTGTTTTGCCCACTCCTCGCCTTCCCCCCTTTCCTCCTGCTCGCTAGGGATGGCAATGTGCCAGGTCGGGTACCTAAATACCCGGACCGGACCCGTTTCAATTTGGGTCCGGGCCGGATTGACCCGTTCGGGTCACGGGACAGGGCGGGGCAAAACGGGGTCACCCATTATAATTTTTTTTTTAAAAAAAAAAATTGAAAAATAATAATTTTTCTTTAAAACATATATCATAGAATTTAAATTTGTATTGAAAAATAAATAAAATAGTGTTAGAAGCATGTTTATAAATTTATTTTCACATTTATGAAGGTGAATTATTGTTATATATATTAATAAATATCAAAATATTGAAGATATATATATTATATTTATATGTATAATATATATAAAAATGGGTCACGGGTCGAAGGTGATACCCGGACCCGCCCCATTTCAATACGGGTCCGGGGCGGGGCGACCCAAATAGCATGGGTCGGGGTGGACCGGGTTGAAATTGCCATCCCTACTGCTCGCTCTCCGCCTCACAGGATAGATATTTCTAGTCCAACTCATGTTATGCGTACTCGCTCTAAAGATGGCATCTTCAAACTCAATCACCCGATCAATGCTTCCTTCCTCGCCACAAATGTCCTTCTCGCCTCTATTCACTCCAATAAAGAACCTAAGGGTATGTTTGTTTTAGAATGGGAAATCCGGATTTGGGATTTCGAAACTCAACCCCCGTTACAGTTTGGGATTTTGATTCAGGATTTCAAAATCCCACCCTATAACACTATAAAAGTCAACTCTATAAATACCTATATACCCTATATAAATACCTATAAAACCTATAATCCTATACTATAAAGTTAAATCCTACCCTACATAAATCTCAAAACAAACACAAAACATAAAAAGCATTAGGATTTTGAAATCCACTAGATTTTGAAATCCGGATTTCAAAATCCTCAAAATCCCAAAACAAACATGCCCTAAGGGATTCAAATCTGCCTCTAAATCACCCGAATGGGTTGTGGCTATGGATACCGAATTACAGGCCCTCCACTCAAACAACACTTGGACCCTTGTTCCTCACCCCTCTACAGAAAGCATTTTAAGCTCCAAATGGGTGTTCAAAACAAAATATCTATTTGACGGAAACATCGATCGACACAAAGCTCGCCTCGTCGCCCAAGGGTTTTCTCAACTTTCTGGGTTGATTACGACCACACCTTTAGTCCGGTCGTTAAAGCTTCAACTGTTCGCATTATACTCTCTCTTGTTGTCCTCAAAAGCTGGTCTCTTCGCCAATTGGACGTAAACAAGGCCTTTCTTCATGATCGCCTCCACAAACCGGTCTATATGGAACAATCTCCTGGTTACACCGATCCTGCTCGCATAGACTATGTCTGTCGCCTTAATAAGGCCATTTATGTTTTAAAACAGAGGAGGGCCTAGTTTCCTTGGTTCAGTAACTTTCTAATCTCTTTAAGTTTCATTTAAAGTAAATCTGACACATCTCTCTTTATTCTCCATCAGGCGAACATAACACTTTATCTTCTCGTTTACGTTGATGACATTATCATCACTGGCAACGATGACTCTTTCATTGCTTGCCTAATAGCTCGCATACAGAAGGGTTCGCCATCAAAGACTTAGGTAAGCTTAACTATTTCCTTGGCTTAGAAATTACTTACACTTCTTCCGGTCTCTTTCTTAGCCAATCCAAATATGCTCGCGAAATTCTTCTTCGCGTTGACATGCTTGACTCTAAACCTATTGCTACTCCTCTTTCCTCAATCGAACATCTTCGAATGGTCGACAGTCCATAATCGGACTCCACCAAATCGCTCTCTGGTCAGCGCCCTCCAATATCTAACCATTACGCGACCAAATCTATCCTTCACGGTTAACACCATCAGCCAATTTCAATCATGTCCGACAATAGACCACTTTCAGGCTGTCAAAATAATTTTATGGTATGTAAAGGGAACTCTTCAATATGGTCTTGACTTCTCTCGCGACTCGTCTCATCTCCTCGCCTACTCTGATGTTAATTGGGCCTGCTGCCTAGATTCCCGCCTATCAACATATGGTTACTCCATCTTCCTTGGTCTGAATCCCATCTCTTGGAGTGTTAAAAAGAAACCTACTATTTCCAGATCCAATTGCGAATCAGAATACCGAGCAATGGCATATACTGCGTCTGAATATATCTGGGTCACCTCTCTTCTTCGTGAATTACGTGCTCTTCCCACCGACCCTCCTCACCTACTATGCGACAACAAAAGTGCTCTTTTCCTAAGCCAAAATCTAGTCGCCCACAAGAGGGCCAAACATATTGACATCTATAAGTGGCAGACATCTTTACAAAGAGTCATCTTCGCCCATTGTTCGAATTCTTCAAGTCCAAACTCCACGTCTATCCCCATCCGTCTAGTTTGAGGGGGGGTGTTAATATACAATAAAACCTCTATAAATTAATAACATTGAGACCATGAAATTTTATTAATTTAAGGAGATATTAATATATTGATAAATTAATATTTTATTAATTAAAAGAGAGATTTTTTAAATTAGCAAATTTAGTACATATGTATTGAAAATAAATGAATTCATATATGTTTCATTGATTATATTCACGTATCAACCAATTCTTTGTAACTAATTAAATATAATATAAATTCATTGTATACAATTAACTATTATATTCGTGGATGCATGTATCAATTCATTGGAATTACTTAAATATACATGTTTACATTAATTCGTTGCACTTAAATAACTATTGTAGGCAATTAAATATATTCATGCATGATGAATGAAACATATATTATATAAATCTCAATATGGAAATAAAATAATTCATAACACCCAACCATGTATTTTCATCTAAAAAGATTATTCATGAATGATCAAATGCGTAAAACATTAATTATGTGAGTATAAGAGAGACCATCCCACATGCACTTAAAAAAATTTATAAGAGTGGGTTGATAAAAAAGATTTATAGAAAAGACCATACCATAATATTTATAATTGTAATATTTATGAATTATTAATTTAGAGTTTTAATGGGACCTAATATTTATAAAGAGATTTTTCAAAAAAAAACTTACTCCATTATCTTATTATCTTATCGAATTTGATGATTTATTACAAAGAACCAAGTCGGGACCGGAAAATTTTATTATTTTATAGATTTTATTAATTTATAAAGGTTTTGCTATAGTTAATTAAGTAGTTAGCTAGTTAAGTAACTAATCAAGATTAATTACCATCATACTTGTATAAATATCACCTTTGACATTCTTTAAACTCAATGAAAGCCATTTCAAATATATTCACACTACATAAGTTCCCAGTCCCAAAATTTCAAAATTTAAATTGAGAATACAACTGTCTTATCGAAAGTGATGTTATTATTAGAATTTATAGTTTGCAATCTCATGTTTCTTGCAATGTTTCTACATATACAAATAGGATGAATTAATGGTAAAATGCATTATATCATCTTCTCTTGAACTTTGATTTAACAATAAAAGTTTATTTGAATTGAAATCTCCACTAAAAAGAACCGTCTTTCCTTCAAATGACAAAGTAGACATCGACAGATCAGAACACCCAATTATATATTTTAGGCCGACGTTGCTGCATAGAAAATTTACTGTGAAGAAATTATTAAGTGTTACTAAAAGTTTGTGTTGACTTTTTAGGAAAAAGTATGTCAACTTCTTTTTTAGCTTACAAATATCTGTGGGGAGGATTTGATTTTCCACGTACCATTCCGTTTTTTGGTTTGCAAATCCAATCTATCTATTACTCCATATTATTGCATTACTATTCTACATCGACTCATTATTTGTTATACTTTTATTTCATTTAAAAATTACCTCACTAATTAACAATAAAAAAAATATATATTATCATCATTTAAAAGTAGAATTGTCAAGACGGGCCAATGGAGCGGGGCGGGCCAAAATCGCAAAAGTCCGTCATTTAACGGGACGGAGCAGGCTGACCCGTTTGCTAGGCGGATTGTAAAAACCTCAACCCAACCCACAAAATGGCGGGCCGCGAGTTTCGGCGGGCCAACCTCCTTTCTTTTTCTTTTTTTCAAAATTATTTATTAAATTTATCTAACAAAATTAATTAAATTAAGGGATTAAAGTTTTTTTGGTCCATTAAGTTACCAAGTTTTTGAATTTAGTCCACAAGATTATCGCTTTTTAAATTTAGTCCATTAAGTTTCAATTTATTTTGATTTTAATCCAGTTATCTGCTAGTAGCAAGAAACTCCACTTTTTATTATATACAAGCCATTAAATACTATATACACCTCAAATGCTAAAATTCAAAAATCAATTAAAATTAAATTAAAAGGTAAGAATTCAAATTAATATGAAAAAAATTAATAATACTCCGGCCTCTGGATCGACTTGCGAACTTATGGTTTTAAATTTTCTTTTTCTTTTATATAGCGTACTTTTTATTGTCAAATTAATATGAAAAATATAAATAAAATCTATAAAAAAAATTATCAAAATCTTCAAAATTTTAATAAAGCTAAAAAAAATTAATTAATTTAATTAGTTTTAAAAATTTAGTTGTTTTTTTAATATTTTTAAAGATTTTTATTTTTATTAATCAAGAATTTCAAATTTTAAAAAACTAAATTAAAAAAATGAAAGAAAAATATAATCGAAAAAATAATAAAATTAAAAATATTACTTCCTCCGTTCAATTTCATTATTCCCACTTTCCTTTTTTAGTTGTCCAATTTTATTATGCTCATACCCTTTTTGAAAACAATACTATTCATACTACTTTATCTCCACCCTTCTACCATCACTTATTTACCCACTTTGTCATTCACTTTATTCATAAACAATCATTTATTTATAAATGGACCCCACAATACCCCATCATACCCTCAACTTATCTACTTTGTGAATAAACTAATCAATATTTATTAAAACTCGTGCCCGGAGAAGTGGGCATAATAAAATTGGAGGGAGGGAGTAAATAAAAAAACATCCAAAATATTAAAAAATCAGCTAAATTTTCAAAACTAATTAAATTAATTATCTTTTTAGCTTTATTAAATTGTTTAAGATTTTGGTATTTTTTTATAGATTTTATTTATATTTTCATATTAATTTGAATTCTTATTTTTTAAGTTTAATTAATTTTGGTAATTTATTAAATATTTTTATATATTTATTTAATTTTAATTAATTTTTAAATTTTAGCATTTGGGGTGTATATATATAGTATTTTATGGGGTATATATAATAAAAAGTAGAATTATCTATCAAATACCTGCTATAGCATGTAACTGGACTAAAATCAAAATAAATCTAAATTTAATGGACTAAATTTAAAAAGTGATAATCTTGTGTACTAAATTTAAAATCGTGGACTAAAAAAAATTTAATCTCTTAAATTAAATATAATTATAACATCCTACAAAATATTAAACATACTTTCTTCAATAATTAAATGATAATCATGATTCATAAACATTAATACTCCCTCCACTTTTAATTAAGTGTCATTTTAACAATTTTCAACAAATTAAGATATATAATCATGGACTATTTTACCCTTCACTAATGATAGCTAATTTTAATATTAAATTTATGTTTAGTAATGAATGTGGTCAATATTGTAGGTGATATTCATGTATACAATAATTAAGGTTTATCCATGATTTATGCTACAGTACTATATTTAAAAGGGTAAAAGTTTAAATCAAGGTAAATAAAAGGGAGGGAGTATAATGTATAAGGGTAAAATTGTCAAAATTAAACAAAAAAGTGTAGAATGACACTTATTTTGAAAATATTAAAAAAGGCAAAATGACACTTAATAAAAAACGGAGGGAGTATTTGATTCCTTGATGAAGTCAAAGTGTTTGAATTGATTATAGATATACTTTCTTTTTTTAAAAAATTGATACTTTAAGGGAGTGTATTGGTTGTGCATTTTGTAGGATTTTTTTGGATTTTTAAAATTTGGGGGTATTCAATTCAAATTTTAAAAAGTCTTTTAAAATTCTGAGGTATTCAATACGGATTTTAAAAAGTCTTTAAAAATTTTTAGTATTCAACAGTCTATGAATTTTAACACTCTATGATTTTGTTGGATTCTTCTCAAAAAATACAAATAAATTTCACTATTCAAAATCTCTTCTAAAACTAGAGATTTCAACGGATTCTCTCAAAGAACTCTGAAGACAAAAGATCAGAAGTAGGGATGACAATATTGACCCGACCCGCGGATACCCACCCCACCCCGCGAGCTTTGGGTCAGATCGGATCCGCCCCGTATTGAGTATGGGTCAGGTATGGGTCTTATGTCCGACCCGCCCCGAATGAATATATAAAATTTATATAATATATATATTTTTTAATATGGGTAAAATATTATATATATATTTTTTTTATTGGTAAATATTTATATTTATATATAATATTAATTTAAAAAAAAACTCTTCGCATGAATATCAGAGTTTATGAAAATCTATGTAAATCAATAAAAAAAAGTATATTCCACCCTTCATTTAAGTCTATCAAAATCCATATAAATCAATAAAAGAAGTCAGTCAAACTCTACATCAACTCTATGAATTTTAAAAATTTACGTACTTTTTAAAGTCCAAAAAAATCCAATAGAAACACAATTGAATACACCCCTAAGTTTGATATTTTTTTATGTTAATATACGCGCTTCCTATGCGGGAAGGCATTGGAAATGCAATGTGTTGGCTAGGGTATACGTTTTTTAGATTTTTTTTTAATTCATAATAATATTATAAAAAATATATACAGGCGGGTCAATTCACCCTAACCCGTCAAAGCCCGCGATTTAAATGGGCTGGACCGTCTAGGCCCACCTTCTAATGGGCTAAAAAATTCTTGGCACAATCCATTTTTCTAATGGCGTGGCGGACCGACCCAACAGACTCAATCCATTTTGACAACTCTATTTAAAAGTGTTGATTGACATAAAGTTCTATTCAACCCATATTATAACACAAATTTACACTATATTTCTTCATCCAAATTTTTCTCATCCCACCAAGACGAAGAATAACACATCAAACATTGACAAAGTAACCAAAGATTATAATTTTCATGTCGTTTGGCTACTCGTTGAAAAATAGTTCAAAATTCCAATTAGATTAACGTAAAAGTCCAGTTTTACAGGTGGGAGTTGTTGCAATCTATGAAAAAGATGATTGCCTAATAATACCCCACATTTTTCTTCCTCTTAATTTCTATCTTTCTTTTTCTAGAAATTATTACTTCCCTCTAAAATTCATCGACAGCTCATTAGATTTATATCTTAATTTCCACCATTTTATTTGTTCCTCCCATCCCATGCAATGCACCAACAGTACTCTGTACGTCCTCAGCCGGAGGCTCCGTCGCCTCTGTTCAACCGTCCATTGGTTCATAAAGCGACGGCGCCCCCGGCCGAGGCTCATTATCAAAAGGCTAGGAAAGCTAAAGTACCCCAGAGGCGAAAACACAGATTTCGCCTCCAAATATCATCAAAACACACAAAAACGAATTCGAATCGCCTCGTTCAACGCCGCCCTGTTCTCTCTTGCGCCCGCAGTTCCGATATCCGAGGAATCCGTCGTCGAAGAAAAAGATTCAATCAAGATTCCAAAAGGGATCCTGAAGCAATCTCCCCTGCATCCTCCCGATGGAAGCAAAATAGCTCGAAAAGTGTCGATAAATCTCCCCGAAAACGAGATTTCGAGTTATAACTCGAGCAGCCTTGCAGCCATGAGGTCTCCCATAATCAATTGTGTGAATTTGTGTGGAAATCGGACGGTGTATGATGTGATGAAAGAAGTAGATGCGGATATCTGGGCCGTACAAGATGTTAAAGCAGAGGAAGGAAAGGAGATGAGGCCGTTGTCTGAGTTGACTCGGGCACTCGGGATGAGTTACGTGTTTGGAGAGAGCTGGGCTCCTGAGTATGGCAATGCTCTTCTCTCAAAATGGCCCATCAAGAAATGGCATGTTCAGAGAATTCGCGATGATAAAGATTTCAGGTTCTTAGTTTTTTTTATTTTATTTTAAAGTTACATACTAATTCCACTATTCAACAGATAAGGTCCCTTTTAAAATCAGAGCATATGGTCTGATCTCTTAAAAATTATTTGTAAATTAATCAATTTTGATAAATTAAGCTTAACTTCAAATGATTGTTATATTTACTTTTTATGATTGGATTCAATTTTAACCAAAACTTTCAGCTAAATGTATTTTTTTTTTTGTCTAACATTGAAAAGAAAGTTGACTCTTCAAAAATAAAATAAAAAAAGTTGAAAATTATTACTCCCTTGTCCCGGGGAAAGCTCCCCATGAGCTTCGAGCACGAAGGTTAAGAAATACTAATATAATAAGTAGATGTATGAGAGGTGATGTGATTGAGAGAGAGAAAAATATAATGAAATGTGAGAGAGAATATTTACCAAAAAAGGAATGAATAACTTTAGTTGGGACAGACGAAAATGAAAAGTTGGGTAGTTTCATTGGGATGGAGGGAGTAGTTGATAAGTATAGATTCATAAAAAATATTAATGGTATATTGAAAAGTGATAATACTATTCAGCTATATATATAAACTAGCTAATATTTTTCTTTTGTATGAATTTTTTCTTAGCTATCAATATTCCTTAAAATGAATTATACATTTAAAGTTTGAATGGAGGGAGTATATTTTAGATTTTTTTATAAATAAGTCAAAATTACTTGAAAGGCATAGATCAAAATATTGTGTGAAATTCAATTTATTAATTTGTAGGTGAAATTCATATATTTACTTTATACATACACTATTAATATTTACTAATTAAAACTCGAGTTTAAAGAAATTGACATAATGAATTTTGACTCAGGGAGTAATTCATATAATGAAAATCATTAGTTGTGTATTGAAAAAAAGTGTTAATATTGTTTAACCTTATACTGTACAAACAAATATTTTTCTTTTCTATGAAGTAATTTTATTTTATTTTCATGTAGGCTCGCCTAGTATTTCAGTCTTTTTCTTGATTGAATCAAAATTCCTCTAAGTTTTTGTGTTACAGAGGAATGTGTATTTTTCAAATAATCTTAATTCATTTGCTGACCATATAAACACAATTATTTGTAATGGTGTTTTGGCAGAAATGTGATAAAGGCTACAATCGAGGTGCCATGGACAGGGGAGATGAATGTTTACAGCACACAACTCGACCATTTAGACGAAAACTGGAGAATGGAACAGATGAAGGCGATGATACAATCCGACGATCAACCTCACATCTTAGCAGGAGGGCTCAACTCTCTTGATGCATCAGATTACGCACCCGAGAGATGGAACGACATTGTTAAGGTAACAAGTCCGATAACCTTATTTCCATCTGATAATTTTACACGTGATTAGATGGAATTACATTGTTAAGGTAACATGTTTGTTAACCTTATTTCCATCTGATCACTTTACGTGTGATCAAATGGAATTACATTGTTAGGTAACATGTTTGTTGGCCTTCTTTCCATCTGATCACGCATAGTGTGATCAGATGGAACGTTGTTGTTAAGGTAACAAGTCCGTTAAATTTAGATTTATTTGCTCGTTATTTGTGCTTACAGTACTACGAGGAATTAGGAAAACCAACCCCTAAAGTTGAAGTGACCAACTTCTTGAAGGGAAAAGGATACACAGATGCAAAACATTTTGCAGGGGAATGTGAGCCTCTAGTCATGATAGCCAAAGGCCAAAGTAATTAATTCAACTTATAATTTCATATATTTTTTGAGTTATAGTGTAAATTACGAAAATTATCCTCGAATTTTGTTCAAATTCCCACAAGAATAATGTTATTTGAAATGATTTTGCATTTCTCGATTAATCAGACAAATATTTGGCCCTTTTTAGGGGTATTTAGTTATTCTTTTGATAATTTGTCGAATGAGTTTTCGTAATTTATCCTAGTCATATTGTGTTGGTCTTCAACGAAGAGTTTATGACAGATGTGCAGGGGACGTGCAAGTACGGAACTCGGGTTGACTATATTTTAGGATCATCGGAGTTGGCTTACGTGTTTGTACCAGGATCATACTCGGTAATCTCCTCGAAAGGAACCTCCGATCATCATATAGTAAAAGTTGATGTCTTGAAAGTGGGAGGTGATTACAAAAAGAGTGCAAGAGGGAAGAAATTAAGACAAAGAATTGTAAGAATATTCAGAAATTCTTGTTCTTCTAGAGGGGCTTTGGACGTGAGTTCTTGTAATTAATCTTGTGATTCCAACATTCATATACAATATTTTTCTATCCAATGCTCTGGATGGTAAATTGCAGGGTTTATAAGAGCACCAACAATAATGACAAAAAAAATAAATATGTAAATTATTTGAAACCTAAGGTTCAAATAATTTCTATGGGGTTATGTTCATGTAGAGCGCAAAAAAAATTATGGCTTTAAGCGAGACCCCCGCAAGTACACGGTGGAATTGATCCACTCGAATTAGTCGATCCTTTGACCTGATAACGTGGCATAAAAAAAAAATGTAAATTGTACTTCAAATTTAAGTGTGTGGACTATAAATTAAGGGTGGGACTATTTACACCTCCATTTCGGTTTAGAACACTCCCCCTATGAGTTTAATAATAAAATAATGATGTAAAAAACCAAAAATACCCTTTATGTTATATTACACTACTAAATGCACCCATATTACTAACTGCACCCCTCCTTCACCTTTAAACCCTAAACCTAAGTTTTATCCCGCCGCCGCCCCCACCACCACCACCACCGAACACCAAACAACAAACAACAAACACCAAAATTTCTCTCCAAACAAAAAAAAAATCAAGAACTTAAAAAAATTCAATTTTTTTTAAAAGTTTCGACAAACCAGTGTCGACCATATTCACTATGGTCGACATTGGTTTGTCAAAAAAAATAATAAAAAAAAAACTTTAAAAAATCGATCTTCTGAAGTCGACCATATAAACTCTCGTCGACAACGGGGTGTCGACGAGAATGAATATGGTCGATTTAAGAAGATCGATTTTTTTTTAAAAAAAAACTTAAAATTTTCGACAACATAATGTCGACCATGTAACCTCTCGTCGACGACATGTTGTCGACGAGAGGTTACATGGTCGACATTACGTTGTCGAAAATTAAAAAAAAAAGTTTCTGCTGCAAATTGTAGAAAACCCTAAAACCTAAAACTTCAAAATTGCCGTCGACTGAAATTTACCAAACAGCGGCGACAATACACTTACCTGGGGTGGGGGTGGCCGGCATCTTCGACCAAGAGGCGGGGCGGCATCTTCGATCGAGAGCATGATGGGTTGAACAAAAAATAAATTACATAAATGAGAGGGAGGGGGAGGGGATGTCGTCGGTGGCCGAGGGGAGGGAGTGGAAGACCGTCGCGGCCGTGGCTGAGGGAGAAGGAGGCGACCGCGGTCGAGGGGAGGGAGGGGAAGGTCGTCGCGGCCGCGACTGAGGGAGAATGAGGCGGCCGTGAAGAGACAGGGAGGAAGGGGGCTTTAGGGGGGTGCATCAATCGGGGATGTGTTCTAAACCAAAATGGAGGTGTAAATAGTTAGACCCTAAATTAATTCAATTAAGGGCATGTTTGATAGCAAAGACTGATTACCTAAGATTAAGATGATAACTAAACTTTATAAATTTTAAAGCATAATCTACCCTTAATCTAAGTTATCAAACAACCAATAAAAATGATATATAGTTAATCTAGGTTTAATCTAAGCTATCAAACATGGCCTAAGTCAACCTAATCCCGGATTGAGCTTTCTATTAATTAAACATGGGCGCGGCTAAATGCTCCCGGATTTTCTATGAGTACACCCACCAAACATTTTTTTAATCTTTCAAATCATATGAAATGTCTCATATACCCCTAGGGTAAAATTTATGAAAAAAACGAAGATGAGTACACCCACCCGTTCTATTTCACATAATTATCTCCCACCCCCACCACCACCAAAACAAACACTATTTTTCAACAAAAAAAAACTCCAAAATTGCAACAAAAATAAATCCAAAACACCAACTGTTCGAAAAAAAATTCAAAACAAACATGTTCGAATTTTTTTCCAAAACAAACACAGATTGTTCGAAAAATTTTCCAAAACAAACTCAATATGTTCGAAAAAAATTCCAAAACAACTCAAATTTGTCCGTAAAAAAAAGATCAAACATCTTGTTCGAATTTTTTTCCAAAACAAACACAGATTATTCGAAAAAAAATTCAAAATAAAGTAAATATGTTCGAAAAAAAATTCAAAACAAAGTCAATATGTTCGAAAATAATTTTCGAACTTGTAAAAACCCTAATTTCCAAAAAAAAAAAAACAAAGTATAAATTTCCTACCTTGAAACTGAAACCCGGCGGCGAACGCGCACACCTCCAGCGACGACGGCGTTTGAAGGAGGAAGGGGAGGGGGCGCGACGGCGCCCGTGCGAAAGGCTAGAGAGGGTTCGCGACGGCGACCGCGTCGCTTGGAGGTGTGAGAATGAAGAAGAAAGAATGAGGAGTTAGGGTTTTAATCGAGAGAGGGTAATTTTGGGATTTCCAGGTGGGTGTCCTCATCCATTTTATGTGTGTCCTCATTGCGTGGGTGTCCTCATAGGATCTGTGTGTGCCTTTAGCCGCGCCCATTAAACATAGAGGTCAAGCCCATTTGTTTAATTCATGGGCCAGAAACCCAAGCCCAATGGCCAAGACTTACATACACAGGCTCCGACACGGTATGCGCAGGCGGTGCACGTGTGCATGCAGTATTACTGAATTACTCCTGAACCACTATAATTTGAACAGTATAACAAATTTCTATTAATAAGGAGTAATTATTTCACTAATTATTTAATGTGGCACTATTAGCTCCAAGTTAATTTCCACACATCTAATGTAACACTTTAATCCATATAACGTGTCACTTGACATTTCAACTTTGTGTATTAAATTTTCAATTATCGAAATTCAATTTTAAATACACTGTACGATCGTTAGAACAATCCTATATCACTTAATTTTTCAAAAAATAAATTTAAAGCCCACAACAAATTGGTTAAAGACTAGTGTCACACTACTCTCACTTAAAATTAATTAATTTAAACCAAATTATCCGACATAAATTTCTTTAAAGACTACGCATGATGATCATATTGAATTGATCTTATAATTATTTACCTTTGGTTTTTTCAGAAATAGATGACATCTATTGGTTTTGTTCGTACGTTAAAGCTCAAGATCGTGTTATAACTTATAAGCTAATCCTATGGGCAACTATGCACAACCTAGCTAAAAACATATTTTCTTGATCGAAATTAAATTAATCGATACAATTATGATATATATATATATATGAGAATATTTAAAGTAATCAAATTTTACATACTACAAATCCATTACATAATAATAAAAAAAGACCGACACAATCATGCTTCCTTTTGTAGCATTCAGCTTATAAAGATGTAACACATTGTGTATAATTACACAATTCTTAGACGTACGAGTCACACGTGAGATAAAAAAAAAAAAGAAAAAAAAAGAGCAATATGGATGGATGGAATGATAATCACACAAAAACAAAGAATTAAGACAAGCTCTTGTAAGACGAAGTAGTAGTTGAAGTTGATGTTTGGCCAGAAGGATAGCCTATCCCATGTCTTTTATTAGGGAAAACGACGAAAATAGAGCCCGTGATAGCCCCTATAACGGGTGGCAGCGCCATCATCAAGACCTTTTGTGTAGACTCAAAAGATGGATAGAAGCATTCCACGGAGTTGGGGTCCAAAAGGGCCACGACTGCAAACACGGTCAACGAGCAAAACGCGTGCACAAAGTCTCCAAATCGGAGTTTGTACGAGGACAAGTTTTGTCCTGAAGGACTAGGCCATAAACCTTTGTTAGTAGCAATTCCATAGTGTATGTTTCCCTCGTCATCCGTGTAGCTATCAGTAAACGAGGCGAAGCAACACGAAAATCCACATAGGGCGATGAGAATGCTCGATAAGTACTTGTTCACAACGTGGCAATGACCGTTGTTCGTTAGGACGGGGTTGAGGAATTGGAAGACGAAGAATGTCCCGGTCGGGAGGAGTTTGATGAGGTTGCCGAGGCCGGAGAAAGTTGATTGTGTTAGGGTTTGTTTTGACATTTTGATAATTTAATTTGTACGTTGTTGGTGTACGTTTTTTATTATTGAATGTGGTTATGATGCTAATTATATATAGATGTTTGTGGTGGGGGTTGGGGGGAGGTTGCTTCTACGTAAAATGTTATAAATGGATTGCTTTTACTCTTCGGAATTAGGGTGCAATTTTCAATGCGCAATATGATGTTTAATTTGATGTTGAGATCTTTCATATATAATTAGCATAATTAAGTTTATAAGCCCACTTGATTATTTAATCTCTCTCACAATAATAAGAGATATATAAACTTTATTATTTCTTTCTAAATTATACTCCCCCCGTTCCCGATGAAAATTACTCATGCGTTTTGGGCATAAAGATTAAAAAAAAAGTAAATGTAGATTAACGTAATGTGATTGAGATAAATTAAGGAGAATTAAGAATATAATGAAATATAAAAAAGAATAGTTTTAACAAAATGAGTAGCTTCACTAGAACGGAGTGAGTATTTCTTTAAAATTATTTAAATACATAAATAAGTGTGTTATATAACTTATATGAATGACAATATAACACAATATATTTCTTATAACACATATTTTTTTAAATATGTGTTAATTTATTAAAGACTATGTATATTTTCGATTGGAGACAATATATTTTATATACTAGTAAAACGAAATATATATGAAATACTCACTCCATCCACAAAATGTAGTCCCATTGGGATGGGACACAAATTAAAAAAAAAAAAAGTACTTCAAATAAAGTAAGGGTATTATAGGATATTGTGGGATCCATTATAAATAAATTAAAGTGATTGTTTGTGAATAAAGTTGATGACAATTTGAGTAATTAAAGTGATGGTTGAAGGGTAATTGTTTTCATAAAGTGTATGAGACTACATTTGATGGACATAGAATATACTATATTTCGTGGACGGAATGAGTGTTAAGAGGAATGGAGTATTGATTTAAAGTTAGCTATACAAGTTAACAAAATATTTTTTTCTAAAGAAAGTCTCTTTGTACATCCCAAACAATAAGCTATGTTCAAATGACGTCCATGTTTCTCTATTTTCCTCTTGATTTTTATTTATAAAAATGTTATTTAAATCTGTTTAATTAATTGACAAATAAATCCAAACCTTTGCAAGTTTTTATTATAATTGGTCTTGTTTAAAATTGACATTTTAGGAATGAAAGTTGAGTGTAGTTTTGCTAACTTGAGGAATGAAGACAAAATTTGGCATTAGATATACGTATTGTATAAATGTATAATGCCGTGGAAGACACATATTAAATGGAAATTTAGACTAATTCTAGTTTTTCTTATCCCACCGTATTTTTTAATTTTTTTTTTTTTATGTTTCGTATATACTTAAATAACATAATTTGTTGACAATTTTTTTTTACCTTTATCATGAAAGTGGGTGTACCAGTATAAAATATATTTTTTTATTTAAAATGAGACATTTTAGAATTACATATAGCTAGGAGTAAATTATGGAGAAATGTGAAAAAATATTTAGAATAATAATTATTTTAAAACAAAATTTAAGAAAAAAACTGATAGTTCATTTTTTTTTCGGCGGGAATATATTCATAATTTTCTATTTTTACCTAAGTTATTGGTATCGAAGAACCATGTATGAGTTATCTTTAGTTTTGAAATGAAATTATATATATTTAAAAAATGATTTTTTTTTTCATTTTTTATGGGTGCAATGAAAATGAAAAACACTACATGTTGCACAAAACTAAAGTTCTGGTAAAATTTCAGAGATGGCATGAATAAAAAGTAATAACCTAGATAATATGAAATTGTAATGTTCGAGTTGGTGGAGTAGGTGAACATGATAATTAAAAGTTACGGGTAAACATAATGTCTATCCACCCCAAGAATTGTCTAATATTGTTTCTCTCTCTTAGTATTATTTGTGGTTTTTTATTCTTATTCTCTTCTAAAATACAATTGAAGTTGCGGTTAAGAAACCTTCAAGTTTGGACAAAAAAATTAAAATAGTCTTGTTAAACCCTCATTTTCCCAAATCATTATTTTTCAGAAAAATGGGAAATAAGAAGCAAATTTACAATGAAAATTGTATCAGTGTATGATACAAGTTCCGCAGCTCATTTTAAAGATCTTACAATATATGTTGAGTATTATATTATTATTATGAACAATATTATTTTAAAAATATCATTATTTTACTTATCAAGAGTATATACTTTAATTAAATTGTTAATTTTAAAATTTAGCCTAAGGTATTTAAATAACGTTTTGCATAATAAATATGAGAATATTACAACCAATGATAAAAATATCGTTATTGCAACAAATATTGCAATTTTAATTTTACTTCGCTATATATATCGATATCGATAAATATCGCAAAAAAATTAAAAAAATGACGAAAATCTTTAAAATTTAACATGAAATTTTAGGGATTATTACAACATATTATTATGAATGTGGCCAATAAAATTATATGTTTAAAATAAATATATAGATGATAAATTATATATATATTTGCTGTCGAAAACTAATTGACAACATAATACAATACAAAATGATTAAATATACATGATAAAATACAATTAATATCAAAATGATGATCTATGGGGTTCAAATATAGTAGGTGAAATGACATATTTGTCCAAACAACATTGATAAAATACAATTAATACTGGCTGATGAAAACTAATTGGCAAGTACATAATATAATACAAAATGATTAAATATACATGATAAAATATAATAATATCAAAATGATGACTATTAGGTTAAAATATATTAAGTGAAATGACATTTTTGTCCAAACACATTGATACTAACTCATCACATTATAATAATTTAGGATATAGTTTATTTTTTTTTACGGGAATTTATGATGCACTTGTCATTCATATGTTTTAAAAAAATTATTAAATATATGAGGTGAATTGAGAATATATTCTTTTACATCATTAAAAATAAAATAAAAATTATAATTTATACATATAAATATAAATTTTTAAATAAGTTTGCGATTTTTTTTAGATTTTGCGATATCTTGCGATATTTTTTTGAAGTCTTGGGTATCCGGTCTTGGACCGACTAATCCCGGGGGACCAATCCCACCGTCCACTTGCGGGGGTCCCGTTTAAAGCCAGAGCGCTCATATAAATTGTTTGCACCTTAGAGGGTTCGAACCTGAGACCTAGAGAGGAGCATACTCCTAAGTCCCAAGCCTACACCACTAAACCAACTCCTTGGGGTTGTGATATATCCGCGATTTTTTTCGATTCCCGTCAAATTTTACACTACGATTGAACGATATCGACATCGATATTTAGCGATATATATATTCGCGATACTCGAAAAAAAAAATACATTAGACCACAATATTTATATCGCAATATCCAAATTTATGAATATTTTCATCCTTGATTACAACCTAATGGTTTATAGTTTTCTAGAGTATTTATTTTTTGCTTTTAGTTTTCAGCTTTACTGCTTTTCTTGTTTTTGTTACGTCTTTCTTTTATTGCTAAATTTTTTCCCTTGTTGGGACCATGAATGAAAATATTAGGAAATATCCCCGATATATCCATTTTTTGCGGTCATCGATATCGATATTAGGAAAAATCGATATTTCCACGATATGTATAAAAAAATCGAAAAATATCGATAGACAATAACAATATCGAACTTAATATCGAAAAAATGTCGATAAATTTAAAAAAATACCAATAAATATCATATGAAATAACATTGTATATTATATTTTATATGAATTTATTACTGATATAAAATATATTCAAATTATTTTGTTAATTTTATGTAAAGGTTGTTATTATTTTTTTATAATTTTCAAATTTTATCGATATTGATATATCCATTAATATTTCTACAAATTTAAGGTCTCGATATTTTCACCAATACTGATATTTTCATCCTTGGTTGGGACTCCTTCCCCTTGTTGGGACTCCTCCCCCTCGGTGGGTTTCTTTTGAGATGGGCTTGATTATCTATAGAGTCGTTACTTGGTGGAACTTTGTTATATTTTTTATCTTCGTTTTTTTAGACATGAGAACACCTCAATGTGGGGTTGTCTCGATTTGAGGATGAAGACTAAAGCATTATTGTGGACAAAGGGTACGTACACACGTTTTCCCTCTTCTCACGATTGGAGGGGACAATGATATCATGGTGATCCGCACGGATTTGAAGACCTTGTACTTGATGTTGTATTGTTAATCAATAGTGATCGTAAATCTTTAAAAACAAACTTATAATTAGGGATGAACAAAAATATTTCAAAATCAAAATCGATCAAACCAAAGCAAATGTTATATTTGGTTTGATTTTTACTTATATAATTCAATTTTGATTTTAAAATATATGAATTTCAGTATTCGATTTTCAGTTCGATTTTGAGAGGAACATATTTTTATTTAATATTTTTTAATAAATTAAATGGTTAAACGTAATAAATCAAACTTATGACTATGGCTTAATTATGAGTTATCTTTGTGTTAGTTGTTATGAACTTACGTTCATTTAAAAAAAAAAAACTACTTATGGTCATTTTATTTTCTTTATATTATTGATTTATGGATTATATATGTTTGAGTTTAATTTAATAAGTTCGTTGATTTATTAATTATTAGATAATAAGAGTTTATATGAGTGTTATATTATCACAAAACTACTTGTATGACACGTCTAGTAAACGTGCTCAACATAGAATTGGGCTGCTAAATTGGGTTAAGATATTTTATTAAATTATAATCGGTTCTATTAATTTTATCTGTCATGTCCCAATTTCTAAATTTCGATCTGATTTATTAATTCCATTTCATTGATTTTCAAATTTAGTGACAAGTTTTTTTGATATTTATAGAGATGTCCATCGGGCTGGCCCTAGCCCTATAGGGCCAGCCCTACAGGGTTACGGGCTAAACGTGCTAGGGCCTTATCCGGTTCATACTTAACGGTCCTACAATTGTTGGGACCTAACCCTAACCCTAGCGGGCCACGGGCTAAACGGGCCACTAACGGGCTACAATAATTTTTTTTTATTTTAATATGAAAGGTCCCAATTGGCACGTCCAACAAATAAATAAAATAAAAAAATATATAATTAGTTAGTGATCAGTAAATGAGAAAATAAAAGTATAATTTAAACACAAATTTAGAACTCATTGGTTTTATGCGCCAAATAATCTAATAAAAAATATCATAATCTAATATGGTTATACAAATTTAGAACTCATTGGTTCTTAATATGGTCAAATAAATATCATAATCTAATAAAAAATTAGTAATAATGACTAATGAATGATAATGAGTTGCTTAGTGCTTATAGTTATGGTTATGAGCCAAATAATTCAAAATTTGTTCACAAGTTACGAAGCATTTATTAAAAAAATAAAAAAAAAGTATAACAACCCGGGCTAGCGGGCTGGCCCTGTAGACCTGTGGGCTGGCCCGATTTAGCCCGCGGGCTAATCGATCCGGGTCGAAAAAGTCCGAATTTAAACGGGCCTACGATTCATGAACCCTAACCCTGCATTTTTTAGGGTTAAACGGGTCAGCCCTATTAGCCCGACCCGGATAAACATCTCTAAATATTTAGTATGGAGTATTATACATTTTTCATGCAATAATATATTTTATTTAATGAAGTAATATTTTTTTTAAATGTAGTAAGATATTTTTGTTCATGTATTTTTTTAAATTTGTTGTCATATTATTATTTTTTCTATTCATGTAGTGGTAATTAATATTGTTTATACATGTAGTAGTTTAATTCTGTTATTTTAGTAAAATGTTTTTTTTTTAAATGTAGTGACAAGTTTTTTAATATGTCATGTAGTAATATTTTTTATTTAATGAAGTAACATTTTTTGTACATGTAGTAATATATTTCTGTTCATGTATTTTTTTAAATCTGTTGTCATATTATCATTTTTTCTATTCATGTAGTAGTAGTTAATATTGTTTATACATGTAATAGTTTAATTCTGTAATAGTTTAATTCTGTTATTTTAGTAAAATATTTTTTAAAAATGTAGTTACAAGTTTTTTGATATGTAGTATATCATATATTTTTCATATAGTAATATTTTTTATTTAATGAAATAACATTTTTTGTACATGTAGTAATATGTTTATATTCATGTATTTTTTTTAAATCTGTTGTGATATTAAGATAAATATTTCTAATTTAACATATTATATTTTAATAAAATAAATTTATTTACGTTACTTAATATAATGTACATATTTTATTATATTATTGTGTACATGCATATTTGTTGAGGACCCTTAAGATTTTTAAATTTTAGTTAAATGGACAAAGATTTTAGACTTTTATCTAAATTGAGTAAAATGCATGAAATATTTCATACAAGACTAGCCCTTATATTATTATTATGTTGTTGTTTATGAATTAATAATTGTTTAAAAACATTGTTATATGATAAGCAATGGAAAAATCATCAAATATAAGGGGGGAAACATTAGAAAATCTGATTTTTAGGTTCAAAATCGAACCGAACTGATAATTTTAGTTGGTTTGTGGTTGGTTTCAATACAACTAGTAGGGCACCCGTGCTAACGCATGGTCTGATGTGTTAAAAAATACGACGACATTTAAAATTTTAAATATTATTTATAGTGTGTATTAATTTTATAATAATAATACCAGCGGTCTCTCGGAGCCTTTTTGATATCCTAGTGCTTACAGGTGGAGTGGGTTCGCTTTCCTCAGCTAGGTCCTCAGCAACCTTATCCACATCGGCCTCATTGACCTTCTTTTCTTCTTCTTGGGTTGCAACTTGTTCAGGCTCTATTTCTGGTTCTGGCTCAAAATCAGAAACAACAATGGGTTCAAACGCATTTCCATCGGTTTTGGGCTTCTTCCCTTTGCCAAAGTAGTCAAAAATTTTGCCCAATTAAGTTCCTTTGGGACTTTCTTTTTTCACCAGGCCATTTTCTTGCAGTAGAAACAACAACCTTCTTTTTGCCCTTTTTCTGCCGGTGCAACCTCTCAAATTTGGCAGCCAATACTTCCTCATCTGAAGATTCCAGTCTATCCTGCATGTCCACATCTTGGTTTGGTGGAGCATCTCCCTTGAACATCGAGTTGTCCAGTGTTTCTCCCTCAAGCACAATAACAGGGTGTGCTGTTTTTCGACTTAGGGTTTCGAAGGCATCCTTCAGTGTGTTGAATGGAGTGCCCAGAGGAAAATGTAGGGGTACTGGAGCAGTTTCAAGTGTGGGAGCTTCAGATGATGGCTCATTTTGTGGGTTAGAGGCTGAGGCAGCAGCAGCGTTCGCATTCCCAATTTCTGTGCGAATGTCGAATGGATTGTATGATACGATTTCGAGAGGAGATGATTGTGTGGGTGTTTGTTCATCTTCATATGGAACAACTATGGTTCCAACAGTTAATGAAGGTGAGTTTGGAGAGTGAGTGATTGAGGATGCCATTTCTGCGAGGATGTTTAGAGGGTTTGGAGAATTTTTCTTGCTTGAGTTTGAATTCGATTGTGCAGCAGTGTCCTGAGAATTTTGTGACATTATAGAAGATGTACACACAAATCAAGACAAAAGTTAAATTTCAAGAAAACCTTTCGAGTTCTATAGATAAAAGCAAGACAAAATTCAATAGAGTGAGCCTTAAAGTGATGTGACATTTTTTGTGGAAATACTTAAGTGTTGTAAATAATTTAAACCAACAATTACCGTGCTTAATTGAATCAACAATGCCCTTAATGTATTTTTCAACACTTCTATGGAGACTCATCTTATATGCAGAATTAAAATGACAGAGATTAGAGAAGTGATTACACGATTCTGAGAATAAGGGAAGTGAAGTAGTGGAAATAACTTCCCCACTAATTGATCGTGTGAAGTTGGGAGAATAATTTCTGAAAAATAAAAATTAAAAGGAGAATATATAATAACTGAAAAATAAATTGAGGTAAGACAAAGTCAATTAAATATTTCAGAGAATAATATTTAATTATTATAAAAAATAACAAATTCCTAGAAAATCGAGATATGAATCTGAGTTTACGAGTGTTTCGACTTTTGTTGGCATTCTATACACCTCAACACAGTTTTTTCATGATTTTACATCATATTTGTTGCTCTATTTCCTTTTTCTTTTTAGCACACTTCACATTGATCCATCTTTTGAAAAGAGTGCATCGTAGCAACGAACTCCGTGCCCCATAGTTACTCAATGGATTTGTGAATATATTGATGCAATTTATATCACCTTTTGAAAAGAGATCATCGTAGTAGAGAGCTCCGTGTCCCATAGTTACTCAGTGATTTATAATGCATCTAATAAGTGATTTTTCTCTTTCAGCATTTGAGAGGTGTATAGGCTCTTTTAACATTTTTCACAAGTCACTCAGAAGTCAAATAACAATCACAAATAATTTTATTAATTCAATAAATACGAAAATTAAAGCAAGGAAACAAATAAGAGACTTATCTTAGTGTTGTCTCAAATGCTACCGCATTTGATACAACACCCTTGATCATATTTTCAGATATTACACAAGCCAAGAGATTTTCGAAGGGATGAAAACCTTTTTTCATCAAGAGCTTTAGTAAAAATATCAGCCAATTTTATTTTTCAGTAGATATGTACTCCAACTTAACAACTTCCTTTTCAACAAGATCTCTAATGAAGTGATGTCTAATACTTATATGCTTTGTTAATGAATGTTGCACTGGATTTTTTGAAATATTTATAGCACTTGGATTATCACAGTACACAGTCAACACATTACTAGGTAAGCCATAATCATGAAACATTTTTTGCAACCATAATAATTGAGTACAACAACTCCCTGCTGCAATGTATTCTGATTCAGTTGTGGATTGAGACACACGGTTTTGTTTTCTGCTGTAAGAGATCAAGTTGTTTCCCATGTAAAAGCAACCACCACTTGTGCTTTTTCTGTCATCACAAGCACCTGCCCAATCTGCATCACTATACCCTATCAAGGTTGTATCTTTACTATACCATAGGCCAAGATCACATGTTCCTGCAACATACTTAATGATTCTTTTAACAACACTCATATGTGATTCTTTGGGGTTTGATTGGTATCTAGCACATAAACATACACTGAACATGATATCAAGTCTACTAGAGCTCAAATAAAGAAGATTTCCTATCATTGATTTGTATAATGTTGGGTCAACATTCTGGCCAACATTGTCTTTACTCAGTTTCTGAGTTGATCCCATAGTGTTTTCATATGTTTAGCATTCTCTAAACCAAATCTTTTTATAAGATTCTTAGCATACTTACTTTGTGAAATGAAAATACCATCTTTTTGCTGTTTAATTTGCAATCCTAAGAAGTAATTTAAGTCACCAACCATGGACATTTCAAAAGTAGATGTCATTTCATTTACAAATTTTTTGAGCATATTATCACAAGTAGAACCAAATACTATATCACCAACATAGATTTGAGCAATTGTAATAGCATTTTTCTCATGTTTAATGAACAGTGTTCTATCTGCTTCTCCTCTTACAAAGCCAAACTCAATCAAGAAATCAGTTAGTCTTTCATACCATGCTCTAGGTGCTTGTTTTAAGCCATATAGAGCCTTTTTCAGTTTAAAGATATGATCAGAAAAGTTAGGGTTTTCAAAATCTTTTGGTTGTCCAACATAAGCTTCTTCCATAAGAATACCATTTAAAAAGGCAGCTTTAACATCCATTTGGTGCAGTTTTATATCAATATAACATGCAATGGCAAGTAAGAGCCTAATGGATTAATCTCTAGCAACAGGAGCAAATGTTTCATCAAAGTCTACACCTTCTACTTGTGTATAACCTTGAGCAACCAACCTAGCTTTGTTTCTAATGATATTTCCCATCTCATCAGTCTTGTTTTTAAAGATCTATTTAGTTCCTATAACATTAACATGATCTGGTCTAGGAACTAATGTCCAAACATCATTTCTAACAAACTGATTTAATTCTTCATGCATAACCTTGACGCGTGCATAACGAAGCTTGACGGCGAGGAATTAGCGGCCAGCGGCGGAGGAACTTGCGACGCGGATGCGGACGGCGTGCAACACGGCTCTGGATGGACGGGGTCGGACGCGGCAGAGTGATTACAGGCGAAGCGGCGTGGGAGGAGGCCGGTCAGAGTGGGTGCAGGCGAAGCAACGATTAGTGGTGATTGGGGTGAGAGGCAGAAGAAAATTGAAATGGAGAAGTGTGGGTGTCCCGCAAATAAATGAGAATTAGGATTATGAAGAAGAATAAAGGTATTTTTGAATTTTTCACATGGGTGTATTTATTCTACGTTGTGTGTGTTTAGCCAGTGGGTGTCCTCAATAACTCTGTGTGTATAATCGTGGCCAGAAAAAAAATGGTTTAGGCCCGTTGTTTGTGCTGGAATGGGCCAAGTAAATTGAAGAAAGAGGGCCACGAAAATTAACGCAGAAGACAGCCGTCATTGTGGAAATTGGATTGGAGAAGTCAACGCGTATTTTTGGGAGATTATCTTGAAATTTTGGGGGGAATTGGTCATACACCCACACGACGCGGGCGACACATACTACAGTAGAGAAGATTTTGATTACAAGTTAAATACCCCATCCCTTTTTTCCCCTCCCCATGACTCGAACCCAGGACCTGTGGCCTAGGTAGTGGTGCTCTAACCACTTGAGCTATCCCACTTTGTCACTACAGTAGAGAAGATTGATGATGTTTTAGGTTAGATTCAAGGGTAAATTCTAAATAAATATACCACATTTATTTTCAGTATTAATTTAATATTTAAATAAAAATTACAACTAGATATACATTTTTTTTCTCCACCTAACAATATTTTTTTTATTTTACACATTAGATTACACTTTATAAAAATAAAAATAAAACTCTTGCTTCGTGTCTTCTCAAACTTAATCCTCTTCTCAAACTCAATCAAAATCCTTTCTTCTCAAACACAATCAAGTTCTTTTTGAGTTTATTAACAAAGTAAGACAATCCATAAGTCATTTAAATAAAGTAAGACAAAAAAGTTGAGTAAAACAATTAACACCAAAAGAGGTCATAAAATCTCAATTATAATCTTTCTTTATTAAATCAACAATTAAATATAATAATATACTCTATCGTAATCAATTTCACGTCATTTCTCATTTCTCACAAAACCCTAATGGCCGCCTCCCTTATTTTGAATCTGGGTGAGTCTCGGAGAACTGAGACGACGGACTGCGTGTGAGTGGCGGAGATAGATGAGGATGGTGGCGTCGACGCAGGAACGACGGCGGAAGAAGAGTTTTTCGGCCACATGGTTCGCGCGATTTTATCGATTGAGGCGTCAACTGCTCTGTTTTGGCGATTCGTGTCCTCACTTACCGTTCGCGGGGCGATTTTAGTGTTTTGTTTGGTCTCGAAGCTCGACGGTGAGTCGATTAAACCTGCCTTGTCATCGATTGAATTTCTCAGGTTGTTCGATTGAATTTATTCGCCTGTGAATTGGACCCAATTTGGGTCTGTGTCTTTAGTTTTGAATTTTACATTCTTTGATTTCTTGTTCTAATTGAATGAGTATAAAATTATTTTCTTTAATTTAGGCCGGTGATAGGGTTCCAATTTGGGTAGGTGTTTACCAATTTTGGGAAGACCTTCGGAGGTTATGAATTTTTTACGAGGTGTTGTCATTTTTTATAGTTTAGCACTTAAATTTACAGCATTTGCACGTAATTTCTTCTAATTGAATTGCAAATAATTTTTTTTTTTGGGTAAACAGGGCAATATTTTTTTGATGATTTCTTGTCTTTTATTCCAAGATTTTCAGTGGTTGAGTTTTTCTTTTTTGTTTCCTTTATAGTATTATTTTTTATCGTATAAATATCAAATTATATGCTTGCGTAAATATGCAGACACATCTGTAATATTTGTTAGTTTTTAGGGTGTGATTGTTATTGCAGTGAGCTGAAAAAACAGTGGCCTTATTAATGGCTAATATTATCATTGGCAAATTGAGGGGATATTTGCATTGTCTTGTATCTATTCTGAATAATTCGATCAACTATAGTTCCTAATTGTGAACAATGCCTACAAATTATGATTGAATTTGTTCTTTTGTTATTGTGTTGTTCATATAGTAGTTCCTAATAAGTGATTTTTCTCATGCTTTTATTGATGAATTATTCTTTTCTACTCAAGAGCATTTTATTGCAAAATGTACCTTTCAGTTAGCATGGTTACTTCAGATAGGTCATAGGAGAACGATCAATTGATTATATGGACTTTGAGATAACTGTCTAATTTTGATGAATTTGTGTTAGTATTGTTTCATACAAATATTATTAGATATTAGATGCAATAGATTGGTGTGTTTGCTCTTTCCTTTGACATTCAATAGATTAGTTTATACTTGATGTAGATGCTGACTAACTATTGTGATTCAAATTATATATTCATGTATAATCAGAGGCAAATCTTTCATTTTTATTGTACACTAAAAATATGATTGTTTCTTTGCTTTCTTATTGAGTAAGTTCTCTGAGAAATTATTATAACATGTATGATATATTATTCTTATGCAATGCACCTATTGGATATATGCATCTCCTATTAATAAGCAATGCACATATTATATACTCCCTCCGTCCCACAAAGATAGCCACATTTGACTTTGCACACAGATTAAGAAAAATCAATAAATGCAGTCAAATTAAGCTAATGTGCCTATTTTGCCCTTGAAATCTAATACTCCAAAATTTGTTAAGCATTAATTACTATTATAAATTAGGGGTAAAATTGACAATAAAGCATTTAATACTAAAGTAAAAGAGGAAATGTGGCTATAATTTGGGACATCCAAAAAAGGAATATGTGGCTATCTTTGTGGGACAGAGGGAGTATATGTACCAAACTATCAATATATGCACATTAGTTGTGCATTACGTATAAGACTACATGTCAATCTGACCTTTGTGTTAAAAATTTCAATGAAATTCGAAATAATTTATTCTATTTTTTCAGTACATCGATCAAAGATTTAAACTAACATGCAGAAAACACATCTTGAGAATCGAGTGAGTAATCGAATGTGTGAAACGAATGTGCACAGAATTAATGGCCTGCATATTTGAAAGTAATGTAATTATGGATTGCATATATATATAAAAACGCATGCATATTTGAAAGTAAATGCACTTGTCAGTTGCATATAAATAAAAATATGCATCTATGCATCTTACAAAAATATTAGGTTGTGTTTGGATGAGGGATTTGATTTGGGAAGGTATTTCAAATGGAAGGTTTTGAAAATAAATGGATTTCAAATGACATGGTTTTAGGAAGGATTTAAAATCCTCTCAAATTAACTAAAAAAATATGCTAAGAATTTTAAATCAATTAATTTGTTTTTTAATCCAAACAAGTGGAGTGGATTTGGATGAAGGATTTGAAATCCATTGATCAAATCCCTCCATCCAAACGGAGCCTTAGACTTATTCAACAAGTATTTGTTAATACAAGTTGTTCATCAAATTATTTACACACTTTTGGAGGTGTATCGAGTAAAATAATTGTTTTGAATGTATTAATTTTATTAAGTATTTCATAATATAATTTATATTTTAATAAAGATATGGTATGCAAAATAATAACAATATGAATATTTATTTAATTAAAGTATATTTTCGATTAATAAGAAAATTATTGAATATAAAAATATGAATGTGTGGACAAATAGAAAGTATCCTAATTTGAATTGGAAATTGCGCTATAATGATAATCTCGAATTTTAGGAAAGTAATTAATTTAAAATGGAATTGCCCTATAATCGAGAGATAATCTCTTAGCTTTTTAAAACTTAATTTGTTTGACTTTGCATGTTGGACATTAATTAAATTAAATTTTTCAAAAATTGAAATTAAATGTAAGATAAGGGTAAATTGGTACAATTATGTGGCATTTTGTCTTTAATTGTTTTACTAAAACTTTTTAGCTTGAATCATAAAACTAGGGGTGGTTTGTCCTATATTGTTTTTCTCCTTTTTTTTCCCTTCTTAAACTCAATCACGTTCTTCTCTTCTAACTCTAAAAATCAAAATCCCCTAAAAATCATCCAAAAGCAAAAAAAAAAAAAAAATCCTTACAAGAAAATGTCTGAAAGACCCCATAAGATGAGGAAGAGAGGTCCTGAGGAAAATCCTAGAAAAGGTTGTCCCGTGCAAAGGACAAAACTTTAAAAGATCAGAGAAATTGCATGTAAGATTATATTTATGGTCATTTATACTGATTTTTTTGGCACAAATATACGTATAGTGATTTAAAATGTCATGTTATTCCTTTAAAAATAATGTCATGTATGTTATATGTTTGTGAATAAAAAAAAAAGAGGTCTGATTATTTACTGCAATTTTCAAAGAAAAAGAGGTAGACCAAAAAATAAACATAAGCAAATGGGGCAGAAGTTAGTGGAGCAAGTGCGGGTTTGTGATGACCAACACCTCTACTCAAAATAAAGAGATTGCAAATGCAAGAAAAATAGCAAACGAAGGCATGGGTGTATTGAATTCTTCAAGGCATCTGATTCTAAGAAGTGGATCAGGAGCAAAAATATGTATAATCTAACGTGGCAAGCTCGCACGCCACATCATCAATTGTTGGCAGGAGAAAAAAATATGTATCTAATTTTTTTTACAATAATCATAAAAATCGTGATTAAATTGATAATAAGACTAAACGTGGTCTATTTATTTAGAATTAACCATTTAAATAATAATGATATTTAAATTTTTTTAAATAGAGATTTTGAATTATATTTAAATTGAAGGGTAGCTATAATCTGACCTTAATTGTAACTTCGAAAAAAATTGTCTTTAATTGCAAAATCTCTTATACATCAATAATCTATTTTGACTTTAATTGTAACTTCTAAAAAATTGTCTTTAATTGCCAAATCTTCCAGTGGAGTGTCCTGGCTTTAATGGTAACTTTTAAAAAATTATCTTTATTTGTCAAATCTTTTAGTGGAGTGTCCTTTTAGAGTATTATCTCTTAGTGAAGGGTCCTTTAGAGTATTTTTATCTACTACTTGTCACTTTTATTTATTATTAATGTTACACTTTTATAATTAAAATTGACAAACTATTAAAAAATTGTTTTTAATTGTCAAATTTTTAGTGGAGTGTCCTTCTAGAGTGTGGAGTGTCCTTTTTAGAGTATTATCTCTTAGTGAAGGGTCCTTGAGTATTTTTATCTACTACTTGTCACTTTTATTTATTATTAAATGTTACACTTCTATAAATAAAATTGGCAAACTATTGCGTCTGAGTCGGTCTCTGCCTCTCTGGTATACAGTGTGCACCGTGCACACTATATTGAACAGTAACCATTATATATTTGTCATGATCGAATTTTATGCAAATTAACCGCTTGGTCTAGCGGTTACACCATTGAGCCATTGAAATACAGGATACAGATCAAACTGATCAACACAATTTGTTATTTTTTTTAATAAAAATTTAACAGTAAAATATTACAAATTTTTTTTTAATAATAATTTTAACAGTAAAATGTATAATTACTATTTTTTAATGAGATTATTATTAGAGTCATTTCTATACAGTCTTAAGCAAGTAAAACCTACAACTTTTAAAATTCTCTAATAGGGTCAAATTAATGTCAAAAAACCTTAAATGCCCTTAATATTCATATAACTCCTTAATTAACATATTTTACCCATTAATTCGAATTTTAAATTCAAATCATAATTGCAACACATCAATTCCCCAATTATAGCGCATATTCAAAAAAAGCTTGACTTTCCCAAAATTGCTGCAATTGGGAAGAACAAATCGATACATTTTGGGAGGAACGAAGGAGAATTCACCATTGTGTTGCTGGGCTACAGAAACGATTCAATCTATGCTGCCATTGATGCGATTTTGGAAAAATCACAAACGGTTAGTCCTAATTTCTGCCATTGTTGATGAGCTTTGTTCGAAATCTGCCATTGTTGATGAGCTTTGTTCGAAATCTGCCATTGTTGATGCGATTGGTGCGAAATCGGCCACTGTTCACGCCATTAAAACTGGAGTTTCTAGAGTCCATTGATGAACGTTCACTGCTGGAATTGTTAATCTTTGCTTGGAAGAATTCAGATCTGCTGGAATTACGGTTAGTATTTTTCTGAGCAAGAATCGCCCTAATTATTACGTCTTTAGGGTGCAACTTAGTACTAGAGGATTAGGCGAAAAAAGGAGAAGTTTCATGGATACAACAACTTGACATGGAGGTGAACATTAGATATGCACATTACCGTATGCATGTATACATGCATATCGTATAGTGCATTTCACATATGCACATATGTAAAATGTATGTACCCCGTTTTCCGTGCATATTAATATGTATATCCATGTATGAACCTTTTTCTAAGCTTATAAACTCATAATTTTATTATGACCCATTTCTACATACCAAAATTCATTTCATTTTTATATTAAACTTCATAATCTATTTTCATATATGTATGCATATTCAAATAACCGGGAACTGCATCCACTATGGCACACTTATTTAGTCTTTTTGTGATTTAATTGTGTTATGAGTCTTGAGTAATTTAATTCTGGATCATAAAATGCAGAATTATTAAGATCATAAAAGTCAGCTAATTAATTCGAATTGCCTTATTTTTTGGAATATTTGAATTAAGGAATGTGAGAGATTTTCGCGTTTTTCAAGACTATGCATTTATAAAATTGATTTGATGTTAATTTGTCTAATATTAATTAATTTGAAATTATTTAAATGGGAAAATGGCAAATTTGTCTTCTTAAGTGCCAATTTGACTCTATTGGATAAAAATTAAAAATCTATTCCCTATTAGATAAAAGTTTTAGTGAAATGACCTTATTAAGAATGTACCCTTTTTTAATAACAAAATTATCACTTTTCAATAATAATAGTTACCACTTTTTAATAATAAAAATTACACTTTTCAATAATAATAGTTACTACTTTTTAATAATAAAAATCACATTTTTCAGTTAAAATAAGTACCACTTTTCAATATTAAGAATCAATTTGTTATTTTTTTTAATAAAAATTTAACAGTAAAATATTACAATTTTTTTTAATAATAATTTTAACAGTAAAATGTATAATTACTATTTTTTAATAACAAAATTATCACTTTTCAATAATAATAGTTACCACTTTTTAATAATAAAAATTACACTTTTCAATAATAATAGTTACCACTTTTTAATAATAAAAATCACATTTTTCAGTTAAAATAAGTACCACTTTTCAATATTAAGAATTACAATTTTCAGTAACGAAATCTACCACTTTTCAATAATGAGAATTACATTTTTAAGTTAAAATATATATATATCACTTTTCAATATTAAGAATTACACTTTTCAGTAACGAAATCTACCACTCTTCAATAATGAGAATTACACTTTTAAGTTAAAATATATACCACTTTTCAATATTAAGAATTACACTTTTCGGCGAAATCTACCACTTTTCAACAATAAATACCACTTTTTAATAATAAAACGAAATCTACCACTCTTCAATAATGAGAATTACACATTTAAGTTAAAATATATACCACTTTTCAATATTAAGAATTACACTTTTCAGTAACGAAATCTACCACTTTTCAATAATAAGAATTCCACTTTTCAGTTAAAATATCTACCACTTTTCAATAAATACCACTTTTTAATAATAAAAATTACACTTTTCAGTAACAAAATCTACCCCTTTTTAATAATAATAACATTTTTTCAATTTTAATAATAATTTTAACAGTACAATTTGTAATTAAATATATCATTTTTAATTAACTAAATTAGCAAATGATAGCATAACTAAAATAAAAATAAGAACTGTAAATTAATTAATTAATTAGGCGATGGATTGGTCGATAAAAATGAGAATGGTAAATTAATCAATAATTATAAATTAATTAATTAATAAAATTGGAGTTACAACGATAAATAGAGAAAAAAAAGGTTAAATAAATGAGAGTGTGAGGATAAGAACAAAAGTATGTGCACCAAAATGATTTGATGTGTATGGTGCATATGAGACTTTCCCATACTATGTAAAAGATCTTGATTAGGTCCAAAGCTTGACGCCGACGTTTCAATATATGGATAAGCATTTGAAAATCTATGTATGGCTTCAAACGTTCCAGCTACGTAGTAAAGTCTATATATATGTCCTCTAAAATCGTGTCATTGATGAGTAGATTGCGAATTTATATGTATCATACCCTATAAATGCAAACTGCTTGGTAATGAGTAGAATTGGCGTTTCTACTCTGTAAATGCATGCAAAGTGCTTGGTAATGAGTGGACTTAGCGGGATCAAACCCAAACTCATCCCCACAATATTTAGAAATTCTACCTCGTACCTTCACTTAGCGAGATATGTAATTATATTATCTTAATAATGCAAATTTCAATATACATGTATTTTATTCTTATATTTTAAACTTCTGACTTATAATATTTACAAATTATTTCATTTTAAGCCAAAGATTTCAATCTTTAACTCATTTTAATTAGACTACAACTCAATATATAATCTTATATACTATCAACATCCTTATATACTATGAACATGATTTTAATTAAACGACCGACAAATGTTCTTTAAAACCCTTAAATGTTCTTTAAAACCCTTAAATGTTCTCTATATTATTTTACAAACTTCTACAAATCACTAGAAATTTCATTTTCAATGTTCATAATTGTTCTCTTAACAATGTTTCATATGCTACCTTTAATGTTGATAGTTTTTTACACGTAAATTATATAATACTCCCTCCGTCCCATGATTTTATGCACACTTTGACCGGCACGAAGATTAAGAAAATGAAATAAAGTGATGTGTAAGGTAAA
This sequence comes from Galeopsis tetrahit, assembly GCA_963675135.1. Taxonomy (NCBI): domain Eukaryota; kingdom Viridiplantae; phylum Streptophyta; class Magnoliopsida; order Lamiales; family Lamiaceae; genus Galeopsis; species Galeopsis tetrahit. Next base: position 51,696,959 of record OY776128.1, on the reverse strand, counting down.
TAAAGAATGGGTATTATTGGTAATTCATTGATTAAAGTGAAAGAGATTTGATTAAACGTAAAATAAAGGAGGGATATTATTGGTATTATTGTTTCCTTTTTTGGAGTGTGCCCCGTTAAGAAAAGTGTGCATAAAATCCTGAGACGGAGGGAGTATCTTTTTTATTCATTTGTTTGCATGATTTAATATTTAAAAAAATATATGCTGCAAAAAAGTTGACAGAGTTACCTTACATTAGGAAAAGAATTAAAAAATTAAATCAAACAACTCCAATTTGATACCGAATAACATTTTTACTTATTAATGAAAGGTAGAGCCGGCAATTTGTGCCCGACCCGATGGGCCGGCCCGGCCAACCTGAAACCTAGTATGGTCTGAGCTCTAAAATTAGAGGCCCATATAGAACTAGGCCTATTTTGGCCCGACCCGATGGGCCTAATGGACTAGACTGAATTTGGCCTGCGGCCCATGGGCAGTCCATTTGGCCCTATCAATATTTTTATATTAGGTAAATAGATAATTAAAATAAGTAAAGTACCTTATATTTAAATTTTATTGTGTTTTTATTTTATTTTAAATTTGAAATTTGAACTTATGAATTATTTATAATTTTATTTGAAGTTGTTATACAGTGTAATGCTTATGACCACTTATGAATGAGTTAATTCTAAATAAATACATCACATTTTAGTCTCATTATCAATTTAATTACTATTTTTTTAATTATTGTAAAAAAAAATCCAACCTTTCATTGTGTTGCAACTACATACACATTTTTTTTCTCTAGCCAACAACAATTGATGATGTGGCTTGTCGGAGCTTGCCACGTTGATGTGCCAAAATTTGCACGAGGGGATTAAGTGTCCTCTGAATTGGATATCCGACTTCTCGAACACGCACAATTAATCCAAATACGCTGCCTCCAATGGAATCTTCAAGAACCTGCAAAGAACACGCCGGAGGGGAGTCCGGCGCGGACACTCCGATGCCTAAGTCAGTATAGGGCTTATCAATATCTCACAAGGATCTCGAGATCCTTGGTTTATCAAGAACAGGCTTTCGAAGAATATCAGAAATATGTGTTGTGTTTAATATATTAAGTTTAGTAATAGTAAGAATGTCTAACCTGAAAGCCTCCTTGGATTTACCTATTTATAGAGACTCCCTCTCAAGAGAGAGTCAAGCCTTCCTTCTCTTTCGGAGCTACCTCGCGGACTCAGCCTTGCTAGGCTGACTAAGTCGTCCACCTTTTCCACTCCTACAGAATCGGCCTTACTCCTTCTTAGTGGACTTCGTCCCCTAAGATACGGGAGGATAAAGTCTTTCTTCTACTCAGCTTGGACCGAAAAAGGCGGAATTCCCCTACATTTACGGCTTATGAACTCATATCAAGACTGATTCTTCCTGACGCTTCTTTCCAGATGGAGCTCCCTCCACAGGGATCTCCAGAGGGGATTCTTTATCCAGAGAGTATTACATAATATCATCTTTCCACTTTTATCCTATCCTCTATACACGTGTCGACTCCTTATTAGATAACATTTTTAGGCCGCATCATCTACTCCCCCCTACTCTCGTAAAAGGGAGATTTCTTTTGTGAGAGTAGAAAATTCCAATGAACCTGGTACAGAGGCCCTTCTGGAGAGACGTGTATTGTTCCTGCTTCGGAGAGGAAATTTCAAAAAATGTCCTTCTCCAAAAGCTTTTCCCGCGCTTAACCTTGAAGACGTTTCGGCTTCCGCGCTAGGGCCCCACGCGGTCGCTTTTCTCTCTCTCTTGTTATTCTCCCGAGGAAAACCCTCGATTCTACCCCATCTGTTTTCATTTACTCCACGCAACCGCCTCATTTCCTCCTCTCCTTTTTGAATTTCATTTCTTCCAAAAGTCTCTCGTTGTCTCCATCTTTCTTCTTCGGCGTTCTTCCTCCCGAGTTTTCGCCGTCGCCGGTCGCCCCGACTGATTCCGTAGTCCTCTTAACCAAGGTAACCTAGCTATCCTTCTCTTCTTCTTTTATTAGCACTGTTAATCGATGTCGAGCCCTCTTTCTCCGTCTGAAGCTCTTAGCCAAAACCCTTCTGAGTCCACTCCCTTTACGATGGGGAGCCCAGAGAATAGGATTTCCACTTCCTCCCAGATCGATCAGACTCACCTAGATAGCCTTACTCAAGCTTACGGCTTTCCGTCAGAATATACCTTTCGTGTCCCTCGCTCAAACGAACGCCTAGATCTCTCCGAACCCCGAACTCTTGCCTTTTTCGAAGCTCAGCTTAGGGCAGGACTTCGATTTCCGATCCACCCCTATTTGGCTGCCATATCGACCCGCATGCAAATCCCTCTTAATCAGTTTACCCCAAATGTTATTCGTACCATGGTAGGATTTTTCATTTTGGTGAAAGGGAATGGCGGTGAACCTTCTACCGAACTGTTTCTGAGCCAACACTCCTGTAAAGTGAACGATGGTTTTTTCTATGTTAGTGGGAGGAGGTCTCGTGTCTGCAAGTTTATGAAAAAACTCCACGAAGAAGAATCATCCTGGCGAGATTATTATTTTTTTGTTACTAGCCCCACGGACTGGTCGTTTCCTTATGGGGAGTGGATATTCCACAATCCAGGAATACTTCCTCCTTCTTTGAAAGCTTACTCCGTTTCAAATCACACTGTTATGACCAATCTCAACACCCACATCCGTTTGCACGATTATTTTGATATTCTTGGCATTTGCAAAAATCCTCGCATCCTCTCCCACTTTGGCTTTTGTCCTCAAGATTTTCCTTTAGATTCTCGAGATGGTAAAAAATCTTCCATTCTTATATTCTGCTTTCTGTATGTGGCTGTTTTTCTGAGTTTCTGAGAATTTCCTTGGTTGTCTGCAGCGATGAGTTGGTTAACTCACATCTCACGGGATGCCCCTGCTCTCAGCATAGTGAAGGCCCCTGTGTTATCCGCTCCTGGGGATCCTCCAAAAGCTCCTTCATCTCCAGCTTTAGGAAGTTCAGCAAAGACCCCGGCTCCAGAGAGTCCTTCCAAGGTTCCTCCTCTCCCCAGTTCGTCTACTCAAGTCCTTGGTTCAGTTGCCAGGAGAACCCGCTCAGCTGCCAATGCCTTCTTCTCCGACTGTGGCACTTCTAAGAAGAAGAAGGGAAAAACTGCTCGAGCTCCTGCTGAGAAGGGTGCCCCTTCTGCTGTGTACGAACCTCTCCATCGCCTTATCAAACAATGTCCTCCTCCTTCCAACACTGAGTTATCCGACAAACCCCTTCCTGAAGATCAATTGCTTCGTGGTGCCCATCTTTTCTCAGAGGTATTTTCCATTACTCTCATGGTTTCTTCTTTGTTCACGTTCTAAACATCGTTTCTTTTCTTCATGTAGTTTGGTCTTACCTACGCTAAGATATTCGACCAAGGCGTTGAGATGGTGGCTGAGCTTGAACTTCTCTGAGCTGAAGCATCCTCTTTCCAGTCAACCCTCAAGGGCCTCACTGCGGAGAAGGACAAAGCTCATAAACGAGCTCAAGCTCTGGCCGAAGAGTTGTCTCTTCTACAGACTCAAGGCAAGCAGGATGCCGCCAGGATTAAATATCTGGTACAGGAGGTGGAACGGATGGAACGCGAGCTGCCGGATGTTGGGGTGCAGACTTGCATTAAATCTCTGTTTACCTCCTCTTTGGGTCAAGAGTTATTGGGGACTCTTCATACCCAGTGGTTGTCCAGTTTCCTGAAGAGCTCAAGCTTTCTATGCGCCATAGGACCACATATTCCTCACTTCATCGACCATGGCTTCAGCAATGCCGTGGCCGAACACTCAGCCCCTGGGTTCGATGGGACTTACTCCCGTGAATTCCGCCTGGATCAGCTTGCTACTCCTCCAAAATTCTTAGGGGATCCTAAGGAGAGCCCTGACAGTCCTTGGTGGCTGCCCGGAATGGGTCAGGCCATCACCAAGTTACAGGCATCCAAGGTGGGCATGGCTGAGTTAAAGCCTCTAGAGCAACTAGTTTATCCTTATGCCTCCGCTCCAACTACAGTAACGGGCGTTGAGGATACCTTGAGAGGTGAAGAGGGCCCAGCGGAGGGCGGAGGGTTTAGCAACCATGCTGCTGTGGAGGAGGATGCCATTGAAGGAGCTGAGGTCGAGGGAGCTGAGGTCGAGGGAGCTGAGGTCGAGGGGGCTATTGCTGAGGAGGCTGCTGCTGAAAAAGCAGTTTAAATTTCATATTCTCATGGTCATGACAAACAATTTATTTTTCTTCTGTTTTGCTACACTCTTTATTTTCTGCTCGTAATACTTGTTCTCATACTTTGTAGGGGACCACACACTCCTGGATATGTGGGGGCTTTTTGTAGTAGTAGTAATCGGGTTAGCTTCATCTTGCTTGTTTGTTGGCGTGCTTTTTCTTTTCTGCTTGCATGAGTAACTTACAAGATCAGTAAGGAATATGTTCAGAGGACACTTAATCCCCTCGTTAACTATTCTCAAGTAAGGTGAGGGCTCTCTGGAGCACCTCGGCCTCTGGGCCTCTGAGTGTTTCTCACTCTTACTCTTAAAAGATTTTAGTTCATAAAATCTTCTCATTTCATTGATTAACCCTCTTGGGTCTCAAGTAAGGTGAGGGCTCTCTAGAGCACCTCGGCCTCTGGGCCTCTGAGTGTTTCTCACTCGTATTCTTAAAAGATTTTAAACCATAAAATCTTCTCATTTCATTGATTAACCCTCTCGGGTCTCAAGTAAGGTGAGGGCTCTCTGGAGCACCTTGGCCTCTGGGCCTCTGAGTGTTTCTCACTCGTATTCTTAAAAGATTTTAAACCATAAAATCTTCTCATTTCATTGATTAACCCTCTTGGGTCTCAAGTAAGGTGAGGGCTCTCTGGAGCACCTTGGCCTCTGGGCCTCTGAGTGTTTCTCACTCGTATTCTTAAAAGATTTTAAACCATAAAATCTTCTCATTTCATTGATTAACCCTCTCGGGTCTCAAGTAAGGTGAGGGCTCTCTGGAGCACCTTGGCCTCTAAGTGTTTCTCACTCGTATTCTTAAAAGATTTTAAACCATAAAATCTTCTCATTTCATTGATTAACCCTCTTGGGTCTCAAGTAAGGTGAGGGCTCTCTGGAGCACCTTGGCCTCTGGGCCTCTGAGTGTTTCTCACTCGTATTCTTAAAAGATTTTAAACCATAAAATCTTCTCATTTCATTGATTAACCCTCTTGGGTCTCAAGTAAGGTGAGGGCTCTCTGGAGCACCTTGGCCTCTGGGCCTCTGAGTGTTTCTCACTCTTGTCATTTTTATATTCATGCATCATATATTCGGATAAGAGAAAGATAATCAAGACACAATAATTCTGAATAACTCTTTCTTCAAAAAGGGATAAAGCTTCATTGATTTATTGTCAGTTTTCAACATAGGCCATAGATAACCTACGCCGGTCTCATTAAAAACCTCTTTACGGAAAAACCCCAAAGGGGAAACCCGTAGAGAGGGAAAAAGAGCTTCGGTGAAGCCACGAAATACATTAAGCAAAATATGAATCAATGCAAAAATCACAGAGCAAAAGTCATAAATGGTCTCAAGACCTTACACTTTCTTCAAACAAAAAATTTCTTCAAATGGCAAACGTTCCAGGGTCTCGCTATGTCAACCCCCTCCATGCTCTGCAGTCTATAAGCTCCTCCCTTCAGTACCTGTGTGATTTTATAAGGCCCCTCCCAGTTGGGCTCTAATTTTCCTGTATTCCTTAGGGCATCAGCTCTTCTCAGCACCAGGTCCCCCACTCTGAAGGACCTTGGGATCACTCTTCGGTCATATGCAGCTTTAATTCTGCTCTTATATCTTTCCGCACGTACTCTAACCATCTCTCTTTCTTCTTCCATCAAATCTAGGGCCTCTCTCATCAACCTCTCATTCTGATGTTCTTCGAATTGGGCAATTCGGTGAAACTGCAACACGGCCTCTGGAGGTATCACCGCTGCAGCTCCGTAGACCAGCTGAAAGGGGGACTCTCCAGTTGCTGTCTTTGGACTAGTTTTGTATGACCACAATACATTATCTAACTCGTTCACCCATCCTCCTCCTATTTTCGTCAGCCTTGTTCGAATACCATCTACTATCGTTCGATTAGTAACCTCCACTTGTCCATTAGCTTGAGGATGAGCTACGGAGGCGAATCTCTGTATGATGTTTAGTCTTGCACACCATCCTCGTACATTTTCTCCGTTAAACTGTGTTCCATTATCGGAGACCAATATTCTGGGTACTCCGAATCTGCAACAAATTTGTTTTCTCAAGAATTTAATCACATTTTCTTCATCTATCGTAGCCAGAGGAGCAGCTTCCACCCATTTGCTAAAATAGTCCACTGCTACTATCAGAAATTTTCTTCCTCTAGAGGCTGGAGGGAAGGGCCCTACTAAATCGATTCCCCACTTAGCAAAGGGACACGGAGAGTGCATAGCTCCCATCTCTTCCGCAGGGGTCCTTATCAATGGACCATTTTTCTGACACTTGACACATTTTTTCACGAATTCCCTAGCGTCTTTTGTCATGGAGGGCCAATATAATCCAGCCCTTAAAGCTTTCTTCACCACTGCTTTGTATCCTTCATGACTAGCTGCATTACCTTCATGAATTTCTCTGAGTGCGTATCTTGCTTCTCGGATTGATATACACCTCAAATATGGTTGTGTGAACGATTTCTTGTATAAGTACCCTCCGATGATACAATATTTGATCCGAAGGACTCGGGTCTCTCTGGTGGTAGGGGCATCTGCTCCCTTGGTGAGTTCCACCCATATAGCTTTTCTCCAATCGTCTCCTTCTTCAATGGAACCAATGGGGTTCTCCAGGGTCTCCCTTTCGGCTATTACCAATGTCACTGTTCCTTGTCCATCAAACTCTGTGGAGCTAGCGAGTTTGGAGAGGTTGTCCGCCTGCATGTTTTTCTCTCGAGGTACCTGGACTACCTCACAGTCTTGGAATTTGCCCATTACTTCTTTAGCTCGTTCTAGATAGGCAGCCATCTTGTTATCTTTGGTTGCATACTCTCCATTCACCTGTTGAACAACTAATTGGGAGTCGGAGTATAGAGTTACCTTTGGAGCTCCCAACTCTAGTGCCATCTCCATTCCTCTGATCAAAGCTTCATACTCTGCTCCATTGTTCGAGGTCGTGAATTGAAACCTCACTGCAAATTGTAGGTCCTCTCCTTGAGGGCCCACTAGCACAATCCCTGCTCCACATCCCCTTAGAGTCACTGAGCCATCTACGTATACCTTCCATCTCTCTGCTTCCTCTGGTTTAGTAGATTCTTGTATGAAATCAGACAAAGCTTGGGCTTTTATGGCCCTCCGTGGCTCAAAGTCCACATCATATTCCTGGAGCTCTATTGCCCATCTCACCATCCTTCCTGAGAGGTCTGCACGGCCAATGACCTGTTTCAACAAGTAATTAGTGTGGACCAGTATTTTATAAGAGAGGAAATATGGGCGCAACCTTCGCGCCGTAAATACCACGGCCAGAGCGGCCTTCTCGATTTCAGAGTACCGAGCTTCAGCTCCTTGAATGATCTTACTGACGTAATAGATAGGATGTTGGAGAGGTCCCTCTTCTTTAACCAGTGTTGTGCTCAATGAGAATTCCCCTACAGAGAGATACAGAATGAGGGTATCTCCGGGAGAAGGTTTTGTCAGCTTTGGCAGCTGGGATAAATGATGCTTCAGGTCTTCAAAGGCCTTCTGACATGTTTCATTTCACTCAAACTTGGTCCCTTTCTTTAGAATTTTGAAGAACGGGTGGCTTTTTTCGGCAGATCTGGCTATGAATCTGCTCAATGCTGTGATCCTCCCATTGAGCGTCTGGAGCTCCTTCACGTTCCTTAGTGGCTGCATGTCTAGCACAGCCTTCACCTTAGCTGGATTCACTTCTATCCCTCTTTGAGTAACCATATATCCAAGGAACTTCCCTGATTTCACTCTAAAAGAGCACTTGGCTGGGTTCAACTTGATACCGTTCTCTCGAATTATCTGGAAAATTTCCTCCAGATCCTCCACATGCTGATCCGCTTTCACACTTTTGGCTAGCATATCATCCACATATATTTCCATGTTTCTTCCTAGTTGTCTTCGGAAGAGCGCGTCGACCATCCTTTGATATGTTGCTCCAGCATTAATTAATCCGAATGGCATTCGGACATAGCTAAACGTTCTGCATGCTGCTATGAAGCACACTTTAGGGACATCTGAGGGGTTCAGCTGGATCTGGTGGTATCCTTGGTATGCGTCCATCATACTTAGTAGCTCGAATCCAAAGGTCGCGTCCACCGATTGGTCTATCCTTGGCAAGGGATAGTGGTCTTTGGGACACGCTTTGTTGAGGTCCCTAAAGTCAATACACATTCTCCATTTCCCTCCCCCTTTGGATACTAAAACTGCATTGGAGAGCCATTCTGGAAATTGTACTTTCATTACGTGTCCTGCTTTCAATAGCTTCTCTACTTCTTCTTTCACTATACTATTCTTATCCACTCCAAAGTTTCGTAACTTTTGTTTCACTGGTCTTGCCTTTGGATCAACATTAAGGCAATGTAATGCTATCTCCGGAGGGATACCTGTCATGTCAGCTGGAGAAAATGCAAATATATCGGAATTTCGACGTAAGGTAGAGATTACCTTTTCTGTAAGTTCAGGTCCCAGTTGGGTACCTATCTTAGTGGCAAAGCCGAGTTTCCCTGGGAAGAGCTCCACGCTCATCAGCTCCTCGTCGGTTTTAACATTTACCTGTTCAGGTGCTACTCCTTCCACTTTCTTTCTCTTGACCTCAGGGTCGTCTCCTCTCGTCCGCTCCAGGCCCTTGGTTAGGGCTCTGTCCGCCATCTTTACAGACTCTGCGTAGCACTTCCGTGCTTGGTATTGATCTCCTCTTACTTCTCCCACCCCTGTGGCTGTAGGGAATTTCATTTTCATATGAAATGTAGAGATGATTGCCTGAAAGAGGTTCAGGCTAGGTCGCCCCATCACTACATTGTATGATGAGGGGATATCTACAATGAGGAACTCCACCAAGTGGACCTTTCGAGCTGGAGCGTCCCCCAATCCTACCTGTAACATCACGGATCCCAAGGGTTGGATGGCACCTCCGGAGAAACCATACAGGGAGGTATCTACAGGTCGCAGCTTCACACTCAGCTCCATTCTCTTGAAACACTCAAAAAACATAATGTCAGCTGAGCTCCCCGTGTCTACGAAGATTCGGGCAACGTCGAACCCCGCTATGTCGGTAGTGATCACCAGAGCATCGTTGTGATCTTCCTTAACTCCCTTCACATCCTCCGGCACAAATCGGATATTGGGCGTCTCTGTCATACCTCCTACTTCTCTCAACTGACATCCTTGCTCTGCTTTTAGAGCTCGGACACTCTGCTTTCTCTTCCGAAAGGAATCTCCATCTGCTGGCCCTCCCACAATCATGTGGATTACGCCTCTCTTTGGCGGTGGAGGGGGCATATCTTCGGCCGCCTCTCTGGTTTCCTTCTCTTCCGGTTTTCTTTCATGTTCTTTTCGCTTCTGCCCCCGAGGGCCCTGCTTGTCTCTAAATATAAATTCTTTCAGGTGGCCCGCTTGGATCATCCTTTCAATCTTATCTTTTAGGTGGTAACACTGATTTGTGTCATGTCCATATTCATTGTGAAATCGGCAGAATAGATCAGACTTGGGCTTCTGAGGTCCTCGACTTCGGGAGTATGGGAATTTCAAGTCAGGATGATCTCCTGCCACCTCCAATACTTCGGCAGGTTCAATTCTCAAGGGTGTGTATTTCTCAAACCTTCCGCGAGGGCCAGACCGGGAACCTCCGGAGGGGTTGCTGTCTCTTGTTGACCCGGAAGTCCGAGGGACCTCTGGACTGGATCGCCTGGAGGGGCCCTCTCTCCTCCTCTCTCGATCTTGTGGCCTGACCTCCAATCTCTTGGCTTTTCGAACCTCCTCCAGAGTGAGGTACTTTTCTGCTCTATGCAGCAACTCATCAAAGTTCTTAACCGGCTTCTTAGCTAAAGAGGAGAAAAAGTCTCCATCACGCAATCCGTTAGTAAGGGCGTTGATCTTCACCTCCGGAGAGGCTGTAGGGACCTCCAGAGCTGCTTGGTTGAATCTCCGGAGAAAAGCTCTTAAACTCTCGTTTTCTCCCTGTCTTAGATTGAAAAGGGTCAAAGTGGCTCGCGGCTGTCTCCGGGCACTTGCGAATTGATGAAGGAATAACTCACTGAATTCCTCCCAGGACCGAATCGTATTAGGTTCCAATTGGGTGAACCACTGTTGCGCAGCTTTTGAAAGGGTGGTGAGGAACACCCTGCACTTGATCCCCTCTCTGTAGCAGTGTAACAACGCAGCATTCTCAAACCTTACTAGGTGCTCGTACGGGTCAGCCGTACCATCGTATTCAAAATTGAGGGGCTTAAAATTGAATGGCAGTTCATCCTGTAATATGTTAGGAGAGAACTGACATCCAGAAACATAAGCGGATCTACTCGTTCGATTGTTCATTTGCCTCCTCATATCCTTCATCTCCTTCTGTAGGGCCTGTATTTGGTCGCTAACGGGCCCTCCGTAGGTATCATTAGTGTTTTCTTCTGTTTCAGGGAGTTTTGTCTCTTGGGGTGCCAAATCCGCATTTCTTCTGGTATTCCGAAGAGGAATACTTCTTTCTGCCCGGGAGGGCACCTTATCATCTTCTTCTACCCGCGTCCCTACTTCTTTGGACAACACTTGGGAGGCTCCTGGTGCCTCTTCAGGGAGTCTCGGGGTAGGTATCTCCAGATTCCCTGGGGTAGCTCTGGGGGCTCGATCTCCTTGAGCCGCGAAAGCTCTCTCTACCGCCTGCTTGATGAGGGCGTTCAATTGATCGGGGGAAATCAAGCATGGTTCCGAATTTGGAATATCCTCTCGTTGAGGATCCGCGGTCTAGGACTCTGGGGCTTCAATATTCCCGGTTATTCCCTCTTCGACCGGCAGGGGATGACTTTCGTCGCCTAAGCCTGGGGTATGTGCCAATGGCTGATTTGGTCCAGAAGGAGTATGAATTGGATCCTTCCCCCGGCCTCCCCTTGGTGGAGGATCAGTTGGCAAAGGGGGATTTTCCCCTGGAAGATTCTTCTTTCCCGAAGTAGACGTTTTGTTTCCGCCACCCATTACTCGAATAAGTAGAAATTCGTGAGAAAAACTTTCAACTCTTTCCCACAGATGGCGCCAGTTGATGTGCCAAAATTTGCACGAGGGGATTAAGTGTCCTCTGAATTGGATATCCGACTTCTCGAACACGCACAATTAATCCAAATACGCTGCCTCCAATGGAATCTTCAAGAACCTGCAAAGAACACGCCGGAGGGGAGTCCGGCACGGACACTCCGATGCCTAAGTCAGTATAGTGCTTATCAATATCTCACAAGGATCTCGAGATCCTTGGTTTATCAAGAACAGGCTTTCGAAGAATATCAGAAATATGTGTTGTGTTTAATATATTAAGTTTAGTAATAGTAAGAATGTCTAACCTGAAAGCCTCCTTGGATTTACCTATTTATAGAGACTCCCTCTCAAGAGAGAGTCAAGCCTTCCTTCTCTTTCGGAGCTACCTCGCGGACTCAGCCTTGCTAGGCTGACTAAGTCGTCCACCTTTTCCACTCCTACAGAATCGGCCTTACTCCTTCTTAGTGGACTTCTTCCCCTAAGATACAGGAGGATAAAGTCTTTCTTCTACTCAGCTTGGACCGAAAAAGGCGGAATTCCCCTACATTTACGGCTTATGAACTCATATCAAGACTGATTCTTCCTGACGCTTCTTTCCAGATGGAGCTCCCTCCACAGGGATCTACAGAGGGGATTCTTTATCCAGAGAGTATTACATAATCTCATCTTTCCACTTTTATCCTATCCTTAATACACGTGTCGACTCCTTATTAGATAACATTTTTAGGCCGCATCACACGTTATATTATACATATTCTTTTTTATTTTCAACATCAAATTACATTTTATAGAAATAAAAATAAAATTTTATAAAAATAAAAATAAAACTCTTGTTTTTCCGCGTCTCAATAGAGTTCTTCTTCTCAAACTCAATCAAAATATTTTTTTTCATACTCATTCAAGACGTATTTCTCACTTCTCAAACTCAATCAAGTTCTTCTCGTGTAACCCTAAAAATCATCGAGAAAAAAAAAAAAAAAAAAAAAACTTCCACTACCACCCCTCCACCTCTTATTCTACTCCTCACTGAACTGAGGCTTCGTAAATCAATACACACATATCTTGGTTTGCCATTTTTCTTGTCTTTCTTTTGAGTAGAGGTGCTGGTTATCACAAACCACTAGCACTTGCTCCACTAACTTCTACTCCATTTGCTCATGTTCCACTTGTTCCTAATCCACTTCTTAGAATCTGGCGCCGGTTTATAAGAAATATATAAATATTTAATAAAATAAGAAACTTACCCTCATATAAATAGTGTAAGAGGTTTCGCAAATCAATACAATGCCTTGGTTTGCCATTTTTCTTGCATTTGCAATCTCTTTATTTTGAGTAGAGGTGTTGGTCATCACAGACCACTAGCACTTGCTCCACTAACTTCTGCTCTATTTGCTCCTGTTCCACTTGTTCTAGCACTTGCTCCACTAACTTCTGCTCCATTTGCTCCTGTTCCACTTGTTCCATTTGCTCTCGATCCACTTGTTTCATTAGAATTTGCATCATTTCTTGGTCTACCTCTTTTTCTTTGAAAATTGCAGTAAATAATATGGATTTTCCAAAAAAATCAGTCATAAACACAATCTTACATGCAATTTCTCTGATCTTTTGAAGTTTGAGTCCTCTGCATGGGACAACCTCTAAAAAAAAATTCCTGAGGACCTCTTTTCCTCATCTTCCGGGGTCTTCCAGACATTTTCTTGTAAGGATTTTTTTTTTGCTTTTGGATGATTGTTAGGGGATTTTGATTTCTTTTCCTCATCTTCCAAGGTCTTCTAGACATTTTCTTGTAAGAATTTTTTTTTTGCTTTTGGATGATTGTTAGGGGATTTTGATTTTTAGGGTTAGAAGAGAAGAACTTGATTGAGTTTGATAAGTGATTAAGACGCAGAAGAAGAACTTAATTGAGTTTGAGAACACTACAAAAAAAGAGACTTTTAGCATCGAATTTTTTTTGATACTAAAAATGAAATATTTGATACCAAAGAGTATTGGTATCAAATTTATTTTCGATACCACTTCTGATACCTATACTCCCGATCCTAAAGACTACGTATCAGAAAAAAAAGTCTGATACTACTCTTTAGTATCAGAAATGTATAGTATCAATAAATATTTTCTGATACTAAAGGATTGAACTCTTTAGTATCAGAATTGTATTTAGTATCGGATAATTGTATCAATTTGTTTTGATACAACAATGCATTTATAGTATCGTAAACTTTTATCGATACTAAAAATATAGTATCAATAAATATTTTTTGATACAAAATGATTGAACCCTTTAGTATCAAAATAATATTTAGTATCGGATAATGGTATCAATTTTTTTTGATACTACATTGTATTTTTGGTATCAATTATTTTTAACGATACTAAATATATAGTATTAATAAATATTTTCTGATACTAAAAGGATTTAACCTTTAGTATCAGAAAATATTTAGTATCGGACAATGGTATCAATTTTTTTTGATACTACATTTTACTTATAGTATCCAAAAAAAAATTGTTGATACTATATATTGTATCAATACATATTTTTTAATACTAAAAGATTGAATTCTTTAGTATCAAAAAAAGGCATTTAGTATCGAATAATTATATGTATTAATTTTTTGATATAATATTATATTTATTGTATTTAAAACATTGCCAACTGATTCTAAAATTAATGGTATTATAAAAAAATTCTATTATTAATTTCCGAATAACAAAAACCACACTAGCTTTATTACACGCATAAAATGCTAAATCTCAAAATTATATTTATCAACAATGAACCATAAGTACATTAGTTTCATATAAAAAAAACTAGTATATAAACTCCATTACAAAATATCTAACGGAGGTGCTTTTCAAGAACTTTATGACTGAATTGAGATGTAAGTAATATTCATGCTCTGGTTGTCCAATGTCACAAATCAAATACCTGCAAATAGATCACAATGAATAATTATATTGTTTCAAATGTTTGGAGCTTAATTCTTATATCATGCCCTGTTTGAACAATCAGAAAACATTAGATTTCTCAAGCAAAACAGAAGTAATAATAACGAATTCCATGAAGACTAGAAAACATAGAGATATCAAACTGTAAGGTAATAGCTAAACTCTAATCAAGGCAAGTATACTGTACACACAATTCCATGAAGTCTGAAGTAGTGGACATAAAAAGAACCTCCATCAGACTGATCAAAACTAGAAAACATAAAGATATCAAACTGTAAGATAATAGCTAAACTCTAATCAAGGCAAGTATATTGTACACATGATTCCATGAAGTCTGCAGTGGTGGACATAAAAGAACCTCCATCAGACTGATCAAGAAGCTTTTGGCTTTGCAATGGAGGTTTCACATTTAATAAATTCACTTGACCGATCAAAAAAAAAAAATAACCTCACAGTCTGTTTAATCCGTGAAAGAAGCTATGTCCATTTCCCTATTTAGAGCTCGACTCTACCTACATATTTGTCATAGAGAATGCATATATTAATACAATAATGATGAGAATTTTCACATATTACTTTAAAGATGTAAGCCTAGTCCATACTTCAAGTTCCATGTATTAAAGAATTAAAAAAATTCAGGCCATGGTTCAACTTCACATGTTCTAAAAGGATTTCAAACAGGAATGTCCTACCTTCAGGATTTGCTAAAAGTTCAAAGATAGGCACCTAATACAATGAAGAAAGTAAAGATTTGCAACAACTAATGCACAATAAACAATTGACTTTGTGTATATCAATGCATTGAGATATGGAAGAAAGAGAAATGCTAAAATAAAGCACTAGTTTGTACTAGATTATCATAAACTATGAATACTGTGCACGCCATGTAATCCTGAGAAATTTTAAAGGATGCGTTACCTTTAGATGGACCGATAACCACTGGGGCAGCAGGGCGAGGTGGGTGCACCTGTACATTTTCAAAAGCCTGAGCATATGTCTCGTAAAACTCCTCAAACTTTGTCTTTCTAGATGGTATAACTACTGCCTTATTCTGGATAGAATCAACGATAAGTCGCTGCTCATTCGTGGGCCATTTTCCGTACAAAAGAAAGCATCTCCCTAGTCTGAAATCGTAAACCCCTGGCTCGGGATCCCCCACACCCACGCTGAAATATCCCTCTACAGTTGATGGCCAGACAGAAATTAAACTCTTTTCTACAGAGACACACTAAACCTAAACTACTCCTTCTCGATAACTCATCAATGGCTTCCTCCACAACATTTACAAAGGATCGAGATGTAGTTTGTTTGGATTTCTCCACAAAGGACAAATAACTACAATACTAGGTGAGAAACCAGCACTAAAATATTTCTTTCTAAGGAATACCTAGCTTATGCAGGGACAAACTAAACTACTAACAAAAATCCAAAGCAATCTAGCCTGAAAGCAAAGCAAATTAAAAGTTTAGAGGGGAAAGCCAACAACCTGGTAGAGGTGTGCCGCAAAACAGGTTGTGTCATATACAGAAGATGCAAGTCAGATCAAAGTGCGATATGGAGAATCGCAAAACCAGACGCCACAACTCCAAAACTCAGCAACACGGCCTGAGACCAAGCGAAACGCTAATAGCTCGAGCCTTCACCCGGAATCAGTCGGCAAATAGTACAGTGTCACCATGGGGAATACAGATCGCAACACATTGAGTTTTTCTGAAATTGCGATTCAAAAATCGCTTAGAGAACGCGAATCACTAAACTCAGAAAACGATGAACACAAAGGCTCTAGAACGTCACTGAACTGTGTAAGAGTTTCGTCGTTACCGGAATACAACAAAAGAATTTCAGAACACAAAGAAACTAAATTACGAACAAAAACATTAAAACCTATCACATACATGGGAATTGAAGTTCCTCGGGTTCAATTTGAAGGAGCTCGTTGGTACTCATTTCTAAACGGAACGTTGATCTATCCGCCGCGTAATTGATCGGATGAAGATTCCCGGCGTCACAGAATGGTTCCAGGTATACCTATTTTGAGGAGCAATTACCTAAATTAGTGGAAGCTAGAACTTAGAAATTAAATTAAAGCTTACCTGGCCGGGGAAGGAGTCCGACGCAAACGGCGGTAAACGACGACCTAAGACGGTGAACGGCGCGTGGTGGGAGAGGGCGGATCCAGAGATGAGAACGTGGATGTAAATGGCGAATTGTGTTTTGACTTTAGGAAGGAGACACCATTAAAACTTTGAATACTAATTCTTTTAACGTCCCAATGCAATTGGTATCAGAAGTTTTTTTTTTTTTTTTAGACATATTGGTATCAGAAGTTTATATCAGATACCAACCATCATTTCTATTTAAAAAAATTAATAAAAAATGGTATTAATAATAATATTATTTAAAATGGTTAATGTTATAAAATTAATAGTATCGAAAATTTAATTTCTGATATCAATAATAAATAGTATTAAAAAAATTATTTGATACAAAAAAAATAAGTGGCATCAATAAGAAAATTATTAATACTAAAAATAAAATTAATAGTATCAAAAATTTAGTTTCCGATATCAATAATAAATAGTATCAAAAAAATTATTTAATGCAAAAGATTAGTTGATATCAATAAGAGAATTATTAATACTAAAAATAAAATTAATAGTATCGGAAAGTTAATTTCCGATACCAATGATAAGTAGTGTCAAAATAATTATTTGATACAAAAAAATAAATGGTATCAATAAGAAAATTATTAATACTAAAAATAAAATTAATAGTATCGAAAATTTAATTTTCCATACTAATAATAAGTAGTATCAAAAAAATAAATTGATGCAAAAGAATAGTTGGTATCCATAAAAAAATTACTAATACTAAAATTAAAATTAATAATATCAGAAATTTAATTTCCGATACTAATAATAAGTAGTATCAACAAATTTATTTGATACAAAAAAAATAAGTGGTGTCAATAAAAAAACACTCATACTAAAAACAAAATTAATAGTATCGAAAATTTAATTTCTGATACCAATGATAAGTAGTATCAAAAATATTATTTGGTACAAAAAAATAAGTAGTGTCATTAAATAAATTACTAATACAAAAATAGTAATAGTATCGAAAAAGTGGTGGATGCTATAAAGTTAATAGTATCGAAAATTAATTTTTTGATGTCAATGATAAGTAGTATCAAAAAAATTATTTGATACAAAAAAATAAGTTGTATCAATAAATAAATTACTAATACTAAAATAATAATAGTATCAAATAAGTGATGGATGCTATAAAGTTAATGGTATCATAAATTTAATTTTCGATTCCAATGATAAGTAGTATCGAAAAAGTATTTGATCCTAAAACTAAGTAGTATCAATAAATAAATTTATGATGCAAAAACAATATTAGTATCATTAAATAACGGATACTATAAATTTAATAGTATCAAAAAATATTTTTTTGATACCAAGAATGAAGGTAGTATCATAAGATTTTGAGGTGATACCAAAGGGTTAGATTTAGTATCAGAAAATGCAACCGATACAAATTTTCCGATACTAAAAACCTCTTTTTTTGTAGTGGAAGTGAGAAAGACGTAGAAGAAGAACTTAATTGAGTTTGAGAAGTGAAAAAGACGCAGAAGAAGAGTTTGATTGAGTTTGGGAAGAATTTTTTTTTTATTGAGTTTGAGATGAAGAAGATTTTGATTGAGTTTGAGAAGAGTTTTATTTTTATTTTTATAAAGTTTTATTTTTATAAAGTGCAATCTAATGTGGAAAATAAAAAAGAATATGGGTAATCTGACGTGGCAACTGGCAAGCTCCGACAAGCCACATCATCAATTGTTGGTCGGAGAAAAAAAATGTGTATTTAATTGCAACACGATGGAAAGTTGTGATTTTTTACAATAATCGTAAAGATCGTGATTAAATTGATATTGAGACTAAAAGTGATGTATTTATTTAGAATTAACCCTAGATTTAATTATTTTAATTCTTTTCGGAATATTTCTTATTATTAGATACTTCCTCTGTTTCCAGGATTACTTTCATAAATAGGTAGATAAGCACGCATATTAAGAAAGTGTAATAATGAATGGAGTTTTGAGGGGTAATTTTGTAAAGTTTTATGTATAAAGGAAATAAATGAGTTGACTTTTGTGTATGTGTGAAGAAAAAGTAATGACATTTGTGTAAATTTGAGGATATATTGTGAGGGTGGAGTTTATAAATGGTTTTCCATTTTATGGGTGTGAAAGTTATTGTGGAACGTCCCGAAAAGGAAAGTGTGAAAGTAATTGTAGGACGGGGGAATAATTGAAAAGAACATGAATTCCCGGTTTATTTGTGTTAGTCCATTTATTATGCGTAGCTAATTTTCTTATTCTAGTTCGAGGATGTGAAACGATTACGGTTTATCTCGATTCCCTTCTCGATTTCGTTATTGTTTTGATTAAACATTATGCATGTTTTGATTTAGGAGTTTAATATGCTTGATCACCTAATTTTATTCATGTTTCAATTCTAGTTATTCCATAAATTTTAATCCGTAATTGTTATAATATGGGGAAATTATTGTTAAGGTCATTTCACTAAGAGATTTATCTAATAGGGCATATGTTTTTTTTTTAAATCTATTAAGGTGAAAATGGCACCTAATAAGACATTGTTGTCCTTTACCCATTTAAAATTTTGAAATTAATAAAAATGAATTGGATTTACATGAAATCCTTTGAATTAATGCATTCCTCGTTTTACGCGCTTCATCACCTTCCAATTTGTTCCTAAATTGAAGCAAGCTAGAATTAATTAGCTGGAAGACAATCTTTACCAAATATTCTGCATATATCGGCCGACCCATTGTTTCCGGCGAAAATCATTGGGCGAAAATCATACTACGGTGAGAAAAGGTATTTCGATCACTTGCATGCGTGACTTTTTCTTCTTATCTTCAGCGTAATTCGAAAACCTGTAAGTCATATACATAAACGGTGTAAATTATGTGTAGATTGAAGCAAAACAAAATTTAAATAATTTGAAATTATTAAATATTAATAATTTGAAATTAATAATTTTGAATTAATGCACTTCCTAGCACCTTCCAATTATTAAAAAATTCCTAAAATTAAGCAATTCGAATTAATTGTTAATTATTCAAACAAATAAAATTAAAAAATCTGCATTTTATGATCCTTCCAATTATTCAAATATTCCTAAAATTAAGCAATTCGAATTAATTGTTAATTATCCAAACAAAAAAAGTTAAAAAATCTGCATTTCATGATTCAGAAATAAGCGTGTCATAGAGTATACAATTCCCCATATGTTGAATATGCATATATATATGAAATAGATTATGAATTTTAATATGAACAGTGAAATGAATTTTGGTATGTAGAAATGGGTTATGAAGACATATGTTCATTTCAATATGAAGTTTAAAACGGCATACAGGACTGAATATTTTGGTATGCATAAAATAACATGAACCAATGTGCACAGAGTGACATGCATATCAATATGCAAAATAGATGTGCACATTTGTAAATGGCATATTCAAACAGCGGTTTGTTGTGATGTAGGGATTTCATACTTAATTCAGTTAATATCACTGGAAAGAATTGTTCAGAATAATAAGACGAAGGCATAAACTGATAATGCCTACATCGGTATCCATGTTTCATATGGAAAGTTCATTTTGATATGAAGTTGTAAGAGTAGTATATGAACCTTTCAGATGCACTGCGAATAGCAATTGAATAATAAGTCTATCGAAATTTAAGTTGGAAAGTTGATTGTAAACCAAACAACATGTGAATAAACAACTTTTTTTTCCATAAACTTGAGTATAATCGCATAAAACAACACCAGAATTACCCCAGACTGAAGATAACACCGAATTTTTTGTTAACAAGATTTCGAAGCTATAACTATGAAAGACTATGAACAAAATATATAGATTAGATGAAAAACCTCTGACATCCTGGAATTTGCATCAGTCCAAGATATAATACCCCCTGCGAACTATAACCAATCAATAATATAAAAACAAATACAAACAGTTAGATGGTTGAAGAAAACTATTCTAGTACACACATTAAATCTGAAGGGAAAACTAATTAATACTCTCAAAATTGTCAAACCACAAGCATCTAATAAATACAATCTAATAAACTTGAAAACAGGACGGAGGGGGAGGGAAGAAGGGGGTAACAGCCAGCAGCGAGAGAGAAATAAACACCACATAAAAAATTAAACCTATCAGAATCGACATACGAACAACTTCACCGGCAGCATCTTTTTGACCTAGTTTTCCGCCACCACGAACAACTTCACCGGCCACCACGAACCACCAGAAGCATCTCCGCCGGAAACATCACAGCCATGGTGGGGGAAGACCTCCGACGAAGGTTTACAGCGACTCAGCGTGGGAGATGGAGTCCACAGCGAACAGATCAGCCATGGCGAAGAGGGCGACGACCGTGGCCATGGAGGGGGCGGCGGGGAGGTCATGGGCAGCGATGACGGCGGCAAGGTGGGTGCGGCGGCCAAGGTGGGGAGGGAGTTCGACCGATTGGGGTGGGGGGAGGGATCTAGGGTTTTATTTTTTTGGGGAATGAATGTGCCATATAATTTGGGAATTAATTGATAACAATTAATTATGAATTTAAATTTCGAATTACATTTTAAATATATAAATTAAAGGAGTATATGAATATTAAGGGTAAATACGGTTTTTTGACACAAAAATGACCTTATTAGAAAATTTTAAAAGTTGTATGTTTTAGTTGTTTAATAGTCTATAAAAGTGACCTTATTAGGTAATATTCTCTTATAATATTATGGGGGAATAATAACGTCTAGCTAGGTTGTATGAAATGAGCGTCTCGTATTCATAGTCTAGTTTATCCTATTGTTTTAGTTCTTTTATACGTTTCTCGAGTTGAACCTTAAATACTTGTTTTGGGGTTATTCGTAGGAATAGATTTAATTAGGGGTCGTACTTTAATTATACATAAGAAATAATTCGAGTTAGTTTGGTCGTACCACTGGCTTAGGGATAAGATTTGAGATTAGATTGAAATAACCGGGTTCGTTGATTGAATTGGTAGAATTAATTAAGGGAAAGCTATCTGAGGGCTAGATTATTCCCCCCCCCCCCCCACAAAAAAAAAATTCTTTCATAACACGAACTATTTAATTAAACTACACTGTTCTCTGTGGGATCGACCCTTACTTACTCTATTACATTAGTAGTGCGTTTAGTTAAGATATTATTTTTGGGTGTCGGCGACAGCACATCAATCTTTTTTATCTCTCTACCCCAAAACTCAATTACACATTAAATGGGTGTTTGCAAGCACTACTATGTGCTTAAAAACACTCCTTTTTTAAATACAATCAGTTTTGAAATATTTGCAAACACAAGTAAAAGTAAGTGATTAAATTAATTACTTAAAAGCAGTTTTGGTGAATCATCCTTTCTCATGCTTCTAACATCTTCTAAGTGCTTCTAATCATTACACTAACTAATTTTACAATTTTATCCTCACAATTTAAATAATATTTTATTCTTATCCATTATTTATTTAAATGTAATAAGGGTGTTTTTTATAAAATTATAAAAAGTGATTTATTTGACATACACCGAAACATATAAAAAATTGATTAGAAGTGCTTAATTATAAAACACTATTTACTTTCAATTCTACTATAAAAATCAATTTTAATCACTTTGAATCAATCACTATTACTTGCAAACACACCCTAAATATTACTCCCTCCGTCCCATAATAACTTTCACACTTTTCTTTTTAGAACGTCCTACAATAACTTCCACACCCTTGAGATGGAAAACACTTTATAAACTCCACCCTCGCAATATCCTCAATTTTACACAAATGTCATTACTTTTTCTACACGCATACACAAAGGTGAACTCATTTATTCTTTATACATATATGTTTACAAAATTACTTTTCAAAATTCCACTCATTATTATACTTTCTTAATATATGTGTCCATCTACCTATGAAAATTATTATGGGACAGAGGGAGTATATATTTCTTAAAACGTGTGCAATAGTAAATGGGTAACTTCACATGGGACGGAGTTCATATTGGTCATTGCCCGATCGAGACGTTCCTCCACTAGGTCCACAGACCCTCGACCTCGAGGTCAAGTAAATTGGTGGCCAACTAATTCGGCATCAGATAATCTGCAAGTTTCCATCGCATCCCTGAACCCTCAGAATAGATATGGTAGGTGAACCACGTGACCTTTTTTTTTTAATCTTTTTTTCGAAGTAAATCGTTAAAATACCCTACTATGACCCATGACAAGGCATTGTCTCAGGCTAGGTATTTCATAATTACTCAAGAACGAGAACAAAGGTGTTTTTATGGATACCCGTAATATCCCATGATTCAGGTTCTAATAGACTTTCTCAATCAGGCCATATTAATATGATTCATGGAATAGGACAACAAAGTGTAACTTATTGTATTATTCCAAAAGAAACCAAGGTTGTCACTACGATCATTACAATTGACTGAGAAACAATGAGAAAAATTCAATTTAAGATGATCAAACTTTAATCTAGAAATATAAGCAAGTGATCTGAAAGAAAAAACTATCACCAACTCTTTCAGTGTCAAAATTGTTGCTGATTGGCCAACCCCTCTACAATTAACTCACTCAGAATGATCATTATGCTCGACGGACAAAAAATAATTGTGTTGTTCACCATTGAATTTCTTGTCTTCATTCTTATGCACCACCTTGCCTGATTCATGTGCAGTAACAAATAAGTCCCAATTTGTCGTATTTTCTCTTTTGTTCCTCCTCCAGGGTAAGATCGTCATTCCTTGAGTCAATGTGATTAATTTCCTCCTAAAAAATCGGGTTCGACATCCGAATTTGAGAACCGAACATCATAGAACCTCTCAGTGCACCCAAGTCGGTCACACATATAGCAAACATAATTTAGTTTTTCATACTAGAAATCCATTATTAAGACACTGCCATTCTTCTGTTATGGATAAGGATAATGTGAATAGTCATTTGTAGATTTCAATAGTTAATAAATCACAAAAGATCAAATTAACAAACAATGTAAAAATTAGAAAATTGAAATAAGCGATTTTTACCCTTTTCTGAACACGAGATGTGAAATGCAATGTCAATATGGAATGATTACGGTGTGCAGCGGATTAATCAGAGATTCTGTATTTTTAAAAATGATTTTGAATTTTTGGAAGGTCCAATTATGTGACGATATTTACGATGGTTGTTCCATTTTGCATTTTCATATTAAAATTGCTGATTAATTCATATTTTACTATTCAATAAGCACATATCTGCAGTAAAGAACTTCCATAAACTCATATATGTAGTAGAGAAAGTCTTGTTGGATTTTTTTCCATAATTTTCGGATCCTCTAGGAGTACTATTTAGGAAATTATTTGAATTTTGAAAAGTTAACTAATAGGCGGATTCTCGATATTAGATATCTGATATAATAATAGTTGATTTATTAAATACTAGTATAATTACGCAGGATTGTGAAAAATATTACTCTGTATTTATATAATTTTATTTATTTTATATAGAAGAAAATCACTCTTTACATTTAATTTTGAATCTTCTCAATCTTTTTTTTTTTTTTTTGACAGGGGAATCTTCTCAATCTTACATATCACTATAACTTCCACATTTTATCTGTCAAAAAAAAACTTCCACATTTTAAACTTCAGTAACTTCCATCTTTTCTTTTCTTTCTAATTTTTTTTAAACTATGTAGTTTTAAATTTTGTAATTTCAATTAACTTTAAATAAAAAAGTTAATATTTATTTTATACTCTAGCGTGAGTTTTGCACTATTAAAAGAATAATTTTAAAAGAAAAAATAATTTAAAAAATTAGAATTGTATAAAATACACTGGATAAGAGAGAATTAATTAATTAATCATTAAAGTTTAAAAATAAGGGTTAATTGTAAAAAAAATCACGACCTTTAGTAGATTTATCAATTATAACATATACTTTTTTTCTTTGCAATTTGATACACCAACTTTTTTAGTTTTACATTTTAATGCACCGAAAATTTTTCCGATCAATTTTAAAATGATGTGAAGCCGGAAAGATCAAAATCACCACATTGGCGCCAAGTAAGACTTGCCAATTAATTAATTATTATTTTTTAATGAAAAAAAAACAATTTTAAAACTCTAAAAAAATACAAAATTAAACAAGTCCTTATTAATAATTATCCTAAACGCAGAAGAAGACATCAATTTTATTCATTCGGAATTCGCACGCATCCGTGCACACAATGGTACTTATAATCCTTAGTCAATAGAGGAAATTAGTGTGGTTAGTCAATAGAATTCGCATGCACCCGTACAATTACACGGGGTAATTTTTTTTTCTTTTATTTTGGGTATTTTCTATTCATGCATGGTGTCATTTAATTACTCTTCTAGAGTTTATCAATAAGGGTGGTTTGTGCTATTGGTGTGTGATTAGGAAAAATTAAGTTAATGGAGAAAATAAAATTGTGTGATTAGTTAATAAAATTGGATTTCTCATGCTCTCTTCCCAAATTTCATGGAGAATAAGAGCACCGTGAATCTGAGCCCATCTTAAACAAACAAATCGGTTGAAGGATTGAGGAATTGAAGAACGCGATTAAGATTTATGTGCAAATAAGGGCTTGTTTAATTTTGTATTTTTTTTTAGAGTTTTAAAATTGTTTTTTTTTTCATTAAAAAATAATACTCCGTAATTAATTAGTTGACAGTCTTACTTGACGCCAATGTGGCGATTTTGATCTTTCCGACGCCACATCATTTTAAAATTAATCAAAAAATTTGTCGGTGCATTAAATTGTAAAATTAAAAAAGTTGGTGTATCGAATTGCAAAGAAAAAAAGTATATGTTGTAATTGATAAATCTACTAAAGGTTGTGATTTTTTTTGCAATTAACCCTAAAAATAACGGTTAAAAAATAGGGGAGGAGAGAGGAGGGAGAAAAATAAAAAAAATATATTTTTAAAATTCAAAATTATAGAATTAAAAAGATTTAAGAATATTGACTTTTGAAAAAGGATGAAATTTAGAAATAGTTATTAAGGAAGATATTTCAACAACTATTTAATTAAAAGGGCACAATACATTTAGATTTACTTTTGAACCTAATACTCCCTCCATCTCATTATTATTCATCTCATTATTATTGGAACATTTGTAAAAAGAGTTTGTCTCATTATTAATGATTTGGAAAAAGCAATTTTCTACCATTTTAAAAAAACTTCTTCATCTCTTATTTACACCACCACGTGTTATTACTTTTTACCCACGGACTAAAGATTCTCTCTCCAATAAAATTGAATTACTCATTACATTACTCCTAAAAAGTAGTAATTTTATCACTTTTAATATCAATAAACAATTCTTACATTAAACTTCGTGCAAATCGTAATTGTTCCATTAATAATGGGACGGAGGGAGTAGTAACTAAAAAAAACCATTGAACTTATTTGTAAGTCAAAGTCTCATGTGCACTCAAGTATACAGTGTACTTGAGTGGACTTTGAATTATTTTTTTTCAATTTTTTTTTCGATTTTTTTTTAAAAAAAAATGTATGTTAGTATATTGAAAAGTGCATCTTTGTTTTTTAATGAAAAGTGTATGATTTATTAATGGAAAGTGTATGTTATTATAACTGAAAAATTTATGTTCTATTAATGAAAAGTGTAAGTTATATATTAATGAAAAAGTGTATGATATTATAACTGAAAAGTGTGTTAATATAGTTCAAAATATTATTGAAAATGTAAAAAAAATTAAAATTTGACCGTTAACCGGTCAACAGTTGACCAGTCAAAATCATCTCAAGTACACGATGTACTTGAGTGCACAAGAGACTCACTCTATTTGTAAATACTGTACATAAAATGGAGTAAGTGACAATTGATATAATTTTATATAAAAGTAAGTTATAAATGTGGGGCCCCAACCCAACCTGCTTAAAAAAAGAAAATTTAAAGTTTTAAGTGAAATATTTAAATGACAAAAGGTAAAACTTAGAAGAACTAATAGAGTATATCTCTATAATTTGCATATTTATTAGTAATATATATTACAATAATTCAACTTCATATATAAAATACTATATGATATTTCAACTAAAAATTTATAAATATTCCCTTATATATTTATAGAGAGTTTAAATTGCTTGTGTGTCATTTTGTGGTTAATTTGGCTTATGTGTCATTTTGTGGTTAATTTTACTTATGTGTCATAATTTAATTAAGTTGTTAATTTTTAAAAGGGTTAATTGCAAATTAAATCACGATTTTCTTAATTTGCAATTAATCAAAATATTTTTTTTATTTAAGGGGTTGTGGTTGATATTGAGGGTTGACTTACAATTTATTAAGAGTTATTTTAATATTACTAAAATTGTTTATTTCCCAAATTTTATATAATATTTTTTCAAAGTTATTTTCATGTTTATTAAATGTTAAAAATTCAACGTCCCATTTCGTCTGCTTCTCAAAAATTTTATTTGAAATTTACTTTATAAAATTATTTAATTATATAATATAAATATTTATTTTTATTAAGTTTCCGCAGGTGCTTAGGAGTGTACAAAAAAAGATGGGGACCGGACCGACTGGTTAGTTTCCGGTCCGGTCTCCGATCCTTCAAATTTGAGATTCCGATTTTCGGTTCGATCCGGACCAGTTTGGATAGGAAATTTTTTTTTTTACTAATGCACTCTCACTTATTTTTCAAAATCAAATAATTAGTGAGAATGTGTGAGGTAAAATTGTTGAGATCTATTACATTTTTTCAAATATAAAACATATTTAATTTATTTACGGTCAAAAAATCATTAATAATAATGTAAATAAAATTTACATTGGCGTAGATTGATTTAAAATAAAGAGCGAACACTTTGATTTTCATACACAAGTTCATCAATTTTGTTTTTGCTTCCATAAACTTTAAAAAAAAAATCTGATCCAAACCCGAACCGGATTAATTACGGTCCGATCTGTCCATTAAAACTGATTTCGGTCCCAGTCCGATCCGGTTTCAAACCGATGCACACCCCTACAGGTGCTAATCTAGTCATTAATATCAAACACTTTATAATGTGACCATAAATTCATAAATACATTTCTAACATTATTTTATTTATTTCTTAATAAGAATTTTTTTTTTTTAAGGTAGTAGAATTACAGATAGGAGTTAAACTACATATCACTTGCCCTCACCTATCCAAACAGCAAATTCTACCAAAAGATCACAAATTTCAAACTCAATCGTGAAAGGGTGGAAGGATCAACGATCAACGAGCATACCTTGAAACTCCATGATCTAAGAAGATAGCAACGGTCGTGCTACAAACCTCCCAAACCACATAAGTACGGACCCAAGGCCCACCAGCTCCAACAGGCACAACAAACCACCATGGGAAAACCTGAAAACGGGAAGAAAACCCATCATAACAGGGAAAAAAACAAACCAGCGGGGAAAGGGAAAATACCGACAACGGGTAAAGGGAAAATACCGAAAGCAGAAAATAACGGCATAGGAAGAAAAACGATCCTAAAAACACCTGAACTAAGAAGCAAACTAAAATAACATGCAGAAAGGAAAAAACGAAAAATTAAATGGGATCAGACGGATGACTCACCCGATCGGTCACCGTGGCTCCGACGGGGAGATTCACCCATTGATCCCAACTAAATCCCTAAAAAAGACCCCTTCGCCCAATAGAAAAGCGGTGCAGCGGCGACTCTGCAGGCGGTGCGTTGAGCGGCGGTGTTGCAAGCGGCGCGGCGGCAGGCGGCGGTGTTTCAAGCGGCGCGGCGGCAGGCAGCGGAGTTTCAAGAGGCGCGGTGGCAGGCGGCGGAGTTTCAAGCGGCGCGGCGGCTCAACTTCTAACTTCTGTGCAGAAAATAGGCGATGTTGTGTGATTTTGTTTGGGGGTTGAAGATGGAGGGGTTATACGCAGGTGGTTGTGGGGTGTGAAGAGGTGGGCGGTGGTGGTTTTGGGATTTTAGAGGTGGAGGGCAGCTTATTTTGTAAGCTAATGTAGAGAGAAGGGGGAGAGTTTTCGCTTAGAGAGAGAATCTCCACAAAAAAAATGGCATTATTTCTTAATAAGAATCTTAATATCACGTTATATCTTTTAAAATATTATTTTACAAAAAATAATCACTTTCTATTATTTGCACACTTTTCTTATTGGAACGATTCAAAATTATTTACACACTTTTAATATGGAAATACATCACAAAATGAATACCCTCCTAACATCATTTTATTTTCAAAATTGACACTCTTTTTTAACATACATTTGACTTTACACCTCATCAAATCACCTAAAATACCCTCATTTATCTTACATTATCAATCATTAAATTTTCTTTTTTAAAAAATTGTGTCGATCAAACTGTGCAAATAATCTCAGAATGGAGGGAGTATTTAGAATGGATTGTCATGGCACTGTCCCACTAAATAATACGGAGTAATTTTATTCACCCAATGAACTCTACAATACTCCATAAACCTTCAATCTATCCTACTTTACTTTATGAAATAAATATAAAATATATTAAATAAGATAAGTGTATAAAAGTAGTAGATTTTTGTGTGGACAAAGTTTCACCCAAAATTTGTCCTAGAAGAAACTTGCCATAGACTTGTAAATATGCTCAAAACCAAAAAATGTACACTACATTGTAATCGTATGCCTCACAGTTTCCAGCCATACAACGCATAAGCTTAGAATAAAGAATAAATTTGGGGCCCAAATAAATAAATAAAACAGTGACCTATCAAATGAAGGAAAATAAGTGAGGGGACCACAAAAAAAGAAATAAAATAAAATAATGACGTATCAATTGAATGAAAATAATATTAGTGGGAAACAATCACGCAAAGCATTTTAGGCCGGTGGGCCCATTTATTATTATTAGGTCGTGTTTGGCAGAGTCTATAATTCATAAAGTTGTTGACGTTCCAACTACACCAATTATGAATTACCTACTCTTCTTCCCCCACCCATTGTTTCACATTTCTGGTTTTCGTTTTATTTTTTTTAGGATTATGTAGGAAAATCCGAAAACAAAGGAAGATGATTTTTACTGACCTAAAAACACTATTTATTTCATTGATATAAAAATTAAAAAGATTTATGTAAATTTTACCCAAATTCTAAAGAACCAACCCAGAAACTTACATTCATACATATATTAATCTAAAATATTACTCTAGAAAATACTCCCTCCGTCCGCCTATAAGCTTTCCATTTTACCATTTTGGTCCGTCCGCCTATAAGCTTCCCATACCTTTTTTGGTATATACTTTTTCTTACACTTCACTTTATATCTTACTTTTTCTCTCTATCTCTCTCCTCTCTCAATCACATCACTTGTACTATATCTATTATTTAATCACTTTTCTTAATCTCTGTGCCAAAAAGTAACGTAACACTTATAGGCGGACAACACTTATAGGCGGACGGAGGGAGTAGTTAAATTATCACATCTAAATATCATTAACATAATGAGTACATATTACAGATTAACAAACAGAGATATCACAACTTGCCATAATTTTCCTCCAATTTACTCTCTCCTAAAACCCGGATCTCGAAGATTCCGTACGGTGAAAAAATATATACGGCCGGAGTTCGAGGTTACCGGGAAGTTCAGAGATCGGAAACTGGCTTTCAATCGAGACGGAGCAAGCGTCGTAAATCTCTCGTTGCAGGATCATCCAATGGGCTAATCTTGCCATCCTCTGCTTTTTTGTTGAAAAAGGAAGGTAACGGTACAGATCGAGGAGATGGAGATAGAGAGAATGCAGATCCGGCGTACATGTCGGCGAGAGGCGGCGGAGAAAGGCGAATGTGCCTCGGAGCACCAATTTCCGGCGAATAAGGCCCCATCCTTCTTGTGCCCAAAACCGCCAGATCGTCGGCGGATCTGGCGCTTTTCTGCTTCGGTAATTTCGTGTTAGGGCTGGCTTTGTCGATCAAGGAATCGTAAGATTCGCCTCTTCGTAAGATCATTACAGGGCCGGTGTCCCTCCTCCGCGTCTCGGCGGCGCCTCCGCCGTGGGTTACTTTCTTAGATTCGTTTTTATTCTTGTCGGGCTTGGGAGAAGTCCTCTTGTTGGAGGTGTTGTAGCATGGTCTCCGGCTGACGATCAAGTTGGTGAGGTTATCTTTGGCCGGAAAATTCTTCCGGCGGTGGAAGGTCGGCGGGGAGACATGGTAGTACCTCTCAGCCAACAAATCCTGCGAGCGCAAAACCTCCGTGCCCATAATTTAGAAAACAAATCGAGAAACAGAAACGAACCCTAGGAAATGTTTGAGAGAGAGAGGGAACCCAGATTAAAAATCTTCCCTTAGAATTATGAGAAATATTAACAGGGAAGAAGAGAGAAAATTGAGCCCTCCTCTTTTAGATATATCTTTTTCTATCCAACAACTCCTCTTCCTGAATAAGGAGGGAGAGAGTTTCCTTCTTTTTTTTTTTTCTCTTCTTGCGAAAGTTTATATTGGGAACTAATCTGTGGAATGGATTGTTATGAACCAAGAACCATGTTTATATATAGGAAAGTAGATATGGGGGAGAGAGAGAAATGGACGCGTGAACAAGAGAGAGAAAGTTGATGGAGCGGGTCGGGTGTGGGACCCGATTTTGTATAGATGCCGTTTGATGCTTCCGTTAGTTTGTCGTTAGTGAGGGGTGCATACGTGTAGACGCAGTTTAGTCCCTTGCTTTTTCCTCCTCGGGATTCGTACCCTTAAAAGTAGTAATTCACATTAGGATGAAAATTTTCAAAAAATATCTCCATATATATTCATGATATTACTGTAAGATTTGTTTTAAAAATTAGATTTTGGAGATCTAAACTCATTTTACTTTAGAATTTAAAAATTAATTTTCTCAAATATATTAATTTAGCATAAATTATATCTATATAATATTACTCTAATCATTATAATTTTTCTCAACAATAATATAATAATACAATTTCATTCAATCTTACGCATTAATTTGACATAAAGTTAAAATCTTCCACTATTTCAAAATTTAAAAGAAACGTGTATATTACTATTCATCAAGGTTTCAAAAATACAGAATTTCAAAAACAGTTTTTCAAAACCACTCAAAGCTCAAAGTAAACATCACATAATTGTTCTCGTCCCACGTAGATTTGCACACTTTTTATATTTAAATGTCTTATACGAATTTGCACATTCCATAAAATGAAATATTTTCATAACCATCAACCTTAAAATATACACGAGTTTGTCTCTGGTGCGTAGGGTGCACCGTGCACACTATGCTGACTAGTCAATTGTTATCAATTATAAAAGCCGAAATTTTGCAACTAAATAATTATTGGTGAGTTGGTTACAATTTCGTAACCGGTGACTCACTCTTTTTCAATATTAAAGATCAACACTTTTCACCTTTAAGATTAACACTTTTCATTCAGTATTAAAAAACTAAATAACATCTTCACCTTAAAAATATAGCAAACAATACTTCAGTTGAAAATATTATACAACAAAACATAAAAACTGAATAATATAATCTTCTCCCGATCACAAAAATTCATCACCAATCTCTCTTTTCTAAAGTTTTTCTTTTCCTTTAACCAAATGGGGCTTCATCTCATAAAACACCTTCATTTTTTCAATGAACTCAAATCTATAATGATTCATGTCAGACATCAGAATGCTAGTAGATAATTCTGCCCTTAAAAATCTTCTAAGACTTGCCTATATTTCAAGAAAAAACAAAATATTAAACATAAAAATGAAAAAAGAACAACAAATTTAAATAATATTTTTTTTAAAAAAACCTTTTTCAAAGAAATGAAATTGTAAGTTACACATTTGAAATTCTTCAAGTAGTCCATCACAATAAAAATTATCACTTTTCAGTATTAAAGATTACCACTTTTCAGTATTAAAGACTATCACTTTTGAGTATTAAAGACTACCACTTTTCAGTATTAAAGAATACCACTTTTCAGTATTAAAGATTACCATTTTTCAATATTAAAGATTAAGACTTTTCAGTATTATTATGAAACTAACACTTTTCAGTACTAAAAACTATCACTTTTCACTATTATGAAACAACACTTTCAGTATTAAAAAATACCATTTTTTTCAGTATTAAAGACTACCATTTTTCAGTATTATTAAACAACATTTTTCAATATTTAAAAAATACTATTTTTCAGTATTAAAGATTACCATTTTTCAATATTATAAAACTACACTTTTCACTAACAACAATTACCACTTTTTAATGTGATTGAAAAATCAGCCCAATGTCGTCCAAAACCAACTCATCCTTAATCAAGAATTAAATATTAAAAAAAAAATACGAGCTCTATTCTTCAGAAGGTGCCTTCTCTCTCTCTTCCTGGTCTCTTTTTGTGTTTTTAATCAACAGGGAATGCACATGATTTTGTAGGTGAGTTTTTCAAATCTGATTTCATCCCTCCCCGACTTTTGATCCATTGGCCCCGGCATTCGGGTTTAATGGGTCATGGGTTGCGTTAGCTCCAAAAAGGCCAGGTCTCAATCACCTGCTGCATTTGATGAAGGTCCTCGGCAGGGCTTCTTGTTGTCTCTCCACGATTCCATTGACGCAAGTTCATAGGATTTTTCGATCTGCTTTTGCGGCTGCTTAGTAAAAGAAATATTAACAGGGAGTTTAGTAAAGAAGATTACAAAACATCAAATCAACATCAATTGCATCAATTATTATTATTATTAGCGTTCAAGATGAACATCAGAAAAAGAAGGGGTGGTGAATAGGGGTGGGAATGGGTCAGGCTACCCGACAGGGGCCTACGGCTCGGCTTTCTAAAGCTCGGCTCGGCTTGTTTAATAAACAAGCCAGGCTCAAGCTTTTTTTAAAGCCTTTTTAATTAAATAGGCCGGGCTTGAGCTTTTTCGTAAGCCTTTTAAGCCCAACAGACCGGCCTATTTAACTCTATTTCTATATGTATAAATATGTAATATATAATATATAAAAATACAATAAATATATTATCTTGAAGAAATTATATCAACTTTTTATTTTATTTTTCTTTGTAATAGTTAAAAATAATTGATAATAACATTTGCGAGTATAATTTTATGTACCTTTTGATTAATTTTTTATTTTTCTTATTTTTTCATTTTGAAGTTTAAAAAGTTAGTTTTTATAATTTAATGGTAATACAAGTGTGGTAAAAATTAATTTTAAATAACACTAAAAAGGCCTTTAAAAGGCTTTCGGGCCAGACCTATTTACTAAAAAGGCCAGGCCTAGCCTCTTAAAAAAGTCTATAATAGGCCACAGGCCAGGCTTGGGCCCAAATATTATATACCAGGCCTAGGCTTTTTTTCTTAAGGCCTGGCCTGGCCCGGCCTGGCCTATTCCCACCCCTAGTGGTGAAGGAGACGGGGTGGGCGCTCAGAAGAGATCGGAACAGAGAAGAAAGAAAGAGAAGAAATATGTAGATAAAAATGGTTAAAAAAAAAAATAGAGTGCACCAAATCACTTTGGTGTGTATGGTGCATATAAAATTTTCTCAATATACACATATTTATTCATATTTCATTACTTTTTCACACTCAATTTATATATTTCTTTAATTTACTCATAAAATTTTATAAAAATACCCCTCATACACGTTTCCTTGAAATGTGTATCATCTCAGTGATGCAAATTCCCTTAGGGCATGTTTGTTTTGAGACTCACCCAACGTCCCACGTCCTTGTTCTATTTCGGGATTTCACATCCGAATTTTCCCATCCAACTACATCCACCCCTAAAAATACATATACATCCTACTATTACATCACATTCAACTACCCTTACACAATTTTATTTGACATAAAGTTACATCTCATCCTACTTAAAATCCCAAAACAAACCCACACAATTACTATTCATCAGGATTTCCCCATCCTACATAATCTCAAAACAAACATCCCCTTAAGACCTAGGACGGAGGAAGTACTACATAAGATAATACTTTTTTTATCCATAAAAGCTAACCAATTTTTCTTTTTTTAATAAAAGTTACTCATTTTTATTTTTTTTGGTAAATATCATCTCGCATTTAATTATTTTTTTTTTCTCTCAATCACATTACCTCTAATACATCTATTTATTAGATGAATAATATTTATCATCTCTAATACATTTACTTATTTTAACATAGTATTTTTTTTAATTTTTGTGTCTAAAATTTATAAATAATTTTTACCGGAATGGGAGGAGTAATATTTTAAAATATATTAAATATTTACTTATTAAATTCAATTAATGTTCATATATTTTGAAATTAGTACCTGTGTTAGTAATAAATAAAGAAAATTAGTAGAAATGGAGATTAAAGGTGAAAAAGGGATGAGGAAAAGGAAATTGTAATTTGCAAAGAACTGAAATATTGGTAAAACGACAAGTATGAGAATTCTGAATATATGGCACCAAAATGCAGGATCGCCCGAAGAATTATTCGACTTTTCAATGAATTTGTAGTGTGCAAATTTACATATATTTTTCGGGACGAAAACAAGACAGCTCACCGCTTGGCACAGAGAGCTGTTCACTCTACCATTTCTCACGACAGATGTGGAGAGTTATTAGGAAACTCTTAGTTTTCTGGGATTTATATCCCCTGTTCTTATGTTTTGAGGTAAGGGCTCCTTGCTGTCCAAAAAAAAATATATTGGTAAAACGCAGGGAAAGAAAAGAGAAAGAAAAGAAAATGATTTGATAGAGATAATGCAGTGAAATAGATACCAGAGAGAAAAGGAAAAAGAAAAAAATAATGTAATTTTTTTTTATAAATTGATAAAGATAAATGGAAAAGAATTTGGAGTGACACATAGAAGGGAGAAAAGGAAAAAGAAAAAAATAATGTAATTTTTTTTTATAAATTGATAAAGATAAATGGAAAAGAATTTGGAGTGACACATAAAAGAGATATAACTCTATTTAGAATTAAGTGTAAGGAATATTTAATATTTATAGTTATCAATATTAATATTAATATTAATATTAGGGAGAGCAATATTTTTACGATATTGGTATGAAATTTGAAAATATCACTAACTTATCATTTAATAGCATATATGATCAATAAAAAGGTATGAAATACTCCCTCCGTCCCAGGATTATATGCACACTTTGACCGGCACAGAGATTAAGAAAATGGAATAAAGTGATGTGTAAGGTAAATAAAGGAGGGGTATTATTGGTAATTCATTGATTAAAGTGAAAGAGATTTGATTAAAGGTAAAATAAAGGAGGGGTATTATTGTTTCATTTTTTTGAGTGTGCAAAAAATGTTGGGACGCCCGTTAAGGAAAGTGTGCATAAAATCATGGGACGGAGGGAGTATAAAAAAAAAAAAAACTTAAAATCATAAGTTCACAAGTCGAGCCAGAGGCCATGCCGTTAAAATCTTTGTCTGGGAAAACCCTCCTTAGGACAAAACCCAGGCGAAGGAAAAAAGGTAAACTCCTCTAAAAACAATGTCGGTAAAAGACGGTATACAAATCTCTATGTAAGAAAGTAAGAAATCTGGAGGATAGCCCCTCCAAATGCAGTTGAGCTTCGTCTTGGCCACTGTGTCAGCAGCCTGGTTAGCCTCTTTAAAAGTGTGAGAATACCGTATGTGCATGTCAGTGGTAAGAGGATAGACCTGACTCCAGAAACCTTGCAAACGCCAAGGGATATAAGGTGTAGAGCTCATCAAAGTGCTAACTGTCAGACTGGTGTCAGACTGGAATCCGACTCGATCCATAAGAACCGCCAGCCTTGGGCATGGGCATACTGAATAGCAATGAGAGCCGCTGCTAACTCTGTCTCAAAAGGAATACCCCAACCAGCTTGAGCAATCGCCGCAACAAAGAACCCCCTGAAGTTCTTAAACACCGCCCCTCCATGCAAACTACCTGGAGAGGATGTTGCACTGTCGTCTGTGTTGATCTTGTACCAGCTCGGATCCGGAGGGATCCATCTAAAAGACAAACCCTGTCGGGTCGGCTTGTGCCTGCCCAACACACCAAGAGACCCAGCAATCAAGAGATCTCGAACTGAACCGCAAAACATTATTGTTTATGTTTAAATTCTTAAATATAATTTTTTCGATGAAAATAAAATAGTATAAATATTTAATAATATTATTTTTAAAAGGGGAATAGGTATAATGAAATTTGAGAATAGAAAAGAAAAGTGTGAATAATAAAATTAAAAGTAAATTTATAAAAGAATATTTTGTTCAAATTATTTTATTAAATTTATATAATAAATTTTTTTAATTTTTAAAATTTATGAATATCTTTGGTTAGTATCTTTCCTCCTTTATTATTTTCACTATTTTTAATTGTTCAATTCGTTTCATTTTAAAATAATATTATTCACGCTATTTTTATTTTTTAATTATTATTTATTTACATAAATTATCATTCACTTTATTTATAATAAATTATTTTATTTATAAGTGAACCTCACAATACTTCATCGTATATATATATATATATTATAATCTGTGTCCGTAAAAATGAGTATAATGAATTTGAACAATAATTTTTTTAAAGGACCTCGATTATTAATTTATTATATAGTACACTCGTCCAAATTCATTATGTTTGTTTCTATAAACACATTTTTAATCAATGTTGATTTATTTATGTATAAAATAGATAGATCGATGATATGGTAGTGTATTGTGGGGCCCACGCATGAATAAAGTGAATTATAATTTGAGTAAATAAATTATAGTTGAAAAGTGAAATAAAGTACTCCCTCTGTCCATCAAAAGTGTGCTCACTTTTTTTTATATATGTTTTTAAAAAAATCATATTTTAATTATAAAATATATATTTAATATAATGAGTAAAAAATATATTTGGTAGATACTCAATCTTGTTAGTAAAGTAGAAAAAATATTCAAAAGTTAACTATTTAAATAGAATAAACACGTTTTTTGTGGACCCAAAAAAAAAAATGAGCACACTTTTGGTGGACGGAGGGAGTACTTATAATGTGAATAATACTCAATGTGTCCACCAAATTAGTGTTCATTTGCCTTATTTAGCAATCCACCAAAATTGTCATGCATACCTTTTTTAAAATCATCACTTTTATCTTCACTTTTCAATTATCATTTAGTTACTTAAATTATCATTTACATTACTCACATACAATCACACTATTCATAATTGACCTCGTAATATCTCCACAATACTTTCACATTATCTATTTTACTTATTTTTAGATTGGTTCATGTGTTGTTTGTTTGATGGGTTGAGAGTTGGATTTGATGTGTAAACACACCTTCTCCCATATTTGATAGCATTTAACTTTTATATTCATGTATAAAAAGTGAACAAATATGAGGTGAGTTCATAAATTTATGGTTTACACATCTTAACCCACCTCTACCCAACCCACCAAGCAAACAATGCTGACGTATAATATGATTACATGCATAATTATTTATACTTTCACTCAAAATTTCTACAATAGTTAGGGTCATTACATATT
This sequence comes from Galeopsis tetrahit, assembly GCA_963675135.1. NCBI lineage: Eukaryota > Viridiplantae > Streptophyta > Magnoliopsida > Lamiales > Lamiaceae > Galeopsis > Galeopsis tetrahit. Next base: position 51,659,183 of record OY776128.1, on the reverse strand, counting down.
ACACTATTAAAAAACGTGAGACATGAGCGCAGCCACTAAAACGCTCTCTCTACTCTCTTTCTCTCACTATAATTTTAGCTTTGATTTGAAACTACCTCCATCACTCCTTCACCATTATTCCACCACCAACCAACGTCGGTCGTTGTCACCACCCCCACCATTCGGCTCATTATCGTACTTTTGTAGTTGGGATCAACGTGTCAATCTCCCTGACGGAGCTACGGTGACCGATCGGGTGAGAGATCCGTTGATCCCGTTTATGTTTATGTTGTTTTGTTATTTTTAGTGTGTTTCTGTAGTTCTTAGTTTGCTTTATTTTTCCTTCTTTTTTTGCTTTAGCTTTCCTACGGTTTGTCCGACCCTCCTCCCTTTTGGGTTTGTTTCTTCCTTCATGGGTCTTCTAGGGTTTTCTGCCTCCTTGGTTGGGTGTTGTCTGTGGTTCGGTGGATCATGGTTTGGTTTTGAGTGTTCTTTGCTTTTATTTTTTCTCTAAATTTCTTGATTTGAGAGTACTTTAGTGTGGGGGTATTTATCTCTTTTGAGAATGGAGATTTGAGATTATTTGTGGGCAAATGATTCTCTCGTCTTCCCACTTTTTTACAATTGGATGGGACAACGTTGTTCGATTTGATCTACCTCGAGTTGAAGATCTAGTGTTTAGAAATGCTCTGATTGTATTTATTTGGATCTTGTTCCCCACCTAAAAAAATAAAAAATCTATAATAGTTTAATAAAAAAAAGTATATATATATATATATATAAAAGGGATGTTAACCGTCTAAAATCTGGATATCAAAAAAATGTTAAAATTGTAATATATTCATTCAAAATATTTAAAATATTTTGAACAAAAAAATATATGTAAAAATTAATTAAGGATAAAATAATTATTATTTATCGTTCTATACTTTAAAAGTTACATGACTTTATTTTGATAGTCAAAGAAAAGAGTAGGCTAAAAATGAAGGTGTCACTCTCATATTTTTAAAAGGTGTGAAATAATAACTTTCAAACAAAATTCTAAACATCAATAGAGAAACAAAGTTAGGGCAGGTTTGTTTTGGAATTTTGAGGATTTTGAAATCCGGATTTCAAAATCTAGTGGATTTCAAAATCCTAATACTTTTTATGTTTTGTGTTTGTTTTGAGATTTATGTAGGTTAGGATTTAACTTTATAGTATAGGATTATAGGTTTTATAGGTATTTATATAGGGTTTATAGGTATTTATAGAGTTGACTTTTATAGTGTTATAGGGTGGAATTTTGAAATCCTGAATCAAAATTCCAAACTGTAACGGGGTGGAGTTTCGAAATCCCAAATCCGAATTTTCCATCCCAAAACAAACATGCACTTAGAAACTAAAATCTGTTTGACATCAATACGAAAGCAAAGTTTTTTTTTTAAACATACTAAAGCAAAGTTAGAAACTAAAATCTGCTTCACATTAATACGGAAGCAAACTTAGAAACAAAAATCTGTTTGGAGAAATTGGGTTTTAATTAATTTATTACTGGAGTAATAATTAATTTAACAATTAATTGAGGGCATTAAATTTTAATTTTTGGAAAATTAAATGTTGTTGGATCCCTTCTACACTTAAAATAGATGTTCGTAGTGTATTTAAAATATTAAAATCGAATTTCGATAAGTTAAAAATTAATACACGAAGTTAAGACATTAATAACAAGAATCTGTTTTTTTTTTAAAGATAAAGGTAACAAAAATCTGTTTGGAGAAGTTGGTTTTTAATTAATTTATTAATAATTAATTGATGGCATTAAAATTTAGTTTTTGAAAAATTAAATGTTGTAGGATATTTCTACTCTCAAAGTAGATGTTCGTAGTATATTTAAAATCTCAAAATCGAATTTCGGTAAGAAAAAAATTAATACACGAAGTTAAGGCAATAATAACAAAAATCTGTTTGGAGAAACCGGGTTTTAATTAATTTAACAATTAATTAACGTCATTAAAATTTATTTTTTGGAAAATTAAATGTTGTAGAATCGTTCTACTCTCAAAGTAGAGGTTCGTAGTGTATTTACAATTTCAAAATCGAATTTTGGCAAGTAAAAAATTAATACACGAAGTTAAAGCATTAATATCGTCTCTTAAGGTGTTATCTATCTATCTATATACTACTCCCTCCATCTTTTAATAAGTGTCACTTTGACATTTTTCAACAAATTAAGATTATAAAGTGTGGTCCATATTACCCTTAATTAATTATAGCTAATTTTGATATAGAAGTTTTGTTTAATAAAGAATGTGGTAAAAAATGTAGCTATTATTCATAAACCAAATTAATTTTGGTATAAACAATGTTTATGGAATTTATTTATGAACAATATATATGGTAAATGAATAAGGGCAAAATAGTCAAAATTAAAGAAAAAAACTCAGAATGACACTTATTTTAAAATTAGTTAAAAAACCAAAGTGACACTTATTAAAAAACGGAGGGAGTAATATAATACACCTACACATTTCTTTTTTTAGTTTCCCGCCCTTTTTTTTGAGCCGTTGATCACAAGTATTATTTAACCAACTTTGACATTTCCATCTAATCTTTTGACTACACGTGTACATATTATTTAACCAACTTTGACTTTTTTTATTTATTGCTAATTAATTATTTATCAATTTGGAGCATATTAATTTTAATTTTAATTTTTTATTTATATTTTAATTGCACTTGCTAATTTAATGAGTTCACCCTCAAATTATATTTTTACTACAGTTGTATGCACCCGCTCATTTTATAAGTTCACCCCCAAATTTTTTTTTTACAACAGCTATCTACACCCACTCATTTTATGAGTTCACCCCCAAATCATTTTTTACAACAGTTATCTACACCCGCTCATTTTATGAGTTCACCCCCAAATCATTTTTTTACAACAGTTATCTACACCCGCTCATTTTATGAGTTTACACCCAAATTATTTTTTTACCACAATTATTTGCACCCGCTCATTTTATGAGTTCACCCCAAATCATATTTATACTACAATTATCTACACCTGCTCATTTTATGAGTTCACCTCCAAATCATTTCTTTTTTACAACGGTTATCTACACCCGCTCATTTTATGAGTTTACACCCAAATTATTTTTTTACCACAATTATCTGCACCCGCTCATTTTATGAGTTCACCCCAAATATTTTTTTTTAAATAATTACATTTAAAATATTATATTATCTTTTTATTAATTTACACAAAATATAATAATAAAATCAACCCTAATTTATACATTTACAATCTTGCAGTCGAGTCATTGCCGAGTTACCGTCGATTCACCACTAAATCACCCATATTTTTAGAAAAAAAAATCGTAAAAACATACTCCCTCCGTCCCACTATAAGTTTCCCACTTTCCTTTTTTGGATGTCCTACTATAAGTTTCCCATTCCATTTTTGGCAAATTATTTTCTCTCTCCCAATCACATCATTTCTACTTTATCTATTATTTTATTATACTCCATCTCTTACTAATCTATTATTTTCTCTCTCACCATCACATCACTTCTATTACATCTATTATTTTATCATATTCCTTAATCTAAACACCCAAAAGAAAGGGGAAACTTATACCGGGACGGAGGGAGTAATTAAAAAAAATTATCGAAATTAGGCACAAATCTCAATTTTTTTTTTCTTCTCATTTTTCAGTTTTTATTCCACACTTTTTATTTCTTCATTTTTTTTCCTGTTTTTTTTTCATTAGTATTTTTTATTTTATTTTAATACAAAATAATATTATATGTATTATTTTATTATAGTAAATAATACCATAAACAACAATAATCAGTAATATCATTAAAAATAATTAGTAATATCTTTACAATAACAAATAATTACACACATCTAATTACATTAAAATTTTATACAATAACAAATAATTCCACACATCTAATTATATTCAATAATACAAAAAACAATTATCAGTAATACCATGAACAATAATTAGTAATACCATGAACATTGACCAGTAATATCTTACACAATAACAAATAATTCCACAAATCTAATTATAATCAATAATACAAAACATAATTATCAGTAATACCATAAACAATAATATGTAATACCATAAACAATACTAATAATCAGTAATGCCTTACATAATAATAAATAATTCCACATAATCAGTAATACCACAAACAATAACCAATAATACCACAATTAATAATCAATAATACCGTAATCAATAATCATTAATATTAATTCAATAGTGAATTAATAGTAATACCACAATCAATAACTAGTAATACCAGTACCACTAACAATAATACCATAAAAAAAGTGGAGGGAGTACAGATCGAGGTGTACTGAAAAAAATAGGGGGTGCACATTACCAAGCCCAATTGAACGGAACCTTAGCCCAATGGGAAGGCACCCTAGGCCAGCAGTCGCCGCCTGAGATTTCATCGGCAAGGTCATCGGCTCCGAGAGCCGGCCGATCAGAGATCCATCAGCAACATACTCACAGTCCTCCGTCGGGCCGCCGTCAGCCGGAGGAAGAGGCTGTGCAGGAGCAGGGTGAAGAAGACGAAGCAATGTAGCTTCGATTTGGACAGAGATGAACGACGAGAGCGAGGCGGCGTTGATCTGAGTGTTGTAGGCGAGCGCCATTGATGTCGGAGAAGATCCTGGATCGCGAACACAAGGGAGATTGATGGAAGCAGTCGCGTCGGTGGTCGAAATGAGTAGAGGTTTTCGGCCGAGATGGAAGATGATGTCAATTGTCATGGAAGTGAAGAATCGTCATTGCGATTCGAGGAGGGGTCTCGGGCTTCAATGGCCGGGACGGAAGCGCCGCCGTCGAGGGGGTGGTCGGGCATGGTGGTGGCAGGGTCACCCGCCGAACGACATGGATTTCCGACAGGTCCTTTACTCATCAAATTAAAATTGAAATTCAGGTGCACCACCGATCGACTATAATAAAACCATACCTATAATATTATTTTGTATTAAAATTTAAAAAATACACATAAAAAAAATGGAAATGAAAGGCATAAAAAAAAAAAAGTAAAAGTAAAAAAAATGAATAAATAAAAAAATTGAAAAATAAACTGAAAATGAGAAGAAATATAGGTAAAGAGAAGGAGGAAGAAAAATTAAAAAGAAAAAAATCGAGATTTGTGGCTAATTTCGATAGTTTTTTATTAATTATATTTTTACGATTATTTTTTTAAAAATGGGTGAGTTGGTGGTGAATCGACGGTAACTCGGCTGCATATTGTAAATATATAAATTAGAGTTTATTTTATTATATTTTGTGTAAATTAATAAAATGATAATATAGTTTTTTAAATATAATTATTTAAAAAAAAAACAATTTGGGATGAATGAGCGGATGCAGATAATCATGGTAAAACAATAATTTGGGGGTGAACTAATAAAATAAGCGGGTGTAGATAATCGTAGTAAAAAATGATTTGGGGGTGAACTCATAAAATGAGCGAGTGCAGATAACCGTAATAAAAAATGAGTTTGGGGTGAACTCATTAAATGAGCGAGTGCAAATAATAATAGTAAAAAATAATTTGAGGGTGAACTCATTAAATGAATGGGTGCAGATAAAATTAAAATTAATTGATGAATTAAAATTAAAATTAAAAATTAAAATTGAAATATGCACCGTACATGCGAGTGCATACAAGTATTTGCCATTATCATATTATTAATTGCAAAATTTTAAAAGGTATGAATTCTTCACCTATTTAAAATGCAGATCAACCACTTTTTTCATATCGATTGCAATGCAGTTCTATGGCCGAAAAATTCAATTCGTGCATCAAGTTGAAGATCTCAAATGGCGTGGCCCTCTCTATATGAGATGATTACTGTACTTGAGTTTTGAGAATTGCAAAACTTGTATTTAAGTGTTGGAAAGATGAGAATGAGAATTCATTAGTTTATTGTGACAATTATATACTACGTAGTATTGTTTGGAGTAGAATTTTCTAGAAGAAATTCACATGTGTTGAAAGACTTGTATTCTTGAATTTGTAAAATTATATGATCGGGGGCTCTTATGCGATAATTTTGTTTGCAATTTTTCTTACGGACTTGACTAATTTTATGGTTATTTTATTTATGACTTCTCCTTCGACGGAATGACATGGCAAATGATGGGGATAATATAACTCATCATCAACATATGCATCTTAGTTATCTTTCTATATCTTCATTTTTTATCTTCTAACATTTTGGTTGTTAGGTTATTGATCGTATTTAATCATTTTCGTCATAACAATTCATTTTGTTTGGCTAATTATAATAATTAGTTTGACAATTGATTGTTATTAAATCCATTAATTGTATATTAATTCATTTTCAGTTTTTTTTTAAAAATGAAATGTAGGTATTTGGATTAGTTGCTTAAATTTAGGATAAATTATTGGGTTGGTCTGCTATGGATTCGAGTGCATGTTGTGCACCCTAGTCTATGTTGCATTTTTCAATTTTACTGACTATACTTTTTGGTAAATAGTGTTGCACTTTTCAATTATTAAACTGTATAGTCAATTTATATTTTATGCCAATCCTTTCATTATTCTTTTTTATCATCTTATTTTTTTCATTTTCTGTTTGATTTTGTAGGAGTTTGAATTAGTGTTTTGTGAATTTTAGATGTGTTATTTTAGAATTATGTAGATTTCATAATAGTTGAATATGTATTCGAAAAGTATAGATATCAACGTTCGTTGTAAAAAAAATTGTATTCATCGGAATTTGAAGATTTATCGAATTTTTTCAATCCATTCATCATACACAAAAACTTATATGCAATATTGCATACATGCATTTCAGTTATTCACACACAGATTCTTTATAAATACATCCACAAGCTTAATTCACACACATTTTTTTATAAATACACCCACAAGCTTAATTCACACACACATTTTTATAAATACACCCACTGATAGCTCAATTCACACCCGCGTTTTTTATAAATGCACCCACTGACAGAAATTGAACATGGTCGTCTTCTCCGAGCAGTTTTCGATCACCTCAGGCCGCGGTCGGACGCTGCAATTTACGATGACCTTAATCCTTAAATATTTTATATTTCTTTAAATATTCTTTAATACTAATCATTATGGATCAATGTTATTTTGTATTACGTGCAATAATATATTTTACTACATGCAATAATATATGTTACTATATATTATAATGTGTGTTACTTAATCAATAAAAAAAATATAAAAATATAAAAGAATTAATATTACTATATAAAATTGTGTTATTACTACATGTAATAATTTGCTTTACTACATAAAAAATTATATGTTACTTTTTTTTTGGGAACGACAAATCTATTATTCATGGGTATCAGGAATACCCCCAGAATTACAATGTAAGTTACATTATAAAAGAAAACAAACTCACAACAAGGATAATATCTAACTCAAACAATACAAAGGTTCTCTATTCCAATCCTCGAAGGATATCCATTGATGAACCAATCGATGTGCCTTAAACCATCTGAAGGTCGTAATTTTGATATTGTCCACTACTCTCCCTTCGTTTGGCTGCTCCCATTTGAACGCCGCTTCGTTTCTACTTATATGTTACTACATACTACAGTTTGAATTAATACATTGAATAGACGTTTGTTACTATATGTAACTTTATCAAATGATCTAATATTTTTCGCATCATCCTACAATAAAACATATTGTATTACAACATGATTATTGTGTTTACTACATTCGATAATATATGTTACTACATATTATAATGTGAGTTACTACATCAATAAAAACACTAGAAAAAACATGTTACTAAATAAAAGAATTTGTATTATTATATAAATAGTTTGAGTTATTACTACATAAAATAATGTGTATTACTACATATTACAATTTGAATTACTACATTTAATATCCCGCGTTCAACAATAAAATAAAAGATAAAAAAATCACAGAAACGAGTAAAATAAATGTATTAAAAAATTCGAATTAAACTGTCAGTGGGTGTATTTATAAAAAATGTGTGTGTGAATTAAGTTTGTTGGTGTATTTATAAAAAATGTGTGTGTGAATTAAGCTTGTGAGTGTATTTATAAAGAATATGTGTGTGAAGGACTGAAATGCATATATGCAATATTTCATAGACTAGCCCTTCATCATATATTTGAAGATTTTGAAGTTTTTCACCTTAAGTTTAAAGATTTGTAGAAGTTTTCTATATTATTTGGTTTCTAGGTGTAATAGTGTTTATTTAATTCAATGTCTTCTATCCTTTTGTATCTTAAATCAGTTCTCCATTTTATTGGTCGGTTATTGAGGTCTTATTATTAAAGGGAGAATTATGTAGAATTAGGGATAATTCAGTCGCTTGAGATTTTGTTGACATCAATATTTGTTGTAAAAAAATTGTAGTTATCGGGATTTGATGATTTGTCGAAATTTTTTCAATCCATTCATCATATATTTGAAGATTTCGAAGTTTTTCTACTGAAGTTTGAAAATTTGTAGAAGTTTTCTATATTATTTGGTTTTTAGTTTTAATAGTGTTTTTTAATTCAATGTCTTCTATTCTCTTTTAACTTAAATTAGTTCTCCATTTTATGGGTTGATTATTGAGTTCTTATTATTAAAGGGAGAATTAGGGATAATTCAGTCGCTTGAGATTTTGTTGACGCAAATTTGCAGACGTTTCAATATATACCACTAATTTATGACTTAAAAAAAAAATTGTTTAACGATTCTCAAATCAAATACTATTCGTGTTTATTTTTTACAATTAAGATTATATTATTTTATTCCGTCATTTTTTTAATCTATTTTTGTAATTTTTTTATGTAGAATTTTGTATTCAATAATGTCCCTAAATTCCATTATAAAATTAAAAAAATATTTCACTAATTCTGATAATCATATTGTGCTTTAAACAATGTAACTAAATTGAGTCTCGTGACTATAATAGCTAGTATTTATTATGTAACTAAATTGATACTATAATGCAAAAGTCAAACTTTGGAAAAAATAATCGAATCTTAATTGATGATCATCAAAATTTAATTATTACCTTCACTAACTTTTCCTATATATTATTTTCACTTAATAATGACAATCTTCATTAACAACTACCATTTAAATTATTCAATATTATAATAAGTATATTAATTATTACAATTCACAGTTTCTTCTAAAATACCTAAAATTATAATAAGTATATTAATTTTAGATTAAGTAATTATTTTATTTTATAAGTTAAGTTCAGCTTAATTTATAAAAATATTTAAAAAATCGTAGGACCTTCATTCTAAAGTGAATGATTTTTTCTACCATAAATTGATAAATTCACAATACAAAACACATAAAATTTAAAATAGTAGATAACTTTGTCGAATTTCTCCAAATAATTGCATAATTTAGGTTTATTCTATATTATTAGGAAAAAATTAATTATTTTTTCATTTATATATTTATTCATTTGATAAAAAAAACTTATACAGTATAAAGCGGTTCGTGATTTATTTAATTGGAGTATTTTTTTATACTGAATATCACTTATTATTGAATGTTGCCAACAAATCAGACGTTTGAGATATTTTTAATTAGTCATATTTGTAAATAATATTTTAGAAATTGATTAATCATATCAATTTAACATCATTGGTTACTCCTAAACAATCTAGCTATTAGCATCGCTCTTGCTATGTAGTTAAACAAGTAATGTTGAAGCACCGCGTAGTAAGCGTAAAAGAGAGTATGGTGAGCGAGAGTAAACACCTCCCCCGCATCCACCGGAACCCTAGCCACCCCCTAAACCTACGAGAGCAACCGTGAGCAAATACCCCAAAACCCTGATAGATAGTATACATGGCTACCCAAGAGGATCATCGAAGCCGATCCAAACAGGTAGAGATAGGTATGTTCAACCTAAATCCTGGCGTGACGCTGTCACATATCATCACAACAAGGTATGCACTTTCTATATCACAAATCTGCCAGACAAGTGGAACTCCAGTGACCTCATGGAAATCCTAGCAAGGTATGGAAAGGTCATGGACACCCTAATCCCTGACAAGCGCAACAAGAAGGGTTGGAGATTCGCATACGCCCGATTCTCAGAAGTGAAAAACGTAGAAAAGCTCGAACAAATGTTGGACAGTATATGGATAGGCAACTATAAAATAAGAGCCAATATTGCTAAGTATGAGGATCATATTAGCAAAATATTAGCTAAAGCGTCAAAGCCCCTCCCCCCGGACCCTAAAGCCAGCATGGGTGGTTGAGAACGTGAGCTATGCGGCTGCAACAACTAACAAGAAACCTATGGATGATCAAGCACCGACGAAGGACGGAGCCAAGGGTCCTGCAATTGTTGATAAAGGGTTATCCGTATCTTTAGTCGTATTAGTTGGTCAGACAAAGAAACTTCGTGGGCCTCGGGGGCAGTTGTCGGTAAACCGAGGACATCCATCGAGTGGAGCAGGGTTGTTGCTTATCTAAGGGAGGTAGGACATAAGGATATCACAATCAGCGTTTTGAATGGTAATCTATGGGCATTCTCTAGCCACAAAGCCAACACCATGGAAAATTTTTTGGTGGAAGAAAAAGAATAGTTAAACGAATACCTAATAGAATGGAGACCGGTGGAATTCAAAGACGGGATTGAAGATAGGCTAGTTTGGGTAAATATAATTGGGACCCCTTTCATATGTTGGAATCGGTCTTTCTTCCAATGGGTCCTATCGGATGTCGGAATAATATCGGAGATCGATCACCTAACAAAACACAGAGTTAAGATGGACATAGTCAGGATCAGAATCAGGACAAGCAGCTTCAAACCAGTTGCCAGGAAGGTCTCATGCGAGGTGGACGGGACTCAATTTGATATCTTCATCCAAGAGGAAGTCCCCTTAGAGGCTGACTGGGACAACCAGAGAAAGGAGGTATCCGACAGCCAGGGAATCGATCGCCCGGTAGTCTCTAGTGAGCCCGAGAACTCGAACTCCGCCTCCTCGGTGTCGGAGACAGAAAATCAGGCCATGGAAGTTCAAAAGTCACCTAGTTATGGTGACAGGGATTTTGAGACGACAGGCTTTAAGTATGATTCGGAAATTAGAGAAGATTGTATGGGGGAAACCAACACCTTTAATGAGGCGGTGGACAACATTATGGCAAATAAAGACCTCTTGGAACCTGGAATACAGAGCAGGCCTACACTTGAACCGACTCAGCGTGAAATGAGCTCACCTTCGGGAAAAGAAGCCAAGTCCATCGATGGGCCAGCCCAAACATCCTTAGCCCACGGTATAGAGGCCTACAAAGAAGCCCAAGAAAATTTCTTCAAAGATATTGAGATTAAGGAGTCTATTACATTCATGGGCTTAGAGACATGCGACCCACCTATGCCTAAGAGTGTCACCGATCCAGCTGGCGGTGGGACCCCTACAGCACAAAAGTCACCAATGTTAACACCTCCGGAACTAGAAGATTGGGATATCACAAAGCTGATCCTTGACAAAATCAGCTACTCTCCGTTGGGCATCAGGTGGAATAAATCCAACGATAACTCAATACCAACGGCCCAGGAGCCAGAGTAGGATGACAACAGTACTAAAACACCCCAAACCTCCCTTAAATTTCACCATGAGTTTCGAGAACGCCGACAACATCGCAGTGGCCGAGTCACACGGCGAGGCAGGTCAGGGTAAGACTTAAATTTTTTAAGTATTTTTTTAAAATTTATGTCATTTTTATCGAAACATTTTCAAATTCTCCATAAATGTACGTGGTTTGCACGTGTGGAACAATTTGAGAATTACGGCGAAGTGTCCAATTTACAATCTTTCAAGTTCTAAAATTTTCAATTTACATCATTTAATTAAGTTCTAAAAATTTGTACACTTCTAAAAATCTTAAAATTTAAAGTCTACAAAATATATATATATATATATATATATATATATAATGGTATCAAAATTGGATAAAAAATATCAACATCCGGAAGTCATAATTTGGGAAATTTTAATTTTCTGGTGAAAAAGATTAATCAGCATTGGAAATATGTTGCGTCAAAAAATAATGCACCTCAATTGTTAATCCGTCATCTCGGATGAGAACCCTTAGATTGGATCGGGTTTAGAGTACGTAATACTCCCTCCATCCCAAAATAAAATGATATTGCATGGGAGAGTATTAATTTGTTTGGGGTGTTTCTATATTGAAAGTAATTTTGAGACATGTCAATAAGAAAAGTGTGCAAGTAATTATGGGATAAAGAGAGTACAATTTAATACTCGTAACATTTACCATCACTCTTTTTTTTATATAAATATAATTGGAATTAATTAAAAAAATATGAAAAATATTTTAATAATAAAAAAATTAGAATCAAAATTATATAAACAAAATTAATAAATAAATTCATACAATATAATTAAAATTACAAGTTTATTATTATAGTTTAAAATCTGAAGATAATATTAGATATTTCGCGAAAAGTCTTAATTTCATTCACGTAGCTAAAATTTAAATTGTAAATAAGTCGTTGGACGGTTTGGTCAAAGTAAGAACCAATATATACTTCCTTAATTATTACAGTAACATTCCAAATTTTCTTTTTTCAATCTTGCTTGTTGCCATGGCGCCGTCGTCTAACATCAACACAGTGAAGAAAACCCTTGGCCGACGGAAGATCGAGATGAAGAAAATCGAAAAGAAGACGAGTTTGTAAGTAACGTTCTCGAAGCGACGCACGAGTTTATCCAAGAAAGCTAGTGAGCTCTCCATTCTCTGTGGTGCCCAAGTGGCCATTCTCGTCACTTCGCCGACGGGAAAGATTTTCCCATTCGGCCACCCCTCTGTCGACGCCGTCGTCAACTCTTTCTTGGTTGCGGAGGTTCCTGATCCTATCGTAGAAAGTACTGATCATCAATACGAGGAGGTTCTTAACGTGGAGAAGACGAGCTAAAGTTGGTGGAATGAACCCTATGAGGGTTTAGAAGTACACGAACTTGAGGAATATTTGAAAGCGTTGGAGAGTTTGGCGGATAATGTTTCGAAAATGGCTGATGAGATGCAGATGAAGGCTTCTTCTTCATCAACTAATAATTCTACTATATGGGATGATCTTATTGATATATTTGATTTTAGTTGTTGAAATAACAATTGTGGCGGGAAGAATTTATCTGAAATAATTTTTTTTTTGTGTACAATTTTTCGATCGAGGGTTTCTTCGCATAATATGTGTGTACTAGTCTGCAGATTTATTAGGGTTCCATCTCCCTCTCCCTAAATCAATATTTTTAAATCGACGAAGTGCTGATCAGTTAATTCCTTATAAGTTGAGATGATCGAGCTACAGAAAAACCAAAGTTTTTCAATTTTAAAAATTCTTATTTGGGTTTAATATGAGTTTTTAAGAAAAAAAAAAATTGTTTATGTAAAAAGTGGAATATATATATATATAATTTTTAAATTTATTAGTATGTTTAAAAATTTATTATTATAGGTGTGGGAAAGGGAAGTGGGAGATGAAGGAATCTGTCTCGTTTGTAATGTGAAGTATTGTAGCAATTGCGTGCTCAGAGCAATATGTTAGAATTAATTGTAAAGTGACATTAAGAATGTTAAGTACTTATTAACATTGAGATTTTTATATTTTATTGAAATTGTTTTTGGTTTTTCAGTGGTACGATAAATAACAAAAATTTAGGGGGGTGTGCTTCTCTTCAAGTCTCAAGTTCTAACCCTCTAAGGTGCAACAAATTTATATGATCAGTTCATACAAAGTGTAAAGCTCTTACTTCAAATGGGATTCCACAAGTAAGCGGTGGAATTGATCCCCCAAGATTAATTGATTCTTGAACCGAATACACAAGACTTAAAAAAAAAAAAGACAAAACTACATGCATTTTTTTTCTTCTCTGTTTAATAAATTAATGGTCAATATTGTAAAAAATAGATATTCTTACTCCAATTGTGGGTTTGATAAAAAAAAACTAAGTTAAATGTATAATCTGTTTAAATATAAGTAGTTTATTATAAATTTAAAGAAATAATGGATTGAGGTTGCTCCCAATTACCTAGAGTTAAATTTATTGTTGTTTAAATGTCATTTCTGCTGTGTTATTTATAAAATCTATGTGAAAAATATTTCCATTGTGTCTCATTGTTTTTAGTGTTTCAAGTCTTCCGCTGTGTATCTTTATTTCTGATATTCTGTTAGAGTTAGTGTTGCACAATTTGTCTCAACATTCAGTGCAGCATTAATCTGTTTTTACTTAAACACTATACAACACACTTTCAGTTGGTATCAGAGCCGATACCTGACGACACTAGGTTTAGATCCTTGCGATAAGTGTGTTTTTAGTTTATGTTAGCAATGGAAACACATCACATATCCACGACACTTAGGCCACCCGTTTTAGATGGTTCGAATTATGCTTATTGGAAGCCTAAGATGCGTATGTACATCAAGTCAATTGATGAACGTGCTTGGAGGACTGTACTTACAGGCTGGAAAGCTCCAAAAAGACCAACAGATGCAGATGGTGAAGTTCAACTCAAAAGAGAAGTTCACTGGACGACTGAGGAAATAACAACAGTAGGCTACAATTCTAAAGCTTTAAATGCTATTTTTACCTCTGTTGATGTTTCAATGTTTAAATTTATATCTAACTGTTCTACTTCTAAAGATGCATGAGACAGGTTACAAGAGCATTGTGGGGGTTTAGACAGTGTTCGAAGGACTAAGTTTGAATGTTGGGGACAAAGTTTGAGAATCTCCGAATGAAGGAAGATGAAACTATTTCATCTTATAAGAAAGGTTAAGTGAGATAATCAATGAATCACATTCTCTTGGTGACCCTATTTCTAATGTTAGAGTAGTTCATAAGATATTAAGATATGTTCCTAAAAGATTTGATGCTAAAATTTGTGCTATTGAAGAGGCAAAAGATACTGATAAGTTAAGTTAAAATGAATTAGTGAGTATTCTTAGAACTTATGAAATAAACACTAATCAAGTTGATGAAACTAAGGATGATAAAAAAGTTGTTGTTTTTAAAGGAGAAACATCAAACAAATCTGAGATTTAACCTATCATTACCGAGGTTGATTCAGATGAAGAATTGCTTGATGAATGCCTTAACAATCCTAACAGCATTGCCTTACTTACAAAGCACTTTAATAAATTTCTTAAGAAATCCGTGAGCAAATCTAGAGGAAACATTCAGCCTAAGATTCAAATCAATACATCAACACCACAACCAGAAAGGAGGAGAAATCAATTCACACCAAGACTATCGAAAAGTGAAGGTAAACCAAGGTATGACCCTGAATTTAGAAAATCAGTTCAATGCAATGCATGTTCTTGATATGTCCATTATGCAAATGAATGTGCCAATACTAAACTTAAGCAAAAACTGAATTTTAGTGCTACCTTGAGTGATGATTCAGATAATGATGATCTTGATGAGTTAAATGAAAATGAATATGCTCATTTTACAAGAATTGATTATAATGATCCCTTAGATGATGATCTGGATGATACAAACTCTGATGTTGCACCTGATGTCTTAACATCTGTAATAACATCAGAACAGAATCACCCATATTTGGTCTGTTTTAATGGTTTAGTTGATGATGCAGGAAAAAGGATTGATGACAATGCATACCAAAAGATGTTAGATGATTGAAATAATCAGAAACTCACTCTTAATTCCTTGAATAAAGAGAATGAGGATCTGAAAAATACAATCACTAAGCTAGAAGTTATACTTACCAAAATAGATCTTGAAATCCGTAACTTAAAGGAGAAATTAATCAATTCCACTTTATGTTTCAAGAAATATTCCAAGAGTGCTTCTGAGGTAAATCATGCTATAACTACTGGTAAGTCTAATAATCATGGTTTAGGTTATGATGGTGTAACTGCTTCTATTTCTGAAAATTTTAGAAAACATGTGAAATTTGTGAAGGTAAATGTTAACACATCTGATGTAACATCTGCACAATCAGACCTTCACAAGGTTAAAAGGAAGTATATCTGTCATTACTGTTGCAAGGTTGGTCATATTCGTCCTTACTGTATAAAAATGTTTGAAGAAATGAAGAATGAGAAAATGCTGCCTAAAAAACTGTCACATCCTAGGAAACAGTTTCTGAAATCTGCATGGAAACCTAAAGTTACCTGTAATGTTGTTCATACCTCCTTAAAATCATGTCTACCCGATCTATGGTATTTTGATAGTGGTTGTTCTAGACATATGACAGGACAAATAGATTTCTTATCTGATTATGTGACCTTAAATGATGGTAGTGTTACATATGGTGGTGGTTCAAAATGACAGATCATTGGAAAATGAACTTTGAATGTTAAAGGTTTTCCTAAGTTTAAAAATGTCTTGCATGTTGATGGTTTACTTGCAAATCTGATTAGCATTAGTCAACTTTGTGATGATAATTTGCATGTGAAATTTGACAAAGAGTCATGTTATGTTCTTAATAAAAATGAAGATTGTATCATGACTGGTACTAGGTCAACAGATAATTGCTATCTTATTGGAACAAATATGTGTAATTTGTCAAAACATGATGAAAATATTCTGTGGCATCAAAGATTGGGACATGCAAATTACAGAGCAATGAAAAGGCTAATCAAAGCAGATGTAGTAAAAGGAATTCCAAAACTGAAGTTTCACCATACCATTGTGTTGATGTTGGAATAGGTGTTTTGTTTAATGATCCAACACTTCAGTCAAGTGTTGTGCTAAATGATCCAACACCTAAGACAACATCAAAATTTGCCCAGTCTCCTTTACTAACTCTAACCTTACACTTGTTGCTTAGTGATGTCCCTAATGTAGGTAGAAGACGTGGGCAACACCCAGGTCATGCAGTTGCACGGGAGTGAGTAGTTTCTAAGCACTATTATACAAGTTCCTAAAATTATGGAGTTGTGAAGGGAGGTTACCAAAACTACCTTGATCCAATGGCTGAGATGATCAAGGAGTTGAAAGGTAGTTCGTGTTAAAGTCTATAAATAGAGACCACTGCCTTCAATACAAGAAACACAAGAGAGAAAGCTAAACAAGATTACTAGTCTATTGAATGCGCAACGCTTCTAGTTAGGAATATACTTTGTTCTTTCTTGTAGATTTGCACACACTTATAAACCCGAATATTTGTGTGTTTAATCATTATCTTTTTACTAGGATTTTATGTTAGATCTATAAGGGAGATAGTTTCATACTTTCTAGTAATCTTTTCAAACTCATTCGAGTTGTAGTTGTTCAAAATTTTACGAGGTTGTTGATTTGTTTCACTGATATTATAATTAATATAAGTGATTCGTGTAGATTATTTTTAATCTACACAAATTTTGAAATACTTCATTTGAAAAGTGTTATCTTAATTTCCGCTGCTCAATTGTTGTCTGGACTGTGCCAACACTACAGACAACACTTTGTATACACTTGCACGCACACTTTCACATTGTATGTGGACCATGCCAAAAAGGTAAGCAGGTAAGAATGCCGCATAAAATGCTGTCACATTGTTCTACACATCGATGTTGTGAATTACTGCACATGGACTTAATGGGTCCTATGGAAACTGAAAGCGTTGGAGGAAAGAGATATTCCTTAGTTGTGGTAGATGATTTTTCTAGATTTACCTGGATTAAGTTTTTAAGAGACAAATCTGAAACTTTTGTTGCATTTAAAATTCTTTATAAGAGGTTCAAAAATGTGTATAACTTGAAAGTTAGCCGTATTAGAACTGATCATGGTAGGAAATTTGAAAACATCATGTTTAATGATTTTTGTGATAAAAGGGGTATTTTGCAAGAATATTAATCTCCTAAAACTCCACAACAAAATGGAATTGCTGAAAGAAAGAATATAATTTTACAAGAAATGGCAAGAGTCATGCTTACATCTAAAAGTCTTGCTAAGAAATTTTGGGGTGAAGTATTGAATATTGCATGCCATACTATTAATAGAGTTTTTATTCGATCTGGCACTAATCAAACACCTTATGAGATTTTGAACAATAGAAAACCAAATGTGAAATATTTTCATGTATTTGGTTTTGTGTGTTATATTCTGAATGATAGGGATCAACTTCATAAGTTTGATTCTAAAAGTGATAAGGGTTTCTTTTTAGGCTATTCTTGAAATAGTAAAGCTTATAGAGTTTATAACCTTAGAACTAACACTGTTCAAGAATCTGTTAATGTTGTGTTTGATGATGATAAAGGTCTTACATATGACAAAGATGAAGAAGATGTGTTGGGATATGAATCCTGAAACAAGTCCTAAATGATGATAAAAGACGAAGATGAACTCGTAGTCAGTAGTGGCAGAGAACATGCTGTGTCTAAGAACGTTGCCTTTAAGTCTAGTTCGTCTAAGTCCTCTAAGGTAGACAGGTCTAAGGCTAAGACTAAGTCTGCCTCTGTAAAAGACGAGTTAGATACTGATCTTAGTCTGAAGGATCAGGTGAACCTCATGGTTAGAAAGTTTGATAGGCTGAATAAGCGTTTCGGTAGATACAAGAAGTTCTATAGAGATCATAGAGGGTCTGCCTCTAAGAACTCGTCTGAGACCAGACGAGACCGAAACTCGTCCGAAAGGAGAGACGAAGTCTCGAAAGGTAATAGACGAGATAGAGAGTCTGATGATAGGAAGATTCAGCGTTCTGATAGACGTGATAAGCGTAGGGATAAATCTCCTATTAAAAAGACTACTAATGATCTCTTGTGCTATAACTGTGAGAAACCAGGTCACTACATTTATGAATGTCCAGACCTGAGCACCGACGATCGAGAAGAATGCAAAGCTCGAAGGGAAAGAAGATACAACCGTGGCAAGAAGGCAATGATGGCCAATGATGACTCTGATTCGGATTCAGACGAGTTGCCATCGTCCTTATCTAGCTACCCGTCCGATCCAGATCACGATGAAGCATTCATAGTAAATGATGGTCTATGCTGCATGGCTAAAATCGATCAAGAGGTATCATCTGCTACTTCTTTTCAATCTTGTGATGATTCGGATACTGATGAAAGTGACACTGCTAGTAGTGAAGTAGGAAGTAGTCTTCATCACTCTACTAGTACTATTGAAGACGACCTTCTACTTGCTAACCAAGCATTCATCGAAGTCAGTGATGAGAACATTGCATTAAAACAAGAAATCATTGATCTTAAGGAAGCTCAGTCTAAAGTAGATCCTAATGTAATAGTCCTAAATGAACGCTTGACTGAAGAGTTGAGACAACTCAAAGAAAAGTGTGCATTGACAGACAGGTTATATCAAGACCTACTTAAGACACATGCAACTGAGAGAAATGAATTCAATGTTTTAAAGAGCAAGTGCAATAGACTTGAAGAACGTAATAAGTTCTTAGAGACCGAGGTTGTCACACTAGATCTCAAACTTACTGACCTGGTTAACTCCTCAAAGATTAACCTTGAATTGTCAGATAGGTATAGAGATCCAGCTAACAAGACAGGTATAGGTGCTGAGTCATCTAGCTCGTCTACTCGAGTCATTAAGAACCCTACTACTACTAACTCAAGACTTTTGCCAAATGATAAAGGAAAAGGACCAATGATATACGATATTGGAACTCCGTCTAAAGGCACTGTACCTAAACAGACTCGAGTTAACATTCCGACTACCAAGGGAGGTAAAAAGAATGTTAACAACAAGCCTATTCCACCTAGAACTAATCTTCAAAGGACCACTAATCGTGGACGACCCAACCAGGTCAGATACCAGGATTGGTATCCTGAGGAGACGAGTACTAGACAGGTACAGACTAGACGACAAGAGCCTAGACCTCCTTTCATAAGGCAGTCTCAGCTCTACTCGTCTAGACCTAGACAAGTTGCTCCAAAATATCGTACACAAGCTGTTCTATATCCTCCACCTTTGTCATATGATATTATTAGTGAGGAAAGACCCAAACGAGTCTATAAACTGTATGGACCTAATGCATACAAGCCCTATTCTGACTATCATAGACCAGTGCCTACTCAAGTAGAGATCAAGTCGAAAGGCTATCTCAAACGAGTAGACCCGAACTCGAATGATAGGCCAGATAAGGACAACAAGGTCTTATTCTGTAACAAATATGGCCGAAAGCTTAAGAGATCGAACTTGTTCAAGACTCCAATGTATATTTGGATTCCTCTGAACTCGACTAACCCCCCAGGACCCCAATAAACAAATGGGTACCTAAATTATTGAATATCTTCATTGCAGGGTCGACTTGACTTGTATAAGAAGGGTGGCTCAGTAGGAGAAACTTGGTACATTGATAGTGGTTGTTCGCACCACATGACGGGTACCAAGGCTCTCTTATCAAGTTACCATGAGCAGGAAGGACCAAAAGTGATATTTGGTGATAGCTCCACTGCTGTCACTAAAGGATTTGGTTACATCCGGAATGGATACGTAGAGATTCAAGATGTCTCATATGTTGAAGGTTTGAAATACAATTTACTCTCTGTTTCACAGTTTTGTGATCGTGGATACAAGGTGCAGTTCAAGAGCCGCAAATGTGAAATCATTGACAAAAGGACACACACAGTCCTACTAGTCGGCGTCAGACAAGGTAGTGTGTACATAGTGAACTGGAATAGCTGTCCGAGGGACACGTGTCTACTTACTAAGAATCCTAAAGAACTTGGCTGGCTTTGGCATAGACGCCTCTGTCACTTAAACTTTAAGGTTCTTAATAAGATAGCTAGAGATTACCTTGTGGAAGGTATTCCCAACGAAGTCTATTACAAGTCACACGTATGCACTGCTTGTCAACAGGGTAAACAGGTGAAAGGTTCTTTTAAGTCAATTCCTACTCTCTCAACTAGTAGAGTCCTAGAACTCCTACATATGGATCTTCATGGTCCGATAACTCCTCCAACCTTGAATGGTAGAAGGTACACACTTGTTGTTGTAGACGACTATTCTAAGTTTACTTGGGTAATCTTCCTACACAAGAAGAGTGATACACAAACCCTTCTACCTGATCTGTTGAAGAAGTTACAAGTTGAGAAGAACCAGTCTATTGTCAAGATTCGTAGTGACAAGGGAATTGAGTTCATTAATTGCTATATCAAGGATTTTTGTGCTAAACGTGGTATCCAACATCTTACTAGTGCAGCCAGGACACCACAACAAAATGGTGTAGCAGAAAGAAGGAATCGAACTCTCAAAGAAGCCTGTAGAACCATGATAGCCGAGTACAACACGCCTCAAAAGTTTTGGGCTGAAGCTATCAATACTGCATGCCATTCTCAGAACAGAAGCGCGATCAACAAAGCGTTAGGAAAGACACCTTATGAGGTTTGGAAAGACGAGGGGATATTCTTAGGATACTCCTCGACTAGCAAGGCATTTAGGGTATTCAACTACTCAACTCTTTGTGTGGAAGAAACACCACATGTGGTTTTCGATGAATCTCGACAGGACTCGTCTGCCAACAAGATCAGTGAGAAAGTGACTGATCTAACGATCGAATCTGACAAAGAATCAGAGGTATATGAATCCGTTCAAGCCTACAATCCATTCATGAAAGCTCTCGAGTCTGATGACAAAGAGAAGGTAAGTGCTCAAGGTAAGTCTTCTAGACCAGTTGACATGCCTGCTCTAGTTGACTCGTCTACTCCTGGTAAATCTGTTGATGATACAAATGATGTCGATATGCATGATGCTGTACATGATATAGATGATGATAGTATTCCTGTTAAGAATAGAAAAACATGGAAATCTGCGCATGATACTGAAAATATCATTGGTGACTCTACTATTGGTGTAAAGACTAGACGACAACTCTTTGAGTCGCAAGAACAGCCTAGTCCAACTATGTTTTGCTGGTGTTGTTTCCTCTCTGCTATCGAGCCTACCACTGTTAAAGAGGCATTGGCTGATAGTAATTGGATCATCACTATGCAAGACGAGTTGAACCAGTTTGTTCGAAACGACGTCTGGGAACTTGTCGATAGGCCTAAGCATCATAATGTAGTTGGCACTCGATGGATTTTCAAAAACAAGAAAGATGAGAATGATGTAGTCGTTAGGAATAAGGCTAGACTAGTAGCCCAAGGCTATTCACAAGCTGAAGGCATAGACTATGATGAAACTTATGCTCCTGTTGCTAGACTAGAAGCTATTCGTTTGTTCCTTGCATATGCTGCTCATATGAAGTTTACTGTATATCAAATGGATGTTAAAAGTGCATTTCTTAACGGTATTCTTGCGGAAGAAGTGTATGTTGAACAACCTCCAGGTTTCGAAGTCAAAGGCAACCAGGTGTACAGATTGAAGAAAGCCTTATACGGACTAAAGCAAGCTCCAAAAGCATGGTATGATACTCTCTCTCTCTTTCTATTAGAAAATGGTTTTACTAAGGGTAAGGTCGATAGAACCTTGTTCACAAAACCATTAGCTGAGGCACGTTTTCGTGAGTTATGCATTAGTTTAGGGCTAATTGATCTAGACCCTACTTGCCTATAGCTATGTACTAACCAGACAGGTACATCAAAGAAATAAGGAGACAAGATCACCAGAACAGAGCACTCGTCTACTCACGCAACAAACAGGTATACAAGGCTAGAATAGATGACCAAACAACCCGATGAGGAAGCTGGTAAAGCTGAGGGTAATACTAAGGGAATAAACATTTAAGGGGGAATCTTTGATTTCTTAAATATCCTTATGTTGACTCTTAAGTTTGTTAACAGTCATCTTGTTCGAAACATTGACCATTGCTTTAGATTGATATTCATCTTAATTATTTTACTCTACTTGTACCTACGATTATACGTTGCATATGATAAGATAGGTACATGAAGTCGTTCGTCGTTCAGAATAGACAAGCACAGTCGAAGGGGGAACTCGTCTTGTGCTCATAAGCGTACTCGTCTGTTCTGGATAGACTCGAACAGACAAGATAAGTGATCTTTTGATTCAAATGCTCTAAGTGTTTAACCAAAACGAATTAAGGGTATTATAGTAATTCGATAATGTTAAAATTTGAAAACCCTAGAATTGGATGTGTACACTCCCATTTAATGCGGTGTATACACCCAGTTCGCACTCTACTCTACTATGCTAGGTCAGATGAGTACACTCCCCTGTCCTACCTATTAGAAGAGACGGATTTCAAATTTTACAATATCAAATCACATAATATTCTCGATTCCGTAACCGAATACCAAAAGCCCCAACCTTTGGATCTATGATTCAATCTTGGCCGTTGATGTGTAAGTTCAGTTCTAACAAAACCCATCTTTTGCACACTACTTGCCCCACGATTTCATAACTCCCCTTTTTCTAACTTTCGAATTTCTTGCGAATTCTAACTCCAAAGTTTTACTCAAGCTATCAATATGTCGATTATCTCTCTATTTGATGTGAGAACTAACATGCAAGCCAAGTTTGATCTTGGCAAGTACATCACAGAAGGTAAAGTGCATGTGGAGCCCTCGATGTTCTTCAAAGGGCTACACACTGAAGGCAACCAAGATATTATCAATAAGTGCATTAGGTGTGGATTGAAACCGTATTTGGAGGCATTCCCTCAAATCGTCTTGGAAGAGGAGGTATTGGAATTCTATGCCAACGTCACCAGACGAGGAGATGTCATCGAATCATTTGTTGGAACGAGTCGAGTGGAAATCACTCGCGAGGCTGTATTTGAGCATCTGAAGTTGCCCATCGGATCGATAGATGTGGAGAATTATGCTAATGGCCAGGAGCTGATGTATTTGAGCATTTTCTGTGGCAAGAAGATTCGTCTGAATCGAGATGGCAAAATTCCAGCTGTGAAGAAGAAGGAACTGCTGGAAAAGTATCGAACTCTTTTGGACATAGCTAGCAAGATGTTGCTATGTGCCACTGGTTCACATGATTCAGTCACTTTGGCTAAGGCAAGAGTGATGGCTACCATCTACGATGGAATCACTGAAGGAAATTGGTTCAAATTGCTTGCAGACAGAATCATGTATTTCGAGAAAAGTGTTAGGGTTGACACCGACACTTGCAATTGGGTGGTGACAAATGTTGTTGGATATGGAAACAAGCTGTCCATTCTACTTCCCTTGTTGATGCCAAACAAGACGGAATGGAGCAAAGGAAAGCCATTCCATCCTTTAAAGTTCTATTTGAAGAAGGAGGCGATGAGAAAGCAAGTGGCTGCTAGGCCGTCTGCCCCTAGGCAAGCTCAGATTGACCCCATGGAAGCCTTGCCTTATGCTGCCTCGTTTGGTTCTTCGGAAGACGAGTCAGTTGAAGAAAAGTCTGAAGATGTTGCACAAGTCTCGTCTAGTGCAGATGACTCGGAAGAGACTCAGTCAGATAAGGAGTCCGAACAAGAGAAGGAGCCAAGTGCTCAAGTTCCTGAATTGTATCAACTCGTGAGAGTTGGGTCGCCCACTCCACCAGCCGAGTCGAATCTCCAGGTTGGTGCTTCTTCTCAAGCTGTTTCAATTCCTCTCTCTCTCTCTCTTCTATTCGAACCAAGGCAAGATCACATCGATCTAGGCCTAGACCTTTATCCTCAACCTCACAAGTGTTGGCAGCACATCCGCTGAGAGCCAGCATTCCCCAAGACACTCCTATAACTGACACAACTGATACTCCGACAGTTGTCACACCAAACCTAGCCACAACACAACCCCCAGAAACCACAGACCAAACTCTCTCTCTACCCTCAACAGAATATGTTGAACCAATCAACCCATCTACTTCAGACAAGATGCCAGTTGCCATTGCAGCAGCTGAGACAAGGACCCCACCTGCTCAGACCCCGTCTGAAGTTATATTCGAAACCTTGGTATATTATCCAATGTGTTTAAGAGAGAAGAGGATCCGTTCGAAGATGAGCAACAATCTGAAGAAGCAACTCTCATCTATCGAAGTCGACTACTCGTCAGAGCAGTTTGAGAAGCTTCTAAGAATATGCACGTGGGTTGCATTGAAGAAGTCTTCAACAGACGACTTGTTCGAAGTCATCCTAGGAAAAGGTGGAATTTCAAATTTCATGGATTGGGAGATGGAGCAGAAGGAGAATAGTGGTGTTCGAGACCACTCAAAGCTATTTCCATCTCACGCCCTTACTGCTCTTGCGAAGAGGATACTGGGTATTTCTGATGACTTGCTGTGTTCAGAATCCCAATTTGATGTGGGTGTTCAAGTTTCAGAGACTGACTTTGTGGAAGATGTAGTGATGGTTGAAGCTGCACCAGCTGAGGAGATTCAGTCTACTGACCCTTTGATAGAGCTTGACAATGTCTCAGACCAGTTGAGAGGCATTGTGTTTAAATTCCAAGTGGAACATGCTGACAGTCCAAGGTCAGATTTTGCTTTTATCAATCGCTATACTGATCAATACTTTCCCACCGAGATTTGTGGATATGTGGAGAAGTTGCACGCCATGATAAAGAGAGACTTGGCTGATGCTGAAAGAAAGGCTAAAGAATCAAGGTTAGCAATCGTTCCTTACTCTCCCCAACTTAATTTGAAAGCTATTGCTGGAAGTGTGGTTCCAAAGGTCGAAGTAGTAGAAGACGAGGTCTTGACTACTGTTCCAGAAGGCTAGTTGGTGGAAGTACTATCGATTCCAGAAGATGAGATCATGGAAGAAGCTGCACATATATAGGTTTGTCAATCTTCTCAAGCAATCCCAGCTGCGTCTATAGATGAGTTGAAAGAAGACCTGAAAGCTGTCATCAAGTCATCTATTGATAATTTTCTCAAGTCCGAGTTGAAGAAGACTCTTGTTGAACAGAATAGTGTCCTTGTGACAAGTTCAAAAGAGATGATTATGAATGAGGTCAATCAGTTGGACAATGACTTCAGGCAAGAGATGTTCAACCAGATTGAAGGTTTTCTCTAGAACCAAAGTTGAATATTCGGAGAAAAGCTCAGTTGACTTCGCTCGAGTCTTAGCTACTGAATCCAGGAAGATGGAAAGAGTGTATAGAACTAAGATAGAGGTAGCTGATGTTCAAAGAAAGGAAGCTTTTGATCAGTTAGCACAAGCAGGAGAGATTATACGTGCTATGACTGAAGAGAACAGACAGTTACGTCTGACTGCAACACATTTCAAGAATGAGTTGAACTTTTCTACTCAAAAGTTGGAGTTGGTGGCGACCAAACTAGACAAGTTGAGTCAAGATGGTTCTCATCAGAAGCAGATCGAGAAAGCAACTAACCTTATGAAGCAAACTATGTTTGAAGAGATGACTCGCTTTACTTCTCTTTTCACTCTCAAGGCGACTGATGAAGCCAAAAAGGGGGAAGAGACGAGTAGAGTCGAAGCCAGAATTGAAGCTGCTGAAGGTGAAAAAGCTAAGTCTTGTTCTGAACCAGAAGCGAAGGAAGCTGCAGAAGCGATGCAAGATCTTAGAAGGCCTAAGAGAGGCAGAGGCAAGTTGGTTAAAACTACTGATCTTGAGCTAGCTAGAGCAGAAGAGATTGGGGAAGGGCAAAGGTATTGCATCTTCAGAAGCTGAAGTTGAGGTTCAGACCAGACGAGTTAAAAGGAAGTTAGCCATTGAAGGAAATGAAGAACCTACTACTATAGTGAAGAAGCAAAAGATGGTTGATCCAGATGATGAAAGTCATTATGCGAGTCAGAAGAAGGTTGCTAAGCATATTGAAAGACTGCAGAAGCTGAAGCTAGATGAAGATCAAATGGAAGACAAGTTTGTTGATTATTTCATTGATAATGAGCATCGAGCTGATTGGATGAAGGTGAAGAGACAATGGGAGCTTGATCACTGGATTATTAGGAAGTTTGGTGATACTGAAAACCCAGATGAGTTGTATTCAATGTTTGATAAGTTCATGGAAGACCAGAACAAGTTGCTTAGGAACTTGATCATGAGGATATCAGCTGCTGCGAATTTCAACATTCTTGTTCCTACATTTCCGAAGTGGAAGACTCCTATGACCAGCTCAGGAAAGAGAGTTGATCTTAACCAGATCAAGAAATATGAAGAGGAGCTGCTAGACAAGGAGAAGATAGAAGATGAAGACCACATCAGAGTAATTCACAAGAGACTCCTAGATGCATTCTGTGTTCCTAACCCAGAAGGAGGTACTCTCTCAGATTAGTTGTTATTTGCTCTGATTGTTAGTTTTTTATTTTTTATTTTTGAAGTATGTGTAATATCTACTGGTATTATTTTGAATGAATGAAAAGATAAAGTACTATTTGATGTTAAAACAAGATAACTACTTAACTAGTCTACTATTAAGAAAAGATTCAAGTAGTTTTGGCTTCATAAAAAAGGGGGAAATTGTTGGGATATGAATCCTGAAACAAGTCCTAAATGATGATAAAAGATAAGATGAAGTTTTGATAAGCCAAAAGTAGTTTGAATATTTTCTAAGTGCTGACTGATCTAGTCTAGTTAAGAGAAGTCATCTTGAACAGACCAGTAGAGTTCACATAAGAACAAGTGTTGTTATATATTAAAAGATAAGTACGAGCTATAAGTACTTCATATTTGTTGTTCATAATGTTTAGGTTGTTATTGAGCTAATAAACATTGTATAGAAGCTCATTGATTTTCATATGTAATAATCATTGTATAAATTTCTAAGTTGACTAAGCTTTATAATTCAGAAGAGCTTAAAGTAATGTAATAGTCTTGTTAGGATTAGAATAGTCTACTACTGAAGATTGTGAAGACCAGGCAAGAAGAGAAGGTGTCTACACAAGTCAAGTGCGCAACAAGACTCAACAAGACAAGTCAACTTGAAGTTAAGTTTCAAAACGCGTATGAAGATAAGGATTGAAGAGTTAGTTAGAAATAACTGATTAACTACTTAAACGCGTGGATGGATAAAACTAAACAGTTACAAGTTAGTTTTTCAAGAAAGGTTGGTTACAACTGAAAGATCTTGATATTGAAATCTATAAATACCTCAAGGTGTTTATCATTTGAAGACTACTGCAAATCCAAGTACTGAAGAATTACTGAAGCATTCAAAGCAAAACACTCTCAGAGTTTATTGAAGTTCAGAAAGCAAGTCAGAAGACAAGTGAAGAAATCAGAAGACTGCTACTGAATAAGTTTTTAGTTTTTGTTTGTTATTTTTTTCAAGTTGCTAGATACTTGTAAATCTCTAGTAAGATCGAAGATATACTTGGTAGTATAGTCGAGAAGATCTAAGTCTTTTTCTTGGGACTTAAAAGCACAAGAACACACACTTTGTACTCGATTGGAAGAGTTAGTGGAAACATCACAACTGGGTTTGTGAGAGTGGACGTAGACAAGTTGTCGAACCACTATAAATTGTTTGTGTTGTTTACTTTACTGTTTTGTTTAATTGATTAATTGTTTACATACATAACTGAACAAGACAAGTTGAGTATTACTAGAACAGAGTTCTCGAATTAAGAAGTTGAGTATAAACTTTAATTGGGCTCATTGTTTAATTTCTGTATTCCGCACATTGTACTTTGATATATCGAAAGAATTTTGAAAAGTCTATTCACCCCCCTCTAGACATTTTCACTAGCTTACTCGATATTAACTCAACTTTGGGGACCTACAAGATGTATCGCAAGTCACTGACAATTCTGAGAATACACTGAAGTCTGAAAATGTTGCACCAAATGTTAACACATCTGGGTCAACATCTACAGAACAGTCAGTTGTACCTTTACAGAATGATCAGTATATTCCCAAAATGAACCCTTCTTTAAGAATTGGGAAAAGTCATCCTTCTGACCAAATCATAGGTGATGTTATAGTTGGAGTGAAAACAAGAGGTAGAGTAAGATCAAATAAGGTAGATGTGGTAAGAACAATATGCATGTCTTCTATGTGTAATGTTGTAAATGCTGAGTGCTATCTATCTGAAATTGAACCTAAGAGTACTAAAGAAGCCTTAACTGATGAAAACTGGATTAATGTTATGCATGAAGAACTTGGTCAGTTTGAAAGAAATGAAGTGTGGACACTTGTTCCAAGACCTTGTCATACTAATGTCATTGGAACAAAGTGGATATTCAAAAATAAAACTGATGAATCTGGTAATATTGTTAGGAACAAAGCTAGGTTAGTAGCACAAGGTTACACCCAAGTTGAAGGTGTTGATTTTGATGAAACTTTTGCACCTGTTGCTATGATCTAATCTATTAGATTATTGCTAGCAATTACATGTTTTATTGATATTAAACTTCATCAAATGGATGTGAAAGCTGCATTTCTAAATGGCATATTGAATGAAGAAGCATATGTTGAACAACCTAAAGGATTTGAAGATCCACAATATCCTGATCATCTATATAAACTTAAGAAAGCTTTGTATGGTCTTAAACAAACTCCTAGAGCATGGTATGGTAGACTTACTGACTTTCTTTTGGAATATGGTTTTATTAGAGGAGAGGCCGATATAACTTTGTTCATTAAGCACACTGAAGAAGATATACTCATTGCTCAAATATATGTTGGTGACATTGTGTTTGGTTCTACTTGTGATAAAATGTTAAGCAAATTTGTTGAGGCAATGACTGCAACATTTGAAATGAGTATGGTTGGAAACTTGAATTGCTTTCTAGGTCTTCAAATCAAACAATGTAATGATGGTATTTTCTTCTCCCAGAGTAAGTATGCTAAGAACTTGGTTAAAAGATTTGGTCTTGAAAATTCAAAAATGATGAAAACTCCTATGGAAGCTGTTGCACACAACTTTTATGGTTAAGCAAGATGTTTCATGACTATGGTATTGAGAATGGTATACTTACAATTTTTTGTGATAATACTAGTGCCATTAACATTTCTAAAAATCCTGTACAACACTCACTCACAAAGCACATTGACATAAGACATCATTTTATGAGAGATTTAGTAGAGAAGAATATTGTTATGTTGGAGTATGTACCTACTGAAAAACAGAATGCTGATATTTTTACAAAAGCTTTAGACCATGAGAGATTCTCTATTCTGAGGAAATCTCTTGGCATGAGCACTATCTGAAAATTTCGGATGGATGATGGGGAAAACATCATGGGTTGTATAAATTTTATAAGTTGAATTTATTTCTTACTTAGTTAAATAATTCCTTTGTAAAATATCTTCGAATCTAAGAATCTTGGAGTGCAAAAATAAACATGTCTTACACCTCTCAAATGCATAATTTTTTTTTTGAATGTTATTAGCATACTAAAAGATGTACCAAATCACTGAGTAACTATGGAGCACGAAGTTCACTACTACGATGCCTTCTTTTCAAAAGGTGATTTTTGGTAAAAACATCAAGAGATTTGTAATCCATTAAGTAAGTAAGGGGCACGAAGTTCGCTACTACGATGTACTCTACATGAAAAATGGATCAATACAAATTAGATGCTATAACACAAAAAGATAAAATATGGTGCAACACAAATGAAGAAATTTCATATAAAAACTGTGTTGAGGTGTTTGTAACAGTTTTGAGCACAACATTGCCTGATTCGAATTTATTTTTATAAGTTGTAATTATTTAATTATTTATTGAAATTTATTTTATTTAATTAATTACTGACCCACGTTCTTATTTTTCAGATTATGCGAATTTTAATTCTTTAATTTCTGGAAGCTTCTTAATTATTTAATTAATTTAATTAAAAAAAATTTACCCACTAATTACCCATGATCCAGTTTGTGGCTAATTATGTGGAGCATTATCGAAAATTTCTGAAATATTCTATCAGATTTTATTAAACCTCCAACTACACTATTATTCTCTCTATAAATATCAATCATAAGATTTAATTTCTTGCTAATTGTGATTTTTGAGTTTTGTTGAGTATTAGATTGCAGATTTGATTTGTGGCTGTGTATATCTCAAATTAGTGTGTGCGTATTTCCATCTCCTACCTTAAAATTCCAACTGCCCCATTTAAATGACTGGAAGAAATTCAAACTTACCTCAAACTCCCACGGATTCGAATATTCCATCTCCTTCTCGCACAAATCCTCTTGAAATTCTTGCTTCCATGGCTTCCCAACACTCTAACTCCTCAAATGATGATTCAAATGTCTCTGCAACCCCATCAACAATCATTCCTACTCCACAAGACACTCCACAAACCACCAACATTCCACAAGATTCAACTGTCGAACAGTTCACTAGGGTTGTTGAAGAAGTGTCCAATACCCTACGAGCCACATGTCATCTGCCCGTGATGACGTTTGAAGATATCACGGTGGATATCTCAAGCTATCTTGCTGATCAAACTGCTCAAATGACCACTGCATCGAAAAGCCCTAAATCACCTGGACCTACTGATCATGTTTCGCAAGCTGGAAATGTTGAGGTTGTTGCTGAAGAAGAAGCTGTTGCTACATCCGACCCTGAGGACGCACACGTCTCTGAAAATGGTACAAGTTCCTCACTCTCTGTTTCTGATGAATCTGCACCTATTTCCTTTAAAAGAAATGCGCAGAAAAGCAAAAGACAGTGAGGTCCTGTACAAAGACGGAGGTCGAACCGTGTGTTTACTCGAGTGGACTATTCTGAATCCATGAGGAAAAAGAAGAAAGTTGGAAACGTTGTTGATGAACCTATCCAAGTATTCACTGATTCCGAGGAAGAAAATGAAGTTGTTGTTGATAAAGCCAAGAAGAAGAAAGTTGTTAATGAACCTAAAGGCAAAGAGAAGACTAAGATGATCCCTGAAGAAGAACCTGCTAAATCAGATTATAACTCTGATTCTGAGAAGTGCCTGAGAGACATTCTGAAGTCTCTAAAGAAGAATGCTGAGACTTTTGCTGCTGCAAAGGATACCACACCAGAACCTGAAGATGATGGTAGTGGTGATAGCTATTCCAATGCAGAAAGCTCTACTAAAAGCTCTGCTAAAAGCCCTACAGATGATGGTTCTAATCATGAAAAGGACCATGCTTCTGAAGATGAAGGTACTTTTGACTCTTATGAGACTTTAGAGAATAGGTTGGCTATTTACTCTAAGAGAAAATTGTTGATTGAAAAGAGAATTAACATACCTGATTTTGAAAGCAAAGGCATGATTAGTTTCTTAGAGGAAAGGAATTTGATGCATGCAGTGAATTTTGGTGAATCATTTTCGATAAACTGGGCTTATGAATTTTATGCTTGTATGAAGAAGAGTACTGGTAGAAGATCATCTAAGTGGTATGGTACTGTAAATTTTAGGGGGAGGGACGTACCTTTTACTCCTGACTTGATAAATGAGTTTTTGCAAATTACCAATATTGAGGAAGATGAGGAACCTGATATGAATGTGGTAATTTCTGCTATAACTAGTGGTAGGAAAGTTAAGTGGACTAGACAGATGCTAGCTAAAGACCTTACTTCCCTGCATTCAGTTTTATATAAACTCATCATTTACAACTGGATCCCAACCATAAACACTACCAAGATCACAAAAGACCAAGCAGTTCTTATGTATAGGATCTCTGTGCTTAAGAAATTCAATTTAGGCCTTACAATCTTCCACCACATGATGAGATTTACTGGAAAAGTTTCTGAAAAAGGTAACCTACCCTATCCTGTTTTGATTTCCAATTACTTGAGGCACCATGGTTTTGTTGCCAAGAACACTGATGTGTTGAGGGGGAGAGATCCATTACTGGCTATTGCTCCTGCCTTACTCACTAGGGATAAAGTACTTGACTTGCCTTTAACTGCTCCTGGTACTGAACATCAACACAGACCATAGACTTTTGATCAACCAGGACCATCCTAACCAAGACAGATGAATGCACCCCCAAATGTTGAGAACATCAGTATCAACATTTCTGGGAATGTTTGTGTATCACAGGAATTTATCAAGCTTTAGTTACAGCACTTGCAGGAATCTATTGAAGAGCTCCAGTTCCTGAAGGACAGGTGGACCAATATGCTTTCCACTACAACAGGGGGAGTACCACCACCATTTAACTCCAATGTGGTAATTGAAGAAATGACTGATGAGGGAGTTAAAGCTGCTGCAGCTGGTGGAGGAATTGATGCTGAAGATGCTGTAGTGACTGATGTAGTTGCACACTTTGCATCTACTTTCTTTGTCCAAGAAGCTGATGATGATGCTGCTGAGATGGAGACACTATATGGTGATCTCTAAGTGATGAACAGATGCCACAAGATTGGGGGAGTACTGAAAGTTGCTGGAAGTTTTTTTTTCCAGTTTTTTAGTTATATCCTTGGATTTGTTAATCTGTTGTGTTTTAGTTAAAATTCTACTATTCCGTTATCCTGATACAATATTTATATTTTCTAGATGATAGGAAGTTTTTTTTTTTCTTGATATATAACTTGCTTAATTTCGGTTTACAGTTGATGATAATATGCTTACAAGTTATCAATTGTTTACTGCAGGTTATTTATCATATTCTGTTATGTTTTATTATTCTGTATCTTTTTCTCTCTTGCTCTGATTTATATTTGTTTTTGTGTCTTACTTATATCTTAAGTTTTTTCTTCCAAATTCAGCTTATGATTTTAGTAAATTACTTATGTTGTGAATAAGTGTACTGTTTATACTTGTTCTGTTTTGGATAAAATTATCTTGATCTTATGGCACAGATCGTTGTAAGATTATCCTTGATCTTCATTCGATTTGATCCAACGATTACAACAGGTATTGTCTTGACTAGTATTTAGCAATGATGTTAACCTCAACTAAATACATAAAACTGAGTATGTATAGAAATATATGTGCATCAGGTGTGTTGTAGTCGAAAGGTCAAGTTGGGGGAGATTGTAGATGTTGTTAATTCTTAAATGTTATCAACATTCTCAACAACATCTTAATTTGACCTTCCAAGATTTTTTCGAAGTCTTTTCTGAAATGCTACATTAAATGTTGATCTAAATGTTGTCGCATTTCTGGCAGGATCTAGAAGCTTCTACAAGGATGTGGAACCTGGAAGATTCCATAACATTGTAGAACATGCTAGACCAACTTGGAACCTTATAGATCGACCTGGAACATGCAAGAAGGATCTAGAAAGATCATGGAAGTTGAGTTCCTAAAAAATAGGATCTCATGATGGAAGTCTCTAGAATTCATTTTTCACTCTATAAATACCGAAGGATGGCTTCATAATTCAGTGTATTCTATTCGAACAATATCCTAAACCGAGCGTTCATCCCTGTTAGGAATTGTGGCAAGTAGTTATACATTTTAGTTCATACGAAGTATCCCACCCGTATGACTGTGCACTTTTCTTTATCTATTGAGAGTGTAATCATAGATAGGACTATCATTTCGACAGTGTATAGTTTATACACTTAGTTCGTTTTTAGATCAAGGCACCTGCCTCGATTGTAGTTTCAGTTGTGAAAGTTATTGTTGTAACATTTCACACAACATTTGTACTTGAAGATAAGTATTGATTTTCGCCATAAATAAAAATCTATGTGAAAAATATTTCAATTATGTCTCATTGTTTTTAGTGTTTCAAGTCTTCCGCTGTGTATCTTTATTTCTGATATTCTGTTAGAGTCAGTGTTGCACAATTTGTCTCAACATTCAGTGCAACATTAATCTGTTTTTACTTAAACACTATACATCACACTTTCAGTTGGTATCAGAGCCACAAAGACCTCCACATGAATGAGGAGTTATTACCAATTTCAGCATCCATGACATTCACGTGTTTGAAATACCTGGCTTTGAACAGTCTTGCTACAAGAGAATTCGGTCTGTCAATAAACCTCCAAACTTGCTTCGCTAGAAGGGCGAGATTGAAAAGATGCATTTGTCTAAAACTCATACCCCCCTTCGTCCTTTGGTTTGCACAACTCATCCCACTTTTTCCAGTGTATTTTCCTACTGTCATCTTTTCCTCCCCACCAAATTTTTGCAATGATGGAATCAAATTGTGTGCAAATCTGTATTTGCAGTCTAAAGCATGACATGGCATATGTGGGTATTGTTTGCAAAATTGATTTAATCAAGACTTCTCTCCCTCCTTCTGAAAACTCTTTATTCTTCCAATTGTCGATTCTCTTTTTGAGTCTGTCAATTAGATAAGAGAATTGAACCTTCTTACCTGTCAATGAAAAAATAGGAAGTCCCAAGTACACCTAATGTCCCTGCGTCATCTTAAGATTCACACTCTCCTAAAACTCTTGTATGCTTGTTTGACTCATATTAGGACTAAAACAAATGGTCGATTTTTCGAAGTTTACTTTCTGTCCAGTTGCTTTCTCATAGTCCGTACATATTAGGGATAAGAGTGATACTTATTTTGTTCCAATCCTCAATTTCACCCTGCATATTAAAAAATAGTGTGCATGATGGATACTAAACACAATACACCAACTCAGTATATTATACTCTATATTTTAAGAATAATTATTTAATATTAAAATTGAAATTTATTATTTATACGAGTATTTATTAACTTTTTCACGGGATTATTGAAAAGGTAAAAAAAAAAATACAGAAAACGCCAATTCCTTATCTTAATATTTGACCTCTAAACTACACTAGTGGCTGTTGTACATTCGCGCACACAATATTAAAACCCCAAAATTAAAAATAATAATAATCAAAATAGAAAAAAGTAGAGCACAAACATGCTGGCGAAAGAATCGCCGAGATTCGACCTTCCCGAGGAATTGCTCGAGGTTTTGCCCTCCGATCCATTCGAACAGCTCGATGTCGCTCGGAAAATCACTTCCATTGCTCTTTCGGCACGTGTCGACTCACTTGAGTCGGAGATTTCCGAGCTCCGGCACGAGCTTGCCGACAGAGATAACGTCATCGCCGGTTTGGAGTCGCAGCTGCAGTCGTTCGACGCTTCATTCAACGACGCGGCGGACAAAATCGCCGCAGCTCAGCAGGAAAAGGTCCGATTACCCGTTTACTTAACCCGAATCCGTACCCGTGTTTTCAATAGTGGAAGATGAATTTTAGTAGTGAATTGAATTTAGTAACTTATTTGAACAATGAAAGGAGTACGAATTCGAAGTAGTTGATTGATACAGTATCATCTGGCTAAAGTTATTTGTTTATAAATATATTGTTATTTAAGTGAAAAATTGAAATTGAATAGTGGACTTTGTGCTGTCGAAGAACGGCATTTATATTGTGTTTGAGGGAATATGTGAGAAACATATGTTAATTTAATTTATTGGTTTGTGAATGGTAGGATAATTTGATGAGAGAGAATGCGCAGCTGAGCAGTTCTGTGAAGAAGCTGAACAGGGATGTTGCCAAGGTATAAATTATTGAATTCTTTTAGTCAATAATTGTGGATATTGTGTGATTTAAGGATGTTAAATTCACTTTGAGTTTGATGATGTTTATGCCTCTTTGATTGATTATGGAAGTTGGATCTTGGTAACAATTCTTGAAATGGAGACTTCAATGAAGTTCACATGTCGTTCTCTTTTGTATCACCAAGCATCGAAATTATTGAGTTAAGATAAAAATGCACCTCTTCTGTTCGGAAAGTATCATCGATCCGTTACAAATATATATATGGTTAAAATGAATGCATTTTAGCTTTATTGATTTGCTATTACTGCATAATACTTCAATAGATTATAGGTACATAGTTCTTGATTACATTCGTCGAGTGTGAGCTGTAATTTCCATTGATCTTATTTACAGCACTAGAACTATTTTCAATCTTCAATGCCACATGCTTAATTTTCTTGTAGGTGACTTAAATTATGGTTCATTTCTATTCAGATATGCATTCACCAGATAATTTTTTAATTCTAAATGTCGAATTTCTGTTTATTTAGAATACTCACAGTTTTCGCCTCTGCAGTTGGAAGCTTTCAGAAAGACACTCATGCGATCACTTCAAGAGGATGAAGACAAACCCGTAAGCGAATAAGTTCTATTCCTTTCAATAAGGTCCTTGGATCTTCATAAGCCACACACACACATATAGACTTAGATTCTGCATTGTTCATTTATTTATTTTGGTTTTTGATAGGCAAGTGCTGCTAAGGTTGCTGCCCAAAACCTGCCAAGCAATAATGGTTCACTATTCTGATCTCCTGTTATTGCATTTATGTTTTTCATGTTACATTGTTTTCCACGTAATCTTTTAAGTTTAAGCTAAAATTGATTTCAGTAAGTGAACTAAAATACTGGATTTATGAATATAGTCCATAGGATAACATTATTTGGATTCTTTCAGAAGATGTGCCACCTAGCCAAACAACTTCTATTCAAAGCCAATTCTCCGATACCGGAAATTCAATTTCTGGTGATACTGAGACTGAAGGTACACTTTGCTCGTTTTCTTATTCACACATAACTAACCCACCCTACATTAACGATTAAATCTTTCAGTAGAGGACTTTTTATTGCTTCTAACCATTGTTTTCTTGTCATTTATAGCTGCGAGGCCACCCCGCGTACCACATGGTCTGTTGCTAGCTTCGCAGACGAGCACACCTCGCCTTACCCCTCCCGTTTCCCCTCCAAGTCTATCTGCATCCGTTTCTCCTTCTAGAACCCCCAAGCCAGGGTCTCCCAGGCGACACTCGGTTTCATTTTCAGCCGCAAGAGGCTTTTTCGATGATAGGTCTTCCTTTTCTTCCGTGCCTTCGAGCCAATTTAGTTCTATGTCTAGCCTGGACTCAGGATCACAACCAGGTTAGTTATATTTACGTATAATTTTGTACATAAGGACATGTATTTATTTATACTCTCTAATTTTTTTGTCAATAGTTTCTAGATAGGAGGGCAATTATCATAATAAATTCTTTGAAGGTCATTGAAATAAATAAATAAAATTGTTTTAGCCACACCTTAATACTCCCTTCGTTCCTAATTATTTGTTTGATTCTAGCCAAAATGGTGTTCCTAATTCTTTGTTACTTTGTTACTATCAACAAAAAAAATACCATTTTCCACCGACACCCCTAATAAATACTACTCCTATCTTCTTGTAATTATCATCAAGTAGTAATAAATAAGGGTATACTAGTCTTTTAATATCCTAATTAATGAAAATTGATTTGTGTGAATGACTAAAGAAATTACACAGACAATTAGGAATGGAGGGGATATTAGTTTGTCTTTTGCCAAGTGAACTTACCCTACACTAATAATATTTGACCATTCTACCCTTAGCCGTTCCTAATTATTTTTTTGATTCTAGCCAAAATGGTGTTCCTAATTCTTTGTTACTATCAACAAAAAAATGGTCAAAAAAAAAAACCATTTTTCCACCAACACCCTTAATAAATACCTATCTTCTTGTAATTATCGTCAAGTAGGAGTAATAAATAAGGTGATGTATAGTTAGAGATTGTGGTGGATTGAATTGAGATTGAAAAAAGTAGATTGGCGTAATCCATGAAATCATGAATAATAATTATGTTTAAATTGTGTTTGGATAGAGATTGAGAAGTAGGGGTGAATGTAATTTTATGTCAAATCAAAAGTAATGTTGTTATTAGTGGGAAGAAAAATAATTGAAGAGAGAATGAGTGTGTGAAAGAAAAGTAGGAGAGAGAATGAGATTAAAAAAATTAGTGATGTGATTGTATAAAAATAAGTGTGTAGGTGTATTAAATGGGTTGATTGATATTTTGATTTGTATTTAGATTAAGAGGGATTGAGAGAGATTGAATTGAGAATGGTCAATCCAAATCTGGATTGACCAATCCCAAACCAAACACAGCCTAAGGGTATACTAGTCTTTTAATATCCTAATTAGTAATGAAAAATTGATTTGTGTGAATGACAATTAGGAATAGAGGGGATATTAGTATGTCTTTTGCCAAGTGAACTTACCCTACACTAATAATATTTGACCATTCTACCCTTAGCCGTACCAACACCATTTCACATATTCACATATACCAGCCAGTATGGCAGTATCTAGAAATCAGGCCATTCCACCCGGTCCGGACAACTGAAACCCAGAATGGCATTATTGTCAAAATTATTTCTCTTGGCTAATAAAGAATGAATTAATTGTGCCTAGAAAATAATATTTTATTTTCACAAGTGGCTTATCTTGGGGGGTTTTTGACTAATGGGGAATTTGATTCACATGTCAGGGAAAACCCGTGTTGATGGAAAAGAATTCTTTCGGCAAGTCAGGTACATGTTGCTTCTATGAAAGTTCCAAAATTGTAGACAGTCGTGTGTTAGAATTGAGTTCTAGCAAAATCTTTAGGTTGTGTCTTAAATATGATCAAAGTTTGAACTCGTGCTTACTTCAACAGGACTAGATTATCATACGAGCAATTCGGTTCATTTCTTGCGAATGTGAAGGAACTCAACTCCCACAAGAAAACGAAAGAGGTATGTGATCCGAAAAGGTCAAATGACATTCTTATCCCCACACATTTTTCTTTTATTGTGAAAAGGGAAGGGCAGAACAGAACTAGAGTGGCAATTCGGGCCGCTCGGTCCAGCCCAACCTATCGGGCCAAGCGATGCTCGTGGGCTAGGTCGGGCCGGCCCATGAACTGGTCGGGCCTACAAAATGGGAGTGCAGCCTAGCCCATCCTAGGCGGCTAGGCTAGTGGGCTAGCGGGCCAGCCAAACACACGACCTTTTTTTATATATATATATTTTTAACAAAAATTATATATATAAATCTTGGTCACATACTCACATATAATATTTATTTATACAAATAATTATAATTAACAATATACATTTCTAATATACTAATTATACATAATTCATAATCGACAATAACCATTATAGCATTAAATGGACAAACAATTAAATGGAAATCATTCATAATGTTTAAATAGGTTTTGTGAATGATACATAATTAATAAGTTATTTAACGACAATAAGCAATTAAATGGACAATAAGAAGCGACTATATACTACCCTTGTTTCTAGTTCTACGGAGATAATTCATAAATTTTGGAAAACCCACCTAAAATTAATAAAATTATGGAGAAAATAAACAAACTCATGAAACAATTGCTATAATTTGTTGAAGGAAAGAAGAGGTAAGAGTGAGTAAACTAATTTAAGTGTTAAAAAAGCACTGATCGGTCCAAACGGGCCGCCCACGGCCCATTGGGTCAAATTCAAACTAGCCCATTAGGCCCGGCTCTATATTGGCCTGTAATTTTAGAGCCCAACACATACTGAGCTTCGGGTTGGTCGGGCCGAGCCATCGGGTTGGGCCCAAATTGCCGGGTCTACAAAACACCTATCTCGACTTTGATCTTTTTATTTAGTTGAAAATTGACCTGACTACCCTTGTACATGGCCTAACGTGCTTTCTACTTAATGTTTCTATGTACCTATGTTGTATGGTATGACCTTAATCTTAGTATAATTATGCTAGTCAAATATTTGTTCGATGAATGATAAAATTAGGCAGCATGCGTGCTTCTTAAATAGCTAGGAACCATGTCTTGCTCTTTTAGCTTGAAAATATTGCTGTCAATGAAATTCCTGACTTGTTTGTTGAACGTTGCACTGATGTTAGGAAACATTACGGAAGGCAGATGAAATCTTCGGCCCCGATAACAAGGACCTTTATGTCATTTTTGAGGGGCTTATCAATCGTAATGTTCAGTGACAGATCGGGTATAGGCAAACCTTCAAAATCTTAGCATTTGTTTCTTCATTCTGTAGATTTTCATGTGTAAAATTATAGTTGAAATCAGTTGCAATCACATACTGTAAATGCAAACTGTTATATTAGTTTCTTTTCAGGAAAAAATGTTTGTAATTGATGTATGTATCAAATTGCAGTTTTATTTCTTAATATTCAATAATAACTGCCTTCCAATTTGGTGGCAAATGTAGTTTATGTTTTCACTATAATACTGTTTTTATTGTTCACTCGAGGAGAAAATCATCTTGATAAGGTACGGGTAATTACATTAATTTTAAATGCATATCTAATTACAGATGATATGGAGTATAAAATAAGAGGGACGTGTAAGATGGTCTCATGTACGAAACAGAGTTTCACTTTAGCATTTATACAATTGTGTTTTTAAACTTAGAAGTAATTTGTCAAATAATAATAATAATAATAAATCATTGTATGTAATTATAATAAAAAGTAGTCACATTGTTTTCTGAATTGGGAATATTCGGTTGAGGAATTAAGAGAGGAGAATGCGAAATTTTAGCATGAAGATCTTGCATATAATGTGGAGAATTCATGAAAACCACTCTTTCCATTTCCCATTTTTCCCCTCATTCTCTCTCTAACCATATTGTTTGCTTTCTCTCTCTCTCCACATTCTGAATTGAAATCTGTAAGCCTTAGTCTTGGTTCCTGAGGCATCTGATTTCTGCTGTCGTTAAGGAACCATGGAAAATGCTGTTGATTCTCCTTCAAGGTAATCTCATTATCTAATTAATCTCTTTCGTTTTTTCCACATTTACCTGCATGATGCTATGTTTCTGCAGAAATTTGAATGATTTATTGTTTTGTTCCATGCAAAACATTTTTCCATATGTCTAAACTGGTTATTAATGATCAATGCATATATATATATATATATATATATATATATATATATATATATGCATATGTCTAAACTGGTTATTAATGAATCAATTTCACTTTCTAGGGTTGATGAGAAATTCAATTGGGGAAACCCAATATTCAAAACATTCTTTGAGAATTTGTTAGGTTATTGCCTAAATTTGATTTTGTCTAAATTAGATGATAAAACCCCAGTGAATTGAATTATTGTGTACTTTCTTATGATGTTATTGAATTACAGAGAAAGTGAGAATGCAGACGAGGTTGCTGTAGAAAGTTCAGATGGACAATTTGTTGTAGTTGGACAGAAATTACTCTTTTCTACTTCCTCCATCACTCTCTCTGCAGAAGGTATCGTTGCATTGCTGATCCATGCACAGTTTCACTCTTTTTCTTCGATTTAGATGATTACAAGTACAACTCTCTAAAATTCATTAGAAATCTTCAATCATTTGCCTTAGATTTGAAAGCTTTAGATGTCGATGCCTCTGCTTTAGACGATGGGTGCTCGTCGAGTGGAGATGAACAAGATGAAGAGAAGGCCGTACCTATGAGCTCCATGGCTAGCACTTCAGATGCGGAAGCAGCAAAAATCATGGACAAAAACGATTCTCAATGGAAAGGCTTCCTTCGTAAACTGAAGAAAGGTCCCGATGTCCATTTCCGTACTTTCCATCCTATACCTCACCTTCTTTCCATAAAGAAGCTTTCTTCTAAAAGAAGAGCTACGAGGAGCACTCAGAGTTTGCCCGAACTTCCTACTCAAATAGAAGGGGACTTGTATTATTGCTTCGAAACTTCCTGGAAGAATTTCACTCTCGCAGAGCTCCAAGAAATAACTGACGACTTTGACCGTGGTAATCTTGATGACTGAAAACTATGATTTCAGTGAGTTAATATCAATTTATGTAGTGTGATTTAGGGTTGATAAAATATAAATCATATTTCTTTATTTTATCAATTTTAGTCCTAGAGTGTCCAATTTTAGTCTTAGACGTGCGTAAGCGATATTTGCTCAATTGTGAATTCCTCTAAAACTGGAGAACCTAGGATTAAAATTGATAAAGTATAAAGAAAAATAATTTCTGTTGGATTCACCTAAGTTACAGGATTAAAACTGATATTAACTCGTTTCAATTTACATGATTGCAAAATAACAATTTTTTTGCGGTTAGGAAACATAATTGGACAAGGCGGCTATTCTGAAGTGTATAAGGGACACTTGGTAGACGGACAACTAGTAGCTGTTAAAAGGTTGATTAGGGGAACACAAGAGGAGATGACGGCGGATTATTTATCTGAGCTTGGGATTTTAGTTCATGTTAATCATCCAAACATTGCCAAAGTTATCGGTTATTGTGTTGAGGGAGGAATGCACCTTGTTCTTCCTTTGTCTGCAAATGGGAGCTTGTCGTCTCTGCTCCAAGGTTCTGTTCTTCGGTCTTGTTTTCTTTTCACTTTAAAAACTCGAGATCCTAACCTTACCTACTTTGCTTCATATTCTATTCAGAAGCAAAGGAGAAGCTGACATGGTCACTCAGATATAGCATGGCTGTAGGCATTTCCTCTGGTCTTTGTTATCTTCACGAGGGGTGTCAACGAAGAATAATCCATCGAGACATCAAATCTGCCAATATTTTGCTAACCGAAGAATTTGATCCTCAGGTAGTCATAATTATGAACAGATGCACGTTTTTGCTATGCTATTGTGATACTTTAAAGTAAGATTGGTATATGCAGATTTCGGATTTTGGGCTTGCAAAATGGCTTCCTGATAAATGGACTCACCTTAGTGTTTCACAATTCGAAGGCACATTTGGGTACCCCAACTTACTATTTTTAGAATGGAAACAAGGCTTATTCATCTCTTGTTCTAAATTACTTTCTTTTTTGGCAGCTATCTTCCTCCTGAGTTTTTCCTGCATGGTACAGTTGATGAAAAAACCGACGTTTATGCATTTGGAGTGCTATTGTTAGAGCTGATTAGTGGCCGCCCAGCTATAGACGATTCGCATAAAAGCGTAGTGATGTGGGTAAGTTTAGTCTCAACACAATAAGTACAAGATTCTATATATAGAGACATGAGATGATGTATCTATTTGTTTTTCCATCACGAATGATTGTGCAGGCAAAGCCTCTGCTGCTTAGTAAGAGTATCGGAGAGATTGTTGACCCTGCACTTAACGGTGAATTTGACTGGGATGAGCTGAATCGCGTGGTTATGGTTGCTTCCTTATGCATTCATCAGCATTCGACTGATAGGCCTCAAATGAGCCAGGTTCGCCATTCAACTTTTGATACTTATATAGAATACGCACTAATATGGTTGCTTATAGAGTAACACTCTTATACACCAATTACACGGTGCATCAGCACACAACAAATACTTTGGGAAAATTGAATAAAATGCCCTGTAATTTTGATGATATTAAGAAAATGTCCAATGACTTTTTAATTATACAAATATGTCTTGTAACTTCAATTTTGTTTTGATAAAATGCTCCGTAATCGGCTGTTCCCAGTTTTTCAACGGGGAGAGGCTGATGTGACAGTTTAAGAGTAAGCCACGTAAGGCAAAAAACTTGACAAAAAGGCCCAATAACGTTTTATGGGCGTTTTACC
Source organism: Galeopsis tetrahit (assembly GCA_963675135.1). NCBI lineage: Eukaryota > Viridiplantae > Streptophyta > Magnoliopsida > Lamiales > Lamiaceae > Galeopsis > Galeopsis tetrahit. Next base: position 51,615,130 of record OY776128.1, on the reverse strand, counting down.
AACTTTTTTAAAATTACAAGGCATTTTCGTATAATTCAAATTCATAATATTATCAAAGTTACATAACATTTTTTTCAATTTACCCTAATACGGAGTACTATTTAACGAAAACAGGTACCTTTTAGTAAAACAACTAGTACAATTTAGTTGGCACGATGTGCATACAAGTTTTTGTCTTACTTACAATGCGGCAGGTTGTGAGGATGTTACAAGGCGATGAAGGCATATTGCAGAGCAAGGCGAAGTTCCAAAAAAGGCCGGCACTTAAGAGGACATGCCCCTTGGAGGTGATTGCGGAAGAAGAAAGCAACTCGGCTAAACCTTCCAACCATAGGAATCACAAAACCGAGGCTTGTTTGGAATTTGAAAACCTTTGTGGTGCAGAGGAAAACTTGAAACAAGCACTGTAGAGACGAGCATTGGAATGTACAGTTTCGCCCAAGTTGCTCGGATCAGGCTCGACTTGCCCACGAATACTAATAGGTTAGTAGTTCAAATGAAGAGCTGTTTGTTGTAGCAGTGAAGCAGCTTGTGTGTTGAATATTGTTTGTAATGAGTTATCAGCTTTTTCATAGGAAAGACGAGAGATGAAAAACATACATATAGGTTGCATTTCTTTGAATTTTTTGTGAATGTGACATTTTTTAATAATTTTTTTTTTAAAGATATATACTCAAATTTTAGGAATTTGGGTATTATATATATTGTTCCAAACTTCCATTGTATTGTTGTCTTCACCAATCTTCTTGAGTAATGTTGTAAATTTAGTGCACGAATCTCCTCACAAGTTTATACTACTCCTCCGTCCACAAAAAGTGGGCTCATTTTTTTTGGGTTGACAAAAAATATGTTTATTCTATTTAAATAGTTCACTTTTGAATATTTTTTCTACTTTACTAACAAGATTGAGTATCTATCAAATATATTATTTGCTCATTATTCTAAATATATTCTTTATAATTAAAATACGATTTTTTTGAAACACATATAAAAAAAAAGTCAACATACTTTTGATGTCATATGTTTTGAATATTGTTCATGTTTTAATATTTTGTTTTGTTTCATGAATACATACTATATTACATATGTTTCGAATATTGTTCATGTTTTAATATTTTGTTTTGATTCATGAATACATACTATATTACATATACTATATTATAAATAATACTACCTTCTTCTATCAAAATCGTGTTCAATGTTCTTATTTGTATGCTCACCTAAAGTGTGCTAATTCATTTTATGAAAATAATACTATAACACAACACTTTACATGTGCTAATTCATTTTATGAAATTAATACTATAACTTTGATTCATTTTTGTTTCTGCATTTGTTTCATTATGAGATTTCAATATTTTTTTTTTTTTTTGAAATTTTTTAACTTAGGTGATTTTGATAGTGATTAAATGTCGATGACAAAATTTAAAAAGAGATAAACTTGAGTGACAAAGTGATATTTTTTCGTACGAGACATTATGAGATTTTCAAAAAAAAGTGAGAAATTTATTATGAGACTAATTTTTTAGATAAACTTTGTAAATTCGGACCGTCCAATGTTCATTTAACAAAGACTTAAGCTCAAGATACTGCAGACGACGTCGTTTATCCTTTCGCTTAAAAGTATATATAGTTTTCGTCAACTCACAACTACCGAATGATCTACCAAAGTCTCAGTCTTAGCTGAAAAAACTCAGATTCAAACATTTTACCTTTTCTCTTCAAAGATTTCAGTAGATATTACACTTATGATTAAATTTTCTAATTTTCCGTCGTTATTCCTGCTGTTGATCGCATCAATAGCGCGGAATTCCTTGTGCAATTCGATCATCAATCCATCCAAAGTCAAAACCCTTTCATGGAAACCCAGGTATTAATTTTAACTTTAAAAGAAATGTTTCCGTGATTTCAAGTGCTGCTCAGTCACTATTTGTATGATTGAGCTACAATTTTTGCATTGCAATTTAGAGCATTTGTGTACGAAGGTTTTCTTACGGATGCAGAATGCAATCATTTAATTTCTCTGGTGAGTTTTTAAATCAGCCGGATATATTATTACATCTTTTAAATTCCCTAAATTTATGGTAAATATTTGAATTTTTTGATAAAATTTAGGCGAAATCAGAGCTGAAGAGGTCACAAGTGGCGGACAATGAGTCTGGGGAGAGCAAGAAAAGTGAGGTTCGGACTAGCTCCGGAATGTTTATTTCCAAAGCAAAGGTTCGAATTTATCCCAAACACCGTTTAATTGATTCGATTCTAATTTTCCATAACACGCTCTATATAAATGTATACATTAATTTGTGATTCTGCATAATTGTTATGTCCATTGATGCAGCTATTGTAATCTTATCTACTAGCTTTATGTAATTGAGATGATTAATGAAACTGAGATTTTCCAATGCTAAAGTTAGTAATAATATAATTAATGAATGCTTATGAATATTGGATTCCATAATTAGATTTTCCAATGTTAAACTGCCTAACTTCAGTTTAATGAAAAATTCTCGAGTTTTACAGGCTGGTATTTCGAGTTTTTTTATGTTTGAAAGATTGTCAAGAATTTTTTTTGTTTGCAAATTTCCTTTCTTGTGAATCGGATGTTTGGAGGTGTGTAATTCTAGGCAGATGGGTACATTAAGACATTATAAGAAGTAAGATCTTGCAAAATCACATAAGTATAGTATCATGAATACCTTATTTTATATAGTACGGAGTAAAAAAATTCTTGTTTTTGTATGGCATCGTATTTTTTGGAGTTTTAAGTGTGCTCTGTTTTTCTTCCCATTGATAGGATCCTATCGTCGCTGGCATAGAAGACAAGATTGCTACATGGACATTTTTACCCAAAGGTGGCATGTTTTCAATTTTTTTTGATGATATGGAATAGACATGTTGCCGGTCGATAATAATAGTCTTAGTTCATTAATAGAGTAACACAACTGGTGCAATTTCACCCAATTTTGACCCACTAATTTTCAACCAAACATTTTTGTTTTTCACGGTTGTATACTGAAAGTGAAAAGTACTAACACTGTTCAACATACAAACTAATGCTTTTCTTTATATGAACTAATACTCTTCATTCCGTTTTCATGGGTACTATGATCCATTAAAATGAGTCAAAAGTGTAACCGTGCATAGAAGTTTTTGCCTCATTAATAATGTTAACTAATACCCATTGTGGTTGTTATTAATGACATTCCAGTTCTTCAACATCTTAGGTTTTGCATTAACTTTTGAAAAAGGAGTAGACAATTAAATTCCCTGGCAATATTGCTAGATCTTGTAATTGTGGCTGTAAAGTCAAATTATGTGAATATGTACCATTACTATAAACTTACATGGCTAGTACCTAATGCACAAATACAAAATTTCGTTAGATACTCTGTAACTCACTGACAATCATCTGATGCCTTCACTCCCACTCCCACCCCCCTCTCTCTATATATATATCCCTCATCTTCTTATTTTTTCCGTGACTCGTGTTGGCCATTAATTCAGTAAATTATTGAGTTTCTTAGTGATCACTATAATCATTGCCTAATTGATAAAAGCCCCCATGACTTATTCAAGGTCGTATATACTGATGATCTATTTATTGCACATTCGTATTTTGAAGGATTTGTGAGCATAGATTAGAGGATGATGATTTTAACTATTCCTATGCAAAGTCTGATGTTTGTTTCTGTATATAGAAAATGGAGAAGACATACAAGTTTTGCGTTACGAACCTGGACAGAAATATGACCCTCACTACGACTATTTCGTGGACAAGGTCAATTTAGCTCGTGGGGGACACCGAATAGCTACAGTGCTGATGTATCTCACCGACGTTGAAAAAGGAGGTGAAACTGTCTTCCCCTCTGCTGAGGTACGTCATGTATCCATATTCTATTGTTCAAGATCATCATTTGTCCTGTTTACTCGTCTCAAATAATCCACTAGAACTCCATTTCTTCATGACTCTTTGATAACTTTCCCATCCTTCTCATTTGGAAAGTAAATTCGTGCTATGATGCAGGAATCGCCTCGTCGTAGGTCCGTTTCATCGGTTAAAGATTTTTCCGAGTGTGGAAGACAAGGACCTGCAGGTGAGACAATAACTCATACCGTAATCGCTCTACTCTAGAATTATCATCATGTGAGAAGTAACCAAATTTTATTTATTTATAACTGTAAATTACGGAAACCCCTCTTGACGTTTGTCCAAGTTACCTTAAAAACCCTGGGTTTGAAATAATTGCAAGAAAAGAAAAGGAGTTAATTGCAAAATAAACCATGATTTTCTCAATTACAACGTATGTGAAAGAATTCCGTCTCATCTAAAAGTCCGAACTTGTAGAGAGGGTGGGAATTAATTCTTGTATATTAATTCCTAACACTCCCCCTCACTCGTGGGCCGGATTAACACCTCTTACCCTTTTTGGGGAGGAGGCCCATCGAGTGGACAGTTTAAATGGGTGGAGTGCTTTCAACAGGAATCGAACCCAGGTCAGCCCATCGAGTGGACAGTTTAAATGGGTGGAGTGCTTTCAACAGGAATCGAACCCAGGTCGTTTTGCCCGGTTTGCTCTGATACCATGAAAGAATTCCGTCTCATCTAAAAGTCCGAACTTGTAGAGAGGGTGGGAATTAATTCTTGTATATTAATTCCTAACAGTATGATTTTAAAATTTGCAATTTACCTTTAAAATTGTTGCAATTATGTCATATGACTATTTTCCGTCAAGACTTGCGGACGAGGCAGTGTATGAAATATGAAAATGCAAAAAAGTTAAAAGGTTGTGATTAAACTGAAACATTAACAAAGGTGATGAATTTATTTGCATTTTTTCCGAAGTTTTTCTTGTTGCCACGTTAGTATAAGTTGTCGGAAAATAGTCATACAATATAATTGCAATGTGTATCGAATTGCAAATTCTAAAAGCATATATTGGAATTGAAAAAAAACGTGAAAAAATCATGATTTTCTTATGCAATTAACCCAAAAAAAAAAGGTTTGACTAACTGATAAATGCACAATCCTTTCACTTGTTGTGCTTTCCTCATCGATTGATTGTATCGTGATTTTGCGTTACTTGTCAGTCACAAATTCTTGCAAATAGTGACTCATAATTCCATTTTGTATGTTTTTCAGTGAAACCACGGAAAGGGGACGCACTGTTGTTCTATAGTCTTTATCCGAATGCAACTCCAGACACTGCGAGTCTACACGCTGGCTGCCCTGTCGAAGAAGGCGAGAAGTGGTCTGCGACAAAATGGATTCATGTTGATTCTTTCGACCGAGTTTTGTCTGGAAATTGCACCAATTCAGATGACAATTGCGAGAGATGGGCGTCCCTTGGCGAATGCACCAAGAATCCAGAGTATATGATCGGCTCTTCGGATCTTCCAGGTTACTGTCGAAAGAGTTGCAAAGTATGTTAAACTCTTTTTTACCACTCACTTAAACATTCACAATGTTGTTGAATATCACTAATTCACATTGGTTTTTCATCTTTTTCTATCTTTACAATGTGATTTATTCTTTGTATTATATTATACAGTTTATATGTTCGTTAAATTTTGTACTGGTAAATGATTGATCTGGATTGTATCTTAATTTACTCCTTTTACTTGCACGAAAATTCTGTCAGGATTTATGTATAAACTGGCAAGTGGGAAATAATACTTCCATTTTTGTGTGGTTTAATTATCCCTTTAGATATTAATTAAATTCCAATTGCATTTATATTTTAATTGTATATATATATTGCTGATTAATTTTTAGTAGCAGGGATGAAAAATATTTGGAATGGCCGTGTGTGTTAACTTTTTCAATATTAAGTTCTCAAGTGATGCAACTGCGTGAATTAAAAGAACAAACAACAGGAATAGTTAATTCAACGAATACCCGAATCTTGAGAAAAGGAAAGAACTCGTCTTCAATAATATCAAAATTTTCAAAGCTGCGTTCACAATGTTTGGAAAGGGAATAAAAACGAAAACTCTAGTGTACGGAATTAGAAAATTATAGAAAAACTCCAAATAATTAAAAATTGTAAAAATAACACCAAAAAACAATAAAACGCGTTTTTTACCACTCAAACGATGGAATTTGGCCAAAAAATGTCACACGTCACGGCAAAGCTGTGAGTTTGACTCGCAGCATCGATTCCACCCGAAAAAGTGTGCTCTCACGCCAAAATCGGATTTCGGCTCTCAAAACTTCAAAAATTCTTCCGATGCTCTCGTTTTTTAAAAAATTGCAACGCCACTCGTGCTACATCATCAAGACCAAGTGGCTAACAAATATTGTGTACTCCGTGAATCATTCACAGTTTTCAATACCTTACATGTGTCACCTTATGATGAACAAGCCTATGTTACTATAGAATATATTGTAGTGACACATATTTATCCGTATAGTAGCATGTTTATATGTTAACACATGATTTGATTTGCGTGTTTGTTATTTTTTTGCATATAAGCTCTTCTCCAAGTTTAATATCTCGATGGAAATATATTTTAAAGTAAAATAAGGAATTAAATTGTGTGTAAGTATGAATTAAAAAATAATAATATTTTATGTAAAATTTTGAATGTTGTAAAAGTAAAGTTTATTAAATAATTTTTTGGATGAGTTGGGAAAGTTATTTTTGAACATTTTAAAAAAATGTGTAAAAATTATTATGAAGTAAATTAATATAGAATATTATTATGAAAATATCGGATGGGGGTCTTCATAACTCCTTGTTGCAACACTTGGCCATTTATTTCTATCACTGATTTGACACGCAAATGCATACATGGACCATAAATAGATTCCCCTAGATCGTGTCAATAACTACAATAATTGAAACCAATAGATATCTTTTTTAATTAATAAAATTCATTATCATTATATGAAACTGATTATTATATACTAATCTAAAGGATATGAAACTAGCGTTTATACTAAGTAGTACTCCTTCAGTCCCACAATGCACATTTATTTTATTTATCTGTTCCACAATTGTTTGCACACCCATAAAAACTATTTCATAAACCTTACAATATTCACATATTTACAAAAAATGTCATTACTTTACTCTCTTTTCAATCACCTTTTTACTTTATTCATATAACTTTACAAAATTACCCTTCAACACTCTACTCATTACACTTTTTTCCCATTTTATGGTGCAAACACTTGTGGGACGGAGAGAGTATATTTTAGCTTGTCTGACCAAAAAAAGTTTTTTTTTAGGAAACACAGCCATTCAGATCTATATAATTTTGTTGAATAGTAGAAAACGAGATTCCAATCTGATACAACAGCCACTGTATCAGATTTTATGGTCCCTGTCCAGTTTACGTTTAATTAATGATGTTTTTTATTCTACATTAATTAAGTTATAAGATCATATAATTATTTGTTTGTCTTACATATAACACTTTTGATGAATGCCAGCAGTAAAGCCACGTTTGTCTAAATTACAAAGTTTGTCAATTATTGTTGAATTTGAAGCCTACCAATAAGTGAAGGATATATACTTCCTCTGACATCTGTATCATAAAGTTAGTCGACGCTTTTACATCTTTTGCATTAACATAAAAATTAATTTCGAAAAAGTTAAAATGTTAACTTACTTTGTCAATAGAGAAAAAAGATACATAAATATATTCTAATAAAAAAAAAGATATTGTAGAAATTAAATTGAAATGATTTAGGGAGATTCGTCGTAAAAATAGTAAAAACGCATACTTTTTTTAAAACAAAATTTAAGATTAAAAGTGATAAAACTTTTTTAAACGAAGGGAGTATTAGTTACAGTTTTAGTGAGGTTCCATCAAAAAATATATTCTCAACGATTAAAACATTATATGAAGACTGGGGGGATTTTTTTTAATGGACAACCTATTGACGGGTGCCACGATTAGAACACTATATTTTTCGGACAAAATTGTCAAATACTTTTAATTTCTATTAATGGTGTGAAATTATTTCCTTAATTCTAACATATATGTAATTAAACAATAAACTTTTAATTTAAATATTGCGAGATTCAATTCGTATTAATGCTATGAAATGTGATTAAACTACAAAACTTTTAATTAATTTAAATATTTAACTCTTTTAAAGTAGACTCATCCATCGATGATACAAGACTGTTGAGACGTGGGGTTTTCATACCTTTTAATAAATATGAATAATTGAAGCTTAATAGTATTTTATTCTATTCAATTGATCAAGAATTGCAGTCTTTTCAATGAACCTATCTACACAAATTATTTAAAGCAATGGGTGAATAAAATAGTGAAAGTCATCTCAATTCTCCAATGCAACTATTACACCACATGGACATTAACTTTGGGAAACACACTATTTATTTATTTTTATAACTTACTTTGGATATATTTCTTTACTATAGATTCGTTTTTTCTTTTATATCTTATCCATTTGTGCTTTTAATTACACTTTTAACGCCTACGCTATTATTTTTTTCACTTTTGCTCTCGGATGAAACAATTTTTCTAACACTTGTTTGTACACTCAACTGATGCAATTAATATTGTCCAATAACTACTATCTAAAATAAACACTCCCTCCAATTCATTTTAGGCCAAATATTCAATTATAGCCAATACTTTTTTCTTTTTATTAATTCTAGCGCATATTATTTTTGTTCTCCAAATGATACCCATACTTTCAATTAGTACTTAAAAACATCATCGTTCTCATTTTCCGGCAACGCCCGTCTGATGTGGATGTCGGATTCCACGTGGACGGCTGACATGGAAAATAGTAATTGTCCAAATAATCTATTATATCTCATACTTTTCATTTTTTATTAATTTTAGCCCATACTTTTCATTTTTTTATTAATTTTAGCCCATATTTTTTATTTTTTCAATTCTAGCCCATACTTTTCATATTTTCATCAATACTAGCTCATTCTTTAGATTGCATTCTTTAGTTTTGGCTGGACATTCTAGGGAAGAAACTAAATTTCAACCAGTTTCTCGTGGTCTAGCTTCACAGTATACTTTAGTATTCTTTGTTTGAAGGGTGTGTTTCAACTATTTCATCATTGTTTCTAATTCATGTTGGAGAGACTAATTTATATTCAAACTTATGAGCAAATTATAGGGTGATTTTTTTTATGTCTATTTTAAAATTTCAATTTTTTCGTTGGTACTAAAGTAATTAATATTTAAATGTCTCTTTCATTCTATGTAAGGAAGTGAAGGTATGATTTTGGCTAATTCTGGAAGAGTGTATTATAGAGTAAGTGTTTGAAATATGGTCATCAATATTAAACTTTGATATTTTAAAATTAATTTTGTTATGGTATTTAAGTTATTATATATGTGTTATTTTTAGATGTCCAATCAAAGTCGGCCAAGGACAGTGAGTGGTTCTATAGCTACTGCAGCTGCTGCCTCTAGTGGAGTACGAATAAATGCTCGTGAAGTTGAAGATCGTAGCAGCCAAAGATCAGATGTTGTTGACTATTGCACTTCACCGCCAACATTATAAAGTCACACAACATGTGATCGTTATTTTATCTATATTTTAGGTCGTACTGGATGTGCCTTGTTATGACATCTTTTTGGATATGTCATGTTGACATCTTTCTTTTTGCATGTGTCATGCAGTGACAAAACTTATGATCAAATGTCTTATAACAACATCTTTATTTTGTAGGCAATAAATACGGTCATTGCATTGTAATGACATTTTTATTTTGCAATAATAGTGTGAATATTTGATGGATGCAATCCTTCAAGTTATTATCAATTTATTTTTGGCGTCCGAACCTTGCAAAAAATGATACTGGACAAGTTTTTTTAAGTATGAGCTAGAATTGATGAAAATATGAAAAGTATGTGCTAGAATTGAAAAAATAAAAAATATGGGATAAAATTAATAAAAAATGAAAAGTATGGGATATAATAGATTATTTGGACAATTACTAATTTCCATGTCAGCCGTCCACGTGGGAATCCGGCGTCCACATCAGACGGGCTTTGTCGGAAAATGAGAACGAGGATGTTTTTAAGTACTAATTGAAAGTATGGGTATCATTTGAAGAAAAAAAAATAGTACAGTATGTGCTAGAATTGATAAAAAAGAAAAAGTATAGGCTATAATTGATGATTTGGCCTTCATTTTAAGTGACCACTTACACCTCCTCACAAATATTAAGAAGAATACAACTTTTCTAATATGCCCTTAATTAAGTAAAAACTTTTTCCATTAATCAACAAAATACTTAACGTTTCAAATTAATTATTCAACATACAATTATATCTATTTAATGCTTATTTAAATTATAATTGATCAAAACAAATACACAAAATCACCCACTACTTCAATATGCAACACGATTTAAATTAATAATACTACTCCCATATGTATGATTTAGATGATGGAAATAAAAAAGTCTGCAAATTTAGCTTCAAATCCTCAAAAACAAAAATAATGAGAGCCAAAACAAAATATTTAGTTCACAACAAATTACACATAATATTTTTTTTTTGAAAACATTACACATAATCCTTAAAAGGATCATGTTGTATATTTATAGGAAGATTGTGGGGTTGTGTTCATGCATAAGTTTTAATTTAATTACTAAATGATTGGAGTTTGATTTCACTGAGTGCATGTATACTTTTATTGGAAAGATGAATAATTTATTCTATCAATTAATTATTCAACTTGAGAGTTAATGAAGTAAAAGGGTATATTAGGGATAAATTCAAAATAATGCTCAAAACGTCACTTAATTTGTAAATTCTTAAAAGTCACTTAAAATGGATTGGAGGGAGTACTAAATTTTTTATTGTAAATCAGCCCAAAATAAATGGATAATCAGATTCAATATTGATTATGCATGTCTAATCAAAATTAAAATAAAATTTATATTAAAAAATTAAAAAATAAAATTTATATAATTTTTTTTATGCATGTCTAATCAAAATTAAAATAAAATTTATATTAAACACGTAAAAACAAATTTAATTGAATGCATGTCGAATGATCGAAAGAACATCATCTGCGATTTAATTTGAATCCATTGAAAGATTTCTGTCTAACCATAAATATCTCAAATTGGAATTAAATATATTAATGCACGTGGGGAGCAAAAAAGAAGCAGCCTAGGGGGGTTGAATTTAAAAATTTGGAGAGGCTCGAAATTGATGCCAAGTATCAAAAATATAGGATTGGTTTAGGGACAATAATTAATTTCAAGTGTGTGAAATTTGTGAATAAAACCCCAAAAAATAAAATAAAAAAAGGAGATAAAAAGGAAAGAGTAGACTTGTTCAAAAAAATTGGATTCTTCCATCTGCCTTTTGTCATTACATTACAACATTTAAATACACCAAACAAACAAGCATTTATATCATACCCCTTTTATTGCACAATTTATTCCTTAAGATCTGCCAATTTTTCAATTAATTTATTCCTCCTCATCATCAATCACTTGGCAACCAAAAAAAGATAGGAAAAATGGATGTGCAGCAGTTGCAGAGGAATTTTGTTGAATATAGCAGTGCTTTATTTCGTGAGGTATATTATTTATTAATGTAATGTTGTTTTTATGTAATACTAATAATTTTAAGTTTGTTTTTGAAAAAAGGGATTTTTAGATGGGCAGTTTGGTCAGCTGCAGCTACTTCAAGATGACACCAATCCTGGTTTTGTTGTGGAAGTTGTCTCCCTTTTCTTTGAAGATTCTCACAGAATTCTTACTGATCTCTCTACAGCCTTGTTAGAACTCTATCTCTCTCTCTCTCTCTCGTTCGGATCACCCCCGGTACAGGAGGGCAGGGTGTGATCCCTTCGATTATACACGTACTCCCACACAGATGTGTGTGGATGTACGTGTATAATCCAGTGTGCTACATAAGTGCAGGGTGTGATTCTTTGGATTATACACGCATATCTACACAAATGTGTGTGGATGTACGTGTATAATCCAATGTGCACCCAGCCTTGTGTACGGGGAGTGATCCAAATCCCTATTACAGTAGTTGTTGATGCATGTTTGTATTGTATAGGGATCAGAAGAATGTAGATTTTAACAAGATTGATGCGAATGTTCACCAGCTCAAAGGTAGCAGCTCCAGGTAATTAATTACAGTCACAGGGGTAGGGATGTCATTTGCTTTTTCTTATTTAATTTGGAACCTTATAATAATGAGGCAAAACATAACTTTCGAGTGTAAATGGGATCATATTTGTTAGTATTTAAGTGTCATGATTTTCTTCATTTCAACACGGCCAATTTAAAACCGTTATGACGTCCATTCTAATTTTATTAAAGTGATAAAAATAAAATATTGTATATAAAAAATAAATAAGTAGAAATTTTAAGGATAAGAGTGGTAAGAAAAAACTAAAACAAAAGGTGTGATAAACTTATTTAAAACAGAGTGACTAATTCATCAAAAGGGTACTAAATATTTAGAATCTGCCATTCAGAAAATGACAAAATTCATTAAAGAGAGTAATATTATTTTAAAGTTTGATCATTCAAATGTTTAAAATATTCTTGATTCAAGAAAAAAAAAGCCAAAATGAATTAAAAATTAAATAGTTATTACACAATATTTCAAAATATGTACAAATATATCTACCCTTCATTAAAATCTAAATTGAAAGGATACTCTACTCTCTACCCCTTTTTTCAACCATTAATAGACAAAAACAAGTTCAAAACTGTTCAAAGACTTGCAGAAATAGTGACAAAGTTTCTTATAGTAATAATTTATTTACACCACATTTTATGTTTGTATGAATTTCAGCATTGGAGCTCAAAGAGTCACAAATGCGTGCATTGCTTTCCGTAATTTCTGCGAACACAAAAATGTTGAAGGGTAAGAATTTTTTCAATTCATCTTTTAAATTAATTTAACTTTAAAAGAGAGAGTTTATATCAATTTGTAATCTGTATTCTAGATTTTTTTTTCCAATTTTATAATTTTTTTTTAATCCGAAACACTATCTTTCCCTAGAAATTGGCTGAAAAATACCACAAAATTAGATACTTCAATTGTAATTGATTAATTTTGTATAGTACAGATTGTAATCGGACAAAAAGAAGATTGTATAAATTTTAAGTTAAAAAAGAGTTATAATATAGATGGTAAATTGAAATTAACTGTATATCATTACATGTTGTTATCTAACACAATGAAAATTTCCGAATTTATTTTAGGTGTGTTAGATGCTTGCAACAAGTTAATCAAGAGTATTTGCTAGTGAAGACCAAACTGGAGGCGCTATTTAGGGTAAGTATCCCAAATTTTAATTTCGTTAAATACCGCCACATCAAATATAGTCACATTTGACTTTACACAAGAAAAATCAATAAATGTAGTCTAATTTAGTTAATGTATATTATTTTGCCCTTAAAATCTCATACCCCAAAACCTGCTAAGCATTAATCACTTACTAATTAGGGATAAAATTGATAATAAAACATTTAATTCTAAAGTAAAAGAGGAAATGTGACTATAAAAAAAGGAATACATGATTATCTTTGTGGGACGGAGGGAGTACTAACTTCTATTCAAAATATATGTAATTTTTTTATGTTATTATAACTCATTTAGGCTCGGAAAAATTCATTAACCAACATTATATATATTCGATAATTAAACTCGAACTTGACTTGATAATAATAGACAAACCAAACTCAAACACCTTAAAGTTAGGCTAATATCTTGCGGGGATCTAGCTTCAATTCCCCACCTTCAACATGAATTTCTTATTTCACTTTGATGTCTCATCTCGTGTTTAATTGATTTTAATACACGACACATGTAATAAATAACATCACAAAATCATTGTTAATGGCCCACGTGATGTATTAAAGATAGTGAATTATATGGTGAAACATCAAAGTGAAATATGTAAAATTCTGATTGCCCCCACCTGGCATCGTTCTTTAAAAAAACGAGAATTTCGATGATAGATATCTCGATGGTCGTCGTAACCTATGTTGTTCGTCTCAGTTGGAGCAGCAGATTGTGGCAGCTGGTGGAGTGATTCCAATGTTGAACCACTTCTAAAGAAACTTTCCTTTGAGTTCTCTACTAGTATGAAGCTTGTTTGTTTTGAACATGATATGTAACATCTTTTATTTATTATAATGCATTAATTTCTCATCATCCTATATACTATAATTCATTTTCTTTACAACTCTGTTTAACAAACTTTCTTACTACACACTATGAATCATATGATAGTATGCAATAATAAGATAGTCATTGCATAAATTCTCTTAACTTGTACAACATTTACCTTTGGCTTACTTTTTTTTTTTTTTTTTGAATTACATTAAATACCCATCCCTTTTCCCCTCCCCATGACTCGAACCCAGGATCTAACGCCTAGGTAGTGGTGCTCTAACCACTTGAGCTATCCCACTTTGTCTTATACATGCAAAAGAAAACGTCGAAAGTTAAAACGAACAACGACTCATCGAGCTCCAAATTCTCGTCTGCAACAGGCTCCCTTTTGATTTGCAAAAGCATCATAATAAGCCAAAGGATCCACATTTTCCAACTGAATCCATATATCTGTGGCCATAACTTCAACATTATTCTATAGAAATAGACTGGCTTGTGGCCATACTCGTTTCATATACAAGTCGAGCTCCAGATTCTTGTTTGCTCTTCAAAGCTCCCGATTACAGCTGAGCCCTTTTCATCACCAAGTCGATTTGAAAAAGTATCATAAAAAGCTAAAGGATCCACATTTTCCAACACTTTAACTGAATTTCCTCTTTGTTCATCTCTACTTATCATCACTCCATCTTCAGACTCAACACCTGTGGCTATAACTTCAACACTTCTCACGACATAATTCGTCTTCAGAAACGAGTCGTTCCCTGCCAAGATTACAGCACCAAGAACTTCCCCCAAAAACATGTCCTGCATCAGAGGTAAAATGAATGTAATAACAACGTAAAAACACATACAAAATCGGAGTTTTTTACAATTTCTATACCACATGTTGATATCTAGGATTAGTCAATTTCAACCAATTCAATCTTGACAGTAAATTCATGGAAAACAATGCTTCAGGTGTCTTTTTTGTGAGGTAAAAACTTGGTAAAACTGCATTGAATCTGCTGACTCGACGTTGAAGATTGAGTGGGATAAGCGTGATATTGTGTCTCGAGTCGAAAACTGTCTTTGCAGCTAGAGGATCAAGAAACATATTCAGTTCTGCATATTTATTTGAAGGAATGTTAATGACATTTCCTTTGTCTGTTTTCTTGGTGCTAATATGTCCTCCAACTATGATAATATCCTGCACCAAAATGATGAATTCTTGATGTTATGTAAAATCAGGAGACTACTTTCAGGATCAAAATTGAAAACTTTAGGGACCATACAGACCTGAATGGAAGAGCTAAATTTTTTGTCTGAAAGTATAATATTTGCAACATTTGTCAACGGCCCGTTTGTTAAGATCGTGATCTTCGATCCTGGATCCAGCGATTCGACTACTGATCGCCATATCTCAAGAGCTAGTGGTTGTCTAAGTTCAGGATGATCAGTATCTTTTGGAGCTCCAAATTTCATAGAGTTTTCAGCTGTGTACCTAGAAATGAAAACATATAAGTTTTTGTAATAGGCAAGTTGAAACATTAAGTAAGAACCTGCGAGGGCTACGAGGCAAGTCACGAGCAAGCCCGTATAAAGTATCTGAGTCGAGAAAGCCACCACTGCCATGTGGGATGGCCTTGTTGTACTTGCAATCTCCAACAGATGGAGTGATCACATCAGATTGATTAAGTGCAAAGACGTCGCCTAGACCGATTGGGATATCATCGCGTCCCATCATGTGTAGCAGATCATACACAACGTCGATTGTTGCTGCATTAGCCCATCCAGTTGGACTTATTAAAATTGCCTAGATAGAAACATGCATGAATTTAAACATCATAGCATGCTACTACATTTGATGAGGTAATGAGGCTAAATTAGTAAAAAAAAACCTTAAGATTTATAATTTCAACTGGAACTTTGAGGAGGTAGAACAAGGCTAGAAAATCTCCAGCACTCATATCCATGTCAAAAACGACGTTCTTCCCACGACGCCCTCCCTTAAAATCGGGCTTGTAGATAAATTCTTTGAAATGAGGAAACTCTGTCTGGAAATTGAACTTTGCAGTTTGTTCTTCTCTGTTCAAAACCTGCATTCATTCTTAAATTTTACTCTTATTCTAGAACCAAAATGCACGAAAAATCGTCTCCCTTACATCAAGGAAGCTTTCGAAAAACTCTCTGTTCAATGGACTGTTTGTATCACGGTTCATCTTTGCTCTTACAGCAACACGAACACGAACACCTTCGCCACCATTAACCTCTTCTGTATATCCATCCTGAATAAGTACAGAATTAGCATAAAATCAAGAAAATCTTCAAAAAAAATGTTGAACAACCTTGCACTTGCCAGTCCTGTTCATGACAAGACAAAATGGATCATGAACACCTGTCTGAACATGGCCACTATGAACACCATTCATCTTCAACCCGAATTTCGGGTTTTTGAGGCCATAAAAGAAGGGGTTTGATTCGTCCATCACCCCATATGGCTTGTTTGAAGTAATGACAGTTATATTCATGTGTTCCATGTCAGCAAAATCGTTGTCCCCGTCAGCATTGTTATCCTTGAGCATGATTGAAGTAGCCACACCAGCAAAGAATGAATCCCACATGAAATAATTCTGCAATCATGTCTCTAAAATTTACAATAAATTTACTACTATTTATAAAGATTTTAAAAATCAACCAAAACTCAAAGTAAACATCACCTTAGCGGTCTTACCGTGAAAAATTGATCATCGGAGGTGGAATCACGAGCCATTTTCAACGAGAGGTAGCAATATTGTGCCTCAAAGGTTCGTTGATTCTTGTCAAATTCTTGGAAAAAGTTGATAGTGATAGGGATAGTGTTTGTGGCATCAAGTGGAACTAAAGTAATTGGAATTCCCGAATGAATAACCTGTCACGTTAAAATAGTATTAGTTGTTTTCACTAAAAGTAATATTAGCATTGTACAACTGATGTATCAAAGTATATTAGTCCACCTCACCTGATAAGCAGCAAAAGGATCTAAGAAGATGTTGAACTCTGCATAAGGATTTGAAGTAAATTCAGTAAACAGATTGCCCCGGGTCGAGTTTTTAGGACACGAACGAGTCGAGTTTGTTGGCCTCACGGCACCTCCCATGAAGTATACATGTTGGATGTTTTTCTTCAAATGTGGATTGGACATTAGAAAAAGAGCGAAATTAGTGTGTGCACCCATCAGGAACACAGTGATGGGGCCTTTAGAAACTTTGTCGATCATCACTTGTTGAGCTGTTGCTTGATGCAGAGGTGTATACCTACGACTCCCCTGCATGTAAATAATTACCAACATTATATCTGTTCAGCTTACAAACTACTCAAGTGGATAATTAGTCTGTCCTTAAGAAAAAAAAAAAAAAAAAAAGTGATGGTGGTAGAGTGAAAATACTATTTTAATGAAATTTGACAACAAAATAGAAAAATGAAATTAATAAAATTAGAGCTAGTGTTGTTAAACGAACCGAGCTGCTTGTGAACTCGGCTCGACTCGTTAACTAGTCAAGTTCGTCAGATACACGATTTACTAACGAGCCAGCTCGAACTCGACTCGTTAGGTTCGATATCTATCTTTTTTTAATTGCATTAGACTTGTCACACTCGTTAACGAGTCGAATCAAACTCGTTTTTTTGCTTGTTAATGTAATTGAACTTCAAGTACTCAACTCGAATAACAGCAAAAAAACTACGTACTTGTGGAAGAAAGCTCTTTCTAAGGCCAAAGTTTGTGTCAATGTCCAATCTTCCACTAAGGCCTACAGGAATAGCCTGTCTGTATCTGCAATATCCAGCAGTAGTATATTTCTACAAAAATGGAGGGATCAACGAATTAGCTAGATGAAAAATGTGGAAGAATAATTTGGATTCAGACCTAGCTACAAGAGGATCATGTGTACGAGGGAGCCTTTGCACATGACCCTCGTGTACACGATGATTTTCAAATGATAAACCTGTTGAATGATAGGAAGATATCCGCCAACATTTGGTAATATTGTACCATCTTCAAGTATCCCACCTTCACTACCCACCCCGACCGCAACATCGTCTCGTCCCATCATGTAAAGAATGTCGTAAACCTGATTCACCGCATGCCCCGAATCAGTCCATGAATTTGTGTTTATAGTAATTGCCTGAAATAAAGTAGCAAAAAAATTAATAATCTAAAACACTAACATACATGATACATTTAATTTACATCAAAGTACATACATTAATACTCTTCCATCCCTTCAAAAGTTGTTAATTTATTTTTGACACATGTATATATTAAGAAATACTCCCTCTGTCTCAGATGAAGCTTCTTAAAACTTTTAAATACAAAGATTAAAAAATATAATAAAATAAATAGATGTATTATATTTATTTTTAAAAAAAGTATGAAATGTTTTTAATGAAATGGACGAATGAAAGATATGAAGCTGTAAAGGGTCTTTCTATCGTCAGAAAGGCTTCGCCCTTCCTGATAACAGGAAACACATTAAATACCATTGGATCAATGATCCAACGTATATAATTATTTGTATATGATTGCACTTCGCAATAGTGCGTTTGCTCTATGCAATGTGCAATCGCACAACTTCGCCTTACTAATAAATTAAATTAATAAATATAAAATGACGAAATTATCCCTTTAATTTAAATTAATATAAAATATTTAATTACAAAATTACTTATATCCTTATTAACATTTTGTTTTTAAATTACCAATAATATATAAACAAATTAAAAAAAAAAAAAAACAATGTATGCTTCACTGCTTGTTCTTCATCGTCTCCAAACAAACAAAAAAAAGTTATTTCATTAATCATCATCGTCTTCACCATTTTTGCTCTACCCTAACTTCACAATCTCCATGAGAAGAACACTTCTTTTTCACCCTCTTTATCCTTCAACACAAGAAATTAAAACACATTTAGGGTTCCTCACAATATGGAAAAATTTCAAAATTCTGAAAGCAGGGCTTGAATAATAAAAACTGGGGTAGGAAAAATGATGAGAAAGGAGTGATTTGGCATTAAAATTGTGTGAAGAAACACTAAGATTCTAAAATTTTAAAAGGGGATCGAGAAACTGTTACGGCGGTGGGAGAAATTACGATGTGTGATCCCCCTTCTTGTCTGGTTGTTAATTATGGTTTCTACAGCAAAGACAATGACAGACGATGAATAAGGCTTCAGCCTTCAGCGGCAAAGGCAACGACAGACGATGAAGATGGCTTCTATTGTTCTTCATCTTTGCGATTTTTTTTTCTCTGGCGTTTTGATATTTGGTTGAATTAATTATTAAATCTAATTTAAAGAATATTTAATTAAAAACACTGTAAGGGTTTTTTTAGTAATTTTATATTTTTATCCAATAATATTAATTATTTTATTTCATTGCGAAATTAGATCGCCGTATGACGAAACTATATTATGTGTCAAATTTTAATTGGGCTCCTTTCGTCAGGAAGGGCGAACCTATTCCTGACTATAGAAAAACCCAAGCTTCTATTAGGATAGAGGAGGATAGTATTAAATGTGCATGAGGTTTTTGAAGTAGAGATAGATAGGTTCCTGACTATAGAAAAACCCAAGCTTCTATTAGGATAGAGGAGGATAGTATTAAATGTGCATGAGGTTTTTGAAGTAGAGATAGATAGAAAAATGAAAAGGTCCATAACTTTTGTTGGGACGCCCAAAATGACAAATCGACAACTTTCGAAGGGACAGCGAAAATATTAATTATTGTATTATATTTCTCAAATACATTAATATATTAGAAACGATGTTGAGTTGCAAGAAAAAAATTATTATTGCATTGCATCGTATATTATTGATAATTAAAAAAATAAATATTCAAACTATTGAACAATGAAAATGTTATTTATTTAATGTAATTTAAAATTAAAAAAATTAATAAATTAAAATATTGATTATATTATCTTCAGCAATCATTTTAAGTTTTTTTTTTTTTTTTTTAATTTGTAAAATACTAATACATGTTAATTGTAAACATGTTTTAAAAAAATACTAAAACAATTCTCTTTTTTATTAATATAGTTTTAAACATGTAAAATATAATTTTTTTAAAATTAATTTTATAATTAAAGTACGTATAGAATAATTAATTTTATATAAAAGTATGAAAAGTGCAAAAAGAATTTTCTTTTGAGATAATTTTTCAATAATTTCAGTATTAAAATGACTTATTAAATTAATTTTACTTAATTAAAAAAATATATATATGTATAAATTGGAGGTGGGGTGAGGTGGGGGCCAGAGCACCCTTGCTACACAGTGGGTCAACTATATTAATTTTTTTTGGAAACAACCAAATTTATTACTCGGTATCAGAAATACCCAAAGCAAGAGTTACAAACACATAGAATCCGAGAAAATATTTATTTTAGTCATGTAACTTTGAATTATTCCAAAATAAATCCTTTAAATTTTTAACTTTACAAAATACATCATATATCTTACAAGCTATTAATTTTTGTCCATTTTTAAATCTATTTTAGTCCTTTAAGTTTAAAATCCAATTTTAATCATTTAAATATAATAAAATCTGAAAAAAAATACTGATTTTTGGATAATAATATAATAAAATCAATTCATTTAAATACTATATGTTAACATATAATAAATATAATAAAATCATAAAAAAGTTAAAATATAATAAAAAATACTATATGTTAAGATATAATAAATATAATAAAAAAGACGGTGAAAGCTGAATTAATTTATAATTTAAAATCCAATTTTAATCATTTAAATATAATAAATATAATAAAATCATTTTTTAGTTAAGATAATGCAATTTTGGATAATTATATTCTTAATGAAGTAAAAAGAATTGAAAAAAATGGCGGAACTAGTCGAATAAAATGGTACTTACAAGATTAACATATAGTATTATTCATTTTGGACTCACATTTTATTTTACATTTGACTAACTCATCAAAAATACTCTTCATTTATTTGACCTTACACTCCATTAAATTTATTTTCTTAAAAATTGAACCTGTTAAACAAGACGTCACGGGACAGAGGGAGCATAATTTAAGTTTTACATTTGTCTAATAGTGATTAATGTCTCCATGGAGTTGCAAGTTAATATAACATTATATATTTTGTTTTTATAGTAATATAAATCGATCTTCAATCTAGGATTTCTAGCTCCTTAACTGCTTAGCATGCATATATATGAACACAAATATTCATAAATCCAAAAATGTAGGAAGATAATTTAAAAAAAAATCGAACAAAAATGATTGTTTAATAGGTTACCTGCAAATCAAATTGTGATGTATTGAGCTTCAAAATGTAGAGGAGAGCAAATAAATCATCTGTATCCACATCTGTATCTATAAGGATCCGACGTGGCAGCCCCTCCACCAAGTTTTTGTTAACTCCAATTGCTAATATACATAAATATACGCATACAAACATCATCTTCTCTGCTCTGCAAACTTGTATAAATCGTGTTACGCTTCTCTGCTCTCCAAACTATATATATATATAAATCGTGTTTCTCTATGTATACAAATTTTAGAATCAATCTATCTCAAATTAATACTCAAAAAATGTTGCACGCAAACATCAATAATTTATATACGCAACCAAATTTAATCGATGTCTCAATCTACCATAATCCCCCGATTCATAGTGTTAGTTGTTAGATCTTATCATAAACTAGTGCAGCCGCGTAATACACGGGTCTTATGAAAAAAATATAAATTGCACTCTTGTGTAAATGGTACATGTAATTGGATCCATTTTAAAATATGAATTATACTGAAATAAATCGGAATTAATAAAAGGACTATGAGGTATACCAAAATTTGATACCCTGTTAAAATAAATTTGCCCAATATCTTATATTAATTGATTATATTTTTTATATATTAAATGGAGTAGTAACATTAATAATTTATTAATTTTTAAATTCATATTCATTGATTTTTTTTTCTTTGTTAATAAAATTCTAACAAATAATATTAATTGATTAGATTTTTTATATATTAAATAGCACATTAATAATTTATTGATATTGAATAATATAGAGTATTGTTATGAAAAAGAATTGGCATAGAAAACATGATTTGTAAATTGTCATTGTAGTATTTTATGAATTGAGTACCGAGAGTAATACAATTTTTACAGTTTAAAAAAAAAATTAATAGAGAGTATTGATTGAGTTATATTTTTTTAGTATTAATTAGTGCATTAATAATTAATTAATAATAAAAATTTCCATCTTACAATAAATAAATGTTGACTTCAATAGGTAAAAAAATAAAATAGAGAGTATTGATTAATTATATTTTTAGTATTAATTAATACATTAATAATTAATAATAAAAATTTCCATCTTGCAATAAATAAATTTCTGATCTTATAGTAGTAGTAAATATTTAATACTATTATTATATTATATAGTTAAAATATGTTTCTATAAAATTTAAAATATTTTTTGATGCTATAAGTTCAAAAGTGTACTACTAGGCTACTGTAAGAACAAAAAATTTATGAACACTTAATATTTTGGTGGAATGTACTAAAATATTTTTGAACGTGTAGTATAATACACTGCGTTGTATTGATATTATTTTGATCTTGTAATAATAATATTTTGATCATGCACATAGTAAATTACATGTTTATGATCTACAAATTTTTTAAGTGACTCGAAACCAGATTTTTTACCCGTTATTTTGAAAATTATCCTAATATAAACAAATTAGGATGAAATGAGTATTTGTCCGGCAAATAAAATTGTTTGTGAATTTAGTAGTTTTGACTAACATTGATGGTGGCATGTAAATAATCTATATAGGGTTATAGATATATGTATTTAACCGAGGAACAAATAAATATACTCCGTATTATTTATATGAAAATATATATGAACTTTTATTCAAAATAATTTTGATATATCATTTTTTTTGTTACAAGTTAAATACCCATCCCCTTTTCCCTCCCCATGACTCGAACCATAAACAAAATTTTGATATATCATGATAATTAAGATTATAATGTTGACAACATTTTCCAACCACATTGCGTACACAAAAACACTAGGATCACTTTTGTCCAATAGAATGTCGTCTCATTTAATCACAAGTAATTATCAGCAATATAGCATACCTATTTTTTTTTTGTGAAAAGAAAAGATGGTGCTTCGCATTAACGTATAAAAACTAGGGGTACCAATACCCGAATACAATCGTGAATTCTTTTATATTGTTTGAGTAAAACTATATTATGCTATGTTACTAGTACATCTGGGATGCACATCCAAGGTTCTCTCTCCCAATCAATAAAAGATGAATTGATGATTTTGTGAGCCTTTAGCCTTTTCCAAGAACTGAACTTTATGCTTTCTGCTATCTCTTCCGGCGTTGATGATGTCTCGTTGAAAATAATATTATTCCTATTCCTCCATATTTTCCAAATCGTGCATTGCCAAATGAGTCCAAGTATTTTTCTTTGAATGGATTTTTTCCCAGCTTTGACAAATTCTTTCCAATGATCCCTCAATATAATAGATTGTACCATACTGCCTTTAACCCAAATTGCTAACTCCTCCCAAATCAACAAAGAAACAGAGCACGAATTGAATATGTGTTGCCCTGTTTCCATGCCAACCTTACACATTGGACAGAGGGAGTTCGCCCCAGCCGGGTTAATGCCTCTTCGCCTTAGATTGTCCGCCGTAGCCACTCTATTTTGCAGCACCTTCCATGTCAAAGCCGAAACTTTTGAAGGCGTACACTTCCACCAGATATAGCATACCTATTAGAGTTTACATTGAAATTGTGCTCGACAAATTAATTGCTCAACTAGAATTTCTCTGTCCTAATTAAATTTGAAAGTTAATGTAACTCCAAGGAGTTGGCTGACTTATGCAGACATGTTATTTAGTGTGCTCCTCTTTAGCTCTCAAATTTAAAAAATTTAAGGTGCAAATAATTTTAAGGGACAGTTCATACACAGTTTTGTCCTGATTTTAAATGGGACCCTCCGTAAGTGAACGGTGAAATTGGTCTCTGCGAATTAGTCGGTCCAAGGATTGGATACCGAGATTTTAAAAAAATTGTTGTTAATGTGTTGGTAAAGTGAAGGTATAATATGTAGGGGTGGAAATGAGTAAGACTATTCGACAGGAGCCTACGACTCAACCTACTAAAGCTTGACTTGTGCTCGACTCGTTTAATAGCTCAAGCTTTTTTAAGCCTATTTATCAAAATATGTCAGACTATTTGGATTTTCTAAGAGCATCAAGATGCTAGGATTAAAATTGTTTCCCTTCGGGTACTATATCCTTACGTCTAAGGTGTTCCCAAACCCGGTAATAAGAAATCTTCCTAATCCTCATCAACTACCCAAATAACCATTCAAGTAATTAATGTCTCCTAATAGGGGTTCTAATACGATTAACTTTCTCTCGACGAATTAAAAGTATAATAAACGCATTTGTATACCAACAACTCACACCTTAAAATACGGATTAATAGAAGCTAATACACAAAGCACCAATAAAACCCAAAAAGAGAAGTAATAATCAAAATATCAACAATAATCAAAGCATAAACAATTCCAACACTCAATATTCACATGGTTTCAAACACCCAAAACATAAAAAACATAGTCCATGGTGTTTGAGAAAACACCCATGGCTAAAACAACAAGAGAATTATAAATAGACATAAAAATACCAATAATATAACAAAATAGAGTTTGGGGGGAAGTCAACTTGATGATTCTTCAACAATCTAGAGTGTTACAAGTGAATGTAGTGAAAATCTTCAAGAACCCAACCTAAATACTAAATTTGAAGCTAATCTATGGAATTAAACTTGCAAAATATGTTTAAAATCTACATAAGAGTGAAACTAGGGTTTGAGTGTGTGAAAGTGAGGCCCAACCTCTTAATAATCTGATTTTGGGAGTTATTTATAGCTTGGAAGAGTGTTTGAGACGAGATTTGCGCTTAGGCCCTTGAAATCCTTTAAAATTCTCAAATTTTCGTGCAGAAATAGGTTGACTCGATCAACCGAGTGGTTTGACTCGGTCAACCAAGTGAGTTGGAAGTCAAGAAAAGGGCCTGGAAGCAGATTTCACTCGGTCAACCGAGTGGGTTGACTCGGCTGCCCGAGTGGATTCTGCTGCAATTTCGCATTTTATCGTTTCGATCATACACTACAAAAAACGCGGAGTTTGCCGACGGAAGGCTACCGACGGAATCCATTCCGTCGGCCGCCCCGACGGAATATTCGAATCGACTGACTGCCGACGGAATCCAAGATCCGTCGGGACCGTCCGTCGGACGGTCCCGACGGAATTCAGTTCCGCGGCCAAACGGTGTCGTTTAGCCTTGCTTCCCGACGGATTTTTTCCGTTGGACGTTCAAAATTCGGCTGCCGACGGAAATTTTCCGTCGGTAGCCGACCCGCTTTGACCACCGCCTCGGATACGCATGAAAAGACGCGTGTTATTAATATTCGCGTGCTACCGACGGAAATATCCGTCGGTAGCCTTAAATTTTTTTTTTATAAGAACTGCCGAAGGCAGTTCCTCTTTGAGGAAAAATTTTTTTTGGCCTTCGTCTCCCTCTCCCTCTTCGTCTCCCTGTTCTCTCCTCGGTTCTTGGATTGGATTTTCTTGTGCGTGGTGCGTGGATTGATCGACAAAGAGCATAAAGATTATCTACTCCAATTTCTTCAATTTAAACGGTACGTTTTATAAATTCTTAATTAATTTTAATTAAGTTATTGTATTAGTTATTGCATGTTAATTATTATAAAACTGTTATTATTATAAATTGCATGTTAATTATTATAAAACTGTTATTATTATAAATTGCATATTAATTATTATAAAATTTCATGTACGTAGTTGATGAATATATATGTATAATTAATTCAAATATATGTTAGTACGTGGATTATATATTTTTTATTGATTAATTGTAATTAATTAATGTATGTTAGTTCAAATATATAGTGTAGTTTTCTTGTTAGTTCGTTCTTATAATTAAACTAGGTTATTATTGTTGATTAAATTAGTAATTATTCTTATAAGTAGGGGTGTTGTACGGTTTGATTAATATAGTAATTATTGTTATTGTTTAAATTAAGTCATTATTAATTAGTTTGGTAAATTATTGATTTCATGAGTAACATGATTTTGTTATTGATTAAATTAGGAAATTATTGACTTAAATTACTAAAATGTTATTAATTAAAATAGAAAATTATTGATTTCATTACTATATTAATTATTGATTAATTTATTATACTTTTAAATTTTATTTATTAAAATAGATGAGTCAAGATGCTAGTGGGGCCTCAGGATCTTGACGTGGATTCTGCTACGTTGACGTCGTCGGCATCCGTTCCACAGCATTCGCCGCCATCATCTCAGTCGTCGGCAGCTCGTCGACATCCCACGCGGGCCCGAGAAACCAGACTGAGAATATGGATTGAAGATGTACAGTAAGTAATTAATTAAATAATTTTAAGGTTTAACAATATTTAATAGCATCAATTTTTGTACGTTTTTTAATTTATAATGTGTTTGTTTCTTAATATATAATGTCACAGCTTACTTCCTGGTAATGATGAGATATCGAAGATTTGCACTGAGGTGATTACTAAGTGCAAGATTGCTGCGAATGCGTACTCTTGGCTGAAGGTGCCGCAGACGAAAAAGGATGAATACTGGGAGGAATTCCAGGTATTTGAGTGCATTCAATTAAATATTAATAAACAATTTATTATATATATTATTTGATAAATATGCTGATCGAATATGTGCAGAAACATGCTTATTGGCATAGGGAGTTTTTTTCGGACAACGATATCCACATGCACTGGCAATCTTCATGTCAGTCTAGGTATAATGAGATAATGTACACCTGGAGGACTGCTTGGCGTAGTCGTGGCGTGGTGCAGACGTTGGGGGAGGACGAAAATGGAGTCAACGTGTGGAACACGTTGACCACGTATTGGAGTAGCCCAGAGTACGTGCGGAAGTGTGCAACTGCCCGAGCCAACCGTAGAAGTGATGGGGGAGGTGGGATGTCAAGGCATCGGGGGGGGGGGGGGGCGATCCGCGTATGAGCACTCAATTGCTCTAGTAAGTGTTCACTAAATTTATTTCAATTATTTATATTATAATATTATATAAAATAATTTGTATATGCTCATTTGGTACAAAATAGGAGCGGGATCTTGGGCGTGAACCCACACACGTGGATCGGTTGAACGTTCTTCATCCGTTTGATCGAGATTCGCAGACGTCCACATATGGACGCAATACGGAGCTTCACGTAAGTTTAATTAAATTGTGATGTATTTTTTAATATTTAATTAATTAAATGTATTGAACTATGTATTAATTTAATATTTTTGTAATTATGTAGTTGAATGTGAACCGGAGGATTGAAGAGGAGACGACACAGGCTTCTGCTGAAGCCGGGCCCAGCGCCGCCCCTCCGCCTGATCTTAACCGGATTTACCTGGAGGAGGCCCCGGCTGATCGAGGACGGGTCCTTGGCCTTGGCCGGATGAGCCGCTTAGTGAGAGCTGCGTCGTCCAGTTCGTCACAGCGTGCATCGCAGGCCTCTGTATCCTCCACTGCTGTTCCGGACCCGAACGTAGTACACATGATGAACCACTACTTCCGACAGCTAACTGACACTATGGGTCGATCGTTGGGGATGTCTGCTGATCAAATAGATACATGCTTTGCACAGGCGATGAGCGTTCCCCCTCCGCCTTTCGATGCTCCGGTTGGTCCATTTCCCCCTCCGCCTTTCGATGCTCCGGTTGGTTCAGTTCCCCCTTTCAATGCTCGAGATCCAAATCCAGATCCAGATGCAGCCGCAGACGGCTTGGATTTCATTGGTGGTGATGACTTTTTTACACCGTATAATGGTTGATGTTTGAACTATTTATTTTTCTGTCGAACTATTTATTTTTCTGTCAAACTATTTAATGTTCTGTCGAACTATTTATTATTCTGTTGGACATATTTATTTCGGTTGATGCTTGTTTGTCAATGGATTGTTTATTTATGTTATTGTTTTTAATTTATACATAATACATAATTTTTCGTTAGATTTTGGTATAAAGTAAAGTATTTTTTAATTTTTTTTTCGATTTTTTTTTATTCCGCCAATATTACCGACGGAAATAAAAACTCCGTCGGAGGTAAGGTCTACCGACGGAATTTTGGGCGGCACCCTACCGACGGAATTTCAGAATCCGTCGGTAGATTCAAAATGTACGCACCGACGGAATTTCAAAATCCGTCGGTAGCGCGTAATATTTACAGAGGCTTTTTTCCCCTTTCTCACTCAGTCGAAAAAAATTGTGGAAATTGTATGAGAGCAAGCAAATTTCGGTACGTTTTCCTTTTTTACTTGGTTAAATTTTGTAGTTTAGTTGTGCATTTTATATTGTTATAGTTTAATTAGTTGTGCATTTTATATATTTGTAGTTTAGTTGTGTATTTTAATTATATTGTTTGTAGTTTAGTTGTGTATTTTAATTGTGCATTTTATATATGTGTAGTTTAGTTTAGTTGTGCATTTTTCTGGATGTTTGTAAGAATTTTATGTTAAATGTTTAACAGATGGATTTGCCGGATCGTCGATGGATGTATGAAACTCCTAGGTTCATTTTAGGAAATGTGAATAGTGAATTTTACAATGAACTTGTGTCATTTGTTGAATTTGCAAAGCTCCACCCACATTACATGCATGGGGATTGTATCAAGTGTCCGTGTAATGCCAAAAAATGTCAGAATAAAATATTTAAGTCGATTGATGAGGTTTTGGTACATGTTCTGAAGAATGGTTTCACTGTTAATTATTATAATTGGACATTTCACGGCGAAGTACGTTGGCCTTATAACTTTGATCAAGTTTTATACTATTACAGTGCTGGTATATTGTGAAGGGCTACAGATTTCATACATCCGAGTATGCATCAAGAAAAGCGACTACCAACAGTGGTGTTTGCATTAGCAGTGCAAACTACAATGCAGATGCAAGTGACTACTATGGGGTGTTGCACGAAGTCGTTGAAGTAGAATATCCGGGATATCCAGCAAAGATTGTAGTGTTGTTCAAGTGTCATTGGTTTGATTCAGGCCCTTCAGGAACAAGGATTCATCCGGAGTACAAACTCGTCGATGTTAATCCGAAAAGGAGCTATATCGGGAATGATCCATTTGTATTTGCCCATCAAGTATCTCAAGTATACTACTGCAAGTATCCAGTACGATCACGTGTAAAATTGAATGGCACGCTGTTTGCAAAGTAAAGGCAAGATCAATGGTAGAAGTCCATACAAAGGACAAGAGTGATGAAGATGATTCTCCGTTTCAAACGGAACAAATAGAGGCTAGAACTGAAGTCTTTACGGGAGATTTGAATATCCACGTAGACTTGACGGCTGGAAATTCACAATTGATCGAAATTGAAAACGATAATGGAAATGAGGAAGATGATGAAAATGAAGAGGAAGAGGAGGAGGAGGAGGAGGATGATGATGAAGAGGAGGAAGATGAGACAAATAATGAAAATGTAGATGAAGAAGATGATCGAAGAGGAAGAAGATAAAGAATAAATTATATAATGTAAGCTAATTATTTTATTAGATGTACAATTTAAAAATATTTATTTATCATTAAGTTACAACTAAAAATTGTGAAAAGAAATTATTCTTTTGAATTTTTTTAAAATATAATTAGCAAAAAAATGAACATTTTAGTAAAAAAAATGAATATTTTAGTATTTAAAAATATATAAATTATATTACAAATTTAATTATTTAATTTATGTGAATGAAATTAATTTTATGAAATTTTTTAAAAAATAATTAGCAAAAATAATTAGATCGCGGGTCGGGCCGGGTCCGATCCACGCCAGTTTTTTTTTGGGTTGACTTGCCGACGGATAATTCCGTCGGCACTACCGACGGAACCCCCGACGGACACCGACTGAATATAATTCCGAATTTAAAAAATATAAAATCGAGATCCGTCGGCAGTTCCGTCGGTACGTACCGACGGAATTCCCGACAGAAGCCGACGGATATATTTTTCTTAAAAAAAATGCTAAAATAAATTTCTGTCGGTAGGTCCGTCGGTACTACCGACAGACGGACCGACGGAATTGCCGACAGATATCAGACCCGGTTTCAAAACGGGTCATTCGGACTACCGACGGAATGAGATCCGTCGGTAGACTCGACAGATTTATTCCGTCGGGACTACCGACGGAAAAAAATATTCCGTCGGTAAATCGTACCGACGAGTCTAGAGCCGACTGAATTATTCCGTCGGTAATTCCGTCGGAAACCACGCCTACCGACCACAATTCCGTCGGTAGGTCCGTCGGTAAACCGCGCGTTTTTTGTAGTGATATCTTGAGCTTCCATCCTCCGATTGACTTGATTCTTTTTTTTAATTTCACTCATTTGTTCGAGACGCATCCAATGGTGCAGTTATCTTCTTGACTTCATGAATTATCAAACACGTATTTTGCTTCCAAATAAGTTCAATTTACCTAAAAAATAGCAAAACACATACTTTTCTTATTTCAAGTGCAATTAGTCAATTTAATGTGAATAATGCAACAAAATCCTCAAAATTATGCAAAATAAACACATGAATTTCAAGCAATTTTCACACTAATCAGTCATCTCATTAATTTATTTTATTTTCTCACATAAAAAAGAATATTATTGAAACCGTAAAGACAAGAGTAGGTAAAGAAAAATTGGGAACTTGAACTAAAATTGGGCACTACGGATAGAGCTGGTTCTATTTCCGATTAATACTCATCTGTTCCGTAATTTCTTACACATTTTTCTTATTGGAACGTCCCAATATTACTTGCACACTCTTAATATGGAAATACAGTATAAAATTAATAATCTCCCAACATTATTCTATTTTCAAAATTGTCACTCATTTTTACATACATTTTACTTTATAACTCATCAAATTTATTTTAAACCTTATCAAATCACCTAAAATACCCTCATTTATCTTACATCACAAATTACTAAATTCTATTTAAAAAAAAAAAACATGTTAGTCAAACTATACAAGTAATATTGAGACGGAGGAAGTATAATTTTGGTGTCGATGGATATAATTATTTTCTCAGTGAAAAAAAATTATATTGAGAATTTGAGATACACAAGACAAGAACACTTTGAAGTTAGTAGTTGAGATTTGATGGAAAGGTAAAAAAGTAAAAGAGATGGTAGATGTTGTGAATTCTTAAATGTATCAACATTCTCAACAACATCTTATTTTGACCTTTCGAGATTTTTTCTAAGTCCTTTCTGAAATGTTGCATTAAATGTTGAGCTAAATGTTATCGCATTCTGGCAGGATCTAGAAGCTTCTACAAGGATCTGGAACTTGAAAGATTCCAGAACATTGCAGAACGTGCTAGAGTAGCTTGGAACATTGTAGATCGACCTGAAACATGCAAGAATGATCTAGAAAGATCATGGAAGTTAAGGTCCTAAAAAAAAATCTCAAGATGGAAGCCTCTAGAA
This sequence comes from Galeopsis tetrahit, assembly GCA_963675135.1. NCBI lineage: Eukaryota > Viridiplantae > Streptophyta > Magnoliopsida > Lamiales > Lamiaceae > Galeopsis > Galeopsis tetrahit. The sequence goes on along the minus strand of OY776128.1, from coordinate 51,583,440 downwards.
TTCGTATCCCACTCTATAAATACCGAAGGATGGCTCCATAATTTAGTGTGTACTATTCGATCAATCTCCTAGACTGAGTGTTCATCCTGTTAGAAATTGTTGCCAGTAGTTATACATTTTAGTTCATACGAAGTATCCCACCCGTATGAATGTGCGCTTTTCTTTATCTATTGAGAGTGTAATCATAGATAGGACTAGCATTTCGACAGTGTATAATTTGTACACTTAGTCCGTTTTCAAATCGAGGCACCTGCTGAGATTGTAGTTTCAGTTGTGAAAGTTATTGTTCTAACATTTCACACAACATTTGTACTTGAAGATAAGTATTGAATTTTCGCCATAAGGCTAAGCATAGATTTTTATTTATAAAATCTATGTGAAAAATATTTCCATTGTGTCGCATTGTTTTTTGTGTTTCAAGTCTTCCGCTGTGTGTCTATATATTTCTGATATTCTGTTAGAGTCAGTGTTGCACTATTTGTCTCAACATTCAGTGCATCATTAATCTGTTTTTACTTAAACACTTGAGAGCACACTTTCAGAGATATTAAAAAAAAAGGTTTGAAAGAGATAGTAATAGAGTATTATTGACAAAAAAAAAAAATTTAACTTGAAAGTTGAGATGTTCAAAATCATAAAACGAAACAATTAACCTGAAAGGAGGAGGGATAGTATCTATCTATATATATATAGAAGGAGGATGAGGGCTCTCCTGTTTTCAACACGTGTGCATTTGAGACCCCTCCTCCTGCCGCCATGTGTCGAAATGTTTCTCCCATGTGGCAAAATTTTCTGACGTGTTTTTTTTTCTAACGCTTCATTTCATATGATTAGAGGTGTTGAAGAGATTTGTTGTTCCGTTTGGCTTTAAAAAATATGTAGAATGAAAATTTGACATTATTAGTTAAATAAAAATCTATTTTTTTTTTGTTTGTGAATATTAATAGTCATGAAATGTTATCATTAGAAATTTTCTTTAAATGGGAATGACTTATGTGAAAATAGCTTATGTGTAATTATATGCAAATCAATCAAATAAGAAAAATAAATATACAATTTACACATAATTACACATAAACTATTTGCACAATTTTTTTTGCAATGACTTATGTCTAATTATGTGCAAATCAAGGAAATAAGGAAAATAAATATACAAAATCTCGGTAAATTAAATTCGCGGGTAATTCGAGCCTAAAATTCAAAGCCCGCGAAATTAAAGCAACATTATTATGCATATAAGGCAAAATAAATAACAAATTATAATTATGTCTTAGTGGTAAAAGCTTACCCTCTTAACAAAAAGGTTGTAGGCTCAAACCACATTTAGAACATTTGTTTTTCTTTATTTTTCAATATTAATGCAGGTCTCCCTTCTTTTTTTTAATTTTTTACTTTTCTTCCCTTTTTTTTTTTTTTTACTCCCTCTCCCTTATTTTTTTTTTATTTTCTTCCCTTTAATTTTTTTTTTTACTCTGACTCATTATTTTGCATACAAGTAACAAAAAAAATACCAACACATTAATACACAATATACAAAAAAATTAAGATAGTACACACAAAATATTATGAGAGTATCACACATTTATGCATGTCAGTATTTGACAAAATACCAAAATAATAACACAATTTTAATGTGTGTTGCTGTTTTATACACTAATGTAGCATTATCACAAATTTTATGTAAATAGTATTACAATGTTACATTTAACAGTATTACATTATTGCAATTGACAGTATTACAAAGTGAAAATCAAAATATTTATCACTGGATCATTATTCTCTTCATCTCTAACCACATTATCCTCTATTTTATCATACCCTCATTCTTCTTACACATTTCTTGTCTTTTTTTTTCATCACATGTGCACATTCTCTTAACAGTATCACACCTGAAAGACATAAAGTATTACAGAATAAGAAACATGATATTATAAAAAAAAATATTAAAGCATTTGAGAATTCTACACTTTCAGCAATTTAGGGAAGCCAGGCTCGTGTTGTTTGCAAAACAATTCATCAACTTAGCACAAATAAATGCAAACAATACTGGATGAAGTACTAAATTATTCTACATCTCAACATACCTAGACATTAACACAAGAAATACCTAAACCATATCATACAAATAACCAACTGTTTTTACCAAATTGAATGTGTGAAAACAAAGGTATATGACAAGAAAAACCCAATTGTGTATGTCAATTGAGGGAGAGTGCTGAGTAAGCCCCTCACTTCTGGTGGAGACATCTCAGAGATATACATGGGAACAAATGTAATAACTAACCCAATTCCAAAACCATCCATCAGCCTTGCAAAAAATAGCAGATACATAGGGAGACCAGAGCATTAACAAACCACTCACAAAAATAAAACACAAATGATAGCAATAGTATCCGACGGCGGCCCATCGAAGCCGAAATTCCGCCAGAGCACATAGTGATTAATGTGGCTCCAATCAGTGGGGAAGCCACTGCTAAGCCTTGCATTGTAGGTTTATCCTCCCATCTAAATTCCATTTTTATATAAATCATAACATCTAAATTTTTAATTTGATTTGCACATATCAATTCTACATGAAATTAATTACTAATTAAGATTTAAGAAGGAAGAATTATACCATCCTTGTAATCCCATCCTTGTAAAAAATTGGCAAGTGCAGCCATAACAGCTACAACCACAGACGCATTCATCTCATTTTCACAGCAATTGATAGATAATAAACCTGCTGCAATTGACCTAAAAACAAAAGGCGAACACTTAATTTATAGTAATAAAAAGGCAAAAGACGAGGCGAATTGAAATCTAAATGGATCGGGAAATTACAATAGATAAGAGATCTGTATATATTTATTAATGGAGGGATTGAGCCGGGGGCCACTGTATATATGGGGCGGTTGTTGGAGATTCCGGTGCCGTTTCGACAGAGGCAAGGGAAGGTGATCTTGAGGGTCGAATCGGCGAGAATGGGGAAGTTGCGGGGTGGAGGGTTGGAGAAAGGGGGAATGAGGGGAGAAATAGAATAAATTAAATTCAGATTCAAAATAAATCATGAGGCGAATAAATAGGTAAATGAGTATTTTACACATAATTACACATAAGCTATGCACAAAATTTTTTGCTGAAAATAGCTTATGTGTAATTATGTGCAAATCAAGCAAATAAGGAAAATAAATATACAATTTACACATAAACTATTTGTATAAAAGTTTTTGCGATTTATTTATGTATAAATAATACAAAAAGAATTTTTAATAATTTTTTATACAAACATAAAAAGGTGCAAAATATGCATTGGTTCGGTGATTTTTTTTTTTTATAATTGTGGCGTGAATTAAGGGAGTAATTGTCTATTCAGTATTTCAGTCAAACGTATACACATATTTGATTTGGTTCATTTTTTTCAGAAAATATATATATGAAAACAAAATATTATCATAAATGTAGGAAGATAAATGTAGCTTGAAGGTGAAGGTAAAACAGTAGAAAAAATAAAGGCAAACTTAAAGAAAATTATTTTGATTTATTTTAATTTTTTTTTTTTGTCTTTAGTCTGAGTACTGACACTACCCAACTCATCCTCTAATATTATACTCCTTAGTATTATTTTTTTCTCTCATTCATATATACAATTTACAATCCAATTTTAATTTTATCACTTTATAGTGACACTTACCCAATATAAAAATAATTACTATTATTTAAATATATATTATATTATTAATTTTTGCTATATTTTAATGTGTAAATTGATATATAAAAAGTACTTGATATTCTAATTTTGTAATTATAATAGGAATTTTTTTTCACACACTTAAATAAATAATGAACTCAATAACGAAATTAAATTTACAAGATTTGAAAATAAGAAATTAAAAAGTAATAATAAACAAGTTACAAATCTAATTATATCACACAAAAAAATTGGGATAATTTGGATTCATAATAGTAAATGGTAGAAATATAAGAAGATAAAAGAGAGAATTTTAGTTTGTGTTTCAAAATAACTCGATATTTAACTCTATTTTTTTTTAAAGAATTTTGATATATATATATATATATATTTAATACATATTATTTTTAATATCTATAAATCTAATTATACCACACAAAAAAAGACAGTAACCAATAAAATGATGTCATGTGTCATATTTTGAATAATATAAACTTGCTTGACATTGACATTGGGGCTTTCATCCGACATCAAAATTGATGATGTGGAGTATTATCTTAATATTAAATGTTTTGTCATTTTTTTATGACATTTACGAGAAAGACATCGATGAGGATAGTCTAATAAAAGGAGAAACAACTCGGTGTACTACTTGTGAATCTACTACTGAGACTATATATATGACATGGTGATGTGGATTATGAGATGTCTTTGAGAGACATATATATTATAAGAGTGGAGTCCCTTGTTGAACTTTTCTTAGCTCTGGTAGATGTACTTAACGAGGAGGACACGAACAATTGAGGACATGTTTGCTTCATGGGTTGGAATAAGATGGGTTTAGATGTGGTGGATTGGCTTGATAAATTCAAGGGGGAGGCTAGATAAACCCAAGGGGAGGCTAGGTTGTCTAAACCCATGAAATCTAGTTTATAAAAACTGGGTCAAATTATAAATTCGGGTCAAGGTGTTTAAAGTTAGGAGAAACCAAACATGAGAGAAGATGAGTTTACATATGAAAGTTAAATAGAATAATAATTAATTAATATTAATTATTCATATTTAATCCGAATGTGGATAAAGGTAGGAGCGGTTATTGCATAACCTCCTATATATAAGAAAATCCAACGTGATTTTCCAATAGACTAAGACAGAGAGAATTCTGTTCTCTTCCCTCCTGAGACACAGAATACAGAAACCTGGGAATTCTGTGTTCTGTATAATACGCATAACATAAATACATCTAGAGGGCACTTAGATTGTGGATATAAGAAGCGATTCATGCAATTCATGTGATCGTGTTCTGACTACGAGGATCACAGTACGTATGTGGAATTCAACCGGGTTCTAGAATCTTCCGCTGCATTGAGAATTACAGGTTGGTAATTCTAATTCTTATTTCTCGAATAATTAATTTCAACTTTGGTATCAGAGCCAATGAGTTGGATTCTAGTACGCAACAATGTGAATTTCTCGTGTTTATATGCATGCCTGTAATTATAGTTGATTATGAACGCATAAATGAAGAATCTGTAAAAATTTCAGAATTTCAAAATTTTCAAACGGTGGAATTAGGGGCTGAATTTTTTACTGTACATGCGTAGTATACTGTAGATGATATCTGGACAGTTTCACATTTTTTGGCCTTACCGTTTGGGAGAAAAAAACCAGTCTTTGAAAATTTACAGAAACTTTGACTGGAAATTACGAATGATATATAGGGAATCGTGATTAATTCTTGTTACTGGGTTGAATTACGTTGAATGAGGATTCCATCGATATAAAGTTCGTTAATTTTGGCCAAGAAACGAGTGAGTTATGAATTTTTGAAAAATTCACGTTTCTGGGGTAATTCTGAAAAGTTTCAGAAACTTTGTGGGTGGCTAAATGAGAATTAGATATTCTCTAGGGACCATTCTGCAATTAGTAGTTGTGCGCTCTTTCAAAATCTTGTTTTGGCTCGTTTAGGCTCGTTATAACTCCGTTTTTAGTTCCGAAAATTCCTGCGAGCTCCGTTTTTCGTGTAGATTCTTAATTTTCATATTATGGATGTATTTGAACAAAGAAAAGTTTAAGTACTTATTTATCTATAGGAATGAGAACTTTGATATGAACTTATTTCACTTGTGAATTAGCTATATATATGCATTGGATTAAATTTCTTTGCATAATTATGGACTTGAAATTCATGTGTTCGAGTTTGTAAACATTAAATTAGTTTTAAAGGTTGCTCGTTTTATGGGTATGACTCGAAAGAATAAGAACATTTAATGTTCAAGAAATTCGAGATAATGGAGTTAAGCTCCGTGATTTTAAGAATTACATGATTAAAAGCCACTAATTTTTTTTGGGAACTTTACGTTAATTAATGGAGATTTATAGTTTGTCGCTCTTCTATTATCACGTAAGGATATTCCGATTGCAAAGCTCGTGATTTAATTGGAGTTAAAATTCGAGCTAAGACAATTTCAAGAGAACTTATTGTAGTTTTCTGAGATGAATTATGTCTAGATTGGAAAGTGATAATTTTATGAAAATTGTTGACATGATTGGGTAAAAAGATACTAGTGAACTAGTAGTTGGAACGACTTGTTTACGTGTTGAAAAATGATTTCTGGGATCCGACGTTCTTAGCTTGAGAAGTTGGAGCAACATTCGGATGGAGAACCCTGGTCTTTGATTTTTCCCATTATTTTTTCATAATATTAGTACTAAAGTAGTACTATATACAAGAGTGCATAAAATACATTGAAGGTTATCCGAAATCTTCAAGTTAACTGCCTGATAGTGTAGCTGAAACGAGATTTTTCTGAAATAACCATTGTAGTTGGTTTATTAAACTTACAATAGTTTTTTGATTACCTGATCTACTTTGGGTTGTTTTAACTTATGACATGATTGTGCTTTATTGTGTTTATGTTGATAAATGTTTAAGCATGCAGATTCATGTTGTTGAGTGGGAGTTTTAACAATTTTTTTGGATTAAAAGCTAGAACTAATATTGTTCATGTTTTGGAGCTGAATCTGTTAAATGAGGATACTTAGTGAGATTGATGATTAATATCTTTAAGTTATTTTTCGATATCAAATTTTGTATCGAATTTTTCAGATGTCAGTTAGCTTAACATTGAACATAGTGATACATAAATGAACATTAACTTGTTGAATCACTTCGATTAAAAACCAGACAAACGCAATGATCGCTGAGTTAATTAAAAAAAAAAAAAACTCAAAGGCGATAATAATGACACAAGGTGTCATAATTTTTTTTTTTAATGTTCTTGGAAGAACATGATTCATTAGATACTATCAACCATATTATGGATGATCCTGAAGTTAGGATGGAGACTCAGATTATTAAGGGTCAAGAGACTTACCACAATTGAAAGGTATTCGCATAACTTGTGAAATACTGGTAAACTCAGTCATTGACGACATGATCTATAATTGTGAACAACACCGTACTGTCTATGATATTTGAGAATATCTGAAGGACAAGTATGGTGATACTTCATTTTCTGAGAAACATAAAATTTGGGATCGAATCCGTCACTTCGTGAAAATTGGGAACACTTAAGGTTCATTACGTTATTTGATGAAAGTATTGAGACTTTCACTTAGACAACTCAAAACATTGAGTTATATGATGAGTGACTTGAAGTTGATTAAGTCAACATCTTATGTTCTCATTTATGAATCCAGTTCTAAACATAAGAGATATTGGAGAGAAGGGACATAGCTAGTAGCCTAAGATTGGGCACACTATTAGAAATATAGATATCAATCTTAATGCTAAGAAGAATAAGGATAAAAATATGCTAAACTGAAAATGGATAAGAGTGAGATGACATGCTACAAATGTAACAAGCGTGATCATTATACTCGTGAATATCCTGAGTCCATGAGAGACAAGGTAGTTCATTCTGATTTTTGGTTGTGGCATAAATGTCTTTAGTACTGTATTTCCGTCTAAATCTTATGATTGAGGATTATAGACACATGAATGACAGGCCATTGACTAAAGACATATGAGCATTTGTAGATCTCTGTCTATTTCAAGAAAGACGAGATTGAATTATGTAGGAAACCGAGCTCGAGTTAAAGTTTAAAGATTCGTAAAACTTGAGATTGACAAAGGTCAATGTTTCATAATGCATGATGTCTAGTTTGCTCTAAAGATCACTCAGGATCTAACCTCCAAACCTGTTCTTCTATGATTGAGATGTGATTTATTATTTCCTTTAGAGATGGTTGTGAATAGTATAAACAATGTAGATTATGGTACTAAACATTTATATGATTATGGTTTGTATAAGAACAACAACTAGTTTTATGAAGTGAGTTCATAGTTACTAAAGGTTTGTTCCTCTGGTAATGCTTGAGTTATTGATAAAATTCGGTATGCTAGATTAGGTCATGTTGTGCAAGATTAGGAGAACTGACTTGTGAAAGAAGGACTATAGTGTTCGTCTTTATAAGTTGAGTTTTTAACACGTTGATATTGTCTTGCTCATAAGTGACTGAAAAACCATTTGATTATTGTTAATTCTTCATTGCATATATTTTGTTATGATAAATGTGATTTTGTAAATGTCAAATAACATGGAGCTGGTTGTTTTCACTCCTTACGTCGATAATTTTTCACGTGTTGGACTTGTCCATACAATTTATCAAAGTCTAGGCATTTGGATTGCTTTAGACATTACCTAATAGAGGTTGAGAATAAGAGACATAATTTTAAAGGTTTTAAGAACCTATAGAGCGTGAATGTTTATCCAACAGTTCAAGGAACTGTGTAATGAAAACAACATAATCCGACAATTATCAAAACCTAATACTGTTACACAAGGATGTGACTGTAAGAAGGAGTACATGTTGTTGGATATAATAATATCCATGATGGCAAAACTTTAACTATCATCTTTGGGAGATGAGTTGTTAATAATTGTCAATGTTTTATGAATAAAGTTATTCGTAGATATTTACTTCAACTCCATTAGAACTCTGAACGAGTGGAATACCTGTTCTTGAGTAATTTTTTGTATCTGAATATCCGCAACTTATATACTTGATTCTACGAGTCAGTATGAAAAGTTGGGTTTTGGGGGTTTAGAAGCGTATCTTCATAAGGATTTTATGTTAAATCTAAACGATACATGTTGATCGAAGATTGAGGAGTTGGGAGTGTGACATGAGATAGAATCATATAATACCATTTTTCTGAGAATTTCCTAGTATTGGAAGCATTTGGTATGCTAAACCATTTTTGTGATTGAAATAATCACTCTCTATCAGATCCAAGTGGGAGTGATTTACTTAATGTGATATTTGATAGAAGTTTACCCATTAAAGATCGGATGGATCTTGATGAGAGTAATTATCTAGAGAAGATGTCACAGAGTTTCAATGTTGATAGAAGTTTTAGGAAACGTGTGTCTAAGAGACATCATGATATTGAAGGACATGCCTTCTATGTATCTTCAGAAAATAAGATAAGTTTTAGTGAATGAGGAAGAACCTACAAACGTTTCAGAGGTTCTAGCTCGTTCTACAAGAGACTAATGATAGAAAGCAATGGAAGAAACGACAGAGTCGATAAGGTCAAATCAAGTTTGGAAATTTGTCGATCTTTCATCGAGACACAAAGAAATTGAGAATAAATGGATTCTCAGATTCTTAAAGAGACTGATGGGTCTATAGTGAGGTAGAAAAGTTCACATGGTAGAAAATAATTATACTCAGGTGTGGGTATATAACCTTTTTCCGCCTGTTGTGAAATTTACCTTGATTCGTCTACTTCTGGCTAGATTTAGAATTACATTAGAATGGACGTTTAGACTGTGTTTTCTCAATGGAGAGTTGGAAGAAGAAATCCACATGTTGAGACAAGTAGGATTTCATTCTTCAAAGAAGAGGATAATGTTTGTGAATTGATGAGATCGATTTACGAACTTAAACAATCCTCAAGATAATGGTACTTGAGACTTCATTGAATTATTGTCTCATATAACTTTGTGATGATAGACAAAGACCATTGTGCTTACGTTAAACGGTCCTAAGTAGTTTTGTAATTCTATCCTATGTATGTTGATACGATGTTAGCTGGAAAACGATAATGAGTATATTTGGTGAAAATATTCATAGAGATAGTTCAAGGAAGTTACTTGGGTTGTCTCAAGAGACATAGAAAGAGACTTCTAGAACAGATTCAAAATGGATGCATGAAAGCCTATTGATACTCTTGTCTTAAAAGACGAGTTATTGATTTGTGATAAGTGTCCAAAGACTCAAAGATTGAATGTTAGTAGTACTATATGCGAATGTAATTGGAAGTCTGATGTATGCTAAGACGAGTGAACATCCAGACTTATTATGAGCTGTTGGTTTGGTTAGCAGATATCAATTCAATTCAGTATAGACACTGGTGACAGTGTAAGGGATTGTAAGATATCAGAAATGTACTACAGATTAATTTGAACCTGAAATGGTATATAGACATGTACTATCCACTGTGCAAGCAGAGTTTGTGGCAAGTGCATCTGTAAGTACAAGGAATAGTTTGGGTAAGAAATTTATTGAAATTTTTGGAAAAGTAAGCAGTCCATTAGGAGTTGTAACGATTCATCGTGGAATCAAACCCTCCAGTAACAGTTGTAGCGATTCACTATGGAATTGAACACTCCAGTGGAAGTTGTGACGATTCATTGTTGAATTAAACACTCTAGTGGGAGCTGTAGCAATTCATTGTGGAATCAAACACTCTAGTGGGAGTTATACCGATTCATTGTGGAATCAAACACTCTAGTGGGAGTTGTACCGATTCATTGTTGAATCAAACACTCTAGTGGAAGCTGTAACGATTCACTGTGGAATCAAACACTCTAGTGAGAGAGCTGTAACGATTTACACTATCTTGGGAGTTGTAACGATTCATTGTTGAATTAAACGCTCTAGTGGAAGCTATAACGATTCATTGTGGAATCAAACACTCTAGTGGGAGTTACACCGATTCATTGTTGAATCAAACACTCTAGTGGAAGCTGTAACGATTCACTGTGGAATCAAACACTCTAGTGGAAGAGTTGTAACGATTTACACTACGTTGGGAATTGTAATGATTCACACTTCAGTGAGAGTTGTGGTGATTTACTACAGAATCAAACACTTCAGTGGGAGTTGTAGTGATTCATTGTAGTAATCAAAATAGTTAAAGTTTACAATCGAAATTCCGAGTTTCATGAAAAACCAAACAAATTAGATACAAAGTTTTGACTTTGTGAAAACATAAAAAGAAGAAAATTGTGATTCTTAAATGCATGACTACTCACTTGATGTTTGCAGATCCTCTTGTCAAATATATTCCCGAGAGATGTTTTAGACATCTAAGGTTTTGGGTTTGTGTGGATTTGAACATAGTGTGATGTAGTTGTTAATGTTGTTGAACATTTATGTATTGTGAATTATATGATGTTTCATATAATAGTATGTAGACAAGTAAAGATTGGCTCACTCATACGAGCAATCGCCTCTGACATCGAAGCATGTGCAGAGATGAGATTATTTAGAAATAATCGTAATAGATTTTACCACAAATCTATTTAACTTGTTACAAAGCTAAATCAACGAATTTTCTAGACAATAGTGGGAGGAAATTCAAGTTAAGTGTCAAGGATACACTTGAACTGTGATTTATACGATGTCAAATAAAAGAATGACATACGCTTCTATCTTGGGAAGTTAAGATATCGTGACATGTGTTTCATACCACATGTGCTAAGATGACCATAAGGAAATGAGAAAGATATCCCTATTTTCTCATTGTATGAGGCCTTGAGGGTTAAGAAATCCTCTAACAAATACCCTTAAGACTTTTTACTGTATTCTTAAGTCTTCACTGTAGTGTTGCTACTTTAGCATGTTACCAATATCTATAAGTTATATGGCAATGCGGTGCATGTCTAGGAAAGCAGCTATAGTGGGAGTCTGGAGATATTAGTGTAAAAGGAAGGACGTCTTTATTAACATGTTCTATTGTGATTCATTGACCGGTCAATCAAGTTCGGAACTTGATTATGAATACATAGATTTGATAAAAGGTTGAATATGCTCTTATGTTCAAGGGATTGAAATAGATATGTCAACTGATGTTAAATTGAAAGAGTTCTGGGGTATAACGAGTTTTGAAATCGTCATATAAAACTGGTTGAGTTGTTATATATCCTTAACAAGTGTATAACATGAAAACTCATATTCTCGAGGGTCACACGATTTATTTGCCTGTATGGAAATGTGTTATGTGATGGTATACATAAGTGAAGTAAAGAAGTGTAAGACTCAAACTTCATGTGTGAGTGGGAGATGAAAGTTAAATAGAATAATAATTAATTAATATTAATTATTCATATTTAATCCACACATGAATGTGGATAAAGGTTGGAGCGGTTATTGCATAACCTCCTATATATAAGAAAATCCAACGTGATTTTCCAACAGACTAAGACAGAGAGAATTCTGTTCTCTTCCCTCTTGAGACAGAATACAGAAACCTGGGAATTCTGTGTTCTGTATAATACGCATAACATAAATACATCTAGAGGGCACTTAGATTGTGGATATAAGAAGCGATTCATGCAATTCATGTGATCGTGTTCTGACTACGAGGATCACAGTACGTATGTAGAATTCAATCGGGTTCTAGAATCTTCCGCTGCATTGAGAATTACAGGTTGGTAATTCTAATTCTTATTTCTCGAATAATTAATTCCAACAACATATCAAACCCATCACTAAACCCCCTAAACTCATGAAGCAAACATGCCCTGAAGGTTTTGTTCGATGTGATTTCTAGCTTTCCCTACGCCATTGGTTGGTTAAGAATATTGTAGTCTGTAGACGTGGGTTTCTCTGATGATTTTTGTTGTGACAGAATAGGGTTATAGCACATGAACAAGAAACGTAAAGAAGACAAGTGATTTACGTGGTTCACCAATGAATTGGCTACGTCCACGGGCAGAGAGGAGAACGGATTTTATTACTGATTAGGGTTACAGATTACAGATCTCAAAGACCATATATATAGCACAGAGACCCCCGAACAACTCAGCGAAGTGTGTGATTCAAGGCATATCAACAAATCTCCACCTTGACTTGAGTCTTCCTTGCAGATGCATCATTACAATGCCAGATGTACAGACTTCTCCTTTCTGCCTCAGATTTGCCCTCCTTGGGCAACTAACAGCTTGTAACATTTAGCAAGTTCAAACAATGTCGAAACTTGCTATGTGGGACCGGCTTGGTGAACATGTCAGCAGGATTATCAGCAGTACCTACTTTCATCACCTTGATTCTCTGCTCATTCCTCAGAAAATGATACCTCACATCAATATGCTTGGTCCTCTCATGATGGACCTGATCCTTGGTCAAACAGATTGCACTCAGACTGTCACAGAATACAATAACTTGATCACGATGTAGACCAAGATCACCTACAAGCCCTTTCAACCAAACTCCCTCTTTAGCAGCTTCTGTCAGTGCCATATACTCTGCTTCTGTTGTAGACAAAGTGACTGTAGCCTGCAGAGTTGCCTTCCAACTAACAACAGAACCACAAAGAGTGAAGACATAACCAATCATAGATCTTCTACTATCAACATCTCCAGCATAGTCAGAATCAGAATAACCAGTCACATAAACGTGAGCATCACCTCCATAAATGAGACCAACATCAGACGTACCTCTGAGATAACGAAAAATCCTCTTCACAGCTTGCCAATGCTCCTTTCCAGGTTGTCCCATGAACCTGCTGACAATACTAACAGCATGTGCAAGATCTGGTCTAGTGCAGACCATAGCATACATCAAACTCCCTACTGCATTAGAGTATGGGACTCGAGACATGTACACCTGCTCAACTACAGTTTTTGGTGCATAATCAGTGGATAAGTGAATATTTGTAGCACTTGGAGTATCAATAGGCTTGGCGGTAGACATGCCAAATCTAGACAAGATCTTCTGAATGTAACTCTTCTGTGACAAGAAAAGCTTCTTCTTCTCTCTTTCCCTATATATCTCCATTCCCAAAATTTTCTCGGCAGCACCCAAATCCTTCATATCGAACTCAGCACTGAGCAGATCCTTCAACTTCTGAATATCAGACTTGGACTTCGCAGCTATGAGCATATCATCCACATACAGGACGAGATAGATCATGGAACCATCATCGACTTTATTGTGATACACACAACAATCATACGGACTCCTGTTGTATCTCAACTGGATCATGTAACTATCAAACCTCTTATACCACTGCCTTGGAGACTGCTTTAGCCCATATAGAGACCTCATCAACTTGCAAACATAATCTTCCTTCCCCGGAACCTGGAACCCCTCTGGCTGAGACATGTAGATATCATCTTCAAGCTTTCCATGTAGAAAAGCTGTCTTCACATCTAGTTGCTCAAGTTCTAAATCCTGATGTGCCACCATTGCTAGTAACACTCTGATGGAAGTGTGTCTGACCACTGGTGAGAATATCTCATTATAATCAACCCCCTCCTTCTGTGTGAACCCTCTTGCAACTAGCCGAGCTTTGTATCTCACACCCTCACCAGGTGTGGTTTCTTCCTTCCTCTTGAATATCCATTTGCAAGTAACAATCTTCCTCTCCTTAGGCCGTTTGACTAGCTCCCAAGTCTCATTCTTGGCAAGTGATTCCATCTCTTCTCCCATTGCAGCGAGCCATTTGGCCGACTCACTGCATGAAACAGCCTCTCTGTAGGTGAATGGTTCACCTGCAGATGGTTCTTCCTCTTCCACCTCGTCAGCGACTTGTAATGCATAAGTCACCATATCCTCAAAACCGTACCGCACAGGAGGCTTCACGCCTGTTCTCCTAGCTCTATCAACAGCTATGCTTGTCTGGCGAGCTTCTGGATGAACATCAGAGCTTGTACTTTCAGCAGTAGTAGTATGTTGATCTTCTCCACCTTGGAGTTGTGATTTACTCTCATCGAGAGTGACTTGCAGCTCCACCTGTTTAACATTACTACAATTTTCTGTACAAACAGACTTCACAATGGGGTTAAGCATAGAATTCTCATCAAAAATCACATTCCTACTGAATATAACTCTATTCTCCGAAGGTGACCAGATTCTATATCCCTTAACTCCATCCCCGAAACCAACAAATATACCCTTCTTAGCTCTTGGTTCTAATTTACCTTCACTAACATGATAGTAAACAGTACAGCCAAAAACCTTCAACAAAGAATAATCTGCAAGTTTATTAGACCATACCTCATAAGGTGTCTGGCAATCAATGCCAGTGTGTGGACCACGGTTGATCAGATAGCACGCCGTGTTTATTGCTTCTGCCCAGAACTTTCTAGCCAAACCAGCATTCGAGAGCATGCATCTCGCTCTCTCCAGCAATGTCTGATTCATGCGCTCTGCCACACCATTCTGCTGCGGTGTATGTCGGATAGTGTGGTGTCGAGCAATCCCTGCATCCTTGCAGAACTCATTGAACTCAGACGAACAGAACTCCAGGCCATTATCAGTTCGCAGTCTCTTGATCTTCTTCCCAGTCTGATTTTCTACCAACGCCTTCCACTGCTTGAATTTCTTGAAAGCTTCACTTTTGTGTTTCATCATAATTACCCAAGTCATCCTTGAGTAGTCATCAATCATAGACACAAAATATCTGTGGCCTCCAATAGACTCAACACGTGACGGACCCCAACAATCCATATGAATGTAGTCAAGAGTCCCCTTGGTCTGATGAACTGCCTTCTTTGGGAACTTGCTGCGATGAAGCTTCCCAAATACACAATGTTCGCAGAATTCAAGACTCTGCACTTTATGCCCAGAAAGAAGATCCCGCTTAGACAAAATCTGCATCCCTCTTTCTCCCATATGACCGAGCCTCATATGCCACAACCTGGTCATATCCATGGTCTGAACCTCAGATGATGCAATATTAGCAGAACCTGTCACAGTGGAACCTCTCAGATAATATAAGGTACCACGTTTCAAGCCTGTCAGAACCACCTTTGAACCTTGACAAACATACATAACTCCACCTTCACCTTTGAAACTGAAACCCTTGCTGTCAAGGAGACTCAATGATATTAGATTCTTCGTCATCTGTGGAACATGCCTGACTTCATTCAAGGTGCAGAATACCCCATCATGTGTCCGTATCCTGACTGAGCCAATCCCAACCACCTTGCAGGCAGCACTGTTAGCCATGGTAACATTTCCTCCATCTATCTGCTCATAGGTCGAGAAGAACTCCCTGTTAGGACAAATGTGGTATGATGCCCCAGAATCAAGAACCCACACATCATTACGATGTGACTGTCCAGCTGCAACCAAGGCCAGATCATATTCAGAATTTGTATCAGTTTCTGCAACAGCTGCAGAACCGCCGACACCATCTTTCTGCTCCTGCTTCCTCTTCTTCTTAGGACAATCATTCTTCCAGTGCCCTGGTTCTTTACAGTAATTGCAGATGTCATCGGGTTTAGGACCTTTTGAACCTTTCTGATTCGGCTTCCCAGTTTTCTTCCCAAATTTCTTTTGTCCCTTACCCGTAACATACAACCCCGATGCCTGATTTTATGTGACCGAGCCAGTTGCCTGTTGACGGTCTTCTCTGCTGTGGAGAGCAGATCGAACATCTTCCAGAGACAGAGTATCTTTCCCAGTAATGAACGATTCAACAAAATTCTCATACGATTCAGGCAAAGATACTAACAGAATTAAAGCAGCGTCCTCATCTTCTACTTTAACATCAATATTACGCAAATCTAGTAAAATTTTATTTAATTTATCTAGATGATCCCGAAGAGATGTACCTTCCTGCATGCGTAAACGGAACAGACGTTGCTTCAGAAGCAATTTGTTGGTTAGAGGCTTCGTCATGTAGAGACTCTCTAACTTCTTCCAGAGACCATCGGCAGTTTCCTGATCCGCAACCTCGATGATAACATCGTCAGACAGACATAGCATGATAGTCGAGTGGGCCTTTTCTTCTAGGGTATTCCACTCTTCTTCAGTTACATCCTCAGATTTAGGTTTTCCTGATAGCGGCGCCCACAAACCCTGCTGCTTCAGCAGAGATCGCATCTTGATTTGCCATAGGCCAAAACTATTTCTCCCGGTGAATTTGTCAACCTTTACGTTGAAAGCAGACATTCTCGATCGGCTCCAAAAAACCCTAACAGTGCGGAAAAAAAAACTTGATCGAAACGACCAGGCTCTGATACCAGTTTGTTGTGACAGAATAGGGTTATAGCACATGAACAGGAAACGTAAAGAAGACAAGTGATTTACGTGGTTCACCAATGAATTGGCTACGTCCACGGGCAGAGAGGAGAACGGATTTTATTACTGATTAGGGTTACAGATTACAGATCTCAAAGACCATATATATAGCACAGAGATAAAACAGTGAGACCCCCGAACAACTCAGCAAAGTGTGTGATTCAAGGCATATCAACAATTTAGTTGAAACGGAAATAGACACAATTGTTTGAGATAATGCAGATGATCAATATATTGCTAAATGATCTCTTGTTGTCACGACTTTAATGAAGATTGACTTCAAAGGTGAGGTGCGAATAGTTATAAAAGTTTTTTTATTGGGTGTGTAATTTCAATTTCTCTGAATGCAATGTTGTGATGAATGCTAAGAGTCTAAGTTTTACTTTGGATTTAAAAATTGATTTTTAAAACTCACTTGAAATCATCCAACAATACAATTTCATTCAATCTTATACATTTGACATAAAATGAAATATTTGAAGTACTATTTTAAAATTTTAAAAAAAAACACATATTATTAGTAAACGTGATTTCGAAAACTCTATACTTAAAAAATCGATTTTTAAAACCACTCCAAACTCAAAATAAACAACACCTAAATAAATAATTCCATCCAAAAAAATTAGGTCCAAAAATCTTAGGAAGAAGTTGATTTTGAATAATCCCCCCTTTTCAATGGAAATGGATTAGTCTTTACTCTTTGGACTTTCTTTACTTTTAGAAAAAATGATAGTATTAGATTTTTTTATATTATTCTCTTGATAAGAAAATCCGCCTCAATTAAATGTTAATTATGATGATTTCTTCAGATCAAATGTTAATTATGATGATTTCTTCAGATCATTTATCATCGATCATATTTATGTATCCTTGCAGGTTGAAGATATAATACCCATACAAGAAGTCAAACTGAATAATTTTGATAATAGTAAGCATAAATATATTACTATCTAGCAATTATCTAATCATTCAAATAAAACACTACGTGCAACATAATAATATTGTTAATAAGCACATAATATTTTCTCAATATTTAATAATCTAATATTAAAATTTACGAACTGGAAAACAAAAACATAAAATGGTCTGATAGATATATTGTGGGGTGAGAGGTATCACCATCACCATGTTATTATATAAACTTGTATCCTTCAAACCTAAAAGGTGAGAATTACTTGAAGTCATAGAAAATGTTGGAACGAGGCATCATTTTGCCCTTATACTTGTTCAAAACCTTCTTCGAGTCTGCATCATTTTTGAACCATAAAATTCCTCTTCTCTCCTCATTTTGAATAATCTCCACACCCAAAAGCTGAATGAAAAGCAACTTCAATAAATTAATCAACTTTTTTAATACAAATAAAAGCAACATCCTAATTAGTAGTAATAACATCTCTAAACTTCTTGGCAAAATTTAATATACACAACTTATTTACATATGTATATGTATTATTTCGTGATTTATAACAGCTTAATATTATTTCACAACAATCTTAAAAAAAGCAACAACACACAACAATATATATATATATATATATATTAATATATATATTAAAAAAGAATTGACATGTGTGTATGTGAAGATAAAAAACAATTATATTTTGTGTAAAATTGAGGATAATAGGGTCTCAAAACAAAGTGTAAAAGTAAAAGTTATGGTAGAACGGATAATTAGTTAAATTAGATAAAAAAAGACATGATAATTAGTATAGAATAATAGTGATTATTTTTTAATGAGAATCACCATTAATTCATTCATCCCAAAAAAAAAAAAAAAATTTAATTCCTCTGCGTCCAATTTTTTATACATTAAAATCTCAATTTTACTCCCCTTTTGTTTGTTTTTTTTTTTTTTTGAGACGTTGGTTTGTAAAGAAATGATTTGTAAAAAAAGTGATAATGTTTAAGTTAGAAGTGATAATATTTTTAACAAAAGTTACTATCACTTTTTACTTAAACACTATTATTTTTTGCTCAAACTTTGTATATAAAAGCTGAGATTCGTGAGACGGTCTCACTCAAGACTAGCCCATGAATTACCTGGTTGAAAGCTCTGTAAAAGCACTTATAGTATAAATAGCTTTCATCCATCCAAGGCATCTAGTTATGAATCTCCACACAGCATACGTTATTCGCAACCTTATCTGCAATTTAATACAATAATTATTAATCTAATTTAGATTAGGTATGCTCAAATTAATTATTAAACTAATTACCTGAGGATTTAACCCAGTAGGGAGCTAGCCTGAAAATCTGCAGTTGATAACCAGTGTTGAGTCTTTCCCGTACTTTGACCTGATAGTGACATCTCTCGCCGGAGACCTCCGCCGCCGCCAAGGTTATGTAGTAGATCGCACCGGCGGCGGGTTCCTCGTTCACATTTATTATTTCAACAAATTCCAGGGACCCTTTATTCTTCTCGTTATACTCCTCCACCGCATACTTGGCGGCGCACTCCGCACTCCGGCCGGAATATTCTCCGACAGACCTTATGCCTCCCAACAACACACTTCCATCTTTAGCGGGCGTTATGTAGAACCCCTGAAATAACAATTTATTTAAAACTAAATAATTAAGAAATTACATAAATTTTTTGAGAAATTTATTCATATAAAAAACCTGGCTGTAGTTAAGGTCGTCCATGTATTCGGAGTAGTATACTATTTGATCAAAACTGAGTTCACCCATTGATGAAAAATCTTGAGATAAAGTATTGAATTTTTTTTTATGTATGTATTAGAGGAGGCCAAGGCGGTATATATATATAAGAAATACTACATCGGTCCCGTGATTATTTGCACACTTTCTTTAACGGGCATCCCAACATTATTTGCACACTCTAAAAAAGGAAATAATTCACATAATTTTTACCAATATTACCCCTCATTTATTTTAAAAATGGAAATAATTCACATAATTTTTACCAATATTACCCCTCCTTTATTTTATTTGGAGACACAATTTAATTCAATTTATAATTTTAGTTAAATCTCCACTCACTTTAGTCAATGAATTACCAATAATAGCTATCCTTTATTCTATCATACACATAACTATATTCCATTTTCTTCATTTCCGTGTCGGTCAAACCATGCACAAAATCTTCAGACTGAGGGAGTAATAAGGGTTCATATCGTTTGTGTGTTGGAAACAGCGTATATATAGGCTTCGTATCTTTTGTCTTTTGGAAACAGCGTATATATATCGCTTCTTGTTTCACAAGAAAAATCTGTTTTTATATTTCGAATCTTTTTGAGGCATGCTTGTGCAGGGCCTTTGCCGCCCAGAATTAATTTGACTTCATAATACATAATTTAAATATATTAGTGAAAAAAAAATTAATTGTAAATTAAACAACTTTTTTTTTAGGAAAATTACAATTTGTTTTAAACTTTTAATTTTAGTAAATAAAATCTCAATTTATTTATTTTTGGCAATTCGAACCAAAAGGTGGATTTGTTCCTACAATGAATAAATAATTGTATAAAAATTTAGATTAGATTTCAATTTGCTAGTTTTATGTTAAGTATTGCATACATGCATTCTGTCCCAAAATTCTAAGTTCAAAAGTTAAATTAAGTCAATTTTAAAAAATTCGCGGGTCATAAGCCTGGATTCGGGTTGTCCAAAAAATTCGCGAGTTACAAACAAGTGGTTTACTGCATGACCAAAATATTGTTACTACAAAACTAAAATATTACCACTACAAGGCAAAAAATTTAATACTACATGTCAAAACAATATGACAAATTCACCAAAAAATTAAGTTTTCAGAATATTTTTGAACATGTAGTAATACACTTTTGACCTTGTAGTGCTAAAATTTTGGTCTTTAGTAACATTATTTTAGTCATGTAGTAGCCGAATAAGTCAAAATTATTTTAGTAATCTTGCCCAAAAAAAAATAAGTGTCTAGAATATTTTTGGTCTTGTAGTAATACACTTTTGGCCTAAATTATTTAGTAATCTTATCCAAAAAAAATAAGTGTCTAGAATATTTTTGGACTTGCAGTAATACACTTTTGGCCTTGTAGTGACAAAATTTAGATCTTGTAGTAACATAGTTTTGGTCATGTAGTAAGATAATATTTTAGAGTGAAAATAAATATTTTAATTAAGGTTGACCCGCGTTGAACCACGAAACCTACCTAATTTACCTTAATTAGTCAATATTGCATATAAATTTTTGCCATTTCAATTTGAAAGAAAGATTGTGATTTTATTTGTCATTAATTCAAAAGGGAAATTAATTCAAAAGGGAAATTAATGTACTTAGAAATCAATTTCTCCACCCACCAAAAGTGTACTCCATTTTATTTTTAGATCCACAAATAATATGTTTATTCTATTTAAATAGTTAACTTTTGATTATTTTTTTACTTTATTAACAAGATTAAGGGGTATTGTATTCAATTTGGAATTCTATTTGATTTTTTTGGAATTTAAAAAGTAAGTGAATTTATAAAAGTCAAAGTCTTGTATACACTCAAGTACACCGTGTACTTGAGTGGACTTTGACTGGTCAACTGTTGATCGTTGACCGGTCAATGGTCAAACTTTGATCTTTTTTTTTCGATTTTTTTTTTGAAAAAGTACATGTTAGTATATTATAAAGTGCATCTTTGTATTTTAATGAGAAGTGTATGTTACTATATTGAAAAGTGCAACATTGTTTTTAATGAAAATTGTATGTTATTATAACTGAAAAGTGTATATTATATTAATGAAGAATGTATGTTATTATAACTGAAAAGTGTATGTTATTATAACTGAAAAATGTATGTTATTATAACTGAAAATTGTAAGTTATATATTAATGAAAAATTTATGTTATTATAACTGAAAAATGTATTTATTATAACTGAAAAATGTATGATCTATTAATGAAAAGTGTATGTTATTATAGCTTTGAAAAGTGTATGTTAAAATAGCTGAAAATATTATTGAAAAGTGTAAATTTTTTGTTAAAAAAAATATCGAAAAAAAATAATTTTGGTCGTTGACCGGTCAAAGTCAACGGTCAACAGTTGACCAGTAAAAGTGCACTCAAGTACACCGTGTACTTGAGTGCACAAGAGACTCACCCTTTATAAAATTCATAGAGTCGAGTTTGACTAGATTTTAATAGACTTGACAAGATTAAAAAAAAAAAAAATTTATTGATTTAAATAGATTTTTATAAATTTCAACGTTTAAACTATTGAGGTGAAGATTTTTTTTTTAAATTAATAATATATATATAAAGTATTTTATCAATAATATTATATATATATATATATATTTTTTACGGGATATTATTTTATCAATAATATATATTATTAATTTATATATATATATATATATAATTTATATATTAATTCGGGGATATTCACGGGTTGGACCCGACTAGGGGTGAAAACGGATCGGATACGGACGGATAGTGCTTATACCGTATCCTAAACCATATTTTTTTCTCGAATTCGGAGTCGGATACGGAAAAGCCGAATTCGGATACGAATTTGAAATATTCGGTATACGGATACGGAACGGATATCGAACGAATCCGGGCCGGATTCAAATAACTATAATCGGATAATATATTTCAAATGGAAATCATCAAAATGTGATTGAAACACATAAAAAATCAACAAACATGAAATCATCAAAATATATCCTTCGTAAACATCACCACTCCAGCACAACATAACGCCTAAGAAGACATATATAATATTATACCCAAGCATGAATAAAGCAATCAACAAACTACTCCTAAGCCAAAGAATTACAGTTCAAAGTAATTATCAATGTTTTTCAAAATCTGAAGAAAAGAACAACACAAAATCGCACCACCTCCTCGGCCATTGTTGCTACAAAAAATGGGAACAGAGCCGCATCTGTTTCTGTGGGTCGCCCCCATGGATTGTCGAAAGAGAGAGAGATAAAAGGGGGTTCTGAGAGAGTCGATTGAAAGAACAATTGAAACAAAATGTGAAACTATCAAAAGTGGAATAATTAATTTCAATCCATTTTTAAGTTCTACAATTGGTTTTTGGTAAGAAAATGTACACTCTAATTCTTCTCGTAGATTACAAATTGATATGTCCCATTCCATGAATATTTAATTTTTCTAATTTATTGTATGGTGCAAACTTAGATGAACCATTTTGATTTTATCCATATAAAAAAATGGAATGATAATTGAATAATTGACTATGTGTGGACATAACTAATATTAGTAAATTATGATTTGTTAAATTTACATCCAGGTTTTTGTGGTGTAGTGGTTATCACGTTAACTTTACACGCAGGTCCTCGGTTCGATCCCTGGCAGGAACATTGCTTTTTATTAGACTTATCCGGATAATATCCGATAAAATATGGGAAAACTCGAATACGGTCGGATATTATGTATTCCGAATCCGAATTCGAATCCGAAGTCAACTATCCGTATTCGAATCCGTATCCGCCCGGATACTAAATTTTTATACCGAATTCGTATCCGACCGGATACGGTTCCGGATCGGTCGGGAAATATCCGATCCGTTTTCACCCCTAGACCCGACCCATTCTCAATATGGGGTGGATCCGACCTGATCCAAAACTCGTGGGGTGGGTACCCGCGGGTCGGGTCAATATTGTCATCCTTACCTCTGACCTTTCGTCTTCAGAGTTTTCTAAGAGAATCCGTAGAAATAGTGAAATTTATTTATATTTTTTTAAGAGAATCCAACAAAATCCAAATCCATAACTCTTGAATACCTCAACATTTTTAAAGACTTTTTAAAATCTGTATTGAATACCTCAAAATTTTTAAAAACTTTGGAAAATTCGAATTGAATACCTCCAGACTTTGAAAGTCCAAAAAAAAAATCCTACAAAATTCACAACCAATACACCCCTCTAATTATTTACCCACAATATTATGTACTCATTATTCTATTAAAATATATATTTTTTAAAAAAAAAACATGTATACCAAGAATTGAACATACTTTTGAGGGATTAAAGTTTTTTTAGTCCTTTAAGTTGGACTAATTTTGAATTTGGTCCCGATGGAATACACATTTTGATTTTAGTCCCATAAGTTGGTCGAAATTTTGAATTCAGTCCAATTACTACAATTTGAGATAAATAAATCGATCAAATCCATTGATTTTTGCATTTTTCTGCACATGAGTAAATTCACAGTTGATTTGAATTGCACACGAGCTAAGAATTTGATCGGTTTATTTACCTACAATGGTAGTAATTGGACTGAATTCAAAATTTCGGCCAACTTATGGGATCAAAATCAAAATGTGTATTCCATCAGGACCAAATTCAAAATTAGTCCAACTTAAAGGACTAAAAAAACTATAATCCCTACTTTTGATGACAAGTATATTCTTTTATTTATTTAAAGTAGGTGAATTTATTTAGCACCTCATTAAATTCATATATCTTCTACCGTATACTACTCCATCTAATTTACTTTAACAACCAATTTGTTTTACACATATTAAAAAAAAAAATTAATGATTACTCCTTCCATTTCATAAAATTTATTGCATATCTTATTTTGTATAAAACTATTTTTTTTTTTTTTTGACACATTTATTCTTTATTAATTTTTTTATTTTTATTCTCTTTTTCTTTTCTTTTTTCTCATCTTTCTTTTCGAGTTTAATTACGTGTATGTGCAGACTTAAAGTAATTAATACTCCAATATTTTGTTGGCAATTACTTATGTGTATCAGTTACATGTATGTAACTGGCTATTTACCCTCCTTTTTTACTAAGTCCACACTCCCTTCTTTTAGGCACTCCCTTTTTTAGACATTTATGTGTACAAGTTACATACATACAACTAAATCCAATTATTTACATGGGTTATTAGTTATTTACCTTTTTTTTTTATTAATTTCACCCCCAAATTTTTTAAAAGAAAAATACATGTAAAATACTATATTACCATTATATCAATTAAATTAAAATACAACTCATTAAAATTATAATTATACACCGACTATCGATTCACCAATGAATCACCACGAAGTTAAATATTATTCTATTTTTTTACTTTTAAAAAATAAATATAAAAATATAATGAATATTAAAAAAATATAAAACTCAAAAATAAAATTTCCAGTTTTTTTTTTTCAAAAAATAACCAAAAGTTAGAAAAAAAATACAAAAAAATCGAAAAAAAAAACTAAACTCTAAAAATTCAAATTTTTTTTCTAATTTGGGTATAAATGTATGAATAGGACATGCTCACTTTCTAGCTTAAATCTGATTTATAATAACTAAGATTATTTTGTTATGTCTTCATTATTTCTAAAATGATATCTGGTTTGTTACAAGTCTTTTAAGGTTGTAGATTATTTTTTAAAACTAATTAATAACATAATCTAATTGAAAAATATAATTTATATTTAGAAACTTAAATGAGTGGAGAATTGAGGAAGAAACCAGCATAATATTGCATCAACTTTATTATTTTATTTGGGGTCATCGCCATGTTGATGCATTCATATGTTTATTGAGTGTGATCGTATCTATTAATTGAATTGTGTGTTCAGTGTGATTCATTCTCACTTTTGTTCTTCTTACTAGTTAGTTAATATCAATTTTTTAATATTGATGTATTAATTTGCATGGTATGCCTGGAATTATAAATGTGTTAAGTTATGTATTTTTTGTTAAATATAAATATTAGTTTAAATACGATATAGTATTAGTACGCCTATGGTATAATACTAGTTAATGGAGTATATTGTATAGTACTAGAGATTAATGTGGGTATAAAAATATTATTTAATATATGAACTAATATTATACAATATTTGAATTTATACTATACTATATTTGAATTAGTACCATAGAGTATGTGAACTAATACTATACAATATGTTAATTAATACTATACTATATTTGAACTATTACCATAAAATATGTGAACTCAAAACTCGAAAAAATTAGAACTTGTACTAGTATAAACTAATATTATACTGTATATGAACTAATACGTACAATACTGCATATTAACTAATAATATATCATAATACTTATCAACTGTTATCATACATAACACTTATAAACTAAAAATTATATTCATAAAAAAATAAAATAAAGTGATTAAAAAATAAAAGTTCAAATGAAAAAAAAAATTAAACAATGTAAAACGAAGAGAAATTTGTAAGGAATGAAGTAAAATTTTGAAAGGATAAGGTGAAAATTATACACCAATTAATTAAAGTAAAATAGTACCAATAAAATTAAACACTTGCCTAAGAGAAGTGCGAGTTTTATTTTTTAAAACAAATTATTATTATACTATTTAATACTTAAAAAACACAATTAATATTATTTTAAAAATTTCTTATTAGACTTTAACATTTTAGAATAATTATTTATGACATAAAAAGAAAGTACATTAAAAAAATTATCATTTGAAACACAAATGATAAATAGGAAGAAAAATAAATTAAAAAAATAATATTAAAAAGATAAATATAAATATCAATTGAGTAAAATAAAAAATAAAATTTTAAAAAATTAATGGAGTATTATTTTTTGATGATAAAATTAAAAAAATAAAATTAATTGAAATAAAATAAAGGCCCAAGAAATAATTTATGTGTTAAATTGATATAGTAAATGGGTCATGTATTATTTGTAATGAGTTATTTGATTGGATATAATAAATGAGTCATATGTTATTTGTAATGGGTTATTGGATTGGATATAGTAGTTACATATATTGGATTGGATATAGTAGTTATATACATGTAACTGGTACACAAGAGTGCAACTCTATTTTGTTTATTTTTAGTGTGAAGTTTATGAATTTTTTTTAAAATTTTAGTGTGAAAGTAATTGCTATAGAAGAGTAATTGTTTTGAATTGATGATTTATGTACAGCCATTACAATATATATATATAGGGAAGACATTAAATACAATAATCCCTATAATTACTCTAATGCTTAATCAAAGATATTAACAGAGACAAATAAGGTCAGTGATGGAATTAATCACTCCTGAGATGTATCCTTTATACGACCCCTCAAAATTGACGTGCCGTCAGCCACCGAAATTTTGGACCGAAGGAGTTGAAATCGAGCACGAGCAAGTGGTTTGGTGAGCAGATCAGCGAGTTGATCCTGAGTGTTCACGTAAGCTACTGAGAGGTGATTTTTGGAGACCAAGTCCCGAACGAAGTGGAGATCTATGGCAATGTGCTTCATTCGTGAATGTTGCACAGGATTTAGAGCTAAACGAGTGACGCCCATATTATCACATAACAGACGAGGAGGTGCGGAGAGTCGAACACCGAGGTTAGAGAATAAGTGTTGGAGCCATCGAGTCTCAGAAGCAGCAGCTGCTAATGCTCGATACTCGGCTTCTGTAGATGACCGAGCAACCCCACGTTGTTTACGCGACCTCCAAGAGATGGCATTGGAACCAAGAAAGACAACATAGGCCGAAGTTGATTTGCCATCTGCTAAGTCTCCCCCAAAGTCTGAGTCGGTGAAGGCTGTTAGGGTGAATGAGGACGACCGTCGGAGTAAGAGACCATGATGTAAGGTACCTTTGATATAGCGAAAGAGCCGTTTTACAGCATCCCAATGCGTAGTCGATGGGGAGGACATATGCTGGGCAAGTTTATTGACAGTGAATGCAATGTCTGGTCGTGTGAATGTGAGGTACTGGAGTCCTCCTATGGCACTGCGATACTCAGTTACATCTGTTGGGTCATTAGAAGAATTCGACTTCATGGATATTTGGGTGCTGACCGGTTTAGTACCATCCAAGTGAAGACGACGAAGGAGATCCACAGTGTACTTGTGTTGAGAGAGGAAGAGACCTTATTTGCATGAGGCAACTTCAATACCGAGAAAATAGGTTAAGGGACCTAGGTCCTTCACAGCGAACAGTTTCTGTAAATGACAAGTGAGTGCAGAAATGGTAGCCGAGCAGGAACCTGTTAGAATGAGATCATCAACATAAGCGAGCACAAATAGTGTGATTGCTCCTTGTCGATAAGTGAAGAGTGAAGTGTCAGCACGAGATTGTATGAAGCCGAAAGAAAGGAGACCAGAACTGAGAGCAGTATACCATGCTCGAGGTGCCTGTCGAAGGCCATAAAGTGTTCGTCGAAGAAGACACACATGAGTCGGGGATGAGGGATTTGTCATGCGCGGCGGTTGAGACATATAAACAGGTACATCGAGCTTACCGTGCAGAAATGCATTGCTGATGTCGAGCTGCTTGAGCGACCATCCGTACTGAAGTGCCAATGATAAGACAACCCTGATGGTCGCTGGTTTGACAACGGGGCTGAATGTTTCTCGGAAATCAAGGCCTGGTCGCTGGTGAAATCCCTTCGCAACAAGACGTGCTTTATATTTATTAACCGACCCGTCTGGGTTTCGCTTGATGCGAAACACCCATTTGCAACCAATGATGTTCGCATTGGGAGGAGGTGGAACTAGATCCCAGGTTCCAAATTTTTGAAGGGCTGAGAATTCGTCATCCATAGCAGCTCGCCATCGGTGGTCGGCTAAAGCCTGGCGAACAGTGGAAGGCTCGACATCGGATGGTAATGGATGCTTGGTCGCTGCAAATAATCTCTTAGGACGGTGGATATTATTTAAGCTGCGAGTTTGCATAGTGTGTGTCCGGCGAGGAACAGCCACCTGAGGTATGTAAATTGGAGGATCAGAAGTAATAGTAGGTGGTGTGGAGACTGATTGCGGAAGTGATGTAGCCTGTGATGGTTCTGGCGAAGAGGAAGCCAGTGGTGGGGCGACCGATGGTGGTTGAGGAGGCAGAACGGTCAAAGAGAACCAGCCTGGGTCTTCGTCACCTGCTGTTGAATGCAAAACAGGGGCTCCCGGGAGCTGTGTTTCATGAAAAATAACATGTCGAGAGATATAAGTTCGACCAGATATGGGCTCATAACAAATGTAAGCATTTTGAGAATTAGAATACCCCACAAATAAACAAGGTAGAGATGGTGGCGTTAGTTTGCCCGGGAGATATGGTCGTAGCCACGGAAAACACAAACAACCAAATACGCGAAGTTTGGCATAGTTTGGTTTTCTCTGAAAAAGGGCCTGAAAGGGACTGTTACCTTTCAGAGTGGGTGTAGGCATACGATTTACCAGATAAACAGCTGTTTGTACCGCGAACGACCAGTAAGAGGATGGCAAGGAGGCATGATGAAGTAATGCCCTGGAGACTTCAAGTATATGTCGATTACGACGTTCAACTAGACCGTTTTGTTGTGGGGTGTGCGGTGCTGTGGTAAGCCAAGAGATTCCATGAGTAGTCAAGTATTGGCGCAAGGCTACAAATTCTCCACTGTTGTCGGAAAACAGATTCTTAATGGGGTGTCCAAACTGCTTCTCCACAAGTAACCGAAATTGAGGAAAAATTGAGGCGACCTGAGATTTGGAATGTAAAGAATATACCCAGCAGTATCGAGTATAAAGATCCACCAATAATAAAAAGTATTTTGAGCCATCTAAAGAGCAAACAGGTGTTGGTCCCCATACATCGGCATATATATAATGTAAAGGATGGTGTGGAATAAAAGAAGTCGTGTGAAATGGCAGTTTATGTGACTTGCACATCGTACAAGAAATACAATCTGGTCCCAACACACGAAAATTATTTGTAACAGGTAAATTAAATCTCCTAAGAATCAAAAGGCTCGTATCCTTGGAAGGGTGGCCAAGGCGAGCATGCCAAGCATCTGGTGATGTGCGGACACCCACTGAGGCAGCAATCGGATTGGTCACAATGATCGGGGGATACAAGCGATAAACACCATCCTGACAAGGGCCTTTAAGAAGACGATCTCCCGTGGCTAGGTCCTTAACAACAAAAAATCCGGGAAAAAATTCCATAGATACGTTATTTGCTTTAGTAAACTTGCTGACAGACAAGAGATTGTGAGATGCCGATGGTACACACAATGTATCAGATAGTAGAAACTTGCGTCTAGGGAATAAAAGTTCAGAAGTACCAGTGTGGGAAATTGGGAGAGTCGAGCCATCTGCTAAGTGTACCTCGTCTGTGCCATCGTATTCAGAGTGAATAGACAGGTTATTCAGATCCGAAGTTAGGTTGTGAGATGCTCCAGAATCCACTAACCAGGGGTGAACAGGAGAGGGAGGGGTGGATTGAGCAGTGTTTATTGAGTAAGGAACTCGTCGACAAGACGGAGCAGTGTGACCTGTGAATCCGCAGAGTTGACAAACAATTGGATCACGAGTCGAAGCAGAGTTGATACCTGAATAAGGTGGAGGACGAGGATTGGGAGGTCCTCGCTGGGGGAAATGGCGAGGAGAGCCAGATCGATGGCCACGGGAAGAGTTGTTGGCGCCGCGGTGGGATGGTCCACGATAGTTATTGTGGGGGTTAGAACCACCACGAGTATAACCCCGAGACTGAGATTGTGCAGTATTAGCTGTGGCAATAAGCTGGGCGTGAGCGGCTTCAGTGTTTTTTATGGACAATTCGTGTTCGAACAAGAGATCATGTAACTCCTCAAAACGTAATGATGTTTCACGGGTCCGGATGGGACCGACAATGGTTGCATATTCCGGACCAAGGCCATTAATCGCAAATAAAGTAAGATCGTCGTCAGAGACTGGTTCATCAATTAAGGCTAGTTCATCGGCCTTTGATTTTACATAATGGAGATAATCAGAGATGGAGCGATCCTTGATCTGGATGCGGTATAACTCACTCTTGAGTTGATTGATACGGGAGCGAGATTTGCTTGCGAGGAGGCGGCTGAGAATGGCCCATGCCTCAGCCGACGTGGTCGCAGATGATACCAGTGGCAGAACAGTCGAGGAAAGTGAGCCAAAAATGGCAGCAAGCAGGAGTTGATCTTGACGAGTCCAGTACGTAACATCCTCGACATTAGATCCATCTGAACGGAGAGTGGGACAGACAGATGATCCGTCAATGAAACCGAGTAGGTTGCGGCCTTTGAGCAGTGCAATCAGGTGGGCCCTCCATGAGGGATAGTTAGTTTTGTCGAGTTTTATGGGGAGATGATGGTGGGCAGTGATGGGGACAATCGATGGTGTAGGTGTAGCCGTAGTGGCTGGAGTGGCTGTGCCGGAGGTGTTGCTTGATGTCGACATTGACGTTGGGGTAAACAGATGCGAAAGGGAAGGGAGTATGTGGATATTTTAGATCGAAACCCCTCGTGATACCATATAGAAGAGTAATTGTTTTGAATTGATGATTTATGTACAGCCATTACAATATATATATATAGGGAAGACATTAAATACAACAATCCCTATAATTACTCTAATGCTTAATCAAAGATATTAACAGAGACAAATAAGGTCAGTGATGGAATTAATCACTCCTGAGATGTATCCTTTATACGGAAGGAGTATTTCATTTAATTTCAAAGATGATTTTTATTTTTTCAAACACAACCATTACTTAAAGTATAAGACATACTCCCTCCGTCCCAAGATTTTATGTACACTTTGACAGACACGGAAATTAAGAAAATGGAATAAAATGATGTGTAAGATAAAATAAAGGAGGGATTATTGGTAATTCATTGACTAAAATGAGAGAGATTTGACTAAAGGGAAGGGAAGGTAAAATAAATGAGGTGTATTATTGGTAAAAATTATGTAAGTTGTTTCCTTTTCTGGAGTGTATAAAAAATGTTGGGACATCCAATTAAGGAAAGTGTGCATAAAATCCTGGGATAGAAGGAATAGTAATTAATAAATAAGAATCCACCCTTGATAATATACTATATAATAGTTGGTAAAACGGAATGAGTATTTTAAATATAATGTTACAACAAATGACTAAAAATGTAAATGATAATTAATTGGGATTGGTGAGATGAAAGAATTACGTTCAGTCGATGCGTCAACGTCAATACGTCATTGACGTTGACGCTGTTGGAAGTCTCAGTTAGATCTCTTGCTGAGACTTAGGAGGAGATGAGAATCACCATTGCAACCAAAAGGCCAAGCAAAACTATTCCTTTGGAACCCATTTTTTCTCATGTTTTTATATCGTTTTGTTTTTTTGTTGGATGAGTAGATTATTGGATTTGCTACTCTATTTATAGGGGATTCTCAAGCACAAAATATAAATTTAGTGGGGTTATGAGCGGGTCCATATATATTTAGTTGGGTGTTGCAGACTTTAATGAGTTCATACTAACAAAATTGCATAAATTCATTTAGTGAAACATGTAGATATATTTTAGTGTCTAATATTACTAAAAAAGTATCATAAGGGAAGCAAAATTTTATGACCTAATTAGGAGGGTAAAATGAATAAATTTTATAAATTGAAGGCATATTTTTTTTTTAAATACATATATAATACCCAATTAAAATTTCCCTTCAGACTCCACGTCTGGCGCACACAAGTAAAAAACTTTTTTTTTTGGTCAGTCAAATAAACTTGTATTAATACTAATCATTGCACTGCTTCGATCTATATATATAATTAAATACATAAGTATATCTAATATTCTTACTCACTTTTTTGTCTGAAACACCTTTGTTTTCCCCGGCTTCTTTCTCTGTTTCAGCTTAAACAACCACAAAATCATCTACTTCAAACCACAAACAATCGCCTGAAGCCGCCTTCTGCCCCATTAGCCTAGCCGCACGCACCGCCGTCCAAAAACCTAGCCGCCGCAGCCAGAAAATTCATCCCGC
The DNA here is from genome assembly GCA_963675135.1 of Galeopsis tetrahit. Classification (NCBI taxonomy): domain Eukaryota; kingdom Viridiplantae; phylum Streptophyta; class Magnoliopsida; order Lamiales; family Lamiaceae; genus Galeopsis; species Galeopsis tetrahit. The sequence continues at coordinate 51,550,753 of OY776128.1, read as the reverse complement.
ACTAAGAGCGCTGCCATCGAAGGTGTCAATTGATAAAAAATTGGTGATATATGGAATGCAATGTGTGAGTTTATGCTTTCTGTTTTCGTTGCAGCTAGCTTTTCCTTTTGACATGTGAATAGGTTTTCCGTTACGGCTCTTCGTTTGTAATCCGGCATGCAATTTCTCATTCTATTTAAGGTCGACTCTCTCTCTCTATTTCAGCAATTTTTGATTTATTCCAGAAATTCTACTGTCTCCACTATCCGCCAACGGGGCTGCACGCGAGCTAACGCCACCCAATCATTTGAAGCCGCCTCCTGCCCCATCAGCCTAGCCGCACGCCACGTCGTCCAAAAACTTAATCGTCGCCGCAGCCAGAAAATCCTCCCTGGTTCACTTAAGGTATGGTTACAATTCTCCTTTGTTGTTTCTATTCAATTGGTATGGTACACGTGGACCTGACTGTATGAGCTGCATTCGAGGGGCGATTTATTGTTAATATATAGCTGAGTGAACAAGTACAATCTTACTTTGGTAAGCTAGAAACAAACATATATACCCTATATGTTTTTAATCAATAGTGAGATCTTTGCATACGATTGGCAGTTGAAGCTTTTACATTCTTCTTTTCCTAAATTGACAGATTGTGGACAAGTTTGAACAAGCCTATTATAGATAGTGATTGGAGTATGCATGGTAAGAAAAACTTGTTGTCCTTTAATTTTTTGCTATCCGTTTTCATGATATATTAAGAAAGCAAGGGTCTTCACTTCAAGTCTTATGGAAAGTCAAAAGTCTGGGCAAAATCCATGTTCAGACTAGGGTATTAGTGTTAAAGACACATTCTTAAGAATCGAAGAGTCATAGGGGACAATTATTTTGTCAGCTTGTCATTTGTTTTAGAGATTCTTATAATTAGATCTTGAATAGTTTGAACCCTTCCCGCAACAAAGTGATCAGCTGTCGTCAGTGTAGAGTTCTATTTGGTAATTGTTATTTCTCATTTGCCTCCTACAAACTCTAATTGGGCCTGTCTGATTGAAGAAGAATGAGCGTCTAATTCACGATTGTTGAACTATGTTTTTTTTTTTCATGGAATAACTCTTGGTTTTCTCAATCCAATCGGAGTTTGTATCGACTGATGGGTGATCTAATTTTGGGAATCCTGCTCCACCATTATTTTACTTTTGGTGTTAATTAAAACTTATCTTCGTTTCAGAGTTTTGGTTTGGTTAAAACTTATACAATTAAACTGTAATTTCATGTTGGATGCAGATGGATCTTCGGAATAAGCCTACACTTGAGAAGCTTTTTGCATCTGAAAAGTATGTTTTTCTTCGTTGTGTTATGTGTTATAAATAAACCTGATGTTTTCTATTGGGAAAGAATCCTTGATTGATGAGAGTTGAATGGCTCTGTTTCAAATCCTAATCTTTTTTAAGAGAATGAAAGAAATATAATTGCATGGTTTATTATTTATTTTCCTTATAAAATTGTTGCTAGAAAGATGTTATCTCATTTTTCTCCTGGAATAGCCGCTGGAGATCTACTTCTTCCACCATAGGTATTTTTGCTAATTGCTCAATTACAATTTAAAATTTCCATTTTACCACTTAATTCTTCATCTTTTGTGCTTCATTAATTCACCGATACATATTAACACAAAAACGAGGAATCCATGAAAAGTGCGATTGAAACTTCTGCGTCCATACAGTTCTAGATGATGGGTCTGTAATTTTTTTGAGGAAGAACAATTTTTACAAGTTCCTTATTTTACTAAGTACATTTGCAATATTGATGGTTATCAATGACGTCAGCGTTTCTAATGGCGAAGCCCCCTCTTCTAAACAACATCGTGGAAGGAGCCTTTTGACTTCAAAGGTGGCCCCATTTTGCGAGTTAAACCCAGCTGCTGGAGATCCGCTTCTTTCACCATAGGTATTTATACTAATTGTCAATTACAATTTCATTCACCACTTCATTCTTCATGTTTTTTGCTTCATTAATTTTTCAATACATATTATAACACAAGGATGACGAATCCATGAAAAATGTGGTTGGAACTTTTGCAGCCATACACTTCTTGATGATGGGGTCTTTAATTTTTTTTTTTCAGGAAGAACAATTTATACAAAAATCTGCTCAATTTTTTATTTTTATGATCTCCTATTCCTTTCATTATTTTCGTGTTTTGAGTTCTTCAATATAATACATGGATATGCATATAGAACCATATTATATTCATTAATAATGTCACTATATATAAATTTAGACTTTTGACAGGGTAAGTTGTGTGTGATGTAATGGGCTTGCTGAAGAATTAATCTTAATAAAAGGAGATGGAGTCTCTCCGGACTCTGAAAAATGTCCATTTGGAAGAGTTTTGATTTTCTACCCTTTCTCATTCTGAAACTGAAAGTCCAGTTAACGAGCAGCTATAACTTCTCATGTCAGTTGATTCTTCCTCTCCCTCTCTCCTTTCTTTTATTTTCTTGAAACGCTTCTGGTATGCGTTTTTTGAAGAATTAAAATTATTTCTTTGGATGAGTTTTTTGTTTACTCAAATGGTGATTTGCTTTTATATGTGAAAATGTGTGCAGATGGGCCATTTAATCTTTCCAGCGATGATTTGGCGGCATTAGCATTACTACAAAGTCATTTCCAGAAGTGTGGTAAATTTTTCTATAATATTTTCACTCATTTATTATTGAATTAGTTTTTACTTGCATCTGCTGGTCTGATGTTCTGCTATGGTGGGGTTGGTCTTGCCAAAGGATGCAGTGTAAGTAATCAATGTAACTTCATGTAATTAATTTTATTGTTTATAACTGTGTTGTACTTCCTTGCTAATTGGATTAAAAAATGAAGAATAAAATGAAGAAATCAACACATTTCTTGCTTTGTTTTACTGACCATTAAATCTTTTGGCATTTAATATTCAGTCATGCGGGACTTACCTTCATGATTTCAGCTAGAATATTAATCCAAACCTTGGTAAGTTTCAAATACACAACTACATTTATTGCCCAAACCCCTAGTTCTTGGTCTAGATCTCTGCCTCATTGTTAAGAGGAGTTGAGGGTCCCTGTGACACTTCATAATTATTCAGCTGCTAAAGAATCAATGTGATCCAATTACGATCCATTATTATATGTACTCAGTTCACTTTAGTAAATTATGTTTCTCGATATTTTACCTTTTCATGTTTGGGATGTCTCAAAGCCTTTGCCACTTTCTTGACATTTGTTGTTGATTGTTTAAAAACCTTTTCTGAAATGGGGTTATTATATTTTCATTATAGACACACCTGAAAATTATAGTTCCACTCGACCTATTTAGAAAATGAAGAAGCCTTTAATCTTTTCAGAGAGAATCTCAATTTGTCTAACTTATTCAGTCTTGGTCACCTACACCTTTTCAGGCTTAGTAAATTGGTAGCATTTAGTTAATCCTAATATGAAAAAGAACTGCATTGTTTTTACCCTGACATTTTATCTTTTGTGCATTATGGTGGAAGTTCAGATGTATTGGAAAACTAGCTTGATATTCATGCTGAGATTCATTGCCTTCTAAGTAAAAAAATATATCAATATCTTCTTAACTTTTGATTCGAAGAGGCTTTTACCATTCATGGCCTGGAATATTACAGATACTACTCTTTGTTATATATGCTCTATGTGATCTAATTGAGAATTATCTCAATCTTTCTTTTCTATGTTATGTGATTTAACTCAGAAGGATAATGAACGTGCTCTCTTTTCTATTTGAGCATCCCATCCAATTGATGTTGTTAGAAAACATGTTGATGATGATGTACTACTTAATGGTATAAGCAATTACTGTATTAAAATGGATGTGCATTATGATTTCACTAAATTTTTTAGGATAAACCATTTGTGTATATATTGTGTAGTTCATGGAATTCATTTTGTACCTTGCCGAGTGAAAATGGCAACATATGAAATTTCATCCTTACAAGAGATATCAAATGCGTGCTTTTTTAAATCATATAGTCATAGATATTTATTGTGATGCTTGGCTGATGGCTAAAAAAAATTGATTGAAACCTCAAAAAGTGTTGAAAACAATCGTCTATGTATGTGCAATCTTTATCTTTATTTATTAATTCGTTTGTATTAACCGATTTATAAATAATTGGAACACCATTCATTAAGTAGTTTGCATTGGTTATTCTAATCACTATTATGAGTCCTTGAGCTGATGCTTAAATGTTTCCTTATCATCCTTTTATATTCAGATTTGATATTAGTGGTTCTAATTTGATGATACAAGATTTTAGGTATTATAGAAAGTTGCACTGCTCTTAATTTTAGTTAATTGATGAATTTTATTGCAATATGTGTTTTTTCCAAAAATAAAATTAAGCTTTTCATATATTATTTCTATTTTTTTCAAAAATAGAATCAAGCTTTTCATATATTATTTTTTTATGGTATAAACAAATTAGAGGTTCAATATTTTTTCATATATTATTTCTTTTTGGGATAAATAAATTAGAGGTTCAATATTTTATAAGTAAAATAGTTAGTGCAATAGGTTTTTGGAATAAATAAAAATAAATATAGTATCTCATATACTTCATTACATTCAAGGATGTGAAAAAACTTTTGTGATCTGTGTAATTTTGAGGTTTTTTTATGTTTCTTTACTAATTATTTTCTATCTTCTCGCATAGATTCATTTTTTTTTTTAAGTTTATAATATAAGGTCTATTTTAATGTGATAAATTTAGGATTTTAGAAAAATATGATGAATTATTTTAACAGTAGTGGGTCTCAATTATGGATTTTTTTATCGTTTTAAAAAAATTGTAATTTTATCGATTGCAGTCACAAATTTTAATATTTGAGGAATGAGGTGGTGATTTGGGGTTTATTTGTGTTTTTAGAGTATTGCAAAGATAGTGGCCTCTTTATTTTTAATTGCACAAAATGGAACATATTCTCTTTGTCATGTTGTGTGGTCAAAGCATAAAAGGTGACTATTGATAATTTGACTTGAGTGAGGGGAAAGATCTCTTCATTAGAAATATATATTGCTCTACGTTTTATTAGAAAAAATTGGTATTTTTATATGTTATTCTGATTTCGTAAAAATGTAAAATACATAAACTTATGCTAGGATTTGAAAAATGATTAGTTAGAAAATAAAAAATAGAAAAAAAAAATGCATTTACACAAATCAATTCATAGTGCTTTTATAGATGACAAGAAATAAAAGAGGAGAAAGATAAATATTTTATTTAAACCAGGTAATAATAAAGATAAAATTATTTGTAAACAAGACAATAGTAGCTAGACAGACTTCGAACTTTTTATGTGAAAGGTTTTAAGATATCTATCTATATATAAAAATTAAAATAGCCTGTGCATCGCACAGGTGAAAATCTAGTATATTTAAAAGAAAAAAAAAACGTATACACAATTCTCTTCATCATTACACATACATGTGACAAATTGAAAAACTGATATGTATATCTTGGCTCTATTTTAGGTTGCCAACCCTGTGATATAAAACACGTATACACAATTCTCTTCATCATTACACTTTATGGACCCGAAGTTCTTAGCTTGAAAATTTAGAGCAACATTCGGATGGAGAATCCCGATATGTATTTTTTTTCATTATTAGTACTAAAGTAGTACTGCAAGAGTGCATAAAATACAACGAAGATTATTCAAAATCTTCAAGGAAACTACTCGATAGTGAAGCTGAAACGAGATCTTTCTGAAATAACCATTGTAATTGGTTTATTAGACTTTCAATAGGTTTTTGATTACTTGGACTACTTTGAGTTGTTTTAACTTATGACATGATTGTGCTTTATTGTGTTTATATTGATAAATGTTTAAACATGCAAATTCATGTTGTTAAGTGGGAGTTTTAGCTAATTTTTTAATTAAATACTAGAACTAATTTTGTTCATATTTTTGAAGTTGAATCTGTTAAATGTGGATACTTAGTGAGATTGATGATTAATAGCTCTAAGTTATTTTTCGATACTAAATTTTGTATCGAAATTTTCAGATGTCAATTAGTTTAACATTGAACATAATGATGAATAAATGAACATTAACTTGTTGAATCACTTCGATTAAAAATCAGACAAAAAGCAATGATCGTTGAGTTAATTAGATTAAACTCAAAGGCAATAATAATGACACATGGTGTCATAATTAACTGTTAATGTTCTTTGAAGAACATGATTCATTGGATACTATCAACCATGTTATGAATTACCTTGGAGTTATGATGGATACTCAGATTAATAAGGGCCATATAGCTTGTGAAATACTGGTAAACTCAGTCATTGATGACATGATCCATAATTGTGAACAACACCGTACTGCATATGATATTTGGGAATATTTGAAGGAGAAGTATGATGATACTTCATTTTTCGAGGAACATCAAATTGGGGATCGAATCCGGTCACTTCGTGAAAAATGGGAACACTTGAGGGTCATTACAGTATTTGATGAAAGTATTGAGATTTTCACTTAGACAACTCAAAACATTGAGTTATATGATGAGTGACTTGAAGTTGATTAAGTCATCATCAAATGTTCTCATTTCTAAATCTATTTCTAAACATAAGAGATATTGGAAAGAAAAGATATAACTAGTAGTCTAAGATTGGGCTCACTACTGAAAAAATCTAGATATCAATCTTAATGCTTAGAAGAATAAGAATTAGAAATATGTTAGACTGAAAATCGATAAGAGTGAGATGACACGCTACAAATGTAACAAGCATGGTCATTATACTCGTGAATATCTTGAGTCCACGATGGACAAGGCAGTTCATTCTAATTTTTGGTTGTGGCATAAATGTCATTGGTACTGTATTTCCGTCTAAATCTTATGATTGAGGATTATAGACACAGGAATGACAAGACATTGACTAAAGACATATGAGCATTTGTAGATCTCTGTCTATTCCAAGAAAGACGAGATTGAATTGTGTAGGAAATTGAGCTCGAGTTAAAGTCTACAGACTCGTAAAACTTGAGATTGACAAAGGTCAATGTTTCATAATGCATTATGTTTAGTTTGCTCTAAAGATCACTCAAGATCTCACCTCTAGACATGTTCTTCTATGATTGAGATGTGATTTATTATTTCATTTAGAGATGGTTGTGAATAGTATAAAAGATGTGGATTATGGTACTAAACATTTTTCTAAATTTTATATGATTTTGGTATGTATGAGAACAACAATTAGTTTTATGAAGCGAGTTCATAGTTACTAAAGGCTTGTTCATCTGGCAATGCTTGAGTTGTTGATGAAATTCGGTATGCTAGATTAAGTCATGTTGTGCAAGATTAGGAGAACTGACTTGTGAAAGAAGGACTACGGTTTTCGTCTTTATAAGTTGAGTTTTTAACACGTTGATATTGTCTTGCTAATAAGTGACTGAAAAACTATTTGATTAAACAATTATTTCCAATTCTTCATTGCATATATTTTGTTATGATAAATGTAATTTTGTCAATGTCAAATATCATGGAGCAGGTTGTTTTCACTTTTTACGTCGATAATTTTTCACGTGTTGGACTTATCCATACAATTTCTCAAAGTCTATGCATTTGGATTTCTTTAGACATTACCTAATAGAGGTTGAGAATAAAAAACACAAGTTTAAAGGTTTTAAAAACCTATAGAGCGTGAATGTTTATCCAACAATTCAATAAACTATGTAATGAAAATAGAATAATCCGACAATTATCAAAGCCTTATATTGTTGCACAAGGATGTGACTATAAGAAGGAGTACACGTTGTTGGATATGATAAGATCCATGATATCAAAACTTTAACAATCATCTTTGGGAGATGAGTTGTTAATAATTATCAACCTTTTTATGAATAAAGTTATTCATAGATATTTACTTCAACTCCATTAGAACTCTGAACGAGTGAAATACCTGTTCTTGAGTAATTTTTTGTATTTGAAAATCTGCAACTTATATACTTGATTCTACGAGTCAGTATGAAAAGTTGGGTCTGAGGGTTTAGAAACGTATCTTCATAAGGATATTGTGCTAAATTTGAGCGATACATGTTGATCAAAGATTGTGGAGTTGAGAGTGTGGCATGAGATAGAATCACATAATACCATTTTTCTGAGAATTTCCTAGTATTGGAAGCATTTGGTATGCTACACCATTTTTTTATTGAAATAATCACTCTTTATGAGATCCAAGTGGGAGTGATTTACTTAATGTGATATTTGATAGAAGTTTACCAATTAAAGATCGGATGGATCTTGATGAGAGTAATTATCTAGAGAAGATCTCACATAGTTTCAATCTGAAAATTTTAGAAAATGTGTGTTTGAGAGACATCATGATATTGAATGACATGCCTTCTATGTATCTTAAGAAAATAAGATAAGGTTTTAGTGAATGAGGAAGAACCTACAAACGTTTTAAAGGCTCTAACTCGTTCTACAAGAGACTAATGAAAGAAAGTAATGGAAGAAACGATAGAGTCGATAAGGTCAAACCAAGTTTGGAAACTTGTCGATCTTTCATCGAGACACAAAGCAAATTGAGAATAAATGGTTTCTAAGTCAACTAAAAGATAGACTGGTGGGTCTATAGTGAGGTAGAAAAGTTCACATGGTAGAAAATAATTATACTCAGGTGTGGGTATATAACCTTTTTTTCGCGTGTTGTGAAATTTACCTTGATTCGTCTATTTTTAACTAGATTTAGAATTACATTTAAATTGACGTTTAAACTGTGTTTTCTCAATGAAGAATTGGAAGAAGAAATCCACATGTTGAAACAAGTGGGATTCACTCTCTAAAGAAGAGGATAATGTTTGTGAATTGATGAGATCGATTTACGAACTTAAACAATTCTCAATATAATGGTACTTGAGACTTCATTGAATGATTGTCTCATGTAACTTTGTGATGATAGACAAAGACCATTGTGCTTACGTTAAACGGTCCTAAGTAGTTTTGTAATTCTATCTTATGTATGTTGATACGTTGTTAGTTGGAAAACAATAATGAGTATATTTCGGTGAAAATATTCATAGAAATAGTTTAGAGAAGTTACATGGGTTGTATCAGAGACATAGTAAAGAGACTTATAGAACAGATTCAGAATGGATGCATAAAAGTCTATTGATACTCATATTGTAAAAGACGAGTCATTAAACTGAAACGAGTGTTCGAAAACTCAAAGATGGAATGTTAATAGTACTATATGCGAATGTAATTGAAAGTCTGATGTATGTTAATATGAGTGCATATTCAGACGTATGATGAGCTATTGATTTGGTTAGCAGATATCAATTCAATTCAAAATAGACACTGGTGACAGTGTAAGGGATTGTAAGATATCAGAAATGTACTACAAATTAGTTTGAACCTGAAGGGTATATAGACATGTATTATCCACTGTGCAAGCAGAGTTTGTGGCAAGCGCATCTGTAAGTACGAGAAATAGTCTGGGTAAAAAATTTATTGAAACTTTTTTAAAATAGTAAGCAACCCATTTTGAGTTGTAACGATTCATCGTGTAATCAAACACTCCAGTAACAGTTGTGGCAATTCACTATGGAATTAAACTCTCCAGTGGGAGTTGTAACGATTCATTGTTGAATTAAACCCTCTAGTGGTAGTTGTAGCAATTCATTGTGGAATCAAACACTCTAGTGGGAGTTGTACCGATTTATTGTTGAATCAAACGCTCTAGTGCAAGCTGTAACGATTCACCATGGATTCAAACACTCTAGTGTGAGAGTTGTAACGATTTACACTACCTTGGGAGTTGTAATGATTCACACTCCAGTGAGAGTTGTGGTGATTTACTATAGAATCAAACACTTTATTGGGAGTTGTAGTGATTCATTGTATTAATCAAAGTAGTTAAAGCTTACACTCGAGATTTCGAGTTTCATGAAAAATCAAACAAATTAGATACAAACTTTTAACTTTGTGAAAACTTTAAAAGAAGAAAAAGTGATTCTTAAATGCATGACTACTCACTTGATATTTGTAGATCCTCTTGTCACACATATTTTTTTAGAGATGTTTTGACATCTAAGGTTTTGGGTTTGTGTGGATTTGAACATAGTGTGTTATAGTTGTTAATGTTGTTAAACATTTATGTATTGTGAATTATATGACGTTTCATATAATAGTATGTCGACAAGTAAAGATTGGCTCTCTCATACGAGCAATTGCCTCTAACATCGAGGCATGCGTAGAGATGAGATTATTTAGGAATAATTGTAATAGATCTTACCACAAATCTATTCAACTTTTTACGAAGCTAAATCAACATATTTTTTTGGAAAATGGTGGGAGGAAGTTCAAGTTAAGTGTCGAGGATACACTTGAACTGGGATTTATACGATGTCAAATAGAAGAATGACATACACTTCCATCTTGGAAAGTTAAGATATCGTTACATGTGTTTCATACCACATGTGCTAAGATGACCATAAGGAAATGAGAAAGATATTCATATTTTCTTATTGTATGAGGCCTTGAGGGTTAAGAAATCCTCTAATAAGTACCCTGAAGACTTCTTACTATATTTTTAAGTCTTCACTCTAGTGTTGCTACTTTAGCATGTTACCAATATTTATAAGTTATATGGCAATGCGGTGCATGTCTAGAAAAGCATCTATAGTAGAAGTCTGGAGACATTAGTGTAAAAGGAATGACGTCTTTATTAACATGTTCTATTATGTTCATCGATCGATCAATCGAGGTGGAACTTGATTATGAATACATAGATTTGATAAAAGGTTGAATATGCTCTTATGTTCGAGCGATTGAAAGAGATACGTCAATTGATGTTAAATTGAAAGAGTCTGAAGTATAATGAGTTTTGAATTTTTCATATAAAACCGGTTGAGTTGTTATATATCCTTAACAAGTGTATAACGTGAAAATTCATATTCTCGAGGGTCACACAATTTATTTACCTGTATGAAAAAGTGTTATGAGATGGTACACAAGAATGGAGTAGAATTATACAATTTATTTACATGTTGGTAATTCTGATTTGTAGTTAATTAATTCCAACAATTATTATATGTTATTAAATTACGATTATCATTAACTAATATTTTCATTACTAATAATTTTTTAATCTTTTTGTATGTAGTACTACTATTTTTTACTCCGATTATTGATTGACGGATTATTAAAATTGATAATATATTAGTTAATAATTATTAATAAATTTATTGACCAATTATTAATTTATAATAAAATATTACTGTAATTAATAATTATTATATTAATTTATAATGAAATACTCAATTTACAAACACCTTTCAAACTTCCACTTAATTATTATACAATGCAAGTAAGCACGTATATCAAATTAAGGGTCCAATTTGAAAGAACCCTTCAATCTCCCACCTGAATATGTTTCTTGTGTTCAATGTATCATTTTATGGAATCCCCTTCGCAAAATGAGGTTATTAAAGCGACAATTATATTGAATATTTTTTTGTTGAGTAATGAGAAAACAACACCAGAATTTCTTTCAATGATAAAGAAAATTAAAGACGAGATTTAAGGTGAAATTAATTTTAACAAAAAATAAAAGACAATTGAATCATTTTTCAAGAAACCTTTCATAAATCATTCATGTAATATTTACTCCCTCGGTCCCACAATAATTTTCACATTTTTCTTTTCATGACGTCCCACAATAACTTTCATACATTTAAAATGGAAAACCCTTTATAAATCTCACTCTAACAATATCCTTAATTTTACACAAATGACATTACTTTTTTTCCACACATAAACACAAGTCAACTCATTTCTTTACTTTACATATAAAAGGTTTACAAAATTACCTCTCAAAACTCCACTCATTATTACACTTTCTTAATATATGTGTCCATCTACCTATGAAACTTGATGGAGGGAATAGTATATAAGGAATTATTAATTTATATTTTATTTGGGGTCTACACATTATTAAAAATGCATTATCTTATAATTTTAGCGAATTATTAATTTAGCACCCTATCCTTCAATCGAGACCGGCTAAAAATATTATCTTATAGAGTTTATTAAATAATCGAGTATTAATTTATCGAGTTTCTATTGGCTATCTACACGCTTAATTACTACATACTCCGTACTTCATTCGTCACTTCGAAAATTGCTTATTTTATCATTTTAATATATTGTCCCACTAAAAGTTACCCATTTCATTTTTTTAGCAAAATCCAAACTTAATTATGAAACAAACAATACTAATGGAATATATTTTCAAAAATTTCAGAAATTATATCCAAACTTTTTATATTTTTCGAAATTTTAATGAGTTTTTAATTCAATATTTTAATTAATACAAGGGTGATACACTCATTTTGCCGGTCATAAAAAATGGGGGCATTTAATCGTGGCCTTAGAAGTCGCCCCACAACACCCTAGAATGTGAATCGGGGTTGAAAAAACGGAGCCATCTTTTCGTTATGACTAAAATACCCTTGGTATTTACATGCATCCTCACTTTTCTTCATCCATCCTCTCTCTCAGAGACTTGGTGGGTGAACGCAAAACATCGACACTTTTCTTCATCCATCCTCTCTCGTCCTCTATCTCAGCGACTTGGTGGGTGAACGCAAAACGGCGACACTGCAGCAATGAAGGTTCTCTATCTCTCTATAGTGTAATTCTCACATTCTAGCAAATTTCACACATTTTTGTGTATTTTTTTAGGGTTTTTCCGATTTCAATTCGGTGTATTTCCGGCGAACGAGGTTAGTAACTTAGTATTGTGTTTTTTTGTTGGATAATAGGGTTTCGTCCTATCTCTCTCGATCTAGCAAATTTTTCATGTTTCTGTGTATTTTTTTAGGATTCCTCCGATTTCAATTCGGGGTATTTCCGACGAACGAGTTTAGTATTGTGTTTTTTTGTTGGATAATGTCAGCATAATGTTGTGCATAATGTTGTTAGTTTAAGATGTGTTTTGCATAATGTCTTGTTAGCTTTCCTCAGCAGTTGTGTATTTCTCGTATTTCTCACGTCTTTGTGTATTTCTTATTGGATTTCCACAATAGTAGCATCTGTTTTATTTAGTAGTACTAGTTTTTGGTATTTCTGCAGATGTTGTCCCCACATAATGCTCTTCTGACTATGAACAAGTATACTAAGGTGAAGAAAGTTCGCTCTGAACAAGTACAGAAAAAGCTCAATAGAATTAAAAGAGTTTAGGGTAATCATAGGTGGATTGCCCCGACTGTATGTGAGGACTGAGAGTCAACTCGACGCGGTTATAGCTCGAACGACCTTCCATGGAAATCTGTTTGTCGAGTATACCATTTCTAATGAGGATGTTACTATACACTCCCTTCGTCGTTCGTTCTTAATTTTCTTTAGGGTATCTTTCGATAGGGACGAGCCGCCCTACGTGACACTACTATCAATGCAGAATTTTGCTTTTCCTCCCAATGCCCGTGACACTACTATCAATGCGAAATTTTGCTTTTCCTCCCAATGCCTGATTTGTTATGATTGCACAAATCTTGCAGGATGTGAGGAATGCCCTTGATTGATTAGGAATAACCTTGACTGATTAGGAATAACCTTGACTGATTAGGAATGCCCTAATTGATTCTGTAGCTTGGGTGATGTTGTTTGATTGAGTTTTTGTACTATAATGCTCTTTATGTAGCAGCTTAAGTGTTTGAGTGAGTTTTTGAAGCATTTAGTATACCATGAGGGCGGCAACTCAAATGACTCACCCACCACTTTGCTGAGGCGTCCGTTTTTTTGGACGTCTTTGTTTTTCTTCAAGGTGGCTTGGCCTTACCAACCCCAAGGAAACTCCGAATACAGGCCTAGATCGTTTGTATAGACAGACATTTTAGGTGCTAAGATCTAAAGTCGAGAGGGAAACAACCCAGATCGTACGCTCAAGGGAAGCGTCTGATCTCACATCTCACTGATCAGAGTATGCCCTTGTCTAGTCGAAGCTAAAAAAAAGGACCGAACGCCTTCGAGTTATTGGCTCGTCCAACCCGACAGCATTCATAAGTCGTTCGTTCAACTGTCCCTCGGAAACAGGGTCGAGAAGTACCATGCGCCACCTGTCCTTTCTTTCTATCGGTTCCACCCAGCAAGATAGGGCTCAGCCAAAAAAGGTAAGCGCCTAGCGCGAGCCTTTTTTTTATTAGTTTAGTAAAGTCAAACTTTAGCTCTTGCTGTTTCATTTAGTACTTGTGGAAACTTTTGGTAGTATATCCTGGACATGATTTTCCACCCTTGGTGTGCCCCTTATATTGTCCGACAATCACATTTTCAAGTGTCAATGGTTTCATCGACCTCAGAACTTTGACCTGATTCACGCGTTGGATCATTTTTTATTTTAAATACCTTTATACACGTGTGAATCAGGTCAAAGTTATGAGGTACGACATTCCTAATCAATCAAGGGCATTCCTTGCATCCTGCAAGATTTGTGCAGTCATAACAAATCGGACATTGGGAAGAAAAACAAAATTTCGCATTGATAGTAGTGTCACGTAGGACGACTCGTCCCTATCAAAAGATACCCTAAAGAAAATTAAGAACGAGCAACGAAGGGAGTGTATAGTAACATCCTCCTCAGAAACGGTATGCTCGACAAACCGATTTCCATGAAAGGTCGTTTGAGCTATAACCGCATCGAGTTGACTTTCAGTCCTCACATACAGTCGGGAAATTCACCTGTGTGTGTGATTGCCCTCAACTCATCAATTCTATTGCGCTTTTTCTATACTTGTTCAGAGCGAACTTTCTTCATCTTGGTATACTTGTTCATAGTTAGAAGAGTATTATGTGGGGACAACATCGGCAGAAATACCAAGTACTAGTACTACTCAATGAAACAAATTCCAGCATGGATGCAGCTCGGCCGAGGCATGTGCTCGGCCGTGCTCTCGGTCGGCCTAAAAGTTGCTGTATCGAGCACGCTCTCCTCGATCCGCATGCTCGGTCGTTCCTCTCTTCGACCTTTTCTCATTTTGTGCATATCTTTCGCCTCGGGTGTCCGATTGACTTGATTCTTTTGGCTATTCCACTCCGTTTTTCGAGACGAACCCAACGGTGCACTCCTATTTTTAATCCAGTGAAAGATGGTTGGTTTTTTGCTCCAAATTCCATTGTTTTTCCTACAAAATCGACAAAACGCAACCTTTCCCCCATTTTGGCTCAAATCATCATAATCAATCCATAATTCAATGAAATAATCATGAAAATAAACTTCGCATGTGTATCTAAAGTGTGTAAATTCCACCCGAATCAAATCCCCCCAAACTTAAAATGTTGTTTGTCCTCAAACAACTAAGCACTTAAAGCAATGAGGGTGGAATGATCACAATGGAATATTCAATGTAAATCACACATGCAAAGTAAAGTATAGTGATATCTCTTTCTCAAAGTGCATTTCTCAATGAAGGTCATAGGTTCATTATTGCAATTGACACTTATGGATCAAGGAATGCACAAGCACACAACACATTGTGAGTGTGGAAACATAATTCAAATGCTCAAGTCCTCTACTCACATGATAAAGTGTTTCTCTCAAACACACAAACAAGTTATGAATGCACTCAACAACCAAGTTATGCTGTGAAATCACCATAAGCTTGCCCACATTCTACTTTCTACACCACTCAAGTGTTCAACAATGTGATCAATAGGGCTTAATCAAGGATGTAACATTGGCTCTTTGGACAAGGTATGATGAATTTGGGAATTGTGACTCTTCTAGTGGAGGACAAAGTTTGTTGTTTTACAAAGTGTGCTTTCCTTTTCATAACTTACAAAATCCATCCTCACTTTTCATTTTCCTTTCTTTTTCAAGCATTCATCACCTCATATTTTTGAACCATTTTTCTTTTCAAGCTTTTGGGGCTCTTTGTCCCTCTTTTCCTTTCCATTGATTTTCTTTTCATCTTTTCTCTTTTTCTTTCAACTTTTCCAATGTCTCCTTTCACCAAAGATAATTAAGCACATGTTTATCCACTTTGTCTTTTATCCCCCACCAGATGTAGGTATCAAAGGCTCAAAAAGGCTAAGTGGTTAACATTGTAGTTTGCCAATAAAATGAGGAATTAGGCTCAAATGGACTAACTATGGAAGATTACTTCGGTTTTATGAAATTTTGGCTAAGTGACTCTTTAGAACAAGATGACCTATATCATATCACAAAATCTCACACAATCATGCTTTCAAACAAGAACTTGGGCAAGGTCTAGGATCACTAGCAATAACCTAATCCACTCTCAAATTAACTAAATCGGATTACATGTTCGATTTAGGGCTCAATTCTCACTGGTTTATTCAATAAAACTCTCACATTCATCAAATGTCCCCAAACAACAACACATCATGCATTCATGCCATCAAAGATCAACAAATATGAACACAACATTATACTACTATCCATCACCAATCATGCATACATTCAAAACAAATACACATCACCACAACTACTCACTATGGATTCCAATGATTATCCATGCTCACATTTCACCATAAGTCCACTACCCAACACATGATCAAAATCAACTCAAATGATCTAAGCATATGAAAGCTAAGTGTGCACCGGTGCAAAATGTAACACAAGTAGAATGACGAACCGGTGCAAGGGTAACAACTAGTAGAAAAATAACTCCCCCAAACTTAGAATTTTACTATGTAAAAATTCAAAGTTTGGGGCTACAAGTTGTTACCTCCCTCCTTGCACATCCAATGCTCTTCAAAGATCACCATTGCTACACTTGCTTCCCCTCTCCAAAGTTAGTTTTGCCTCCTTCTTCATTCTCCAAGATATGATGTCCACAATGCTCTTCATCCATACCTACAAAAGAAAATAAGCTATCAAAACTAACAAAGCAATAAAACCTTGGGTTGCCTCCCAAAAAGCGCTATTTTTTAACGTCCTATGTCGGACGGTTTCTTTCTACTTTCAAGCCTCATCCAAGTGAAGCGACTCCACCATTTGAAGTTGCTCATTTCCAAAATAGTGTTTCACTCTTTGACCATTCACCACAAAGTTTGCTCCATCTTTACCAATAAGTTCCACATTTCCCATGGGCGTCACATTCTTAATCACAAAGGGCCCCGACCACTTTGACTTCAACTTGCCCGGAAATAGCCTCAACCTTGAGTTGAACAATAAGACTTGTTCTCCCACTTGGAACTCCGTCCTCTCAATCATCTTGTTATGAAACTTCTTGGCCCTTTCTTTGTGAATCTTGGAGTTCTCAAATGCTCCATTCCTAAACTCATCAAGCTCATTGAGCATCATCTTCCTTCTTTCTCCGGATGCCTTAAGATAAAGATTCAACTCCTTAATAGGTCTTCTCCAAAATTTTGCTCCACTTCTCGATTGGCAAGCTCCGTTTGTCCATTAGCTTGAGGGTGATAAGGTGTGATCACCCTATGCTTCACTCCATACTTTGTCAAGAGTTGATCTAGCCATCGGTTGCAAAAGTGTGAACCACCATCACTCACTAGTATTCTTGGAGTGCCAAAACGAGTGAAAATGTTCTTCCTCAAAAAGTTGAGGACTACCTTGGCATCATTTGTAGTGGTTGGAATGGCCTCAATCCATCTAGAAACATACTCAATGGCCAAAAGGATGTATGAAAATCCATGAGAAGTTGGGAAGGGCCCCATAAAATCTATTCCCCACACATCAAAGAGCTCCACTTCAATCACATTCTTCATAGGCATCTCATGCCTTTTTGAAATGTTTCCCATCCTTTGACACATATCACATTTTTTCACAAAAACTTCACAATCTCTAAAGATGGATGGCCAATAAAAACCACTTTGAAGAACTTTGTGGGCCGTCCGATTTGCTCCAAAATGCCCTCCATAAGGGGATGAATGACATTCCTCAATCACTTTCTCCCACTCATCTTCCGCTAGGCACCTCCTCATGATCATGTTTGAACACCATCTATAGAGGAATGGATCCTCCCAAACATAGAACTTGACATCATGGTAAAACTTCTTCTTTTAATGGAATGAGAGGTTTGGTGGATGTGTTCCGGTGGCTATGTAATTCACAAAGTCGGCAAACCATGGACATGCTTCTCTTCTTTGATAGCAAGAATTTGCTCATCGGGGAACCACTCCTTGATAGGGACTTGAACATCTTTTTCCTCCACATTCTCAAGTCTTGAGAGATGATCCGCCACCACATTCTCACACCCTTTTCTATCTCTAATCTCCACATCAAATTCTTGCAAAAGGAGCACCCATCGTATCAACCTCGGTTTAGCCTCTTTTTTCTCAATCAAATACTTGAGAGCCGTTTGATCCGTGTACACTATGGTCTTAGCTCCCACCAAATATGCTCTAAATTTATCAAAGCTATAGATCACGGCTAGCATCTCCTTCTCCGTTATGGTGTAATTCTTTTGAGCCGGATTCAAGGTCTTGCTTGCATAGTAGATCACACGAAAGAGCTCGTCTCTCTTTTGACCCAAAGCTACTCCAACGGTATAATCACTAGCATCACACTTGATGGTGGAGGTAGTTTCTCGATTGCCACAATTTTTGCTCTATCCACCTCAAGTCCCTTACCGAGACCTTGTGCCCAAGCACAATTCCTTCCTTCAACATGAAGTGGCACTTCTCCCAATTTAGCACCAAGTTAGTATCTATGCATCTTTGCAAAACACAAGAGAGGTTATGTAGACATGTATCAAAACAATAACCAAATACGGAAAAGTCATCCATAAACAACTCCATTATATTTTCAATCATGCCATGAAATATAGTCATCATACATCTTTGAAAGGTGGCAGGGGCATTACACAATCCAAATGGCATTCTCCTAAAAGCAAAAGTATCATAAGGGCAAGTAAAAGTTGATTTCTCTTGGTCCTTAGGATCAATCAAAATTTGATTGTATCCCGAGTAACCATCAAGAAAGCAATAATACTCGTATCCCGTCATCCTATCCAACATTTGATCAAGAGGACTATTGTGGGGTGGAGAGTATGCATTGATTATCGTATGTTGAATAATGCCACTAGGAAAGACCATTTTCCTTTGCCTTTTATTGATCAAATGTTGGATAGGAGGGCGGGATACGAGTATTATTGCTTTCTTGATGGTTACTCGGGATACAATCAAATTTTGATTGATCCTAAGGACCAAGAGAAATCAACTTTTACTTGTCCTTATGGTACTTTTGCTTTTAGGAGAATGCCATTTGAATTGTGTAATGCCCCTGCCACCTTTCAAAGATGTATGATGGCTATATTTCATGGCATGATTGAAAACATAATGGAGGTGTTTATGGATGACTTTTCCGTATTTGGTTATTGTTTTGATACATGTCTACGTAACCTCTCTTGTGTTTTGCAAAGATGCATAGATACTAACTTGGTGCTCAATTGGGAGAAGTGCCACTTCATGGTGAAGGGAGGAATTGTGTTTGAGCACAAGGTCTCGGCTAAGGGACTTGAGGTGGATATAGCAAAAATTGTGGCAATCAAGAAACTACCTCCACCAACCAATGAGAAGGCGGTTAGAAGTTTCCTTGGGCATGCCGGATTTTATAGAAGATTTATCAAGGATTTTTCAAAGATAGTCAAGCCCATGTGTTCATTGTTGGAGAAAGGCGCCATTTTCATCTTTAGTGAGGAGTGTGTGAAGTCATTTGAGATATTGAAGGAGGCTTTGATCAAAGCTCCCGTATTGGTGACACCCGATTGGAGTCAACATTTTGAGGTCATGTGTGATGCTAGTGATTATGCCGTTGGAGTAGCTTTGGGTCAAAAGAGAGACAAGCTCTTTCGTGTGATCTACTATGCAAGCAAGACCTTGAATCCGGCTCAAAAGAATTACACCACAACGGAGAAGGAGATGCTAGCCGTGATCTATAGCTTTGATAAGTTTAGAGCATATTTGGTGGGAGCTAAGACCATAGTATACACGGATCACACGGCTCTCAAGTATTTGATTGAGAAAAAAAAGGCTAAACCGAGGTTGATACGATGGGTGCTCCTTTTGCAAGAATTTGATGTGGAGATTAGAGATAGAAAAGGGTGTGAGAATGTGGTGGCGGATCATCTCTCAAGACTTGAGAATGTGGAGGAAAAAGATGTTCAAGTCCCTATCAAGGAGTGGTTCCCCGATGAGCAAATTCTTGCTATCAAAGAAGAGAAGCATGTCCATGGTTTGCCGACTTTGTGAATTACATAGCCACCGGAACACATCCACCAAACCTCTCATTCCATCGAAAGAAGAAATTTTACCATGATGTCAAGTTCTATGTTTGGGAGGATCCATTCCTCTATAGATGGTGTTCGGACATGATCATGAGGAGGTGCCTAGCGGAAGATGAGTGGGAGAAAGTGATTGAGGAATGTCATTCATCCCCTTATGGAGGGCATTTTGGAGCAAACCGGACGACCCACAAAGTTCTTCAAAGTGGTTTTTATTGGCCATCCATCTTTAGAGATTGTGAAGTTTTTGTGAAAAAATGTGATAAGTGTCAAAGAATGGGAAACATTTCAAAAAGGCATGAGATGCCTATGAAGAATGTGATTGAAGTTGAGCTCTTTGATGTGTGGGGAATAGATTTTATGGGGCCCTTCCCAACTTCTCATGGATTTTCATACATCCTTTTGGTCATTGACTATGTTTCTAGATGGATTGAGGCCATTCCAACCACTATAAATGATGCCAAGGTAGTCCTCAACTTTTTTAGGAAGAACATTTTCACTCGTTTTGACACTCCAAGAGTACTAGTGAGTGATGGTGGTTCACACTTTTGCAACCGATGGCTAGATCAACTCTTGACAAAGTATGGAGTGAAGCATAGGGTGACCACACCTTATCACCCTCAAGCTACTGGACAAACGGAGCTTGCCAATCAAAAAGTGGAGCAAATTTTGGAGAAGACCGTTGGGATAAAGAGGAAGGATTGGGCCATCAAGTTAGATGATGCTCTTTGGGCATATCGAACCGCTTACAAGACACCTTTGGGCACATCTCCTTATCAACTTGTATACGGCAAGTCTTGTCATCTACCCGTGGAAGTGGAGCTTAGAGCTCGTTGGGCTATTAAGGAGTTGAATCTTGATCTTAAGGCATCCGGGGAAAGAAGGAAGATGATGCTCAATGAGCTTAATGAATTTAGGAATGGAGCATTTGAGAACTCCAAGATTCACAAAGAAAGGGCCAAGAAGTTTCATGACAAGATGATTGAGAGGAGGGAGTTCCAAGTGGGAGAACAAGTCTTATTGTTCAACTCAAGGTTGAGACTATTTCCGGGCAAGTTGAAGTCAAAGTGGTCGGGGCCCTTTGTGATTAAGAATGTGACGCTCATGGAAAATGTGGAACTTATTGGTAAAGATGGAGCAACCTTTGTGGTGAATGGTCAAAGAGTGAAGCACTATTTTGGAAATGAGCAACTTCGAATGGTGGAGTCGCTTCACTTGGATGAGGCTTGAAAGTAGAAAGAAACCGTCCGGCATAGGACGTTAAAAAATAGCGCTTCTTTGGAGGCAACCCAAGGTTTTATTGCTTTATGTTTTTATTGCTTTGTTAGTTTTGATAGCTTATTTTCTTTTGTAGGTATGGATGAAAAGCATTGTGGACATCATATATTGGAGAATGAAGAAGAAGGCAAAACTAACTTTGGAGAGGGGAAGCAAGTGTAGCAATGGTGATCTTTGAAGAGCATTGGATGTGCAAGGAGGGAGGTAACAACTTGTAGCCCCAAACTTAGAATTTTACATAGTAAAATTCTAAGTTTGGGGGAGTTATTTTTCTACTAGTTGTTACCCTTGCACCGGTTCGTCATTCTACTTGTGTTACATTTTGCACCGGTGCACACTTAGCTTTCATATGCTTAGATCATTTGAGTTGATTTTGATCATGTGTTGGGTAATGGACTTATGGTGAAATGTGAGCATGGATAATCATTGGAATCCATAGTGAGTAGTTGTGGTGATATCTATTTGCTTTAAATGTATGCATGATTGGTGATGGATAATAGTATCATGTTGTGTTCATATTTGTTGATCTTTGATGGCATGAATGCATGATGTGTTGTTGTTTGGGGACATTTGATGAATGTGAGAGTTCTACTGAATAAACCGGTGAGAATTGAGCCCTAAATCGAACATGTAATCCGGTTTAGTTCATTTGAGGGTGGATTAGGTTATTGCTAGTGATCCTAGAACTTGCCCAAGTTCTTGTTTGAAAGCATGATTGTGTGAGATTTTGTGATATGATATAGGTCATATTGTTCTAAAGAGTCACTTAGCCAAAATTTCCTAAAACCAAATAATCTTCCATAGTTAGTCCCTTTGAGCCTAATTCCTCATTTTATTGGCAAACTACAATGTTAACCATTTAGCCTTTTTTAGCCTTTAATACCTACATCTAGTGGGGGATAAAAGACAAAGTGGATAAAGATGTGCTTAATTATCTTTGGTGAAAGGAGAAATTGAAAAAGTTGAAAGAAAAAGAGAAAAGATGAAAAGAAAATCAATGGAAAGGAAAAGAGGGACAAAGAGCCCCAAAAGCTTGAAAAGAAAAATGGTTCAAAAAGATGAGGTGATGAATGCTTGAAAAAGAAAGAAAAATGAAAAGTGAGGATGGAGTTTGTAAGTTATGAAAAGGAAAGCACACATTGTAAAACAACAAGCTTTGTCCTCCACTAGAAGAGTCACAATTCTCAAATTCATCCTACATTGTCCAAAGAGCCAATGTTACATCCTTGATTAAAAAAAGCCCTATTGATCCCATTGTTGAACACTTGAGTGGTGTAGAAAGTAGAATGTGGGCAAGCTTATGGTGATTTCATAGCATAATTTGGTTGTTGAGTGCATTCATATCCTCAATTTGTTTGTGTGTTTGAGAGAAACACTTTATCATGTGAGTAGAGGACTTGAGCATTTGGATTATGTTTCCACACTCACAATTGTGTGCTTGTGCATTCCTTGATCTATAAGTGTGAATTGCAATAATGAACTTATGACCTTCTAGTACTACTCAATGAAACAATGAAATAGGATGTTGCTACTATTGAAATCCAACAAGACATTATGCAAAACACATCTTAAACTAACAACACAACATTATGCATACATTAAACACTAAAAAATACACAGAGACGTGAGAAATAAAAGAAATACACAACTACTGATGAAATCCAACAAGACATTATGCAAAATACATCTTAAACTAACAACACAACATTATGCAGACATTATCCAATAAAAAAAAAACACAATACTAAACTCGTTCGCCGAAAATACACCGAATTGAAATCGAAAAAACTCTAAAAAATAACTAATAATACAACATTATGCAGATATTATCCAACAACAACAAAAAAAACACAATACTAAACTAGTTCGCCAAAAATACCCCGAATTGAAATCGGAAAAACCCTAAAAAAATACATAGAGACACCGAGAAATACACAACTGCTTGGGAAATCCAATAAGACATTATGCAGAACACATCTTAAACTAACAACACAGCATTATGCACAAGATTATGCAAAACATTATACAGACATTATCCAACAAAAAAACACAATACTAAACTCGTTCGCCGAAAAAACCCCAAATTGAAATCGAAAAAACCCTAAAAAAAATACACAGAAACGTGAGAAATTTGCTAGATCGTGAGAAATACACTAGATCGAGAGAGAGAGAGAGAGAGGACGGAACCCTATTATCCAACAAAAAAATCACAATACTAAGTTCCTAACCTCGTTCGCAGAAAATACACCGAATTGAAATCGGAAAAACCCTAAAAAATACACATAAACATGAGAAATTTGCTAGATCGTGAGAAATACACTAGAGAGAGAACCCTAATCGTCGTTGTTTCGCGTTTTGCATTCACCCACCAAGTCGCCAAGAGAGAGGACGAGAGTGGATGGATGAAGAAAAGTGATGATGGGCTGAAATCGTGGGTTTAAATACCCAAGGGGTATTTTAGTCATAACGAAAAGATGGCTTCACTTTTCCCACCCCGATTCACATTCTAGGATGTTGTGGGGCGACTTCTAAGGCCACGGTTAAACGTCCCCTATTTTTTATGACTTCACCCTCAAAAAAAATTACCGGCAAAAATAGTGTATCACCCTTGTATTAATTGAAAAAATATTGAATTAAAAACGCATTAAAATTCCGGAAAATATAAAAAGTTCGGATATAATGCTCTGTGAAAGTTTTTATGGCCACTTAACTATGAAACAAACAGTACTAATGGCTCCCCTTCAAAAAAATAAAAAAACAGTACTAATGGCTCCATTTTAGTAGTTCTCGACAGCCAACATGTACTATTATGAAACCATATCCTACTTCATCTTCGTCTCCATAAGAAAAGAGAAGAAAATTAGAAACCAAGAACCACAATCAAAAGTTTGGGTGGAAGCATCATATGAATAAAGGAAAAATGACCCTCACTATCTGGCAGTATGAAGACAATTTTTTGTGTAAATAGTCATCGAACACTGTTTATCACTATGACTGATGATAGGAGAAAAAGGGGTTTCAAATGAAAATTTATGTTGGCTATGTTCTATAACCAAAGCACCCATTTTTTTTTCAAAAAAATATCAAGTTTCTAAACATACTAAAGAATTATTCGCTTGACAAATGCATAAATAAGTGTACTCTTAACACCATGCTGCCAGGTCATCATTCACAAGACCACTTTATACTCCCTCTATTTCATAATAAGTGTCACAATATAGAATTTGTGTCAAATTAAGGAACATAAAATGTTGTCTTATTTACCCTCAGCCAATCTTTCTCTCTCAAATATTCTCTCTGTAATGAAAAAATAAGAGATTTTTTGGAAGAGATGTGGAAAAATAGCTAAAGTGACAATAAATTAGAAACAAACTTTAACCTCTAAAACCACACTTATTATGAAACGGAGGGAGTATTGCCTAGACTTGTTTTAAGTCTTCAAGGTATGCATTAACAACATAGACTTCAAAATGCTCAATGTATTGTAGACCATCTAGCACACATAATACCTATGTTTAGACAAGATTTTATATATAATGGGAACAACTTTCTGGGTTGTGAAGGAACTCTGTTCATAAGGATGACCAAGCACTCGACGCCCGTTAAACTCCAGTCATCCACAACTCATTTTCCTGTGTTTTTACTATTTCAGAACTTAACTAAAAGAAATTTGCCAGCAGATGACCAATATATACAGAAGTTTCTTGGGAAATTTATACAACTCAACTTAATGCAGTCAATCAGAACAGAAATTATAGATTTTGATCTAACAAATGGGCACTGCCATTTCAAAAGAGCCAAAGGAATAGACTCATATTTCAACATCTAAGAGACATTTTTACAATCAATATTATAGACTTCCGTTTCTTGCACTTAAAGTACACGAGAAATCAGTATTATAACCAAATGTACTACGTAACTCAGATCGTCTTAGTTCAGGACTCTAACTAATACATTAAATTTATTCAACCAGATCTAGATCTATTGACATATCTACTCTATGAAAAAAATCAAAACATGCCTCACTAGTCACTATACTTCCATGGATAATATAACTAGAATGACAAATGCACAAAACAAGAACATTTACAAAACCTGACGCAGTAGAAACTTCCTAACTGAAGGAGATTTCCTGTTCACAAGTAATCCTGAATCGGACTCAGACTCATCATGGTACCACCCCACCGATCTCTGAGCTTCTTGCACAATTTGAGAAATCCCTAAAAATTGTAATACAGTCAGAATTTTGAAATAAGAAAATTAGAAAAATAGTGGAACAGAACACCAAAATGACCTAATAAAACATTAAAACTACATGTATAAGCATATGCATATTCCTTTCAACAAACAAAATCTCTGCAGGTAATTCTCTATCGGAAGCAAAAGAACACTAAAAAACATTGAATACACTTCAGAAGCACCAGGAAATGGCATTCTAATGTACTCTGGAGTAAAAGGGGAAATATCTTAATAGGCAAAAAACAATAATAACTCAATGGATCACGCATACATAGAGTTTCAGCATTATAGGAACTTCAATATATAGAGAAAATTGCGAAAAGTAAGAATCATAATACCTCCAGATACGGTTTGTTTGTTGTGACGGATTTCGTGAATGGTGGCGGAGATTTTCCAGTAGAGCGGGCGTCCAATATAGAAGAGCATGAGAATCGCGGCCACCGCCAGGACTAGGCGGAAAGTGAGCCTTGCGGCGGGAGACGACATTGTGGTTCACTCTTCAGTGTGTGGGAATGTGTGAGAGATGAAATGTAGGGAGATGGAGATATTTATAATTTCAACAATGATCAGCTAAAACCACGTCTCTGCCCCCACTGTTTAAAATATTCAAAAACAAAATATCGTCATTATTCTAAAAATTAGGGATTAAAGTTTTTGCTGTGTGAAGTTGATTCAAATTTTGAATTCAATTTATAAATAATGAATAGGTCAAATTCTTAGTTTGTGTATCATTCAACTCAATTGTGAATTTGTTCATGTTTAGAAAAAATGTATAAAAAAATGAATTTGACCGTTTATTTATGTAACGACAGATTATTAGACTGAATTCAAAATTGGAGCAATTTATGAAATCAAAATGTCATCATAATCAAATTTAAAATTAATTCAACTTAAATGACAGTAAAAATCTCTAAAAATTATGATATCCCTACCCCAATTGTTGGGTGGGGCTATTAACACCCCAAATTATGTTATTCCTACACAATATGTTAAACACACTCCAATAAAATTTAAAATTCCCTTTTTTTTTACTAAACAAACTCCATTTTATTCCCTTTCTAACCTTTTTTACTTAAAACTTAAATTAATTTGTCTTCTAACACAATACTATACACACCCCATTCATTCTCTCCCCTAAAAATAAAAAGAAGAACCAGTCGTGCATCCCTCACCCCCAAACCGTGCCTTTCTTCCCCTTACTCCCAAACGAACCGTGCATTTCAAGGAAAGCAAGAGCCGAACAATCTCTCTCGATTCCTAACGAACAACAAACTAAATGGAAAATGGATATGGTAAGAACTTTGTTTCATTTTAAATGTTTTTACTTCAAAAAATCTAGGGTTTATATGGTTTGTGGGGGATTTAGCGTATAAAAACCATAATAAAATGCATTGGGTATGAATGTATATCATACATTGAGTTTAATTTTGGGTTTGCATTGTGTTAGGGCGCTTGCTCGTGTGATTTGGGGCTGCCGCGTTCGCGCACGGACAGAATCGCAGCCACTGTGCATGGAGAAGTATAAAAAACATTAGTATTCTATATAGCTAGGATACTAAACTACATAACTATGTTCACTTACATGTATAACTAGAACAAGGCACTTCACCGAGGAGATTTTGTCAATGTTCTGCAAATATAACAAAAACAATCGTGTTTAATATGTTGATATCAGAAATATGACTAAATAGAGTAGTACGTTCTTGGAACCAGGCATTTTTACCTTATAGATGTCAAACCAATAAGTGTGCTTCACTGGATACATAACTCTTAAGCCTGATGAACCAGGCAAGCGAGATGCAAGATCGACTGTGGGCCCACTACCAACAGATTGACCGTATAGAATGATGTCTTCTTGCTTAGCTCCATAGCTCTCTTCAAGACACTTATATGCAGCTTCAATATCTGAATAAGTATTATGCTCACTTGGCTACAACACCCACCACGAACAACATACATACTAACTTTAACAGGTTGCAATAATTTACTCAATAATGAGAAGAAAATAATCATGTAAATATATGCAATAAGCTGATACCTTTCCAGTTGATTGCCCATAACCTGAGTAGTCATACCTGAAGACATAATGTCATAAAATATATTAGAATCTGTTATCTAATTGATCAGGATGACATTGAAGTTCTAAAATATGAAAACTTCGGAAATCTCTTTGATAAAGTATGCATCGGCTTGGAAACGAAGTTAAGTTAGCATTAACATTTTTTGCATGAGTTTGATTTTGGGTTTGTGTTGTGTTACGTCGCTTGCTCGTGTGATTTGGGGCCGCCGCGTTCGCGCACGGCCAGAATCGCAGCCGCGCGGCGTGCACTATGCATGGAGAAGTATAAAAAACATTAAATATACTTACATTAATTTCCTCCATCACTTTTTCTTCCTCCATAATCATGTTGGTTGTGATTATATCATCATATGAAGGTTTATGGTGGTAGGGTTTATGCATGGAGAAGGGTTTTAAGATTGGAGTAATCTTTTGTTGTAAAAGTAAAAATAGATGAATGAGAGTTAAATGGGGTAGAATTTAATTATGGGGTGTGTATAACATGGGGTGTCTTTAATATTAGTAGGGTGTATTTAACATTTTTTAATAATTTAAAAGGATATCTTAGTAAATTTAAGTAGGCCTATTTTTGTCCAAATAAATATGGGGTAGGAATAACATAATTTGGGTGTTAATAGCCCCTCCCTTTGATTTATTTGTTATTTTAAAAATAATTTAATTACGTATGTAATTTTATTTTATTAGTTTGCTCTCTTAAAAAAATACTCCCTCCGTCCAATTTCAATATGCCCGCTTCTCTTGGCACATGATTTAAGGAATAATAGTAGTTTATGTATAAAGTAGATAAGTTGAGGGGTATGATGGGATGTTGTGGGGTCCATTTATAGATAAAGTGATTGTTTATAAATAAAGTTAGTGACAATTTAGGTAAATAAGTGATGGTTGAAGGGTGAAAATAAAGTAGTGTGAATAGTAAATTTTCCAAAAAGGGAATGGGAATAATAAAATTGGACAGTCCGAAAAGGAAAGTAAGAATAATAAAATTGGACGGAGGGAGTAACATGTTATTAGAAAAATGAGTAATAAACTAATAATTGCAGAGTACATTTTTTGTATGAAGTATAAATACCATAAACTTATAATGAAACATGAGTTCAAGACCCACATTATTAAAAACAATTTATATAATATTTTGTATTATTGGGATTATGGGAGTTGTAAAGGTTATTACATTTTTCTTTATGTAAATAATTTTTTTTATATGGGTGTATTTTCTATTTTATGACTTAATTTGGGCTCATATATTTTTCATTTTTTATTGTAAATTTTTATTATCTCTCTACATTTTCATCATCATCTCTCTCCATACTTTTTTTATTCATATCTATGATCTCTCTACTTTTTTTTTTAGATGGAGCTATTAACACGTCATACAATTTTAAACACACTTCAAATGTTAAATACATCCCATTAAAATTTAAAAATTAATTTTTATTACTAAAACAATCAAATTCTTTCATATTTGCCCTTTTAACACTTAAAACAAAATAAAAATTGAATAAAAAAAACATCATTAAAATTAACTAAATCTTTAAAATATATAAAAAATTTTAAAAAATATACTCCCTCTGTCCCACAATTGTTTGCACTATTTCCTTATTCGTCCGTCCCACAATTGTTTGCACTTCCTAAAAAGGAAACTTTTTCATAAACTCCACCCTCACAAAATTTACATATTTACACAAAATGTCATTACTTTTACACTTATTCCAACCACTTTCTTTACTTTATTCATATAAATTTACAAAATTACCCCTCAACACTCCACTCATTACACTTTTTTCTTAATAAGTGTGCCCACAAAGTGGTGCAAACACTTCCGGGACGGAGGGAGTATCATCCTTAAAAAAAATAAAAAAATATATTCAATAATATGATTTTTTTTAAATCAAATAAATATTAAAAAAAAATTGAATGATAAAATCAATTAAAAAAATCTAAAACATTGTCAACTAAATTTTCAAAATATTTAAATTGATTTTTTAATTAAATCTGAACAAAATTAAGTAAATCAAATCAAATTTAAAAATAATTAAATTAAAAACATCAATTTAAGAATTCAAAATTTTGATAAACTAAATAAAAAAAGAGAAAGAAAAATCAATTCAATCTTAAAAAATTACTAAATTAAAAAAAAAATTAAATATAAAATAAAAATCTTCAAAAAAAATTAAAGCTACAAAAAATTTAAAAAATCAATTAAATCTTCAAAACTTATTTAATTAATTAAAATTTAAAGATTTAGGTATTTTTTAAATATATTTATTTATTTATTTTTATATTAATTTAAATTCTTACTTTTTTTTTTTAATATAAATATTTTTTACAATTTATCAAATTTACTAAATATTTTTAAAATTCTATTTATCTTTAATTGGTATTTAAATTTTTTATTTGATTATTTTATTTATTTCTGAATATTTTCAGATTTTATTCTTCTCTGTTTTTTTTTCAAAAAATTTAAGTGATTTATTATTTAAAATATTTAGTTGGCTTTTTTAAAATATATTTCAAATTTAATAATATTTTTTTCAGATTTTTTCAAACTATTTTTTTAATTATTTTATTCTCTATTTATATAAGGATTAATTAGTCCTTTTATACAAATCTATTTTTGTCTTTAAAATAATGGGGTATGTATAACATAAAATCTCACCCTTTTTTTCTTCATATCTTTCTACATTAGTTACTAGAGATTTCTATCGGGCTGGCCCTAGCCCTATAGGGCCAGCCCTACAGGGCTATGTGCTAAACGGGCTAGGGCCTTAACTGGTTCATACTTAACGGTCCTACAATTGTTAGGACCTAACCCTAACCCTAGCGGGCCACTAACGAGCTACAATTTTTTTTTCTTTTAAAATTAAAGGTCTCAATTGACACCTTCAACAAACAAATAAAATAGAAAATATATAATTAGTTAATAATCAATAATTAAGAAAAAAAAAAAGTATGTTTTAAACACCATTTTAGAACTCATTGGTCTGACCAAATAAAACTAAAGAAATATTATAACCTAATAAAAAATAGTACTCCGTAATAATGATTAATGAATGGTAATGAGCTACTTAGGGGGGTGTATTGGTTGTGGATTCTGTAAGATTTTTTGGACTTTCAAAGTCTGGCGGTATTCAATTCGAATTTTTAAAAGTCTTTAAAAATTCTGAGGTATTCAATACGGATTTTAAAAAGTCTTTAAAAATCTTTAGGTATTCAACAGTTTATGAATTTTAATACTATATGGATTTGTTGGATTCTCCTTAAAAAAATAAAAATAAATTTCACTAGGGCCTTAACCGGTTCATACTTAACGATCATACAATTGTTAGGACCTAACCCTAACCCTAACCCTAACCCTAGCGGGCCATTAACGGGCTGCAATTTTTTTTTTTCTTTTAAAATTAAAGGTTTCAATTGACACATCCAACAAACAAATAAAATAGAAATATATATAATTAGTTAATGATCGATAATTGAGAAAATAAAAGTATGTTTTAAATATAATTGTAGAACTCATTGGTCCTTAATATGGTCAAATAAAGCTAATGAAATATTATAATCTAATACAAAAATAGTAATAGTGATTAATGGATGGTAATGAGCTACTTAGGGGGTGTATTGGTTGTGGATTCTGTAAGTTTTTTTTGCACTTTCAAAGTCTGGCTGTATTCAATTCGAATTTTTAAAAGTCTTTAAAATTTTTGAGGTATTTAATACGGATTTTAAAAAGTCTTTAAAAATCTTTAGGTATTCAACCGTTTATGGATTTTAATACTCTATGAATTTTGTTGGATTCTCCTTAAAAAATATAAATAAATTTCACTATCCAAAATCTCTTCTAAAAACCAGAGATTTCAACGGATTCTTTCAGAAAAATCTGAAGACGAAAGATTAGAAGTAGAGATGACAATATTGACCCTACTCGCGGGTACCCGCCTCACCACATGAGTTTTGGGTTAGGTCGAATTCTCCCCGTATTGAGAAAGAGTCGGGTTTGGGTCTTATGTCCGACCCGTGAATATCCCCGAATTAATATATAAACTTTATATATATATATATATATATATATATATATAAATTAATAATATATATATATATATATATATATATATATTATTGATAAAATACTTTATACTCCCTCCGTCCCTGAAAAGCTTTCATTTGATGGAACAGCGTTTAAGGAAAAAGTGTAATAATTAAAGTCTTGAGGGTAATTTTGTAAACTTTTTTATATAAAGTAATAACGTAGTTTGATTGAGTGTATGATGGGCCCCCAAAAAATATTGCATGGAGGGTAAATATGTGTATATCGTGAGAGTGAGTATGCAAACTTTTCAGGGACGGAGGTAGTATATATTATATATATATATAAATTAATAATATATATTTTATCAATAATATATATATATATTATTATTAATTTATATATATATATAAAGTTTATATATTAATTCAGGGATATTCACGGGTCGGACAGAAGACCCAAATTAAGAAAAACTCTTCACATCAGTAGTTCCAAACGCCGAAGTTTATGAAAATTTATGTAAATCAATAAAAAAAAAGTATATTTCACAATCTTTTCAAATCTATCAAAATTCATATAAATCAATAAAAAAAAAAAGTAAGTCAAACTATGCATGTACTCTATGGATTTATCCACATACTTTTTAAAGTCCAAAAAATCCAATAAAATCTCAATTGAATACACCCCCTTAATGTTTATAGTTATGGCGATGGGCCAAATGACTCAAAATTTGTTCTAAGGTTAGTTATTAAAATGATAGGCTTCCGCCAATCCTTCAAGTGTACAAAAGAGGAAAAGATAATAAAAGGGTAGATTAGGAATTTACTATGCAAGAGATGTGGGGAATGTACTAGTTAAGAAAAACGAATAATTGTAAACTTGCAGCTTAGGCTTGTGGCAGAAGGATATTCCATCTGTGGCCCTTTTCAAAGGATTTATCATTTTAATTCATTTCTTGATCTTCCAAGATCTATCATCTTCCTTCTCTTTGTTTACTGTGGTCTATCAAGTGGTCCAGACCTGCCGCTTTTTGCCACCATGACGCAGAAAGGACGTATCGATTCATTGGAGCAGTCGATCACTGAACTCCAAAGCGCCTTAACGGAGACTGCAGCCTCAGTCCAAGGGGTGGAGACCCGCCTGGACGACTTCAGACACCGATTCACTGTCATCGACAACCAGTTCGCTACCCAAACGACGACGATGGACAAACAGTTCCAACTCTTCGCCGCCAAACTGGACGCCGTTCTGGCCCAGTCGATGACCCCGGTTCCACCGCCCACCCGGTCCGGCCCCATCACCCAGTCCAACCCCACACCACCATTATCACGCCCCAATGACACCCCACAACCTCCGTCCTTCCCCGCGTATACGGCGAAGTGGCCCAAGATGGAACTTTCCAATTTTGATGGATCCAACCCAATTGCCTGGGTGGCCCAGGCCGAACAGTTCTTCTTGGTCCACGAAACACCCGCGGAACATCACGTCAAACTGGCCTTAATTTTCATGTCCAACCGGGTTATGTTCTGGGCCCAATGGGTCCTCCGATGAACCCTTCCATTTCTTGGCCGACCCTGACTCACGATCTTCTGCGTCGGTTTGGCGACCACTCCGCTATTAATGTGTACGAAGCGATGCACGCTATTCGCCAGACAGGTTCCGTCGAGGACTATATTGCTTTCTTTGAGGAACGAGTGGCACAACTACCATCTCTTCCAGCCGAACATTACTTGGGTATGTTCTTGGGCGGACTACAAGATTCGATTCGAGAACGCATTCAAGACTCTGAGATGACCGACGTCTTCGCGGCGATTGCCGCTACCCAACGAGTTAGCCGTCCAGCGAAACCACCTACAACCCCCGCGAAGCCCCTTCCGTGGAGACTGTCCGGGTTAGTTCGACCGGCCACCTCAACTCCATCTCAACTACCGACCCCATCCGCATCCGTTCCACCTCCAGTGGGCTCCCTTCCATCATCGCAACCGCCCCCAAATCCCTCGGGACCCAGGCCCACAAGAAACACCAAGCACCTAACTGCGGAGGAGGCGCGCGAATATAGGGTAAAGGGGAAATGTTACCGATGCGCCCAGCCGTTCGGCCCCCTTCAAAGATGTGCCCTATGCACCCTCGCGATCGTCATCGACGCCTTGGATGACGACCCCTAGTCCCCACTACAGTCTAACGCCGACGACCATTCAGAGGGCGATTCACCCACCCTACAGGCCCTTCAGTTGTCCGAGCTATCATCCACTGGCTTTGATTCCGCCCAAACGTTCAAATTATTTGCTCGACAAAACGATCGTCGCCTACTAACCATGATAGACAGCGGCGCTAGTCACTGCTTCATCTCCGACAAAGTGGCCGCCAAGCTGGGCCTTCCGATCGACCCGACCACAAAATATTCTGTCACTCTGGGGGACGAAACTCAGGTTTGAATGAGTGGCATTTGTCATAGCATACCACTAACACTCCACTCTTATACTTTCTTTACAGATTACTACGTTTTTCCACTCCGCGGCGTCGATCTGATTTTGGGCGTATCATGGCTTGCTTCCATAGGCGATATCACAGCTAATTGGTCAAACCTCACAATGTCGTTTAAAGTAAATGGGGCGACCATCACTCTTCGCGGAGACCCCACACTAACAAAGAAAGCGTGCTCCCTGGCCGAGCTTGATCGCCTTGACCCGGAGGACGAGACCTGGCTGCTTTGGGTCGAGGGAAATGCCCCCCCTATTCCTTCGACAGATGCTGCTCGCGATGCCCACATCCGCACAATTCTGGCCGATTACCCAACCATCACTGCCCCGATTATTGGCGTTCCTCCAGCCTGATCGTGCGATCATTAGATCACCTTGGACCCCAATGCTGCCCCCGTGTCAGTACGACCATACCGGTACAACCATACACAAAAGGACATAATGGAAACTCTCGTCTCAGAAATGCTTACAGCCGACATTATCCAACCGAGCTCCAGCCCGTATTCTAGCCCCGTCCTCCTCGTCCGAAAGAAGGACGGCTCATGGAGATTTTGTGTGGACTATAGGGCACTCAACAAGGCAACACTACCCGATAAGTACCCCATTCCAATCATCCAAGAACTCCTCGACGAGCTACACGGTGTTGCCTACTTCAGTAAAATTAACCTTCGTTCGGGTTACCATCAGATTCGGATTGCGGCATCTGATATTCCAAAAACTGCCTTCCGGACGCATTCGGGCCATTATGAGTTCTTGGTCATGCCCTTCGGCCTAACAAACGCTCCACGACATTCCAGGCCCTTATGAACGATATCTTTCGTCCACACCTTTGTAAATTCATACTTGTTTTCTTTGACGATATACTAATTTACAGTACTTCTTGGCAGGAGCACATCGCTCATTTACACACGGCCTTAGCTATCCTCCGGGACAATGGCCTGATCATCAACACTAAAAAGTGCTCGTTCGACACGACCACAGTAGAATATTTGGGGCACCAGGTCTCCGCCAATGGCGTCACTATGGACCCGTCGAAAATTACAGCAGTCACAAACTGGCCCACCCCGACCACACCTCGCCAATTGCGCGGGTTTCTCGGCCTCACCGGCTACTATCAGCGCTTCGTCAAAAATTATGGAACGATTGCAGCACCCTTAACACACCTTCTGAAAAAGGATAGCCTCCAGAAATGGTCGTGGTCAGCGGGATCTGCTTTCCAGGCCCTTAAGCTGGCCCTTACCACCGCCCCGGTCTTGGGCATTCCCAACATCGAGCAGCCCTTCGTTATTGAATGTGATGCCGCGGAGCGGGGAATCGGCGCCGTCTTAATGCAGGACATGCGACCAATAACATACTTTAGCAAGAATCTGTCCGGACGCCTTCTCGCAAAATCTGCATATGAGAAGGAACTAATGGCTCTAGTGTTGGCTGTCCAACATTGGCGTCCATATCTTCTTGGCCGACGGTTTACTATCCGCACCGATCAGCGGAGTCTCAAGCATCTCCTTTCTCAACATTAACGATACCGGCACAACAGAATTGGGCGGCTAAGCTGCTAGGATTTGACTTTACAATCACGTACAAAGAAGGGATAGCTAACAAGGCCGCAGACGCCTTGTCCAGAATTTATGACGATGACAACCCGCAGTATCATTCCGAACCTGAATTCCAGGCCATCTCGTGCCCCACTTGGTTAGATTGGAACGCATTATGCCAAGAAGTGGACGCTGACCCTGCTTTAGCCAAGATAAAAACGGCCCTAACATCCGGTGGCACCGCTCCAAAACACTACACAATCATCCAAAACACATTGCTCTATAAAAATCGCCTGTTCCTACCCAAGGGATCACGTTGGGTACAACATCTGCTGAAGGAATATCACGCCTCTCCTCTTGGGGGCCACGCCGGTGGCTTACGGACTTATAAACGGTTGGTCGACTCCATCTATTGGCAGGGCATGGTGAAAGATGTGGTCAAGTATGTTGCTCAGTGTGAGACGTGCCAAAGGCACAAATACGAAACAAGGTCGCCAGCAGGACTACTCAACCCACTGCCCATTCCGACACGCGTTTGGGAGGATATCGGGATGGACTTCATTACAGGCCTTCCGAGATCGTATCGATTCGACTGCATCTTGGTCGTGGTAGACAGGTTCTCTAAATACTGGCACTTTATTGGCCTTTCACATTCGTTCACCGCAAAGACCGTCGTCGACAGCTTCGCAAAGGAGATCGTACGCTTTCATGGGATTCCATCTTCTATTGTAAGTGACAGTGATCCTATCTTTGTTAGCTATTTCTGGAAAGAATTGTTTAAATCCATAGGTACTACCCTACGGATGAGTTCGGCCTACCACCCGGAGACGAACGGCCAAACAGAGGTTTTGAATAGGTGTGTGGAGACTTACTTACGATGTTTCACGTCACCAAAGGAGTGGAGAAAATGGCTAGCGTGGGCTGAGTTTTATTATAATACAGGGTTCCACACGGCCACCGGAATGACTCCGTTCGAAATAGTGTATGGTCGCCCGCCGCCGACCCTGCACCCGTGTATGATCGGCGAAATTAGGACGAAAACGGTGGCCGATTCACTCTAGCAGCGGGATGAGGCACTTCAATCGCTCCGTTGGCATTTACAAAGGGCGCAGCAACGGATGCTACGGGAAGCCAATAAGCATCGGCGTCACGTGGAGTAGAAAGTGGGAGATAGAGTGTTTCTGAAACTTCATCCCTATCGCCAAAAGACGCTT
The DNA here is from genome assembly GCA_963675135.1 of Galeopsis tetrahit. Lineage (NCBI taxonomy): Eukaryota > Viridiplantae > Streptophyta > Magnoliopsida > Lamiales > Lamiaceae > Galeopsis > Galeopsis tetrahit. The sequence goes on along the minus strand of OY776128.1, from coordinate 51,513,672 downwards.
CTCAACAGCACGAACGCTAAGCTAACTCTGAAGTTTTTTGGCCCATTTGAGGTACTCGAACGCATTGGGGAAGTGGCGTACCGACTCCGCTTACCCGAGGGCTGCAGAATACACCCAGTTTTTCATGTGTCCTTGCTCAAACCAATCATTGGGGAGACAGAGACGACGACGGACCTACCGGAGGAATTCAATGTTAACACTGAAGTATACCTTCCCGACGACGTTCTAGGCAGCCGGTAGATCACCACATCGGACGGTACGATCGATCAGGTGTTAGTCAAGTGGGTAGGCCAAGATGACGCGTTAAGTACGTAGATGGACGAGCGAGATTTTCGCAGACAGTTTCCTGGGTACAACCTTGCAGACAGTTGATAGGCTTCCGCCAATCCTTCAAGTGTACAAAAGAAGAAAAGATAATAAAATGGTAGATTAGGAATTTACTATGCAAGGTAACTACCTTTGTAACTGCTGTAAGCGTTCCCTATAAATATTAAGGGGAATGTACTAGTTAGGAAAAAAGAATAATTGTAAACTTGCAGCTTAGGCTTGTGGCAGAAGGATATTCCATCTGTGGCCCTTTTCAAGGGATTTATCATTTTAATTCATTTCTTGATCTTCCAAGATCTATCATCTTCCTTCTCTTTGTGTACTGTGGTCTATCATAAAAAAAAAAAAGGGTAACAACTCGGGCTAGCGGGCTGGCCCGGTTTAGCCCGCGGGCTAATCGATCCGGGTAAAAAAAGCCCGAATTTAAACGGGCCTATGATTCATGAACCTTAACCCTACACTTTTCAGGATTAAACGGGTCAGCCCGGTTAGCTCGGCCCGGATAAACATCTCTATCAGTTACCAACTAAACAATTTATATTATATTCCTTAATTTTCGTGCAAAAAGTAAAGGAGAAAATTATTGCCCAATTTATCAATGCGATTTTGACTGAAAATTCATCATTTTTCTATTATTAAGTTGTTGGTTAGCGTTAGGGGTGGGAATGTGTTAAGCTACTTGACAAGGACATTCGGCTCAACCTACTAAAGTCCAAATAAAAAACCTTAGAAATCTAAAAAAATAAAAAAGAGGCATTTTCGATAATCTAGTGTCGAAAGGTACAATTTCGACAATAGTTTATCGAAAAAATACACTATTTTCAACAATATTTTGTCAAAAAAAAAAAAAAAAAAAAAAAAACAGAAACCCTGCCTGCGCGTGCGAGAAGAGAAAAGGGAAATGGACGGCAGCGTGGAATGGGGCGGACGTGGGGTGGGGGGAGGGATGCATGTTGTCAAAAAAGAAAAGAAAAAAACAAATGAAAGTGTAGCCCGTGCACAGGGAATGACGGCGGGGGCGACAGGTATGTGGGGGAATGGAGGGAGTTCTAGAAAAAAGAAAGAAAGAAGGAAAATAGAGAAGAGGGGTGGGGCAGGCGGTAACCGACGACGGGGTGAGACAGGGGCAGCTTGAAGGGGGTAGAAAAGAGTGGAGAAGATTAGGGAAATTAGGGTTTGTGGAGGTATATGTATCAAATACTCAGAATTTATAGAAAAAAATGGTATAATAGGTAATTTAGGAGGAGTATATCTTACGCTTGTTTTTGAAGTACATGTATCGGGAGTAGATCTAACATTCAAGGTGGGACAAACAACCCACCCCCAAACTTTTTTAATTAATGAGAAACCTTGTTGGCTTGACACAATTCCACCCCCTAGTTAGCATTATTATATAGACGTAATTGTAAATTAAACAATTACATTTTACTTCATTGTAATCTAATTTAATATTTTAGATAATGGTAAATAAATCACCAATTTTAACTTTAACTTTTGTGGTAAAATAGTATATCAGACAGCTTTCTTCGTGCCCGGATTTAACGTTTTTAGAATAGAACAACATTAGCCTTCGTTGTGCCCGAATTTAATGCTTGTAGATTACACAAGATTCATAAATGACATTGTTTCATTAAGGGAGTGTCACGTTGACAAACCACTTCAGATTCAGGCACTAAAAGATTGTCTAAAAAACTACTCCTTCCATCCCACAATTATATGAATAAAATAAAGAAAATGATTAGATTGAATGTAAAAGTAACAACATTTTGTGTAAATTTGTGAATATTGTAAGGGTGGAGTTTATGGAGAAGTTATTTTTTTTGGATATGAAAATAATTGCGGAACAGACGAATAAGAAAAGTGTGCAAAAAATTATGGGATGAAGAGAGTAATTTGCAACAACAAATGGTTAATGATTTATTTGTAATTATCCAAATATTTATACTCTTTTGTACACATAAAGTGTGTCTATTTTTCTTTATGGATTGTTTGTATAAAGTGTGTATACAATATTTCATTTAAAAAAATGGAGTATATACTCACTATATTTATTTTATCTCCTCTATTTAATCTATTTTATTTTTTTACTTTATTCATAAATAAATAGTATTTGTTAAAACAAGAGAATATTAAATTTTAAATAAGAGAAATATTGTAATTTAGTTTTCATAGCCACTTAAATGTACCAAATTCAACCTTTTTTTTTTTCTTTTAACCCGCTTAAAAGACGAATATTTTGAAATTGATAAACTTATTAAAGAAGGAATTTCAAAGTCAAAATTGGTAGATGAAAACCGAAATGGGTGCAAGCTAATTAATTAATAGGGTTGGACACTATGAAATCGATTCTATATAAGAAATTGGGTTGATTAGGTTAACGGTTAATCATTGAGCGTTGACTTTTTTTATTTTTAGTAATATTTTTTAGTGTTACACTTTTAAAAATATTATTTTTAGTTATATTAACGTACATTTTTTTAGTAATATTATACTGTACCTTTTAGTTATATAGATGTGTACTTTTCAGTAAAATTGTATTGCACTTTTCAGTTATAATAACTTACACTTTTTATTAAATATTGTATTGCATTTTTCAGTTATACTGACTTTGACTTTTTAATAATATTATATTGACTTTTTATTTATAATGATTTACATTTTTTTTATTAAAAACTGTGTTACACTTTTCAATTAGAGTGACTTATACTTTTTAATAAAAAAATGTGTTACACTTTTCAGTAATATTATATTACACTTTTTAATTATAATGACTTACACTTTTCAATATACACGTTAAAAATAAAAGAGAACAATCAACGGTGATTGACCGTTGATTGGGTCAACCCAGTTTCTTGTATAGAATATTAGAATCTATTCAAGACTTTGGCTAATTAATAAGCTCCAAATCAAACAAAAAGGATAAAAAGTTCAACATGACATGAAGTGAAAATGCAATTGCAGAGTTCAAATTATTTATATACATATTTAAATATGAATATGTAACATGGCATCCTTATGTTGGTAAAACATGATACATGACTATATATAAATATTTTACAGAACTTACTTAGCCAAATTACAACAAAAATTGTCTTCTTCTTCTGGTAGGGCGCTTAGCAGGTACCAGGCTTTCGTTACCAGGAAACTCCCAACGCGCAAGAATCCCGTCCCAGGAAGAGCTGACCAACATAGGGTAGAAAGGGTGCCAATTGCAGTCTCGTATCGTATCTTCATGAAAATCGAGCTTTGCAACTTGACTACCGCTCAACTACCGAAGAAAATCAAGTATAAAGATTGAGACCAGATAGTCAAAATAGATATGGAAATAGCATGCATTATCAAAGTCATGGTAAAGATCTCTTTTATGTCTAATGGAATGTACTTTGAATGAAATGAGTACAGTGCCAGAAAGTAGGGTAAATTACAATTTGATCTATGAGTTAGTATTATGTAAAACAGTTTTACTGTACAACTGATTCACAACTATCACTTTATAGTATAACTAATACGTTTGAAATGAAACAACTAATGCTGACAAACAATAATACGTTTTAATGAAACAATTAATACTTTTTAAAAATACACACAAAATGCAAACCAGTTGCATGGTTACTCTGGTTTTCACAAGACTTTGCAATGATCTGTTTACCAAAAAAAAAAAACATCATTATGGAGGGTATTTGCAAAATAAACTTTTATGAGTAGTTTTCTAATCACCCCCCAAAAGTATGATAGGTCTTTTCGTCATACAATATGTCTATGAATTCTCGGTAACAAATAGAATGACTAACAATGAGCAAATAAAACGAAAAACCTTATGCAGAAAGGACAGTTATTTAAAACATACCACATCATAAACATAAACAGAGGAATCGGCTGATCCAGTGTATATATACTTCTGCCCCGTGCTGCAAAAAAGTCAGACACGAAAAGGAATGGTAAGTTCACATTCTTTACCAAGACAAGTAACAACAGCAGTCGAAATTATTATTAGTTCTATAGCAGGCAACGGCAAGTATTATGCATTACTCTTAAAATTATGACTAGATGGTTAATAATAATAGTTTCTTGAAACCATAATCCAAACTAATTGGAAAATAATTTTTTTTTATTCTTGTAAGTTATCCCTATTTTGGTTCAAGTCCAGTTGACTTTCACGAATTGAAAATAGTCATGTAACTTCAAAAATTTAACACTTTGGTCCAATAACCTGCGATAGGAAGTGAAACATCTGGTTGATGTTGACGTGACAGAGTCCGATTTAACCACATGACAAAGTCAGATCACTCAACTGGATGTTTCCCCTCTTAGAGATGGTCACCGGACCAAGTTACAGGTCTATTTTCAATTCGTGAAAATCGACAGGACTAAAAATCAAGATAGTGGTAACTAACAGAGGACTAAAAAAACTATTTCACAAACTAATATTTCAAGCAAACAAATAAAATACGTTGACTGAAACCCTCAACCACTAGTACGATGCTAAGATTTGTGAATATCACCCCTCAATCATAACATTTTAAGTCAATTTCCTGAATACAAATATACTCACTCAAAAGGTGCGATGAATCCAGAATTACCAACTGAAATTTTAAATAGCATACACACATGAAGAAAAAATGTATAAGCATATTACCTATATGCTGGAGAGAAATAACAGCGGATGAGGGTGCGCAAGACAGAATGGCCTCTGTACGTAGCCAATGACAGATCCGATGGATGTCTCATATTCTTCAATCGTTCTGGGTATTCCATCCATCGGTAATCCCATTCAGCATATCGACGCTTTGGTTTGCTTAATCAACAAAACATAGTGCCGTTAACGCAATAAAGATTTGAAGCTCTATTCAAAACCACACTGAGAGTCAAATTTTAAGTTGATTGGACAAAAAGTCAGATGTTATATATACATGGGGGTTACCCTCCACGCCACGGTTCACTGCCATGTCAACAAGTGACCACAGGGATGTGCAGAGTAACAGCCCTCTATATAAACTTAAGTTTTTTTTCTCCCCGTCATAGTTTCTGTCAACAGATCAAAGCCAAGTGCAAATATAGTACGACCCTTTCTTAAAGACAGACTTCTATGAACCTGGTTCATGGAAGTTTTATGGTGAACTCAATATATTGTTTAGCATACGAAGTATCACTTAATGATTTTAAAAAGAATAAAACATAAAATCAAACATTTTTTAAAGAAAAAAACTTGTATGCGACTCATTTACTTATACTATATGCTCCATGAGTTTATGGGGCTCCAATCCAACTATGCTTTAGAGGAGAGTATGACTCAATACTTAAGTAAAGCATTGTTTCACACAAGAGTCCCTCTTTTTTTAAAACGTGATACATCGTATGCTAAAACATGATACTTCCTATGTTAAAAGGCATTCCTTTGAATAAGAGAGTTCACATGACCTAGTTCGCAAGAGACCTACTAGAAAATTATTAGAAAAGAAGATGATACAATAAAGAAAAGTAGACATACTAGTTGACTTTAGATGACATTTTCCTTATATCCCAAAGTTTGATAGATTGATCTTTTCCATTCGAGATGAAGTAACGGCCATCTCCACGAGTATCAATGAATGTAATGCCTTCTAAATGCCCCATCAGGACTCCAGAAGCTTGCCCTTTGCTCACAAAGCAACGCCTGTCCCAAACCTAAAAGAAATTTAAAATATTTGAAACTGGAGTCATATAACAATCATGCAGAGAAAAGCATATACATCTGACCTGATAAATGTTAAATACTATTAGAAACTATCTGAGGCACCACTCTTTCTTAGATTCAGCAGTCAACTTTTCAAGACCTAGAAGTGAGCATCGTGCGAAAAAGTTGTTATTTTGCATAAGGTTACAAAGACACGCTACCTGTGGAACCAGTAAGCTACATAGATAGGACACTCCCAAAAATCTTTACATAATAAATTTCGAAACAGTGGATCAAATAAGAAAAGTCTACATACACTAATAAATGGAGCAAGAGTAACATTTGGGTGCACAAGTTGCATCGTGCAACTGGTGTACAGCTAATATTGTTCAATGAAAACAGCTTAACATTGTTCAGTGAAACAAACTAATACATTTTAGTAAAACAACTAATATACTATTTAAAAATGTGTACAACTGGTGCATAGAAGTATTTGTCATGGAGTAAATGAAATACTATTATAGAACATGCATCAGGTAGAATTTCTCCCAAAAAATATCTAAACCACACCTACCCGAGCATTTGTATGCCAATGAAAGATCACCATTCAACAAAAACCTTATATGCATCCAACTGTTCAAATAAACACTAATAGTGGAGAACATCTCCATAGATTGAACTTGTGAGGATAGCATCCCCAATATAGGCAAATGATAGGTATTGACGCTTGATAGAAAAAGACCAAGTCACAATTAATTATCAGATGACCGTACAAAAGACTTTCTTCTTTTTGTTTCGAGGATAGTGTAACGTAAGAAAAGTGAAAAACAGCATTACTTTGCATAGGTGATCGTCACTGCCAGAATATATGATGTGACCACTTTCATCGGCAAAGCATACTGCATTGACATCAGACTGCAATAAACAAAATATTCAATTAGCAATTCCTAGATCTCAGAATACAGTCACATAAGATATGTTTTTATAATTTAAAGGCAATGTAGTATGGTTAATTCTAAATGTGGATCAAACATTGCTCGACCTTAAAGAACCTCGATAAACATTTCAACATTTGTGAGCAAATGCTGAATTTGAAGTTTGCTAAATTAAAAGTATTTATTGAAACGTTTAAAATGATTAGGAAAAAGAGATTCTCTAACCTCCAAAACTTTTGCCACAAAACTTTAAAAGTAAAAACAAGAATGTTACAACATGTCAAGAAATGTTTCAAGTTTAACTTTTTCTTAAATCAATGATAAGAGCATGATTTCAAGAACTAGACATTACCCGATGAGCTGGGATTCTGAGGCTTAGACGTCTGGATTCAAGATCATAAACATATATCGATTCATCATTGCTAGCAGCTACAATTTCTCGCCCATCAGTTGAAAATTTTACAGAAAAGATGCCAAAAGAATCATACTCATTATCGTCGGAGTTAGATGAAAATTCCAAAGCCTCATGAATTTCCTGAATAAAATGGAAATATGGCTTACTCCAATTGATGAGCAATGGACGTCCAAATAACAGAGAACTCTTTGATGAATTTACATGCCAATTTATAATGTTAAGTAAATAATTTCACAATCAATAATAGCATATAGCAGCCTAATGGTCTATTAGATATACTATGTATGATAGATGGCAATAAGATAGTAAACAGGGGTATCAAGAATGATTGGTAAAATTGGAAGATAAGAATCCCTCGAGAGGGCCACAGCGGAATAATCCAACTGCCACAAACCAGAATGGTTGCAAGTTTTACAATTAATTCAATAACCATAATGGACTCCCCCTCCTCATATATGCGGTCTAAGTCTTTCTAACTGAATTACTGGAATCATATCCTAACTGCCCCAATGTATCTTTGCTCCTTCTTTTATACACGTTAGTGATTGGGGGTCTATCAATTGCCGTCCGGTCCAAAACAGCCTTGTCCTCAAGGCTGTACTCAGGAAACTGACCCCAGAAATCACTCACATCCATCCAAGTGCTGAGAGCATCGTCGCGATTGTTCCACTTTACTAGTATCTGCTCCAACTTGGGCGCCGTCCACCGAGATCGTTCGTCTTCCTAAGATATTTTTTGGCAAGTATACATCGTCTTCGGCTGTGGGATCGGGGGGCCAGTCGGCTAGTGGGTCGTCGTCCAGTGCGCCAATTAATATGGCCATAGTACGTTGGGCACACTTGTGGAGCGGACCAAAAGGTTGAGCACAACGATAGCATTTTCCTTTAGCTCTGTATTCTCGGGCTTCCTCGGCGGTCAAATGTTTGGTGTTCCGTGTTGCTAGCTGCCCCGAAGGGTTATTTTGGGACTGGGAGGATGGAGTCGTGGTGGTAGGCAGTGGCTGACCCGCTGATGAAGCAGTTAGTGGGGGCGACCAGGACGCTGCAGGGCGCGCGGGAACGGCTGGTCTCCATGGTTGTTTGGTCGGGGTGGAGGGAGGTTTGGGTGGTCGGCCCACGCGTTGGGCTGCGGCAATAGCTGCGAAAACATCTACCATTTCGGAATCTTGAATGCGCTCGCGAACTGAATCTTGAAGTCCCCCCAAGAACATTCCAAGATAGTGCTCGGCGGGTAAAGAGGGAAGTTGAGCCACCCGTTCTTCAAACAATGCGACGTAATCGTCGACCGAGCCCGTCTGGCGCGTGGCGTGCATTGCCTCATATGCGTTGAGGGCAGAATGATCGCCGAAACGGCGGAGAAGGTCCTGGGTCAGTACGGGCCAAGAAATGGACGGATTTCGGCGGAGAGTCCATTGGGCCCAAAACATGGCGCGGCCCGACATAGCAATGAGGGCCAACTTGACGCGGTGTTCGGCTGGTGTTTCGTGGACCAGAAAGAATTGTTCGGCTTGTGCTACCCAAGCGATCGGATTGGACCCGTCGAATGTTGGTAACTCCATCTTTGGCCACTTAGCCGTGTATGCGGGAAAGGATGTCGGCGCTGGGTGTGGAGTTGGGCGTGAGGGTGGTGGTGGTTCTTGGCGTACGGGGCCAATGGGGCCCAAGTGGGTGGACGACGCAAGGGGCGGCGCCGGCGGGGCAAGAACCGAATCAAACTTCTTCAAGAACAGTTGGAACTGTTTTTCCATGAGGGAAAACGCGTCGGCCTGTGATGTTACTGAAGATTGAACGCCGTTCAGGCGAGTATCAATCCCATCCAATCGTGTCTCCAAGTTCTGAATAGAGGTGGATGCCTCAGTCATGGCCTCTTGGAGTTCGCCGACTGATAATTCCATGGCATCGAGACGTTCTTTCTGCGTCATGGGGGCAGAAAGTGGCAAGGTCGGACCAATTGATAGATGGCAATACGATAGTAAACAGGGGTATCGAGAATGATTGGTAAACTTGGAAGATAAGAATCCCTCGAGAGGGCCACAGCGGAATAATCCAACTGCCACAAACCAGAATGGTTGCAAGTTTTACAATTAATTCGATAACCAGGTCCATAATGGACTCCCCCTCCTCATATATATAGAGGCGGTCTGAGTCTTTCTAACTGAATTACTGGAATCATATCCTAACTGCCCTAATGTATCTTTGCTCCTTCTTTAATACACGTTAGTGATTGGGGGTCTATCAATGTACTTTACATTTAAAAGTTTTAAACGACACATATCATAAGAGTCATCATAATATCAGTATGTTTGTCAAAACTCAGTCTTGGTTTATTTACAAGGAGTACAAGAAGATCTTGAAACATATACCGTAACATTTGCATGAGACTCTTTCATAGCAGATCTGATATCAACGATATGGACAACAGGTGAGATGCTGCTATAAACCTGTGATGGTTACACCAAAGCAAACTAAATAAGAAATTTGTATCAAGTGATGTGATAAAAAACGAGCAATTCATATCAACTTAATCGGAGACTACTACCATGATCAAAGTCCCATAACACCCATATCAAGAAAAATATGATTGTTGATTATATTTTGAAGTTGAAACATCTTTATTTGGTACACATTCAGATGTCATAAGCTGCCCTTTCTATCCATCAAAAGTTTATAATTTGCAGGGAAACACCACTGTCTTATCACTTATAGAAATCTAGTGCATAGTCTCGCTTACAAGAAAACGGCGATCAGGTGAAAGAGAAGTATCAGTAATAGTCCACCTCAAGCTCCTAGCACGAATGTCTTTTTGAACTTTCCATCCCGAATCAACATTATATATCCTGATATGGCTTCCCTGTCAAGGAATACGAAAATGCTTCTCATCAAATCCACTAATTACATATATAACCTCAATGTAAACACTATCATTCCCAATACCTGAAAGCCAGCAACGAAAAGAGAGCCATCATCAGAAAATTGAGAAGTATATGCACAACTTTCCATCTTATCAATAGCAGAAGGACCATTAACAGGCAAATACCGGCTCAAAACATGACAAGAATCTGATAAAGAGAACCTCCCTCTTCCACTATAGTTGCATTCTCTACCCATCAACATATTTACAGGAGAAATAGGTAATTTAGTAGCCTCCCCGGGCAATACCCGGCGTAAACGCTCGTGTGGGGACGAGCTCGATTTCGTAAGTTGCGAAAATTCATCATCAAGACAACCAAGGATCACATTTCCACCTGATCCCTCAGGCTCATTTATGGAGCCTCTAGCTCTCAAAGAACTTCTAGACATACTCCTTTTCCAATTCTTTTCTCAAATTAACCAAAACAAACTAAGCAGAAAATGAGTAAACTACTATACAAGCTCAATCTGCAATTTCTTAATTCACCTAGAAATGATACTTAATTCCCACTTCGGAATTCCTGCAAATTGAGAAAACACGCAACACAACATGGAGAAAATCACAAACCTAATAACATCAATTTCAAGAAAAGGCTAAACATCAAACACAGTAAAAAGGGTCATCACGATTAACGGTAATCGAATCAAACCAAAAAATTGGGGCTTTAAAAAATTCCCACTTGGAACAAAGTTTCAGTCACACAGAAATATAGAGAAAGAGCAAAAGTGATCAGTGATGCAATCACCTGCGCAAAGAAATTGTACACCAACCGCACAAAAGTATCAGTAGTTTTGAAAGTTAAAATTTTTATTACCTACCAAATTGAAGTCGATATGATCTCAAGATTTTTGATGGTACGATATCAGAATTCAGTATCTTTACTAAAATAGGGATTGTTTAAGTGTGAATAAAGGACGGAAATATTTTCAATTTTTGTGGGCACCTAATTCATATGGTTAAGAAATATTTTAATAATCTTATTTATTCATATATCATTACATTTTCACACTTAATCTACATTTTATTTTACTTTATTTTAAAAAAATATAAAACTATCCCTCAAAATATCACTCATTACAAATTTTCTTACACATTTCTTAAAATGTGTGTCATCCAAAAAGTGCAAATTTCTTTGGGACGAAGGGAGTAATATTTTTACAATATTTATAAAAAAATGAAAAAGATCGATAAATATAGGTTTGCAGTAATAATATCGAGCATAGTATAAAAAAAAAAAATACTCTCTCCGTCCCAGTGAAAGCTACCCATTTTTTTTCATCCATCTTATTGAAAACTATTCATTTTTTTGGCAAACTATAGGTTTACAATATTTTCTCACCTATTTCATTACTCCCTCCGTCCCAGGATCTTATGCACACTTTCCTTAACAGGCGTCCCAACATTTTTTGCACACTCCAAAAAAGGAAACAATAATACCCCTCCTTTATTTTACCTTTAATCAAATCTCTTTCACTTTAATCAATGAATTACCAATAATACCCCTCCTTTATTTACCTTACACATCACTTTATTCCATTTTCTTAATCTCCGTGCCGGTCAAAGCGTGCATAAAATCATGGGACGGAGGGAGTATATTTTTTTCTCTCTCAATCACACCACCTCTAATATATCTACTTATTCTAACATATTTTTTAACCTTCGTGCCCAAAGCTTATGATCATCTTTCACCGGGACGGAGGGAGTAAGAAAATGTTGATAAATTTCGAAAAATAGTACTCCGTCCGTCCAATTTCATTATTCTCAGTTTTCTTTTTTGGTTGTCCAATTTTGGTATGCTCATACCCTTTTTAGAAACAATACTATTCATATTACTTTATCTCCACCCTTCTACCATCACTTATTTACCCACTTTGTCATTCACTTTATTCATAAACAATCATTTATTTACAAATGGACCCCACAATACCCTATCATACCCTCAACTTATCTACTTTATGAATAAACTAATCAATATTCATTAAAACTCGTGCCCGGAGAAGTGGACTTAATAAAATTGGACGGAGGGAGTATATAAGATAACATTGTATATAATACTCCCTCCGTCCAATTTTATTATGCCCATTTCTTTGGGCACGGGTTTTAATGAATATTTATTAGTTTATTCATAAAGTAGTTAAGTTGAGGGTATGATGGGGTATTATGGGGTCCATTTGTAAATAAATGATTGTTTATTAATAAAGTGAATGTCAAAGTAAGTAAATAAGTGATGGTAGGAGGGTGGAGATAAAATAGTATGAATAGTATTGTTTCTAAAAATGGTATGAGCATAATAAAATTGGACAACCAAAAAAGGAAAGGGGGAATAATGAAATTGGACGGAGGGAGTATAATATATGACCAAAATATGGCCGCGGCATGTCCACCTTGTGGTGAGGATTACCCCGCGGGCATGGGTGGAACTTTCACTTCTGCTCCAACTTATTAGGAATATCAGTATCTTTGTCCGAGTTCTCCTCGTCGCATTTTCATTGTTCGTTTTGAGCCTGCGGTGGCCACGTCACAAATTTTCCCAACTTTTAATCCCCGTATAGCTTCTATAATTGTCTTAAAAGATCTCGACACTCACTATTGTTGTGCCCGATGAATTGATGGTTCACACAATACTTGTGGGCCTTGGCTCGGATAACCATTGCATGTCTATGATTTAGTTATAGACAGCTTTTGGCGAAGTGGTCGGTACTTCTTGGAGAGCTCGGACCTCTTTTCCTTTCTCGAAATGCTTGAAGCTCCCAGTATTTGTTTGTCTTTTTTGTCGCTCCTTTTTGTTAGGCTCGTTTTTTTCACAACGAACACCTTCCCCATGCGAACGATGGTTGTCACTCGCTCACGAAATTAGAAAATTCATATATGTTAGGGAGCTTTATTTTTGTTAGGATATATTTTTTGAAAATCTATGTCAACTGATCTGAGAACTAAGAGCTATAAAGACAAGAGTTATGAAGACAATAAGACTGAATACACAGAGTGACAGGCTAAAGAAATTTCATAGAAGTTGACCCACAAAATACTTTGCAAGACTTATGTATACAAGAGCTATGAAGAAAACTTTGCAAGTCTCAAGGATGGTCACATGAAGATGAATCTAGAGGACTTTGCAAGGGAAACATTGGACAGGTATCATGGATGAATAAGAGTTGTTGTCAAGTCAAATGAACTCCAAGACACATGAATAAAGGCTATGAACAATATTCAAGTGAATCAAATAGGTAAGGAGCCTAAAGTGATTTATAGTACTTTGAAAATGGTCAAGAAGCCTGAAGCAACATCCAGAGGAGTTTAACATGGCTTACTAATGGTCAAGGAGGATGAATGGCCATGCAACACTGAAATTGACCTAGGACAGAATTAAACCGTTATTTAAGGTGTCAGAAATATTCCATAAAAATCAATAATCAATTGCCACATGTCACCTGAGCATAACAAACTCTGAAAACAAAATTAAGTTTCCAGAATTGAACGTGAATGCATGTACAATTGCATGTAGGCCCTTGCACAATTCAAAATTTAAAATTTATGGAATAAGGTACTATCTCCACCAACGGATAGTTTCCTTAATTTACGGGCGTGCAGTATTCGAAAAAAACTGAAATAATCGACAGAACCGAATCGATTCGGTTTTCGGTTCAGTTACTGTTGGGATATGAATCCTAAAACAAGTTCTATTTGATGATGAGATGAGTTTTGATAAGCCAAAAAGAGAACTTGAATATATTTCTAAGTGTTGACTGATCTAGTTATGGAAGTCGTCTTGTGACACAAGATCAGACAAGTACAAGTATAAGTATTACTGAAAATAAACTAAGTAGGGACCTTCTATATGTAGTCAGGGTGTCGTAACGTGTCGTAATGACTACCGTAGTCAGTTAATCTAAGCCATTAAAAATCTAATCTAAAGGTTTAGATTTGATGACCTGTTACCCTTTGTAAATTTTACGATATGTATTGTCGTAATGTGTCATAAATTTGTATTTTCTATTAAATTAAATTAATTAAAATATATTATTGTAAATTTACATTTTTATCCTTATACAATAAAATAATTTATTACAACAATTATCTACACCCGCTAATTTTATGAGTTCAGCCCAAATCATTTTTTACCATAGTTATCTGCACCCATTTATTTTATGAGTTCACCCAAATCATTTTTTACCATATTTATCTGCACCCATTCATTTTATGAGTTCACCCCCAAATCGTTTCTTTTTTACATCGGTTATCTACACCCGCTCATTTTATGAGTTCACCCCCAAATTATATTTTTACCAAAGTTATCTGCACCCGCTCATTTTATGAGTTCACCCCAAAATTATTTTTATACCACAATTATCTGTACCCGCTCATTTTATGAGTTCACCCCAAAATATTTTTTTTAAAAATAATTACATTTAAAAGACTATATTTTTTTTATTAATTAACACAAAATATAATAAAATCAACCATAATTTATACATTTACAATCTACAACCGAGTCATTGCCGAGTTACCGTCGATTCACCACCAAATCACTCATATTTTTAGAAAAAAAAAATCGTAAAAACATAATTAAAAAAAACTATCGAGATTAGGCACAAATTTCAATTTTTTTTCTTTTTAATTTTTCTTCCCATTTTCAATTTTTATTCCAAACTTTTTATTTCTTCGTTTTTTTTGTTTCCTACTTTTTTTTTCATTAGTATATTTTTTTGTTTTAATACAAAATAATACTATATGTATGATTTTATTATAATCCCTCCGTCCTAGTGAAAGCTCCTCATGAGCTTCAGACATAGAGGTTAAAAAATATGATATAATAAGTGGATGTATGAGAGGTGATGTGATTGAGAGAGAGAAGAATATAATGAAATGTGAGAGGGAATAGTTTGACAAAAAAAGAATGAGTAACTTTCATTGGGACAAACGAATAAGGAAAGTTGGGTAGCTTTCAATAGGAAGGAGGGAGTAGTCGGTAATACAACAAGTAATAACTAGTAATACCATAAACAACAATCAGTAATACCATTAACAATAATTAGTAATACCACGAACATTAATCAGTAATACCATTAATATTAATCAGTAAAATTTTATACAATAACAAATAATTTCACACATCTAATTATATTCAATAATACAAAAAATAATTATCAGTAATACCATGAACAGTAAGTAGTAATACCATGAACATTGAATAGTAATATCTCATACAATAACAAATAATTCCACAAATCTAATTATATTCAATAATACCAAAAACAATTATCAGTAATACCATAAACAATAATATGTAATACCATAAAAATAATAATAATCAGTAATAAATAATTTCACATAATCAGTAATACCACAATTAATAATCATTAATATTAATTCAATAGTGTATTAATAGTAATACCGCAATCAATAACTAGTAATACCAGTATCAATAATACCAATAACAATAATACCAATAACAATAATGGAGAGAGTGCAGATCGGGGTGTACTAAAGAAAATAGAGGGTGCACATTACCAAGCCCAATTGAAGGAAACCCTAGCCCAATGGGAGGGCACCCTAGGTCAGTAGTCGTCTCTTGGGATTTCATCAGCAAGGTCACCGGCTCCGAGTGTCGTCCGGTCAGAGATCCATCAGCAACATACTCACAGTCCTCCGTCGGGCCGTCGTCAGCCGGAGGAAGAGGCTGCGCAGGAGCAGGGTGAAGAAGACGGATGAAGCAATGTAGCTTCGATTTGGACAGAGATGAACGACGAGAGAGAGGCAGCGTCGATCCGAGGGTTGCAGGCGAGCGCCGTTGATGTAGGAGAAGCTCTTGGATCGCGAACGCAAGGGAGATTGATTGAAGCAGTCGCGTCGGTGGTCGAAATGAGGAGAGGATTTCGACCGCCATGGATCGTGGCCGAGATGGAAGATTATGTCGATTGTTATGGAAGTGAAGAATCGCGATTGCGATTCGAGGAGGGGTCTCGGGCTTCAGCGGCCGAGACCGAAGCGCCGCCGTCGCCGTCGAGGGGGTGGTCGGGCATGGTGGTGGCTGGGTCACCCGCCGACATGCATGGATTTCCGGCAGGTCCTTTACTCATCAAATTAAAATTAAAATTTAGGTGCACCGTCGATCGACTTTAATAAAATTATACCTATTGTTGGGAATAAAATGAGATATGTTTTGATTCAATACCAAAACCCCCTGAGACATGCCTAAGTCAAGTTGAATATGTTCTAGAGATGTTAGAACATATAGAATAAAGGCTAGATGAGAAGCTGGTATGTTAGGCAGCTCTTAATTGTATAGATGCACAATTTGAGGGGGAACCTATGCTTTGAAGTTTATCAAGAACAAGTCCCCTCAAGGCTCAAATTCTGGAACCATGACCAAGTCTGCTGAAGGACAAGTATGCTGATCAGGAGAGTTGTCCAGGAGTGTTGTCTCAGTACAATTAAGCAAGATCAAATCTTCTGAAAGCTTGAGGTCAACCATGCTGAAGAGTTAAAGACAACAATGCCCTAAAGATCTCCAAAGAATCATGCTAAGATCACTTTGAAGTGAAGCAAAAGGGTATGAGCCAAGTCATCTGAAGAAGAGCAAGCCAACCTTGCTGATAAGCAAGACTGCTGATAGTGATAAGGAAAGTTGTCCAGTTGATAAGGAGTGTTGTACTATCATTGGAACAACCTTCAGAAGCCATGTCCAAGTCCTAACAAGAGAATCTTAAAGTCAGACCTTGGGAAGAGTGCTGCAGAATGAAGACAAAGCTTAAACAGCCGTTTATTTCTCAAATGAGGACATGTCACTATCAAGATTCTGTCTTCAAAGTTGAAGAACTAAAAGAAGACATTTATGAACTTTTGAGGTTGCCTCTCCAACGGGCAAATCCTTCAACTGTCTATAAATACAGAAGTGTGAAGACCATTTGAAAGTATCCAACGAACCTCAGAAAAGCACCTCAACACAATCCAACATTAGACAAGTTCTTACAAACTAGAGTGCTTTCAAAGCTTTCAAAGACTATCTTAGTCTTCATACACTTCTTCTAAGCTGAACCTATTGTATATCTATACACAAGCTTAGAGAGATATCCTAATCCTTATACACTGATCTTCATTGTAAAAGATATCTCATTAGTTGGAACCTTACTTCAACCCTTATACCTTTCAAGAGTGAAAGTGAGAAGGTTGTAGTAGTAGAAGTGGTAGGAGCTGACTGTTGAGAGAAGAACAGTTCAGTTCTGAGTTGAGAAGAGGGTACTTGGACTCTAGACATCCTAGGGATCAATTCACCAAGGAGTGGTGTTATTGATCAAGTGCACCTTGACACTATAAAACAAGTTAATTCCAAGAGTGAAGGAATTATCCTGTTCAATCAGGGAAAGTGGATGTAGGAGCTTGAGTCTCTGAACCACTATAAACTCTTGTGTTTATTTACTTTTCAAGTACTTACATACATTCAACACTGCACACTAAACTGAACTTTCAAAGGATAAACATTCAAAGACTGTGCAAAACCTATTTGGACAAGTTCCCTGAAAACTGGACTGTATTGATTTGACTAAGTGATTTCAGAAACTAAAGGAGTCTAAACTAAAAGGGCCAACCACTATTCCACACATATAACTCCCCTAGATAGTTATTCAACTAAGTACTCAATAGTACTTAGTAGCTTGACTATCTTAGAAGAGTTAATCATCTTCAGCAGAGTTGTCCAAGACAACCTTGCTGAGCTCTGGTTTGATCATAGTAAAAAAGAATTTGGATACAAGTGGTATCAGAGCAGGGGTTCAAAGACCACTGCTTCTGAAAAGCCATCTTGGTTTTCAAAATCATATATTTGGTGTGGTCACTGAACTGAGCTATCTGAAATCTTATAAATTGTTGACTAACTGTTTATTCTTGAGATATGGCCAACAACAATGCTGCTGTTCCACCTCCTGCTGTCCAAGGATTGGACAACATGGCCACAAATCCAGTCAACCACATTTCTCATCACAAATTGCCCATGTTCTCAATAGACAACTATGATTTCTGGAAAATCAGAATGAGGGCTCATCTTGCATCTCTACATACTGATATGTTGAGAGTGATCACAAGAGGTCCTTTTGTGTTCACCTTTGTCAATCCCAGAGTCACTGAGGCTCAAAGAGCAGATATAAGGGAATTGATTCCCAAAGATGAAGATGACTTCACTGCTGATGAAAAGAGGAAATATAATTTGAATTATCTTGCCATGAACACCCTCTACCAAACAATTCCAGATGCAATCATGGGAAGAGTCTATCACTGCACAACTGCCAAAGAAATATGGGATACTCTTGCAGAAATGTGTGAGGGTACTGAGAAAATCAAGGAGAATAAGCTCCAAGGGGCAGTGCAAAAGTTTGAACAATTCACAATGGAGTCTGAGGAATCCATTGACAAGTTTGCTGGTAGATTCACTGATGTGATGAATGAAATCAACTCCTTGGGCAAGGTGTACTCCAAGAGAGAAGTTGGTTTGAAGATCTTGAGAAGTCTCACCCAAAAGTGGGATGTTTATGCTGTTATGATGCAAAACACCAAGGATCTCTCCACCATGCCCATGCAACAAATCTTCTCTGAACTCAAAGCTTATGAGTTCGATCTCAACAGAAGAAAGCCTGTTGAGGAACCTTCAAATCCTACAAAGGGAGTGGCATTCAAAGCCAAAGCTGCTGAACCTGAAATGCAGTCCACTCCCAGATCATCAAAGTCAGTCTCCAAGACTGAAATGAAGGAGGAACTAGCCTTGATGGCTAGGAGGTTTGAAAAGCTAAATTCAAGGTTTGGTAGATACAAGAAATTCTACCAGGACAACAAATTCAGGAGAAGGTACAACTCTCCTGAAGCTCAGGCTGAGATCAAGAAGCCTGAAGAGAAAAGATCAGAGGACAAGTACTCTGATAGGAGAAGGTCCAGTAGAGCTGACCCTTCATCATCTAAAAGAAGAGATGAATCCAAGAAGGATGATGATGAAGATCTGGGCTATAACTGCAAAAAGAAAGGGCACTTCCAGTATGACTGCCCTGAATTGAGCTCTAAGGAGAGAAGAGAAAGGCAAGCCAAAAGAGACAGAAAGTTCACCAATAGAAAGGCCATGATGGCTGGTGAAGAATCTGAAAGTGCTGAAAGCTTCAACTCTTCTGATGGACTGTTCTCCAACAGTGATGATGATGTCTGCAACATGGCTCTTGAGGATGATGAGGTATCCTCTACTTCTAGTTCACCATCATTCATCTCACAAAACAATAGTGAGGTCAACCTGAAACTTTCTCTTGGAAAGTTAATGGAAGATTTCACTATGCTACAAGAATTTCATGATAACTGTGTGAGAGAAAATGAAAGATTGGCTATTGAGCTTACCAAAACTTCAGCGGTAGTTGTTGATGTCAAATCTACTGAGTTGTATCAACAAGTCTTGAGAGAGCTTGAGGAAGCAAATCTCAGGATAGTTGACCAACAAAAGGAGATTGATGATCAACTACTCTCTCAGAAGAGAAAAGATTTTGAACTAAAAATTCTAAATGCCAAGTTTGAAAATCTCTCACATGAATATGATATTCTTAAATCAAGTGAAGAGAGCCTGAAATTAAAGATGTCTGCTCTGAAGAAATCCTCTAGAGCAATAGAGGAAATTCAGAGTTATCAAAGACCTATGGCTCAAAGAAGTGGATTAGGTTTTGATCCATTTGAATCTTCACCTTGTCTTAGTGTTGCTTCTGTAAGTAACACTAAGAGAATCTTTGTTAAGTCAGTGGCACCAACTGAAAATGAAAACAAACAACCACTGAACAAAGGAAAGGGCAAAATGAATGACTTGCCTACTCAAGTGCTTCAGGAGACTAGGCCTAAACCTAAGGAAATGGCCAAAGCTCCTGAACACAAGAGGAATGTTGGTCAGCAGAGTAGACCCAATGGAAGGACAACTCTCCTGAACAATGTTCAGAGGAGTTATCCAAGGTATAATCAGCCTAGGCCAACTCTACTGAGAAAGTCTCAACTGACTAGACCTAAGGACAACTATCCTCAAAGGCAAAATAAAATGAGACAACCAAAACCCTATATGCCAAAGGGTAATGGTCATAAGAAAGCCTTTCCTCAAAGATTCCCTCAAGTAGCACAAAGAACTCATAAGTTCAGGAGATTTGACAACTCTCCTGAAACTTACAGAGTTAACACCTTCACACATACTTTCCCAAAGGCATTTAAGGGAAAGACAGTGTATGTAGATGCTAGAGGAAGACAACTTAGCCACCTTGAATCAATCAGGGTTATTAGGCAAGTTTGGGTTCCTAAAGGTACAGCTAACCTCTCAGGACCCAAAAATCAAAGGGTACCTAAACCAATCTAATTGCAGGTACCAATGGGCCACAAGAAGAGGAGCATGAGCAAAAAGTCAGCATGGTACCTTGACAGTGGATGTTCAAGGCACATGACTGGAAACAAGGAACTCCTCACTGATTTTATTGAAAAAGAAGGCCCAAATGTCACATTTGGAGACAGCTCACAAACTACAACAAAAGGTTATGGTACTTTGATGATTGGTAACATCAAAGTATCCAATGTGTCTTATGTGGCTGGTCTTAAGTATAATCTCCTAAGTATCAGTCAATTTTGTGATAAAGACTTCAATGTTGAGTTTTATAGTGGAAAATGTTTAATCAAAGATAAGACTCAACAAATTCTATTGACTGGAACTAGGAAAGGAAATGTGTATTTTGCAGACTGGGACAAGTCTACTGATGCTGCATGCTTCATTGGTAAGAGTTCTAGTGAACAAAGCTAGTTATGGCATAAGAGATTAAACCACTTGAACTTCAAAACAATGAACAAGATTGCTAGAAATGCATTAGTTAAAGGACTACCTAATGAGGTTTTCATTAAGGAGCATGTTTGCAAATCATGTCAAGAGGGAAAACAGATTAAAGCCTCATTCAAAGGAAAACCAGTCATCTCTACTGAAAGGGTACTTGAAATTCTACATATGGACTTATTTGTACCAATTACCCCTGCAAGCATAAATGGTAGAAAATACACATTGGTTGTAGTAGATGACTTCTCTAGGTTCACATGGGTGGTATTTCTCCTTAATAAGAAGGAAACACAAGTCAAACTACCTGAACTTTTAAAGAAACTGTCAAATGAGAAAAGCCTTAGCATTATCAAGATAAGATCTGATAAAGGCACTGAGTTCATAAATTCATACATCAATGAGTATTGCACATCTAATGGAATAGCTCATGAAACCTCAGCAGCTAGAACTCCCCAACAGAATGGAGTTGCAGAGAGGAGAAATAGAACTTTAAAAGAAGCTGCTAGAACCTTAATTGCTGATTCAAATTTACCTTAGAGGTTTTGGGCTGAAGCTATACACACTGCATGCCATACTCAAAATAGATGTTTGATCACTAAGGGGCAAGGCAAAACCCCCTATGAACTCTGGAAAGGAAAATTGCCTAAAGTGTCATACTTTCACATTTTTGGTTGCAAGTGTTTTATTCACAATAATGGGAAAGAACAGTTGAAAGCTTTTGATAGCAAAGCTGATGAAGGAGTATTCCTTGGATACTCTCAAATCAGTAGAGCTTTCAGGGTCTACAGCAAGAAAACCCTTATTGTTGAGGAAACACCTCATGTTGTGTTTGATGAATCTATTCATGAGTTCAGGAATGAGAACTTAGAACCAGAGGAAATCACACAGAGGACAACCAGACTGAGCCTAAAAGACAAAGACACTGAATTCATAGATGTTGTCCAAACCAACCTACCTGAAAATCTCACATTGGACAACAATCCTGAAGGCAATCCTCCTGAGGCAAATCCCACTGATGGAAATGGTGAACTGAATGATCCAATCCCAGTTCACATCCAGGTAACAACTACCAATGAAGAAGCAGTTCCTGCTGAGGTAGTTAATGGATCAAATAATCAAGGGGGAACTCAAAATGTTGAAAATGCCAATGTCCCTGACATTGAGGACAACACCCCTGATTATGATCCTGAATTAGATCCTGCATTCAATTACCCTGAATTTTATGATCAAAATGACTCAACTTCAGTAGAGGACAACTCTACTGAAGAGATCAGAAAAAGAAGGACTTGGTTGTCTGACCATCCTACTGATCTAATACTTGGTGATCCAAGTATAGGAGTCAAAACAAGGAGATTTCATGGTGAAAGTGCTCTTTTCTGTTGTTTCTTGTCAGAGCAAGAACCAAGTGACATTGAAGAAGCACTTCAAGATGCCAATTGGATCACAGCCATGCAGGAAGAACTGAATCAATTCACCAGAAATGAAGTATGGGAGCTGGTGGATAGACCTTCACATCAAGATGTTATTGGAACCAAGTGGGTGTTCAAGAACAAAAAGAATGAGAATGATGTGATTGTCAGAAACAAAGAAAGGCTAGTGGCAAAGGGTTATTGCCAACATGAAGGCATTGACTATGATGAGACCTTTGCACCTGTGGCAAGGCTAGAAGCAATAAGGCTCTTTCTAGCCTATGCAGCCCACAAAAGGTTCAAAGTGTACCAGATGGATGTCAAGAGTGCCTTTCTGAATGGTGTCTTGAAAGAAGAAGTCTATGTGGAGCAACCACCAGGTTTTGAGGTTGGAGACCAAGTTTACAGACTAAAGAAGGCTCTATATGGACTTAAGCAAGCCCCTAGGGCTTGGTATGATACACTGTCACAATTCCTCTTGGATCATGGATTCACCAAGGGACTGTGGACAGAACTCTCTTCAGAATCTCTGAAGGAGAGGACATCTTGCTTGTCCAAATTTATGTGGATGACATAATATTTGGATCCCCCAATGAGAAGCTGTGTGAGAAGTTCTCAAAGCTAATGCAAAGCAAGTTTGAGATGTCCATGATGGGGTTGATGAATTTCTTTTTGGGTCTTCAAGTCAAGCAATCAAAAGAAGGAATCTTCATCAACCAAGCTAAGTACACCAGAGAAATGATCAAGAAGTTTGGGTGTGCTACTAACAAGCCAGTAAGGATCCCAATGAACACAAATTGGAAAATGGATCCTGATGAGAGTGGTGTTTCAACCAACTCTACTGAGTATAGAGGAATCATTGGTTCACTCCTTTATCTCACTGCCAGCAGACCTGACATCACCTTTGCAGTAGGTGTTTGTGCAAGATTTCAAGCAAATCCTAAGAAAAGCCATCTTGAAGCTGCAAAGAGGATTTTAAGGTATCTCAAAGGCACTGAGAATCTAGGCCTTTGGTACCCTGCTGATGACAACATTGAGTTAACTGGCTACTCAGATGCTGATTATGGAGGTTGCAGAATTGATAGAAATTCCACTTCAGGGACTTGTCAATTCTTAGGCAACAAGCTTATATCTTGGTTTTCCAAAAAGCAGAATACAGTGGCTACTTCCACCACTGAAGCTGAATATGTTGCAGCTGGAAGTTGTTGTGCTCAAATCCTTTGGTTGAGACAACAACTCAGAGATTACAAAGTCAACTCTACTGAAGTGCCAATATTTTGTGATAACAACAGTGCAATTGCAATATCACAAAATCCTGTATTGCACACAAGGTGCAAACATGTGGATATCAAGCATCACTTCATTAGAGATCATGTGGAGAAGAAGGACATAAAGTTGGTCAAGATCCACACAGATCATCAAAAAGCTGATATTCTAACAAAGCCACTTGCAGAGGCAAGATTTCTAGAGCTATCAGCAGAGTTGGGATTACTTGATCCAGGAAAGTTGGACAAGTAAAACACATTGAAGTTAATGGGAGTAAAATAACTGAATTGGTCTTCAGCAGACTTGGACAAATCTACTGAAGTTCTGAAGAGATGACCACAATTACTCAGGACACTTGTCCATTGAATCTCAGGACACTTGTCCACATCTTTTCAGGACACTTGTCCTAGTGGGGTCAGATAAGTTGTCTTGGCTATCAAACTATTTCCTTGGTTTGATAAGCACCTATTTTGGGTAATCACTGTCTACCTTGATACCTATCCCAATTACAGATATCATCATTGTGGGATTTAATTTGTCCCCCACCCAAAAGGTCGCTTTCCATGCATTAAATGCCAAAATTTAACTCTTGTTTGCATTACACTTTTCAAGCCATGATCTATCTCGAAAACTCCCCATCCATTAACTAATATTAAATAACTTCCACGTTTTGAATAAAACCAATAACTCACTGTTACATTGGTTTTTGACCATTGGATCAAAACTGGCCAACTCCCCTGAAATTAATCCTGGTCGTCCAAGTGTGTTTTCCATTTTTGACAACAGTTGAAAACTCACAAAACTCACCAACTCATTGACAAACATTATTTTTAGAATATTCTCAAGCCTTAAGATCCCCCACAAACACTTCTTCCCCAAGTATTCGAAACCCTAGCTCATTTTCTTCAAACTCTCTCAAAACTCTTTCAATTTCATTTCTGTAAACCTTCAATGGCTCCCAAAGTTAGACAAGAAATGATCATTGATTTCTCCAACAAGGCTCTAGACCTTGATTTTGGATACTTAAGCAACAAAAACAGTCTTCATTTTGAGCCCATAGTATCATTTCAGAATGAGGATCCTGAAATTACACCAACCTTGAGATGGTTGAGAAGAGCTGGATTACAAAAGTTTATGGAGGGTAGACCAAGTTCTTGCTTGGAAAAATACATGGCTGAGTTCTTTGCCTTTCTCAAGTGGAGAGGTAAGCCTGAAGATGGTGAAGTTTCCACCAGACTGTCATATGTGGCAGAAGGAGAGGAGGAAGAGAGATTTCATAGAGTGAAATTCTCTTCAGAAGATCTCGAAGGAGCCTTTGGATTGCCTTCTGAGGGAAGGAATCCAGAAGTTTATGGTACTGGACATGAAGATGAAATAGCTAAAGAATGGCTATTAGTACCAGGCCCTCTCTCTTCAACACAAAACAAGAAGACTCTCAAGCCAGAATTACTCAATCTATTTGAGGTAATCACTAAGAGTCTTATGAGCAACACTGGAAGCTTGGAGCAAGTCAGCCATCCAAGAATCAGAATTATGGCTGCAGTAATTGATGTTAGTGACAAGGGCATCAAATTCGATTGAAGGACCTTCATCTTGTCTGAGATGATGAAGGAAAAGGCCAAGTTCAAGGTGAAAACTCACAATAAGGTTGTGCTAGTAGGGAAACTCAAGTATTGCACTAGGGCAAGCTTGTTGATTGAAAGGTTTTCCCATTATTCTCAAATGCAAACCTTTGCAAAGCCCCTCCCAGCCCAGAAGATTCTGTTTAGAAAGCTCAGCAAGAAAACTGAGCAAAGGAGGATGCTAATGGCCAAACCTGCTGAAGAGAAGGTGGAGGAGAAGCCAAAGTTGAAAAAGAGGACAAAGGCCAGAATGGTAAAGACAAGGAAAATGTCTCAAATCCCCTCAGAAGAGAAGTTAGGAGCTTCAGCAGAGATTGAAGAAGTTGCTGAAGAGGGAGTGAGTATGCCTTCTGATCACTCAGAAGAGTTGAGACAGAAGTATAATGAAACTAGACAGAAGTCTAGAGGTGATAAGAGGATCAGGGAAGTTGTCCCTGAGAAGGATGGAGAAGGTAGTGGAAGCAGTAGGGCCAGCAAGAGAAGGGCCAAGCCTACTGATAAGGTGTTGGAGCTTCAGGAAGAAAGGTCTCTCCAACTTGCTCTTAGAGAGAGCAGAGCTGAAAGCAGGACCAAATCCAAGTCAAGGACCAACTCATCTGGTTCTGGAACTCCAGAATCCAAGGTCCCTGAAGGTCAACCAATAGAGGCCAACATCCCTGAAATTCAAAATCCTGAGCCCAACTCCCCTGAAACCCACATAACCCCAACCAATCAACCTATCACCCCCATCAATCTTACAAAGAGATATTCTCCAGAAGGGAGTGTGCAAAGAAGTGGGATAGATGTGCTAGCAGATATAGCTGTAGATGAGACAAGATTGCATTCTCCCCTTGACTCATCTATGCTCAACTACTCAAAGCTTTTAGAAGCTGCACTCTTTGAGCCAACCCCACTAAGCAAAGCCCCTTCAGATACACTGCTCTCTAAAGCAACTGAAGTACCTTCAATTGCAACCAACCCTTCTGAAGCCAATATCCCTGAACTCAATCTTCCTGAAGCCACTTTAGGAGAACCCAGAGCCAACTCCCCTATCACCCAAAGTCCCCATTCTAGTGGAGATGAGAAGGAGTATACTTATGAAAGTATGCTCAGAGGAGGAGCCAAGGCTACTGTGGACAGTTTGTATCCACAGCTTGCTGAATTTCCAAGAATTCAGAAGACATTTCATGATTTGAGGATGCTTGTTGATGTGAAAGACAAGACTATTATGGAGATCTCACAAGTTATCCAAGATAAAGGTGCAAACTGGTGGCAAGTGGAGGAGAGCAGATTGCTACACTTTGCTGGTGTGATGAAAACAAGATTCCTCACTGATGAGGAAGTTTTTGCAAAGTTAGTAGATGATAAGATCATTGAGGAAAAAGAAAGAAAAGCTAAGGGCATCAAACACCCTGATAGCAGCTCAAATGATGATGATTCCCCTGATGATCCTTCAAACCCTTCAAACCCCAACCCTCCTGAAACCCCTCAAGCCAACCTCCCTGAATCTACTCAACCCAAGTCTTCTGTAGCAGACAGACTTTCAAACCCTCCTAGAACCTATCATAGGAAAGGCTCTGTATCTTCAGAGGTGTTGACCAAGGATGGTAACACAACCAAAGACACATCTGCCAATGAAGGTTCTTCTGAACCCAAGGCACATCCTAAAGATGTTGAGGTTCCTATAATAGAGGCTGGTTTGATTAAGGCCTATTCAGTGTCAGGAGAGTTGGACACTGATCAGCCCTTAATCATTCAGGATGACTCAGTGGTTGCTGATAT
Source organism: Galeopsis tetrahit (assembly GCA_963675135.1). Taxonomy (NCBI): domain Eukaryota; kingdom Viridiplantae; phylum Streptophyta; class Magnoliopsida; order Lamiales; family Lamiaceae; genus Galeopsis; species Galeopsis tetrahit. The sequence continues at coordinate 51,486,555 of OY776128.1, read as the reverse complement.
AAGCACTGTGATCTACCCACAACTGCCATCTTTGAACCTTGTTGAAGGTGGAGATGCTGCAGGTTTAGGTGATGGATTTGAAAAGGAAATTCTAGTGGAAAAACCATAGGGAGTAGAGGATGATAGAGAGGTGGTGATTACTAGAATAGTGAGTGTACCACCAAATGAGGTTGATATAAGTGAGGAAGGACAGGCTATTCTTGAAGTCAAATCTGAACTTCAAGAATCCCTTGATGAGAGGAGGCTTGATTCCTTGTGTGAGGACATTTTTACTGAAGGGAGAAAAGAAATAGTTGAAAATGAGAAGAAGACTGCTGATGTATCAGAGTCTTATGAAAAAGAAATTGAGGGAGATAAGTGTGTTTTTACTGACTCATTTGATTTGTCTGACATTGCAGGTATAAGTTTTGAACAAATCTTTGCAGATGACCTCTTGACAGATGCTCCCATCCAAGTTGATAGTGGATCAGCACAAGCCTTGCTTGGGATGCAATCAGAAAAGTTAGACTTCTTGGCTCATCAAGTTCAAACAGCTCATGCAGAAACTTCTGGAGCTTTAGATGAGCATGGTAGAACTTTAGCATCTGTTGAGATGAGGCTAACTGGCTCTGAGGATGTGGTGTTACCCACATTGGAAGCAAGAATTGAAGGAGTGGAATCTGGTCTTCAAACCATCTCCACTGAAGTTCACAAAGCCAAAGTCAGTATGGAGAACATCTCAAAGGAAGTAAAAAAGGATCAAAAGCTGCTTAGAGATAACCACAATGCAAATGTTCAAGCTATCAGATTGACCATTAAGCAAGCTCTTGGCAAGAAGACAGCCTTGCAGAAGAAAAGAGCAGAGGCACAAAGACTTGCTATGGTGAAAGCAGCTTCAGAGAAATTTTCCCAAGAAGTGTTGGCCAACATTGCTGAAGGTGCAGTGGCCAACCTCACTGAGCTCCTTAAGGCCCAACTGGATGCATCTCTTAAAACAACCATGGAGGAGGTTGTCCAACAAAAGATGAAGCCTGTTCTAGCTTTTCTTAGCTTGAGCAGTGACAGAATGCAAAATATACATGATGAAAATGTATATTTGTTGGAGGAGATGAAGTCTCTAACCCAAGCCCAGTCCTTGATGGCATCAACTATGAGTGAGCTCAAACCTGAATGTTTTGATGCTGCCAAAAAGGGGGAAAGGGAAAGAGCAAGAGCAAAAGGTGCCTTAGTGATTGGAAGCCCAGTCAAAGGTAAGGACAAAACTCCTGAGGGAAAAGGGAAAGAGCCAGCAGTGCTAAACTTAGAAGAATTGGATGAAGATGAGCAGTTAGCACTTGCTTTGAAAAACTCAATGGCCTCAGCTCAAGAGGAAAGAGTGAGGTTACAGCAAAGGCCAGGTGGTGAGGTGTCTGGTTTGGACAAAGATGCTGAAGGTGTCCAAACTAGAGGAAAGATCAAGAGGGCAAAAGTAAAGAAAAGACAAGTTGAGACATTCACTGACTTTCCCAACAGCCTTGATCTACCACCTGAATTCAGAATTGATGATGATGAACCTATCTCCAAGAAGACTAAAGTTGCTGAAAAGGACAAGAATGCTGAAGTGTCCAAGACTGCTGAAAATGACAAGTCTTCTGAGAAGGAAAAGTCTACTGAGACTAAGTCCACTGAAGGTGCCAAAGCTTCTGAAGATGTAGAGGAGCTGTATGAAGAAGGCTTTGGACCAGGACCTAAGAAGAAGAAAGTGGTGGTGCTAAATGATCCATCAAAGCTGTTTCATGAAGGGTATGGCAAAGACCCTGAAACTCAACAGAAACTGGCCATGATGAGGGCCCAAGAAAAGATGGATTTGATGGATGAAGCACAAAGAGCAAGAGATAAAAGAAGAGCAGACTTTCAGAAACCAAGAAGGAAGAGAGCAACTTACAACAAGATGAAGCCACAGCTATTAATCCCAATGGACACCAAATATCCTCACTTGGATAAATGGGTGCCAATTCAGCTGAATGACTCATGGGAGGAAGCAAAAAGGGAGTTTGTCTATGATTACTATGTCATTGACAGATGGAATGGAAAGGATGCCAACTCCACTTTTGCTGAGTTCATGATAGAGTACTACAAAGAGCTTTATCAACAACTACTTGCAGCTGCTGATATTGCAAGATTTGAACTCACAGCTCCCAAGCCAATCATATACATGCCTCCAAAGCTTGAAGGGTGGATTGACCAGGCAAGAATTCTGAAGGAATTTACTGAAATCCTCAAGCTGAACAAGATGGTTCTTGGACCTAAGGGAACAAACCAAGAAGCCATGACACTGAAGAAGAGAGTGTGGGCACAATATGGGATGGTGCCACCTCCTGAGGATGATCTCTGAAATGGCTAAGTCTTCTGACCTTTTTGATTGGTCAACTGTGCTGAAATATTGGTCGAATTTGCTGATGTGGTGTGCTATGATAATCTAAGTGCTCTGATATGCATTGGTTGCTCTGATATAAGCATGTACTCTGATACCTGATGTTTTGCTCTGATCCAAATACTGTTAAGTGTTTTGGTGTTTGCTCTGATACTAGAAGATGCTCTGAAACTTGAAGATCTAAGTGTTTAAATTGACATACTCTGATACTCTAGATCTTATGCTTAGTATATGCTCTGAAACTTTTGTAATGATGTCTTGAATTCATGCTCTGATAAGTTATCTTCAACTATCAACATGCCTGTAATGATTTTTATATGAGTGATAGTTGAACTACCTTTGAATCAAAATACATTATTACAGAAATCTCTCTATGCCTACATTTGAAACCTACGTGCAACAAGAACAGTGAATACACTAACACATTGCTTTTCAGGATTATTGACCTTAGTCATATCTTCTAAAGATAAATGTAATAGGTATAGCTAAAGTCACTTTTGCATAAGTTGTATAGGTTTTGGCATCATAAAAAAGGGGGAAATTGTTGGGAATAAAATGAGATATGTTTTGATTCAATACCAAAACCCCCTGAGACATGCCTAAGTCAAGTTGAATATGTTCTAGAGATGTTAGAACATATAGAATAAAGGCTAGATGAGAAGCTGGTATGTTAGGCAGCTCTTAATTGTATAGATGCACAATTTGAGGGGGAACCTATGCTTTGAAGTTTATCAAGAACAAGTCCCCTCAAGGCTCAAATTCTGGAACCATGACCAAGTCTGCTGAAGGACAAGTATGTTGATCAGGAGAGTTGTCCAGGAGTGTTGTCTCATCACAATTAAGCAAGATCAAATCTTCTGAAAGCTTGAGGTCAACCATGCTGAAGAGTTAAAGACAACAATGCCCTAAAGATCTCCAAAGAATCATGCTAAGATCACTTTGAAGTGAAGCAAAAGGGTATGAGCCAAGTCATCTGAAGAAGAGCAAGCCAACCTTGCTGATAAGCAAGACTGCTGATAGTGATAAGGAAAGTTGTCCAGTTGATAAGGAGTGTTGTACTATCATTGGAACAACCTTCAGAAGCCATGTCCAAGTCCTAACAAGAGAATCTTAAAGTCAGACCTTGGGAAGAGTACTGCAGAATGAAGACAAAGCTTAAACAGCCGTTTATTTCCCAAATGAGGACATGTCACTATCAAATTTAAATTTGAAAGTTAAATTTTTTATTACCTAACAAATTGAAGTCGAAATGATCTCAAGATTTTTGATGGTACGATATCAGAATTCAGTATCTTTACTAAAATAGGGATTGTTTAAGTGTGAATAAAGGACGGAAATATTTTCAATTTTTGTGGGCACCTAATTCATATGGTTAAGAAATATTTTAATAATCTTATTTATTCATATATTATTACATTTTCACACTTAATCTACATTTTATTTTACTTTATTTAAAAAAAATACAAAACTATCCCTCAAAATATCACTCATTACAAATTTTCTTAGACATTTCTTAAAGTGTGTGTCATCCAAAAAGTGCAAATTTCTTTGGGACAAAGGGAGTAATATTTTTACAATATTTATAAAAAAATGAAAAAGATCGATAAATATAGGTTTGCAGTAATAATATTGAGCATAGTATAAAAAAAAAAAAATACTCTCTCTCTCCCAGTGAAAGCTACCCATTTATTTTCATCCATCTTATTGAAAACTATTCATTTTTTTGGCAAACTATTTTCTCTCCTATTTCATTATATTTTTTTCTCTCTCAATCACACAACCTCTAATATATCTACTTATTCTAACATATTTTTTAACCTTCGTGCCCAAAGCTCATGATCATCTTTCACCGGGACGGAGGGAGTAAGAAAATGTTGATAAATTTCGAAAAATAGTACTCCGTCCGTCCAATTTCATTATTCCCAGTTTTCTTTTTTGGTTGTCCAATTTTGGTATGCTCATACCCTTTTTAGAAACAATACTATTCATACTACTTTATCTCCACCCTCCTACCATCACTTATTTACCCACTTTGTCATTCACTTTATTCATAAACAATCATTTATTTGCAAATGGACCCCACAATACCCTATCATATCCTCAACTTATCTACTTTATGAATAAACTAATCAATATTCATTAAAACCCGTGTCCGGAGAAGTGGACTTAATAAAATTGGACGGAGGGAGTATATAAGATAACATTGTATATAATATAATACTCCCTCCGTCCATGAAATGTAGTCCCATTTGAATCATATTCTTTGTCCACCAAATATAGTCTCATACACTTTATGGAAACTATCACCCTTCAATCCATTACTTAATTACTCAATTTGCCATCAACTTTATTCATAAAAAATCACTTTATTTACAATGGACCCCACAATACCCTATAATACCCTTACTTTATCTACATTTTTTTTAAAATTTGTGCCCCATCCCAATGGGACTACATTTGGTGGATGGAGGGAGTAAAGAGTATTGCAACGAGAGAAAGTTGTAAGAAATCAAGAGAAGAGAAGAAGAATGTAGATGTTGTTAACTCTTAAATACTTCAACATTATCAACAACATCTTAATTTGACCTTCCTTGATTTTTTCTAAGTCTTTTCTGAAATGTTACATTAAATATTGAGCTAAATGTTGTCACATTTCAGGTGGCGATCTAGAACCTTCTACAAGAGTCTGGAACCTGGAAGATTCCAGAACCATGGAGAACGTGCTAGAAGTACCTGGAAAAGGCTGGAAGCACCTTAGAAAAACCTGGAACCTTGAAGAAGGATTTAGAGAGATCATGGGAGATAAGATCCTAAAAAATAGGATCTTACATGGAAGACTCTAGAATTCGGATTTCTCTCTATAAATACCGTTGGAAGCTTTCATTTCAAAGCATGCACTATTCGAGTAACACTTATTCTGAGCGTTCATCCTTGTTAAGAGTTATGGTCAATAGTTGTATCGTTTAATGTACACCGAAGATTACCATACCTTCCTGTGTATTTAATTCTAGTCTTGTATCGATTGAGAGTGAATCATAGATCAGATTAGTTCTTTAGACAGTGTTCAAACACTTAAGTCTCTTTACAGATTCAGGCACCTGCCTCGATTGTAGTTTCGATTTGTGGAATGTTGAAGTAATTGCTGAGACATTTCACACGACATTTTTAGTAAACTTACAAAGTAAGTTTTTTTTCGCCGTAAGGCATAGAATATGTTTTGTTATTAATAAAATCTATGTTAAAATTATTCCATTGTGTTCTTATTGTGTTTTAGTGTTTTAGTCTTCCGATGTGTACTGTGTATTTACATTCATATTCTGTTAGAGTCAGTGTTGCACTATTTGTCTCAACATTGTGTGCAACATTTTTGTCTTTACTTAAACACTAGATACCACGCACACTTTCAGTTGGTATCAGAGCCAACACCTGACGATAGAGATGTTTATCCGGGTTGGGCTAACCGGGCCGGCCCGTTTAACCCTGAAAAATGTAGGGTTAGGGTTCATGAATTATAGGCCCGTTTATAGGGACCGGTTAGCCCGCGGGCTAAATCGGGATAGCCCGCTAGCTCGAATTGTTACCATATATATATATTTTTTAATATATAACATGCAAATAAATTTTGGATTATTTGGACCATAGCCATAAATATAATCATTAAGCAAACAATTACCATTCATTAGTCATTATTACTATTTTTTTAAGGATCAATGAGTTCTAGAATTGTGTTTAAATTATACTTTTATTTTCTCATTTAACGATCATCAACTAATTATATATTTTTCTATTTTATTTTCTTGTTGGACGTGTCAATTGGGACCTTTAATTTTAAAAGTAAAAAAATTATTGTAGCCCGTTAGTGGCCCGTTTAGCCCGTGGCCCGCTAGGGTTAAGGTTAGGTCCCAATAATTGTAGGACCGTTAAGTATGAACCGGATAAGGCCCTAACCCGTTTAGCCCGTAGCCCTGTAGGGCTGGCCCTATAGGGCTAGGGCCAGCCCGATAGACATCTCTACCTGACGACAGTAGGTCTAGATCCTTGTTTAAGTGTGTTTTAGTATATGTTAGCAATGGAAACACATCACATATCCACTGCACTTAGGCCACCCGTTTTAGATGGTTCAAATTATGCTTATTGGAAGCCTAAGATGCAAATGTACATCAAGTCAATTGATGAACGAGCTTGGAGGACTGTACTTATAGGTTGGGAAGCTCCAAAAGACCAGCAGATGCAGATGGTGAAGTTCAACTCAAGAGAGAAGTTGATTGGACGGCTGATGAGATAACAACAGCATGATACAATTCTAAAGCTTTAAATGCTATTTTTACCTCTGTTGATGTTTCAATGTTTAAAATTATATCTAATTTTTCTACGTCTAAAGATGCATGGGACAGGTTGCAAGAGCATTGTGAAGGTTCAGACAGTGTTCGAAGGACAAAGTTTCGAATGTTGGGAACAAAGTTTGAGAATCTCCGAATGAAGGAAGATGAAACTATTTCATCCTATAGCGAAAGGTTAAGTGAGATTATCAATGAATCACATTCTTTTGATGACCCTATTTCTAATGTTAGAGTAGTTCATAAGATATTAAGGTATGTTCCTAAAAGATTCGATGCTAAAATTTGTGCTATTGAAGAGGCAAAAAACACTGATAAGTTAAGTCAAAATGAATTAGTGAGTATTCTTAGAACTTATGAAATAAACACTAATCAAGTTGATGAAACTAAGGATGATAAGAAAGTTGTTGTTTTTAAAGGAGAAACATCAAATAAATCTGAGATTCAGCCCATCATTACTGAGGTTGATTCGGATGAAGAATTGCCCTTCTCACTAAGCATTTTAATAAATTTCTTAATAAATCTATACATAAATCCAAAGGAAACATTCAGCCTAAAATCCAAATCAACACATCAACACCACAACCAGAAAGGAGGAAGAGTCAATTCACACCAAAACCATCAAAAAGTGAAGGTAAACCAAGGTATGACCCTGAATTTAGAAAATCAGTTCAATGCAATGCATGTTCTGGATATGGCCATTATGCAAATGAATGTGCCAATACCAGACTTAAGCAAAAACTGAATTTTAGTGCTACCTTAAGTGATGAATCAGAAAATAATGATCTTGATGAGCTAAATGAAAATGAATATGCTCATTTTGCCAGAATTGATTATGATGATTCCTTAGATGATGATTTGGATGATGCAGATTCTGATGTTGCACCTAATGTCTACACATTTGCAGTAACATCAAAATAGAGTCACCCAGATTTGAACTGTTTTAATGGTTTTGTTAATGATGCAGGAAAAAGGATTGATGATGAGATATCATAAATTGTTCGATGATTGGAACTCTCAGAAACTCACTCTGAATTCTTTGAATAAAGAAAATGAGAATCTGAAAGATACAATCACCAAGTTAGAAGTCTTACTTACCAGAAGAGATCTTGAAGTTTGTAAACTGAAGGAGAAGCTGATCACCTCAACTTTAAGTTTTAGAAAATTTTCTAAAAGTGCTTCTGATGTGAATGATGCTACTGTTGGCAAATCTAATAATTATGCTTTAGGTTATGATGGTGAAACTGCTTCTATTTCTGAAAATTTTGGAAAACCTGTGAAATTTGTGAAGGCAAATGCTAACACATCTGATGTAACATCTGCACAAACAGATTTTCATAAGGTAAAAAAGAAGTATATTTGTCATTATTGCTTTAAATATGGTCATATTCGTCCCTTTTGCTTGAAAATAGTTAATGATATGAAAAATGAGTTTATGTTATCCAGAATGTCTTCACATCCTAAGAAACATTCTATGAAATTTGCATGGAAACCAAAAGTTACCTGTAATGTTGTTCACACATCCTTGAAAGCATGTTTACCTGGTCTATGGTATTATGATAGTGGTTGTTCTAGACATATGATAAGACAAATAAACTACTTATCTGATTATGTGACCTTGAATGGTGGTAATGTTACATATGGTGGTGGATCAAAAGGAAAGATAATAGGAAATGAACTTTGAATGTTGAAGGTTTTCCTAAGCTTAAAAACGTTTTGCATGTTGATGGCTTACTTGCTAATCTGATTAGTATTAGTAAACTTTGTGATGATAATTTGCATGTAAAATTTGACAAAGAATCATGACATGTTCTTAATGAAGATGATGATTGTTTAATGACTGGTACTAGGTCTGCTGATAATTGTTACCTTATTGGAACAAATATTTGTAATTTGTCAAAACATGATGAGAATGTCTTATGGTACCAAAGATTAGGGCATGCAAATTACAGGGCAATGAAGAAACTAATCAAATTAGATGGAGCTAAAGGATTACCAAAACTGAAATTCCAGAAAACCACTATATGTGGATCATGCCTAAAAGGTAAGCAGGTAAGAATGCCGCACAAAGTGCTGTCACATTGTTCTACAAATCGATGCTTTGAATTTTTGCACATGGATTTAATGGGTCCTATGGAAACTGAAAGCATTGGGGGTAAAAGATATTCCTTAGTTATGGTAGATGATTTTTCTAGATATACTTGGATTGAGTTTTTAAGAGATAAATTTGAAACATTTGCTGCTTTTAAAGTTCTCTATAAAAGGTTAAAAAATGTGCATAACTTGAAAGTTGGTCGTATTAGAACTGATCATGGTAGGGAATTTGATAATATCATGTTTAATGATTTTTGTGATAAGAAAGGTATCTTGCAAGAATATTCATCTCCTAAAACTCCACAATAAAATGGAATTGTAAAAAGAAAGAATAGAACTTTACAAGAAATGACAAAAGTTATGTTTTTATCTAAAAGTCTTTCTAAAAGATTTTGGGCTGAAGCATTGAATACAGCATGTCATATTATTAATAGATTTTATATTCGATCTAACACTAGTCAAACACCTTATGAGATTTTGAACGTTAGTGTGAGTGTTATATCATAATCTCATAGTCAGCACACTAAGTAAGTAGTGAGCTGTTGTGTTTTTGGTTTTGTTTGAAAGCTGTTTTGATAAGCTTTTCAGAACATATTTTAGTTTTTAAATCGAAGTTATAAAACTCCAGTTATGTCCAGTCAAAGTGTTTGAAAACTTTTAGATCTATTTTATTTTCCTTCTCACTTTCATACTCTCTCTCTCTCTCCCGTTTTCCGGCGAACCTCCGTCGGTGCGCCGCCTGTTTTGTTGGTGGACCACCTTGCCGGAGCTTTTTCCGGTAGGTGGTGGAGGTATGAGTTATGGGGTTGAATATATTGAGGTCTAAAGCTTCGAGTTATGTTTTGTAGATAATTTGTATCTTGGGGTCAAAACACTATTTTTTCGGATTTTCATTTTGGCCCAAGTCAAATATTTTTCCAGCTGGTCAAAACATTTTTTTTTATTTACGATAAAGTCACAAATATTTCAGAAATTGCGAAGATGCCCCTAGAATTTCAAATGCACGTAAAATGTTCGTTTTTCATCTATTTTGAATGAAATCAGTGGCATTTAATCCCAAATTCTAAAACCTACTGTTTTAATTAAAATATTGAACTTCCAGATTATTTAAATCTGTCATTCAGTCCTTAAACTTTTATAAAAATGCATTTTTTTTCCCTAAATTCTTTAATTTCTATGTTTGGCCAACATTACCACTTCTTTTAAGTACATTGTCACAACCACATACACTAAGTTAGACTATAATTATTTTTCATCATATGAACTAAGTGGTAGAAACATTATTTTAGGATTTAAAGTACGAGAGGTGGGAAATGACTTGGAACTAAGAGGGGAGGATACCACATAACTTTCAAAACTAATAGGTGGGGTAAATCTCGTTGACTTTTACAATGCCTACTTTGATATCATGTGATTTATTTTCTTAATTGTCCTATGTGAATTTGTGTATTAATATGTTCATGTTCAAGTGTGGAATATATGTTTTATGGATATGTGATATTAGGCATCTTCACTTGTGTTAAGTATGTTATATGGATACATAAATGCTTATGATTATGTATGCCCATATGTGAAGAAGTATGCAACATGAATGTTTTCATACATGCACGTTTCAAACGTGAAGATATATGATATACGGTCAAGACCGTGCAAGATGTATGATATACGGATAATAACCGTACTAGCTATGATAAGATCACGGGTAACACCGTACAAGATTTGATCGAAAGATCACATTCGGGTAACTCCCGAACAAGATGCTCGAGCGGGGTTAAGCGTGCCTCAACAAGATTGATGTGCTCTTACGTGTATCATATTATAACTATTACTATTTATTAATATAAAACATGATGTTGAACGTGTTGCATGGTTGTCATATGATTGATAATACTTGAAGGATGTAATTTGAGTTGTCGCTATGTGATTTAATGCTATGATTGAGAGTAATGAATCTCAAATTTATGTTTATTATATACATTGATTCCCATGGTTGACCTTAATTACGGTAGATTGTATGATATTCGAGTGGGTGTTTGAGTGAACCCACTGAGTATTTTTCAAATGTTCACCCCTTCCACTTTCAGGTGGGAATGTTCGGGAGGATTGAAGGTGGATGTGAGCTCTCGATCTCGAAAGTGCAACCCTTTAATTCATGTCTTTTGAAACTTGAAATTCTATTTTGGCCAACTATTTGAAATTGTAGTATTTTATTGTAAGTCAAATTCTTAAGGACCTTACTTACAAGTTTACTTTCGCTGTTGTCACTTCAAAATTATTTTGAGGGTTTGGTGGTGATCACCTTGACTTGGATGGTTGCATCATTTAAATTATTATGTTATTTTCAAGCATAGTAATGCCCCCTTACTCCCTATTTAATTTTTTTTTATCTATGTTTATCCCTTTAGGAATTTGGGGTCGTTACAGTGTGGTATCAGAGCGGGTCTACCTTTCTGGAGACTTGCTCACTTGTATTTTTTCTTAATTTATTATAAATGTCTTAAGTTGTTATTGAATCGCACTTCAAGACGAGACTCACAACCAGCTTCAGTCCGCCGCTTCAACTTGGTAATTTTATTTGAGATTGTATTACACATTATGTTATTTTGTGCTTGATGTGTATGGCTAATTATCATTTATGTTAAGTCGTTATTTTTAGTTTGAAGTTTATGACATTGTGGACCTTTTATTTTTACATCATTCTGTTGGATGGAGTTGGGTAATGAGGCAATTTTAAGTCTAGTTTTATCTCTCACTCTTAGGATTAAACAATGGTATGCATGTTAAGGACTGCTAGAAAGTCCTTGAGTGGAGATCGACTAGTTCATACGGTTTCATTTAATTAATTTATTTATTTACCTAAGTTCGAACTACTGGACCCGTCATGGCGCGTCGAGGGCACTCTCGTTGAAATGAACCACCCGTCCAGGACCCTCCGATTCCCGGACAAACTGAAGATGCTCAAGAAGTGCATGCTGCAGGCGCTAACGTTTGCCCCAAGATTTTCTCAATTTATTCTGAGGGTTGACGCAATACCTTAATGCTGCTCAGGCACCTTCTGCACCTCAACCCCCGCGTGAGGACACCAACTCTGTTGTTTATCAATTCCGAAGATTTCAACCACCGATGTTCGACGGAAAAAGAGTCCCTACTGAGGCCGAGGAGTGGCTTTGGGCACTTGAGAGACTCTTTACCCACATGAATTGCATAGATGCGCAAAAGGTATCGTGTGCTATTTTCCAACTGACTGAGGATGCCGATTTTTGGTGGGAATCATACCGCGGGACACGAACTCCAGCTCAGATAGAATCTATGACTTGGAATGATTTCAAAGAAGCGGTCATACAAAACTACTTGCCCTGCTCTTATTGTGAGAAGAAGGAGACGTAATTCATGTACTTAAAGCAATGGACGATGACGGTGATAGAGTACGAACGGAAATTCTCCCAGCTATCGTGCTACACCACTCATATGGTAGACTTCAATGAAAAGAAAGCTCGTCGTTTCAAGAGAGGCTAAGGTCGGAAATTGGATGTATACTTACGGGGCAAGAACCTCACTGTTATAGCTTATAGTTTAGAAGTTAGTATACCTTCTGATAGGGTTATCATAACGGATAAACTGTGTAAGAACGTGAGTGTTGACCTTGAAAATAAAGTTTTATCGGCTGATTTGCACGTCATCGATATGAAATATTTTGTTGTAATTTATGGCATGGATTTGCTCCAGACCAACCGTGCTACAATAAAGTGTCACGAGGAAGAAATATCATTATTAATACCTGGAGAGGAAGAGTTTACATTCTTTGGGGTAAAATCCATGTCTATGCCCCGAGTTATATCTGCAATGAAGGCAGCTAAGTTAATGAAGAAGGAAGGCGTCCAAGCTTTCTTAGTGCAAGTGACGAGCACCAAACCACTGGAGTTATCCTTGGACGATGTGCCAATAGTGAGAGAATATAAGGATGTTTTCCCTGAAGACTTGCCAAGCTTACCTCCGAATCGACAAGTGGAGTTTACGATTGACCTTCTTCCTGGAGCTGCACCCGTCTCAAAAGCGCCTTACAGAATGGTGCACAAGGAACTTCAAGAGTTGAAAGTCCAGCTACAGAGTTTCTTGATAAAGGATTTGTGCGACCTAGTGTATCCCCTTGGGGAGCCACAGTGTTGTTTATCAAGAAGAAGGATGGGACGTTCCGATTGTGTATAGACTACCGTGAATTGAACAAGCTCACGATAAAGAATAAATACCCGCTTCCACGGATTGAGGACTTATTCGACCAACTTAGAGGGTCAAGTGTGTTTTCCAAGATCGAATTACGATCGGGTTACCACCAAGTGAAGATCAAGAAGGAAGATATACCCAAAAATGCTTTCAGAACGCGTTATGAGCACTACGAGTTGTGGTCATGCCTTTTGGGTTTAGCAATGCACCCGCAGTATTCATGGATCTCATGAATTGAGTCTTCCATCCGTTCCTTGATAGATTTGTAATTGTATTCATCGATGATATACTGTTTTATTCTCGGGATGAGAGGCAACACGAGGAACACGTAAGGATAACATTAGAGACACTTCGGAAGGAGAGACCTTTTTGCCAAGTTTAAGAAGTGTGAATTTTGGTTAGACAAGATGGTTTTTCTCGGGCATATTGTGTAAGCAAAAGGTGGTGAAGTAGATCCAGCCAAGGTGGATGCAGTTAGTAATTGGAAGACTCCGACTAACGTAAGTGAGGTTTGCAACTTTCTCGGTTTGGCTGGGTACTACCGAAAGTTCATTGAGAATTTTTCAAAGATCGAAGTACCCTTGACTCATCTTACCCGGAAAGGAGTTAGCTTCTAATGGATCGGAAGGTGTGACATTAATTTTCAAGAGCTCAAAAGCAAGTAGATTTCAGCACCAGTTCTAGCTATTCCCGATGGTACCGAAGGATTCGTCATTTATAGTGATGCATCTAAACATGGGCTTGGATGTGTTCTGATGCAACATGGAAGAGTGATATCCTATGCCTCAAGACAATTAAAGGTCCATGAGCAGAATTACCCAACACACGATTTGGAACTTGCCGCCGTTGTTCATGCCTTGAAGATTTAACGTCATTACCTTTACGGTGGGAGATGTGAGATCTACACTGATCATAAGAGCCTCAAATACCTGTTTGAGCAAAAAGAGTTTAACATGAGACAGAGGAGATGGTTGGAATTAGTTAAGGATTATGATTGTTCTATCTTGTACCATCCCGGAAAAGCTAACGTGGTCGCCGATGCTCTGAGTCGTAAAGGCAATGGAAGCGTAACTTGCATGTTGACTACCTAGGAGAAGTTGGTGGAAGAGTTTAGCAAGATGAAGTTAGAAATCAGTAAATCACGATGCCGCCTACAAACACCAACCACATTATAACAACCTTTGTAATGAAGCCAACATCACGAGAAAGGATCGTCGAGGCCCAAAGAAGAGATGCATTTCTAGAGAAATTACGGGATAAGGTCGAGAGTGGCGACACAAATATTTTTACCTTAGACATCGACGGAGCACTGTCATATGGAAGGAGAATATGTGTTCCGAATGATGAGGTCATTCGTAGAGAGATCCTCGAAGAAGCACACAACACCCCATACACCGCCCATCCGGGAACTACAAAGATGTACCGGGACTTAAAAAGGATGTTCTGGTGGAGGAACATGAAGGGGAGCATAACATTATTTGTTCAAAAATGTTTAACTTGTCAACAGGTTAAGGCGGAACATCAACGGCCAAGTGGCCTTCTACAACCACTTGAAATTCCAGAATGGAAGTGGGAACACATCACAATGGAGTCCGTTGTTGGTTTACTAAGGTTGGCACGCGGAAACGACTCAATTTGGGTTATCGTTGATCGTCTAACCAAATCAGCGCACTTTTTACCGATCAAGATGACATATAACTTAGATAAACTAGCTCACATATATCTTGAAAAAGTGTTGAAACTTCATGGAGTGCCAGTATCAATAGTTTCCGACCGGGACCCGAGGTTCACATCACAATTTTGGCAAGACTTACAGAAGGCTATGGGAACTAAACTAAACTTTAGCACCTCTTTCCACCCGCAAACAGATGGACAGTCAGAAAGGACTATACAAACATTAGAAGATATGTTAAGGGCTTGTGTTTTAGATCTTGGAGGGAAATGAGAAGATTACTTGCCGTTAGTGGAATTTGCATACAACAATAACTTCCACGCAACCATAAGGATGGCTCCCTATGAAGCACTCTATGGGAGAAAGTGTAGATCGCCATTGTACTGGGACGAGGTTGGATAGAGAAGGCTCTTAGGACCAGAGATTGTTGAAAGAACAGTTGAGGCCATAGACAAGATTAGGGCGAGAATTAAGATGGCTAAAGATAGACAAAAATCATATGCTGATCAAAGACGAAAGGATTTAGAATTCACGATCGGTGAAAAGGTTTTTCTCAAAGTATCACCCGTAAGAGGTGTTGTCCGTTTTGGCAAGAAAGGAAAGCTACGACCAAGATTCATTGGCCTATACGAGATTTTAGAACGCATCGGAGAAGTTGCCTACTGGCTTGCACTACCACCGGATCTATCCGGGGTACACAATGTTTTTCATGTTTCCATGCTGAGGAAGTATGTGTTTGATCCAAACCATGTAATCCACCACAAAGGACTCGAAGTCAAGAATGATTTGTCTTATGAGGTATCTCCAGTCGCAGTACTAGAACACAAGATCAAAAAGCTTCGAAACCGCGAAATTCGTCTAGTCAAGGTCCAATTGAGTAATCATAACAAGGAATAGTCCACTTGGGAGGTCGAGAGCGAAGTTCTAGCAAAGTACCCGAATCTGTTACAACTTGGTATGTTTCCAATTTCGAGGATGGAATTTTTTTTTAGAGGGGTAAGGTGTAAGAACCCAAAAATCTTATGATTTGATCCCTTATATTTGTTTATATGAAATTATGTGAAATTTACATAATATTAAATGTTATTCACCTATTAAATTATTTATTTTTTAATGGTAGTAAGGTTAATGTTGGTGGATGGTATAAGATTAATTAATTTATTCATTAAGGATTGACTTAATTTGATATTAGAAGTGGTCTTAAAATAATGGGCGCGGTTATAGACACCCACCGATCTACTGAGTACACCCACCGAAACTTTTTTTAATGATAAGTGACATGTAAAATGTCACTTTTACCCCTCTTACAAAATTAAAAAAAAAACCAAGATGAGTACACCCCTCGTTACATTTCAACAGAAACATCCCCACCCTCCGGCCTCTGCCACAAAACAAACACCATCCTTAAATAAAATTTCGAGAAACACACCAGGCAAAATTTTACCAAAACAAAGGTGAGATATACAAATTTTTTTAATGAACAAACATAATATGTTCGAAAAAAAATCCAAAACAACTCAAATTTGTCCGAAAAAAAAGATCGAACATCTCGTTCGAAATTCTTTCCATAATATGTTCGAAAAAAAATACAAAACAACTCAAATTTGTTCGAAAAAAAAGATCGAACATCTTGTTCGAAATTTTTTCCTGAGTTCGAAATTGTTTCCAAAACAAACTCAATATGTTCGAAAATAATTACCTAACTTCTAAAAACCCTAAAATTTCCCAAACACAGATTGTTCTAGATTTTTCAAAAAAACCTACCTTGAAACGGGGCCGATTTCTGGTGGGGAGAGGGTCGATTTCTTGTGGAGAGGGGCCGACTTCTTACGGATCCGGCGATGGCGTCTTTCTTCAAAGGACGGCGACGGCGGCCTTCTTATTCAAACAGAGGCGGCGGTGTGGTTTGCTACGAGGCCTGAGGGGGCGAACGGCCGACGATGGCTTGGAGGCCTGAGGAAGCGGCGGCCGACGCGGGAGACAAATTTTTTATTTTTTTACAGGGGATGGAAGGCGACGGCCGACGCGGATGGAGAGGAGGCGGCCGACGAGGCTGGAGAGGGAGGCTCTTGGGCGGCGCTGCGACGTGGGCTGGGCGGCGATGTGGGCGGGGCGACGACGGAGGAAACGAAGAGACGGGAGAGTTGGGAGAGGGAGGAAGGTGGGTGTACTGAATTGAAATGGAATGGTTGGAAGAATTAGGGTTTTATGAAGATGAAGGGTATTTTGGAGATTTCATAATGGGTGTCCTCATCTCAATTGTGTGTGTCCTCATCTCGTGGGTGTCCTCAATAGATCGGTGGGTGTCTATAACCGCGCCCTAAAATAATAAAAGAAAGGGCCCAAACATTAATATTATGACAAGGCCCATTCTTATGGCCCACTAAGAAAACTCTAAAGCATCTTGCACCTTATAAATAGTCACCTTCAGAATTTCTGCACATTTTTGGCACTTCACATTGCGGTAAGAATCTTACTTCACACACACACTCACGACACACACACTTCAACTTTCTTCTAAGTTTCGGCATGTACCGATCATTGATCAGCATGTACCGTTGGTAAGATCTCGTCGAGCGCTTTCTGGAACACTTTTCCTATTTTCGATCGGGGTTCTAGATCTCCAGTTATGGCCGGTCAAAGATGGGTTAAAACCCTTATAGTCGGAACATGTTCCTTAGGCCATAACTTTTCATACAAAAGTCCGATTTTTGTGTTTTTGCTCTTGTTTGAAACTGTTTTCATAAGCTTTTCACAACATATTTTAGTTTTTAAATCGACGTTATAAAACTCCAGTTATGTCCAGTCAAAGTCTTTGAAAACTTTTAGATCTATTTTATTTTCCTTCTCACTTTCATACTCTCTCTCTCTCTCTCTCCCGTTTTTCGGCGACTCTCCATTGGTGCGCCGCCTGTTTTATTGGTAGACCACATTGCCGGAGCTTTTTCCGGTAGGTGGAGGAGGTATGAGTTGTGGGGTTGAATATATTGAGGTATAAAGCTTCGAGTTATGTTTTGTAGATAATTTGTATCTTGGGGTCAAAACGCTATTTTTTCTGATTTTCATTTTGGCCCAAGTCAAATATTTTTCCAGTTGGTCAATGCATTTTTTTATTTACGAAAAAGTCACAAATATTTCAGAAATTGCGAAGATGCCCCTAGAATTTCAAATGCACGTAAAATGTTCTTTTTCATTTGTTTTGAATGAAATCAGTGGCATTTAATCCCAAATTTTGAAACCTACTATTTTTAATTAAAATATTGAACTTCCAGATTATTTAAATCTGTCATTCAGTCCTTAAACTTTTATAAAAATGCATTTTTTTTCCTAAATCCTTTAATTTCTATGTTTGGCCAACATTTCCACTTCTTTTAAGTACACTGTCACAACCACATACACTAAGTTAGACTATAATTATTTTTCATTATATGAACTAAGTGGTAGAAACATTATTGTAGAATTTAAAGTACGAGAGGTGGGAAAGGACTTGGAACTAACAGGGGAGGATACCACATAACTTTCCAAACTAATATGTGGGGTAACTCTCGTTGACTTTTACAATGCCTACTTTGATATCATGTGATTTATTGTCTTAATTGTCCTATGTGAATTTGTGTATTAATATGTTCATGTTCAAGTGTGGAATATATGCTTTATGGATATGTAATATGAAGCATGTTCACTTGTGTTAAGTATGTTATATGGATACATAAATGCTTATAATTATGCATGCCCATATGTGAAGAAGTATGCAACATGAATGTTTTCATACATGCACGTTTCAAACGTGAAGATATATGATATACGGTCAAGACCGTGCAAGATGTATGATATACGGATAATAACCGTACTAGCTATGATAAGATCACGGGTAACACCGTACAAGATTTGATCGAAAGATCACATTCGGGTAACTCCCGAACAAGATGCTCGAGCGGGGTTAAGCGTGCCTCAACAAGATTGATGTGCTCTTACGTGTATCATATTATAACTATTACTATTTATTAATATAAAACATGATGTTGAACGTGTTGCATGGTTGTCATATGATTGATAATACTTGAAGGATGTAATTTGAGTTGTCGCTATGTGATTTAATGCTATGATTGAGAGTAATGAATCTCAAATTTATGTTTATTATATACATTGATTCCCATGGTTGACCTTAATTACGGTAGATTGTATGATATTCGAGTGGGTGTTTGAGTGAACCCACTGAGTATTTTTCAAATGTTCACCCCTTCCACTTTCAGGTGGGAATGTTCGGGAGGATTGAAGGTGGATGTGAGCTCTCGATCTCGAAAGTGCAACCCTTTAATTCATGTCTTTTGAAACTTGAAATTCTATTTTGGCCAACTATTTGAAATTGTAGTATTTTATTGTAAGTCAAATTCTTAAGGACCTTACTTACAAGTTTACTTTCGCTGTTGTCACTTCAAAATTATTTTGAGGGTTTGGTGGTGATCACCTTGACTTGGATGGTTGCATCATTTAAATTATTATGTTATTTTCAAGCGTAGTAATGCCCCCTTACTCCCTATTTAAATTTTTTTTTTATCTATGTTTATCCCCTTAGGAATTTGGTGTCGTTACAAGTTGCATCTCGAGTTAGACTTAATTGTTCATTAATGCACTATTTGATTTCTTTGAAACCAGCTTTTGAGCCTTACTTGAAAATAATTAAAGTTTGGTAATAATTTTCTTTAAGAAATTTGAGTTTTATTAAATCTTCCGCTGTAAATCTTTTCATAAACTCATAAATTCGAATTTCATTATCACTCAAAGTATGTTTTCATCCAGGCCCTAAAATCGGGATGTGACATGTATCGATTGAGAGTGAATCATAGATCAGATTAGTTCTTTAGACAGTGTTCAAACACTTAAGTCTCTTTCAGATTCAGGCACCTGCCTCGATTGTAGTTTCGATTTGTGGAATGTTGAAGTAATTGCTGAGACATTTCACACGACATTTTTAGTAAACTTATAAAGTAAGGCATAACATAGGTTTTGTTATTAATAAAATCTATGTTAAAATTATTCCATTGTGTTCTTATTGTATTTTAGTGTTTTAGTCTTCCGATGTGTACTGTGTATTTACATTTATATTCTGTTAGAGTCAGTGTTACACTATTTGTCTCAACATTGTGTGCAACATTTCTGTCTTTACTTAAATATTAGATACCACACACACTTTCAAAGAAGAAGAAGAAGAAGAGAGTGAACCATGGCATTGTAAAAACAAGTTATTTCCGAGAGATTAAGGAATTATCCTATTAAATTAAGGAAAATGGACGTATGAGCAATTTAGCCTCTGAACCACTATACATCTTGTGTTATTTACTTACTTGCTTAATATTTGCTTGATCATTACTTGATTATCATAGTTATTGCATAAAACTTATTTTAATCACATACAATATAATTTATATTAAGAAAAATTATTTTCATAAGTGTTGACATAAGTATTGTTTTAATTTTAATTTTATGGTGAGATTTATTTTATCATGAGGGGTTTGTTAGAGTAAAATGAGGGGTTTGTTAGAGTAAAATGAGGCTGAAATTAATTCTCACAGCAAAAAAAGTTGAGGAAGACGAAGAGTATTTTTTCTCTTTCACAATCAGATTTGCGTGGTCAAAATTACGATAATAATCATTTAATAAGGTTAATTTAGGTATAATATTTTTTATTAAAATTTGTGCAAATGGCCAGAACGACATATAAAAAGAATAGGAGGGAGTATTTACTTAGTGATTTTGAGAAGTATAAAAGGGCCTTAATTTCACATATAGTTTGTTTATTTGTTAATACTTATAAAAATATTCTAATTAAAGGTATTTTCATAGGACTTGACATTTGGACAACTAACGTGACCCTGATTATTTGTGTTAGTATTAATTGTAAAAGTTTTTGAAAAACATGTACACATATATTCCCCCATACACGTGTCACACTCATTTGGGACCATTAAATCATAATTTAAATTCTCAAAGCTTTTGAGTCATTATCTCATTAGAATATGAATTAAAATAAAATTGTAAAATCAATCAAATAATTATATATATATATATATATATATTACTTTGTTAATTTTGCGGGTATACATTTAATATTATATTAAATGTACAGAGGAAGTATGATTTAGTGTTGTTCTCAAAATCGAAACAAAAAAAGGCTATGTAATAAAAAATAGATTTAGGTAGGAAAATAGAAATAATAAAACATCAAACCTTATTTAAAGAACATCATACATATTTCCTAAGTTTGTGTGTCACAACAATTAATTTTCTATAGACAACTCTCCGGCGTTTCAGGTACTTTACTTTTAGCTTCCCCGTAATTGCATTTTGTTGTTCAATTTATAATTTAAGAAATTCTTCTGTCTATGGTTTTTTTATTTTATTAGAGCGTTTAGTTGTGAAAGTTGATCGGCCAGAAACAACAATTGATAAATGTGGAATTTAGTTTCAAAAGATTAAAGATCGTGAGATTTTAGCTTATTCTATGAGGAAATTCGTGGAAGGAGATAAATCAAATTGAATTCTGGCCATTTCAACTCATATTAAGATCTTCTTAATTATTTAATTTATTATCGGATTAATTAATGAAAAATAGCTACATTTAAGTGATCCTTAATTTACGGGTGTGCAGTATTAGAAAAAAACTGAAATAATCGATTGAACCGAATCGATTCGGTTTTCGGATCAGTTACAATTTTATTTTTGAAGATTTCGATTTTTTAGTTCGATATCGTTTTTTTTTCATGAAAAACCGAATAAAAACAAAAACCAAAATTTACATTATATTATATTATATATGCAATTATTTATAATTATATGTAATTTTTTAATTATACTTTAATAGCTTAACCGAGGTAGAAGTCAATTTAGTTCCATAACTTTCTACCTTTTTTGAAATGGTCCCAAAAAAGTTAAATATACCAATTTAATCCTTTTTTTTTACAGTTTGTTTTGTTTTTGGTCCCAAAAAGTTAAATGTAATTGCGAAAAATTGGGACTAAATTAGTACATTTAACTTTTTGGCCCAAAATAGAAAAAATTGCAAAAAAAAAAAAAAAAAGGAATTAAATTGATAGATTTAACTTTTTTGGGACAATTTTAGAAAATGTTGAAAGTTATGGGACAAAATTTACTTATATCCATAGTTTAACCCTAAAATGTAAGAACCCTAATATACTTACCCAGCCGCCCACTGCCCAACGCTCCACCCTATATATCCCCTCTGACCTCATTATGTTTTGTGCTACTGTGGATGAGAAATTAGAAATTCTAGTATTCTATATCGCGAGTCGACGGCTACACCACAATCCACACGTGATAGCCCTTCCTCTTCGCGCAACCCACACATGACACAACACAACAACTTGTATGTTCTCTTAGACATCTATCCTTCTTCGTCGCATGCTTAATTTATGATATAAATACTTATAATAAGTTTTGATCTATCCAAGGCATGTGAAGTTATAATTTGATCTGTTAATAAAATAGGAATATGAATCGCTAATCTAAAAGCTCTATTAAAAATAGTTTTTAAATTTTTAGCTTTTAATAAAAACAATTTTTTCAAGAACTTCTTCTGTTGCTGCAAGATTGAAATTGAATTCTATGTATATTTGCTTGGTGATAATTACTATGTTGTGGTTTTTTTATTTTTAGGGTTTTAGCGTGGAGAACAATATTTGGAGCGATTTCTTGTTAATGGAAACAATGAGTAAAAGAGCCCGACTTACTATAGCTAGAGCTAAGGTTTGTGTCTTATGTTCATCATGTGAATTTTGATTTAATATTCATGAAAAAAAAGTGAGATTTATTGTTTATTTGATGCGGATAAGAATGGTAATGATTTACACAGCCTCCTGTTCGTGACCAGAAGCAGTCGTGTCACCCTTTGTTTGTGCTCGAGCTTGGCCGCCGTGAGGAGTTGTCCTCTACATCACCGCCGCAGCTCCGGTCGCCTGAACCGACGTTTCCGTGGGTATGTTTGGAGAGAGGTAAGGTTTATTTCTTTCTCTCCTTGTTTCTACTGCCCGCAGAGAAGGTATGAACATGTAAATGTTTTGTTACTTATTTCGGCCTTGTTAGTTGTTGGCTTATGTGCTGATTAGGATTATTAGGATTATTTTGACTGAGTTTAGGCTCAATTTTTTATTCCTTCATAGTTTCTGCATATTAGCTTATTAATTGATGTTGCTTTATTTAGTTAGTGCTATTAAACTCAACAAATTTGTTATTATTGGGACAACATGTTTTTTAAATATTTATATTTATCTAACTTGTTATTTCAAGTTTTTTAGTCAGATTATTGTAGTTAAGAAAATTTTCCAAAATAGTTTGTGGAATATTTATGTCGGTGAAATATTGGTTTATGCGGCACTCGTGGGATCTAACCCGTCATTAACGGGAATTAGGCAGCATGTTTGCTTCTCCCAGGATTGCTTGAAGTTTAGCTTGGCGATTTGAAACTCTTACCTAGGGTCTAGCATGTTTACTACTTTCGTAGCGTAGCCCCTGGTCAGGGATTATGTGTTGTAGATTTAGGTCTATTTTAATGATCTATATACTCATTATCCTTGTTTTGTGGTCTTGATCTTGGTGACTTGTGTGTGTTGCTTCTGCTTGCCATTTTCAGTTTTTCTTTCATATTTGTATGATTTCATTGTGCTCAAAGCCTGTAAACTAAATTGCTAACCTTCTTGCTGCATATGTGTTGACTTATTTACTATTAAAAGTGATTTTAGTATCTGGAATCAGAAAATGAAATGCATATTGATCCAACAACGTGTTTACAAAGTCGTTGACCATTATTATGTTGCTAATGAAACTAAGGATTAGAAAAATGAAATTAATGAATTTCTTTGTCTTCTATTATGTTCAACCTGTCCGATTCCATGCTTAGGAAAGTCAGTGTGATGGACTCTGCTAAACAGTTAAGAGATAAGTTAGAAGAGTTATACATTGAAACATCTTTGCCTAGTAAACTGTTTTTGCTTGAGAAGTTTTTTTCGTTTTAAACTTGACTTGGACAAAGACATTGATGAAAATCTGGATGTGTTTACTAAGCTGATTTAAGATATCAAATATTCTGGTGATAAACACATTGATGAATATACTTATATTGTGTTGTTGAATGCTATACCTGATTCTTATAGGGATATTAAATCTACGATTAACTATGGTAGAGATAATATCACCCTTGATATTGTGGTTAGTGGCTTGAAAAATAAAGAGTATAATTTAAAATACAATGGGAAGGGAAGTAAAAATTATGGTAAAGTCATGCATGTTAGGGGTAGATCTTCTACTATATTTCATAACAAGAAGCATGATAATCATGAATTTGATGCTAAAAAGAAGTCTCGTGACAACAACCAGTCTAAGTCTATGAATAGGAAGTGTTATAACTGTTGTAAAATTGGTCATTATTCTAAAACATGTACTAAACCTAATATGAAACAACAAAAAAGAGCACGTTAATGTGGCTTCTAGCTAGTTCTAATCATAATGGTGATGTTTATATGGGTACTCGAATATTTGATGAACAATGTGTGAAATCTATGCATTCTACTGAATTCTAGGCATTCCACTCCTTGAGTGGTAAAAATACATGAATTGGGTCAACTGTATTTTGAGAAAGCATATAGGGTTAACATTAGGCGCATTTAATAAAACATTATTTTTTTCGGCAAGAGTTCAAAATCTTCCATTTATAATTGGATTAAATTTGCTATTAGAAAGAGGGATGTGAGTCTATAGTTGGAGCGCTATTGCATAATGGGAAGAGTACACTTCGTCAACCAAGCGATAACTACACTCTTCCGTATAAGATTTTGAAGAATTTCAGTAATTCGAACTTTGATGAGTTATCGATAGGGTTAAAACACTATATAGTTCTTGTGTTGAAAAGTGTCAATTTGAATGTCGAAGCTCTGGGTTGTTTCTTGTGCAACTTTCCAAATTTATTCTTTATACCATCAATACATGACTCGGGGGATATGCAGAATGTAAAAGTCAGTGGTTTCACACATGCCCTCAAGTACGTAGAGATCGTCTCTTGGTTGAAAATAAAAAACATTGAAATCTTAAATGTAAACCGTGTGTTGTTTTGTTATGTTGGTTCTCGGATTAACTTCATTGTTAGTAATGTTTGGAACATTACTAATAGTGTTTGGAAAATTACTAAGAGTGAAGTTAATTTGAGAACTCACACAACGAAACGACACAAGGTTTACATCTGAGATTTAAATGCTTTCTATTCCCAAACAAGAGACGGTCTTTAGGTACTTGAGCGCAAGTGTGAAACCATTGACTTTCACATTCCGCAAATCCCCCAAGCCATGTATTTATTGGTAATTGGTATAAAGAATAAATTTTGACAAATGAACAAGAAAAAATTCAGTGCTTCGTCATTCAAATTTACATTGTTCAACACAAGAGCTTTAATGTGTTTAACCCCAGCCATTTGATAATTCACCAAAGTTCAAATTAACAAAATTCTTGACAAGGTTATGCGGAAGAGTGAAGTTATTGTTTGCTTGACGAAGAGACTCCCCATTATGTAACAACTTCAACTCTAGACTCTGAACCCTCTTTCTAATAACAAATTTAATCCAATTATCAATTGCACATTTGAACTTTTGTCCAACTCAAAAGATATTCTAAATGCATCCAACGTTACCCCTGTTTGCTTCCTCAAATAAAGAATATCTTCTGGCAATGAATTTAAGAAATCCTTTAGATCAGACTCATTCTTCTATTACAACAACCATGTTATTCAACAATAAAAAAACAGTAGAAATTTTAAGCACATTAATATCTGCGAAACAAAAATTAAAATTCACATGCACATGAACATAAGTTAGAGCCAAAACATCCAAACCTTAACTTCAGCTGCAGTAAGTCGGGTAGAGCCGTCAACACGGGCTGGGCCCGTTGGGCCAGACCGCCCCGCCACTAAAAATAGTGGGTTGGGCCAGGATTTTCCAAGCCCGCAAGAAGGCGGGCCCAGGCGGGCCGGCCCGTTTGGGCTGCGGTTTTTGGTGGGTTGGTGCGGTCTTTGGCGGGCTGGCCCGCCATTTTTTGATTTTTTTTAAAAATACTATATTTAATTAAAATATAATCCCTTTCCAGGAATCGAACTCAAGACCTTAAAGTCAATAATGGTGCTCTAACCACTTAAGCTATCCAACTTTATTTAATAACAATATATAATAAACCTAACTAATATTAAAAACTCTAGCGCATAACAGATTATACAAGCAGTGGCATTTTTTTCCTTCTTTCTTCATTTTCTGTACTCATAATACCCTATTTTATATCATATATATAATATAAGTATATTACTTTAATATATATGTATATTATTACTGTATTTATAATATATTATACAAGACCATATTTCTATTTAGTTTTTTTGTTCTTAATTAATAATTAATGTACTTTTTGATGTTTATTTCTATTATGTACAATAAATATATATACTGTAATTTTTTATGTTTCTTGATGAATTTAATAAATATTTTGTAAAAAAAAAAAAAATTGTTGGCCCGCCAAAACCCGCGGCCCGCCCATTTTTGGGTTGGGTTGGGGTTTTGGTAGCCCGCCTTGCAAACGGGCTGGCCCGCCCCGCCCCGCCAAATGGCGGGCTTTTGCGGTTTTGGCCCGCCCCGCCCCGCCCCGCCGGCCCGTTTTGACAAGTCTAAAGCCGGGCTCTTTTCCTCAAAGGAGCCATTAATAACAACTTGCTCCAAATATTGTTTTTCATGCTAAAACCCTTAAAATAAGAAAACCACAACACTACAATTATTGCCAACCAGTTTTACATAACATTCAATTTCAATTTGTAGGGCTTAAGCTCAAGTGGTATTTTAGCCATTGGGCTAGACCATTAGGCCAACCATTTTGTTGTTCTAAATTTTGAAGGCAGCTTCTCTTATACAACGTGTCTCCTTCCTAAATAATGAAGCGACGTTGAGTGAGAGACCATTGTGTGTGAAGTGCTACACATGTGTGGTACTTTGGTTTTCCCATCTACATCCCGATTCGATCCAATCCCAGGTACCTAAATCGGTCCGTGTCAGAAAATATTCATAGGAGCTCATAGGAGACGATCGAGATCCAACAGTGGCATCAAAGCCACGGTTTAGTCGTCGTCCCCCGTGCCCTGCAGCCGCCTGTCTCTATGACGAAACCTTAGCCGCACTGCCTCTATTTGTGTGTGTTCCAGTCTCGCAACTCCTCCCTTTAGTAGCAAAACTGCCGCATTGA
The DNA here is from genome assembly GCA_963675135.1 of Galeopsis tetrahit. Taxonomy (NCBI): domain Eukaryota; kingdom Viridiplantae; phylum Streptophyta; class Magnoliopsida; order Lamiales; family Lamiaceae; genus Galeopsis; species Galeopsis tetrahit. Next base: position 51,459,557 of record OY776128.1, on the reverse strand, counting down.
AGCTCAGTTCCGGTCCCATTGTGCTCAACCGCCGTCAAAGCTCCTCTACACAACCTCCTGTTCGTGACCAGAAGTAGTCGTGTCACCCTCTGTTGAGCTCAAGCTTGGCCACCATGAGGATTTCTCCTCTATATCACTGTCATAGCTCCGGTCGTCTGAACCGCCGTTTCCGTGGGTAAGTTTGGAGAGAGGTAAGGTTTATTTCTTTTTCTCCTTGTTTCTGCCGCCCGCTGAGAAGGTAAGAACATGTAAAGATTTTGTTACTTATTTTTGCCTTGTTAGTCGTTGGCTTATGTGCTGATTAGGATTATTTTAACTAAGTTTAGGCTCAATTTTTTATTCCTTCGTAGATTCTGCTTATTAGCTCATTAACTGATATTGATTTATTTAGTTAATGCTATTAAACTCAGCAAATTAATTATTTAGTTATTATTGGGGCAATAGGTTTTTTAAATATTTATATTTATCTAACCTGCTATTTCAAGTTTTTTAGTCAATTTATTGTGGTTAAGAAAAATTTCAAATATAGTTTGTAGACTATTTATGTCGGTGAAATATTAGTTTATGTGGCACTCGTGGGATCTACCCAGTCATTGACGGGATTTAGGCAACACGTTTGCTTCGTCCCGGGATTGCTTGAAGTTTCGCTTGGCGATTTGAAACTCTTACCTAGGGTCTCGCTGTGGTAAATTGGCTGGAACCTCTCATTTACTGCTTTCGTAGCATAGCCCCTGCTTCGGGATTATGTGCTGTAGATTTAGGTCTATTTTACTGATCTATTGTTGGGATGTGAATCCTTCAAAGTCCTAGAAATGATGAATCGGTGAATATAAGTTTTGATGGAAAAAAATAACTTGAAGTTTCGCTTGGCGATATGAAACTCTTACCTAGGGTCTCGCTGTGGTAAATTGGCAGGAACCTCTCATTTACTGCTTTCGTAGAGTAGCCCCTGGTTAGGGATTATGTGATGTAGATTTAGGTCTATTTTACTGATCTATTGTTGGGATGTGAATCCTACAAAGTCCTAGAAATGATGAATCGGTGAATATAAGTTTTGATGGCAAAAAACAACTTAAAGTTAATTAGTAAAGTAGATGTTAGTTAAAACAAGTCATCCTTATACTAAGTCATCTGATTAATAGTCGGATTGATTAATGATTCAATTGAAACATTCTAAGTGTTAAGAACTGTAGGTCCCTAGTTGAGTTAGATAATATTGAGTAAGCTAGGAAAATGTCTAGAGGGGGGTGAATAGACTTTTCAAAATCTTTCAATATATCAGAATACACAATGCGGAATATTAGATTAACAATGAGCCCAATCAAATTTATACTTAACTAATTTCGAGAACTCTTTTATGAACACTCTACTAGTCTTGTTCTTATATGCAATTTAATCAATTAAGCAGTTAATCAATTAAACACAAATAAAACAGTAAAGTAAATCAAACACGAGATTTATAGTGGTACGACAACTCGTCTACATCCACTCTCACAACACCAGTCGTGAAATTCTTATTAACTCTTCCAATCGAGTAATGTGTTCTTGTAGTTTATAGTCCCAAGAAATAAGACTTAGATCTTCTCGATTATATCTCCAGATATATCTTCGATCTAACTAGCTATTTTACAAGTAACTAGCAACTTGAAACAAAACAATAAAACTTCTCTTTTCAGTAGTAGCCTTCTTGAGTCTTCACTTGTCTTCTGGCTTCACTTTCTGAATTTCCAAAACTCTGTGAGTTTCTTCTCTTTGAATACGTCGTTAATCTCTTTGCTTAAATGTAGAATGCCAATGCTTCAGTAGTCTTTAATCGTTGAATACCTTGGGGTATTTATAGACTTCCAATTTCAAGAACTTTCTGTTATGTAACTAACTTTTCTTGAAAACTGACTTCTATCTTCTTCTTCTTATCCATCCACGCGTTTCTTCAGTTAATTAGTTATTCCATAACTAACTCTTCAATCTTTATCTTCAACACGCGTTTTTATAACTAACTTTTTCCATCTTGTCTTGTCTTGTCGCGCACCTGTCTTGTCTCCATACTTAGACAAAATTTCAGTCGTTTTCTTACTTGACTTGTCTTGCGCAGGTCTTCTTCTGTAGACTTCAGAATAGAACTAATCTAGTCATATCATCTAATCTAAACAAGACTATTACATTACATTAAGCTTTATAAAACAGCTTAGTCATCTTAAGATCTATACAATGATATGCGAATACATACACGAAATAATGAGCTTCTATACAACCTTTAATAGCTCAGTATAAATCCCAAACAAATATAACATAGTACTTATAAATCGTACTTGTCTTTTAATCATATCTTTTCTTTTAAACTTATCTTGTGAACTTTACTTGTCTTGTGAACTCTACTGATCTGCTCAAGACGACTCCATAACTAGACTAGATCAGTCAACACTTAGAAAATATTCAAGTCTACTTTTGGCTTATCAAAACTCATCTTATCTTTTTCATCATTTAGGACTTGTCTTAGGATTCATATCCCAACAATTTCCCCATTTTTTATGAAGCCAAAACTACTTGAATTATTTCTCAATAGTAGACTAGTTAAGTAGTTATCTTGTCTTTCACCAAAATATGTTTATCTTTTCATTCATTCAAAATAAGATCAGTAGATTACACTTAATCAAAACAAAAATACATAAGTAAAATACTAATCAATTAATCACTAATGTTACCTCCATCAAGATCTGGAACACAGAACGCATCGAGAAGTCTTCTATGGATATCTGAGATATGATCTTCATTCTCGATCTTCTCCTTCTCTAGCAGTTCTTCTTCAAACTTCTTGATCTTGTTGAAGTCGATCCTCTTACCAGAACTCAGCATCGGAGTTTCCCACTTTAGGTAGATAGGTACGAGAATGTTGTAACCTACAGCAGTAGCAATCCTCATGATCAAGTTCCACAGCTTCTGATCTTGAACTTCCATGAACTTGTCAAACACAGCATATAGCTCTTCCTTGCTGTCTGCATCTCCAAATTTCCTTATAATCCAATGATCAAGCTCCCACTTCATCTTGACACTTAACCATGCATCTCTATGCTCATTGTCAATGAAGTTGTCTATGTGAGCATCTTCGATCTCTTCTGGATTTGCCTTTAACTTCTGCAATCTGTGAATATGCTTGCCAACCTTCTTCTTGCTAGCATATTGAGCATCTTCAATTTTCTGCTTCTTCAGAATTTCAGTCTCATCCAGATCAGCAATGATCTGTCCTATTGACTCTTTTACTTTAGGTTCTTCTATCACCAACTTCCTTTTTACAACTCGTCTTGTCTGAACCTCCGGAGAAGCAACACCCTTGCCCTTAACCTGTCTCATCTGCTCTGCTTTAGCTTGTTCTAAATCAGCTTTCTTCACAAGCTTACCTCTCTTAGGCCTTCTCAGTTCTTCCATAGCAGACGCAACAACTTTAACTTCCGGTTCAACACTAGACTTCTCTTGCCTCGCTTCAACTTGACTTGTCTCTTCCCCCTTTTTGGCTTCATCACTTGCCCTAAGAGTGAAACGAGAAGTGAAACGAGTCATCTCTTGCCTCATTGCTTCCTTCATAGCTTCTGTAGCAATGTCAATCTGCCTTTGATGCGTCTTGTCATGACTCATCTTGTCAAGACGATCAGCAGTGAGCTCTAACTTTCTTGAACTAGAAATCAACTCATCCTTGAAGTGAGTAGCAGTCTATCTTAGCAATCTGTTCTGTTCAGTCAACTCTGTTAGAACAGCTCTAGCTTGCACCAACTGATCTTGTGCTTCTCTTCTCTGCTCATCCGCTATCTCAATCTTCACATGATAGAGTCGCTCCATTTTCTTTGATTCTTCAGCTAATGATCTAGCAAAATCAATAGAACGCTTTTCGGAGTAGTCAACTTGTCTTTTCAAGAAGTCTTCTATCTGAGCATACATCTCTTGTCTGAATGTCGAATCCATCTGATTGACTTCACCAACAATTAACTCCTTCGAACTGTCTACAAGAGATTGATTTTGTTCTGCAAGAACTTCCTTCATATCGGACTTTAAGAATTCATCGATAGACGACTGAACAACTTGCTTCAAATCTATCTTCAATTCGTCTAAGTAACCATCTGGAAAGATTTGAAATGATTGATCATCAGGAACTTCAGGCATAACTTCATCATCTTCAGCTATGAGCTCATCTTCATTGAACACTTGAGCTTCAACTAACTTGTCTTCTTCTTCAGCAGATAAGACCAAGTCGTCTTTGGCTTCAGCTTTAGCATCTGGAATCACACTTCCAGCAACATCTTCCAACTGTTCTGAGACATTCTCCAACTCAATCATTAGCTCAGAAGTTTGAACTCCAATATCAATCGATTTGGCAATCAACTCATCTTCCAGAAGGTCAGTTTGAACTCCAATATCAAACTTGTCTTGAGAAGACAACACATCGTCAGAAACATTCAGCATCCTTTTTACTAGAACGGTCAAGGCATGCGCTGGGAGGAGTTCTGAGTGGTCTTTGACTCCACTATTCTCTTGCTGCTCCATCTCCCAATCTTGAAAGTTTGTAATGCCACCCATTCCAATAATGACTTCAAACAAGTCTTCAGTCGGGGCCTTCTTCAAAGCAAACCAAGTGCAAATTCTCAAAAGCTTCTCAAATTCCTCTGAAGACGTGTCGATCTCGACTGATGGGAGCATCTTCTTCAGATTTTTAGTAACTTTCACACGCAGCCTCTTCTCTCTAAGACACATCGGATAGTAGACTAAGGATTCAAATCTATTTCCGGGAGGGGTCTGAACAAGTGGGGTCCTTGTCTCAGTTGTTGCAGTGGCAACTAGAGGAGTTCCCGAAATAGATGGGTTAGATGGGTCAACATTTCTGTTGAGGTAGAGGGAATATGGATGGTGGTTTCTGGGGGCTTTGATGTGGCTAGGTTTGGTTTGACAACTGTCGAACTATCAGTTGTATCAAATATAGTAGTGTCTTGGGTAATGTTGGCTCTCAGTGGTTGCACTGCCAACACAGAGGTTTTAGGTACAGGCTTGGCACGAGATCAGAGTGATCTTGCCTTGGTTTTGACGGGGAGATTGAGAGGAATTGAAATAGTACGGGAAGAAGTACTAACCTTCTCAGTTGTCTTGTCTGGTGAGGGACTCCACTCGACTCTCACCAGTCGATAAGTTTCAGCAGCTTCGACTACTTTCTCCATCTCCTTGTCTGTTTGAGTGTCTTCCGAATCATCAATCGGCTCAAACATTGCTTCATCAGAAACATACCCAACTAGTGCACCACTAGTACCATCACCAGCCTCAGCTTCTGAAGTTGACTCGTCTTCTTCATCACTAGAAGAGACAGCTTCGAACATCGCATCTTGTGGGTTAATTTGAACTTGCCCACGCTCAATAGCTCTTCCTGCAGCTTGCTTTGCGAGAGCCTCCTTTTTCAAGTAATGTTTCAAAGCATGAAACGACTTGCCTTTGCTCCAACTCGTCTTGTTTGGCAGCAAGACGGGTAACAAAATACTTAGCTTGTTCCCAAAGCTAACAGCCGCTGACACAATCCACTCAGCTGAATCAGTGTCGACTCGCACATTCCTTTCGAAATACATCAATCGATCCAGGAACAACTTATACCAATTTCCTTCTCTGATGCCGCCATAGATTGCGGCCATCACTCTTGCCTTCTGAAGAGTCACTGAGTCGAAACTTCCAGTCACTCCAAGTAACATCTTGCTTGTGATGTCGAGGAGAGTTCGATATTTAGGCAGCAACTCCTTCTTCTTCACTGCCGGAATCTTTCCATCTCGACCCAATTTTAACTTCTTGCCACAAAAGATACTTAGGTATCTTAATTCCTGACCGGAGCCGTAATTCTCCACATCAATCGATCCTGATGGCAGTTTTAATGATTCGAACAAAAACTCACGAGTGATCTCCACTCGACTTCCACCAACAAATGCCTCAATGGAATCGCCTCTTCTTGTGGCATTTGCATAGAACTCAAGAACCTCTTCCTCCAAGACAACTTCTGGAAAAGCTTCCAAGTATGGTTTCAAACCACACCTGAAACACTTGACGAGGATCTCTTTGTTGTCATCAGTGTGTCTACCCTTGAAAAACACCAATCCTTCCACATGCACTTTACCTTCAGTGGCGTACTTGCCTAGGTCAAACCTAGCCTGCATGTTAGTGCGAACATCGAACAACGAAACAATCGACATAACAATAGTTGGTTTAAGACCGAATAGGTGGGATTTTGCAAGAAATTTGAGTGCTTAAGAGTAGAGAAGTTGTGAAAACGTAAGAAGAGAGGAGTGGAATTGTTTGGGTTTTGTTAAAACTTGAAGTTTGAATCAATGGCCAAGATTAAAAGATTTGATCCAACAGTTGTCGCTTTTGAAATTCAGTTGCGGAATCGAGAATATTACGTGATTTGGTATTGTAAATTTTGGAATCCACTTTTTCTATTGGTTAAGACAGAGAAGTGTACTCATCTGACCTAGCGTAGTAGAGTTTAGGCGCGAACTGGGTGTATACACCTCATTAAATGGAGTGTATAAATCCAATTCTAGGTTTTTCCAAATTTCACATTGTCAAATTACATTCATATCCTTAATTCGCACTTGTTAAACACTAGTATATATTGAATCATAAAGACACTTATCTTATCTGTTCGAGTCTATTCAGAACAGACGAGTAGACTAATTTGCACCAGACGAGTTCCCCCTTCGACTGTGCTTGTCTGTCTGAATGTCGAACGACTTCATGTACCTATCTCATCTTGTGCAACGCATGGGAGTAGGTACAAGTATAGTAGTATAATTAAGATGAATATCAGTCTAAAGCAATGGTCAAGGTTTCGAACAAGATGACTTTTAACAAACTTAAGAGTCAACAAAAGGTTATTTAAGAAATCATAGATTCCCCCTTAAATGTTTATTCCCTTAGTATTACCCTCAGCTTTACCAGCTTCCTCATCGGGTTGTTTGGTCATCTTGTCTGACCTTGTATACCTGTCTGTTGAGCGAGTAGACGAGTGCTCTGTTTTAGTGATCTTGTCTCCTTATATTTTGTGATGTACCTGTCTGGTTAGTACATAGCTATAGGCAAGTAGGGTCTAGATCAATTAGTCCTAGACTAATGCATAATTCACGAAAACGAGCCTCAGGTAATGGTTTTGTGAAAATATCAGCTCTTTGAAAATCAGTATGAATCTTTTCCATGCGAATATCCTTCTTTTCTACATGATCACGTATGAAATGATGTTTCACATCAACATGCTTACAACGTGTGTCTAAAACAGGATTTTGTGTAATGACAATAGCACTGTTACTATCACAGAAAATAGGAACATTTGATTCATATATGTTGTAATCTCTAAGTTGTTGCATGAGCCAAAGTAGTTGACTATAGCAGCTACCAAAAGCCATGTACTCGGCTTCAGTAGTAGAGGTAGCCACACTAGTTTGCTTTTTCGAAAACCATGAAATGAGTTTTGTGCCTAAGAATTGACAAGAACCAGATGTAGATTTCCTATCTATTCTACAGCCACCAAAATCAGAATCTGAGTAGCCACTTAGAGATAAATCATCATTTGAAGGATACCAAATACCACGATTGATGGTTTCTTTCAAATATTTCAGTATCCGTTTAGTAGTTTCCATATGACTCTCTTTTGGATTAACTTGAAATCGAGCACATACGCCAACAGAAAATTCAATATCAGGTCTACTAGCAGTCAAGTACAGTAAGGAACCAATAAGACCACGATAATATGTTTGATCAGCACACTTACCATGTTCGTCTGGATCCATCCTGTATGTAGGTAGCATAGGTACTCCAGTAGACTTGCATGTCTTAATACCATACATGTCTAGTAGATTTCTAGTATACTTTGCTTGATTTATGAAAATCCCTTCCGGGGTCTGTTTTACTTGAAGACCAAGAAAGTAATTCATTTCACCCATCATGGACATCTCAAATTTACTTTGCATGAGTGTTGAGAAACTTTCACTCAGCTTTTTGTTAGGTGAACCAAAAATGATATCATCTACGTAAATTTGGACGAGTAAAATGTCTTTCCCTTCTTGTCTTCTGAACAAGGTTTTGTCGACCTTGCCCTTAGTAAAACCGTTTTCTAATAGAAATAGAGAAAGAGTGTCATACCATGCTCTTGGAGCTTGCTTTAGTCCATATAAGGCTTTCTTCAATCTGTACACCTGGTTGCCTTTGACTTCGAAACCTGGAGGTTGTTCTACATACACTTCTTCCGCAAGAATACCGTTAAGAAATGTACTTTTAACATCCATTTGATATACAGTAAACTTCATGTAAGCAACATATGCAAGAAACAATCGAATGGCTTCTAGTCTAGCAACAGAAGCATAAGTTTCATCATAGTCTATGCCTTCAGCTTGTGAATAGCCTTGGGCTACTAGTCTAGCCTTATTCCCAACGACTACATCATTCTCATCTTTCTTATTATTGAAAATCCATCGTGTGCCAACTACATTATGATGTTCCGGCCTATCGACAAGTTCCCAGACGTCGTTTCGAACAAACTGATTCAACTCGTCTTGCATAGCGATGATCCAATTACTATCAGCCAATGCCTCTTTAACGGTAGTAGGCTCGATAGAAGAGAGGAAACAACACTAGCAAAACATAGTTGGACTAGGTTGTTCGTGCGACTCAAAGAGTTGTCGTCTAGTCTTCACACCAATAGTAGAGTCACCAATGATATTTTCAGTATCATGCGCAGATTTCCATGTTTTTCTATTCTTAACAGGTATACTATCATCATCTACGTCAGTAGCATCATGCATTTAAACATCATTTGTATCAGCAGATTTAATAGGAGTAGATGAGTCAACTAGAGCAGGCTTGTCAACTGGTTTAGTAGACTTACCTTGAGCACTTACCTTCTCGTTGTCATCAGACTCGAGAGCTTTCATGAATGGATTGTAGGCTTGAACAGATTCGTAAACTTCTGATTCTTTGTCAGATTCGATCGATAGATCAGTCACCTTCTCACTGATCTTGTCGGCAGACGAGTCCTGTCGAGATTCATCGAAAACCACATGTGGTGTTTCTTCCACACAAAGAGTCGAGTAGTTGAATACCCTAAATGCTTTGCTTGTCGAGGAGTATCCTAAGAATATCCCCTCGTTTGCTTTAGCATCGAATGCATTCAACTTGCTCTTCCCATTGTTATGGATGAAGCACTTACAACCAAATATATGGAAATATGAAATTCTGGGTTTTCTACCTTTCCAAACCTCGTAAGGTGTCTTACCTAATACTTTGTTGATCGCACTTCTGTTCTGAGAGTGGCATGCAGTATTGATCGCTTCAGCCCAAAACTTTTGAGGAGTTTTGTATTCGGCTAGCATGGTTCTACAGGCTTCTTTGAGAGTTCTATTCCTTCTTTCTGCTACACCGTTCTATTGTGGTGTCCTGGCTGCACTAGTAAGGTGCTGGATACCACGTTTAGCACAAAAATCTTAGATATAGCAATTAATGAACTCAGTACCCTTGTCACTACGAATCTTAACAATAGACTGGTTCTTCTCAACTTGTAACTTCTTCAACAGATCAGGTAGTAGGGTTTGTGTATCACTCTTCTTGTGTAGGAAGACTACCCAAGTGAACTTAGAATAGTCGTCTACAACAACAAGTGTGTACCTTCTACCATTCAAGGTTGGAGGAGTTATCGGACCATGAAGATCCATATGTAGTAGTTCTAAGACTCTACTTGTTGAGAGAGTAGGAATTGATTTAAAGGAACCTTTTACCTGTTTACCTTTCTGACAAGCATTGCATACATGTGATTTGTAATAAACTTCGTTGGGTAAACCTTCCACTAGGTAATCTCTTGCAATCTTATTAATTACCTTAAAGTTCATGTGGCAGAGGCGTCTATGCCAAAGCCAACCGAGCTATTTAGGGTTCTTACTAAGAAGACAAGTATCCCTTGGACAGCTATTCCAATTCACAATGTACACGCTGCCTTGTCTTATGCCGACGAGTAGAATAGTATGAGTCCGTTTGTCTATGATTTCACACTTTCGGCTTTTAAACTGCACTTTATAACCACGGTCACAGAATTGAGAAACAGATAGTAAATTGTATTTCAAACCTTCTACGTAGGATACGTCCTGTATCTCTACATCTCCATTTCTGATGTAACCAAAGCCTTTCGTAACAGCAGTGGAGCTATCACCGAATATCACCTTGGGTCCTTCTTGCTCGTGGTAACTCGATAGAAGAGTCTTAGTACATGTCATGTGGTGTGAACAACCACTATCAATGTACCAAGTTTCTCCTACTGAGCCACCCTTCTTATACAAGTCGAGTCGACCCTGCAATGAAGATATTCAATAATTTAGGTACCCTCTTTGTCTATTGGGGTCCTGGGGGGTTAGTCGAGTTCAAAGGAATCCAAATATACATCGGAGTCCTGAACAAGTTTGATCTCTTAAGCTTCCTGCCATACTTGTTACAAAATAAGACCCTGTTGTCCTTATCTGGCCTATCATTTGATTTCGGGTATACTCGTCTGAGATAGCCTTGCGACTTAATCTCTACTTGAGTAGGCACTTGTTTATGATAGTAAAAATAGGGCTTGTATGCATTGGGGCCATACGGTTTATAGACACGTTTAGGTCTATCCTCACTTATGATATCATATGACAAAGGTGGAGGATATAGGACAAGTTGTGTACGATATTTTGGAGCAACCTTCCTAGTCCTAGACGAGTAGAGCTGAGACTGCCTTATGAAAGGAGGTCTAGGCTCTTGTCGTCTAGTCTGTACTTGTCTAGTACTCGTCTTCTCAGGATACCAATCCTCGTATCTGACCTGGTTGGGTCATCCACGACTAGTGGTCCTTTGTAGACTAGTTCTAAACGGAACATGCTTGTTGTTAACATTCTTTTTACCTCCCTTGGTAATCGGAGTGTTAACTCGAGTCTGTTTAGGTACAGTGCCTTCAGATGGCGTTCCAATATCGTATATCATTGGTAATTTTCCTTTATCATTAGTCACAGAACTTGAGATGAAAGTAGTAGGGTTCTTAAGGACTTGAGTAGACGAGCTAGGTGAATCTGCACCTATTCCTGTCTTGTCAGCTGGAGCCCTATACCTATCTGACAGTTGAATGTTAACCTTTGAAGAGTTAACAAGGTCAGTAAGTTTAAGGTCTAGAGTGACAACCTCAGTCTCTAAGAACTTATTACGTTCTTCAAGCTTTTTGCATTTGCTCTTTAAAACATTGAACTCATTTCTCTCAGTTGCATGTGTCTTAAGTAGGTCTTGATATAACCTGTCTGTCAATGCACACTTTTCTTTGAGTTGTCTTAACTCTTCAGTCAAGCGTTCATTTAGGACTGTTACATTATGATCTACTTTAGACTGAGCTTCCTTAAGATCAATGATTTCTTGTTTTAAGGCGATGTTCTCGTCACTGACTTCAATGAATGCCTGGTTAGCAAGTAGGAGGTCTTCTTCATTCACACTAGCAGAGTGATGAAGACTACTCCCTACTTCACTACTGGCAATATCACTTTCATCAGAATCCGATTCATCACATGATTGAAACGAAGTTGCAGATGATACCTCTTGATCAATTTTAGCCATGCAGCATAGGCCATCATCTACTATGAAAGCTTCATCGTGATCTCGATCAGACGGGTAGCTAGACGAAGACGATGGCAACTCGTCTGAATCCGAATCAGAGTCATCATTGGCCATCATTGCCTTCTTGCCACAATTGTATCTTCGTTCCCTTCGTGCTTTGCGTTCTTCACGATCGTCAGTACTCAGGTCCGGACATTCGTAAATGTAGTGACCTGGTTTCTCACAGTTATAGCATAAAAGATCGTTAGTAGACTTTTTAATAGGAGAATTATCCCTTCGCTTATCTCGTCTATCAGAACGCTTAATCTTCCTATCATCAGACTCTCTATCTCGTCTGTTACCTTTAGAGACTTTGTCTCTCCTTTCGGACGAGTTTCGGTCTCGTCTGGTCTCAGACGAGTCCTTAGAAGCAGACCCTCTATGATCTCTATAGAACTTCTTATATCTACCAAAGCGCTTGTTTAACCTGTCGAACTTTCTAACCATGAGATTGACTTGATCTTTCAGACTTAGATTAGTTCCATCTAACTCGTCTTTCACAGAAGCAGACTTAGTTTTAGACTTAGACTTGCCTACTCTAGAGCACTTAGACGAACTAGACTTAAAAGCAACATTCTTCGACACAACATTCTCTCTATCACTACTGGCAATGGGTTCATCTTCATCTAGATCAAACTCATGAGCCTTTAGAGTTTGAAACATCGTCTCTGCAGACCACTCGTCTATATCTTGAGTATTCTTAACTAGCATTTTCACCATTTTCCATCTAGCATCAAGACTCTTAAGAATTCTCAAATTAATTTCACGAGCAGTATAAGATTTGCCAAGAACTTCCAAGTCATTCATAATTTTTGTAAAACGAGTATCCAACTGGTCAATTGTTTCACCAGTTTTCATCTTGAATGATTCGAATCTCTGAACAGCAGTAGACAGCTTACTTTCTTTGATTAGGGAAGTCCCTTCACAAATAATAGCAAGACGGTCCCACATTTCCTTGGCTGTCTTACATTTTAATACTTTCCCAAGATACTCATTAGGAAGGGTATGTAAAATGTAATTCTTGGCCAAGCTGTCCAAGTTATTCTGCCTCATTTCTTCAGATGTTAATTCTGACCTGGGTTTGCGAACAAGAACTCCAACAGGTTTGTCCTTGTCCAAAGCAGCAGTGTTAGGGATCATCGTCACGATTGGTCCTTCGGTGACGACGGAAATCATCAAGTCGTGAGTGGAGCTGAATATCGCCTCCATTATCAACTTCCAGTAGTCGTAATCTTGTACCTGGAACTTCGGTAGCTTATTAGCACTTATTTCGAGAGACATGATTTCAAGAAGATTAATAATGAGCAGTTTAGGATCAAAGAAACAGATATATTCAGAATAGTGATCAAGAATAACAATCAAGAACACGTAGGAGCAAATACGATCAAGAACCAAGACTTCACCCAAGTCTTAAGTAGGTTATCAAGAAACAGCAGTTCGTAAACTACTGCTCTGATACCACTTGTAGGTCCCTAGTTGAGTTAGATAATATTGAGTAAGCTAGGAAAACGTCTAGAGGGGGGTGAATAGACTTTTCAAAATCTTTCAATATATCAGAATACACAATGCGGAATATTAGATTAACAATGAGCCCAATCAAATTTATACTCAACTAATTTCGAGAACTCTGTTATGAACACTCTACTAGTCTTGTTCTTATATGCAATTTAATCAATTAAGCAGTTAATCAATCAAACACAAATAAAACAGTAAAGTAAATCAAACACGAGATTTATAGTGGTTCGACAACTCGTCTACATCCACTCTCACAACCCCAGTCGTGAAATTCTTATTAACTCTTCCAATCGAGTAATGTGTTCTTGTAGTTTATAGTCCCAAGAAATAAGACTTAGATCTTCTCGATTATATCTCCAGATATATCTTCGATCTAACTAGCTATTTTACAAGTAACTAGCAACTTGAAACAAAACAATAAAACTTCTCTTTTCAGTAGTAGCCTTCTTGAGTCTTCACTTGTCTTCTGGCTTCACTTTCTGAATTTCCAAAACTCTGTAAGTTTCTTCTCTTTGAATACGTCGTTAATCTCTTTGCTTGAATGTAGAATGTCAATGCTTCAGTAGTCTTTAATCGTTGAATACCTTGGGGTATTTATAGACTTCCAATTTCAAGAACTTTCTGTTATGTAACTAACTTTTCTTGAAAACTGACTTCTATCTTCTTCTTCTTATCCATCCACGCGTTTCTTCAGTTAATTAGTTATTCCATAACTAACTCTTCAATATTTATCTTCAACACGCGTTTTTATAACTAACTTTTTCCATCTTGTCTTGTCTTGTCGCGCACCTGTCTTGTCTCCATACTTAGATAAAATTTCAGTCTTTTTCTTACTTGACTTGTCTTGCGCAGGTCTTCTTCTGTAGACTTCAGAATATAACTAATGTAGTCCTATCATCTAATCTAAACAAGACTATTACATTACATTTGGGTACTCGAATATTTGATGAACAATGTATGAATTATATGCATTCTACTAAATTCTATGCATTCCACTCCTTGAGTGGTCAAAATACATGAATTGGGTCAACCGTATTTTGAGAAAGCATATAGGGTTAACATTAGGCGCATTTAATAAAATATTTGATATTTCGGACAAGAGTTCAAAATCTTCCATTAATAACTGAATTAAATTTGCTATTAGAAAGAGGGATGTGAGTCTATAGTTGGAGCGCTATAGCATAATGGGAAGAGTACACTTCGTCAACCAAGCGATAACTAAACTCTTCCGTATAAGATTTTGAAGAATTTCACTAATTCAAACTTTGATGAGTTATCGATATGGTTAAAACACTATATAGTTCTTGTGTTGAAAAGTGTCAATTTGAATGTCGAAGCACTAGGTTGTTTCTTATGAAACTTTCCAAATTTATTCTTTATACCATCAATACATGACTCGGGGGATATGCAGAATGTAAAAGTCAGTGGTTTCACACATGCCCTCATGTACGTAGAGATCGTCTCTTGGTTGAGAATATAAAACATTGAAATCTCAAATGTAAACCGCGTATTGTTTCGTTATGTGGGTTCTTGAATTAACTTCATTGTTAGTAATATTTGGAACATTACTAACAGTGTTTGGAAAATTACTAAGAGTGATGTTAATTTGAGAACTTACACAACGAAACGACACAAGGTTTACATCTAAGATTTAAATGCTTTCTATTCCCAAACAAGAGACAATCTTTAGGTACTTGAGCGCAAGTGTGAAACCATTGACTTTCACATTCTGCAAATCCCCCAAGCCATGTATTGATATAAATAATAAATTTTGACAAATGGACAAGAAAAAATTCAGTGCTTCGTCATTCAAATTTACACTTTTCAACACAAGAAATTTAAAGTGTTTTAACCCCATTTGATAATTCACCAAAGTTCGAATTAACGAAATTCTTGAAAAGGTTATGCGGAAGAGTGTAGTTGTTGTTTGCTTGACGAAGAGACTCCCCATAATGTAACAACTTCAACTCTAGACTCTGAACCCTCTTTCTAATATAAAATTTAATCCAATTATCAATTGCACATTTGAACTCTTGTCCAAATAAAAAGATATTCTAAATGCGTCCAACATTACCCCTCTTTGCTTCCTCTAAACAAGAAAATCTTCTGGCAATGAATTTAGGAAATCCTTTAGATCAAACTCATTCCTCTATTACAACATCCATGTTATTCAACAATAAAAAACAATAGAAATTTTACGAACATTAATATTTGCGAAACAGAAATTAAAATTCACATGAACATGAACATAAGTTAGAGCCAAAACATCCAAACCTTAGATTTGGCTGCAGTAAGTCAGGCTCTTTTCCTCATAGGAGCCATTAATAACAACTTGCTACAAATATTATTCTTCATGCTAAAACACTTACAATAAGAAAACCACAACACTACAATTATTGCCCATCAACTTTACATAGCATTCAATTTCAATCTGTTGGGCTTAAGCTCAAGTGGTATTTTAGCCATTGGGCTAGACCATTAGGCCAACCATTTTGTAGTCCTAAGTTTTGAAGGCAGCCTCTCATATACAATGTGTCTCCCTCCTAACTGATGAGGCGACGTTGAGTGAGAGTCCATTGTCTGTGAAGTGCTACCCATGTTTGGTACTTTGGTTTTCCTCTCTTCATCCCGATTCGATCTGATCCCAGGTACCTGAGTCGGTCCTTGTCAGGATTATTCACCGGAGCACACAGGAGACGACCGAGATCCAAAAGTTGCACCGGAGCCACAGTTTGGTCGTCGTCCCCTGTTTGCCCAGTCGCCGCGGTCTCTATGACGGAACCTTAGTCGCGCCGCCTCTGTTAATGTGTGTTCCAGTCGCGCAATTCCTTTCTCCAGTAGCAAAACCACCACATCGAAGCTTAGTTCTGGTCCCATTGTGCTCAGCCGCCGTCAAAGCTCCTCTGCACAACCCTTTGTTCGTGACCAGACCTAGTCATGTTACCCTTTGTTTGCGCTCGAGCCTGGCCGCCGTGAGGACTAGTCCTCTACATCATCGCCACAGCTCCAGTCGCCTGAACCGCCGTTTTCGTGGGTAAGTTTGGAGAGAGGTAAGGTTTATTTCTTTCTCTCTTTGTTTCTGTCGTCTGCTGAGAAGGTAAGAACAGGTAAAGGTTTTGTTACTTATTTCTGCTTTGTTAGTTGTTGGCTTATGTGCTGATTAGGATTATTTTAACTGAGTTTAAGGCTCAAATTTTCATTCCTTCATAGTTTTTGCATATTAACTTATTTACTGATATTGATTTATTTAGTTAGTGTTATTAAACTCAACAAATTAGTTATTTAATTATTATTAGGGCAATAGGTTTTTTAGATATTTATATTTATCTAACTTGTTATTTAAAGTTTTTAGTCAGATTATTGTGGTTAAGAAAATTTTCCAAAATAGTTTATGGACTATTTATGTCGGTGAAATATTAGTTTATGCGGCACACATGGGATCTATCCCGTCATTGATGGGAATTAGGCAGCACGTTCGCTTCGTACCGGGATTGCTTGAAGTTTCGCTTGGCGATTTGAAACTCTTACCTATGGTCTCGCTGTGGTAAATTGGCTGGAACCTCTCACTTACTGCTTTTGTAGCGTAGCCCCTGGTTGGGTATTATGTGTTGTATATTTAGGTCTATTTTACTGATCTATATACTCATTATCCTTGTTTTGTGGTCTTGATCTTGGTGACTTGTGTGTACTGCTTCTACTTGCCATTTTTAGTTTTTCTTGCATATTTGTATGATTTCATTGTGCTCAATGCTTTGTAAACCAAATGGCCAACCCTCATGCTGCATATGTGTTGGCCCCATTTACTATTAAAATTGATTTTAGTATCTGGAAACTAGAAAATGAAATGCATCTTGATCCAACAACGTGTTTACAAAGTTGTTGACCATTCTTATGCTGTTAATGAAATCGAGGATTAGAAAAATGAAAATATTGAATTTTCTTTGTTTTCTATTATCTTGAACCTGTCTGATTCTCTGCTTAGGAAAGTCAATGTGATGGACTATGCTAAAGAGTTAAGAGATAGGTTAGAAGATTTATACATTGAAACATCTTTGCTTGAGAAGTTTTTTCGTTTTAAAGTTGACTTGAACAAAGACATTGATGAAAATCCGGGTGTGTTTACTAAGTTGATTCAAGATATCAAACATTCAGTTGATAAACACGTTGATGAATATACTCATATTGAGTTGTTGAATGTTATACCTGATTCTTATATTGATATTAAATTTGCGATTAACTATGGTAGATAAAAAGGAGCATGCTAATGTGGCTTCTAGTTAGTTCTAATCATGATGGTGATGTCTATATGGGTACTCGAATATTTGATAAACAATGTGTGAATTCTATGCATTCTATTAAATTCTACTCCTTGAGTGGTCAAAATACATGAATTTGGTTAACCGTATTTTGAGAAAGCATATATGGGTTACATTAGGCGCATTTAATAAAATGACTTTTATTCTGACAAAAGTTCAAATCTTCCATTAATAACTGGATTAAATTTGCTATTAGAAAGAGGGACGTGAGTCTAGAGTTGGAGCGCTATTGCATAATGGGAAGAGTACACTTCGTCAACCAAGAAATAACTACACTCTTCCGTATAAGATTTTGAAGAATTTCACTAATTCGAACTTTGATAAGTTATCAATAGGGTTAAAACACTTTAAAGTTCTTGTGTTGAAAAGTGTCAATTTAAACGACGACGCACTCGTTTATTTCTTATGCAATTTTCCAAATTTCACACATGTCCTCAAGTACGTAGAGATCGTCTCTTTTCTCACATGGTATCAATCTAATACACTAAAACCCTTCTCTCCCCCCTCCTTATTTTTTCGGCGTCTCCGACGGGCTGGTATCCCCCATCACCGCCTTGGCCCTTCCCCTTTCTCCTCAATTTTTCGGCGTCCTCGTCGCCCCCTCATTGCCGCCTTGTTTATTTATCTCGAACGAGCTGGTCTCCCTCGTTCCTTCTCTCGGCCGCTTTTAGCTGCCACCGACTAGCTTGTATTCCTCGTCCCCTTCTTCTTCTCGAGCGAGCAAGTCTCCTCGTCCCCCCTTTTTTTCTTCTCGAGAGAGAGCAAGTCTCCTCTTCCTCCATTCTTCTTCTCGAGCAAACAAGTCTCCTAATACCCCCGGTCAAGCGAAGCTGGGAATGTAAATGAACACGAGCTTGGTACGCAACAATCTGAAGCAAGTTTGAGATAGAAACTTCGTGAAGTCATCCGTAAAATAATGCACTTTTGTTGTCATACAGCAGGAAAAATAACGGAAATTCGAAATCATCACCAAATAGGGCATGCCAAGGCGCATAAAAGCGGGAAGCAAATGGATCGAAACACCGAAATCCTTTGAAGGACGAACGATGACAAAAAATTAGGCAAGAAACACTTGCAAGTGTGTCGAAAGCAGTTGATTCGAGCACAAACCAAATAGATCGGAGGGGCGAGCAACCAATGATATTGATCATGGACTCTCCGGATAAAGAGGAAAGTAGAAGAAAAAAGATGTAGCGTGAGACTATAGAGAAGAATATAGGTGAGTGTGACTAACACCATATGAGTGAAAACAGTCATGGAGATAACTTGATCGGCCATGAGAGGGAACGAGGAGACGTGCTCGTTCGAAGAAAAAAAAATAGGGGGGACGAGAAGACTTGCTCGCTCGAGAAGAAGAAGGGGGACGAGGAATACAAGCTCGTCGGTGGCAGCTAAAAGCGGTCGGGAGAGGGAACAAGGGAGACCAGCTCGTTCGAGATAAATAAACAAGACGACGACGAGGGATACCTGCTCTTCGAGGACACCGAAAAAATTGAGAAGAAATGGGAAGGGGCAAGGCGGCGGCGGTATCCCGTCGGAGACGCCGAAAAAATAGGGAGGGAGAGAGAAGGGTTTCATTGTATTAACCGAACCCGAATAAAAAAAAAATCGGTTAATTTCGGTTTTGAATCATTTCGGTTACGACTTGACCCCCATCTACTTCAACCATAGTGGGAGTTAGCATCATAAAGTTTCGCACTCGTATTTTGGTCATTAATGGTCTAGACCATTAGGCCCAACCACTTTGTTGTGTTGGGATATGATTTATATTAATAAAGAAAATATTTTAATTTGATTAGATAACAAAACCCTAAAACCCAAAGTATGATACATTGCCTCATTTAGATTTTTCAGGTTTGAAAGATCATATATGTTAGGGAGTTTTATTTTACTTAAAATAGATTTTTTAAAAATGTATGTCAATCGACTTGAATGTCAAGAGCCATGAAGACAAGAAACCTGAAGATATACACAAAATGGTTGTCCAGAAATGTTTTTAGAAGATTTGACCTACAGAGGACTTAACACAAGTCAATTGGTCAAGTATTATGAATGAAGTTGCAGAGGATTTTGCAAGTCAAGTAAATGGTCAAAGACTATGAATATAGTTTCAGAACATACTTCAAGACAAGTGAACTATCAAGTACTATGAAGGTAGATACAAAGAAGTTTGCAAGTCTAAGTGATCTGCCAAGTCACACGAAGGATGTATCAGAACAATTTGCAAGTTAAATGGTGAAGAAGCCTGAAGTGATACACAAAGAAGTTTACCTAGTTCAAAACCTATGAAAAAGAAGCTGAAGATCATTTACTTATGGAAAAGAAGTTTGAATGACCATGCAGTACTGAAAACAACCTAGGACAAGATCAGGCCATTATTCAAAGTGTCAGTAACAAACTCTGATCAATTGGACGTGATTGCATGCGTACCCTTGAACAATTCAAACGTTCAAATTTATGGAATAAGGTACTATCTCCACCAACGGATAGTTTCTTAATTCTATAAATAGGTTAGAACTTGAATCATTTCAAGTTAACGGAAATATACACACACTGAAGTTATTGCAAGAAATTTACAAGCTATCAAAAACATTCAACATTCAAGCATTTGAGATTAAGTTTTTAACCATACATTTGAGTGTTTCCATTTGTCCCCACTAGATAGAAATCATAGTTTATCCTAACCTAAAAAGTGATATCATATCCTATCCTTTACTTTTATCTTAATTGTAAAAGATATCACACTAAGTTGGTACCAAGAACAAAATCATACTTTCACTTTGAGAGATATTTGAGAGTATTGTTGAGTTCGAGTGATTGAGAGTATTACAACAAGTGTTGGTTGTAAGAAATCAAGAGTGAAGAAGAATAGGAGGAGAGTGCACCTTGACACTATAACACAAGTTAATTTCGAAGAGATTAAGGAATTATCCTGTTAAATCAGAGAAAGTGAATGTATGAGCAGTTTAGCCTTTGAACCACTATAGATCGATCTTGTGTTATTTATATATTGCACTCTATTACTTGCTTATTTATTGCTTGATCATAACTTGTTCTTACTTGATATTGCATAAAACCGTTTTAATCACTAATATAAGCATTTATTTAAGCAAAAATAATTTTCATTAGTGTTAACATAAACTAGTTTTTGGTGTGAGTAAAATTGATGATTTACTAAGTTGTTTTAAGGAGTATAAAATTGTATAACATAATTCCGCAAATAGTTTATTTAATTGTTTAAGACTTATAAAAATACTCTTTAAGTATTTTCATAGAAATTGACATTTGGACAACTAACCTGACTCGACATAGGTGTGAGGCCACTTTTAGTTTATCGATCTCCACAAATCGATTCCAACAATATTCAAACTTTAAGGAACTCTAAGAATCTTAACATCCTCGTCAACTGGCTCGCCTTATAACAAGGTTGTATCGAATCTATCGAGGTAAGCCCTATTCGTCTCGTCTTTTCCCAGCCTAAAGTTGGCCATGCTTTGTTTCGGAGTAAGGCAAGCAGCAGTCATAGAGAAATGTGTAAGGAATTGTTGACTAGGTCGAGTAAATTAAGTATGTGATCGACGCTGGCAACGAGGAAAACCAACTATGAGTTAGGGAAAACTTCCTACATTGGGTGGCATCTGTGGCTCGTAGCAACTTCTTGAGATACTCGATGACTTGAGAGGCACGCTCATGAGGATCTTGCGCAATGGTTGATAGATTAAATTGACCACCAAAAGGATTTATGGTCTTTTCATCTTGGTGAGACATTTTTCTGGGTATATGTTTGGTTTTTTGTTAATTTTTTGGAGATGACCTAAAACTTAATTAGGCCCCTTTTGAAAAAGTGATGAACACATGTGCGTATAACAAAATCGAACACCTTAGAAAATCGGAGATTGGCTCAAATAGGCAGTATAACAAACAAGAGCTGACAACTTTTTGTAAGTATTTAAAACCTTAAATACACCCGTTAGCTATTTAAAGTCTTTGCCTTTATATTTTATTCTTAAAATTAAAATTATACTCCTCTATTGTTTATTTAATTTTTTTTTCTTTCAGAATGTGTCGTCGTAAAACTGTTTAATTTAAGATGATTAAAAATTATTGTTTTAAGTTAAAAATAATAATGGCTAGTGTGTAAGAGGATAAAAATACCGGAACACTTATTTTAAGATACGTATTGATTGGTCGTAATCAAGAACTTATCATAATATAAATTGTTTTGTTAATAAAGTGTATAATTAATTTCAATTACACAATTAATCCATTGTCGTCCAGTGGTTAGGATATCTGGCTTTCACCCAGGGGACCTGGGTTCAATTCCCGGCAAATCTCTTTTTTTTTAAATAATTATTATCACCAATCCAAACGAGCCTTATGTTAAATATTCTTAGGATTTTTTTATTTAAAACTCTTATTTATAAGCATTCAACATTGTTGATTTTCGTATTATAATAAAATATACTCCCTCCGTTTCTTTGTAATTTACTCATTTTATCATTTTTGTGATTACAGAAGATGTTAAACATTATATAACATGAGATTTATTGACAGTAAGTAGACAAATTATGGTTTCATTATTCAAAGGATTCACTTATAATGAGTATCAAACTTGTTTCTTGTTCTTCATACAAATCCTCAACAAATGCTCGGCTACTTCATTCATTTGTTCTTCTTCCTTCTCTCTCATCATCTCACTCACCTTTTGAACTACACATCTAACACCTTCATAAAACGCCTTCTCCACCATCACCTTATTAATCGCTTTCGCCACCTCTTCTCCCGCGTAAACTCCACTCTCGTCTCTCTCAACCCCTACTCCAAAACCAGCCTCGACTACTAATTGAGCATTAATGGGCTGCTCGGATTTCATTGGCATTGCTATAATCGGAACTCCAAAATACAAACTCTCCACTACAGAACTCCACCCACAATGACTCACAAAACCACCAATACTCGGATGCCCTAAAATCTTAGTCTGGGGCGCCCATTTCGACACAACTAATCCCCTCTCCTTCACCGTTTCAACGAACCCTTGTGGCAATACGTCCTCTACGCAACCAATCGTCTCTCCTTCCGGAAACCTGATGACCCACAAAAAGTCAACATCACAAGATTGAAGCCCTTTTGCCACTTGTGCTATCTGATCCTTTGTTAAAAAACACTCACTCCCAAACGAAATGTATATCGTAGACCGTAAATTTCTCTCATTTAACCACTTTATAATCTCAGAACTCTCCTCATCATTAGAATGCCCAATAAGTGGGCCAGTACAAACAATTTGTTTCTTGCACAAAACAGAGAGATAGTCAATATACTTGTCTTCAACATCTCTAGAGCTCTTCATCAATACAATGTCAGTAGATCTCGACAGATTTCCAAACGCGAAAGCATCAACGTCTCCATCTTTCACGTTTGGCAAAATACGCCCTCGGAGCCTGTCCATCTCATCTTGTGGTACACTTATAGCCTTGTAAGGGAAGGTGGAGGCACTCCCCATGGTGTGCACATGATGGTAATACGAAAAAGGCGTGGCGCCTGAAGTTGAAAAGTAAACAGACGCCACGCCTTTGGATAAAGCCATCTTTGGAGCCCATGGCTGGAAGAAATCATATATGAGAAGATGAGGCTTTACAGAGTCCAAGATCTCGGAGAAGCTCGAACTCGATTCTTGAAAGGCTTGTAAGAGGGATGGGAGAAGATTGGATGGGAGATTCTTGGTTGTGTGAAGGTGCGGAGGAAGATGAGGGATTTGAAGCTTTAGTAGCTTTATTGAATCATGATCAGAAAGCCTCAATTTGATTGAATCAAGATTGACAGCAGTTGAACAAAAGTAGATACTAAAGTTTCTTGATAAGAGTCTTTTGGAAAGTTCAAGAAAGGGATGTACATGTCCATGGGCTAACCATGGAAACATAAGAATCCTCAACTTTTCTTCTTCTTTTGCCATTCAAAAGATGAATCAAACTCTCCTCAGATGCATCAATATTTATTCTAACAACATGTGTTGATTGTCAAGTCAATGTTTTCATCTTCTGATTTTTTATAAAAAATTCTAGATACATGGCCTGCAGTTATTCATATAATAATATCAACTTGCAATATATAATCAGAATAGTTGTAATTAAAAAAATAACCCATTTGATTAAAGAGAATTAAATAGTCGGGGTAAATTGTCTTGTATGTTTGTCCAATCATGGTTTCGACACATTCCACACCTAGTATCCAGACTTAAAAAAAATAATAAAAGACACCGGCCGTATTTAGGATAGCAGATCAGCCCAACTCAATCCAATTTGAGACCGAGGGTTATCAATTGTTCTAAAATCTTCAAATTCATTTAGAAAAATTGAAATTTTGGAAAAAAAAAAAAAAGTTTTAAATTAACACTTGAGTTCACAGAACTTTTTTTTTTTTAATAGTATTACAATTGTGAATTTGAAGTGTCACGTTTTAAAAATAATGTTTGGTACTCCCCGTCCAACATAAATTTTCACACTTTTCATATATTGATCTCATACCAAATTGCACACTCCATAAAAGAAAATATTTTCATAACCTCCTTCCTTAATTTTAACCATATTTACTCATATGTCATTACTTTTTCACACTCATTCTATATTTTACTTTACTTTATTCGTAAAAGTTTACAAAACTACCCCTCAAAACATCACTCATTACTCATTTCTTAAAATGTATGTCATCCCAAGAGTGCAAATTCCTTTAAAATGGAGGGAGTAATATTAAATTGTGACACTTTGTGTACACAACCATAATATTTTGTATGTTCAATAATGATACTTTGAAAAAAAAAATTGTTTACCTAAATAATCCAATGCAAGTTCATAAAAGTTTTTGCAAAAATAAATAATAATAATAATAAATAAATAAATAAATACTCCCTCCGTCCCACAACTGTTTGCACACTTACCTTATTGGTCCGTCCCACAATTGTTTGCACACCCATAAAAGGAAATTTATTCATAAATCTCACCCTCACAATATTCACATATTTACACAAAATGTCATTACTTTTATTCTCTTTCCAATCACCTTTTTACTTTATTCATATAACTTTACAAAATTACCCCTCAACACTCCACTCATTACACTTTTTTCTTAAAAAGTGTGCCCACTTTGTGGTGCAAACACTTCCGGGACGGAGGGAGTATTAATATTGAAAGGGTGATACTTGGGTACACTCGCATGCACCGTACCCCCAATTTTAATTTTAATTTTTTATTTATATTTTATCTACACCTGTTCATTTAATTAGTTACCTTCAAATTATTTGTTTACTACGGTATCTGCACCCGCTCATTTTATAAGTTCACCCCAAAATTATTTTTTTATCACGATTATGTGCCCGCTCATTTTATAAGTTCACCCCAATTTTTTTTAAAAAAAATAATTACATTTTAAAGACTATATTATCATTTTATTAAATTACACAAACTATAAAAAAATCAACGAGTGATACTTGTGTACACGCGAGTGCACCGTACATACCAATTCAATTTTAATTTTTTATTTATATTTTATCTGCACCCTCTCATTTAATGAGTTCACCCCATTTTTGTTTACAAACTACCCGCTCATTTTATGAGTTCACCCCAAATAATTTCTTTTTACCACAATTATCTGCACTCACTAACTTTATAAATTCACCCCCAATTTTTTTTTAAAGTTACATTTAAAAGACTATATTATCATATTATCTGCACTCACTAACTTTATAAGTTCACCCCCAATTTTATTAATACATACAATCTGCAGCATAGCCAATCGGCCCAATCCTAATTTACTGAGTTATCGTCGATTCACCAACAAGTCACCCATATTTTCTTAAAAAAATATCATAAAAACATAATTTAAAAAAAAACTATAGAAATTAGCCACAAATCTCAATTTTTTTCCTTTTCATTTTTCTTCCCCCTAATCTTTTCCCTTTTTCTTCTTCAGTATTTTTCCAGAACTTTTTATTTCTTCGTTTTTTTTTCTTTTTTTATTTTCACGTCTTTCTTTCTTTTTCATTTTTTTCCGGGTGTATTTTTTAAAATTCTAATACAAAATAATATAATAAGTATGATTTTATTATAGTCAATAATACAATAGGTAATAATCAATAATACCATAAAAAATAATCAGTAATACCATGAACAATAATTAGTAATATCTTATACAATAATAAATAATTTCAATAATAATAATAAGTAATATCTTAAGCAATAATAAACAATTCCACATAATCAGTAAGGATTGGTCTTATATAGAATCAATTCCTTATAAGGAATTGAGTTGACTTGGTCAACTTAAATTTTAAATATTAAAGAATATTGTGAACCCTAAATATTCAAGATTATTGTGAATAAAAATTTTGACTTGGTTAATTTTTTTATTATTATTATTTTTTTTTTGTAATTTTTTTTTATTGATAATTTTTTTTCGAAATTGTGTGTGTTGAAAAGTGTAAGTTAATATTACTAAAAAGTGTAACACAATATTACTAAAAAGTGTAACACATTTTTTTATTAGAAAGTGTAAGTCGCTATAATTGAAAAGTGCAACACAACTTTAATGAAAAGTATAAATCATTATAACTAGAAAATGTAAGTTAGTATAACTAGAAAATGCAACACAATATTATTAAAAAGTGCATGTCAATATACTTGAAAAGTGCAACACAATATTTTAATGAAAAGTGTAAGTTATTATAACTGAAAAGTGTAACAAAATACGAGTAAAAAGTGTAACATAACATTACTAAAAAGTGTAAGTCACTATAACTGAACATATTGTTGAAAATTGTAAGTCACTACAACTGAAAAGTGCAACAAAATATGACTAAAAGGTGTAGCATAACATTACTAAAAAGTGTAAGTCAATATAACTAAAAAATATTGTTGAAAATAGTAAGTCACTACAACTGAAAAGTGCAACAAAATATGTGTAACATAACATCACTAACAAGTGTATGTCATTATAACTGAAATTATTATTGCAAATATTGCAAAATAACATGCTAAAAAATTGTAAATTGCATGTTACACTTTTCCTTATTTTCAACATGCACTTTTATAATTAAAAAAAATATATATGTGAAAATTGTTAGATGTAAGAGTTGAACACTAGACATCAATAATACCACACACAGTAAGTAATCAGTAATACCATAAAAACTAATTAATAATACTCCCAACAATAATCAGTAATACCACAAAAAATAATCAATAATACCATTAACAATAATCAATGTTAAATTAGTTCAAAAAAAAAATGTTAAATGTTAAATCAGCCTAGCTGTAATGAACTCTTTTTATTGAGGAAATAGAATGAAATAAATTCAGCTAGAATAAGTACAATATATATAACCCTGGCTCATAGGGAATCTCATGTTACAAACTGAGAAATATACCATCAAAGAATTTACATGGTGATTGCAAGTTTGCAAAGCCTTTTATAGCACAAGATGTCAAAAGGAATGTCGGTTCTTGAATTTTCCTTTGCTCAAAATCTGGAAATGTGGTATTCAAAAATCAAATGAAACTACTAACTTCTGGGTTGTATGACATTGATAGTATGAGAACATGAAGACCAATTTGGTATTCAAAGAGCATGTGATTTTGAAAATTGTATTCAGGTTTTCTTTTTCAAACAAGTAATAACCTTGGTTCATTAACAACCATCCATGAAAATATGAAATCAAAGGATAAGTCCACCAAAATCACCTAACAAGACGCGTCACTTAGTGATAAAATCGTGACAAAAGCCGCCCATTTTAGCAAGGTTTAGATCACGATCAAAAGCAAATACACCGATACAAATAAAAAAAAAAAAAAACCCGAGAAACCACCAGCTACTCACGAAACAATTACATTTAATAGATTAATTTAATTTCTAAAGTTTACCTCCTGCTAATCCCAAAGATCCTTAAACTTGACAAGGTCGCCGGCAGCAGTGAATATGCTAACTTCTCCGAGCACATCGGCTATGACATCGAGCACAACGGGGGCGGCAGTGGAAGACGTCATTGCCACAAGTCGTGGTCCACTGGACTTTCCTGAAAAATTAGCTTTAAGAAAGGGCTTTGACAGAAATCGCAAAAGATTGGGAAGGGCGTAATGAGTTTTGAGAGAGAGGAAGGAGGACGGCGGCCGGGGCGAAGGCAGAAGCAGATGGTGGCCGGAGCTGTGGGACTGGGCGGCGGCGGCCGGAACTGAAAAAAGTAGACGGCGGCTGAAAGACCCTTCTACTGTGTGAAATCGCACACAGTGGGAGGTGAAATGTGAATTAGTGTTTTCTGATGGATAAAATTGGGAGTATAGTGCACTCGCGGGTATATAAGAATTTGCCATAGGGAAAACCATCAAACACCAATTCACGGTGATTGACCAAATCTTGTTATATGGTATCAGCCTACAATCGATCCTAAACCCTAGAAATTTTGTACTGGCCGCTATCTATTTCCGACGGACAGGTCCCCTCCGTCGTGAACTCTCACAGTCACAATCTCGTCCCTCATATATCTTTCTCTCCCCTTTCCTGCACATCTCCCTAATCATGTCTGTTGCACCTGTCGATCCTATTCCTGTCACCACCATGATCAATATAGTTGCAGTAATCAAGCTTCGTCTGGCGAACTATCTTCCATGGCGCCGTCAAATTTCGCACATGGCCGATTGTTTTAACTTAATGGGATTCCTTGACGGGTTCGTTGATGCGTCTTTCCCCACGATTACATCCGCTACGGGCGAGAAATCTGTTAATCCTGCATACACAACCTGGAAACTAAAAGACAAGAAACTTCTGAACGTTATGTACTCCTCCTTGACAGAAGACGCTGCCTCTGAAATCATAGATGCGTCGAATTCGCGTGATGCATGTACCACTCTTGAGGCCGTCTATGCATCTGCCTCACACCAACATCAGCTTCGCAAGGAACTACTCTTACTTCGTTGCGGTGAGTCTTCGGTTGATGATTATGGTAAGCGGTTTAAATCATTATGTGATCAGTTATCTGCTATTAAGTGTCCCGTGGATGAAACTGATAAATGCCATTAGTTTTTGAGAGGTTTGGGTGTGCAGTCTGCTAACTTTGCATATACACGTTTGACTTTCACTCCCATTCCTTGTTTCTATGATTTATTACATCAAGCAAAGCAGTATGATCTTATGCTGCGTTCTATGGAGGGTTCTTCGACTCCTATTGCTTTTACAGCTACTGACTCTACTCGCGGTCCTTCTCACGGCCGTGGTTCGAGCTCTGGGGGTCAATCTGGTCGCCACCATTCCCATGACTCGTTTAACAACCGTGGTTCAGGTTCTAGTCGTGGGAACTATAACTCTTTTTCGGGGGGGGGGGGGGGTGCAGGGTGCTCATTTTTCCAACTCGCGCAAGGCCATACATTCCCCGTTGCTAATTTTGTCGGGGAGAACACTATGCAGACAAGTGCCCACAGTTTCTTTTTGCTCAAAATGCAATGTCTTCAGCAAATTTGGCTCAAACATTTTCTTCTTCGTGTGCTGTTTCAGATTCTAATTCGGATTGGTGTCTTGATTCAGGAGCCTCTTCCCATATGACCAATCAACCTGCTGCACTGGACTCTTTCAAACCATATTCTGGTACTAGTAAAGTCATTGTTGGTAATTGAAATGTTTTACATATTTCGCATGTTGGTTCTCATAAATTATATGTTGATGTTAAATTATTAGATGTGCTTGTGGTGCCTCATCTTACTAAGAATCTCTTGTCTATCAATAAGCTCACATCCAACTTTCTTGTAGATGTTATATTTTCTGATAAATTCTTTGCCATTTAGAATCGGGTGACAAAGCCGATTCTGGCCCAGGGCAGGTGTGATCAAGGTCTTCATTTGCTTGATAAAGAAATTTCGGCTTTAATGGCAGCGGTTCGTAATAAAACATTGAAGGTTAGTTTTGATTTATGGCATTTACGCCTGGGGCTTGTCCCGTTTTCTATTATTTCTTTGTTGAATAAACTTGGACATTTATCTGTTACTTCAGTGTTGCCTAGTCCTAGTGTTTGCCCTTCTTGTCAGATGGCAAAGAGTAAGAAATTATCTTATCAGTTGAATGGAAACGTGTTGATAATGTTTTGGATTCGATTCACTATGACTTATGGGGTCCTGCACCTATATCTACGTCTGATGGATATCGTTATTATGTTGTCTTTGTGGGTGATTACTCTAGATTTTCGCGGATTTATCCCTTGCGCACTAAGTCTGAATTTTCTGATATCTTGGTTCGTTTTCATACTTTTGTGTGTACTCAATTCTCCCGTAAAATCCAAAATTTTCAAAGTGATGGGGGGACTGAATTTGTGAATTCCAAGGTGCGAGAGTTTATGCATATTCATGGTATTCTTCATTGTTTGTCATGCCCTTACACACCCCAGCAGAATAGTCGGGCTGAACGTAAGCATCGCCACATCTCTGGAACTAGTCTATCTATGCTATTTCATGCTCATGCTCCTGCCTCGTTTTGGTTTGATGTTTTTGCTACAGCTGTGTTTGTGATTAATCGGCTTCCTTCGTCAATTTTGCATGATACATCTCCGTTTGAGTTATTATTTGGCCATGCCCCAACTTATTCAACCTTCAAATCTTTTGGGTGTCGGGTTTATCCGTATCTTCGCGATTATACGGCACACAAACTGGAACCGCGCAGTCGTCCTTGCATTTTTTTGGGATATAATAGCATCTACAAGGGGTTTCGTTGTTTTGATCCAAGTACATCCAGAATCTTCACCACTCGTCACGCACAGTTTGATGTTTTATTGTATGGATAAAGATGTGTTACTATATGAATAAAATGTCATTACTGCGTTAATGAAATACTTAGTTCATCCCCAAAACAAAAAATATATATTTAGATCCACGCATCTTGAATAGTTCATCCCTAAAATTAAAAAATACATAACAATTAACAGTTAATAAAAATAGACCCACTATGATTTTATCTTATTTCATTCTTAGATTTATGTTTTTGTATTTTTTTAGAAAATTAAAAAACGTTAAAATATGTCAAATGCTAATTTAAGCATTAGAAAGATGGTTCTAACTCTAAAGATGATTTTTCTGACTAATAAAATAGGGGTAAATAACCGTGGTCATCCAATATAAAGAGTCGGTCCAGATCTGCTTTTTTTTTTAAAAAAATATTAAGGGGGTGAACTCATAAAATAGGAGGTGTAGATAAACGGGATATGGTGGATAGATCCAGATAGCAATTTGGGCATATTTCAGCATGAGATTATTGTAAAATATTGTATATAAGTTTTTGCCTTCTCATTATCTCTCCAAACCCCCGGTTGAAAATGATCCAATTCGACACACAACTCCACCCCCACCGCCTCCTCCTCCTAAACGGTGATTAGCGGCGAAAGGCACCGTCGTGCGTGAATACGGTGTCTCAAGACCACCGCCATTGGATGAAGAATGCCACCACCATGTGCATCTCGAAGAAAACGAACCCCAAGCCACCGCTGTTTTCGTAATCTTGAAGATCAAGTGATCAACGAACCCCCGCCGCCTACGTCGATCCCCTCTCTCATACCTCTCTCACTTCACCATCGGACGAAGAAGATTGCTTACCCCCACGTCACACTACTCCGGCTGGCCGAAGACGACAAAGCCTTTTTTTGTCATACCCGATTTTTTTTTTTTTTTTTTTTTTGTGTTATTCAGTATTTCAGTTTCAATTTTTTTTTTTGTTTGTGTGTGTTCTTCATATTCTGCATTCTTCTGTGTTTAATATATACTCCCTCCGTCTAATTTCATTATTCCCACTTTCCTTTTTTGGTTGTCCAATTTTATTATGCCCATATCCTTTTTGAAAATAATACTATTCATACCACTTTATTTCCACCCTTCTATCATCACTTATTTACCCACTTTGTCATTCACTTTATTAATAAACAATCATTTATTTACAAATGGACCCCACAATACCCCATCATACCCTCAACTTACCTACTTTATGAATAAACTAATCAATATTCATTAAAACTCATGCCCGGAGAAGTGGGCATAATAAAATTGGACGGAGGGAGTATATATTTTGGTTGAATATTTTAAATTTTT
This sequence comes from Galeopsis tetrahit, assembly GCA_963675135.1. Lineage (NCBI taxonomy): Eukaryota > Viridiplantae > Streptophyta > Magnoliopsida > Lamiales > Lamiaceae > Galeopsis > Galeopsis tetrahit. Next base: position 51,427,960 of record OY776128.1, on the reverse strand, counting down.
CTATGGATCTGTGTTCTTCGTATTTTATGTTCGGGAGGGTTGGCCTCTAGTACAATTGGCACACTTTAAGAACTTATACACACCCCCAAATGAAAATAGTGAAAATAGTGGTAGGACATACAAATTGACTCGGTAAAAAGACCACTGTGCCCTTGAAGTTGCTTTCTCATTTGGCTCTGACACATTTTGAAAAAATTCTCACCTCTCTTATTTTATTTAATTGCTTTGGGATTCACTCAATTATTTTATTAAAAAAAATTGTATTCAGATTTCTTATTTTTTAATTCACGCAATTTTTTTATTCCAACATTTTAATTCAAATTTTACTTGAATTTTAAATTAAGATTTTTTTTTAATTTCAAATTTTTTTAGTTTTTCAAATTATATTTTATTCCGTTTTTAGATTTCTTAGTTTTGCTAATTCACGTAAAAACTTGAATTTTTAGATTTCAAAAACTTATTTTCAAATTTCTTAGTTTTGCTAATTCACGCAAAAAAAAAAAAAAAAAAAATTAATTCAAATTTTACTTGAATTTTTTTTATTTAATTTTTAAATTTATATTTTATTCAGATATTTTTATTTAAAATTGATTTTAAATTTTTTTTTCTAAAAATTAAAAGTAAGTTTTGACTTGTCAAATCATACCTTCCTATCAACTTAATTCAATTTTTTTATTCAAAATTTTTTTTTTAGTTTTTTATTTATATTTCATTCAGATTTTTTATTCAAAAATTTAATTTATATTTTATTCAATTTCTACTCAATTATTTTGTCGAATTTTTTTTTTCAAAAGTTTTAAGTCAATTTTTTTAGTTCATTTTTCTTTATTCAATTTTTTTTTAATTAGTATGTTTTACATAATTAAATATTGAATATCAACATATATATTGAATATTGAACACCGAATATCGATATATATTGAATATAATTAAACATTGAATTTCAATGTAACACTGAACATTAATACATATATTGAATATAGACATATATATTGAACATTATTAAACATTGAATTTCAACATCACTGAACATTAATATATACTCCGTATATATTGAATATATATATATATATATATATATTCAACATTGACCATATGTAATAAACATATTTTACATATTATTAGGTACCACGACAATAATTAGGATTTATATGATTTATATGCATTGCATATACTCCCCCTAAGAGGATGCCCAAAAACTACCCGAAGGCGGTGAACCAAATGACCCCAATCTTGTTTTCTGTGATGACCTGCAACTAGAGTCTCCATTCCTCCATTCCAAACAACTCACGGAAAAAACAGCCTCAATCTACCAAACTAACAGTTTCTACAGCGCTACGACATCTTAAAAACTAAGAAATTTTAGATTTCCACCATAACCACCAAAATCTCAGCAAATCAACATCTATTTCAAAAGGCACGACCAATTCACCGAACATATATGTATATGTGAGCATAAACACAATAGCCGCACCCTCACACTTCATTTTCTTCAGATCTATAGATACCACACCAAAATAAAATTTAAACAAAAATTACTCCAATGACATCAAACAAAACGCATAACCAATTAAAGCACAAGTAGAATCTAACCTGATTTTTAAAGCGTTGACAGTAAATCATAAACTTTTTAGGTTCAAAATCTTCCACTTTTCAAACGCAAGCAACTTCAGAAACCTTGCAAAATGATGAAATCGATTTATCACCTGCTTCTTGCTTAGAGTAGAAAATTTGGAAAAGAGAGTAGAAACCCACTGAGTCAACTCAGTGTGTCAACACCCCCAGAAAATCCTAGATTTACGCCGCCATCACGCGAGCGGCGCAGATCGGAGAAGACGAGCCCCTTGACGGAGCATTCAGGCTCTGCAACGGGCGAATTCGTACCTTCACCGCAATTGTTTTCGGCTTCTTTGGCTCCGGCGGCGGCAGCTTCTCCACCTTCACACTCAGCACTCCGTCCTAACAAACCGTCGAGATCTTATCCATGTTCGCATTCTCCGGGAACACAAATTTCCTCATCAATTTCCCCACGCGCCGCTCCATTCTCAAGAACTTTGCCCCTTCCTCCTCCTCCTTCTCCTTCTTCTCACCGCTGCTCAGAAGCACATTATCGTCCCCCCACCTGCACCTTGATGTCGCCCGATCTCAGCCCCGGCCTATCGATCTCGAACACGAACGAATTCGCATACTCCTTGATGTCGGCCGGTGTCGCCGCCATGGCCTTGGCGTCGCGAACGTAGGTCTTGGTTGGGGCATTGATTGGTTTTTTGGCTTCGGAATCGTCGAAATGGCTAATAGAAACTATGAGAGAGAATAGAGAGATAGGAGAGATGATATGAGAGAGAGAATAGAGAGATAGGAGAGATGATATGAGAGAGAGAATAGAGAGATAGGAGAGATGATATGAGAGAGAAAAATAAGGGACGGTTGATTTGAAATCGAAGGGTAATTGAGACATTTTGACAAGGATTTTGTAGTGATAAGTGGAAAAAAAATGACTTGTATCTTTTACCCCTTAAGAGGCATATTTTGTATTAACAAGTCAATAATCTCTTTATGTTTTTGCAGTTCTTTTTCGAATTTGCAGTACTTGATTTGCTTTTGCTTTTATTTTGTTTTTATTTTTTGGTTTGCTTCTGGGTTTGTGTTGGATATAAGTAAACATTTGAGCTTATAAAATTTGGTAATTGTACTTGGTGTAAAATAAATATAATATTGTGCAAATAAAAAAATAACCATTTGTGCAAAATGTAAGCATTTGAGCTTATATATTTTAGAAACTGCATGTATTTTGATGGTTGATTCTTCAACGTTGTTATAAGGAATAAAATTTTGTTAGTAGTGGTTGTTACTATATTTCTTTACAGTTATTATAACGAATGAATTTTTTTGTTACTTTCTTCTATTTTTCCACTAATTTTTTTTTTTTTTTTTTTTTTTTTTTTTTTTTTTTATGAAAGTTAAATACCCATCCCTTTTTTTCCCTCCCCATGACTCTTTTCCCTCCCATGACTCGAACTCAGGACCTAAGGCCTAGGTAGTGGTGCTCTAACCACTTGAGCTATCCCACTTTGTCACTAATTTTTTTATTTATTGATATTTAGTACTCCTACAAGTTTTTTAAATTCAGACTAACTTGGAGAATTAAAATTGGAGGAAATGAAAATTAGAGGAAGATTGGGGAAGGAAATAAAAGTAAAATGAAATGCCACATTATGTTTAAAGTTTAAAATTTAAACAAAAGGGTATTGTAATAATTCTAGATGTCTTTTTGTACCTAATAGTAACTTCTAAATTTTGTAGCACTACAATGTAAAAGTAAGTTACTAAAAACACCTTAATGTAAATTCAAAAAAAAAAACATGTATGTTAAACACAAATTATTAGAATTTTGATATTTCAATCACAACCCAAATATAAACTTATTAAATCGTGAATTATTATGTTATTAACCCTTAAATATTTTACATTCCAATGCAATTGTTATCAGTTTTGAAGTCTGTGTCTTTCTGTTTCATTATTAAAATTACCTGGTTGATTTGGAATTAAACAAGAAACCTTAGTCTCTAGTATTTTTTTTTTTTTTTTTTTGGGTACAGCCACCAATATGGTAGTTATGGAAACTTAATTATAATAAATGTAGCACATGCATGTTTAGATTGGTCATATATAATTAGATACTTATCATATTATAATTAATATTCTAGTATTAGATTATTAATTCATAATCAAAGTCAAAGGAGGCAGATTGTATAAATTTAAACCAAGATTTAATTTCAGTAGTTAAGATGTTTAAACCAAGATTGTTTCTTAGCTCTTATTTTTTAGTCGAGCGTCTAGTACTGTTGGTGTTTGTGGATGATCTTTCAAATGTTACTTGTTTTAAAATAAAGTCTAGCTTTCAAATATATAGGAGAATGTTTAAAAGTTTGACCCGGATCAATATCAATATTGAATTCTTTGTGGAGCTAAATTTAACAATTACAATCGGTGAGAGGTCATAATGCAATGCACTAAAAAAAAGGCATGTATACCGATGGAATTACAGACGAATTTTCCTTCGGAAACAATGCTTATCGACAGATTTACTAACGGAAAAATTCCGTCGAAAACACATGTGTCGGTAAATTTGACCTTCCGTCGATAATTACCGACATAATATTATTATTATTTATTTTTTAATTACCGACGGAATATTATTTTTTAATTACCATCGGAATTTCCAATGGAATATTCGGTAAACCAAAATTTAAATTAAAAAAAGGCAGTCCTAACACGGGCCGGTTCTGACCCGGTCCAGCCCAGCCCAAACTCGACCCGTGGTCGGACCCGAGCTCGCGAGAGAACCTCTGTATAATTAGCCGAATTTTCGGCCTTTGTGGGACTCGAATCCGGGTGTGTGGGCGCCTACCATTCGAAAAGACTGTTTTTCGTTTGTAATTGTAATATTAATTGTATATGTACTCTTTTTTTACCCTTTTTTTTTAATTCACAAAATTACTTTATTTTCGTTATATTAATAACTAAATTTGTGACTTATAATTATTGTAATTTTTTTAATTTATACTCCCTCCATCCCAAAAATACTTTCATAGGTAGATGGACACGCATATTAAAAAAGTGTAATAATGAGTGAAATTTTGAGGGGTAATTTTGTAAAACTTTATGTATAAGGTAAAGAAATGAGTTATATTTTTGCTTTAGATTAAAATTCTAAAATGTCCTTATGTATACATTTTTTACTCCTTTTTTAAATCAACTCCATTTAATAATTGAACATTCTTTCACTTATATTAATAATCACTAAATTTGTGACTTATAAGTTATAACTATTGTAAATTTTTTTTTTTATTTCTATATTGTAAATCTTTTTTTTTTCTTTGATTAAAATTCTAAAATGTCCATATGTATACATTTTTTACTCTTTAGAAAAAAAAAAAAACAAATCTATCTAATAATTGAACATTCTTTCATTTATATTAATCACTAAATTTGTGAATTATAATTATTGTAAATTTAATTTTTTTTAATATCTATATGTAAATCTTTTTTTTTTTTTTTGCTTTGATTAAAATTATAAAATGTCCCATATACATTTTTTACTCTTTTTTTTTTTTAACAAATCCATTTAATATTTGAAAATTCTATCATTTATATTAATCACTAAATTTGTGACTTATAATTATTATATATTTTTTTTAATTTATAAATTGTAAATGTAATTTTTTTAAATCTTTTGTTTATTAATACAGTAATTCTTTTATTTGTTAATTCACACAACAAACACTTAATTATCATATAAAATAAATGGATGTAAAAACTAAATAAATTTTATCTAAACAACATAACATAAAAATCACTTAATAGTTCAACCATTGAGTACGTCCTCCGGTCCCAATAGGTTTTTTTTCTGTGTTTAACAAAATAATTATCAAATAAGGGAAGTCGTGCAGTACGTAGACACCTCGTGACCAGACATCACCCAGTGATATTAACAAACAAACACATTATAAATAAAATTTTCTAGTTTAAACAACAATTTCCTAATTTAAACAACAATTAACAAATTTCTAATTTAATCAATAATTTTCCAGCTAACTTAATCAACAATTTTCTAATTTAATCAACAAGTTTCTAAGTTAATCAATAATTTTCTAGCTAACAAATTTCCTAATTTAATTAATAATTTAATTTTTGTGATTATTGACAGAAATTTTCGTCGGTAATCACGTGTATTTAATATATATTTTCATTTTGTGATTACCGACGAAAACCGTCTGTAATCACGCGTATTTAATATTTTTTTTATTTTGTGATTACCGACAGAAATTTTTGTCTGTAAGAATGCATATTAATTATGAATAAACCAGTTAGTGTTGCTGAGCCTGCTCCGGTTGCCTTTGTTGCTTGCAATCGGCCCCTTGCTCGCTATCACTCTCGCGAAAAGGCTGGTGGTCGCCCCTCTGACTCTTCACGTGATAGTCACGGGGATTATTCCGGTGGTCGTGGGGTCGCAAACTCTACGTTCCCCATTGTCAAATTTGTTGCGGCAAAACACTCAGCTTTTTGTTCGCCCTTCTGAGCCACGTCACACTGACACTCATTCTGATCGCCCCTCTGTTGCTCAGCCGACAGAGGACTCATCCACCAACCTTGCTCGAGCATTTCACTCGTCTTGCAATGTCTCCTCTCCCGCGACCCCAGATTAGTACGTGGACGCCGGGGCTTCGGCCCGTATGACCTCCAATGCTTCTGATTTGGACTCATTTGCTCCTTATACTGGTAATGGTCGAGTGGTTGTTGGTAATGGTAACTCTTTATGTATTATTCATGTTGTTTATCATTCTTTTTCTAAAGATATTCGTCTCTTGAATGTACTTGTGGTGCCCCATATCACTAAAAAAAAATATTGTTTATTAGCAAGCTCACGTCTGATTTTCCGATTGACGTATGCTTTTTTGATAAGTCGTTTTGTCATTCAAAATCGAGCTACCAGGGAAATGGTGGCTCATGATCGCTGTAAACAGGGTTTGTCGCTGTAAACAGGGTTTGTAAGTAGACATACCTTACTTTCACTTTCAGGCATGACAAACCCTTCTGATTGGTGCATGTGTATCGTTTCAACTAGATCACCATGCAAGGATGCAGTTTTGACATCTAGCTGATGTAACTCAAGATCATTTTGAGCAACCTTAGACAAAAGTAATCTTATTGAACAATGTTTAACAACAGGAGAGAATACCTAATTGCAGTCAATTTCTTCCCTTTGAGTGAATCCCCTACCTACCAACCTTGCCTTGAATCTGATGTGGTCCTTTGTTTGCACCACCAGACCCAACTTCAAACTTCTTCTTGGAGAGCCACCTGCAGCTGACTAACTTCTGGTTGATTGGCTTCTCTACTAGGATTCAGGTCTGGTTCTTCTCTAATGATTGCAACTCCTCTGACATGGTTGTTACCCAATGCTCTTTCTCTGGACTGGTGATAGCTTCCCTATAGTTTCTTGACTCATAATTCTCCATCTCTTCTGCTGTGATCAGAGCATATGATACAAGACCAGCTTGGTCAAACCTAGATGGAGGATGAATCTGTCTTCTGAGTCTATATCTTGCAAGACTATAATTCCTTAGATCAGCAGGGTTGTCCCCTATGGTAGCATCTTCTGGATCATCTCCTCCTACCTGTTCTAGGACAACCTCATCTAGGGTGTTGTCTTCTAGGTTATATCTATTAGGGATATTGTGTATTAGATATAAATTAGGGTTTATTGTTTTCTTGTATATCTTTGCCCATATTGTTTAATTAACCTAAAGTCTGTGTCTATAGTTAACCTAAAAGCCAATGTCTATAGTTAATATAATAGCCCATGATGTAATCTATATATACTCGTTCTCATTGTTAATAATATAATCCCTTCAATTAGTCTATTCCATTCATCTCAACATGGTATCAAGAGCTTCTTCAGGCTAACACCTCTTTTTCAATCCTCATGATCACACCTCCATCTCCGAGATTCAGGAATATTTTCCCATCTCCTAGATCCTATTTTTTTCTTCTTCAAGCTAACACCTCTTTTTCGATCCTCACGATCACACCTCCATCTACGAGATTCAGGAATATTTTTCCATCTCCTAGATCCTATTTTTTTTCTTCTACAGGCTAACGCCTCTTTTTCGATCCTCACGATCACACTTCCATCTCCGAGATTCAGGAATATTGCCATCTCCTAAATCCTATTATTTTTTCTTCTACCTTTTCAAGATTAGGTCTATTTGATCTCTTCTTCATTAAACCCTACAAAAAAAAAAAATCACACACATCCCTCCATGCATCAACTCCTTCTGTTGTTTGCCTTCGATACTAAAGCTTATGCCTCGTTTTTTTTTTCTGATCTCGGGATCACCAAAATACACCAAGATTTGGTTAGCAATACTGCTACCAATTCTTCTCCTCAAGTTGTTGCATACACACAAGAGGTTCGCTGTCTTCTGCAACAACTCATCAAGAACGAGACCACGTTCTTCCAAATCCAAGACGATGAATCTTTCTCTTCTCCTCAAGTTGTTGCATACACCCAAGAGGTTCGCTCTCTTCTGCAACAACTCATCAAGAACGAGACCACGTTCTTCCAAACCCAAGAAGATGAATATTCTTCTTCTCCTCAAATTGTTGCATACGCCCAAGAAGTTCGCTCTGCAACAACTCATCAAGAACGAGACCACGTTCTTCCAAACCCAAGAAGATAAATCTTCTTCTTCTTCTTCTCCTCGATTTTTTGCATACGCCCAAGAGAGTTCGCTCTCTTCTCCAACAACTTACCCCCAACAATTTGGCAACTCATCAAAAACGAGATCACGTTCTTCCCCTATACTGCTTCACTCACCACGACTAGTAAGAAAATCGTTCATCTCACCTATACGGTGCAGATCACACATAACCGCTTTGTTCGTTGCCCGTCCTTTGTCTCGATTCTCATAGTAGATCATGTGTCGTCTACCGATCTCGTCCTCGTCTTAACCACTTGTGAACAAGATTGGAATCACCAATGGTGTTTCATCTTGAGGGGGCGTATTAGGGATATTGTGTATTAGAGATAAATTAGGGTTTATTGTTTCCTTGTATATCTTGGCCCATATTGTTTAGTTAACCTAAAGTCCGTGTTTATAGTTAACCTAAAAGCCCATGTCTATAGTTAACCTAATAGCCCATGATGTAATCTATATTTACTCATTCTCATTGTTAATAATATAATCCCTTCAATTAGTCTATTCCATTCATCTCAACAATATCAACTAGGTTAACTACCTCCTCTGGTGCTAACTCATCTGATCCTAGAAACTCCACCTCAGCTGCTGAGGAACTCTCTTCTGACTCATTTGCAGTTTTTCCATCCAGGTCATTAGAATTTCCATTTTGAGGATATCCCATTACCTTTTCATTAAAATCAGCATCTCTGTTGATAATGAGTTTCTTATGACCTGGTTCAAGGCACCACATTCTATAGCCCTTGACACCTTTAGGATAACCAGTGATATACATTTCAGAGCCCTTGGCTCTAGCTTATCCTGTCTTATATGGGCATAAGCTTGACATCCAAACACTTTAAGTTTTGAATAATCACTCGGCTTGACATATCAGATCTCATCTGGTGTTTTACCTTCTAAAGTAAATGGGGGTGGGGGTTGTTTAATTATCAAATAACAAGCAGTGCACACACCTTCTCCCTAAAAGCTTTTAGGTAACTTAGCATCAACTAACATGAATCTGACCCGTTCTAGAATAGTCATGTTCATCCTCTCAGCTAATCCATTGTGTTGTGGATTTAGAGGGACAGTTTTATATCTAGTGATGCCCTTCTCTTTGCAAAATTCATTTAACTCATCTGATAGTTACTCAAGGCTATTATATGTCCTTAAATGTTTTAAAGACTTGCCTTTCTTGTTCTCTATCTCAACTAGTCATTCCTTGAATTTTATAAAGGCCTCACTATTCTGTTTGAGAATGAACACCCAAACTTTTCTAGAATAATCATCTATAATGGACATAAAGTACTTACCTCCACCAAGTGTTTGTGTTCTTGATGGCCCCCATACATCTGAATGAACATAATCTAGCAGCTTAGTTGTGGTGTGCTCACCCTTCTGGAAGGACTTCTTCTTGCCCTTGCCAGGAACACACAACTCACAAAACTACAGATTCTTGAACATCTTCTAAGAGAACACCCCCTTCTTGTATAACTCCATTAGACCCTCTCCCCCACATGTGTCAATAATTTATGCCAAAGCATATCATCATCAGAACTCATGGTTATATCAACTGCCCCTGTAATTGTCTCACCAATTAAAGAGTATAACCCATTTTTCTTCTTCCATTGAATCACTATCTTATCAGCTCTAGTAACCAGCAGATAACCACTGTTGGGAATAAAATGATTTTGATTTAGATACCGAAACCCCTGATTGATGATGTTCAGATTAGTTGAGATACACTCAAGTGAGATCAGATTAGTTGTCTCAGGATACTTGAGTAAGTGTAGAAATGCTTAAGTCTAAAATCTCAGAAATGTTGTGAGATTTATAGTTCAGGATAGTTGTCCAAAGCTGAAATGTTAGGCAGCTTGATAAGTATCAAGTACTTTAGGCCAAACTTGCTATCTACAAGACAAAGCTCACTGAGTGGACAACATGGCTGAAAGGATCAAAGAATGATAAGGCAAAGACTGTTGCACTAATAAGAACTGCATCAGATCAATCAAAGTGCCAATGATCAAGTACATTGAATGCTATACTCACAGAAGACACATTGAATGAAGCATTTATTGCCAATCAAGCCTGGACCAAGCATTGAAGACTTAGAGCATTAAAGATAGAAGCATTGAATGAATGTTGGAACATTCTAAAGTTGCAGCAGGAATGTTCAGGGAGGTTGTCCCATCTGACCGTTGGTTGAGTGTAGAGTTTGCCACAAATCAACCTTGGGAAATGTGCATATTTGGAATCTGACACAAGTCATCTCAGCCGCATTTTTCAGAAGTCAACACATTCATTCTAGCAACCATTGAAGAAGTCAACACAGTGGATAAAAGGATGTCAAGCTTCATAGCCGTTTCAATGGTGCTGCAAATAGACAAGTTTGAATTGCTATCCCTCCAACGGTTAGTTGTTCAAATTTGCCTATAAATACAGAAGTGATCAAAGGATTCAAAAATCCAACTACTTGCTATCAAACTATCATCAAGCAAATCAAAGGAAACCAAGCTGTTCTTTAGAATTCCAAGTTTCCTGATCACTTCAAATAGCTAAGCCAATCTTTGTAAACATCCAAAGCTTAGCATTGAGATATCCTAAGCCTTTACACTGTTCTTATTGTAAAGGATATCTCTACTAGTTGGAACCAAACCTCAAACCCTTATCTCATTTAGTGAAGAGAGAGTTTGTTGTAGAAGTGAGGAGTTAAGGACTGTTATTGTGAAACACAGTCTTAACTCAGAGAGTTTGAGCACTAGGACTCAGATTATCCTAGGGATCAAAGCACTAAGAGAGTGTTGTTGATCAGTGCACCTTGGCACTATAAAACAAGCTAATTTCATTGTTAAGGAATTATCATGTTCAATCAGGGAAAGTGGATGTAGGAGCTTGAGTCTCTGAACCACTATAAATTTTTGTGCCATTTACTTACTGCATTCTTTATTGCACTTACAATCAATCATATTTCAAAGAGCAAAACTCAGTAAGTTAAGAAAAACTGTTTTGGACAAAGTCCCTGATAACTGTGTTTTTCAGAAATCAACTTGGAGTATTTCTTTGAGTCAAAGGCCAACCACATTCCGCACATAGCAACTCTTTTAGATATTTAACCAACTGATCACTTAATAGTAATCAGTAGGACAAGTATCTATCAAAGTTCACACTCAGGCTTGTTGTGAGACAACCTGCCTGATAGACGAAACAGTTTGTTAAAAAGAAAAGAATTTGCATACACAAGTGCATTCCCCCCCCCCCCCCCATACACTTGTGTCATACTCCACCAAGGACCAACAACCACTTTCTGTCCTGAATTCATAACCCAAAGGCGGTGTTTGTTTTGGGATTGGCCAATCCGAATTTGGATTGGCCCAATCCCAATCCAATCTCTCTTAATCCATCTCAATCCAAATACAAATCCAAATACTAATCCACTCCTATAATACACCTATACACCTATTTTTATACAATCAAATCACTCATTCTCTTTCCTACTTTCTTCTCTCTCTTACTTTTCTTTCACACACCCATTCTCTGTCATACTTTCTTCTCCCTCTTACTTTTCTTTCACTATTAACAATAATAAAATATTATAACACCACTCTTGATGTGACATAAAGTTAAATCTACTCCTACTTCTCAATCTTTAACCAAATACAACTTACACACAATTACTATTAATGGATTACCCAAATCCCAATCCAATCCACCACAATCCAAATCCAATCCACCACAATCACAAACCAAACACCACCAAAGTGTTTAGTGTGCCAAGAGATATCAGGTTTCTCTTTAAATCTGGAACAAATCTGACATTGGTCAAGATCACATGTCTTCCATTAAACATCTTCACCCTTATAGTACCAATGCCCATAACAGTACATCTCTCATCATTTCCAAGTAGCACTGATCCACCATCCATCATCTCAAGGTTCTGAAACCAAGATTTTGTGGGACACATATGAAATGAACATCCAGAATCCATTCATTGAATATCTTGCTTTCTGTTATGCTCATCACTTTTGCACTTTCTTATCCTTTTGCCTCAACTACATCCGCTTTGGGAGCTTCAGCAGGCTTCTTCATATCTGGACAATCCTTGATGTTATGTCATTCCTTATGACATTTATAGCAAACCTTTTTCCCATAAATCCATTCTTCTTATTAGTTGGCGTGGCATGACTCGTCTTGCCTTGCCCCTTCTTGTCATTCTTGAATTTGATGTTCAGGCCCTTACCATGGTTCTTGGCCTTCATGGAGGAGTTTGCCACATGCAAACTCTTGGTTTTCAGAATTGACAAAACTTCTTTGAACTTGGCTTTACCTTCCTTGGTAATCAGTAGAACATCTTTGAAGTTGTCATAGGAAGGTGGCAAGGCTTCTAGGAGTAGGAAAGATTTCTTATGGTCTTCCAAAGTAACACCCACTCTCTTAAGATCATTCACAGTTTGCATAAACTCAATTAACTGCTCATCAAGGGTTTTCTCATTGGACATCTTGTAGTTAGTGAGCTTCCTTTCCATGAAAATATGATTTGACAAAGATTGTGTCAAATACAGATCATTCAATGTCTCGAACACATCAACTACATCATTTTCCTTCATCACCTCTCTGAAAACATTGTCACCTAAACTCAGAACGAAAATATTGTAAACTTTCTCCATAAGCTCTTCTTTTTTGGCCTTATTTGCCTATGATGCAGTAGGGTCAAGAGGAACTAGGGCATCCTTTAGCTCATTGTGTGACAAGAGTTATTATTGAATGGTATAACTCCCTCAAAGGGCCATAGATGAATAAATCCATCTGCCACAAACCAATCAAACGATCTTCCATTATTTACCTAACTCAACTCCTCTTATTTATAGAGGTCTAGCTAATCGCCCCATCTAATAAAACATAAGAATTGACCTTTCTTTTATACACGTTTACAATTGGTGGTCGTCTATCAAATTATGTTTGAAAAAGTCTTCTTTCTTTTTCCCATAAGTCGACGGCGTAAGACCTTTAAGAATTGAAATTGAAAGAAGAAATCATTTCTTTAATTTGTGATTCAACTTGATCCGGATGCTTGAATAGTATAACATCAACACTTTCTTTTATCCTTACCAAATCAAAATTTGGATTTCCGACTCAATCAACCAAACTTCCTTTAATTTTATCTTTAGACATGCACAACCGTCGAAAATCGCCGATTATGGTTTGCTGAAAATCGGAATCGAAACCGAATCGGCAAACCGTCTCTTTTTTATTATTTTCTCCGTTTTCGCTCGTATTTTATTTGTTTTAACTCATTTTTTTTAGAATAAATGACTAGAATTGAATAAAAGTTATATAACTTAAATTTATAAGTAGAAAATAGAAGAATTGTGTATTAAAAAAAACTGTCAAACCAACATTTTGTGGTTTGTCAAAATGTAAAACCGAAATCGAACCGCCATTTTTCAGTTATGGTTCAGTTTTTGAACTGTAACCGGCGATTAAAAACCGACAGTTTGATGGTTTGTCGGTTAAATACTGCACATGTCTACTCTTTCTCCGAAAATCCAAGGCAAGTAACTACTTCTCAGAAGTGCATTTCGGGGATTAAATTTGGATCTCCCCACAAAAAAATGCAACACCCTCATTTGAATTTGAATGATTATTAGATCATAGGACTAAATTATAGTAGTGAATTTTGGAAACCTATACTGAAACCCTCTTAAACAAACAGGCTAGAGATTTGAAAATCCAAATCCTGATTCTCAAACATAGCCTTAGAGACAAATACTAAGTCGAGCATCAAGGTGGTGTTTGGATGAGAGAATTTGATTTGAGAAGGCATTTCAAATTAAAGAATCTAAAAATTGGTGGATTTCAAATGACATGTTTGTAGTGAGTATTTTAAATTCTTACAATTCTAACTAAAAAAAGATATCAAGTATTTAAAATTCATTCATTTATTTTTTAATCTAAACAAATGGAGTGGATGACTTCATATCTATTGATTTTTTAATTTTTTTTCTCTCAAAGAAGCATCTTTTGTACATTATAGATAGAGCCTATTTGACCAGACCCGATAGGCCCGATGGGCCTAATGGGCTAGACCGAATTTGGCCCGCCGGCCCATGGGCAGTCCATTTGGCCCGATCAATTTTTTTCATTTAGGCAAATAAATAATTAAAATAAGTAAAGTGCATTATTTTTAAATATTATTGTATTTTTTTATTTTATTTTATTTTGACTTTGAAATTTGAACTTATGAATTGTTTATACAGTGTAATGTAATATTTTATGATTGAATTATGTATAATTAATAAATTAGTAATGTATATTTTTAATTATAATTATTTGTATAAATAAAAATTATATATGAGTATGTGACCCGTACATATAATTTTTGTTAAAAATATTTTTAAAAAATAAAAAATTCATGGGTTGGGCCGGCCCGCTAACCCATCAGGCTTAGGTGGACTAGACTGGGCTCAAATTTTATAGGTCCGACTAATACTTGAGCCGCCCCGATCCAGCCCACGAACATCGCTGGACCCGATGGGCTAGACTGGGCCGGGCAACCCGATTTGCCAGCCCTAATTATAGATGCCCAAAATCAGAAGTACACAAATATCATTTTTAGGCCATCTCCAACCACAAACTTCCAAATGAAGATCTCTAAACTTCAAAATACACTTTTTCACACTCTATTTTAAAAACCTTCTCCAACCATGAAACTCTATATTTTACTCTATTTATTATTTTAATCATTTTCAATATATTACAATCATTAAATAATATATTTATCTTCGTATTTAAATTAATTTATACAATTAAATATTCAATTAGTAAATTAAATTATAAATTAAATATTATTAATTTTATCAAAATCATAAAATGTAAATAAACTTGTAGTTTTCAAATATTACTTTTATTTAAATATAAAATTACGAAACATATAATGACATAAAACGATACATGTGAGTATAATCTAATACAACACGATTACACTTATTACGCTTAAAATAGAATAAATAACACTAACAATCTTGTGTAATGTATTTCATATTTAATATATAATGTATGTTTTATTATATTTTACGTTATTTTTTGTAGGTAATAATAATACACAAAAAAATAATAATTAATTAATTACACAATTAAAATTAAATTATAAATTAGTATAACAATAGAATTGTAATTATATTTAATAAATTATTAATATAGAATTGTAATAAAGAATTATAAATATTAATAAAATAATAGATATAAAATATAGAGTTTTGAATAGTAAACTTCATATATAGAGTTTACTATTCAAAACTCTATTTTAAAACTTCAAAATAGAGTACCGTTGGAGGGAGCAAAACTCTATAAATGAAGTTAAACTTCATTTATAGAGATGCGTTGGAGATGGTCTTAGAGCATATAGAAAACTTTTGTCGAAAAAAAAAAGAACATATAGAAAACTCATGGTGCGGGGTGAGATCTCCGTAAAGATGAATACATATTCTTGTTTGTTTATTATTATATTTTAAAATGGCTGGATTTATTTTTTTTAGGAAAAATATCACATTTAATCACTGCTGTTAGTAAATCTGTCATTAACATGAGTGAGTGCTGTTAGTATTGAGACGAGTATTGAGGCTACCCAGCCACCACTTTTTTCAAAATTTTATGAAATATAAAATTCATAAATTTTTATGAAATACAAAATTCAAAAATATAGTGATGTTAATAATGATAACAGAAAAATATCTAAAATAGAAAAGAAAGAAGAAAAATAAGTTTCTGAAATATTCTTAATATGAATTGATAATTTTAGAGAGTTCTTTATAATTAATCTTCACCACAGATGTTAGTAAATGATATTATAAATGGGGAAATGAATTATAATAATTAATTATTTTGAAATAAGTTTCTATCAATCATTATACAAATTTAATATGAAAACCAGTCATTGAAATATTGTTCAAAAAAGTCTAAAAAATAGAGTACAAAAGCAAGTTTGAATAATTTCCAACCACAGTAAATCCAATAATTATAAACTAATTTGGTATTCTTTTACCATAATTATAAATACAATTATTAATCTTCACCACACAGAAGATGATGTTAGTAAAGGATCATGCCCGAATAATTATAAATGGGAAAATGAATTCTAATAATTAACTATTTTGAAATAAGTTTCTATCAATCATTATACAAATTTCATATGAAAATAAGATGAATAATTTTCAACCAAATCTAAAGTGGTAAAATTCAGTAACCAAAAATCATATTTTTCCTTATCTGACTTCCTATTTCAAAATCCCAACATAAGACTTCAATCCTGACTTCCTATTTCATCCCAACATGAAGAAGAGTAATCATCTGCCTCTCCCCATCTACCGGAAATTAATAATATCGGAAATAATATTAATCATCTGCCTCTCCATCTACCGGAAATAATATCGGAAATAATATTAATCATCTGCCTCTCCCCATCTACCGGAAATAATATCGGAAATAATATTGGAAATAATATTAATCATCTGCCTCTCCCCATCTCCCCCAATTGAGACTGATCCCCAATTGAGAATACTGTACTTAGATGAGAAATACTGTACTTAGATGAGACTGATATGGACTCCCCCAATTGGCAATACTGATATGGACTCCCCCAATTGGCAATACTGATATGGACTCCCCCAATCCCCAATTGGCAATCATCTACCGTACTCATGTAATTGGCAAGACTCCCCCAATTGGCAATCATCTACCGTACTCATGTAATTGGCAAGACTCCCCCAATTGACAATCATCTACCGTATTCACCCTCAATTGACAATCATTGGCAATCATCTCCCCCATGATTGCCAATGCCAATCATTGGCAATCATCTACCGTACTCATGTACTTAGATGACACTGATTTGGATTCCATCTACATCTACCGTAATCTACCGTACTCATGTACTTAGATGAGACTGATTTGGATTCCATCTACATGTACTTAGATGAGACTGATATGGCTCCATCTACATGTACTTAGATTAGATGAGACTGATATGGCTCCATCTACATGTTCGCTCCATCTACATGTACTTAGATTAGATGAGACTGATATGGCTCCATCTACATGTACATGTACTTAGATGAGACTGATATGGCTCCATCTACATGTACATGTACTTAGATTTAGATGAGAATGATGTACTTAGATGAGACTGATATGCTCCATGTACTATGTACTTAGATGAGACTGATATGGCTCCATCTACATGTACTTAGATGAGACTGATATGGCTCCATCTACATGTACTTAGATTAGATGAGACTGATATGGATATGGACTCCCCCAATGATGGACTCCCCAACCAATTGGCAATTGGCGGACTCGGCAATTGGCAATACTGATACGGACTCGGCAATACTGATATGAACTCCCCAATTGGCAATCATTAATTAGCAATCATGCAATACTGATATGGACTCCCCAATTGGCAATCATTAATTAGCAATCATGCAATACTGATATGGACTCCCCAATTGGCAATCTATTCGCAATCATCTACCGTACTCATGTACATGGACTCCCCCAACCAATTGGTTGCAATCATGCAATACTGTGATTTACATGGACTCCCCAACCAATTGGTTGCAATCATGCAATACTGTGATATGGACTCCCCAATTGGCAATCTATTCGCAATCATCTACCGTACTCGCAATCATCTACCGTACTCATATTCGCAATCATCTACCGTACTCGCAATCATCTACCGTACTCATGTACATGGACTCCCCCAATGTATCTAGATGAGACTGGTATGGACTCTCCCAATTGGCAATACTGATATGGACTCTCCCAATTGGCAATACTGATATGGACTCTCCCAATTGGCATATCTCCCAATTGGCAATACTGATATGGACTCTCCCAATTGGAGATACTCTCTCCCAATTGGCATATGGACTCTCCCAAATCATCTACCGCCGTCTTCCTTAGATGACATGGACTTATGGACTCCCCCAGATGTCCCTAGATGAATACTCCCTTTGGAGTAGGAGGACACGCAAACAAGTCCTAGAAATCTAGCTTTTCTTTAGTTTTTCTTGAACAAATTGTGTGCCATTTTTGACCAATAGACCTAGTAAATCCACAAAATAAAAAATATAAACATAAATTCATTAAAATTCATGCAACATCATCTTAATTTTAACCAAATTAAAATCTAAGAGCATATTAGCAAAATCAAAATGAAAACATAAATTAAATTATCATAAAAATTGAACTTACCTCAAAAGTATAAGTAACTTCATTTCATTAAGCTCACACAGTATCACCAATTTCACCAAAAATTCTTCAGCCTCGACCTTTCCTTCCAAGAAAAGACCTTTGACGAGAGCAATCGTGGTTGCAACATTAAATTTATAGCAACGCTTGACAAGGCTGCCTAAAACTGAAAACGCAAAATCAACACGATCCACAAAGCAAAAGCAGTCGATTTTCAACGTGTAGGCAACAGAATGCTGCTTCATTTTCTCAAGGGTATCCATCAATTTCGTGAAATCAACAACACAAGGAATCAGCTTCTGAAAACAAAGAGATTGCATCTGTGTTTTGAGGAGGAAAAGCATTGTGAATCTCGAATTTTGAAAAGGAAATGGGGATACAAGAAAAGGTTCATAATATCATTAGGTTTTTCAGAAATAATTTCCGAGAAATTAACAAATTTTCGAAAAAAAATAATAATCAAACCCCGCCCCCCACCCAGTTGAGACTTGCAGGTGGGACAGGGGACAGTGCCGCGGCGGTGCGAGAGGGAACCGCGTAGCGACGGATGAGGCAGCGGCGGAGGCGGGTGTATGGAGGGCTGCGGCAGCTCGATTGATGTATGGAGGGCAGCGACGGCAGCTCGCGATGGTGTATGGAGGGCGGCGACGGTGGCTCGATTGGTGTATATGGAGAGCGGCTTTCTATGGTGAGGACTGAGGAGGAGTGATTAGGGTTTACTAGTATTGTACGCGTGAGATGGTTAAATATATTTGTCGATAATCACTTATAAAAATAATTTTTATTAAGGGCATGTTTTATTGAACTTTTTTGGTGGATTTATAAAATTTATAGAGTTCATGAAGAGTTTGAAACCTTTTTTATTGATTTATAAGACTGTCAGTGGAATATACTTTTTTTTCTTTTTTTCTTTTTTGAAATTTTTTATAAAAAAGGCCATTTATACACCTAGCTTCTTAATAAAAGACCACTAATATAATCTTTTTAAAAAAGGACAAAAACATATGTTAATAACCATTTATGTCCTTACATTTAAATTTGAAGATTAACTTATTAATTTATTTAATAATGGAACAAGTAGTACATTTCATATTTTTCGCAATCACATAGAGGCATTCCGTTTAATATCACTCATATGGAAATAAGAATCTCACCTTCCTTATTCGTATGCAATCTGCACGATTGATAGGAATTTTCAATTAAACCAATCCTAATTTCGCAAAAACAACCCTAATTCAGAATTCTTCGTCCCTGTCGTTTGTTGATCGTGTTCTGCATATTTTTCTAATTTTAGCTGCAGAATTTGAATCGATGGATTGTGTGGTAATTCTGAAAATCGAATTCAATGGGAAGACTAAGTTGGTTCGTGTTAGTCGATCTTCACTGTATGCAAATGTTGTGAATCAAATCATCGGTATGTGGCCTACGTTTTTTTCCAATAGTATATCAATGTCGTATTCAGTTGGTAGTATTAATAATTGTTGTTTGGCATCGGACGATGATTTGGGTGGATTAATTGAGTTTTGCCAGTTTTCTTCAGAAAAACTAGTTAATGTCTATTTAAATTTTGAAAATTCATCTGTTCCCATTGTTGCGCACCAGAATTCTGAAAATTTAGAAAATAGGGCAATAGACTATAATGACAGTCGGTGTAATGTTCCATCTAGTGTTCTGCAGATTTCTGGAGATGTAGAAAGTAATTCTACAAGAGAGAATCTTATTGTTAATTACTATGCATCCCAAAGAGTATTTGTAAATCAAAACAAAAATATTGTATCCAGTGTATCATGCCACGATCATCCAAATTTCAATTCTACTGAATTTATGGGAGTGGGTAGCGTACCAAAGTTTGATATAAGTCCAACTGATAAAACTAAGACCTACTTGTCTGATCATTGGGGAAAAATCATGAAAATTGGTGAACTTTTTGTTGGTGGTGCACCGGAGTTTAGAATTGAATTGATAAAGTATTCAACTAAACTTAATTTCAAGTATGTATTTTTGAAGAATTCCCCTAGATATATACATGTCGTGTGTTCTGAGAAAGCTGCAACTAGTTGTGATTGGTTCATAAAAGCCAAACAATTGCCCATGAATAATAGATTTGTGTTGTCCAAAGCCAATCTCATACACAAATGTGTGTGGGTAACCTTCTACTTGGAAAAAAGAATAGGTTTGGTGTGAAACTTCTAAAGGAAATCCTCTTGAAAAGTGTTAGGGGCAATCCTACTATCACTGTAAAGGAAGTAATGATATACATCAAGCTGAATTATGGATTTGATGTTACATATTCTAAAATTTGGCGCGGAATCGAAGCTGCACGGGATGAGATTTTTGGCAGCTATGACGAATCGTATGATCAATTACGGTGGTATAGTGATGCGGTAAAACGTACTAATCCGGGTAGTATAGTTGACCTGGAGAAAAACAATGTGACTAACCATTTTGAACGAATCTTCATCTCGTTCAACGCTTGTAAGGAAGGATTCAAAAAAGGTAGGCCATTGCTTTTTATCGATGGGACATTTTTAAAGCGGAGGTCAAAAGGTGTTCTGCTTGCTGCCACGGCGAAGGATGGTGACAATGGTAAATATCTTTTGATTATTCATTTCTTTACTGTATATTTATGAAGTTTACTATCTTTGTCATTTTGCTAATTGTTGAATTTTATTATCAGATTTTGATTCTGCAGAATATTAATTTTGCTTCTAGCTAATATGAAATATCGGTTATTGTAAATTTAATTTGTCCAGGCCTGCAGATGTGATTTATGTATTAAACGGATTAAGTAATATTTCCAGATTTCTAATAGGAGACTTTGCTTTTTTTGTATAGGTCTGTTTCCAGTTGCTTTTGCAATTGTTTCCGCTGAAAACAGAAGCAATTGGGCTTGGTTTCTAACTAAACTTCGCGACCTCATTACTCACCCGAAAAATGTAATCTATATCTCCGACAGAAATACGGGTTTGATGTCTACATTTTATGACGTATGGAGTGAACCTGCCCATTTTTACTGTTTGTACCATCTTTTATCAAACCTTAAGGGTCGATATGTGGGAGGATGGAATACACAACATCGTGAGAATATGGCTGATTTGTTTAGGCAGTGTGCATATGCTCCAATAACGAGGATTTTCAACGAAAAGATTGAAGAATTTAAGAAAGTTGGAGGTCGAATTGCTGAGGAATTGCTTCAAGATCTGCCCTACGAAAGATGGGTTGTTGCACACTCACCTCACCTTAAGAGATATGGAGAGATGACGTCAAACGATGCCGAGTCGTTTAATTTATGGATCCGTGAAGCTAGAGGTCTGCTAGTAACTTATATGATTGACTCTATAAGGAAAGAAATATCTAGATGGTTTGTGGATCGGCGAGAAAATAGCAACAAGTGGACATGTTTGTTAGTTCCGAGCAAAGATCAACTTTGGAATGAGTTGGGGAATATTAGTGCAGCATGGTCCGTATCTGTCTATCCAAATGGACAATTTGAAGTGTCTTCAAAACCCACAGTCACTGTTGATATTGCATATAATATATGTACGTGTTTTGATTGGCAAATCAAAGGCTTTCCATGTGCACATGCAGTAGGTGTTATAAAAAAGCATTGCACAACCATTAATAATGTTGTTGAAGAATGCTTCTTCACCTCTAGTTACAAGCAGTGTTATGCAGCTGATCTTATACTTGTCCCACAAACTGAAAGATACGAGTACAGGTATACGAATGATGAAGAAAAGATTCTACCTCCTATTCTGCATAACCCACCAGGAAGACCGAAACAAAAGAGGATAACTTCATATGGAGAATTTCGGAAGACAAAACCGAGTACTTGTAAGACTTGTGGCAAAAAAGGCAGACACGATTCTTTAACGTGTGCAGCTGTGTTTGGAACAGACAAGACCAATACTTCTCATTAGAATTATTTTTAGGTTTATTACTGCCCTTTTTTTTTTACTGTATTTAGACATCACGTATTGAGTAAAATTTCTTATTTCAATAATTACGACTGGGTTGTTTTCATTTATTTACTGAATTTCTGTTGTTAAGTTTAATTGTTTACCTTTACAGAATTTTATTATGTCATAATAATTGAAATCCCTTTTTTCAAATTTAATTCCACAAATTAATATATGTAAATACTGAATCATTTCTTTTGATCTTAAAGTCAAAACAGAAATATAATATGCCTAAAAGCATATGTTGTCTGCATGCAAAGTTGTATTATGCAAAACAAATCAACAATATGTAGAAACTAATTAAGTATTCTATGCATTCAATCATTCTTGTTTCAAACGCACCATTATGCAAAATGTATATATTTGCCATATTACATATTATTATTCATTGTGCAGAAAATTTATTGTTTCTGCATCTGGATAAAAGCATACCATTCAACATGCAAAAAAATGCTAGTATTGTATCACTATTTTCTCGGATTAATAAACAACAAAAACAAAAAAATTATTTGAAAAAAAACTTTTTCTATCAATTATATGTGTCAGTGTTCTGAAATTTTATTTAAATTTTCATTAATGTTTAAGAATATTCCAATTAAAAAAAAATGTGCAATCATTTCAAATAGCACGATTGCACAATTAGACAATTATTCAGAATTTAAGAATGTCCTTCTGCATATAATTATGTGTGCAGAACAATAACATTAATCTATGCATAAGAATAATATATTATATGTTTATTTGGTTATTTTTTCATTGTAAATTAAAGTTAATTACACTACCGTATTCACAATTATGCAGAATGTATATTTGTCATATTTCATATTAGTATGTATTGTGCAGGAAAGCGCCTCTTTTTCTGCATATGAATGAAAAAATAACATTCGCATATAATGATTGTCCTATTAGAAATACATTCAAAATTTAAGCTGTCCATCTACACATTATTATTTATGCAGAACAATATAATTATTTCTGCACAACCAAATATTATTATGCATATCTGATGATTTTTACAATGGAAAGTTAAGTTGTTTACACTCATAAATATTTAAACCATTATTGTAAAAATCCAGGAATTTATGTTTATACATCTTAACTTTTAAATGGAGAAACAAGACTTTCAACATGCTTATACGTATGTTGAATTCGATAAACCCTATCAACATCTTCTGAATGGAAGATTTCCTTCTTCCACGCAGTTACCGGATAAGCTTCACACCCATAAAACCTTCGTCCAACGTTCTCGTTCTTCCACGCAGTTACAATTACTGCATTCCGATTGCAATAACATCTAACGTTTTCAAAAGTATTCCTACTGACATACTCACTAATTCTCGCCATATGCGTGCAAATGAAATCAATACTCTATTATGAATTTTTTTTTTGAATCTGTTTTTTTTTTTAAAGTTTGCATAGAATGTTATGTAGAATGATAAATCATATATAACCAGTACAAACCCTATTTTGTATTTAATATGGAAGTTTGAACATTCCATAATCATCGAAATAAGCAATGATGTATTAATATTTGATTATATTTATTATATTTGGAAAAAAAAAATCTGCATGCTTACTTAAATTCCGCATTTTAAGTCAAAATTTTATGTTAAATACAAATTAATTCAGATTTGGTTCTTTTATAATTAATATACTCTATTCATTTGCAATAAATAATTAAACATAATTTTTTTTTCATAAATATAATCATACCATTAATATATTAAATTCATATCTTAATTTAACTTAGCAAGTGATATATTGTTTCATATTATAATGACATATACAAATATTAAAAAAATAAAATGTTAAAAAAAAAAAGAGAAGATTTCACCATTAATTGTCATAAAAAAGCAACTGATATACTAAAAAGTCATCGATTCATAAGATATGAAACTTGCAAACACCCTAAAACAACATATGAAAAACACGAGGTCACTGGTCTTAAGATGAAACATCAAAAAAAGTTGCAAAACATCAGAAAAAGTTGTTCTTGAAATTTAGAAATATCTTCTTCATATTCAAACGTGAACATATCGAAATGGATCGACAAAAGCCCCTGCAATCGTTACTCGCATATCTGCTGCTTCATCGTTGCAAAAAGCTGAATTGGGAGGCTCCCGCCCTCGTAAAAAGTATTCTATTAGCTTGCACACCATAATACCACAGTCGAGTGTCCCCTGCCCCTGCTGCATGATTTCAGACGGAATGGGATCCTTGCCCTTTCTTTTTAAAAATGGATGCTTCGGGCAACACTTATTGAAAATCGTTATTAACTTTGCCTCGACGTACTTAACCTACAATCATTCACAAATATTTTATAAAACCAATTATACTTAATCTAAAATGATTCATATACAATATATAATACATATTCCATAAACAATATATTAATATATCATTAATAAAAAATTTATCATGCATATTTCTATATTTAGATGTACACAATGCTTTCTGTATATAAGGTTTTAATAACTCAATTATAGTGCAATACTAAATCGTAAAAAATGTAAAATATTAGTCATTATAATCTTCTTAAATAACATACCAGTAGTTTAGCGTGTACTAAGTAGTTATCTTTCGCACCCTTCGATCTCGGACGAAGAGAATTATAGAATGTCCATTCACCCCTTCGGATGTCCAACTTCAAGAGGGTCCAATGACCTGTAACGTTTGTTCTGGACATTGAATCACCTTGGCTCACGATCACGGGGAAAAGCAAAATGTCTTTATCAACAGCATCATCCAAATATTTTTCAATAAGAGTTGAAAAACATTTCTGCTTCGATGTATCCCTCTTGGTGATCAATGACTGCATTTCAAGAATTACATTAATAAAATTCCATAATTGTTTTAAAAAATATATGTCACATAAAATTCTACATACCCAACAAGAAGAGGTAAATACAGTTACACGAGCAGTAGCTGGACAACGCTGAAACAACATCTTACGTACAACTTCAGACCACGCATCTATCACCTATTTATATAAAACCAAAAAATAACTTAGAAAATTTTATGCAATATATTTTTTCACAATATATGTCAAAAGAAAACAAAAACTCGAAAAAATGATCACCTCGTTGTCAACAGTTTTGTTGTTAATTAGACTAATTACCATCCCTACAGTAATGCTGGTCAATTGTCCATTCCCCATATAAACCACTTTACTGCATTGTACAAATATGAAAAATTATAAAAAACTAAGATAATTCCATACACATAAAATCTATTGAAATTGGTTTGTAAATAAGTTAAATTACCTTTCACCATTTTTCTTCAACTCATTGAAAATGTAATCCTTCAACTCATTAGGACAATTTTTGACAGTAAGCAATCGGTTGTCAAATGGATATTTCACATCTTTTTTGCATTGGGGAATTGTATCAGCCTTCTCATCTACAATATCGTCGACATTAGTTATCTCGTGCACACATAACAGATCTTGGGTCAGAATTTGAGGGCTCATCTGCACAGACTTCCTATCACCTGCAAGAGTTCTACCTCACAAACGCAGTATCAATGAGCTAGGGTCTGTTGGGAATAAAATGAGATATGTTTTGATTTAATACCAAAACCCCCTGAGACATGCCTAAGTCAAATTGAATATGTTCTAGAAATGTTAGAACATATAGTATAAAGGCTAGATGAGGAGCTAATATGTTAGGTAGCTCTTAGATGATTAGATGCACAATTTGAGGGGGAACACATGCTTAGAAGTTCATCAAGATCAAGTCCCCTCAAGGCTCAAAACTCTGGATACAACACTAAGTCTTTTGAAGACTAACTATGCTGATCAGGAGAGTTGTCCAGAGGAGTTGTCTCAGTACAAGAAGTCAAGATCAAGTGCTCTGAAAGTTGAGGTCAACTATGCTGAAGAAATAGAGACAAACACACCCTAAAGAATTACAAATCAACATGTTAAGATCACCTTGAAGTGAAGCAAAGGGTATGAGCCAAGTCATCTGAAGAAGAGCAAGCCAACCTTGCTGATAAGCAAGACTGCTGATAGTGATAAGGAGAGTTGTCCAAATGATGAGGAATGTTGTCCTATCAATGGAACAACCTTCAGAAGCCATGTCCAAGTCTTAACAAGAGAATCTGAGAGTCAGACATTGGGAAGAGTGCTGCAGAATGAAGACAAAGTCTTAACAGCCGTTTATTTCCCAAATGAGGACATGTCACTATCAAGATTCTGTCTTCTAAGTTGAAGAACTGAAAGAAGACATTTATGGACATTTGGGGCTGCCTCTCCAACGGGCAAATCCTTCATTTGTCTATAAATACAGAAGTGTGAAGACCATTTGAAAGCATCCAACTTCAACTTCAACAAAGCACCTCCAACCTTAAGTTCTTACAAGCTAGAGTGTTGTCAAAGCTTTCAAAGACTATCTTAGTCTTCAAACACTTCATCTAAGCTGTACTACATTGTATATCCATACACAAGCTTAGAGAGATATCCTATCCTTATACACTGATCTTCATTGTAAAGGATATCTCATTAGTTGGAACCTTACTTCAATCCTCATATCTTTCAAGAGTGAAGGTGAGAAGGTTGTAGTAGTAGAAGTGGTAGGAGCTGACTGTTGAGAGAAGAACAGTTCAGTTCTGAGTTGAGAAGAGGGTACTAGGACTCTAGACATCCTAGGGATCAATTCACCAAGGAGTGGTGTTCTTGATCAAGTGCACCTTGGCACTATAAAACAAGTTAATTCCAAAGAGAAGGAATTATCCTGTTAAATCAGGGAAAGTGGATGTAGGAGCTTGAGTCTCTGAACCACTATAAACTCTTGTGTTGATTTACATTCCAAGTACTTACATACATTTAACACTGCACACAAACTGATCTTTCAAATGACTAATATTCAAAGACTGTGCAAAACCTATTTTGGACAAGTTCCCTGAAACTGGACTGCCATTGCATTGACTAAGTGATTTCAGAATCTAAAGGAGTCTAAACTAAAAGGGCCAACCACTATTCCGCACATATAACTACCCTAGATAGTTATTCAACTAAGTACTCAATAGTACTTAGTAGATTGATTATCTTAGAAGAGTTAATCATCTTCAGCAGAGTTGTCCAAGACAACCTTGTTGAGCTCTGGTTTGATCAAGTTAGAAAAGAATTTGCATACAAGTGGATTCCCCCACCCCCCCCCCATACACTTGTTATATACTCCTTTCAGGACCAACAGGGTCAACCACTGTTTTCTTCTTTTTATCAACAAGATCTTTAGGAGATGGAGTTTTCTCTGATTCCTGTCGAACTTCAGCACTTCCCGTATTAACTTCTGCATGAATCTTCTCACCCGTAGACTTCTGCAATTCTGCATTCTCAATTTCATCAATTTTATCAAGCACCTCTTGATCTTCATAAACAGTGTTGATTTTGCACGGTGTTCGTTTCATAGCTGCCTCTCTAGTCAAAACCTCAATCTCCCGCTCCAACCTCTCTATTATCTCGTTCCTTCCTTTCCTTTCTAACTCATATAAAGACAGTTTCTTCTCCATATCCTTCTCCAGATTGTCAAGCTTAACCACTAATTCTTCAACTTTCTTGGATTTCAATTCGTTATCCAGCATCAAAACAACTATCTGTCGACGTAACTCTTCAGCTGTCTCTCCATGCCTTATGTCATCACCAAAATCAGTAATTGGATTAACATCATTAACATCGTCAACCGCCTTGTTCACCCTGTCAATGTTAGGGGTTTCGAATGTTGTTCCATCTGTATTCAGTTCAGTATTCTTCAAATCACTGCAAACTTTCTTGACAATATCTTCATAAGATGCCCCATTAGAAATAGTTGTAAAGTCGTTACCAAGATCGAACGAAGGGCCATCTTCAAACATAACATCATTCACCTTTGATGTTGAACCAACGTGTTTTGACGATGAATCCCCTAAAACAAATATAGGTTTATCAACAGACTTTGACCTTCCAACTGATAAACCATCTGTTGTAGACTTCTCATTGACCTTCGTCACGTTATCAATATTACTCACTGCTTCAGCACCTCTCAATGACCTTTCTGCATCTCTAAATTTAGCCAGCTCAGAGAATTTCTACTTCTCCCAATGTGCAGCCTTCAAAATTCCAGTTGACACCTGAAGATAAATATTAATATAATTAATAAATAGTCATCTCCTCAATATTTATGCAACTTATTTATATTTTGGATACAGAATGCTAGAAAAAAATACAGTACGCACTCGTGAATGCCTATGCAATTTACCACGAGAAATTGCATAATTTAAATCATGCAAATCCCATTTCAGAAATCTTGGGAATGCCTTCTCGTCAATTGGATAAACCCATGTGGTGTGCTCGCACAACCAATACTGCATAAACACTTGAATATATTATAGTAAGATCAGAATACTAAAGAATGTTTATATATACCGGCAAAAGCATTGCGCATCCACCCGCCTTCAAAGCTTTACTCTTTTTTATCTGAGTAATTAGGACTTCAACAATGTAACTGCTCCAATCATAATTGCACATTTCATAGAAATCTTCAAGGTAAGACGTAAGAAACCAAGGAACGGCCCCACTTCTGACTGGACAGAGTATACCAGCCATTACGTAGGTATGCTTATCCGTTCGATGGCTGAATTCATTTATCTTTCTTTTTATAATATTTTTGTACATGGGAAAGTATTGGTCTTGACCTTCTAATTCCTCACTGAAACACCTTTGAATCCATGCAGGATGAGTATAGTTAGTTCCCCTCATTTTGACTTTCTCCTCACCGGAAACAATACCAAATATAATTTTTGCATCATGTTTGTTAACCCCCAACTCTTTAGATGAAACTAAGAAACGCTCAGAATCTTCATCAAAGTTTCTTACAATCTCTATTATATCCTCCTCAAACTTTGATGTATTCTTAATCATCTCCCTATTTCCATTTATTAGAATAGACTCCAACAGCAACCAAAAAGGGGTATGTTTTAGCTCTATGTAGTGATCTTGTCTCAATTCAAACTTATCCAGATCATAGAATGATGTTCTCAAATTCGATCTGTAATAGTTGTTCTTTGAAACAACATTTACATTATCTTCAAGACAACAAAGAAAAAAAATGTTAATTCGTATAGTCAGAATACATTAATCATTCTGCATATGTTAACATACATTTATGCAATATACTAATTAACAAAACAAGTTACTAACCAAATTTGTTCTTAATTTTCACATATCGATACTTCTTCGTAGACTTATGCTTCATTTTCACATCATCTTCGCTTTTCACATCATCTTCACTTTCCACATCATCTTCGCTTTCCACATCTGCATATATTTCAATTAAATAATATGTAAAAGTTTTACATTTACTTATTAAAAATACCAAATAACTTACACTCAGAATCTGAAGAACAAATCTGAACCTTCCGTTTCTTGCTTTCTTCATCGCTTTCAAAATCTAAATAAAAATCAAATAAATACTTTATGTTTCCCTTTCTGAGTCATATATGAAATTCTTTACACAACTTTGACCCCATAATATATAAAAGTGATGACTTACCCGAATCTGAAGGTATAATAACACCCCTTACAATATGTTCACCTATATTATGAATATGTAGAATAATTAATAAGTAAATACAATTACAGACAATATTTAACTTTAAAATTAGATTTTGTAACCTTTACGTTTCCCGTGTTTATCCTTCTTATATGTCTTTTTGCTACTTGAAGCTGCAAACAGGGATACAACACTATATTGGATTTGCATATTATACTAAAAAAACATGCCATTGAACAAATATCTATCTAATAACCTCATTATAATGCACATAGTAGACATACAGAACCTATATTCACATCTTTTACCTCTGGTTTTCATGATCTCAACCTTTGGGGACTTCTTTTCTTCCCTTTTTCTTTTTCGTCTTTCATCCACATCCCGTATTTGTATTCCCTTTTGTTTATCTCTGCCCATGTCTGCATATACGAAACAATTGTAAGTTATAAGCTGAAAAATATCTTTTTCTTATGTTAGAAAGTTGAAAAACAGAGCATAAATTGAATAAACATACACCTCAAGTCGAAACATAAACATATAGGGTTTATTTTATAAATTTTCACAATTTTGTAAAATAAAATATTTGTTATGCATATAAATCAAAGATGTCCATCAAAACCCAAGTTCTGGAGAATATTCTACCCCAGTTAACACAAAAACTTCACAACATTGATGTTTCCTAAATGCATGTTACGATTACAGGGTTTATTCAAAAAAATAGAATGTATGATTATTATGCTTTAGGCCTAATCTATCAATTTACAAAACCCTCCATTCTTTTTGTCAAAAAACAGAGTGTGTCATACAAGATTCCATTTTTTCTGTGATTTAACAAAAAATAAACCTTCCAGTTAGTACGATCGATTTAAAAAGAAAGATGCAGAATAGACACACAATATATTGAAAACATTACAACTAACAACCAGTTAGTACGTTCGATTTACGCTTTTAGCTCCTTGATAAACCTTCCAGCTACACTGAATCTGCACAATATCCTTCTGGGGATTTCACATAAAAGGTCATTTCACCTAGTGTTTTTTTAAATAAAGACATGATTCAAAATAGTTTCAGAATAAGGACAAAATGGCACATAAATGTACCATCATGCCCTTAATACATAAATTCGGAATTAATATGGAGAAATTATTTAAATGTTTGAAATTTAAAGCTGACTCTATCAGCTCATTAATTCCGAGAAT
This sequence comes from Galeopsis tetrahit, assembly GCA_963675135.1. NCBI lineage: Eukaryota > Viridiplantae > Streptophyta > Magnoliopsida > Lamiales > Lamiaceae > Galeopsis > Galeopsis tetrahit. Next base: position 51,396,782 of record OY776128.1, on the reverse strand, counting down.
TACGCAATTAAGAAAAACCTTCCTAAAATTAAATGCAAAGAAAAACAGGTTTGGTACTAAAGTTCTATCAGCTCATTAAAGCCCCCTGAATTACGCAATTAATTAAAACTTCCTAAAATTAAACTCTATCAACAACTCCGGTCAAACTTTGTAAATTTTGTGCAGAATTTTGGGGTTTTTCAATTTGTGAAGAAAGGAAACCGTGAAGTACGGAAGAAGACGAAGTGAGAAGTGAGAAGAACATTTTGCTCCCTAGACCATGGTTGGAAAATTAATATAAAATCTAAATCTGCATAATAAAATGAATAATGCAGAACAATGAAATCTAAAACTGCATAATAAAATGAATAATGCAGAAAAAATAGTACGGTGTCTTCATATTAGAATGTGATTATGCAGAAATACGTATACATATGCAAAATAAGATCTACATTATCCCTTGACCAAACCAATAACAAATAATCATGAACTACATTTCAGCAACACGCACGTAAATCATCACAATTTCACGAAAACAGAGCAAAATTGAACCTAAATTAAAATTATCTCAAAAAATCCTAAATTCTTTGCAAATTATGTGTGTACGTGTGGAATTAATAATCATACCCTTGGCAAAACTCTTCATCTGACCCTTGAAATTAAAAGTTTCTACTGTATCTCCGGCGGCTTCGCGTCCGTTATCCATAATGAAGAAATCGGTGAAGTTTGAATCCCCTAGGAATATAAAGAAACGATCGCGTGGAAAGTCTCTTGATCATGTGCAGTCGAAAGAACAGATCGAGGAAACAATTATGGAAGAGCAAAGGAGACGAGACCTTATAGCCATGGCCGTCGTTGAAAGAGAGGAACAAGCCTCTAAGCAGCAGAAACTTTGAGAATCATCGGAAATCAGTTTTTGGGCGTGAGGGGTCACCCAAAACTGAAACAGAAACTAAAAGAAGAAAAAGATCCCTCGATTTCAAGAGGAAATCGAGGATTGTTGCTTCACCAATCTGAAATCTATGGCCAATCGTTTGTAGATGCAGCGGGATTATGTTTGATTCATCATGGATTAACCAAAAAGCTTGAAGATTTGAGTTTTCCGGCCAAGAAACCCGTTCTTTAATTATTAAATTAATAAATTAACCAAAAATCTATGGCGACAAATAAGGAAGATGAAGACTTGTTATTTAATTATTAAATTAATAAATTAATTTCCATATTTAAATATAAGGGTATAATGGGTTATTAACATGCGTTTTTGTCCTTTTTTAAAAAGATTATAAAAGTTGTCTTTATTTAAGAAGCTAGGTGCCTAAATGGTCTTTTTTATAAATTTTCTCTATCCTTCTCACTTCTCACTTCTCACTTGGTCTTCTTCAGTACTTCACGTTCCCCTTTCTTCAGAAATGGAAAAACCCCAAAATTCTGCACAAAATTAAACTGACTGACTGGTGTTGTTGAGATAAATTAATTTTTGGAAGGTTTTAATTAAGGGCGTAATTCACGATCAGCTGATAGACACGGTTTTAAATTTCAAGCATTTATTGACTTTCTCCATATTAATTACGAAATTAGATAGTAAGGGCATGATGGTACATTTATGTTACATTTTGTCCTTAATTTGAAACTATTTTAAAACAGTCTTTATTTAAAAAAACACTAAGTGGAAAGACCTTTTATGTGAAATCCCCTTTTGAAATTTTTTATAAAAAAGGCCATTTATACACCTAGCGATTTTCATAAACTTTTGATATTGATACTAAGAGTTTTTTTGAATGTGAAGTATTTTTTTAAAATTAATATTATATATATATATATATAAATATTTTACTAATAAAAAAATATTAAAAATATATATATACAAGGTATATATACTATATAAAGTTTATATATTAATTCGGGCTGAGTCAAATACCTACGGGTCGGACATAAGACACAGACCCGACCTAATCCAAAGCTCGCGGGGTGGGGTGGGGTGTGTACCCGCGAGTCGAGTCAATATTGCCATCCCTACTTTTGATCTTTTGTCTTCAGATTTCTTTGAGAGAGCCCGTTGAAATCTCTGTTGGTTTTAGAAGAGATTTTGGATAGTGAAATTTATTTATATTTTTGAAGGAGAATGCAACAAAATCCATAGAGTAAAATTATAGACGGTTGAATACCTAAAGATTTTTAAAGACTTTTTAAAATCCGTATTAATACCTCAAAATGAAGCACGTGAATAAATCACAATTTTATTAGAATAAAGTAAAATGTTATTTTAAATTTAAATCACTAACTAAAAAAATTAACTATGTAAAAATATATTACTCCACAGTTAATGACATTGTTTAGGTTCATATGAATTGAAAAAAGAATATTACCCAACTATATACTCCCTCAATCTATGTCATAATCTTGGTGAAATATTTATTATGTGAATAATATTTTAACTTATTATGGAACACTTGAAAACTGTAAAAATCGCATCTCTTGTCAAACCTGTATATTGGTGTTAACTTAATGAGTGTAGAATTATAATAAAATTACATATGGTACCACTAGTACCGGGTTACATATGGTACTTAGAAATAAGCTAACACCAAACCAGGTTACATATGGTACTTAGAAATAAGCTAAAACCAATACACAGTTTTCATACTCGGAGTAGTCCTATCCTTCGTATTTAGACAAAATTCTTCTTGGACTTTCAATCCACCCAATGTACAGGGTGTTTGCCAGTTCGGCGTCAAAGCTAGTCACCCAGTTCCACAATCTTCCTTTAATCTCGTCCAAAAATTTTGCCATGCTCCATTCTCTATTGTCAAATATCCTCTTGTTCCTCCAATTCCACATCACTCATACAACACAAATCCACATACCAACAGCCAATTGTTTACCTTTTTTCTTCCTGAATGTGCCTAGATGAATTAAAAACTTGCCCCTAATCTTGTTATGCACTGGGATTTCCACATTCAGCCATTTATAGCAATCGTACCCCTTTCAAAATAAAAATAAAAAATAGCAATCGTACCATAACCTGTCCATTACCATGCAACTGAGAAAGAGATAAGTGGTTTCTGTTTCCTCCTCACACACGGGGCACCATCCATCGTGGTAGTGATCTATCTTTTCCTCAGGTTCTCTCTGGTCGGTAGTCTTTCTCAAATCAATCGCCATGTTGTTGGTCTGATGGGATCCGGTGCATTAGTGCTGGTATGATCGCACCCATCGCCATGTTGTTGGTAGTCTTGTCAATTAATTTGAATTGAAAGAGACGTTACTATATTATGATTACTCATTTAAATTTAAATGAGTATTTTAATTCCTAGCAATATACCAAGCTTGTTACAAATAAATCTCAAATTCAATAATTATAACTTAAGTAAAGTGCAATTAACTGAGCAAGCAATGAAATTACAACTTAATCACCTAACTTATAATATTCGCAACTACATTAATTCACAAATAGATAAACTTTCTATTTGTACATGGTTGAGCAGACGATTCAAATCAACTCAAATTACAATACAACACAACAAAAGTAGGAAAATTAATTATTTCGAACCGCTATTGAGTAAAAGGAGAGTTAAGACTAAGAAGAAAACAATGTAAATCTTTTGGTTCTTGCAATGGATACATACCAATCACTACAAGAAAATAATTAATTGGCTAGGGAATATTTTGTAGGTAATAATTCCAATTTTGTAGGCATTTATATTTACCTACGGAATACCAACGAAAACCATTCGTATGGAATTCGCTCGTAGGTAATTCGGTTGCCCACGAAAATTTAATCCGTAGGCAATTACCTACCACATTTTTGTAGCAAATCCATAACATTTCGGTAGGTAATATGATTACCATAATAAATGAAATTCCGTAGGTAAATATCAACTACAAAATATTTCGTTGGTAATTCCGTAGTTAAATTTGGCAACAAACATTTCGGTGGAAAAAAATTTAATATATAATTTTTAAATTTTTTATTAATAAATTATTTTTTTAGCCTTAGCCTACAAAATAAATTCATTCAAAATTGGACCAGCCGGTTCAACCGGTCCAACCATGAATCGATCATAAAACCGATTCAAAAAGTGTTAAAATATATAAACATTTTAAAAATACAAATTTGGGTGCACATTAGGCCCCTTTTATAATATTTTTCTCTCATGTTTTATTGTACTCCTTATTCGATGTGGGACAAAAAATTTATGTTTGTTGGTTACTAACTTATTAATACTACTACTTTTATATTGTTTTTTCTCTTATATTTTTTCTACTCTTTCGATGTTGGACATAATAAAGTTCATATGTTTATTTGTTATAACAATATTGCTTTTCTAATTCCTAGCTAATTTTGTAGGTAATACAATTAGATAATTTATACATATAAATAGCTAGGAAAATTTTCGTAGGTAAATAAATAAACAAATCACCTACAATTATTTTGGTAGGGAAATGCTATTTTGCCTACGAATTATTTTGTAGGTAAATCAATATTTTCTAAGTTCCTAGCTAATTTTGTAGGTAATACAATTAGATAATTTATACATATAAATAGCTAGAAAAAATTTCATAGGTAAATAAATAAACAAATCACCTACAATCATTTTGGTAGGGAAATGTTATTTTTGCCTACGGATTATTTTGTAGGTAAATCATTATTTTTTAAGTTCCTAGCTAATTTTTTAGGTAATACAATTAGATAATTTATACATATAAATAGCTAGGAAAATTTTCGTAGGCAAATAAATAAACAAATCACCTACAATCATTTTTGTAGGGAAATGCTATTTTCCCTACGGATTATTTTGTAGGTAAATCAATATTTTTTAAGTTCCTAGCTAATTTTGTAGGTAATACAATTAAATAATTTATACATATAAATAGCTAGGAAAGTTTTCGTTGGTAAATAAAAAAAAATCACCTACAACCGTTTTGGTAGGAAAATGTGATTTTACCTACGGATTATTTTGTAGGTAAATCACCATCAAAATTTTTCTTGGTAATTTCGTGGGTGAAAATGTGTAAAATAATTTATAAAGATCCGTAGGCAATCTGTAGACAATTCTCAATATTTAAAGACGAAATTATTTTCGTTGGAAAATTCTGTAGGCAATTCAACAATTTCTTGTAGTGAATTTTCACCTTTGTATATACTAATTTCAAGTGGTGGGACTAAAAAATGTATAGCCTTGAACTCTCTCAAATCAAGTACATAAATGTTGAAGTAGAAATATCATTTACACTGAAAAACAATGAATAAGGCACTCAATGGAGATACTCACCGCTATTGAGTAAAATCTCTACGATTTTGACATTGTCACTACTTGCAGCAGTGAAGAGGACCCCATATTTCTTCTTCACATTTTTTATTACTAATGGAATTGTAGTTGATAGTATTTCCTAATCCATCCAGTCCAAGCACACCAACAAAAAAGTTAAAGATGAATAAAATGCAAATGAAAAAAAATAACACACACTAAAGAAGTTAGCGGAAAAAAAAATTGTGTTATTTGTTTCATTATCTGTACAACAACCTAAAAATAGAGCATACATGAAATAAGTAACTTACAAATTCAGCAGTTTCAATGTTTGTACAAAGACTATTTTAATATATTAAATATTTAACATCCACCATCACCGATATTTTGGGCTGAAACGGACGTCCCTCACGGCAATGGCGTTGCCGTTAAATCACCAAGAAATGACCGACATTCAAGTTGGGATCTGTAAAATTTCTGATCAAGACCAGAAAACCAAGGAAATACCACATACACCATCTAGCAAAATCGGTAACCCAATTTCTGAAAATTGCTCATATTAAAAATTTGTGTAACAAAAAACCAGAAGTAACGAAACCCAGTTGTTAAATATGGATCATCTAACGAATTATATATGCACAAATCTGAACCTCTAACATTTGCAGAATGTACCTCAATCCTAGAATATTGAAAACTCAACGCTTCTCATTTTTCGCTCAAATATTTGGGCGAAATTTCAAAAATCAAAACAAACCAAAGCATAATTGTTTACCTCTGTCAAAGAAGAAGCAAAATTTGAAGTTCAAAGGAAGTATTGAACCGATTCTCAGAACCATTACCGACTTCGGTTTGAAAAACTCTGCAAATAGGATCTGAAAAATATTTTGGAATCTCCTAAAGGTAACAAATTAGAGAAGATGAAAATAAAAATACATTAAGTGCAAAATCTTTGAAATAGAAAAATAAACAAATCAATTACAGTCAAATTAATCAAAGAGATTGGAGACAGGAGAGAGTAGTGAGCGTGTAGAAATTAAATCACTTCAGTAAAAAAAATAAAAAAATTAGAGCCTATATTTTTTACCTATGGAATGCAAGGAGTGCATTTGCAGGAAGAAAGAGTTCTGAATGAAGTAGGGAAGGAGCAGGATCGATCTCGCGGAGAAGCTCTACAAAGTGTAAGCAAGTAATATGATCTACTCTACTTTTCTTCTCTTGTAAAAATAAATTGGGTACCGCTACTAACACCCCAAAACATGTTATACACACTCCATCATTTTAAAAATAATAATATGTTGGGATAAACCAAATATACTTGTAATAGGATAAGTTGTATTGTATAAACAATTTCATTATTTATCTTGTAATAGATTAGATTAGAAGACCAAATTAGAAGACAACTCTGAAGACAAATTAGAAGACAAATCAGAAGACAAAAAAGACAGTTGAGTAAAGACAATTGAGTTAAAGACAACTGAGTAAAGACAGCAGCTGAGTAAAAGACAGCTGAGTAAAAACAGCTGTGAAAAATCAGCTGAGTAAAAGACAGCTGAGTAAAGACAGCAGTTGAGTAGATCAGCTGAGGAAGCAATCAGAAGAGTCTGTGTCAGATTTAGTAGAGAAGAAGCCCAGAAGAGAAGTTGAGTAAAAACAGCAGAGTCAAAACAGCTGTGGTATATCTATCAGCTGTGGAAAGTCAGCAGAGTTCAATAGCAGTGAAAAGACAGCAGAAATCAGCTGTGGAAAATCAGTTGATGGTATCAGACTCATAAGACCTTTAGGACACCACTTCATCTTGCCTTGGATAGGCCCAACCACTCTATATTTGGTAAGAATCCTTGGAAGAAAGGGGAGCTAGGGATGGCTGGTGGAGGTGTGGACGAAGAATGCAAGCTTGCCTATTCAGTTGACGAATGGGAATACCTAACATGAACCATGAAAGCCGTCTCGATTGATGTAAATAAGTGATTAAAAAGTAATTCCTTTTTTTTTTTTTTTGTATATTCTTGGAGAACTACTATCAATATAGCACTAAAGGATCGACCGTGTAGGGGAGAATTCGAAAAATTAAATATTTTTTAGAAAGAAAAATAAATTATTCAATAAAAAATTAAAAAATCAATTAAAAATAAATAAATTTGTAATTTTTTTAATAAATCGTAAAATATAATTAATTAAAAAATCAATTAAAATTAAGAATTCGAATAATGATAAATAAAATCTAAAAAAATTAAAAATCACCTAAATCTTAAGAATTAATTAAATTAATTATAAATATAATTGATTTAATTATTTTTTAAAATTTAGTTGAAATTTTTAAATTTTATTTAACTTTATTTTATTTTTAAAGATTTTATTTTTTAATTTAATATTGAGTTGATTTTTCTTTATTATTTTATTTATTTTTTAAAAAAAATAATCCTTAATGTTTTATTTTATTTGATTTATTTTTCAGATTTTATTTAGATTTAATTATTATTATTTTCATTTTTTTTATTTTCTTAATTTTTTAATTGATTGTTCTATTTTTAAATGATTTTTAAAATTTAGCTAAATTTTTTTAAAATATTTTCAACGTTTACACGTAATTTTATTGTATTATTGAATTTTTTATTTATTAAATTTTATATGTTTTTAAAGATTTAGTTAATTTTTATTAGTTATGAGGGTTGGAGGGTAAATAGAAAATAATTGGGGTGTGTATAGTAATAAAAATTGAATTTTAAATTTTAATGGGGTATGTTTAACATTTGGGGTGTGTATAATATTTTATGGGGTGTTATTAGCCCCACCCAAATAAATTTAGTAGAAGAATTTGAAGAGTTTGGCTTCTAGAGAAAGCCAAAAACCTCTTCGGAAATAGCACAAATTAAGAGGAGTTGTTTGAAAAAAAAATTATTTTCCAGTACTCCCTTGGTCCCAAAGTTGAGTTAAGATTAGAATAGGCCTGAAAAGTCTAGAGGGAGGGGTGAATAGACTTTTAAAACTTTTCCTAAAATATCAGAGTTATATGCGGAATTAGTGTTCTGGTACAGTACTATGCTTACATCAACTTAGTACTTTCAATATTAATGTGAGCCTTTACAGTTTATACTCAACTATTGATTTTGAACTTTTGCTTAGTAAACAATATTACTACTGTTCTTGATATGAAGTAATTTGTCTACTCAACAAAATTTCTCAATCTAGTTGTTTATACGAATTCTTTAAGAACTTATAAGAATATAAAACAGTAAGTAAATGAACACAAGATTTATAATGGTTCGACAAATGTCTACATCAACTCTCACAATCCCAGTTGTGATGTTTCTATTAATCCGATGTTGTCGCTTTAAGTCCCAAGAAATAAGGCTTTGATCTTTTCGATTATACCACCAGGTATATCTTCGATCTACTAGTAATTATCATAAGTTTACTAGCACACTTGTTTACAAAAACGCAAACTAAAAAGTAAAACTTCTCTTGTGTATCGCCTTTGAATATGCTTCTTCAAAACTGGGCTCTTGATTCAATCTTCTTCAAACTCTGTGAGTTTCTTAAATGCTTCTTAAGACTTGATTTGCTCTTGAATGCTTCTCTCTTGATTAGATCAGTAGTCTTTTCCACAAGAAGATCTCTCGGTATTTATAAGCTTTTCGTAACTTCTTTCTCCAACTAACTTCGTATCTCTTTAAGTCAGCCTTCATATCTTCAAATAGATATTCAGTTACGTCTTCAATTAAATAAGTTTTCCAAACTTATTCTTCAACTTCGATTTCAGCACAGTAAACTCCTCTTCTTAGTATTACTGTTCTTATTCTGCTTAAGTACACTTCTAACTTCTGTTCTGAGCTTCTTTAGAATACTTCAGATTCTTCATTCTATTCTTCTCATTTGAAGTCTTCTTCTTCTTCTTTTGAGTAGTCTTCTCAGTCTTGTAGTCTTCTAATCTTTGTTCTAGTCTTCTGATTTGACTAGTCTTCTGATCTGGCTAGTCTTCTGACTTCTAACTAACTATGCTGATTACAACACAATACAAACTTACAAATATAAACCTATCAATACTTCAACTGAACTATATACAGTAGAGTATATCTAAGTCTTATACTATAAGCTGTCTATACAATACCAACATCAGCTTAGTTCCTAACAGTTCAGAATATTTACTTCATATATCATATATATAATCAGTGACTCAGTTCATAAGACTTATCAAGATGACTTAGTTAAGATGACTTCTACCACATATATTATTAACTTTAAGTTTATTTTTTACCATCAAAACTTAATCTCATCAACTAGGACTTTGTTTCAAGGATTTATATCCCAACACCCTAGCCGTCCTCGAAAAGTTTGCGAGGAATCTTGGGCACATGGTTTAAAAAAAAGTGTAATGATGAGAGTGTTGAGGGGTAATTTTGTAAACTTTTATATATAAAAGTAAATAAAGTAGGTGGATTGAGTGTATGGTGGGTCTCAAAAGTAATGACATGATGCTTAAATATGTGTATATTGTGATGATTATTTCTATTTTGGGGTATGCAAACTTTTGGGGGACAAACAAAAAGAGTTTATTAACAATAAGAGCTAAAATTCATACCCCTACTACAATTAAAACCAAATAATTCTAGTAAAGTAATTAAAGCCAAATTCCTACTTAATATACCTAATGTGCCCTTAATAATTCATTTAAAACCTTAAATACATATTAATATTTTATAATCCCTCATAAATTGTGTAACCACTAACTCAATCATAATTCCCAAAATCTCAAGATCTTTTATTCCCAATTAAATGTCATTCCCCTCAATCTTCCCATTTCCATCAATACGCACGATTCGAATTTGGGAATTGCATTTCCCAAAAAAATTAGATCAAATTGATTCTATCAATCGATTTATCTTTCGGATCAACTTCATATTCAACGAATTTCCGGTGTGATTCCGCATCTAAACAACAAATGCAATTTACCCACTGATCGGTTTATTCATCAAACGACGGCGATGGATTCATCGATCTAGAAGAATTCATCGAGTTGAACATCAAATGCATTGATTCGGATGAAATTTTGGAGAATCGATCTGAATTCGTTCTCTCTTTGCTCCTTCAATGTGTGCGAACGGTGGCTAGGGTTTTCTGCGGCGGCGTTTTCACTCTCCAGTCAATATGTGTTTAAGGTCATAAATTTTTCCTTAGCCTTCTACGAGTTGTTTATAGTTTTCTGATTTGCAATTGTTGATTGGATTTATTGTATTTGATTAGCTGCTTGATTAGTTGCGCCGTCCGAGAGTGGTCGGCGCTGGAGAAAGAGAGGACGCGCTCGCCCTCGACTACACCGTCGTGCGATCGATTGTTATTCACCGTTGATTTTGAGGAATTCGAGTTGTGGTATTTGAGTAGTTTTCTAATCAATCGTGCCTGGGCATTGGATGTTGATCTGCAGATTTCCTATTTGATTGTCGTCGGAGTTGGTCGCTACTCTGTTTTTGCGGATTGGTGTTTTTGTTCCGCTGATTTGAATTTTAGCGTTCTAGTTGGTAATTTTGTTTTGTTCGCCGGTGGTATCCGCTTGAATTGATGTTCAGCCGTGAGGATCGACGGTGATGATCGTATTGTGCCGCTGATTAACATTGATTAATTGTTAATTGTTGGCCGATTTTATTAATAATTATGCTTATAAACTGTTGAAGTTTGAGATGAAGCAAAGGTTCATCATATGCGGACTATACAAATTGTTGAGATATGTTTCAAGATTGTATGTATTGATTTATTCATATTGTTTATGCCTATCAGTATTCTAATTCGTGTCTATGAATATTTAGTTAGAAATTGTGGGCTAAAAATTTGTTTCTGATTAGATTGTGCTGATGTTGTGAAGATTGTGCAGATTGTTGTGAAGGTTTTTTGCTATGATGCTGTGAAGACTGTGCGTGCAATTGTTGTGAAGATTAACTAGTTGCTGATAGATTAATGCAGCAACGTGCAATTCAGCATGCAATTTTTATTGCATATGTAAATCCAATTTATTGCATATATTTATATGTATATGCAATTACTTAACTATTATGAAATTTTTATGTTGTTATATGCAATTAGAATTTGCAATTTTCATGTTGCTCTATGCAATTATAAAATTACGAGTAAATGCAGTACACCAAATTTCAATTTCATAATTTGTAAATAAATATAAAAATCGTAAATAACTAGTATGTATGTGTAAATGACATGCAAAAAAACCATTTATTAATATTTACTAATAAATATTTTATTTAAAAAAAATTATTAACAATATGAATATGCACTTAAAAGAAGTATGAATGCAGATTACCGTGAAAATTATGAAATATTTTAAGTTATATGCAACATATTTTTTAATGTATATGCAATAAATATTTTGCATATCATTGAAAATATTATTAACAATATGAATATTTTTGCATATCATTGAAAATATGCAACAATTTTTACAGTATATGCAATAAATATTTTGCATATATATTATAAATATATATTTTTAATTGCATACACATTTTTTTATTATGCATATTTAAATTGGAGATCAGAATTTATTAAATATAAAAATAATATATATTTAGTTAAATCATAATTTTTTTATTTTTTGTTTAAGATTACTGAAGATTATGTAAAATTGATTGCATTCAATGCACAAAATATTTTAAAAAGGTCGGGAATTAAGGAAATAGATATATTGAAATGCGGGGAAAGTTTTGTGCATTTTGAATTTAAAATTTAAATTCATTTGACTAATTCTGCATTATCAAATATAATGAATTCAAGGGTATATGTGTCACAAAATTTCGAAATTGGTTCTATTTGCTTTATCAAAAGTCAATTGGATTAATTAGCTAAAACACTTAGTGGGGTGTCTTTAGGTGCAACTCCCCTAAACAAAAAAGGAAAGTATGAAATTTTTTCAAGGACGGAGGGAGTATGTAAAATGGGCGGGAAAATGAGAATAGTAGATTATCCTATTATTATACATGTATAGCTCCTGTGCTAACGCACGCACGACTGATATGTTGAAAAATGTTACTTTAAATTTTAATTATTATTTATAATGTATATTCATTTTTTAATATCACTAACTTATATTTAAAAAGTATATATTATTATAAGGCCACGCCTAAACAAATTCTCAAATTTATTGTACACGTACACTCCAAGTCTCCAACTACTATACACACTCCAAGTCTCCAACTATACACACTCTAAGTAAAATATAAATTATTTTTAAATTTTTACATACATCCAAATTTTGGACAATTATACCCAAAATTTTAAAAATCACAAAAAATCATTTTCCTCTAAAGAAACGGAAGAAACGCGATGAAACAATAAAAATAAAAAATTGAATTCAAGATACTTAAAAAATTCACAAAAAATAAAAATAAAAAATCACAAAAATTTAACCCTATATTTTAATAAAAACTAACGAAACTACGTAAAAAATGGAGATTAATCGTACCAAATTTACTCATTTTGTTCGGTAGAAAACTCTGAATGTCCAATAAGTACGGTAGGAACTCCTCCTTTCAAATTTGAACTCACTTTTTTTTCCTTATTTCACCGCGTTTCTTCCGTTCCGATAGTGGAGAATGATTTTTTTTTTTCGTAATATTTTTTTTAGAATTGGGTTATTAATTGCCTAAAATTGATGCGTTGATATTAATTTAAAAAAATATATATATTATATGGGGTGTGTATAGTAGAATCGGGGGTTTATTTAGCCGTGACCTTATTATAATTGTAACATTAATTATTGTTAACTCATATTTATTGTACTACATCAAATTTTAAGAAATGATAAAATTTAAATGTAAATTATCATTTATAATGTATTCATTTTATAATATCACTAACTTATATTAAAAAAATTATATATTATTATTTTTTATTTATTTTTATAATTGTAACATTAATTATTGTTAACTCATATTTATTTTACTACATCAAATTTTTAAGAATGTTAAAAATTTAAATTTTTAAGATTTTGTAAATATATTTTTATACATTAAATTATTTTTACTTGAAATCTAGTTAAATCAAAAATTAAGTATATAAAATTAATGTTTAATATTAAAATGTAAGTACATTTATGATATGAAAAAAATATTAAATCATTATAAAATGTGAAAGAAAGCCATAGTAATTCAATAAAGGATAAATTACATTCAACTAAATAATGTAATAATTCAATATCAACAGTTATTTAATCGAAAATAAAATCCTAAAAATATTTGTAAAACTTAAATACTACATTTTTTATGATACTATAATCTCGGTTGTTGTCATGACATAATAAAATCTTCAAATCATGCAATTTATTGTTCTAGACACATCTACATATAATTAACCATAATTATACCGGCTTCTGCAAAAAAAAAAAAATTACATGAGAAAATGATTGCTCCAATAGACATAGCATATGACACAATAATATTAAAAATACTAGGAATGATTGGTATAATGGAATGAATTTAGGCCGAATAAAATGAACTCAAAAATGGAATGAAGGTTTGAATGGAATGACATAAGAATGATCATTCTTATGATTGGTATACTGTCGGAATGAATGTGAGAATGAAATGTATTATCCATAAATTTATTTTAAATTATTATTATTGAACGTTGTTAAAAATATATTATTATTTTGAATTAATATTATTATTATTTAATAAAATTATTATTATTTATTATTGTTAAAAATATATTATTTGTATTATTAATATTTAAATAATTATTATTGGTAGAAGAGTTATCATTATTAATGCATATTTGTCTTATTATTAATTTTATTATTTATAATACATGTACATTTTATATGAAAATAATATTTTTATTATTAAATAAGATTATTATCATTATTTTTAATATTAAATAAATTAAAATATTATTATTATTTATATTATCAAGAATTATTATAATATTTCTATTATTTTATATTAATAAAAATAATATATTGGATATACAGAGTATTATTTATATTTTTAAGAAATTTTAAATAATTTTTTATGTTATTTATAATTTAATATTATTGAGAAATATTTATTGTTAAAATTTAATAAATTATTATTTATATTTATTTTATTTTATTTTTATTCTTAAGATTATATATTATATTAATATTTTTATTAAATATAATTTTTATTATTATTAAATAAGAGTATATTATTTTTATTAATTATTTATTAAAAAATTGATTTCTTAGCTAAACCCATGAGGTTTGAAGGAATGAAAATTCCATACTTATGATGGAAATTACTAGTATTTCATAAGGAATGATGATTTCATTCCATAAATCATACAATTTGGAATAGATCCTTGAATGGTGATTCCATTAATGATCTATTTCACCATACCTATCATAACCTTAAAGATAAATAATTAAAAAATATTTTTTATGTTTGGTAATTATAACGCAATATAATATATATATATGTGTGTGTGTGATTATTTATTATTTAATTAAGGCATATAATGCTTGTACACAATTTAATGACGTTTTAACTTTTTTTTTTTTTTCACAGTTTCTCTAAATTCTATCCTTTTTTATACTTTAAAAAATACCCCCTCCGTTTTTTAATAAACAATGTTTTAGCTTTTTTCTCTTGTACACAATTAATTAAATGATGTTTTAGAATTTTTTACACTGTTTGTTCCAATTATGCCCTCCCTTTTAACTTTAGTAAATCTCTTAATTTCTAACTTACTTTTATCAACTAATCTCCTCTTAAGGTAAATATTTTCTCTATACAAACTTGTCATATATATGAAGATATTTACTTTTTCCCTTTATTATTTAAGGGTATACTTGTCGATACATTTTCATTATTGCAAACGCAAAGCGAGGTCGGGAGCCCTTCCACATCAATTGGAGGGTCTACCCAACAATGAGAAATGTCGAATAGACGGACACTTCTAGCTATAGAATGTGCTAAAATGTTTGCACTTCTATTAACATAAATCACCGTGACATTTGTGAATTGAGCCAACAAATCCTTACATGCTTTAATGTAATCTCCATAGATAGAGTGAGAGACTTCCGTCGAGTTAATCACATCCACTACTAGCTTCGCATCCCCTTAATTATGCAATCATCTTTTTCTAGGGATTTAAGCCATGATAATGCTTCAAAGAAGCCTATTGCTTCTCCAATTTTTGCTTCAAAGTAGCCTTGCAGAACAATTGATTTACCACCTAAAATGTTACCTTGCTCGTCGCGCATAACAAGGCCCACTCCCGTCTGGTTAGAGTCCATAAATAGTGATGCATCTGTGTTTATTTTCAGTGTACCTGAGGGGGGCGTATGTCATGCCATACACTGATTGTGGGTCGTTGTACTTCCCCTGCCTGTGTCCCTCCAAGCTGCTTTCCACTCACGCCAAAAGGAGGCTGATAAATGCACAACCTCATTTGTTCTTCTCTTGTGTTGGTCCTAAATGGAGTATGACACAAGTGTATGCAAATTCTTTTCTTTCTAAAAATTGTTTTGCTTTATCAGCAAAGTTGTCTGTCAACTATTCTGAGTGATAACTTTAATAGATACTTAACCTACTGAAAACTATGAAGGGATCAGTTGGATAACTATCTAAAAGAGTTGTTAATTGCGGAATGTGGTTGGCCTTATCTTTGAAAGAATACTCCAAATAGTTTCTGAAAAACCAGTTAATCAGGGACTTTGTCCAAAAGCTGTTTCGTTCAACTTTTCAGAGATAAACTCTTTTAGTGTGATCTTTTGCAAGAATGTAAGTAATAAAATAATGCAGTAAGTAAGTGACACAGCAAGTTATAGTGGTTCAGAGACTCAAGCTCCTACATCCACTTTCCCTGATTGAACAAGATAATTCCTTAAACCTGGAATTAACTTGTTTTATAGTGCCAAGGTGCACTGATCAACAACACTATCTAAGTGCTTTGATCCCTAGGATAATCTGAGTCCTAGTGCTCAATCTCACTGAGTTAAGACTGTATTTTCACTTAACAGTCCTTAACTCCTCACTTCTACAACAAACTCTACTTCACTCAATGAGGTAAGGGTTTGAGGTTTTGGTTCCAACTAATAGAGATACCCTTTACAATAAGCACAAGGTAAAGGTTACAAGATATCTCAGTGCTAAGCTTGGGATGTTACAAGAATGACTTAGCTTTTGAAGTGATCAGGAAACTTAGGATTCTATAGAGCAGCTTTGGTTCCCTTTGATTGCTTAATAGTAGTTTGATAGCAGATAGTTGGATACTTGAATCCTTGGACCACTTCTGAATTTATAGAGCAATTTGATCAACTATCCGTTGGAGAGATAGCATTTCAAATTGTCTATTTGCAGCTCCATTGAAACGACTATGGAAGCCAACCTTCTATTATCCACTGTGTAAAAGGTTCTTCAATGGTTGCTTGAATGAATGTGTTGACTTCTGGAAAATGCGGCTGAGATGACTTGTGTCAGCTTCCAAATTTGCACATTTTCCAAGGTTGATTATGGCAGACTTTGTACTCCACTAATGGTCAGATGGGACAAGTGCCCTGAACATTCCTGCTGCAAATGGAATGTTCCTCCATTCATTCAATTCTTCAGTCTTTAATGCTTCTAACTCTTCAATGCTTGTTCAGGCTTGATGACATTAAATGCTTCATTAAATTTGTCTTCTGTGTATGCATCATTCATTGCTCTTGATCTTCAAGTCCCTAAGTTGATCTGATATACTCCCTCCGTCCCACAATAACTTTCACACTTTCCTTTTTTTGACGTCCCACAATAACTTTCTCACCCTTAAAATGAAAAATTCTTTATAAACTCCACCCTCACAATATTCTCAATTTTACACAAATGCCATTACCTTTTCTCCACATATATACAAAAGTCAACTCATTTCTTTACTTTATACATAAAGGTTTACAAAATTACCCCTCAAAACTCCACTCATTATTACACTTTCTTAATATTTGTGCCCATCTACCTATGCAAATTAATATGGGACGGAGGGAGTAGCTCTTATCAGTTATCTGCATCTTGACTTTGATCATTCAGCCATGTTGTCCTCTTCAGCTTACTTGTCTCTTTGAAATCAGCAGACTTGACCTAAGAGACTTAAGCACATAAAGCTGCCTAACATTTTCAGCTTTGGACAACTATCCTGAACTAGAAATCTCACAACATTTCTGAGATTTAGACTTAGGCATTTCTACTGTCTCAATTATCCTGAGACAACTAGACTGGTGCTTTCTCATTTGTATCTCAACTAATCTGATCATCATCAATCAGGGGTTTTAGTATCTTAATCAAAATCAATTTATTTCCCAACAATTTCCCCCTTTTTGATGATGCCAAAACCTATTATAAAGGGAACTTGACTTATACTAAATTTTGTCTTCAGGATGGATGATCTGGTCAATTATCTTGAAACAACCTGTTAGTACAATAATAAATCAAGTATATAGGTTATGTCAGGTTAGTTGAGATAATGAGTTGTTATCTCTGATGAAAGTAGTGATCCTTTAATAATATATCATAAGGCATTACAATGCTGGAAATTCAAAAGGACTCACTATGCTGAAACAAGAAATACAGATAGAGATAACAACAGATTAGAAACATAGATAAAGCGAAAGAAGACTTATTCTTCAGAAAGAACCATCATCTTGAGGAGCAATCCCATACTGAGCCCAGACTCTCTTCTTTAGTTCCCAAATCTCCTGATTTGTACCTTTGGGACCCAGCTTCATCTTTTCCATCTTCATGATGGAGATGAACTCCTCCAAGATCTTCCCTTCATCTATCAGATTCTCATTGAATTTGGGAGGCATGTACAGGATGGGACCTGGTGCTTTGAACTCAATTCTGGCAATATCAGCTGCAAACAGCTTCTGGTACAACTCTCTGTAGTTGTCAAACATGAATTGGCCAAATATTTCCTCAACATTTTCTCCAAGCCATTTGCCTATGACATAAAAGTCATAAACAAATCTCCTCTTGGCCTCCTCCCATGCATCATTCAGTTGAATTGGTACCCATTTGTCATGGTGAGGGTATTGAGTGTCCCATCTTTGAACCAATTGAGGCTTCAGTCTTCTGTAAGAGGCCCTTTTCCTTGGAGCTCTGAAACTTGCCCTTCTGGCATCTCTTGCTTTGTTAGCTTCAACCAACTGATCCATTCTTTCCTTAGCTCTCTGAAGAGCCAACTTCTCTTGTGTTTCTGGATCTTTCCCAAATCCCTCTTCAAACAGCTTTGAGGGATCATCAACAAGTTTGGGCTGTTTCACTTCAGGTTCTTTGTCCTCTTCATCTTCATCAGTTTCCTCTTCTTGGATTTCAGGCAACTTGGTTGCTTTCTTCAACTTCTTTGACTTTCTCACTTGTGTTGCCTCTTCAGCTTGGAATTCAGATGGCAATGTCAGGCTTGTAGGGAAGTCAGTGAAGGTTTGCTCCTTCCTTTTTCTTTCAGTGGCTCTGGAAACCTTCCCCCTTACTTCAATCACCTTGTCCTTGGGGTCTAAGCCTGCACATTCTCCTCCAGGCCTCTGCTGCAATCTGGCCTGATCTTCAATCACAGAAGCCATGGACTTCTTCATTGCAATTTGTATCTGCTCTTCTTCAGTTAAATCTTCAACATTCATATGCCCCTTGCCTTTTCCAATATCTTCCTCCTCCTCCTCAGTCTCTGGCTGCTTGTCTTTTCCCTTAGATTCACCAATCTTCAAGGTTCCCTTTGCCCTTGCTCTTTCTCTTCCCCCCCCTTTTGGCATTATCAAAACATTGGGGCTTTAAGTCACTCATTGTGACAGAGAGATGGGAATGAGCATGAGTGAGAGACTTCAGTTCTTGCAGCAGATAGACATTCTCATCATGGATGTTTTGCATCTTGTCATCTGCCATGCTGAGAAAGACATGGACTGGCTTCATCTTCTGGGCAACAATTTCATCTAGTGTATCCTTCAAGGATTGATCAAGATTGGCCTGCAACTGGTCAGTGAGATTGGCCACAACTTGATCAAAGACTTTGGCCATGAGTTCAACTGTGAACTTTTCAGCAGCTTCTTTCACCATTGCAGCTTTAAGCTCCTCAGCATTCTTTCTCTGGGCTGCTGTCCTTTGCCTCAAGGCATCCTTGATGGTTTTTCTTAGGGCTAGCACATTGTTCTTGTAGCTCTCTCTCAGGCCCTTCTGCTCCCTCTTCACAATTCTTGTAAACTTAGTCATTGCATCCTTAGCCTTTATGACTTCAGTTGAAACTGTTTGCAGACCAGTCTCAACTCCACTGATTCTGGCATCTAAGGTTGGCAAAACTACTTCTTCAGAACCTGTGAGCCTCATCTCAACAGAGGCTAGAGTTCTTCCTTGGCCATCAAGAGCATCTGTGGTTTCTGCATGAGCTTTCTCAACTTCCTTGACCAAAGTGTCCAACTTGCCTGACTGTTCTTCAATGGATGTTGCAGTCTGGGAAGCAAGTTGCAGTCCTGCTTCAGTGGCATTTGCTTGTTCAAAATATATTTTTGACAATGTGGACATGTTGGCTGAAATGGCCTCAAGATCAACATCAGTGTTGACTGGAATATCAGTGAGGGAAGCATCTGCAAAAATCTGTTCAATTGTGACAGCTACAGAATCTGCGAAACATAAAGGGTTAGGTAAATCATCCTCAACACCCTCTTTCTTTTCATCTCCCAAAAGGTCTGATACATCAGCACCTTTGCTCTTGTAGGTCCCCAAAGTTGAGTTAATAACGAGTAAGCTAGTGAAAATGTCTAGAGGGGGGTGAATAGACTTTTCAAAATTCTATCGAAATATCAGAATACAATATGCGGAATACGAAATTAACAATGAGCCCAATTCAAGTTTATACTCAACTTCAAAATTCGAGAACTCTGTTCTATACTCAACTTGTTAAGCTTAGTAGCAGTTTAAACAGTTAAGCAATTAAACAATTAAAACAGTAAAGTAAACAACACACAAAGATTTATAGTGGTTCGACAACTTGTCTACATCCACTCTCACAAACCCAGTTGTGATGTTTCCACTAAACTCTTCCAATCGAGTACAAGTGTATATTCCTGTCTTTTAAGTCTCAAGAAGAAGACTTAGATCTTCAAAGACTATACCTCCAGATATGTCTACGATCTAACTAGAAATTTTACAAGTATCTAGCACCTTGAAAAAATAACAACAAAAACTAAACACTTATTCAGTAGTAGCCTTTTGAATTCTTCACTTGTCTTCTGGCTTCTTTCTGAATCTTCAATGCACTCTGAGAGTAATCTTCAGTATATAGCTTTAATACGCTTCAGTATATCGAGTTTCAGTAGTCTTCAAATGATCACCATCATGAAGTATTTATAAACATCAAGAACTTAGTTAGTTGTAACCAACTTTTCTTGAAAACTAACTCCAACTGAATCTTCTTATCAATCCACGCGTTTCTGTTACGAATTAGTTATTCCATAACTAACTTCTACATCCTTATCTTTTCACGCGCTTCGAACTAACTTCACGTTGACCTGTCTTGTGTAGACTTGTATGTACTTGTCTTGTAGTCCTCCTGTCTTGAGTAGTAGACTTCAGTTCTTCTTGACTGGTCTTCTTTGTTCAATCAGTAGACTATACTAAACCTATCAAGACTATTACTTTAAGCTTTCATAATACAAGCTTAGTCAACTTATAAACTATACAATAAAACTAATCTATTACAATAAAAACATGAGCTCTATACATTTCAAATAGCTCAGTAACAAACTTAAACAAATACTGTAAACACATATGAAGTACTTATACACTGTACTTATCTTTTCATGTGAACTTATGTGAACTCTACTGGTCTTGTACAAGATGACTTAACTCAACTAGACTAGATCAGTCAACACTTAGAAAATATTCATACTACTTTTGGCTTATCAAAACTTCATCTTTTAATCATCATTTAGGACTTGTCTAGGATTCATATCCCAACAATTTCCCCCTTTTTGATGAAGCCAAAACTACTTGAATCTTTTCTCATAAGTAGACTAGTTAAGTAGTTATCTTGTCTTTTAATCATCAAATAGTACTTATCTTTCATTCATTCAAAATAGATCAGTAGATATTACACATACTTTGAAATAAAAAATACCGAAGTATCAGAGCAAAAAAAACTTCAAACAAAAAAACATCAACTAATCTGAAAGAGTACCTCCTTCTGAATTTGGAACTTGAAATGCATCAAGGAGTCTTCTGTGAATAATACTGATGTGATCTTCATCATCAATCTTCTATTTCTCGAGTAGTTCTTCTTCGAACTTCTTGATTTGATTCATATCAACTCGTTTTCCTGAGCTTGTCATAGGACACTTCCATCTTGGAAATTTAGGAACGAGAATGTTAAAGTTTGCACCTGCAGATATCCTTATGATCAAATTCCATAGCATCTTATGCTGTCCTTCCATGAACTTGTCAAACAAGGAGTATAACTCATCTTGTCCTTCAGCATCACCATATTTCCGAATGATCCAGTGATCAAGTTCCCATTGCCTTTTCACTTTGATCCATTCAGGTCGATGCTCATTATCAATGAAATAATCTATGAGTTGATCTTCCATCTGATCTTCATCAGCCTTTAACTTCTGCAGATTCTCAATATGCTTTCCAATCTTCTTCTTGCTAGCATAATGAATTTCATCATCTGGATCAGCAATAACCTTCTGCTTCTTCTTAACTATTGCAGCAGGTTCTTCAATAACTAACTTCCTCTTAACTTGTCTGGTCTGAATCTCAGCTTCAGGAGACGGTTCAACACTTTTGCCTTTCAACTTTTTCAGCTCTTCTGCTCTAGTTTGTTCAACTTCAGCAGTCTTGACTAGCCTTCTCTTAGGCCTTCTGAGCTCTTGTATTGCTTCAGCAGCCTCCTTAGCTTCTGGTTCAGCAGACTTCTCAATAATACTTGACTCTTCCCCCTTTTTGGCTTCATCAGTAGCCTTAAGAGTGAAAAGACTAGTAAATCGAGTCATTTCTTCGAACATTGCTTGCTTCATAAGACTTGTAGCTTTCTCGATCTGCCTTTCATGAGAACCGTCCTGACTCAGCTTGTCTAGCTTGGTTGCCACCAACTCCAGCTTTTGAGTAGATAAGTTCAATTCATTCTTAAAATGAGTTGCAGTCAGACGTAACTTCCTGTTCTCCTCAGTCATAGCACTAATAAACTCTTTCGCTTGTGCTAACTGGTCATAGGCTTCTTTCCTTTGAACATCAGCTACTTCGATTTTGGCTCTATAGACTCTTTCCATCTTCTTGGATTCAGTAGCTAGAACACGAGCAAAATCTGCTGAGCTCTTCTCCGAATATTCAACTTGATTCTGGAGAAATCCTTCGATCTGCTTATACATTGTTGGGAATTATCCCAATACCCAATAGTAGTCCCCCAACAATGTGGTCCCCAATTCTTGTGGTCCCCAACTCCTTTGTGGGAATATTATGGGACCACATTCCCCATCTCCTTTGTGGGGAATTATTGGCACTTGTGGGTTATGGACCGTCACGCTAGGGATCCTTTGAGACTCCCTTTAAAATTACCAAGATCTATTTGAAACGTCTTTTTGAGACTCCCAAGAATCTTTTGAGATGCCCTAGGGATCTTTCGAGACTCCCGGGAATCCTTTAAAATTACCAGGATCTATTTGAGACGTAATTTAAATATGAATTATCATAAATCTAATTTTATAATTTAAACAAATTAAATCAACTAATTCATGTAATGAATGTACGGTAAATAATTAAATCCCTAAACATGCGGAACTGGAACTAAGGGATTACGTGTTTACCTTTGAATCGGAGAGATATCGTTGAGAAGAATAACAACTTCAACCCAATTGCCTTCTCGAGTATTCCCTAAGTCCTAGCCCGTTGATCCGGTGGGAGATCTCACGAACTAATAACTCTCAAGGAAGAATTAATTTTCTCTTGTTGCACACACTGTAATTTCGAAAATTACAGATCTCTCTTTTCTGTATTTTTGGAGAAGACCGATTTTTCTCTCAACTCTTAAAACTAAGAGTGGCGGTTTTTACTCTATTTATAAGAGAGAATAGCAAATTTATTTATTAGAAAATATTGGAGATCTAGAAATATTTTATTCTCCAAGAGATATTATATTATTTCCATATCTTTCTCCATAATATTCTCTCCCCAAAATAAGCGCTACTTTCCTCTCTTTCTTGCAACAAGATTAATTCTTATCTTTTTAATTACCTTAGTTAATGGACTTTTATTGGGCTACTTGAGGGGCCTTTAGGAGAATTAGGATTGGACCTCCCAATGGGCCCAGAAATCAATATTGAGCCACAATATTTTTCCAGCTCATTAATATTAATTCATTCCACTATAGAATTAATATTGCACTATCCATCCTAACCCATATTACGAAATATGGCTCCCGGTTATTATTTCCCGTGTTTAAGATTCAATGTCCATCAATTAATTTAAGCTACTGAATGCTTTAATTAATTAATATCTTTTATTCCTTAGAGTAAGGACAGCTCAACATTATTATCATACCGGAAATAAATTCCACTGATCAGATTTGATATGATAAACCTTCTGAGCCCACCAAGGGGACATAATCAACTTGACACTCCAAGACACGATTCTCTGTATTAATTTTGGCAATCTGTCCTATAATTAATAATATTGCCCAAAATATAAAGTATTGAATCACATTGATTCTTTACCCATAATAAATCAAAGAAATACTTCTTAACTACAGACAATTCCATTTAAGTGACAGAGATTAAGAAATCAACAACCACTGAGGTCTAATTCTTCATTCCTTAAGCCAGTCTAGAAGAATTACCTCTCTGTAGGTCCTATTCAGCACATCAAAATGCACTAGTGTAATCTCTTGGTCAAGACAAACCAATCTGAGCCTTACACCTCAACTTCTACCAATGGATTGTTCAATTCCATCTAAGTTGTGAATCAATTGTACTTATATACAAGGAACTGACAATGTGATCTTCTGTGATCTTCTACACACCACATTGTCTACAATGTAAAGTACATCTGAACGTTTATGCAATAAATAATTACCATTCATTATATTTAAAGCAACCAGTGACAAAAATTTATTCTCATTAATAAGTGCAAAAATCAGTTTGTATACTTAAGTAGCACTAAAAGCATACTTGCCAGTATAACCCTAACAATCTCCCACTTATACTCAAAGTCTGCTTTTAAGTATACTACAGCACGTCCATGTTCTACATGTCCTAATAAATTCTCCCACTTATACTCAAAGCAGCTTGGCAACGCACTTTGACCCCCATTCCTTCCACATGTCTCTCGAATGTACTCTGAGGCAGACCCTTTGTGAAGGGATCAGCTAGGTTGTCTTCCGATGCGATCTTTGCCACCACTATATCTTCTCTCTTAACGATTTCTCGTATAAGATGGTATTTCCTTTCAATGTGTTTGCTTGCCTTGTGAGCTCTTGGTTCCCTTGAATTTGCAACTGCTCCAGCATTATCGCAATAAATAGTGATAGTGCTGGGCAAATTCGGAATCACATCCAAGTCCACTAAGAAGTTCTTAAGCCAAACCGCTTCTTTCGCTGCTTCACAAGCAGCTACATATTCGGCTTCCATGGTAGAATCAGCGATGCATTTCTGCTTCACACTTCTCCATGTCATGGCTCCACCCCCCAAAAAAAACACACTACCCGAGGTAGATTTTCTAGAATCCATGTCTGATTGGAAATCTGAGTCCGTATAACCCACAGGGAATAGACTGTCTGACTGATAAACCAACATTCTATCTCGAGTTCTTTTTAGATACTTGAGAATGTTTTTAACTGCAGTCCAATGTTCTTTCCCTGGGTTACTTTGATATCTTGCTACCATGCCTACAGCAAAACAAATATCCGGTCTCGTGCACAGCATTGCATACATGAGGCTTCCAACTGCCGATGCATATGGAATGTTTCTCATCTCATCCATCTCCTTTTGTGTCTTAGGACACATCTCTTTAGATAGATGAATTCCATGTCTGAAAGGAACAAATCCTTTCTTGGAATTTTGCATGCTGAATCGTTTCAAAATAGTGTCTATGTATGAGGTTTGGGATAAGCATATCATCCTTTTCTGGCGATCTCGAGTAATCTTAATCCCAAGGATGTGACCAGCTTCTCCTAAATCCTTCATATCAAACTGTTTTGACAACCATACCCTCACGTCTGTCAACACCTTTTTATTGTTTCCAATAAGCAGAATGTCGTCTACGTATAATACTAAGAATACCAAGGCAGTTCCGATACACTTCTTATAGACACAACTCTCAAACTCATTTTGATCAAATCCATAGGATTGTATCACCTGATAAAAACACTGATTCCAAGCTCGCGATGCTTGCTTAAGTCCATATATTGACCTTTTAAGCTTGCATACAAGATTCTCTTGGCCTTTTTCAATGAAGCCTTCGGGTTGGCGCATGTAGATTTCTTGTTCAAGACTTCCATTTAGGAAAGCTGTCTTGACATCCATTTGCCAGATCTCAAAGTCTAGGTGAGCTGCAATCGACAAGAGAATACGGATAGACTTAAGCATAGCTACAGGCGAAAAGGTCTCCTCATAATCGATTCCTTCTTTTTGAGTATATCCTTTTGCCACTAGTCTAGCTTTGAAGGTTTCAACCTTCCCATCTGATCCTCTTTTTCTCTTGTAGACCCACTTGCATCCAATAGGTTTTACACCTTTGGGTGGTTCCACAAGCTCCCACACTTTGTTATGATCCATAGACCCCATTTCTGCTTCCATTGCAGTTTGCCAAGAATCTGCATCCTTGTCTTGGATTGCCTCATCGTACGTCCAGGGGTCAGATTCATCCTCTCCGGGGACCAAGTCCGAAGACTCTCCCACGAACATGAATCGCTCAGGTTATCTCACAACCCTCCCACTACGACGAGGTTCCGGTTGTGTTTGTGTATCACTTGGTACATCTACTTGTACACTTGGTATAGGAGTTGACCCTCTTAGTTCATTTAAGGTAATCTCACTCTTGGGCTTTCTATTACTCATATAGTTTTCTTCCATAAATCTAGAATGTGTGCTTATCACAATTCGCTGATCCTTTGGACTATAGAATAAACCCCCTTTCGTTCCTCTAGGATATCCTACAAACAGCCTTAATTCTGAACGAGGATCTAACTTTCCAGCTTCCTTGTCCAACACGTATGCAGGACACCCCCAAATTCTTATGTGTCTTAGACTAGGCTTTCGATCGCTCCACAATTCTGTAGGGGTTTTAGGAACTGATTTGGAAGGTACCAAATTCAGAATGTAAGTCGATGTTTCCAAGGCATGACCCCAAAACGACTTAGGTAAATCTGAATAACTCATCATAGATCTGACCATCTCTAAAAGAGTTCGATTTCTTCGCTCTGCAACCCCATTTTGTTGAGGGGTTCCGGGTGCAGTTAATTGGGATACAATCCCTTCGCCTGATAAGTAGCCCAAAAATTCATTGCTGAGGTATTCGCCTCCACGATCTGATCGTAGAAACTTGATACTCTTTTCCCTATGCTTTTCCGCTTCAGCCTTAAACTCTTTGAATTTATCAAAGGTCTCAGACTTATGCCGCATTAGATAGATGTATCCATATCTTGAGTAATCATCGATAAAAGTAACGAAATACTCAAAACCTCCCTTTGCTTGAATTGACATTGGTCCACATACATCAGTATGAACGAGTTCTAACACTTCACTAGCTCTATTCCCCTTTGCCCCAAAGGCTCTTTTGGTCATTTTACCCTCTAAACATGATTCACATGTTGGAAACGGCTCAACCTGGAGTGATTCCAACAAGCCGTCGTTCACTAACCTTTGAATCCTTCTTAGATTAATATGACCAAGTCTAAGATGCCACAGAAGTGTTTCGTTCATGTCTGAAGAATGCTTTCTTTTCTTAGAAATAGTCGATGTGTTATGCGATTCATTTTGTGTGGAATGTGCACAATTAATAGTATAAAGATTATTCACCAATGCTCCCGAACAGATAATCTCGTCATCACGACAAATAACGACATTCTTATTAAAAGAAACTGAATATCCATCCAAAATTAGTTTAGAAACTGAAATCAAATTCTTTCTAAAACTCGGAACATAAAGAACGTCTTTTAAAACTAAAATTCTATCACTAAAAGATAGTTGCACATCTCCCACTGCAACAGCCGCCACTTTCGTAGCATTGCCCATGGTGATGATGATCTCACTCCCACTAAGTTGTCGGGTTAGCTTGAACCCCTGAAAATCGAAACAAATATGATCAGTGGCTCCCGTATCCACCACCCACGAATGGGAAGAATACACCGCTAAACAAGTTTCAATTACTAGTGCGTGAGAATTACCTTGCTTACCAGCCTTCTTAGGCTTGGTACAGGCTGACTTCCAATGTCCTTTCAGACCGCAACTAAAGCACTTTCCCTTAGTGGTCTTTTTCTTGACACCTCCCTCAATTGGTATCTTTTCCTTGTTATTAGCTTGTTTCTGGCCATTTGCCTTCTTCTTCTTTCCACCTTTCGGTGCAGAATTAGAAGATGGACCGTTTGCCAACATAGCCGTATGCTCGTTCCTTGGTCCCATTAACATCTCAGCCGAAACCAAAGCTTGCAAGAGCTGAGCCAACGTATACTCTTGATTATTCATCGTATAGTTCAGTTGGAACTGCTCAAAACTTTTCGGTAGAGAATGGAGTACGAAATCGATCTGCGTTTCCGCATCGAATTCAGCACCAAGAATCTCAAGTTTGTTAAGAAAACCCATCATCTTAAGAACGTGATCCCTCACGGGCGTTCCCTCGACCATTTTCTGTGATAACATATCTCGCATGGTCATTTGTCTAGCCGTACGATTCTGATGAGCAAAAAGTTCATTAAGGTTCATCATAATAGCTGAAGCGGATTCCATGTTCTGGTGTTGGTGTTGCAACACATCTGACATTGAAGCCAAGATGGTACACCTAGCCATTTCATCGGATCTCATCCACTCCTTATGATATTCCTTATCTTCTTGGTTCGTCTCATCCGTAGGGGCAGGGGGTTTAGGTTCATCAAGTACCCACTTATGCTGTTGTGCAGTCAAGACTATAAATAAATGTCTTTTCCAATCCACATAATTCTCTCCTTCCAATTTATTTTCTTTAAGTATACTAAACAGTGGGTTAAAAGGAGACGACATGCTGAACTGAGAATAAAATATACAATTTGTATTAATATCCTATTAACACAAAAATTATCACATAATTTGATCACATGTACTATATCAAAAACCTCAAAAAATCGATATAAACATGCATCAGCCAACATCTTAAAACCAATTTAAGTAAGTCACGATGAGTGTGATCGTTTACTCAAATACATTTAAGCAGGTTACAAACAAAGCAGTTACAAACCTTTAATTCAAAATTAATAGTTGGCTTCAACCTGGCCATATAAAATTGACAGGGACTCCGATGGGGAGTTAATATATCAATTTTATACCTAAGTAATAACCATAATTAAATACAGGACTATTATTTCGTTTTGAATAAGCCACTCGATGGGAGGGTCATACCGCCACTAGTAATAATCCACAATCATCCTTAAAGGAATTTATTCATGTGAACTTATCTTTTGACCTATCCGATAGGGAGAGAGGCGCTTGCCAATGCGTAGCCAAAAGACTTCACAAATAAATAAATTATGGAGGCCATTTAATCAATTTATTATCTTAAATAAATTTAATTAATAAAAAAATATACTTAGTAATTTTTTAAACTAGAGGTTTTTCACGAATTCTCATGCAGAATTAACAAATAATCATAGCATAATAACAAAACAAAAATTAAACACAAATTAGGCAAACACGTCCAATTATCATGGTTTAATTTTCTCGTTTTGAAGGAACGAAAATTCGTACACCCACGACCGCAAAAAAAATCACGCCACGCCTACAAGCGACTCGTGTGGCTTGGTCGTCCGGGTGCCTCCGATTCTTTAATCCGTCTAACGGTCTTCGTCTTTGACCCGTTACAATTTATTTACAAAAAATAAATCTAACATCTAGACTAGTTTATTACAAATTAAATAATCTAATCTACCCGTGGATTTTCTCACGGGAAAAACAAATCTGACCGAATCAGATTAAAAACCACATTCAAACAACATAAATTAAAACATACATTAAAACCATGATAATTGGATACCTGCAAAAAAGATCTAACAATTCTACCATCCAAATATCAATTTAATGTAAATAGATTTAAATTCTAATTTAAATTACAGAGCCCAAAACCTTGGCTCTGATACCATCTGTTGGGAATTATCCCAATACCCAATAGTAGTCCCCCAACAATGTGGTCCCCAATTCTTGTGGTCCCCAACTCCTTTGTGGGAATATTATGGGACCACATTCCCCATCTCCTTTGTGGGGAATTATTGGCACTTGTGGGTTATGGACCGTCACGCTAGGGATCCTTTGAGACTCCCTTTAAAATTACCAAGATCTATTTGAAACGTCTTTTTGAGACTCCCAAGAATCTTTTGAGATGCCCTAGGGATCTTTCGAGACTCCCGGGAATCCTTTAAAATTACCAGGATCTATTTGAGACGTAATTTAAATATGAATTATCATAAATCTAATTTTATAATTTAAACAAATTAAATCAACTAATTCATGTAATGAATGTACGGTAAATAATTAAATCCCTAAACATGCGGAACTGGAACTAAGGGATTACGTGTTTACCTTTGAATCGGAGAGATATCGTTGAGAAGAATAACAACTTCAACCCAATTGCCTTCTCGAGTATTCCCTAAGTCCTAGCCCGTTGATCCGGTGGGAGATCTCACGAACTAATAACTCTCAAGGAAGAATTAATTTTCTCTTGTTGCACACACTGTAATTTCGAAAATTACAGATCTCTCTTTTCTGTATTTTTGGAGAAGACCGATTTTTCTCTCAACTCTTAAAACTAAGAGTGGCGGTTTTTACTCTATTTATAAGAGAGAATAGCAAATTTATTTATTAGAAAATATTGGAGATCTAGAAATATTTTATTCTCCAAGAGATATTATATTATTTCCATATCTTTCTCCATAATATTCTCTCCCCAAAATAAGCGCTACTTTCCTCTCTTTCTTGCAACAAGATTAATTCTTATCTTTTTAATTACCTTAGTTAATGGACTTTTATTGGGCTACTTGAGGGGCCTTTAGGAGAATTAGGATTGGACCTCCCAATGGGCCCAGAAATCAATATTGAGCCACAATATTTTTCCAGCTCATTAATATTAATTCATTCCACTATAGAATTAATATTGCACTATCCATCCTAACCCATATTACGAAATATGGCTCCCGGTTATTATTTCCCGTGTTTAAGATTCAATGTCCATCAATTAATTTAAGCTACTGAATGCTTTAATTAATTAATATCTTTTATTCCTTAGAGTAAGGACAGCTCAACATTATTATCATACTGGAAATAAATTCCACTGATCAGATTTGATATGATAAACCTTCTGAGCCCACCAAGGGGACATAATCAACTTGACACTCCAAGACACGATTCTCTGTATTAATTTTGGCAATCTGTCCTATAATTAATAATATTGCCCAAAATATAAAGTATTGAATCACATTGATTCTTTACCCATAATAAATCAAAGCAATACTTCTTAACTACAGACAATTCCATTTAAGTGACAGAGATTAAGAAATCAACAACCACTGAGGTCTAATTCTTCATTCCTTAAGCCAGTCTAGAAGAATTACCTCTCTGTAGGTCCTATTCAGCACATCAAAATGCACTAGTGTAATCTCTTGGTCAAGACAAACCAATCTGAGCCTTACACCTCAACTTCTACCAATGGATTGTTCAATTCCATCTAAGTTGTGAATCAATTGTACTTATATACAAGGAACTGACAATGTGATCTTCTGTGATCTTCTACACACCACATTGTCTACAATGTAAAGTACATCTGAACGTTTATGCAATAAATAATTACCATTCATTATATTTAAAGCAACCAGTGACAAAAATTTATTCTCATTAATAAGTGCAAAAATCAGTTTGTATACATAAGTAGCACTAAAAGCATACTTGCCAGTATAACCCTAACATACATCTCTTGCCTGAAATCGTTATCCAACTGATTGACTTCATTCAAGATCATCTCTTTTGAACTTGTCACAAGGACACTGTTCTGTTCAACAAGAGTTTCCTTAAGTTCAGTCTTGAGAAAATCATCGATAGTTGACTTGATGACAGTCTTCAAATCTTCTTTCAACTCATCTATCGAGGCAACTGGGATAACTTGAGACGACGGTGCTTCGACTAATACTTCTTCTTTTGCAATCAGTTCATCCTCATTGAACATGACAGCCTCAATAAATTCATCATCTTCTTTTCCAAAGTTGAAAGAATTAGCCTCTTCAGAACATTCAGCATCGACTTCATCTGAACCAGCTTCTATCTCCAAGATTGGTTCAGAAGTCTGAACAGCGACATCAGCAACCTCTGGCTTTAACTCGTCTTCCATCAGATCAGTCTGAGTTCCAACATCAAACGAGAACTCATCCTCTAGAACACCATCTGGAATACTTAGCAACCTTTTGACTAGATCAACCAAGGCCTTGCGCGGGAATAAGTCGGAGTGATCTTTAACACCACTGTTCTCTTTCTGTTCCATCTCCCAATCTATAAAGTTGGAGATTCCGCCCATGCCCTGAATGACCTCAAAAAGATCATCTGTAGACGACTTCTTCAAAGAAAACCATGTGCAAATCCGCACTAACTTCTCAAACTGTTCTGAAGCAGTGTCGATGTCAAGAGTTGAGAGCTGCTTCTTCAGATTTCTGGATACACGAGCACGAATTCTCTTCTCTCGCATACACATCGGGTAATAAACCAGGGATTCAAATCTAACTTCAGACGGGGTCTGAGTAGGTGGGGTCCCTAACTCAGCTGTTGCAGTGGCAACTGGCGTCTTGCCTGAAGTAGATGGGTTGGAGGGTTCAACATATTCTGTTGAAGGTAGAGAGGGAGTTTGGAGTGTGGTTTCTTGGGGCTCTAATGTGGCTTGGTTTGGTGTGACAACTGTCGAAGTATCAGTTGTGTCTTGTATGGGAGTGTTTTGGGGTAGACTGGCTCTAAGCGGTAATGCCGCCAGTACGTGCGAGGTTGAGGTTTGAGGTCTAGGCCTAGATCGATGTGATCTAGCCTTGGTTCGAATAGCAGAATGAGAGAGAGAAGGAATTGACAAAGATTGAGAAGATGTACCAATCTGAATACTCAACTCGTCTGGTTGAGTAGGCGAGCCAACTCTTACGAGAGTGTACATTTCTGGAACTTGAGCACTCGACTCCTTATCTTGTTCCGACTCCTCTTCTGTCTGAG
The DNA here is from genome assembly GCA_963675135.1 of Galeopsis tetrahit. Lineage (NCBI taxonomy): Eukaryota > Viridiplantae > Streptophyta > Magnoliopsida > Lamiales > Lamiaceae > Galeopsis > Galeopsis tetrahit. Next base: position 51,364,166 of record OY776128.1, on the reverse strand, counting down.
TCTTCTCTGAGTCAGCTGTACTGGACTCAGCTATTGCAGCCTTCTCCGATTCCTCATCATCGGACTCATCTTCTGAAGAGCTAGATGAGTTGGCATATGGCAGGACTTGTGACTCATCTATTTGAACTCGTCTTGGGGCAGCTGGCCTTGCAGCAGCTTGCTTCCTCTGAGCTTCCGCTTTCAAATAGAACTTGAGAGGATGAAAGGGCTTTCCTTGACTCCAGTCCGATTTGTTCGGTAACAACAAGGGGAGTAAGATACTCAACTTGTTGCCATATCCAACAGTATGTGATACCACCCAACTACATGAGTCGGTATCAACTCGAACGCTCCTCTCGAAATACATCATCCGATCAGATATCAGTTTGAACCAATTGCCCTCAGTAATTCCATCATAGATCGCTGCCATCACCCTTGTCTTTGCTTGAGTGACCGCGTCATGTGATCCAGTGGCACATAGAAGCATCTTGCTTGCTATGTCCAGTAGAGTGCGATATTTCTCCAAAAGTTCAGCCTTCTTGACGGCAGGAGCCTTGCCATCTGGTTTAAGCTTCATCTTCTTTCCACAGAAGATGCTCAAATACCTCATCTCTTGGCCAGTGGCATAATTTTCCACATCAATTGTTCCGATGGGCAACTTCAAATGTCTGAACAAGACTTCACGAGTGATTTCAACACGAGTCGTTCCAATGAATGATTCGATCAGATCTCCTCGCCTTGTGGCATTGGCATAAAACAGCAACACCTCTTCTTCCAAGACGACTTGAGGAAACGCCTCCAGATAAGGCTTCAATCCACATCGCAAGCACTTATTGAGAATTTCTTGGTTTCCAGCGGTGTGACGCCCTTTGAAAAACATTGATGGTTCTACATGCACCTTGTTTTCAGTGATATACCTTCCAAGATCAAATCTTGCCTGCATATTAGTTCTAACATCGAAAAGTGAAACAGTCGACATATCTAGTGAATAGAGTAAGAACTTGGGAGTTATGATTTTGCAAGAAATTGAGTTGGAGAATAGAACAGTTGTGAAAACGTGAGGCGAGTTGAGTGAAGAAGATGGGTTTTGTTAGAACCGATTTTGCAAATCAACGGCCAAGGTTGAACAAACTGATCCAACGGCTGGGACTTTTGAAATTCAGTTACGGAATCGAGAATATTATGTGATTTGATATTGTAAATTTTGAAATCCGCCTCTTTTTAATTAGGTCAGGGGAGTGAACTCATCTGTCCTAATGTAGTCGAGTTCGAACTGGGTGTATACACCTCATTAAACTGGGAGTGTATAAATCCAATTCTAGGTTTTTCAGAAACTTAGCATTATCTGATTACTATAATACCCTTAATCCGTTTGAATAAACACTTAACATATTTCAATCAAGAAACACACTTAGCTTGTCTGTTCGAGTCCATCCAAAACAGACGAGTCGACTTAAGTTTCATGAGTCGAGTAGGCCTAAGTGTACAAGACGAGTAGGTTTAGGAACACCAGTCGAGTTCCCCCTTCGACTGAGCTTGTCCATTCCAATCGTCGAACGTCTTCATGTACCTATCTTATCATTTGTAATGTGTAATCGTAGGTACAAGTAGAGTAAGATAAATAAGATGAATATCAATCTAAAGCAATGATCAAGGTTTCGAACAAGATGACTTTTTAACACACATAAGAGTCAACATAAGGATATTTAAGAAATCAAAGATTCCCCCTTAAATGTTTATTCCCTTAGTATTACCCTCAGCTTTACCAGCTTCCTCATTGGGTTGTTTGGTCATCTAGTCTAGCCTTGTATACCTGTCTATTGCGTGAGTAGTCGAGTGCTCTGGTCTAGTGATCTTGTCTCCTCTTATTGATGTACCTGTCTTGTTAGTACATAGCTATAGACAAGTAGGATCTAAATCAATTAGTCCTAGACTAATGCATAACTCACGAAATCGTGCCTCAGCTAATGGTTTTGTAAAGATGTCAGCTCTTTGAAAAATAGTATGAATCTTTTCCATGCGAATATCCTTCTTTTCTACATGATCACGTATGAAATGATGCTTCACATCAACATGCTTACATCGTGTGTGTGTAAAACAGGATTTTGTGTAATGGCAATTGCACTATTACTATCACAGAAAATAGGAACATTTGATTCATGTATATTGTAATCACGAAGCTGTTGCATGAGCCAGAGTAGTTGACTACAACAGCTACTAGCAGCCATGTACTAGGCTTCGGTAGTAGAGGTAGCAACACTAGTCTGCTTTTTAGAAAACCAAGATATGAGTTTTGTGCCTAGAAATTGACAAGAACCAGAAGTAGATTTCCTATCTATTCTACAGCCTCCAAAATCTGAGTCTGAATACCCACTTAAGGATAGATCATCATTTGAAGGATACCATATACCACGATTGATGGTCCCTTTCAAATATTTCAAGATCCTTTTGGTGGTTTCCATGTGACTTTCTTTTGGATTGGCTTGGAATCGAGCACAAACACCAACAGAGAATGCAATGTCTGGTCTACTAGCAGTTAGATACAGCAAAGAGCCAATTAAGCCACGATAATAAGATTGGTCAGCACATTTACCGTTCTCATCTGGATCCATTCTGTAAGTTGGTTGCATTGGTACGCCAGTGGACTTACATGTTTTGATCCCGTACTTGTCTAGAAGATTTCTAGTGTACTTCGCCTGATTTATGAAAATACCTTCTGGAGTTTGTTTTACTTGAAGTCCAAGAAAGTAGTTCATTTCACCCATCATAGACATCTCAAATTTACTTTGCATGAGTGTTGAAAAACTTTCACTCAGCTTTTTGTTAGGTGACCTAAAAATGATGTCATCTACGTAAATTTGGACGAGTAAGATGTCCTTCCCTTCTTGTCTTCTGAACAAGGTTCGATCGACCTTGCCCTTAGTAAAACCATTTTCTAATAGAAAGAGAGATAGAGTGTCATACCATGCTCTTGGAGCTTGCTTTAATCCGTATAAGGCTTTCTTCAATCTGTACACCTGGTTGCCTTTGACTTCGAAACCTGGAGGTTGTTCAACATACACTTCTTCCGCAAGAATACCGTTAAGAAATGCACTTTTAACATCCATTTGATATACAGTAAACTTCATGTGAGCAGCATATGCAAGGAACAATCGAATGGCTTCTAGTCTAGCAACAGGAGCATAAGTTTCATCATAGTCTATGCCTTCAGCTTGTGAGTAGCCTTGGGCGACTAATCTAGCCTTATTTCTAACGACTAAATCATTCTCATCTTTCTTATTCTTGAAAATCCATCGAGTGCCAACTACATTATGATGTTCCGGCCTATCGACAAGTTCCCAGACGTCGTTTCGAACAAACTGGTTCAACTCGTCTTGCATAGCGATGATCCAATTACTATCAGCCAATGCCTCTTTAACAGTGGTAGGCTCAATAGCAGAGAGGAAACAAAACCAGCAAAACATAGTTGGACTCGGCTGTTCTTGCGACTCAAAGAGTTGTCGTCTAGTCTTTACACCAATAGTAGAGTCACCAATGATATTTTCAGTATCATGCGCAGATTTCCATGTTTTCCTATTCTTAACAGGAATACTATCATCATCTATATCATGTACAGCATCATGTATGTCAACATCATTTGTATCATTAACAGATTTACCAGGAGTAGATGAGTCAACTAGAGCAGGCATGTCAACTGATCTAGAGGACTTACCTTGAGCACTTACTTTCTCCTTGTCATCAGAATCGAGAGCTTTTAGGAATGGGTTGTAGGCTTGAATGGATTCATATATCTCTGAATCTTTGTCAGATTCGATTGATAGATCAGTTACCTTCTTACTGATCTTGTCGGCAGACGAGTCCTGTTGAGATTCATCGAAAACCACATGTGGTGTTTCTTCCACACAAAGAGTTGAGTAGTTGAATACCCGAAATGCTTTGCTAGTCGAGGAGTATCCTAAAAATATCCCCTCGTCTGCTTTAGCATCGAAAGCATTCAACTTGTTCTTTCCATTGTTGTGAATGAAACACTTACAACCAAATATATGGAAATATGAAACTCTGGGTTTTCTACCTTTCCAAACCTCATAGGGTGTCTTGCCTAGAGCTTTATTGATCGCGCTTCTGTTTTGTGAGTGGCATGCGGTGTTGATAGCTTCAGCCCAAAACTTTTGAGGCGTGTTGAACTCAGCTAACATGGTCCTACAGGCTTCTTTAAGGGTTCGATTCCTTCTTTCTGCTACACCGTTCTGTTGTGGTGTCCTAGTTGCACTAGTGAGATGCTGGATACCACGATTAGCACAAAAATCTTTGATATAGAAATTAATGAACTCAGTTCCCTTGTCACTTCGAATTTTGACAATCGACTGGTTCTTCTCAACTTGTAACTTCTTCAACAGTTCAGGCAGAAGTGTTTGTGTATCACTCTTCTTGTGTAGAAATACTACCCAAGTGAACTTAGAATAGTCGTCTACAACAACAAGTGTGTACCTTCTACCGTTCAAGGTTGGAGGAGTTATTGGACCATGAAGATCCATATGTAGGAGTTCTAGAACTCTACTAGTTGAGAGAGTAGGAATTGACTTAAATGAACCTTTAACCTGTTTACCCTGTTGACAAGCTATGCATACATGTGACTTGTAGTAAACCTCATTGGGAATACCTTCTACAAGGTAGTCTCTGGCTATCTTATTAAGAACCTTAAAGTTTAGATGACAGAGGCGTCTATGCCAGAGCCAACCAAGTTCTTTAGGATTCTTAGTAAGTAGGCAGGTGTCCCTCGGACAACTGTTCCAGTTCACTATGTACACACTACCTTGTCTTACGCCGACTAGTAGAACTGTGTGTGTCCTTTTGTCGATGACTTCACATTTGCGGCTTTTGAACTGCACTTTGTAACCACGATCACAAAATTGTGAAACAGAGAGTAGATTATATTTCAAACCTTGAATTTCGACGTCTCCATTCCGGATGTAACCAAATCCTTTAGTGACAGCAGTGGAGCTATCACCAAATATTACTTTTGGTCCTTCTTGCTCATGGTAGCTAGACAAGAGAGCTTTGGTACCAGTCATGTGGTGCGAACAACCACTGTCTATGTACCAGGTTTCTCCTACTGAGCCACCCTTTTTATACATGTCAAGTCGACCCTGCAATAGATGATATTCAATAACTTAGGTACCCATTTGTTTATTGGGGTCCTTGGGGGTTAGTCATGTTCAGAGGAATCCAGATATACATTGGAGTCTTGAACAAGTTCGATCTTTTAAGCTTTCGCCCATATTTGTTGCAAAATAAGACCTTGTTGTCCTTCTCTGGCCTATCAGTCGAGTTCGGGTCTACTCTTTGGAGATAGCCTTTCGACTTAATCTCTACTTGAGCAGGCACTTGTCTATGATAGTTAGAGTAGGGTTTGAAAGCATTAGGTCCATACGGTTTATAGACGCGTTTGGGTCTTTCCTCACTTAAAATATCGTATGATAGAGGTGGAGGATATAGGACAGCTTGTGTACGATATTTTGGAGCTACCTGTCTAGGTCTAGACGAGTAGAGTTGAGACTGCCTTATAAATGGAGGTCTAGACTCTTGTCGTCTAGTCTGTACCTGTCTAGTACTCGTCTCCTCAGGATACCAGTCCTCGTATCTGACCTGGTTGGGTCGTCCACGATTAGTGGTCCTTTGAAGATTAGTTCTAGATGGAACAGGCTTGCTGTTACCATTCTTTTTACCTCCCTTGGTAATCGGAATGTTAACTCGAGCTTGTTTAGGTACAGTACCATTAGAAGGAGTTCCAATATCGTATAACATTGGTCCTTTTCCTTTATCATTTGGCAAAAGTCTTGCTTTAATAGTAGTAGGGTTCTTAATGACTCGAGTAGACGAGCTAGATGACTCAGCACCTATACCAGTCTTGTCACCTGGATCTCTATACCTATCTGACAGTTCAAGGTTAATCTTTGAAGAATTAACCAGGTCAGTAAGTTTGAGATCAAGTGTAACTACCTCGGTCTCTAAGAACTTATTACGTTCTTCAAGTCTGTTGCACTTGTTCTTTAAAACATTGAATTCATTTCTCTCAGTTGCATGTATCTTAAGTAGGTCTTGATATAACCTGTCTGTCAACGCACACTTTTCTTTGAGTTTACTCAACTCTTCAGTCAAGCGTTTATTTAGGACTGTTATATTAGGATCTACTTTGGACTGAGCTTCCTTAAGATCAATGATTTCTTGTTTTAATGCAATGTTTTCATCACTGACTTCGATGAATGCTTGATTAGCAAGTAGAAGGTCGTCTTCGACTGCACTAGTCGAGTGCTGAAGACTACTTCCTACTTCACTACTAGCAGTGTCACTTTCATCAGTTTCTGAATCATCACAAGATTGAAAGGATGTAGCAGATGATACCTCTTGGTCGATTTTAGCCATACAGCATAGGCCATCATCTACTATGAATGCTTCGTCGTGATCTTGATCAGTTGAGTGACTAGATACGGACGATGGCAACTCGTCTGAATCCGAATCAGAGTCATCATTGGCCATCATAGCCTTTTTGCCACGGTTATATCTTCTTTCTCTTCGTGCCTTGCGTTCTTCACGATCATCAGTGCTCAGGTCTGGGCATTCGTAAATGTAATGACCTGGCTTTTCACAATTATAGCACAAGAGATCATTAGTAGCCTTTTTAATAGGAGACTTGTCCCTACGCTTATCACGTCTATCGGAACGCTGGATCTTCCTATCGTCAGACTCTCTATCTCGTCTATTACCTTTCGAGACTTCGTCTCTCCTTTCGGACGAGTTTCGGTCTCGTCTGGTCTCAGACGAGTTCTTAGAAGTAGATGCTCTATGATCCCTATAGAACTTCTTGTATCTTCCGAAGCGTTTGTTGAGCCTATCAAACTTTCTAACCATGAGACTCATCTGATCCTTCAGACTAAGATCAGTATCTAACTCATCTTTCACAGAGGCAGACTTAGTTCTAGACTTGGACCTGTCTACCTTAGAAGACTTAGAAGAGCTAGACTTAAAGGCAACGTTCTTAGATACAGCATGTTCTCTATCACTACTGGCTAGTGGTTCATCTTCGTCTAAATCAAACTCATGGGCTTTAAGAGTTTGAAACATGGTTTCAGCAGTCCACGTATCAATATCTTGAGTGTTCTTAACAAGCATCTTTACCATTTTCCAACGACTATCAAGACTCTTCAAAATCCTAAGATTGATCTCACGAGCAGTATAAGATTTACCAAGTACTTCCAAATCATTCATGATCTTAGTAAAACGAGTATCCAGCTGGTCGATAGTTTCGCCAGCTTTCATCTGAAATGATTCAAATCTTTGGACAGCTGTGGAGAGTTTGCTCTCTTTGATTAGGGAAGTCCCTTCACAAAGGATAGCTAGTCTGTCCCACATCTCTTTGGCAGTCTTACATTTTAACACTTTTCCTAGATACTCGTTAGGAAGGGTGTGTAAAATATAATTCTTTGCCAAACTATCCAAATTATTTTGACGCATTTCTTCTGAGGTTAGATCTGGCCTGGGTTTCTTGACGAGAGTACCAATTGGTTTGCTTGGGTCAAGAACAGCAGTATTAGGAACCATAGTAACAATAGGTCCTTCTGTGATAACAGAGATCATTAGGTCATGCGTGGAACTGAAAATGGCTTCCATTCGCAGCTTCCAGTAGTCATAGTCCTGAACCTGGAACTTGGGTAACTTGTTAGCGCTGATCTCAAGAGACATGATTTCAAGAAATACGTGCTGAGTGGAGTTATGATCAAGAAAAACAGATAAGTCAAGAACAGGGAGCACGAAACAGATATAACAGGAGTTTTTGATCAAGAACACGTAAGCAACTACAATCAAGGAACAAGACTTCACCCTAAGTCTTAAGTCGGTTATCAAGAAACAGCAGTTCGTAAACTACCGCTCTGATACCACTTGTAGGTCCCCAAAGTTGAGTTAATAACGAGTAAGCTAGTGAAAATGTCTAGAGGGGGGTGAATAGACTTTTCAAAATTCTATCGAAATATCAGAATACAATATGCGGAATACGAAATTAACAATGAGCCCAATTCAAGTTTATACTCAACTTCAAAATTCGAGAACTCTGTTCTATACTCAACTTGTTAAGCTTAGTAGCAGTTTAAACAGTTAAGCAATTAAACAATTAAAACAGTAAAGTAAACAACACACAAAGATTTATAGTGGTTCGACAACTTGTCTACATCCACTCTCACAAACCCAGTTGTGATGTTTCCACTAAACTCTTCCAATCGAGTACAAGTGTATATTCCTGTCTTTTAAGTCTCAAGAAGAAGACTTAGATCTTCAAAGACTATACCTCCAGATATGTCTACGATCTAACTAGAAATTTTACAAGTATCTAGCACCTTGAAAAAATAACAACAAAAACTAAACACTTATTCAGTAGTAGCCTTTTGAATTCTTCACTTGTCTTCTGGCTTCTTTCTGAATCTTCAATGCACTCTGAGAGTAATCTTCAGTATATAGCTTTAATACACTTCAGTATATCGAGTTTCAGTAGTCTTCAAATGATCACCATCATGAAGTATTTATAAACATCAAGAACTTAGTTAGTTGTAACCAACTTTTCTTGAAAACTAACTCCAACTGAATCTTCTTATCAATCCACGCGTTTCTGTTACGAATTAGTTATTCCATAACTAACTTCTACATCCTTATCTTTTCACGCGCTTCGAACTAACTTCACGTTGACCTGTCTTGTGTAGACTTGTATGTACTTGTCTTGTAGTCCTCCTGTCTTGAGTAGTAGACTTCAGTTCTTCTTGACTGGTCTTCTTTGTTCAATCAGTAGACTATACTAAACCTATCAAGACTATTACTTTAAGCTTTCATAATACAAGCTTAGTCAACTTATAAACTATACAATAAAACTAATCTATTACAATAAAAAACATGAGCTCTATACATTTCAAATAGCTCAGTAACAAACTTAAACAAATACTGTAAACACATATGAAGTACTTATACACTGTACTTATCTTTTCATGTGAACTTATGTGAACTCTACTGGTCTTGTACAAGATGACTTAACTCAACTAGACTAGATCAGTCAACACTTAGAAAATATTCATACTACTTTTGGCTTATCAAAACTTCATCTTTTAATCATCATTTAGGACTTGTCTAGGATTCATATCCCAACAGCTCTCATTTTCAACTTCTTTCTTTTCTTCATTTATATCAGATAAACTCACATTCACTTGAGAATCAAGCCTCATTTCACCAAGGGATTCATCAAGTTCAGATTTGACTTGAAGAATAGTCCGACTCTCATGTTGGGCTTCACCCAACATTTCACTCTCCTCTCCCTCTTGTGATGGTGCACTCTTGCTACCTATAATCACACAATCACCTCATTCTCCCTCTAAATTTTTATCACTACTATCCTTTTCAACTCCTTCATGTCCTAAACCTGACACCTCCATATCCTCAACAGGATGCATAGAGGGCAGTTGATGGGAGATCACAGTGCTTGGGCTTTCCAAGTCCACTGAGTCATCCTGAATGACTAAAGGCTGGTCAGTGTCCAACTTCTCTGACACTGATGAGGCTTTAGTCAAACCAGCTTCTCCTAAGGAAGTCTCGGCATTGTCAAGCTATGCCTCAGGCTCAGAAGAACCATCCTTGGCCAATGCATCTTGGACTGAGTCACCACTCTTGGTCAACTCCTCTGATTTCTCAGAGTCCTGAATTGAATGATAAGTCAAGTAGTGTACCTTAGCAGGGTTAGGTCCAGGAGGTTTGGGATTGGTGGTATCATCATCATCTGCATCATCTTAGGTGCTATCAGGATGCTTGACTCCTTTAGCAATCCTTTCTCTTTCAGCAAGCACCTTCTCATGGACAATGGTGCAGAATAGTGCCTCAGTGGTCAACACACTGGATTTCTTGACATTTGCAAAGTGCAGCAACCTATTCTCTTCAACTTGCCACCAGTTGACACATTTATCCTTAATAACCTGAGCTATTTCCACAATTGTTCTATCTTTGATCTCAACAAGTGCTCTGAGATCATAGAACTGCTGCTGCAATCTTGGATAATCTTTCAACCCTGGGTACAACTGATCAACATTCGCTTTGGCAATCTGCCTTAGCATCCCTTCATATGTATACTCTTCTCCACTGTCATCATCATTGTTGTCATCAGAAGAGTTGGCTTGTGATTCAGAAGGGTTGGTTTGAGCTTCAGGAAGGTTGAGTTGAGGTTCAGATGGGTTCGGTTCAGAGGAACTGGGAATGATTTGGGTCTCAGTTGCTGTAGAGAGCAATGTTCCTGAGGGGGATGTTGGAAGATTCAAAGGAATGGCTGGAATGGGTGGAAGAGTAAATTGATCACCTTCAAGAAGTGCAGTTTCAAGAAGTTTGGTGTAGGATAATAATCTGGGATCAAGGGGGGAGAATTGTCTGTCTTCTTCATCAGCAAGATCGACTAAGACATCAATGCCTACCCTGTCAGGAGCACCTTCAGGGGAGTAAGTCTTCTTAGCAACAATTGGAGCATCTTCAGGAGTCTTGCACTCCTCCTCTTCAGGCTTTGAAGACTCATGAGCTGGAGATATTCTTTGAGATTGAATATCAGGAGAGTTGGCTCCAGGGCTTTTGGACTTTGATCTTGACTTGGAGTTAGACCTACTTGCTTGTTTAATCTCCTTGAAGAACTCATTCTTCTGTTTTTCCTCCTCCATTAACCTCTGCTTCTCAGAAGTTTTGATGATCCTCCTTCTCCTTTCAGACCTTGTTGGCTTCTCAAGGTCTCTGAATTTAGTTACTGACTCAGAAGTGGCACCTCCACTCTTGGACTGGCTTTCTGGTGAAGATTCACTGAGAATCTGCTTCATCTTTTTCATTTTGGGCTGGGTTTTGGCTGTCTGAGCTTTTCTTTTCCTTGGAGAAGATCTGGTAACACGTGCAACTGTCAAGGCCTGCTTTGCTGCAGCTCCTTGCTTCCTCTTTTCTATTTTAGAAGACAATTTCTTGAACATCACCTTTTGGGCTGGAAAGGGTTTTGGTTTGGCTTAAAGATGAGTGTAATGAGCAAATCTTTCCAAGAGCAAGCTTGCTCTTGTGCAATATAATAGCTTCCCATCCACCACAACTTTGTGATGCTTCATCTCCTTGAATTTAAACTTTTCATTCATCATCTTTCCCAGAATGAAAGTTTTCCAATCAAACTTGATTCCCTTTTCAGCAAAATATCAAATAAATGCTCATACTTTAGTTTTAAAGTCTTTTTGTTTTGAGCACCTACAAGCTTTTGAGGTACCTTCATCCACTCATTTGAGAAGTCCTGCTCTTCTCCTTCCCTGTAATCTTCTGGATTATTCCCTTCAGAAGGTAGCCCAAAACTGGCATCCAAATCTTCTGAGGTGAAGATTATTGTGTGTTGAGATTCCTCCTCCTCTCCTTCTTCTGCATAGGTGAATTTGGTGCAAACATCACCTTTCTTGCCTTTCCATCTGAGGTAGGCAAAGAACTCAGCCATGAAAGGGTTGAGACACGAGTCAGGTTTGGTCCCCAAGAATTTCTCAAGCCCTGCATCTTTTAGCCATTGTAGGACAGGAAGAACTTCCTCATCCGGACTATCAAAGGCAACAATCTTTTCGAACCATAGATGATTTATGTTGCTGAGATAGGTGAAATCAATGTCCAAGGAAGGATCATTGAAGTTGACTAGTTCCTCTCTTTTGATTTTTGGAGCCATGGATGTTTGAGAGTAGGTATGGTTTGAAGGTTTGAAAGATTTTCAGAATTTTGCTTAAGGGTTTGAAAGTATGGGTGCGTGAGAATGATGGTTAAAAACTGAGGGTTTTTATATCTAGTGATTTTATTAACCGTTGGATAAAAGCAATTGTGGGTGGAAAAATCCTAAAACAAAGTGGATAAAGTGGGGTAGTGGCTTAGGAACGGTTAGATGTAGGTTAAAGGATAATCAATGGCTTTGATGAGAGGCTCAGTAATTAATGCAATCTTTAATGAGATTTTGCATTTAATGCAGAATGGCCATTTGGGGGCTAAAATCTTAATAGCACACGCCATCCTAAAAATAGCCTATTCTTAGCCCAAGAATTCCCTTAAATGTCTAATCAATGCTAAAAATAGCTCTTATCACCTTATCAGTTTGGACAAACATCCTGATAAGTGTTTTGACCTCTATTTTGGTCAAAATATGTGACCAACATACCTGAGTGGGTCCCAATGTTGCTGACTGGGTCCCACAAGGTCAATCATCCTGACCATCATTGCTGAAAGCCGTATGGACAACTTCACTGAGACTTTCTTTCAGGCAGATATTTTCAGTGAGGTTGACCAACTTTGCTGAAGTTCATTTTTATGAACTTCCCCCTTCATATGAGCTTCCTTCTTCCTTTTTCAATCCTTCCTGGATCAAGTAAGCCTAATTCAACTGAAAGCTTCAGAAACCTTGCTTCAGCTAATGGCTTTGTTAAGATATCAGTTTTTTGCTTATCAGTATGGATCTTGACAAGTTTGATATCTTTCTTCTCCACATGATCCCTTATAAAGTGATGCTTGACATCAACATGCTTGCATCTTGTGTGAAGTACAGGATTTTGTGAAATAGCAATTGCATTATTATTGTCACAAAATATTGGAACTTCATTTGTGATGACTTTGTAGTCTTTGAGTTGTTGTCTGAGCCAAAGTATCTGAGCACAGCAACTTCCAGCTGCTACATATTCTGCCTCAGTTGTTGATGTTGCAACTGTGTTCTGCTTCTTTGAAAACCATGAGATTAGCTTGCTGCCTAAGAATTGACATGTTCCATAGGTGGATTTTCTGTCAATTCTACAGCCTCCATAATCAGTATATGAATATCCAGTGAGCTCAATGTTGTCATTAGCTGGATACCATAGTCCAAGATTCTCAATTCCCTTGAGATATCTTAGATTCCTCTTGGCAGCTTCTAGATGGCTCTTCTTTGGATTTGCTTGGAATCTAGCACATACTCCAACTGCAAATGTGATATCAGGCCTACTTGCAGTGAGATACAACAAGGATCCTATGATGCCTCTGTATTCAGTGGAGTTGGTTGATACTCCACTTTCATCAAGATCCATTTTCCAGTTGGTATTCATAGAAATTCTAACTGGCTTGCTTGTAGCACATCCAAATTTCTTGATCATGTCCCTTGTATATTTGGCCTGATTGATGAATATTCCTTTCTTTGATTGAGTGACTTGAAGTCCTAGAAAGAAATTCATCAATCCCATCATGGACATCTCAAATTTTCTTTGCATGAGTTTAGAGAATTTCTCACACAATTTCTCATTTGGAGATCCAAATATGATGTCATCCACATAGATTTGGACTAACAAAATATTATCTCCTTCACAGATTCTAAACAAGGTTCAATCAACAGTGTCTTTGACAAAACCATGATCTAGAAGGAACTGTGATAAGGTGTCATACCAAGCTCTTGGAGCTTGCTTCAATCCATAGAGAGCTTTCTTTAATCTTTACACCTTGTCTCCTTCTTCAAAGTCTGGGGGCTGTTCAACATACACTTCTTCCTTCTGCACTCCATTGAGAAATGCACTTTTCACATCCATTTGATACACCTTGAATCTTTTATGAGCTGCATATGCCAGGAAGAGTCTGATTGCTTCAAGTCTGGCCACTGGAGCAAAATCTCATCATAATCAATCCCTTCAGATTGACAATATCCTTTGGCCACCAGTCTTGCTTTATTTCTCACAATAATGTCATTCTCATTTCTCTTATTTTTGAATACCCATTTGGTACCAATGACATCTTGGTGAGTTGGTCTGTCCACCAGTTCCCATACTTCATTTCTGGTAAACTGGTTCAGCCCTTCTTGCATGGCAATGATCCAGTTGGTGTCTTGAAGTGCTTCTTCAATGTCACTTGGTTCCTGTTCAAACAGAAAACAACAAAACAAGGCACTTTCTCCATGAAATCTTCTAGTTTTGATCCCTTCACTTGGATTTCCAAGTATCAGGCTAGTTGGGTGGTCTTGCAACCAAGTCCTTCTAGACCTGATTCCTTTAGGAGGGATGTCCTCTTCTGAAGTTGGATCACTAGAATCATTAAATTCAGGAAAGATAATTGAAGGATCAAGTTCAGGATCATATTCAGGGTTGTTATCCTCATTGTCAGGAAGGTTGACATTTTCATTGGTTCCCCCTTGAATATTGGATCCATTTACTACCTCAGCAGTGCCTGCTTCTTCATTGGTAGTTGTTACCTGGTTTTGAACTGGGATGGGATCAGTCAGTTCAATTTCTCCTTCAGGTTGGTTGGCTTCTGGTTGATTGCCATCAGGTAGGTTGTCCAGTTTTTTATTGTCATTCAGTTCAGGCTGGGCAACATCTACAAACACTGTTTCCTTGCTTTGAAGCCTTAGTCTGGTTGTTCTTTGTGTTATCTCATCAATATTCAGGTTTCTATCCCTGAACTCATTAATAGATTCATCAAACACAACATGAGGTGTTTCTTCCACAATAAGAGTTTTGCAATTGTAGACTCTGTAGGCTTTACTGACTTGAGAATATCCAACAAATATTCCCTCATCAGCTTTGCTGTCAAAAGCTTTCAATTGCTCTTTCCCATTATTGTGAATGAAACACTTGCAACCAAATATATGGAAATAGGCAACAGTGGGCAATCTACCTTTCCATAATTCATATGGAGTTTCACCTTGTCCTTTAGTGATTAAGGATCTGTTTTGAGTATGACATGCAGTGCTAATGGCTTCAGCCCAGAACCTTTTTGGCAATTTGGATTCAGCAATTAGTGTTCTTGCTGCCTCTTTTAAGGTTTTGTTTCTTCTTTCAGCAACACCATTTTGTTTAGGTGTTCTTGCTGCTGAAGTCTCATGAGTGATGCCATTCTTGCTGCAGTACTCATTGATGTATGAGTTTATGAATTATGTGCCTTTGTCTGATCTGATCTTGACAATACTTAGGCCTTTTTCATTACTCAATCTCATCATTAATTCAGGTAGCTTGACTTGGGTCTCCTTTTTGTTCAGTAGAAATACTACCCAACTGTACCTGGAAAAATCATCAACAACTACTAAAGCATATTTTCTTCCATTTAAACTTACTGGAATAATTGGACCAAATAAGTCCATATGCAGTAGTTGAAGAACTCTCTCAGTTGAAATGAAAGGTTTCCCTTTAAAGGATGCTTTGATTTGCTTTCCTTCCTGACATGGCTGGCATACATGTTCCTTGGTGAACACTTGGTTTGGCAGCCCTTTTACCAGAGAGTTTCTTGCTAGCTTGTTGATGGTTTTGAAGTTCAGGTGGTTTAGTTTTTTGTGCCATAGCCAGCTTTGCTCACTTGTTCTTTTGGCAACAAGACAAACTGCTTCAGGGATTTTGTTCCAATCTGCAAAATAAACATTTCCCTTTCTCACCCCTGTTAGTAGCACCTGTTGTGTTGATTTGTCTTTAATGATGCATTCATTTGGAGCAAATTCAACACTATATCCTTTATCACCGATTTGACTTATAGATAGCAAATTATATTTTAGGCCTAGTACATATGAGACATTAGTAATTTTTACACTACCAATATTTAATGTACCATAACCTCTTGTAATTCCTTGAGAGCAATCTCCAAAGGTTACTGAAGGACCATCTTTTTCAATGAATTCTGAGAGAAGCTCCTTGTTTCCAGTCATGTGTCTTGAACATCCACTGTCCAAGTACCATGCTGTTCTTTTGTTTATGCTTCTCTTCTTCTTGTGGTCCTTGCAAACCTGCAAAGTCAAACTTTAGGTACCCTTTGAATGTTGGGTCCTAGGGGGTTAGCTGTACCTTTTGGAACCCAAATCTACATGATTACTCTGATTGACTCAAAGTGACTGATTTGGTTTCCATTTACATATACATACACAGTCCTACCCTTAAATGCCCTAGGTGGTTTCTGTGCATAAGTGTTAGTCTTGTAAGGTTCAGGAGAGTTAGTGAATTTCTTTGGGACATGTCTCTTGAAGTTACTAGACTTAGGTGCAGCTTGGTAAGACCTCTGAGGATAGGAGCTTGGATGGCCTTTTCCCTTTGGCATGAAGGGTCTAGGCTTCCTGAAACTGTTATACCTATCAGTGGGGTTGGGCCTTAACCTGTCCTGTTGAGGTTGCCTCATTTGAGTTGGCCTCTTCTGAACAGATTTTGGACAACTCCACTGATGAGTGTTCAGATGGGTTGGCCTTCCATTGGTTCTCCCCTTCTGAAACTCATTTCTCTTGTTTACAATGTTCTTAACCTTTTCCTTAGGTTTGGGTTTAGGAACATTGTTTACTTGAGTAGGTATGAGAGTTTCTTTACCCTTACCCTTGGTCAGTGACTGGTTCACTTCCATTTCATTTTGTTTTAGTTGAGCCACTAACCTTACAAAGGTCATCTTAGAATTGCTTGTTGAAGCAATGCTAAGACCAGGTGAGGGTTCAAATGGATTATAGCCTAATCAGCTTCTTTGAGCCATTGGTCTTTGAAACCCTTGAATTTCCTCTATTACCTTAGAGGATTTGTTCAAGGCAGACATCTTTAGTTTTAGGCTCCCCTCACTTAATTTAAGAGCATCAAATTCATGTGAGAGATTGTCAAATTTAGCTTGAAGGATTCTAAGGTCAAAATCCTTTTTCTTCAGAGCCAGATTTTGCTCATCAATCAGCTTTTGTTGTTCAGTGACTTTGAGAGACATTTCATCATGTTCTCTCACAATCTGCTGACACAACTCAGTTGATTTAATGTCAAATTCAGGTTCAGGAAGGTTGGGTATTTGGACTTTAGAATTCAACAGTTCATTTTCTCTCAATGCCATATTGCATACTTCTTGTAATCTGGTGAAGTCCTCCAATAACTTTCCAAAGTTAAGTTTTAGGTGGACTTCACTGGATTCATGTGAGTTATTTGAGGAATTAGAAGATGAACATACCTCTTCATCTTCAAAGGCCATTTGACAGTCTTCTTCACTGTCACTGTTGGAGAATAACCCATCATCAGATGAGTACACACTTTCTTCACTAGCTGACTCTCCAGCTACCATGGCCTTCCTGTTGCTCAATCTCTTGTCTCTCTTATTCTGTCTCTCTTTTCTTTCTTTTGAGCTCAGATCAGGACAGTCATATTGAAAATGACCTTTCTTCTGGCAGTTGTAGCATACGTCTTCATCATCATTTCTCTTGCTTGAGGACTCCTTCCTCCTGGATGATGATGGATCAGCCTTGTTGTACTTCTTCTTGTCAGCATATTTATCTTCTTTCTTTTCATCAGAGAGTTTGTCCTCTGATTTGTTGTCAGGAGAGTTGAATCTTCTCCTTGTTCTGTTGTCTTGGTAGAACTTTTTGTATCTACCAAATCTGGAGTTGAGCTTCTCAAATCTCCTGGCCATGAGAGCCAGTTCCTCCTTCATTTCTGTCTTTGAGACAGTTTGAGATGATCTCTGTGCATTCTTCTTTTATGTCTCAGCAGCTTTGAATGCAACACCTTTGCTTGAGGAGGATGGCTCATCATGCACTTTCTTTCTGTTTAAATCGAACTCATATGCCTTGAGTTCAGAGAACACTTGCTACATAGGCATGTTATCAAGATTGCTGGTGTTCTGCATCATGACTGGGTAGATGTCCCACTTTGATGTGAGACTTCTCAGTATCTTTAGTGCAACTTCTCTTTTGGCATAGAATTTGCCAAGAGAGTTTATCTCATTCATGATGTCAGTGAATCTGCCATCAAGATGATCAATGGTTTCATTGGGCTCCATGGTGAATTGCTCATACTTTTGGATAGCCACTTGGAGCTTGTTTTCTTTGATCTTTTGGGTACCTTCACACATTAGTGCTAAGGTATCCCAAATCTCTTTTGCTTTGGTGTAGTGATATACTCTTCCCATCACTGCATCTGGAATTGTCTGGTACAGTGTATTCATTGCAATGTAGTTGAGGTTGTGTCTTTTCCTTTCTTCAGCAGTAAGGTCATCTTCATCTTTTGGCAGCAACTCCCTTGGGTCAGCTTTCTGAGCATCAGTGACTTTGGGATTTACTTTGGTGAAGGTGAAAGGTCCTCTGGTGATGACTTTGAGCATTTCATCATGCTGGCAAGCAAGATGTGCTCTCATTCTAATTTTCCAAAAATCATAGTTCTCAATAGAGAACATAGGCAGTTTGTGATTGGAGATATGATTCACTTGGTTGGGACCCATGTTGTTAATGGTCTCAACAGCATTTCCTGGAACTGCATTGTTTGCCATCTCAATAGAATTTGGTTAGATAAAAGACAGATATGTTTTTCAGAAATTTGGATCAGTTCAGTGACCACATAGATAATATGATTTGAAAAACCAGATAGATTTTCAGAGGCAGTGGTCTTTGAACCCCTGCTCTGATACCACTTGTTGGTCCTGAATGGAGTATGACACAAGTGTATGGGGGGGGAGGAATGCACTTGTGTATGCAAATTCTTTTCTTTCTAAAAATTGTTTTGCTTTATCAGGAAAGTTGTCTGTCAACTATTCTGAGTGATAACTTTAATAGATACTTAACCTACTGAAAATTATGAACTAAAAGAGTTGTTAAGTGCGGAATGTGGTTGGCCTTATCTTTGAAAGAATGCTCCAAATAGTTTCTGAAAAACCAGTTAATCAGGGACTTTGTCCAAAAGCTGTTTTGTTCAACTTTGCTGAGATAAACTCTTTTAGTGTGATCTTTTGAAAGAATGTAAGTAATAAAATAATGCAGTAAGTAAGTGACACAGCAAGTTATAGTGGTTCAGAGACTCAAGCTCCTACATCCACTTTCCCTGATTGAACAGGATAATTCCTTAAACCTGGAATTAACTTGTTCTATAGTACCAAGGTGCACTAATCAAAAACACTATCTGAGTGCTTTGATCCCTAGGATAATCTGAGTCCTAGTGCTCAATCTCACTGAGTTAAGACTGTATTTTCACTTAACAGTCCTTAACTCCTCACTTCTACAACAAACTCTGCTTCACTCAATGAGGTAAGGGTTTGAGGTTTTGGTTCCAACTAATAGAGATACCCTTTACAATAAGCACAAGGTAAAGGTTATAAGATATCTCAGTGCTAAGCTTGGGATGTTACAAGAATGACTTAACTTTTGAAGTGATCAGGAAACTTAGGATTCTATAGAGCAACTTTGGTTTCCTTTGATTGCTTGATAGTAGTTTAATAGCAGATAGTTGGATACTTGAATCCTTGGATCACTTCTGAATTTATAGAGCAATTTGATCAACTATCCGTTGGAGAGATAGCATTTCAAATTGTCTATTTGCAGCTCCATTGAAACGGCTATGGAAGCCAACCTTCTATTATCCACTGTGTAAAAGGTTCTTCAATGGTTGCTTGAATGAATGTGTTGACTTCTGAAAAATGCGGCTGAGATGACTTGTGTCAGCTTCCAAATTTGCACATTTTCCAAGGTTGATTATGGCAAACTTTGTACTCCACCAATGGTCAGATGGGACAAGTGCCCTGAACATTCCTGCTGCAAATGGAATGTTCCTCCATTCATTCAATTCTTTAGTCTTTAATGCTTCTAACTCTTCAATGCTTGTTCAGGCTTGATGACATTAAATGCTTCATTAAATTTATCTTCTGTGTATGCATCATTCATTGCTCTTGATCTTCAAGTCCCTAAGCTGATCTGATATAGCTCTTATCAGTTATTTGCAGCTTGACTTTGATCATTCAACCATGTTGTCCTCCTCAGCTTACTTGTCTCTTTGAAATCAGCAGACTTGACCTAAGAGACTTAAGCACATAAAGCTGCCTAACATTTTCAGCTTTGGACAACTATCCTGAACTAGAAATCTCACAACATTTCTGGTATTTAGACTTAGGCATTTCTACTGTCTCAACTATCCTGAGACAACTAGACTGATACTTTCTCATTTGTATCTCAACTAATCTGATCATCATCAATCAGGGGTTTTGGTATCTTAATCAAAATCAATTTATTTCCCAACATCTTGGTTCCTTCCCAAACCATAGAATTCCTCTCTTTCCAAATTTGCCAGAAAACCATAGCAAAGCTTGCTCTTATCTCTTTGACCGGGCCACTGCACATATTAAGAATCCAATCTTTCCACTCTGAATTGTCTCCTGCAACATTGTCTACTTTCGAAAGTAGACCAGCAAGAGCGTGCATAAGGGTAGTGCACGAATAAATGCCATTCGTCTTCGTTTTTCGCTTCACATAAGGAGTAGGTCGTGTCCAAAACAACTCGTTTGGTATGGAGGTTGTTTTTCGTTGGCAAACATGGCGCTCAGCTCTCCATAGGAGGTCCCTTACTTTTGGTGGAACATCTAGACTCCAAATTGCCCTCCAATCCTCTGTCACATTCAGCATAGGGTTCATGATGCTTTCCATTCTTAACTTGTATGAGGTTTTCACACTATACATTCCAAGTCTATCAGGGCTCCATATGATTCTGTCCTCCGCTCCAACTGGCGGGAGCAGAGTGTTTAATATTCTATGCGCATCAAGAGGCAATATCTCGCGCACTAGGTCTGTGTCCCATATGCGTGATTCCATATCAAACACAGCTGAGACATGTGTAGGTCTTAAAGACCATCAATCTGATCGGATTCAACCATCCCAGTGTCCGAATTCAGCAACCACAGGTCCTTCCAAATTCGTGCTCCTTGACCTGTTCCCAATTTCTACCTTAAACCTTGTTTGATAAGATTTCGTATGGCATATATGCTTGTCCAAACGTAGTTAGGGTTCCTCCTTAAAGTAGCTATTACAAACTCTCCCTTAGAAAGATATCGTGTTTTTAATACTTTGCATACCAGTGCTTCCGGCTCTGAAATCAGTCGCCATCCCATCTTGCCAAGCAATGCGAGATTGAAGCTATACAAATCTCTAAACCCATGCCCTCTATTTGATTTATCCATACATAACTTTTCCCATCTTAGTCAAAAGGACGAACCCTGCTACTAGACATTTTCTCTGCTGATATGAACTATTCTGATCGCATCATCTCAGCAGACTCTAAGCATCACCTTCTCATTTGACTGGAAACCTCCAACTCATCTGATCAGGCCTAAGTTAGCTTACCTGACTCCAGCCATCAACTGATATCACTAGATGATACCTCAACTGATAAGAGATTATGAGATAACTCTCACGATTTTCGTTTAATTTTTTAAAGCATCTCTAAGTGTATGCTTTGTGTAATGGAAATAACAAACTTGTTTTCTTGTTTCTCCATTTTCATATTTATGTTAATTTATTTTATGGAAAAAAGAGAGATATTGATCTTAGTGCTCATAAAATAGAATGTTGGTGTTCTTGATTCATCTAGTGACAACTGAGTGATATATTTTAATTTGGGGGAAATGATTAAACTCTAGTGAAATTTCTTCCTTAAAGATGTGTTATGGAATATTGCACTTAGCTATTCCAATTACAAATGATAAAACAAGACAAACAAAAAATGCAATGAATTGAACAAGCAAGAACACGAGTAAGAACACGGAATTTACATGGTTTGATCAAATGATCTACACCCACTGAGGATATAGGCTCTCTTCACTAAAAACGAACGAAAGTTATAGATTACAAGTATGATTCATAAAGATAACTTGCTCTATCACAAAGATTAATCACAAAGATTCTCTAAGTACACTCATTAATCACTTGAAAGTTATAGATTACAAGTGATGTATTTATAGAGATAGGATGCCACTTGAAACTGTCATTAATTAATTTACTAACTACCTAACAAAAATAACCGCTAATAACCAACTCTGGAATAACAGAAATCAGCAGACTCGATCAACTAGTATGACTTCAACAGACTTGGACTCCAACTCCCCTAATTTGATTAGACGACTTACACCCAGTAGAGTTGTCTTTACTCTATCAGATGAATTGATCTTAATCATATAACTAACCTTATCAGCTGAGTTGACCTTAGTCAGCTGCCCTGACTCAAACCAGATGACTATTGTTTTAAATTTTTTTTAAAGTAACAGATTTCTTTAGTTTCCAAATTTAATTTATTGTAGTCTTTTAATTTGAATGTTGTACTTTTTAACTTTTAATTTTTTTTAAATGTATGAATCAATATTTTATTATAATTTTCATGTTTTATTTTTATTGATCAATTATTTAATAATTGATTACTATATTTAATTTAATTATATTCAGATCTAGGGGAAATACGATAGATTTAGACGAAATTCTACCAAAATTTAGAAAAAATATATAAACTTAGGAATTTAGGGGAAATAAACTTAGATTTATTAATTTATTATGTTCTAGTGTTAATGTTATTTTAATTGAACTGAAGATAAAATAGTATGATTTTAATTATTTTTAATATTAATTTGTAACATGCATAATCACTATTTGAAAAAATAAACATAATTTTATTTGTAACACATAATTTTGTAATTTTCCATTTAGAAATACATATATTAGGTATGTTTTGATAATTTAAAAATAATAAGCAAGTAAATTTAAATTAATTGAGCTAATAAAGAAAAAATAGAAATTATAAGATATGTATTAATTGCATTCAAATATAACGACTAAAGTTCCTAGCCTAAACGACACACAAGGGGGAGCACAAACGCATTCGACCGATAGGTTGTGTGTTCAATTCCCGCCTGTTCGCATGGGAGTCCTTCATCACCTCTAAGAAAACATGATTGAGTATGAACCAAAAAGTCAAACAAATATTTTTCTATTTTTGTAAATCACAAGTTAAATCTACATATTAAAATTTACAACAGTCACAGAAACCTAGTGGAAAGGGACCGATTCCAACTCACTTGCTCAACATGCGAAAGTCTCTTCCGGCTCACTTTCTCGCTATTCGAACTCGATTTTTTCCGACTAAGAAATTAAACAACAAACAACTACACCATCACCTCTAAGAAAACATTAACAATTAATAAGGTTGAAAACAGCCACTGAAATATGAATTTCACAAGCTAAAAAATATCTAGAATTTTGAGTTTAATTGTTGAATTTTTCATTCTGGTTCATATAGCTTTTTTTGGAAGTTGTGGTAGAATCTTAATTATGTGTGTTGTTGTGATTTGGGATGGGGGATTTTGTTGCTGTGGAGTTAGTTTATGATTTGCAATTGAAATTAACAGTTGACATTGCTTACGCTCGCGAATCATTACGTGGAAGTTGCTGTTAAGAAATTAAAGCTAGTTGTGTTGCCTGTAAGTTCGTTTTTCTTAGATGATCGATTTGTTAATAGTGTGATATTATACGAAACATATATGCATACTTAATCTGCGGATTCTACTGCAGATCTGTTTTTACGAGATCCGTTTGAGTGATGTTTGAAATTATATTTTGTGAAACTATACAAACGTGTGCAATTTATGATTGGAATATTATGGTGTGGTTTTTATTAGTAAAATGAGTTCTATTAGTTTCGACTTTATTACTCTTGTGATGCTTTAAGTACTTGTGGTTTGTTTCAGAATGATAATTCTAAATTTCTAATTATTAGGTTCTTGGCAAAACTCACAATGCTAATATAAATCGACATTTGAAGTTAAATTGTCGTAACTACATAAAAAGAAAAATAATACTGTATACATATATATATATATATATTATGTATGAATATGTAACATAATCCATTTTGAGTTTAGGAGTTTGTAGCTGGAAACCTCATATGACACAATATCAAGACTTGTTATTAGCAGCCATAGAATATGTTGAATGTTTGTTGAAATGACTTATGCTGAGGTTAAGTGGGAGAGAACATCTCATTTTTTGGCCAACAAATTTGGGGTGAGTACAATAAACATTTCGTTAAAATTTGTATGCATAATATGTTATTTTCACATTTGCAGTTAATTTTAATATTCTTAATAGATGTTAAGGTAATTTAATTTAGTAAGTTATCAAATTAATAGAAAATAATCATAATTGTAATGCGCGCGTGCTTATATATAATTGCTACTTATAACAGGTTCCGAGGCAACGTGATGGAGACCATTATGGACATTTTGTATGTTGTTATATTGCGAATATAATCAATCTTTATCGATTGACGATTCCTAACAATGTAAGTAAATTTATTGATTTATTTAAATTATTATTGATTGAAAAAAAATTCATATACTATATATCTAACTATATTGATTGATCGTTGTTTGCAGTTTGTCTATGACCGTCCACTCAAGACTTACAACGACAGAAGAATGGACAATAATGAAAAAAAGATTGGATAGGGTACATTTACAATCGATTTTTGTATATGTATAATTAACGTAGTATAACTTTTGGTAGCATGTAATAATATTAACTTATACATTTGTGATGATATTCATACTTTTGGTGTATATTGGACGTATGTTAGTGTACATTTATTTATTTGATTTTTTGGTATTTGACGTGTATATATATATATATATTGGTATATAATTAAATTTTAGTTTTGTATAAAATGGATTGTAAAAAATAAAATAATTATTAAAAAAAAAAATTCACTTAGACAGCGGTTCATAAAAAAAAATACACATAGACAGCGGTTGTGAACCGCTGTCCAAGTGCCCCCACTTGCAGTGCTGTTAAAAACCGTTGTCCAAGTGTAAGCACTTAGACAGCGGTTTTTAACAGCTGTCTAAGCTTGGACAGCTACAACTTGGAGAGCTCTTTTAAAAGCTCTCCAAGGCCCTTTTTAAAAGCTCTCCAAGGCCAAATATGTATTAGTGATTTTTGCTATATATATATATATATCCCATCCACTATACATTGGCACAAGACTTAATATATGACCAAAGAATTAATCCACATTACACAACCAAAATAATCAGCTAAATGATTGAGTATGAACCAACAAGTCAAGTCAAACAAATATTTTTCTATTTTTGTAAATCACAAATTAAATCTATATATTAAAATTTACAACAGTCACAGAAACCTAGTGGAAAGAGACTGATTCCAACTCACTTGCTCAACATGCGAAAGTCTCTTACGGCTCACTTTCTCGCTATTCGAACTCGATTTTCTCCGACTAAGAAATTAAACAACAAACAACTACACCATCAATATTAGGCAAATAAGACATTTTCCGACTAATTTTTCAATAGCAAAAAATCTTAACTCACACTCCCAGAATACTCTCCATCTCCAAGCAACTACAGCGGCTTGTGTCACCCTCACTTTCAATTCTTCTTCTGCCTCCTGACTACTACTACTGACCAAATATAGGGGTGCACTTGCCTCCAATTCTTTGTCAATTACAATAAGTCTCACCATCGTCAAGCCACCTACAAACGGTAACTTACAAAAGTTGTTATTTGCTTCGCCTATAAACATCAAACGTAAATCAATAAGTTGATTATAGATAGATTCACAGGAGATCATCAAGATATAACCAGAAAGCAAATGCATCATAAGTAGCTTCATGTCATTGTTTCCTAAGAATAAGTACACATTTACATAAAGCAAAGCCATGCACTAAAAATGTATAAATCAAGAAAAGACATCCTTGATGAGAAAGTTTATAAAAAACGCACATGAGTGCTATACAAATAGCAAATTATACCAGGAGAATCATCTCTCAAACTGGTCACTTGAGAAATCCTGTACTAAAAGTAAGCTTTCCATTATAATCAAGCTGCTTAGGTAGCTTGAAAGAAGACTTTGGAAAGTCTCCATCTTCTAAAGGACATTTCATTCATGTGTTACGTAACAGGAAAAATAAAAAAGAAATTTAACAGGCATAAGTCTTTTTCGGCTCATATTCTCGCTACTCGAATTCGATTTTCTCCTGCTAAGAAAATAAACAACAAAAAACTACAACATCAATATCAGGAAAATAAGGCCTTTGCCGATTAATTTTTCAATAGCACAAGTTCTTAACTCGCGCCCCTTCAGAAACAAAAGGACTGGATAAGAAAGAGCTTGTACTTTGTTTGCAGGAGCTTCATTGCCTCCAAAAAGGTAGCCCAAAGAACTTTGACCTCCATGCCTTTTACAACCCCTACATTTCCATTTTGACCTTCATCTTCGCTTAAGTCCTTAAGTAGGCCAACAACTGCTTGAAACATCTAAATATCATGGTATAAAGCTCATGAGCTGATTAAAATGAAAGATGTTTGTGAAGAAAGTGATATATACAATTTAGGTGTAATTCTTTTCAAATTACTATCTAGGAAAGAATCGATTGGCCAAAATACCATATCCGATAAATATTCATATTTACCAAGTGCTATGAGATCTGAGATTCTTGATGATCAAAAAGAACCCCAAAGCTTCATAAAATACATTATTAGATTAGAACGATATCAAGAAAATTAAAGATAATACATAAACCCAAAACATCAAAAAATCAACATGTGACCATCATCTCAATTTTGATTTGTTTATTGCTAAAAAATGTGCACGTAATGTTTCAAAAAATCAAGCGGAGCATATCTTCAGAATATACAGAGTGCAGAGATCAAAATTAATTACCTGTATTCTAACGGAAATAAAAAATTAGGGATGACCTCAGCTATATCTGAAACAGGGGAGCCAGAAAGGAAACATATTACATCACTGTAAATCTGAAATAGACGGGTCATAGAGATTCAGTGGCAAGTGGCGACTCAAATAAATTTGGAGCCAGAGAACCACAAACGCGGCTGTTGTGCAAGTTCTGGAAACTAAACAATGCTTCATATATACTCCACTAAATAAGAGAAAAAGACGTAGCATAATCAAGTTCTACATACTATCAAGTAGTAGAAAATCAATTCAAATATGCATGATTGAAGAACCATCAAAGTAATTATCACACAAAAACACTTGCATCATTTCAAATGTAGATCATGATTAACATACTAACAATCAATACTTTATGTTGGTCAAACCCGCAGTCCATTTGCAACAGATCAACTGACATGAGAAGTTATAGAGGCTCGTTAACTGGAAACATTACTCCATCTCCTTTTATATATATTGATTGGCTCGAAATTATGAAAAATTAAAAACTTGATCATTATGAACACAAATCGACCCAAGCACCCTGTTTTTCATTAACATGTTGTAATCTTTCTAAAAAAAAACACACAGATTCAAGATAAAAATCTTCATGCATTCAATTCTCATTTCTGTTGAAAATACAAAGAACATGAACACAAGCTTCAGTCCTCTCTATCTTTCTTATATAATGAAAAAAATCAGAAAAATGCAAAAAGGAACTACTAAAAAAGTTGCATATTTGAGCAATTCTGTTAGGTTGATGTGATTGCTGAAATAATGGATGTTCGTTTTTTTGTATTTTGGATAATTGCAGAATGTAATTGGAAATTTAGGAAGAAGATAGAATAGTGTGAGAGAGAGAATTTGGAGAGAGTGGAGATTTGTTAATTTTTCTGATATCCATTCTTGCTGCAAATGTCAGCCTAAAATAACAACCTCAAGGGGACCACATTACAGTACTGAATTTTAAAGAATTTTATAAGGCCCAAAATATTTTGAAGAATGTTTCAAGTTCCTTCTCAATGAAATTGAATTCTGTCGAAATGGCTGAAGTTTCAAAAACACAAAATTACCAACCTGGAAAGATCGATCTTGTCTGTTTTTATCTGCAAAATATTTTATTCTGTCTTGAGCATTCTGTAAGTTCTCCTTAATAAGTGTTGTAGCAAGAGCCCTGTTCTGCAACAAATCTGTAACATCTGAATTTGTAGCTTCCAAATAGGGACCTATGGCCATATGATTAGGAGAGTAACCATATAAAGCTTGAAAAGGGGTCATCTTTAGGCTTGAGTGAAAATTGGTATTATACCAGAACTCAACTAAAGGTAACCATTTCAGCCAATGCTTTGGATGGTCTTGAGTCATACATCTCAAGTACTGTTCAAGGCATTGATTTAGCCTTTCAGTTTGGCCATCTGACTGTGGATGGTAGGCAGTACTAAGCTGCAACTTAGTGCCCATGAGCTTGAAAAGCTCCTTCCAAAATGTACTGGTGAAAATTTTATCTCTATCTGAAACAATATTGAGTGGTAATCCACAGGGGCGGACCCAGGTTTGAATTGGGAGGGGGGTCGAAAATTAAGTAGTGACTAATTTAATATTTAGTACTCCCTTCATTTAATAATTGTTTGTACATTTATTTTATTGGCCGTCTTATAATTTACACATTCTAAAAAATGAAACTCCTGCATACACTCTATCCTAACAATATTCTTCTTTTACATTCAATCAAACTAATTTATCTATTTTATTTATAAAAGTTTAGAAATTACATGTTTACTTTATAAAAAAAACAATAAAAAATCACTAGTTCCGACCCTAGGTGATTTTGTAGCTAGGTCTAATTTCTGAATTTGGGGTATCGTTTTAAATTAGCAAATTTAATTGAAATGTTTAGCCCTTTGACTTTTTTTTTATTTGAATCAATTGTTTTTATTTTTTCATTTATGAAATAAAACACAATTTAATATTTTAATATATAAATATTACAACAATATTACTAGTTCACAAGTTAAATAATTTGCACCTCAAATAAATATTCTACTAAATGGCGATGGAATTTTGCTAAATCCTAAAATTACAATGATCTAAAATTGAAAATAAAAATACAAATATAATCAATAATATAAAAAACTATTAGAACTGTATATTTACAAAAATAATAATAAAAGAAAATGCTGATCAAGTATTCAAGTGAATGGGACCAATTATTACTAAATGGGCCGAGTTTAATTCTTAATGGATTTACAGTTGAAACAAAATATATACGGTGGAGCATTAACATAGTTGTAGTTCTCATAACTATTAAACTAAATACTATCATAACTATTAAAATAAAAAAATCAGGGGGGGCCAAGGCCACCCCCAGTATGAACGTAGTTCCGCCACTGGTAATCCATGTAGTTTGTATATAATATCCAAGAAGGATTTAGCTACAGAATGGGCTGTATAGGGGTGAGAAAGGGCAATAAAATGACCATACTTGGTAAACCTATCAATAACAACCCAAATCACATCCTTACACCAGGATTTAGGTAAACCCTCAATAAAATCCATAGAAATATGGGTCCAAGCTTGAACTGGAATGGGTAGTGGTTGCAACAAACCAGGGTAGGAACCATGACCAGATTTACTCCTAGCACAAATATCACACTCCTTAACCCATTGTAACACATCTGACTTCATGTGAGGCCAATAAAAAAACCCTTTTCAACCTGGAAAAAGTGCCATGGATTCCAGAATGACCACCATAAGAACTGTTGTGCATTTCTGAAATTATCATTTCCCTCAAAGACTGATCTTTCCCAACCATTAACCTGCCCTTATATCTGACCAACCCCTCAATTACTTGGAATTCAGGGTAAGAAGAAACATCTCCAGCCTTAGCAACCTTGATTTTCTGGACCAATTCATCTTCCTTATAGCTCTGAATGACTTGGGTTACCCAACTAGGAACCAAGGTAGATAGAGATAACACCTCTGTATCATCATCTCCCCTTCTGGATAGAGCATCAGCAGAAGTGTTATCAACACCCTTTTTGTACTGAATCTCATAATCCAAGCCCAATAGTTTAGTGATCCATTTCTGTTGCAATGGTGTCACAATCTTCTGATCCAACAAGTACTTGAGAGACTGTTGGTCAGTTTTGATAATGAACCTTTGGCCCTGTAGGTAATGTCTCCATTTCTGAACAGCCAATAGCACAGCCCAGAATTCTCTTTCATAAATAAAAAGTATTTGATTCCTAGGACACAAAGTTTTTCTCAAATAAGTAAGTGGTTTGCCATCTTGCATCAAAACAGCTCCAATACCCTTCCCACTAGCATCAATTTCAATAGTGAACCTCTTGGTGAAATCTGGTAAGGTTAGTACAGGTGAAGTACTCATAGCCTCTTTCAACCTCAAGAAAGCTTCATTAGCCTCAATGCTCCATTTAAAACTGTCCTTCTTTAGCAGGGAAGTTAAGGGTTTACTGATTAAACCATAGCCCTTAACAAACTTTTTGTAGTACCTAGTGAGTCCTAAAAACCCTCTTAACTGCTTGGGGGTTTTTGGTGTAGGCCACTGCAGCATGCTGGAAATTTTATCTGGGTTAGTAGATACACCATGTTGTGTGATGATGTGGCCCAGATATTCAATCTGAGTCTGCCCAAAATGGCACTTACTTCTCTTGGCAAACAATTTGTTTATCCCCAAAAGGGACAAAACAACCTTTAGGTGTAGAAGGTGTTCTTCCCAAGTAGAGTTATATACCAGTATGTCATCAAAAAACACTAGGACAAATTTTCTCATACATTCCTTGAAAACTCTATTCATTAAAGACTGGAATGTAGCTGGGGCCTTACAAAGCCCAAAAGGCATCACCAGAAACTCATAGTGGCCACTATGGTTTCTAAAAGCAGTGAGATACCTGTGCTCAGGGTTCATTAGTATCTGGAAGTAACCAGATCTGAGATCAATTTTTGAAAAGAACTTGGCACCATCTAATTCATCCAATAGTTCATCAATGATGGGAATGGGGTAATTATGTTTGATTGTGAGGTTGTTTAGATACATGTAATCAACACATAATCTCCAAGTCCCATCCTTCTTCTTGACCAATATCACAGGAGAAGCAAAAGGGCTTTTGCTATCCTTGATAACCCCAGAAGTGAGTAAATCTTCCACAATCTTCTCAATTTCACCCTTGTGAGAATGAGAAGTTTTGTATGGAAATTGTTGCCTTGGGACACTTCTAGGTTTGAGTAGAATTTGATGTTCTACTCCTCTCTCAGGGGGTAGTTGAGTAGGTTCTTCAAAAATATCCTGAAATTGTAGCAATAAATCCTGCAACCTTTGAGAATCCACATCTGTTGAACAATCAAGAGTAACCACATAGATTTCCTCATATTCTGAGGGATCTAAATGCACCATTTCAAAGAGATTAGTATCTGAAATCCATTGGCATTCATCATTTGAAGTAAGAGCCTGCAATTTAATTCTTCTTCCCATAAATGTCACAGTAAAAGTCATATCATTATAATCCAGTTCAATAGGTGTGCAAGCTTTAAGCCAATATCCACCCAAGATTAAATCACACCCCTCATTCTCAAGCAATCTTAGGGAGTATTTGAACTTCTAGCCTTGCATATCCCACTCAAATGCCTCCACCTGCTGGGAACTAATAAGCTTCTGTCCATTTGCCACCTTGACCAACAAGGGTTTAGCTGGAGATAAGAAACACCCTAGTTTTCTTGCTGTTGCAGATTGTATAAAACTGAGTGTGCTTCTTGTGTCAATAAGAATGCGCAGTTTGTGCTGACCATATTCACCAAACAACCTCATGGTTGTCACACCACCCACTCCATTTATAGCATTAAGTGCCACCTGAACTTCCTCCATGTGTGTTTCCTGTGAATCATCTTGAGACTCAAAATGATATGATGTTTGATCAGTAACATCCCCCATTAATTCTTCAGTGACTATCATATAAGATATTTTCTGTTTGCACTTATGCCCATGAATGAAAGGTTCATCACAGTTGTAGCATAAGCCCTTCTCCCTCCTTGCAGCCATCTCTGTAGGAGTAAGGATCTTGAAGAAAGGTTTTGGGTTGGTGTATGGTGGTTTTACTTGTGTAGCTTGATGTGGTTCAGTTTTCTTCCATGACTGGTTGTTAGAATTAAGGTTAGGGTTAGGGGGTTAGGGTTAGAAGCTTTTGAAAAGGGCTTAATTCTCCTTGCTATGGCTGAAAGTGTCTGTTCTTGATTCTTTCCCAATTTGATGGCATGTTGTAAAGTTTTGGGCTCAAACATAAACATGAAAGATTGCAATTCCTCATTCAACCCACTAATGAAACTAGCAACAAAGTGTGATTCAGAGAATTCATTTTTGCTAAACATCAGTAAGCATGCCTTTAATTCTTCAAACTTATCAACATAATCATCATAAGAACCAGTTTGTTTCAATTTGTTAAAATCTGCCACAACAGTGTATTCTTTCATTTCTTCAAATCTGACAGATATAACTTCAATGAATTGATCCCAAGTAAGATTAAGGTTTCTTTTGTTGTAATTTTGAAACCATAAAACAGCCTTGCCATCAAAATGAATAGAGGCTAGGGTTACCTTTTGTGCATCGGTCATGCTAGGCATCAAATTAAAGTATCCTTGACACTTTAGAATCCAGGATCTAGGGTTAGATCCATCAAACTTTGGAAACTCCACCTTCGGGACTGGATTGTGAAACTTGGTGCCATCAAGAAGTAGTTTGACTCCTGGTGATTCCTGATATTGATTAATAGGAATAGCACTTGATGAACCCCCACTTGGACTACCCAAAAGGGATTCCTTCTCTTGTTGCCCCTTGTTTTTGTCCATGTTGAGCAGCTGCAACTGAAGAGCAGCCAATGTGTTAGTAACATGCTCTAGCTTTCCATTTAATCCACCAATTTGATCATCCATCCTTGATGAGAATTCATGTATTTTCTCCTTGGTTTTAGCTTCTGTGGCCTCCCATTTCATTGCTTCTGTTTGTATTAATTGTTCCAACTTCTTTTGTGACTCTTGCAGGTCCTTCAAACGAGTGGATTCAGCCATGCCCAAGATTAGGCTCTGAGATACCAAATGTTAGGTTGTTGTGATTGCTGAAATAATGGATGTTTGTTTTTTTGTATTTTGGATAATTGCAGAATGTAATTGGAAATTTAGGAAGAAGATAGAATAGTGAGAGAGAGAGAATTTGGAGAGAGAAGAGATTTGTTAATTTTTCTGATATCCATTCTTGCTACAAATGTCAGCATAAAATATCAACCTCAAGGGGACCACATTACAGTACTGAATTTTAAAGAAATACGATAACTAAATGTTCTTAATAAAATAAACATGATAACTTGCATTTAAATAAAAGCTAGCCCAATGGTTCTGGCCCAATTCTTCAGCTTGCATGGCCAATTAATTTAAGGGCGCGGCTAAAGGCACCCGGCGATCCTATGAGTACACCCACGCGATGAGGACACCCACAAAACGGATGAGGACACCCACCTGGAAAACTCAAAAATACCCTTCTCCCATTAAAACCCTAATCCATCTACTCATTTGGTACACCCACCATATTTTCGCCTCCCTCACCTTCCCTCCCGTCTCGTCGCCGGCAGCGTCAAAAATTTCGCCAGCGCCGTCCCCGTTTCGCGGCCGCAGCTCCGCCTCCCCTCCCCACGCGGCCGCAGCTCCGCCTCCCCTCCCCCCGCTGCCGCAGCTCCGCCTCCCTTCCCCACGCGGCCAGCAGCTCCGCCTCCCCTCTTCTCCTCCCTCGGCCGCAGCGGCCGCCGTCGCCCTTCTCCTAGAGACGCGGCCAGCAGCTCCGCCTCCCCTCTTCTCCTCCCTCGTCTGCAGCGGCCGCCGTCGCCCTTCTCCTAGAGACGCGGCCAGCACCCCTCCTCCCTCCGCCACCGCTGCCCGTTCCAGGTAGGTTTTTTTGATTTTTTTTTGAGAATTTTAGAAAACTTAGGGTTTTTAGAAAAATTAGGGTTTTCAGAGGTTCGTGATTTATTTTCGAACATATTGAGTTTGTATTGTAATTTTTTTCGAACAATCTGGGTTTGTTTTGGGAAAAATTTCGAACATTTTGTTAGATCTTTTTTTTCGGACAAATTTGAGTTGTTTTGGAATTTTTTTCGAACAATCTGTGTTTGTTTTGGAAATTTTTTCGAACAATGTGTTTGTCTTCGAAAAAATTTCTAAGATTTTGTTCGGTTTTTTTTTTCGAACAAATTTAGGTTGTTTTGAATTTTTTTTCGAACATATTGAGTTTGTTTGTGTAAAATTTTCGAACATATTGAATTTGTTTTGGAAAAAATTTCGAACATGTTGTTTTGGGAATTTTTTCGAACATTTGGTGTTTGTTCAT
The DNA here is from genome assembly GCA_963675135.1 of Galeopsis tetrahit. Taxonomy (NCBI): domain Eukaryota; kingdom Viridiplantae; phylum Streptophyta; class Magnoliopsida; order Lamiales; family Lamiaceae; genus Galeopsis; species Galeopsis tetrahit. Next base: position 51,330,300 of record OY776128.1, on the reverse strand, counting down.
AAAAAAAATTCGAACATCTTGTTAGTTTTGAACATGTTTGTTCTGGAAATTTTCTCGAACATGTTTATTTTTGTTGAAATTTTGGAGTTTTTTTTTGTTGAAAAATGGTGTTTGTTTTGGTGTTGGTGGGAATAATTATGTGGAATAGAAAGGGTGGGTGTACTCATCTTCATTTTTTTCATAAATTTTACTCTAGGGGTATATGAGACATTTCACATGTTCTAAAAGATTAAAAAAAAGTTTGGTGGGTGTACTCATAGGAAAGCCGGGTGCCTTTAGCCGCGCCCTTAATTTAATTCCTCCATCATCTTTCTTTTGGCCCATGACTACTGAGCCCACTTCCTCAAAAAGCCCAATATTGACTTTCTTCCGATCAATTGCAGAATCTTCAGTAATTTGTACTTTACCTTTCATCTCTCTTACAACCTTATCCTTGATTTTCAGCTCCGAACCCGTGACAAATTCCTCTATCCCTCTCGATATCTCGCACTAATTCTTGACCAATCTTCACAGTACATGATGCATATTATATATAAATATATATATATATATATATATATATATATATATATATATATACAGAAATGATATGGAGCCCATAATGGGCTCTTTATGGAGCCAAATTGATGATGTGGCATTATCCACCTCATTCTATTTAATTAATTAATACTTATTTAAAAAATATATGATAGATCTCCTAAAATATAGAAAAGTCACGCATGTTTCCTAATATTTAGGATGAAAAAACTTGTGTGGATAATAATTAGTTTATAATTAATATTTATTATATTAATATAACATTAAACTCACGCCACATATATTATTATTATTATTTAGGCATAATTATATTTAGATGAAAAATATATTATCAAATCTTAATTGAATCTTAGGGTTTAGGGTTTTAGGGGTTTAGGGTTTAGGGGTTTTAGGGTTTAGGGTTTTAGGGGTTTAGGGTTTAGGGTTTTAGGGGTTTAGGGTTTTAGGGGTTTAGGGGTTTTAGGGTTTAGGGTTATGTAAATTAATGTAGTCATGTATATTTTAATAAATATACTTAGTGTAAAAAATTGCTACATAATTAATAAATATTTATTGTACTTTATTTATAAAAAATCATTCATTTATATATTTTATTTTTTTAATAACAAAAATGTAAAGTTAAAGTTATAAAAAATAATGACTACATTAATTTACATAACTCTAAACCTCTAAACTCATAAACCCTAAACCCTAAACCCTAAACCCCTAAACCCTAAACCCTAAAACCCCTAAACCCTAAACCCCTAAACCCTAAGATTCAATTAAGATTTGATAATATATTTTTCATCTAAATATAATTATGCCTAAATAATAATAATAGGAAAATTCTTATATGCACCGTGTGCACCAATTCTTGTTTGGTGCACACGGTTTTTTAATTACCCTATTATATAAGAACCCCTTTCTATTTCTATTCTTCAACAACAACGTTTTTCCTTCGTTCTCTTCCATTTCTCTTCTGTTTTATGAATTTCTCTCCTTCGTTTCAGCCGTGAATTCCTCTTCTCTCCTTCGTCTCTTTCAGCCATTGATTCCGCCGCCTCTGTATCTGTAGGCGGAATATTTCGCGGTGCTTCCTCGCCGCCGCCTGCAACAATGTCCCGCCGCCGCGTCGATATCTGTAATTCGACTTGATTTGGTAATTCGATTTCGTTTTCAAATTCGATTTAATTCCATGAATTCGAATCTGGAGATGGTGTATAGTTTGCAGCAGAGCTGCATAAGATTAAGATGCCATAAATCTTTCTCCCTCTAAAATTGCAGAAAAAATGTATGGTGTTCGGTGGATAATTTGATTAGTCAAGGATCATCCTTTAGAGGTTGGCTTGCAGATCCGATGTAGTCCATGGGAGGGATTTAAGCAGCAGTGATATTTAGTTTTCAAATAAGTGAGAGTAGTCTTGGTGGTTGTTCTGGATTAGTTTTCCTCTTTTTTTATTCTAATTCTGTAACTATTTCACCTACTCGTACCTGCAATTTCTTCTTTAATGGAATTCTTAATTTTACCGATCAAAAAAAATGGAGGAGGTGCGAGCTGTCTGCTTAATTTTAATTTTTTTTTTTAGTATTGAAAAGTGTAATTTTTATTATTGAAAAGTGGTAGATATTTTAACTGAAAAGTGTAATTTTTATTATTGAAAAGTGGTAGATATTTTAACTGAAAAATGTAATTTTTATTATTGAAAAGTGGTAGATTTTTTAACTGAAAAGTGTAATTTTTATTATTGAAAATTGGTAGATTTTTTAACTGAAAAGTGTAATTTTTATTATTGAAAAGTGGTAGATATTTTAACAGAAAAGTGTAATTTTTATTATTGAAAAGTGGTAGATATTTTAACTGAAAAGTGTAATTTTTATTATTGAAAAGTGGTTGATATTTTAACTGAAAAGTGTAATTTTTATTATTGAAAAGTGGTAGATATTTTAACTGAAAAGTGTAATTTTTATTATTGAAAAGTGGTAGATATTTTAACTGAAAAGTGTAATTTTTATTATTGAAAAGTGGTAGATTTAAAAGTGTAATTTTTAAAATTATTTTAATTAAAAAAGAAAATTATAGGTTTCGAAAAAGTGTAATTTTTAAAATTATTTTAATTAAAAAAGAAAATCATAGGTTTCGAACAGACATCTTATTACTAATTTTTGTAACCACTGGACCAACAGACATCTTATTACTAATTTTTGTTTTTCTGACTTGATAAGGGTTGCCCTGTGCATTAGTGTGCATGTGCACACTGTGCACAGGAGACCAACTCATAATAATAATATATGTGGCGTGAGTTTAATTAATGTAATATTAATATAATAAATATTAATTATAAACTAATTATTATCCACATAAATTTTTTCATCCTAAATATTAGGAAACATGCGTGACTTTTCTATATTTCTGGAGATATATCATATATTTTTTAAATAAGTATTAATTAATTAAATAGAATGTGGTGGATAATGCCACATCAACAATTTGGCTCATAAGGAGCCCATTATGGGCTCCATATCATTTCTATATATATATATATATATATATCACTATCAATTGAAATATTACAACTTGGGAGTCTCTTGCAAAGAAAATATATTATTTAAGTACCCGGCATTGATGAATCCCAATGCAAGAACTCCAATCCCAGTTTAAATGATGATTCTACAAGCATAGACGGAGCCACATTTGGCCCAGAGGGCCCAGTGGCCCCCCACCATTTTTTATTTTATTTTATTATATATATATATATATATATATATAATAAATTTTTTCTTTTTAAAATAATGATATATATTTGTATATGAATAAAATTAATGACAATTTGAGTAAATAAATGATGATTTTGAAGCTCATGATAAAAATATTATTTACATTTTTTTGACATACATATTAAGTTTAGACGAACTAAAAATGAATGTTTGTATACATTTTATTTCTTAATACTCCGTTTTTTTTTTAAAGAGTCAATAATATAGATTAATAGTATATTTGAAATTATTGTGTAAATTTTTGCTAAGATTCACAAGAATGTCTTTAAAATTGAACAATATTTTAGTATTGAATTTTTTTAAAAAATAGTTTAGTGTTTTAGATTTTTAGTACATTTATATTTAAAATTCTTATATTGTATAACTATAGAATATTGGAACACATTAATGTATTATATTTTATTGTATTGGATATTAATATTTTAACAATTTTTATACTCCGTATTACTCAGCTTCATTTTGAGTACAGACTAACAAAACATCTTACAAAATACAATGAAAGTAAACTTGATGATTTGATTTAATGGAATGAAATGTATTTACAATTTTATTATAAAAAATTTGATAAGTATAATAAATACTGTATATTTTTTTATCTTTATAATAATAATAATCGGGCCCCCCTATCGAAAATTTCTGGCTCCGTCACTGTCTACAAGAAAGTTTCAATGGAAAAATAGCTTTTTTTATTTATTTATTTGCAATTCCAAAAGTCTAAGCAACCAAAAAGGCTCCCGAATGAAAGAAAATAAAGGAGGGATGGAGAGGAAGGACCAATGACATGAGAATTTACTGAGGCTCATTAAATAGACTTTGGCCAAATTCTTTTGACACAATTCAAAGGATAAGAATTCTCACAAAGAAAAAGAATGAATTTTCAGCCGTTTATTCTACATCACAACACTGCAGTTTTATCTGTCAATCGCCATTGAAGCTTGTGGCTCCTCACTGGCCTTGATGACTTTCTGCAGTTTTAGGGTTTTTCGCTGACGCCACTAACAAATTTACAACACTACCAAAACATAATACATAAAGACAAAACCTTGAAAAAAATCAATTGACATTGATAGAAACCATAAAGTGTAATAATCTTCCAAGAAACAAATTTTATAGGTTTAGAGGGAACTACCCCCACACACATCCATCTTACTTCAAATAACATAAATTTAAGTAGCATAGGAGAGGGGAGCACCTTCAACTAAATCTGAGTGTGGCACCGACATCTCTTCACCTTTTTGTTGCTGCAATTTTAAAAGCAAAGAAATAAAAACAGAAACAACAATAAATATGAGCTTAATGATTTTGATAAACTTTGATTTTCTGTTAAATTTTGTTGTTTCCCAAAGCTCATCTAGCTATTTTCAACACTCTCAAGAGTCTCACTGACTATTTAATTCACTATTAGCCACTCAAAATTAATTCTTTCAAATTCATTATATTCCTTCATGTTTGCAGGTGAAGCATCAATAAATCTCTTAGATAAAATAATGTCTTACAATTATTACCTAAAATCAACACTCAATTTTCCAGAATTTCATTAGCCGGCACAAGAAAAAATTGTAATGGAAAGTAAACACACACAACGCATAGTTTGAAAATTCATCTTCCTCGCAATTGCTTCAAATTAATTTACAAACAAAAACAACATACCCATTAACAACCAAAGCAGCTGATGGGTTCATCTCAATTCATTGAGAAGCTTTTTCAATCATCTCCCTAAGTTGCTGGTTCCAAATACGAAGTAGCGAACTTCGAAACAACCAAATCAAGAAAATACATTTATATAAAAGGATACATATAAGACAACTTCAATAACACAATATACATACTGATTCAGAATGCACACGTGAACATTAGAAGTTGGTATTGATGCTAGAATATTTTGCCAACCAAGGACAAAAGACAATTCATCAACTAAAAAAGCCACCAACAATTATTAATGTTTCAATAGGATCCATAAATGCCCGATTCAAATTGTACATACATAAGCATACACAGATAAAAAGAGAATCTAAAGCAGGTGTGCTCACCATCCTCAGCTGTTGAACCGATATTAGATGGTGTTTGTTATGTAGCCTCTATAATTAAACCATTCAAGATAATATGGAAGTAGATGAGCAAGTTTTAAGCAAACCATATTTATCTGCTTTGCAGGTCTGACTAACTTCTTAATTAAAAGAAAAGAAAAAAAAATCAATGCACAAATATTTCGCACCGTGAACTAACCATCAGCCTTCAAATGTGCTTCCAATCTTTCAAGTATTTTGTGAGTAATATCTATCACACCTTTACGTTGGATCAACGACCTTCTGCTAGTAATGAGTGCAACCTGAAAAGATAAGCCTAGATCAAAAGATAACTTCAATTTATGGCCATCGACTATCCTAAAATAGAATTAGCATTTCAGTTTTGCATGCTTATAAGATATCAATAACAATATATGCAGTTTACCTAACTTTCCAAGATGATCTCACCTTCAATTTCTTTCAGATTATTCTCCCTCAATGTAGTTCAACTTCTCACCAGGTCAACAATAGATAAATATTTAATGAAAACCTAGGTACATATGGATGAAATATGACTAATAGGACAAAGATAATCGCAACTAAACTTTGAAGACTTGGAGAAAACTTGCCTTGTTCTCGGGAGAGAAGACGGATTCCCCCGCGAAGGCAGCAGCCAGTGGTGGGTGCATGGGGTGATTTGGGTGAACAAATAGAAAATGAACAGAACTTAATACAGGTCTCTTGCATATATACCCATCTCTTACTTTTCAAGTATTATCTTTTTCCCCTTCTCTTTGTCTCCTGCAATTGTATTAAGTAGCGTACAAATTTCAAGTGTCAAATTCCCAAAGTAAACGTTTTGGTCTTGGGCAATGATCGATAAAAGGAGTTAACAGTTCAATCCACAACCTGGCCAATTCTGCTAACATATCTAATCATCTAATTTCATAGGCAACACCAACACACATCGATGAATTTTTCTTATACGTATTCAAAGTGAACCTCATCTATCTAAAGAATATGCATTAGCAATGTAACCAGACTTGTAAATTTAAAATCTGCAATATAAATTAGCTAGATGCTAAGAAATAAAACCTTTCAAGCAGCAAGAAAGAAGCTTCGGTGGAGAAAGGGAAGACAGAGGGGTTGCTGAATAGGTGCCACGTTGGATTAGTTAGATAAATTGACACATGGCGGGAGAAGAGTGAACTGAAATTGCCTCGTAGAAGAAGACATTTCTTCCTTTTATATATAAAGATTTACAGTTTGGGATTTTTATTCAAGATTTTAAAACCCCACTCTATAACCTTATAAAAGTCAACTCTATAAATACCTACAAACCCTATATAAATTGTATAAAACCTATTCTATAAAGTTAAATCCCAAAACAAACCCAAAACATAAAAAGTATTAAAATCCTCAAAATCTCAAAACAAACATCGCCTTAAGAATTGAAATTTAAAGAAGAAATCCTTTCTTTAATTGGTGATTCAACTTGATTCGGATGCTTAAATAGTAAAACATCGGCACTTCTTTTATCCTTACCAAATCAAAATTTGGATTTCCGACTCAATCAACCATACTACCTTTAATTTTATCTTTAGACACATGCACAACCACCGGTTACGTTTCCGAAAATCGGAACCGAAACTGAACGGGCAAACCGTCAGCTACTTTTTTTTTCTCCGTTTTCGCTCGTGTTTTGTTTGTTTTAACTCATTTTTAGAAAATACATTACTAGAATTGAATAAAAATTATATAACTTAAATTTATAAATAGAAAATAGAAGAATTGTGTATTAAAAAAAAACAAAAAAAAAAAGTCAAATCGACGGTTTGCAGTTTGTCAAGATGTAAAATCGAAATCGAACCGTCATTTTTCCGTAATCGACGGTTTAGCCGGTTAAAAACTGCCAATGTCTACTCTTTCTCTGAAAATCCAAGGCAAGTGACTACTTCTCAGAAGTGCATTTCGGGGATTAAATTTGGATCTCCCGGCCCCAATAAAAAATGCTACACCCTCATTTAAATGATTATTAGATCATAGGATTGAATTATAGTAGTGAATTTTGGAAACCTATACTAAAACCCTCTTAAACAAACAGACTGGAGATTTGAAAATCCAAATCCTGATTCTCAAACATAGCCTTAGTAGGTGTTTGCAAGCACTAGTATGTGCTTAAAAGCATTTCTTTTTTAAAATATAATCACTTTTGGAGTGTTTGTCAACACAACTAAGTGATTAAATTAAGTTTAAATTAAGTAGTTTAAAGTGATTTTGGTGAAGCACCCCTCCACATACTTTTAATAGCTTCTATGTGCTTAGCTTCTATGTGCTTCTCATCATTGTAGTTAGGGGTGTGCACCGGTCCAGAACCGGACCGGTTTGGACCGGGACCGGAATTATAAAATTTTACGGACCGGAGACCGGAATTAATCCGGTCCAGACCGGACCGGACCGGAAAATTCCGGTCCGGTCCGGGTTTGGACCGGTTGGACCGGATTTTTTTTTTTTTTTTAATTTTTAATTTTTTTTTTTTTAAGTTTATGGAAGCAAGAACAATATTGATGAATTTGTGTATGAAAATTAAAGTGTTTGTTCTTCATTACGCCAATGTGAATTTTATTTACATTATTATTAATGATCTTTTGACCCTAAAAAAAATTAAATATGTTTATTAAATTATATATTTGCAAAAAATGTAATAGATCTCAACACATTTTCATCAATTACTTGGTTTTGAAAAATAATTGAGAGTGCATTAGTAAAAAAAAAAAAAAATTAAAAAAAAAAATTTTTAAAAAAAAATTCCGGTCCAAACCGGTCCGGACCGGAAAATTCCGGTCTTGGACCGGACCGGACCGGAAGACCGGAATCCAAAATTTGCCGGACCGGAGACCGGACCGGAATCTAACCGGTCGGTCCGGTTCGGGTCCGGTCCGGTTCCGGTCATTTTTCCGGTCCGGTTTTTTTTTGAACACTCCTAATTGTAGTAACCAATTTTACATTTTTACCCTCACAATTTAAATAATATTTTATGTTTACTCATTACTTATTCAAATGTAATAAGGGTATTTTTGTAAAATTATAAAAAAGCTATTTGTTTTGCAAACATCAAAACATATACAAAATTGATTAAAAGTGCTTAATTTTAAAACACTATCCACTTTCAAATTTATTTCAAAAATCAATTTTAATCACTTTGAATCAATCACTATTGTTTGCAAACACACCCTTAGAGACAAATACTGAGTCGAGCAAAGGTTGTGTTTGGATTAGAGGTGGCATTTCAAATAAAAAGATTTAAAAATGGGTGGATTTTAAATGACATGTTTCTAGTGAAAATTTTAAATTCTTACAATTTTAACTAAAAAAAATACAAAATATTTGAAATTCATTCATTTATTTTTTAATCCAAACAAGTGGAATGAATTTCGATGTGTAGTGTTTTCTTTACACGTGTGGCTTCATATCTGTTGATTCTTTAATTTTTTGTTCTCTCAAGGAAGCATCTTTTGTACATTATAGATGCCCAAAATCTTACCTTAAAAGGACTACACAAATATCATTTGTAGGTGCTTGGATAAAGAAAAAAAAAAACAGATTTTGATCATCATCTATCATTCGTTGTTGCTGATAGAAAGATGAAAACATATTCTTGGTCGTTTATTATTACACTTTAAAATGGGCGAATGTGGAGCCTTGTTGTTCACTTTACATTATCATTGTATAATAGTTACATCATATCATATCCACTTTTCTTCCATTTTTGTAGGGAAGCCCAACAAGATGTTCTGAAACGGCCCCCATCTGTTTCCTTCTTTGGAAAAATAAAAAAGACTCATTGCAGCTCGTCTATTTTGAGGCCTGTAATGAGAGCTCTTCTCAACAAGCCACTCTCTATTTCAAAATTCCAACATGAAACTTCAACCCCGAAACACTATTTCAAAATTCCAACATGAAACTTCAATCCCGACACAGTAGTCTATTTTGAGGCCTGTAATGAGAGCTCTTCTCAACAAGCCACTTTCTATTTCAAAATTCCAACATGAAACTTCAATCCCAATTGACACACGATAAATGAATGGTATCTGAAAATAGTAATCATCTACCGTGGAGGGCCCGCACGCTAAGGAACAGAGCCCAGGAAAGAGTAGCACCTGCCATGCTGGTAAAACTAGCCAATGTACTTCCGTTAACATCACCAAATTTGTTAAAAAGGCATCTAAGAAAGAGAACGGGCATCTGCTTAGCACCATATTTGAAGGTATGGTGATATCACAAAGGAAAGTGAAGGCAAACCCCCTGCCATGGTCTCATTTTTCCTTGAACAAATTCTCGTGTGCCATTTTTTGACAAATAGACCTAGTAAATCCACAAAATAAAAAAATATAAACATAAATTCATGAAACCATACCATTAATAATTAAAATTCATGCAAAATCATCCTAATTTTAACCAAATTAACAAAGAGCATATTAGCAAAATTAAAATGTAAATTAATACAAGCACAAAACATAAATTAACACGGGCACACATATACATTAAAACATAAATTAAATTATCATAAAAATTGAACATACCTCAAATAAGTAAACTTCATTTCATTAAGCTCACACATTTTCAGTATAACCAATTTCACGAAAAATTCTTCAGCCTCAACTTTTCCTTCCAAGAAAAGACCTTTGACGAGAGCAATCTTGGTTGCAACATTAAGTTTATAACCCCGCTTGACAAGGCTGCCTAAAACTGAAAACACGAAATCAACACTATTCACAAAGCAAAAGCAGTCGATTGGAATATTCAAAGTGAAGAGAACAATAGTAGCATCCCGTTCACGCATTTTGACGAACAGGTGGAGGGCAACAAAATGCTGCTTCATTTTCTCAAGGGCATCCATCAATTTCGTGAAATCAACAACACAATGTATCAGCTTCTGAAACAAAGAGATTGCATCTTGGGGCTGCCGGATATACCCAACATCAAATCTGTGTTTTGAGGAGGAAAAGCATTGTGAATCTCGAATTTTGAAAAGGAAATGGGGATATAAGAACGGCTTAGCGACGGTGGTATACGGATGAGGCAGCGGCGGAGGCGGGTGTATGGAGGGCAGCTCGCGGTGTATGGAGGGCGGCGATGGTGGCTCGATTGGTGTATATGGAGGGCGGCGTTCAATGGTGAGAGGAGTGATTAGGGTTTATGTGGGAGGGGTACGGGTGATAACAACAAAAACAGGGGTTTAAATAACCGTGGCCTTTCTGTACATGTTATATCCTGCTGTTGACACGTGTCCATTTTAGTTTTCTCTCCTTATGACATGTGTTAATTTGAGTCATCAATTCTTCTTACGTTAAAAACAAATGTCTTCAATTATTTGACGTTAAAAAATGGTAAAATATTAGTGGGAATGCAGAAAGAGTCTTTCCTCTCCTCTGCAAATTAATAGTAACGGATAAAACTCTTTCCTCTCTCCACCTATTCTAACACAGAAACTGTCCATACAGTTGTCAACGTCATCAAAGCAATGTTGAGAAGATTATCATTTAGGCACCAAACTTCTTAAATAAAGACAATTTTTATAATCTTTTTAAAAAAGGACAAAAACGTATGTTAATAATCCATTATACCCTTATATTTAAATATGGAAATTAATTTATTAATTTAATAATTAAATAACAAGTCTTCATCTTCCTTATTTGTCGTCATAGATTTTTAGTTAATTTATTAATTTAATAATTAAAGAACGGGTTTCTTGGCCGGAAAACTCAAATCTTCAAGCTTTTTGGTTATTCCATGATGAATCAAACATAATCCCGCTGCATCTACAAACGATTGGCCATAGATTTCAGATTGGTGAAGCAACAATCCTCGATTTCCTCTTGAAATCGAGAGATCTTTTTCTTCTTTTAGTTTCTGTTTCAGGTTTGGGTGACCCCTCACGCCCAAAAACTGATTTTCGATGATTCTCAAAGTTTCTGCTGCTTAGAGGCTTGTTCCTCTCTTTCAACGAGGGCCATGGCTATAAGGTCTCGTCTCCTTTGCTCTTCCATAATTGTTTCCTCGATCTGTTCTTTCGACTGCACATGATGAAGAGACTTTCCACGCGATCGTTTCTTTATATTCCTAGGGGATTCAAACTTCACCGATTTCTTCATTATGGATGACGGACGCGAAGCCGCCGGAGATACAATAGAAACTTTTAATTCCAAGGATCAGATGAAGAGTTTTGCCAAGGGTATGATTATTAATTCCACACGTACACACATAATTTGCAAAGAATTTAGGATTTTTTGAGATGATTTTAATTTAGGTTCAATTTTGCTCTGTTTTCGTGAAATTGTGATGATTTACGTGCGTGTTGCTGAAATGTAGGTCATGATTATTTGTTATTGGTTTGGTCAAGGGATAATGCAGATCTTTTTTTGCATATGTATACGTATTTCTGCATAATCACATTCTAATATGAAGACACCGTACTATTTTTTCTGCATTATTCATTTTATTATGCAGTTTTAGATTTCATTGTTCTGCATTATTCATTTTATTATGCAGTTTTAGATTTCATTGTTCTGCATTATTCATTTTATTATGCAGATTTAGATTTTATATTAATTTTTCAACCATGGTCTAGGGAGCAAAATGTTCTTCTCACTTCTCACTTCGTCTTCTTCCGTACTTCACGGTTTCCTTTCTTCACAAATTGAAAAACCCCAAAATTCTGCACAAAATTTACAAAGTTTGACCGGAGTTGTTGATAGAGTTTAATTTTAGGAAGTTTTAATTAATTGCGTAATTCGGGGGCTTTAATGAGCTGATAGAACTTTAGTACCAAACCTGTTTTTCTTCTCATTTAATTTTAGGAAGGTTTTTCTTAATTGCGTAATTCTCGGAATTAATGAGCTGATAGAGTCAGCTTTAAATTTCAAACATTTAAATAATTTCTCCATATTAATTCCGAATTTATGTATTAAGGGCATGATGGTACATTTATGTGCCATTTTGTCCTTATTCTGAAACTATTTTGAATCATGTCTTTATTTAAAAAAACATTAGGTGAAATGACCTTTTATGTGAAATCCCCTAAGCAATTTAGACTTCTAGGGCTAGTTTGGTTTGATAGACGGGATAGATATATATATATTTTTTTTTATGAAAGTTAAATATCCATCCCTTTTTTCCCCTCCCCATGACTCGAACCCAGGACCTAAGGCCTAGGTAGTGGTGCTCTAACCACTAGAGCTTGTGATACTGTAATAAGATTAGATAGGATTGCACTGTTCATAATTTAAAATTTTGAAATCTTAATTATCATATATTTGCAAACATTTTAACAGCAACTTGCAAAAATATTGATCTACTGCAATCTATTTTTTCTCAAATTTCTCCATTTTAAAATCTATTTTTTCTCATTAATTTCATATTTTATTAATTTTTGATTAATCTTAATCATTAATGTTAACGTACATTTTTTACCATATTTTAAATGATGTTTTAAATATTAAAATTTACATTTTTTACCATATTTTAAATGATGTTTTAAATATTAAAATTTAAATGAAACGAAATTCTGTATATTCTTAATCTCATCTCCTATATATCATTTCCTACATTCTACTTTCTTATTATTTTATTCTAAGTGATATCAACATGTATGATTTCTTTTGTTGATTTCTCTTCCTCTTTCGATTATTTTTCTTCAATTTTTTTTGTTCTCTCTAATTTTTTATCGATGTCCAACCGTATTTTACTTTTTTTTTTTTTTGCTTTTTCTAAGCTGATATCAACATGTATGATTTCTTTTGTTGATTTCTCTCCCTCTTTCGATTATTTTTCTTCAATTATTTTTGTTCTCTCTCATTTTTTATCGATGTCCAACTGTATTTTACTTTTTTTTTTTTTTTTTTGCTTTTATTATTTTCTTCAATTTCTCGTTTTTTAAAATTATTTTCTTTTAAACTTTTTTTCCATTATTTTTCCTGTTCTCTCTCTCCCTTTTTATCGATTTACAGTTTCTTTTGTAGATTTCTACTGATGATATTTTTCTCTCGGTGTCCACCTTATTTTACTTTTTTTTTGTTTTACAATTTTCTTAAATTATAATATTTTTTTCCTTTTTTTTTCACTATTTATTTTAGATCTTTATATTGTAGAAAAAAATATATATTTCTTTCATTTGCTACAGAAATTAGGACGGTAACCAAAACTTTCAATTATTTTTGTATTTATAATAATCGTGTTATTTTAAAATCATTTCCGAAAATTTTCGTTGTTGTTGTTTTTTTTTTTTTTTTTCTTTTTTCCCTTTTTCGGCCTTTTTTTTTCTTTTTTCTTTCTTCTTGCCTATTTTTTTAGTACGTATTTTTTAAAATTTTCTTTTATTAATTAAAAAATGGATAGCATTTTTATCTCAACCTTTTCTTCTGAATCCTTTCATTTTAAAATTCATTTCCTTTTTTTTCTCGTTCTTTTTTTTTTCTTTTTCCTTCAATATTTTTTAAAGTGACATTTGAAGGTGATGTTGAGTTGATCTTTTTGAAGAATAACTTTTTAGATAATTTGTTGAAATTTTCAGCAATAGTAACATGTTTTACTATTTATTTATTTTTATCTGTTTGTTGTGAATTTCGATCAATTGATTTTAATTTTTAATGTTATTTATTTATGGAAATTATGGAGAATTAAAATAAACGCTCCAGCAAATTATTTTGACCAAATCTTTGGATTGAAAAAAAAATAATATTTAGAGATGAAGATTTTGAAGATATTTATCAGAAAAACACAATTTTTGAATAATTACTTTCTTATATAAAATAATTTAAAAAATGTATAATTTAATATTTTTTAAATTTTTTTTGAAATATAATTAAAATGAAACAGAATTACAGCATAATCTTTTATTCTATATAAATCTTCTTTTTTTTTTTTTTTACAATTTTCGATTTACTAAGTCAAAATAATTCTTCTTCTTAGTCACATTTTGTAACCAACCCTCGGGTAATTTTTATTTATTTTTAATTAGTTGCCTATATTATATTTAAGCTTTTTGTTGGGGTGTAAAATAATATTTCAAGTGAGCCGTGGAATATAATATTTTGTGTATTAGTTAACAATTTAAATTTTCAATTTATTTCCATTAAATCAGGTAAGTTTCTTATATTATAATTTGCGTATTTGTCAAAAACACTGTTTTCGGAACTGGACCTGTTCAATCGTGAATTGGTCCGATTATAAAAAACACTGGTCAAAAGTTTAGATTTACATATCCCTATAATTTTTTAATTACTTTAAATATATTAAAAAATAAAAGTGACCGGGAAGATTGATGAGAAACGTGAAATCGAAGGTCAAGTCCATGAAAATGAAGAAATTGGGTATTTTTCCATTTTAACATGCAATTCAGCATCTTGAATGAAATTTCACTAACGGCATGATTGGTATATAGGAATGAATTAGGAATGGAATGATCATTCCTTAATTCATTCCAAATACCATAATTGATATATTTATTTATTAGGAATGATCATTCTATTTGGAATGGTCATTACTAAAAATTAAGGAATAGTCATTCCTTCCATACCCCATGTATTGTGTATTCCATGATGTAAGGAATTAATTTTATTATTATTACTCTTATTATTATATAAAATATTACTCCTATTATTTATTTTCATTTTCACATACTATTATTTTTTACTTTCAATAACAATAATTTAAAAAAAATATATATTATAACTATTAAATAAATAATAATTTGTTATTCATAATAAAATTTTGAAAATCAATAATAAAAATAATAAATTTAAAAATTAAATAATAATTAAATATACATTAATATATAATAATAGTTATAAAAATATTAATAACACATACCATTAAATTAAAAAAATATTTATTATTTGATAATAGTAATTTAAACACTTAACAATAATATTTTTATATATTAATAATATATATATATATATATTAATATTTAATATTATAACATTTAATAATAATAATAATTTTTAAATAATAAATAGTAATAATAACAAATCATTGCAACAACAAAAATTAACAATAATAATAATTTAGGTAATTTTACACAACACCAATTTTTCATTCCTTGTACATACCAATCATAATAATTGTCATTCCTATTTTATTCCTTTTCCACTTTCATTCCATTCATGAGCTAATTCCATTCAGCCATATTTTCATCAAATCAAATTAATTGGAGTATTTATTCGCTTTCATCCATTTTTTCAATTTTTTATTCTACATCTAAAGATTAAAAAGATTCTGCAACTATCTTGAAGAGATCTACAGTTTTAATACCTTGATAAATTTGTTGAATTAGGACATAATTAATTATTATTTAATTTATGCGTTTTAAAAATCGTGTATATATATTATAAATATAAATTTAGTTATACATAAATATTTAAATATCCTAAATAAAACATAATTTTAGGACTGCATATTCGAAGAAGTAAAAAAAATTCTAATAAGTTTTCAAAAAAAAAAAAAAAATCTAATAACAAATCCCAACATATTCGAGGATTTAAAAAAAATTCTAATAACAAATCTCAATATATATATATATATATATATATATATGCTATGTTCTGAAAATATCTTATTAACTAACCAATTTTCAATATCCAAATTTTAGTTTTGTAAAACATTAAGTATAAATTAAAGAGAGTTTGACTTATAGGGGTGTGTGAAGAAAAAGTATTGAAATTTATAAAATGAGTTTATAAATAAAATTTTATTTTAAAGGTGTGAAAGTTATTGTGGAGCGGAAGAAGTATTGTTTTTGAAATTTTCATTTATTAAATATTAGCAATATAATGTTAAACAATTATTTTAAGTTTATTATTGATCTTAAATTTAAATTAGATATTTCAAGAAAATAAATTTATGAATTTATGGAGTATATATTTTTAAAATAATTTTTTATTAATAAATTAAAATATATTACTCTGTATAAATTTATTTCAACCCGCGTAATACGCGGGTCTTACACTAGTAATTTGTATGTTTGAATTGATGGATTAATTTTCAAATTTATTGGATAATTTATATTTAAGTAGTTTGAACTGTTGGATAAAATTATATTTTAGTATCAAATTACAAAAATGCCCTTTATATTTAGTATTTTACTTTTTTTCTATTCTCAATAAATCCTACCTTGAATTTGATATGGTTTTAGGACAAACCAAACTCTTCTTCACAAAACTTTCTTGGGTTTTTTTAGTGTAGTCAAATAGTACAAAATGACTGTATAGTCAGCGCGTCGAAATGCGTCACGTAGCATCGTATGTGTCGTATGAACTTACTACCTGTTATACATGTTTTAATTAATTAAATCATTTTTTAAATTCTATTTTACTATTTACTATATTATCCTTCTGTTATATTCTATAAAATTATTTATTTTTAAAAACTAAAATTTACGAAAAACAACAAAATTACTATCCAACCCTTTTTAATACAAATTTAATTGTTAATTCGAAAATGAATTAAACCTAAAAATAAACAATTAAGTAAATTAACATCCTGAATTGAAGAAGCCGAGTTAGGGTTCTTCTCCCCCAAATCAAGACCTCGTGTTTTCTCCCCCAAATCGCGACCTCAGATTATTCTCCTCCAAATCGCGACTTCAGACTCTTCTTCCCCAAATCGCACCTCAGAAATCTCCCCCAAATCTGTGCATTCTTCCAGGCAGCCACGATTGAGTGTTTTCTCCCCCCAACTTTGTGCTTTCTTCTCGACGCGATTCTTCCTTTGCGCAATGGCCGCCGATTCTCAGCCACCACAATTCTCACTCAACTCCGATTCACGCACTACGCCGCCCTTTCGGTTCTCCAATTGATCGCGTACTACGCCGCCAGTCGTGACTCGCAAGAAAGTGGTATTCACGCAGCCGTACTACGTCACATTTCTGGCAGCCCTACTGTCCTCTCCCTCCATCGCAGCCATATCAATTTACAGGTAAGTCGAGAATTATGTATTTAGATTCGAGTGCCTCATATTTAGATTATGTATTTTATTTCAAATCTAATTTCATTGTTCTAATGTTTGTATTGTTTTATTTCGTTGTTGCTCTCAATCGGGTGTTTTAATCTCTTTTTTCCTAAATAAATTCTGTAAATTGTTGTTTAATTTCGATGCATTACAAACTTCTCCAGTTTTGTAATAGTTTCCTGCAATTAGAGATTTATTGTTAATATCTTGGACTATAAAATTAGTGATTATTCTTTTAAATGTTAGTTCAAGGCGGTAAGGCATTTCAAAGACAACCACTAGGCTACAATGACTTTTGTTAAATATTGTGTTATTTATTATTTTCCATATAGCTGGACTCAAGTACACCGTGTACTTGAGTACACAACAGCCCTACCCATAATGGTGATAGGTCAAAATAGAGATTATGATATAGATTCGTGTCTCTTAATATGGAAAATTATATGATATGGAAATTTTTAAAGATGATAAAATATAAGATATGAAAATTTTTAAAGATGGCAAATTATAAGATATGGAAATTTTTAAAGATGTAAATTTTTTAAAGATGGAATAGAGATTAGGTAAAGTCTAGTATGCACTCGAGTGCATGTTGTGCACCCTAATCTAAAGAAAAATGTATGTTATTAAACTGAAAAGTACAACACAATATTACTAAAAAGTGTAAGTCATTATGACTAAAAAGAGTTTATTAACATTATAGACCAAGATCGTAGCCCATATTTTAATTCAAGACAAAAATTATTTATATTACAATTTAAGACAAATCCATAGTTGTCATTCCTAATATGCCCTCAAATTAATATATTAAAATTATTAATCTTATTTAGCTACACATTTAATTTTAAAATTGAATGTATCTTCCTTTTTTTTGCCGAATTTCCCTTGTTAGGTTTATTTCCAATTTAACTTGTCATTTCCAATTTCACTGCGTAATCAAAATATTCCTCACTGTCTCCCTCTCAGCGTGATCATTCATTTCCAATTTCCATTTCCAACATTTCAGCGTTTATCATCGTCTCCCTCTCAGCGTGATCATTCATTTCCAATTTCCATTTCCAACATTTCAGCGTTTGTCATTAATATTTGTTAAAAATTTGGGGATAATCAATTGATTTTGATTTATCAATTCCAAGCTCATCTGCCATGGATTATAACGTGTTCTTGAAGATTGATTTCGAAGAAAAGTGTAAAATGATTCTAGTCACCGCTGGATCTTCTTTCCAAGAAATTGTTGATCAAATTACTGCATCGTGGCCTCATATATCTTCAGGTAATTCGGCAATCTTTTACTCCGTTGGTGAAATTACTAAATGTTGTTTAGAATCTGATTCAGATTTATTGGGGATGATAGAGTTCTGCAAAATGTCATCACAAAAGTTAGTTAATATATCTATTGTTATGGGTTTAGTCCAGAAATCCTCTGATCAATGTCGTATTCAACCTTCAACCTTGGATGTTTGTTCTAGTGGTGGTAACAGTAATGCATGTTCAACTTTTTTGGGAAACAGTTTGAAAAACGTACCCATCAAAGATAGATTTCTTATAGATTCTCAAAACTCTGTTTCAACAGAATTTGTTGGCTTGGGTAGTATACCCAATTTTGATATATGCCCACCTGAGGGAATTAAGACATATTTGTCCGATAGTTGGGGTCATATAATGAAAGTTGGCGTTATAGTTCCTGGTGGTGCTCCAGAGTTCAGGATTGAACTCATAAAGTATTGCACTAAACTGAATTTTAAGTATACATATGTAAAGAATTGTCCAAGGTATGTATATGCAGTGTGTAGTGAGAAAGCATCAGTTAATTGTGGTTGGTTTATTAAAGCAAAACAGTCTCCTATTAAAGCTGGTTTCATAGTACATAAAGCAAACCTAATCCATACATGTGTAGGGAACCTATTAGCTGGAGATAAGAGTAAGTTTGGATCTAAGATTATTAAAGAACTTGTTTTGCAAAGTGTCAAGTCTAATCCCAACATAAATGGGAAAAATGTAATCAATGACATTACAAAAGATTACGGATTTGATATCCCTTATTATAAAGCATGGCGTAGTATAGAGGCAGCAAGGGATGACATATTTGGAAGTTACGATGAATCCTACGATCAACTTCGTTGGTATAGTGAAGCAGTGAAACGAACCAACCCCGACAGTATAGTTGATTTAGAGACGAATAACATTACAAACCATTTTGAAAGGATTTTCATCTCTTTCTATGCTTGTAAGGAGGGTTTCAAATATTGTAGACCTATGCTATTTATTGATGGAACTTTCATGAAGGGGAGGGCTAAAGGTGTGTTACTTGCAGCCACTGCGAAAGATGGAAATAATGGTATGATCCCTTTTCTAAATTATTCATTTATCATAGTAACATGCATGACTATTTTTTATAATATCATGGATTGATCATGCCTTTAATCTTTCTCAACATTTGCATATGATCCTGATGCTTCATCAGTGTAATTGAATAATTGTAAAATTAACTATGCATCCCTAAATCTAGTTGCAGAACGACTATACACTCCAAAATGTGCCATACAGCTTATGCATTCCCAGAATTTGTTATTGAGTTTATTTTTTGAATAATTTGTTTATACATTCTCAGAAATTCATGCACCATTACCCACTGCAACTATAGATTGTAGTTATGTATAATAAACTACAACATGTTCTTATCATCCTAACATCAAAATTTAATTTATGTTGATGTAGGTTTGTTTCCTGTTGCATTTTCCGTTGTCTCGGCTGAAAATAGGAATAATTGGGCTTGGTTTCTATCTAAAATCAAACAGAATATATCTCATTCAAAACAGATCATATTCATCTCAGATAGGAACACGGGTCTAATGTCCGCCTTTTACGATGTATGGGAAAATCCACCCCATTTTTATTGCCTCTACCATTTGATTATGAACCTCAAGGGTAAATACGGTGGGGGATGGAATACTCAGCACCGCGATAATATGGCTGACCTATTCAAGCAGTGTGCCTACGCCCCAAATACCAGACTCTTTGATGAGAATATTAAGAAATTCAAAGAAGTTGGTGGTGGAATTGCAGTAAAGTGGCTTGAAGACCTGCCATATTCTCATTGGGCTGTTTCACATTCTCCACACATTAAAAGATATGGAGAAATGACTTCTAATGCTGCTGAATCTTTCAACTCTTGGATTCGTGAGGCTAGAGGTCTTCCAATTACTCATATGATTGATGCTATTAGGGAAAAGATATCACAATGGTTCGTAGATAGGCGTACATCGTGCAATACTTGGACTGGTTTGTTGGTGCCTGCAAAAGAAGATCTTTGGAACGAACTTGCACACATTAGCGCAGCTTGGAGGGTTTCAATATATCATAATGGCCAGTTTCAAGTAGCTTCGAAAACCTCTGTCATAGTTGATCTTCAGTGCAATATATGCACGTGTTTTCAATGGCAAGTCACCGGTTTTCCATGCGCTCATGCAGTAGCTGTTATTAAGAGATATTGCAGTTCTATTTCAAATGTTGTGGAGGAGTGTTTCATGGCATCAAATTATAAACAATGCTATATGATTGATCTTATGCCCGTCCCAGAAACCGAGAGATACGAATGTAATCCTTCGTCTGATAGTCAGAAAGTTCTTCCCCCCATTCTAAACAAACCCCCTGGTAGATCCAAACAAAAAAGGATTACGTCGTATGGTGAATTTCGTCGCGTCAAGCCTGCCAATTGCAGCATATGTGGCAAGAAAGGTCGTCACGATCCGTTAATGTGTGCAGCAGTTTTCGGCACCGATAGGACAAATCAGTTTCATTAAACTTTATGCATTTTTTATGGTAGGATTCATACATACAAGTATTGGTTTTGAATATCCCAGTTTTGTCACACTGTTTTCATAAGACTAGCTTTCCTTATTTGTTTTTTTGATTGAGTCACTATATTATTATGAGTCCCTCTTATCATTTCAGGTTATGGCTTCTTGATTTTTTTATTTTTTTTATATATATTTTCTATCTGTGAGCCTGTTTTCGTCTCCGAATTTGTTTACGTTATTAGATTCCATTGTATATATAAAATTAAATCTTTGATTGAAGTTAATGATACTATTTGAAGTAGTTTTTGCATGTTTATATCAGACTGAATTCATTTATTCATGTAGCAGTAACAATCTTATACATTTAATCAAAACAAATTTAATCTTATGCATATAACAAAAATAAATTTCGGTCATCATATGTCAGTTACATTTCATATAAAGCAAATGTTATACACATTCAACACTAATAGCAGTTACCGTATTAAGTATTTTGTAACCTCCTAATGGCATGCATTTTGTAGAGGTTTGTAACCTCCATGCATATATGTAACTTATGCATGAAACTTTGTTCTTATAATTTGTAACCTCCGTTCAACACTAATCGGTTGCATGAAACTTTTTTCCTATAATTTGTAACCTCCGTCCATTATTGATAATCCAAACTGTACACCTATATATTATATAACGCAAGGTTTACATTATTTGACATATAACAATTTCGCAATGATCATGGTGTTATCGAACAATTTACCTGACGATATCACATATAATATTTTGCAGAGGGTTTTGCCCATATCACTTGGCAAGTTCAAGTCTGTTTCTAGGTTTTGGAACCTAATTATATCCTCCAAACAGTTTGTTGAAGCACACATGCTACACATGAAGCAAGCAAATCATGTTTCGTTGATTCCAAAATATAGAGTAGCAAATCCTCCAATTTGTTACATATTGATTCGTAAAGGTTCCTCTTCATATATTCGTAGAGAGCTTTCCGAAGATGAAGAAGAATGCGAGGTACTTGGTAGTTTTAATGGTTTAGTATTATTTTGTAACAAGAAAGATGAGTATACGCTTGAAAACCCTACCACCAAACAATCTAAAATAGTACCACATGAAATTATTGTATTTCCAGACCGATACAGTGATGCGTGGGTGTATTTTGGTTTAGGGTATGATAAGTCATGTGATGATTATATCATTATGCGATTTGTTCATTTTTGGAAATATAAAGAGTTTCGTTCAGAGGTCAAAATTTGGTCACGAAAGTTAGATTCTTGGTCTAACATTCCAGCCTACCCTTTTGAGTATCCTCCCAGTGTCAATGCCTTTTTTGCTTCTAATCGTTTTCATTGGAAAATAAGTCTTGGTAAAGCTGTTCATAAACTGGCTATATTTGACATAAATGATCATTCTTATTCATTGCTTAATATCCCTGAATTTCAGTTAGTCCCTTGGTACCTATGCATCGAGGGTTTAGATGAAAATAATATTGCTGTCTATACTAGTAGTTTGAGTCCAAAGGAAAGTAATATGAGCAAATTCTTCTTTGAAATGCACGTACTTTCTTACTCGACAAATGGTGCTGCATGGTCAAGTCTTATCATTTCTATACATGATTCTTTACCAGATAGATACGACCTCATACCTATTACGTTCCTTAACAAAGCTAGAACAAATATTATGTTTCTTGTTCAACCTTGGGGGGACTACCGCTCGTATGATATAATTGACAAACGATTTAAAATGTCAGAAGAACACGATATGACTTATGGTGTCCAACATACATATAGTTATGTTCCAAGTCTTGTATCGCCGTACCCATTATAAATTCTTTTAGTAATAGTTTCATTATCAATGTAAACAAAACTTTATTCTATAAAAAGTTTTACTATCTTTTGTGGTACTG
The DNA here is from genome assembly GCA_963675135.1 of Galeopsis tetrahit. Taxonomy (NCBI): domain Eukaryota; kingdom Viridiplantae; phylum Streptophyta; class Magnoliopsida; order Lamiales; family Lamiaceae; genus Galeopsis; species Galeopsis tetrahit. The sequence goes on along the minus strand of OY776128.1, from coordinate 51,307,285 downwards.
TTATTTTTTTTTTGTTTGTATGTTTCATTATTTTATTTGTGCACACACATATATATATATTGCATACGTAATAGTAAACAGTATTTACTAATCAAATTATTAATTTGATTGCAATACGATAACAAATCGGGATATGCAGATAAATAATAAATTACCTAATCTTAAGTTTTGAAATACAATTGATTAACTTAATCCATATAACTCTTTATGAAAAAAAATTTCTCCTTGTATCATGAATGCTTTATTTCCCTTAACAACAGAATTAAAAAATCAGTGTTTATAACTTAACAAATATTTAAAATATGTATTATTTAAACATTTTTTATATCTAATTTTGACATATTAAATTATCAGTGTTTATACTTCTTAATAACAATAACCAAGGTATTTAATTAAACTAAATGTAAACTATCATTTTAGAAATAGGACCTATGCGTTTGTTATATTGCGAGTATGGTTGATCAAAGCTATGCATATAATCTAATATATGTATTATTATATGCATATATTAATATATATGATCTATCCTGTGACATATACTCTTATATGCTCACTCATTGTTGCATTGTATTATGCCTGTTTTTTAAACAATACTTACACTTAAAAATTTCTAACGTATATATCTTTTGTTGGTACCGTTTTAATTATCTAAATAGGTTTAATTAAAATAATTATATATTCAATGAAGATCAGGTTTTTATTGGTCTTTCTTTATTTTATGTATTCTATTTTATATTATTATTAATTGTTTACATATTTATATCATTCTGAATATTGTTGTTGCATATTAATTCGTATATGCTTCTATTAGATGCATATACATACATATATGATCTATCTTATTACATATACTCCTATATGCGTACTCCCTCTTGCCTTTCAATGAAAGTCATGTTTTTCTTGGTCTGTATTTATTTTATGTATTCTATCTTATATTATAATTAATTGTGTACATATTTATATCATTATGCACAGTTTTTTTAATCAATAGAATGCATATGTCATGGTTGTGCATACGTGGAATGCATATTCTGCCTTATATGTACTCTTCTGTTGCACTCGAACCACTATATGCAATAATACAAGTTTTGATATTGTAATGCTTTCTTCGATGCTTATACATCAACAACTCAAAATTTCAGTATATTGGTAGAACAACATTCCTAGTTTTTCAAACAATAAAAAAAACCAAAAAACAAGCACAAAATCATTCTTCTTAATCCATGATAAAACAACCAATATACCAAGTTTAACAAAACTAAAAACCAACCAGGACTCTTCTGTTGCATTCGAACCCCTATATGCAATTAGACAAGTTTGGATATTGTAATGCTTTCTTTGATACTTATACATCAACAACAACTCAAAATTCCAGTATATTGGTAGAACAACATTCCTAGTTTTTCAAAACATAAAAAAAACCACAAAACATGTCAAAAAAAATTGTTCTAAATCCATGATAAAACATCCAATACACCAAGTTTAACAAAAACTAAAAACCAACCAGGACTCATCTGTTCTAAATTCATGATATATGAATTTTCTCAGTCATCCTCACATCAAAAGCATTAACATCCATGCATTAATAATTTAAAAACTAGATAAGTAAAATAACCATTTATATGTTTCTAACACCATAACCCCAAAACTACTTGTAAATAAACGGATTCATGAATTTTCCCGCCATCCTGATACGCATGCTACTTGACTTTCCTGCATCAAAACCACCATTTGGAGGATCTTCACCTTTTATGAAACACTTCAGTAACTTGCAGATCACTATACCACAATCCAGCGTTCCATGAGTCTGTTGCATAATGGACGATTGAATAGGTGTTGAGCTAGATCTCTGTAAGAATGGATGGCTTGGTGCAGCCTTCTTCAATACATGAGTTAGCTTTGACTCAACGTATCTAATCTGAAGGTTGTTATGAACAAATAAGAAATATATTAGTAATGCCATGTATTCTATATGAGTTCAATGATGTACTCAATAAAGATTATAGTTAGATACTATACCACTTGCTTAGCTTCAGTAAGCTGATGATCAACCATCGAAACCTTCCTTGGACGGAGCGAGTTATAAAATGTCCATTCTTTGGTCCTAACATCAAGCTTCAACAATGTATAATGACCTTTAACATTTGACCTTGTTCTCGCACCAACGTCTGTAATAATTATAGGGAACAACAGTATATCCTTATCTACACTCTCATCAAGCACTTTTTCGATCATACTTGCAAAGATTTTCTGATTTGCTACATGACGTTTGGCAATCATCGACTAAAAAACAATATTATAGTTGTAAGATTTCATAACTATATTTAAATGCAGATTTATAATAATGAATTCAATATTTAACAATATTTTTGCATTACCCAACATGAAGAGGTTAAGACCTGCACACGTCCTGCAGACGGAACATTATCACAATCCATCGTCCGTATCATATCAGACCACGCATCAATTAACTATAATGTCAAAATATTGTTAGACCAACTAAAATGCCAATTAATTACTTTATTCATTTCCAAGCCAGAAATAATAAATAAACCAATAGAAGAAAAAAAAATGTATAATTACCTGACTTTCAACTGCCTTGTTGTTCAGAAGATCTATTAACATTCTAATTGTAACATCAGTCAATGGACCATTGCCTACGTACACCCGATGACTGCACATGTTGAAAATACAGAGTATAAAAAAGAATGCATATACATATTATTATACATTTAAAAAATAATAATTCTGATAGTAATTTTACTTAAACATAAAATTACCTTTCCCCGTGGTCATACAGTTCATTGAATATTTGATTCTTCAACTCAATTGGAGCATTCTTTACAGTCTGAAGTCTTTGATCAAAGGGGGACTTCAGATACCTTATTTGCTTGTTAGTATCTTGCGCATTCAAATTATCTTTTGCACCATCGTCTATTATTTCATGAACAACCTTAAGCTCCTGGTTTAAAGGGTGAGGTGATATCTGCACAGGCTTTCTATCATTTGCATCAGTCCTTCCTTTAACACGTAACACCATCGAACTAATATCCTGAAAGTCATTTTGCCTTTTTATCTCTTCATTATAAGTGCATGGTGGGCTCTGAAATGTATCTCCCAAGTTCCCGTTTGAATTACTATTTTCTTCAATACCCTTTTCCCCTGAAGTCTTTTCCAGTACTTCTTTTTCTATTCTATCAACTTCACGTATTAGACATTCATCTTCAAACAAACGGGTTGGTGATGGCATTTTGTGTGTACTAATCTCCCTCTTCAGAAGTTCATTCTCATGTTCTAGATCAAGTTTGATATCATTCTTCGCCTTCCTTTCCATCTCGAAATAAACCCTTTCTCTTTCAAACTGAGATATAAGCCGTTTATTTTCAACTTTCAGGTCGTCAATCTGTCTTTCTTTGCTTAGTAGAACATCAGCTCCAGGATTCACATTTTCAGCCGAACCTCCCCTTATTGGTGTACGATCGTCCTTACCAAATGATGGGTCTGCCATATCAAAATCAGCGCCTTTACTCAACCTCAGCTCACTGCATACTCTCATTACAGTTGACTCAACATTGTTTCCATTAGCAGTAATGGGAGAATCATTTTCGAATCCAATGTCGAATGAAGGACCTATATCATTACTGAATGCTTTCAACCCAGATGTTGACCCAACTTCAAACTTTTTAGATGTTGATTGGTCAAACAACATACTACTTGAAACAGCAGTGTTAATATTTTGATTGGCATTTGGTACAGAACCAGTATTACCATCAACATCCTTCATTCGTTTTGCCTTCTCATTTTCTTTAAACTTATAAATAGACTGAAACTCAGCCTCCTCCCAAGCATCAGGTTTCAATGGATTAGTAGACACCTACAAAATTTTTTGATTAGTTATATATTTTATATCTTATACATATTGAACTACTAAATTTTAACGGTTATTTACTATATTACCTTAATGCGTTTTTTGTTCAACTTTCCCCGATCTAGAACACCGTTAAGCTCATTAAGATCCCACTTCAGAAATCTAGGGAATGCTTTCTGGTCTATGGGTTCCACCAATTTTGTATGCTCACATAGCCAAAACTGCAAATACCATGTATTTCGAAAATATATTCCATCAGCATATGCTATGTAATATGTTAAAATAAATATAATCTTAAAAGAAACTTTAACGTACCGGAAGAAGCATAATACAACCTCCTGATTTCATATCGTTGCTTTTCTTTATATGATACTTGAGATAATCAACTATGAACGTCCCCCAATCATATTTGCAAATATTGTAAAAGTCTTCCAAATAGAGAGTTAAATACCAAGGCAATGCGCCACTCTTCACAGGGCTCAGAATACCACACATTACATAACAACATAAGAGCCTTGCAACATCTTGCCTAGATTGCAGATCAGTGAGTGTTCCAATCATGTTTATCCTGTTCAATATCATCGGCTTATACAAGGAAGGGGTAGGTTGTTTGTTAACTACCTCTTCTCCGAAACACCTCTTTACCCATTCCGGAGGTACATAGTTCTCACATCTGAATGGTATCTTCTCAGTTCCAGATATAATGCCAAATATTACTTCTGCATCTTGCCTTGTAAGATGTAACTCGTGTGAACAAAATAAAAAGGAACCAGAAGCTTCGTCAAACTTAGTAATGATGTCTCTGATATCATCATCAAATTTCGTCCAATTTTTGATCATTTCATCAGTGCAAACTGTAAGAATGGTTTTCAACAGGAACCAGAACGGCGTCTTCTTAAGCTCTTCGTAATGACTGTCGGATAATTCAAGTTCCATCAAAGCTGTAAAGCAAGTAACCATATTCGATCTGAAATAGTTTTCTCCCGATTTGACTTCTACTGCTCCTGCGAAAAACAATAACCTCTTAATTAATGGCAACATTCTTTTAGTCTACAAATATAAATCAGTAGAGGAGCTTACCAAAATTATTCTTTGCTTTACGCTTTTTCACCTTCTTCTCCCGCCTGTTAACTCTACTAAACTCTTCACTCTCATAACCTAGATCAAGAAATGATAATGTACAATATTTTACAGCATACATTCACTAAACAAATTTTCAAAAATCTGGATTAGCCATAACATAATCTTGAAGAGAGATACTAATTAAATAACATTATCTAACCTTGAGAATCAGAACCTGAGTTTACTTCTATCTGAACATCACTCTCAAAATCTATATACATATGGAAAAAAACATTTTATGTCACATTGATACTAAATCATAATGAAATGTCATTTAGACTAAAAACTACCTGAATCACTTTGAACCAAGACATAACGTACAATCTTCTTCCCTGCATATGAGAATTCAAAATTATATTTATGTTAAACATATTAATAATTGCCAAAAACTATACTTAAACCTTTATGCTTCTGGTGTCTAGCATGTGAACGTGTCATTTTATCCTTTGACCCTACACAAATTAAAAAACAATCTAATATCAGATACCTAAATCATTTTTTTCAATACATAACACTTGTTTATTACACTGGATAACGAAATAAATGTTAATACAGAATGTACATGAATATATGGATTTTGTGCAGTCATTAATGTACGATATTATGAAATCAAATCTAATGCTATTGCAATGCACATTATGCATTGTAAGTGTAGTATAAGACATTTAAAACTTTTACTTGAAAAGCATAACAATATATGTATGAATAATTATGTACTCACTTAAGACTCTAGTTACTTCCTTCTTTATGCGTTTTTTCTTCATTTTTCTTCCTCCTGCATTTATCTGAAGGCCGGCTGTCCTCCGTTTAGTCATCTACAAAGAAAATTCATTACCAAATTGAATAGAACTTAAAATCTTTAGTCACATGCAAACACATCTCAACCAAATATGCCACATCTATACTAAAGATCTAGATCTTTTTATACAAACAGAGAAAGTTCTAACTCAGATAACAGAGACCCTATTTACCCTGTTTCTCTTAAATGCAAAAAACAGAATATAATCGAATCAAAATATACCTCATCTGCTGTTTACCCTGTTTCTCTTAAATGAAAAAAACAGAGACCGTTCTAACTAAGAAAACAGAGAATGAAACATCTTAAAATGCATGTAGTTTACTTCTATCTCAAAATCAACGAAAAACCTATCATATGCAAAGCCCTAAAACTTGTAAAATTTTACTGAAACAGAATCATATATTCAGTGCATATACAATATCAAATTGAATAGAAATTAAAATCTTTAGTCACATGCAATCACATCTCAACCAAATAATCAACATCTATGCAAAATCTGTAGTTTTCTTCTTATAATGCATGTAGTTTTGTTAATCATCACCAAAATCATCGAAAAATCTACCATATGCAAAGCCCTAAAACTTGTAAAAATTTCGTGAAAACCTAGTCATATATTCATTGAATCCAAAAATAACAACAATCAAAAAATACTAACATGCAAAAGACGATTTTTTCCACCAAATACCTTTAAGAGTTCTTCGCACAAGGTTGTTTCTTGTATTCTTCGAACACGGTTGTTTCTTGTTTTCTTCGCCTATCTCCCTTCAGCTTCAATGGTGAGAGATTTTCACAGTTGGGAGCAATTAAGAAGGACGCGAATTTAGGAATGTGTTTTGAATTAAGAAGGACACTATTTTCGAGGTTTATATCTACCAGAATTAAATTGATTCTGATCAATTAGTTGACTTTCGAAATATTTATTTATATAAATCTAATAATTTCAAAACTTAAATTCTAATTAGGGGTATAATCGTACTTCCTTTTGTTATTTTGGCTTGATTTGTAACTAAAAACAAAATTTCCTTGATTTGCAAAAACTTAGGGTGAAATGGTCTATAGTGTAATTCTCCCGACTAAAAATATTATTATACAGTTTAATAATTGAAAAATGCAACACCATTTACCAAAAAGTGTAAGTCAGTAAAACTGAAAAGTGCAACATGGACTAGGGTGCACAACATTAAGGAGTAATTTTTAAAGATGAAAATTTTAATTTTGTTGATAAAGATATGATGTAGCAGTAAAATATCATAAATAATTTTTATATATAATTATTTGAAAAAATAAATATAATTTCGAAAATTTTGATTGTGCACGGTCCAACAGCCATGCACGGTTGCACGGTCGATACTCAGTCACCCGTGTAAATAGAAACATGTATTGGAAGAATTCTCAGTTGCACGGTCCAACAACCGTGCACAGTTACACGGTCGATACTCAGTCACCCGGGTAAATAGAAACATGTACTGGAAGAATTTTCAGTTGCACGGTCCAACAACCGTGCACAGTTGCACGGTCGATACTTAGCCACCCGTGTAAATAGAAACATATACTGGAAGAATTCTCAGTTGCACGGTCCAACAACCGTGCACAGTTGCACGGTCGATACTCAGTAAATCGTGCAATCCAAAAAATGTGTTGTAGGTGCTCACTTTCACGGTCCAAAAACCATGCCAGCTGGTTGCACGGTCGATATTGATGTAAAGTAAACCTTGAAAAAAAAAGGCTCTTTTCTTGTTCACGTGCTCGAGCCACAAATAGAGTAGTAATGCAGACACACAAGCATCTTTCTCATATTCGTATAAAATGCATATTTCATCTCAATTCAATATGATTATTGTTATTCTAAGCAGTAACCCTACATTTGAGTAAAACGCTCCATAATGTAGAGTGAGAAGCTCCATCCGCTCTCTTAAATTAAAATTCAATACCGCCCACCTTTTAATTCAAAAACCACCGTTAAGTAGGGTAATTAAGTCATTTAATTACCATATCACGCCTAATGATTACTTCTTCCGCCGTATCTTTTACGTATGCGAGACGGTTACTCTCCCGGATACCCAGTTTTTCGACATCCTTGAGTGCCTCGGTTTTCGTAGATGGGCTATTGCCTGGGATTGGTCAGCTTGGGCGGTGGGTTTGTGTATTTCTAGCCCTCGTTGGGGCTTCAGTTTCCACACAATCTCAAACTTCTCTTCTTCTCCTTTCCACCTGCTTCATAACGATCATGGCTGATCAGATGAATAATCTCTACAGTCGACTCTCTCTTGTTGGCGGAGAAAATCAGCGCCTAGCTCTCAATGCTAGGGCTCCCGCTGCCCCTACCCACCTTCTCCTTGGAAGATTCACTATCAAAAAATGGTTCACTACTGATTTGGTGAACACTTTTCGGAGAATATGGAGAGTGGAGGGGACTCTCACTACTGCCCAGGTTGGGGAAAATCTGTTCATCTTTCGCTTTGGTGACTTGGTGGAACGAAACAAGACATATGCCAAACAACCCTGGTCGCTGGGCGGGTCGTGGCTAGTGTTGGCGAAACTCACGGGGGAAGAAGTGCCGGCCAATCTAAGGGTGGACAAAGCTCCAGTATGGGTCCAGCTCCATGGACTCCAACTCTTGATGATGACGGAGGCTGTTGGTAGACAGGTGGGAGGAGTGATTGGGGAAGTCATGGAAGTTGATGCTTCAGTGGATGCATGTGCCATTGGAAGCTGTTTGAGGGTGAGGATCCTCCTGGATCTGGAAGCCCCACTTAAAAGAGGTACTGTTATCCGATTGCATGCAAATCCCTCCTTGATCCTTTTTAGATACGAAAAACTATGCGATTTTTGCTATGTGTGTGGGAAACTAGACCACATGGAGAAGGAATGTCCAGTGAATTTTGGGGCGGAAGCCAATGTGCAAAACTTACCGGAAAGATTGCCGGTTTGGTTGAGGGCAGATGGCCATAGGGGGGGTGCCCATTGAGGAAGTTCAGGAGATGGAACGTCAGATCCGAGAGGAAGCAAATAGGGTACCGGCAAACATTCCGCCACTAGTTCCGGCTCCGGCTCAAGATATCCCAAGGGCCAATGATCAGAGACAGATGGTTGCTGTGGAACCTCCTCAAGTGGTTCCTGTCTTTGCACCACCTCAACTTCCCTCGCCTCAACACTTGGGAGTGTGGAAAGATGCGAACCAAAGCCCAAATGTGTTCAATCCAGTATTCAATGAAGCGAGGCTCTTTGAAGAAATGGCTCTTATGTATCCACCAAACCCTAAACTTATGGGAAATCCGAATGGTATGTTTCCTTTTCTCTTGACTGAAAATCCACTGCATGTGACTGGTTTGGGTGCTAGCAGCTCCAATAACCCCCAAAGCAAAGGAAAGGAGAAGATGCAGCCGACGATGGAGACCCAAGAGATTCACAAGACCCTCTCTCAAGCTAAGACGTTGGCAGAACAACTTTACCCTCTGGAGTTTGCTAAACACAAACAGGCAATGGCCCAAGCTACTAAAAAAAGGGGAAGACAGATGGTGAAAGCGGCTAAGAAGGAAACTAAGGAAAAGATGGATGTGGAGGCTGAGGACAGTAGGATTTCAACTTCAGCAAAAAACAACAAGAAAGCCAAAAGTGATGAAGGGGAAAAGGAGAAAAAGGACAAGGCGGAGGCTGACGACAACCAGCCCCGCCCGACTGAATGAACTGCGTTGTTTGGAATGCACGAGGTTTGAAAGGCAACCGTGCATTCCATTTTTTGAAGCGCCTTGTTGGGGAGTTAAAACCTAGTATTTTGTTTATCGTAGAATCAAAAGCCTCAGTTCAGTTTGCACAATCTAGAAAGGCTTCTCTTAATTTTAGTACTTGTATTGGTGTTGATGCTATTGGAAATAGTGGTGGTCTGCTGCTTTTTGCTACTAGTGATGTCTCAGTTTCCTTATGTTCTTATTCTACTGCCCATATTGACTGTGTTGTTCAAGATAGTAATAGTGGAACATGGAGGTTCACAGGTTTCTATGGTCAACCTAAAACACATCTTAGAAACCTGTCTTGGAAACTGCTTGAATCTATTAGAAAAACTCATGTTGAATGGCCTAGACTTCCATGGATTGTGGGAGGAGATTTCAATGAGATTTTAGCCCAAAATGAAATCAAAGGAAATGTAGATCGATCCCAACGTCCAATTAACCAAATTTCGGCGTTTAAGGATATTATCAATAAGCTTGAATTGAAAGAAATGAACGCAAAGGGGCCCTTCTTTACATGGAGAAACAAAAGAAAGGGACAATTTTTGGTTAATGAAAAGCTTGATCGTGTCGTTGCGTCTGAAGAATGGTGGAACTCCGAACTTCCCTTTGAGGTTTCGAACAAAGGATTCTTTGGGTCTGATCATAGAGCGATTCTCCTCTCTATGGGAATTCCTCGACAAAGAAAGAACACTTCTGGCCGTCACCCTGTTCATTTTGAGAGGGGTTGGATGTTAGAAGAGGATTATGAGGTGACCATTAAATCTTTATGGGAGGAACATAGGGTAGCCACTGGTCTACAACAAAAGCTGAATCTCTGTGGTGAACAATTGAGAAGGTGGGCTGACACAAGAACTGGTAATCTTGAGAAGAGGATCTCTAAGCTGGAAAAGGAGATTGATAGGGTTGTTGAGAAGGAAAGTGTATCAGGGGAGGAAATTGAAGTAAGATGCTTGGAACACGAATTACAAAAACTGAATTCCCAACTGGAAATTAAGTGGCTACAACGATCTAGGGTCAGCTGGATTAAAAAAGGGGATAGAAACACTTCATACTTTCATAGATTTGCTTCTGAACGCAAGAGGAATAACCGAATTGAAGGCTTATTCAATGAAGAGGATGTTTGGTGTACGAACGAAACCGAGATCACAAACATTATCCAGCAACACTTTGGAAGTATTTCGACCTCGAGTAGCCCCGATCCAGATGCTATCTTGAATTTCACGAATGGAATTCAGGGAGTCCTGGACGAAAGAAAGAGAGTACAATTGAATAGACCTTTTTCTGCCTCGGAGGTTTGTGCGGCAGCCAGGGCCCTCAACCCCGGAAAAGCTCCAGGCCCTGACGGCTTCCCTGCTAGCTTCTTCCAAGACGGGTGGAATTTTTTGGCCAAGGATGTGATTGCTGTATCTCTAAAAATTCTGAACGACGGTGAAAGTGTGGGAGATTGGAATGCCACGTTGGTATCGCTAATACCAAAAATCAAGTCGCCAACAAAGATTTCAGATTTTAGGCCCATCAGCCTTTGCAACGTAAGTTATCGTATTGTTGCTAAAACAATTGCTAACAGAATGAAAGAAGTCTTGAATGACATTGTAGATGAAAGTCAAAGTGCATTTATATCAGGACGCCTTATCACTGATAATGTTCTGGTGGGGTTTGAATGTATGCATTGGATGCGTAACAACAAAAGTAAGACGGGCTACGCTGCTTTGAAGCTGGATATGAGCAAAGCGTACGACAGAATTGAATGGCCTTTTCTAAGAGCTGTTTTGATACGGAAAGGTTTTAATTCTAAATGGATTAAACTGATCATGGATTGTGTGTCGACAGTTACTTATGAATTTAAAGTCAATGGTATGATAAAAGGGAAGGTGCAGCCTTCTAGGGGACTTCGCCAGGGGGACCCTCTCTCTCCGTTCTTGTTCGTCCTTTGTACGGAGGGCTTATCTGCCATTATTAATAACATGGTGTCAGCGGGAGATATTCAGGGGGTGAAAGTAGCAAGAGGAGCTCCGGAAATTTCTCACCTTCTATTTGCGGACGACGGTCTTCTTTTCTTCAAAGCGGAGCTGGGGGCGGCTTTGAAAATTAAGGAAGGACTCAGTAACTATGAGCGTATTTCAGGGCAGATGGTGAATTACCAGAAATCCGCAATTACTTTTAGTCCAGCAGTCACTGGTGCACGAAAGCAAAAATTAAAACGCACCTTGGGAGTTCAGGTGACCCACAGACACAACGTGTATCTGGGATTACCAACCTTCACAGTTAGAGCCAAGAAATTGCAATTTGGATATATGCTTGATAAAATCAACAAGTGGGTTGAGCAATGGAAGGTTAAGGATTTCTCCATTGGGGGAAGGGAGGTGTTAATCAAGGCGGTACTACAAGCTATCCCGACATATGCCATGGGATGTTTTCGAATTCCAACCTCCATTTGTACAGCAATTGAGCGGGTACTTGCTAGATTCTGGTGGGGTTCGAAAAATCAATCAAAGAAAATCCATTGGCAGAAATGGGAGGATCTTTGTGAAGACAAGGAGAGGGGGGGGGGGAATGGGCTTTAGACGGTTGTCGGAATTCAATCAAGCATTGTTGGCCAAGCAGGTTTGGCGAATGATTGATACGCCTTCTTCTTTGGCAACCAAGGTTTTTAAATCTAGATACTTCAAGCATTCATCAGTCATGGAAGCTGAGTTGGGCTCCAATCCCTCCTTTGTTTGGCGCTCGCTTTGTTGGAGCAAATCGGTCTTAGATCAGGGATTGAGGTGGAGAGTAGGCAATGGAGACCGAATCCATATTTTCAAGGATGCTTGGGTTAATAGTTTGGATACAGGAAGGATCCACTCAAGAATTGCTTCGGGTTCAAAAGTGAAGAGGTTTATTGATAACAATGGACAATGGAAGAAAGAACTTATTTCCCAAGCGTTCCTGGATTTCGAAAAAGAAGCTATCCTAAAGACCCCTGTTGGTGGCATGGAGACGGAGGATGGAGTTTTCTGGAAATTTGATGCGAAGGGCCAATATTCTGTGAATTCGGGTTATCACTGTGCCAGAAACATGTTAAGGAGAAGTAGGTGCATGGGAGAGTGTTCAGATCCGAAGGTCAGGAATAAGGGATGGAGGTTGATTTGTCGTATGAAACTCCCCCCAAAAATACGTATTTTCTGGTGGAGAGTACTGCATGACTTCATCCCTACAAGTGGGAATCTGGCTCTTCGACATATATCAGCTGATCCGACATGTGAATGGTGTGGCTATTTCGGAGCAGGAACGACTCATTCATTATTTCATTGTTCAAAGGTTAAGGAGGTGTGGAAGGTTTGGGGGTATTGGAATTTGCTGAAAAAGTTTAAAGGTTTGCCAACCTGGAAATTGATTTTGGTTTTGGAAGATGTGCTGGAGAAAGAATCTATGGAAAGAATGGTTACTATTGCTTGGGGTATTTGGTCAGAACTGTGTAAACTGAAACATAACAAGGAAATTGATGATGCTCGGGTGTCTAAATTGTCGAATATGATTTGGGCAAATTGTTATTTGGATGATTTCAGGAAATGGGAAAAGCGGGGCAAACAAAATAAGACATATGTAGTGGATACACCCCCTTTCGAAGCAGCACTATTTCTGGGATTTACAATTGATGGAGACGCAGCATATAATGAAGAGAGCAACAGGTATGGCATCGACAAAGTGGGATAGCTCAAGTGGTTAGAGCACTACTACCTAGGCCTTAGGTCCTGGGTTCGAGTCATGGGGAGGGGGAAAAGGGATGGGTATTTAACTTGTAATAAAAAAAAAACAGGTATGGCATCGGGGGAATTATTAGAAATGAAAGTGGGGCTATGGTGGATTCGTTCAGTCTGCAAATTACACAACCTGGATCGGTTTTAGGGGCGGAATTGATGGCAATTATTGAAGGTCTTGAAAGGGGTCATGCTCTAAGGCCCCATTCCATCCGAATTAGGTCCGATTGTTTGGGAGGGGTGAAAATGATTCGGGAAAAAATTTCAAGCCGCAGGCCGGAGGGACTTTTACTCCAAAGAATTTGGGATCTTATGGCACGAGTCGTAGTGTGCGACATTAGCCATCTCCCTCGTTCTTCTAATCAACGAGCACATGGACTGGCACGAGGAGCAGTCCTACTTGCAGATTCTCACGATTGATCTGGAAGTTTTTTTCTTGGAGCAGTTGGTCAGGAAGAGAAGATTGGAATTCTACTGTTAAAATTTTTGTACTTCTCTTTTGTTCTGCTCCTTCAAAAAAAAAAAAATATGATTATTGTTCACACTTAATTTTAGCATAAACGTATCTTATGACGTGGATTAAACAACACAAGAAATATTAAATTAATATTTAAATAAAAAACCAGCAATTCAATAAAATTCCTGAAATACATATGATCAATATTCATAAAAAAAATCTAACACTAATTGTTTTGGTAGGTTCAACATTAATTAACATTTTTAGAATCATCGTCTTTGTTGAGATCTTCATCATTCTCTCGATCAATGTTGCCCTTCTTATTTGGACATCTCCCAATTTTATGTCCTGGATGCCTGGTAAAAAAAAATTATTAAGTTATTGATAATGTTATTTTTCCGGTCAGTGTGGCATTTTCGGCTTATAAATCCCTTTCGTCTTGCGTATATCTTATAAAATTTATTAGCTTCTTCCGTCGAAGCGAAAGTCATGCCCAAAATTGTATTGTCGTCTATGGGAGCATTTTTGAAATTGGCATATCCAAAATCCTCATCCACTTTGATATCTTCGTGTGATTCATCATCCACTTTGATATCTTCATATCCAACGTCTGGGGACATTGTGGAACGTTGTTGTACATACAAACTGCAACAGAAACACATTAACAGACATGTTATGCAACATCTTCCAATTTTACTACATTTTTCAATGTTATGCAACATCTTCATATTATATATTTCAATCACCTATTTTAATGTCATTTACGGCAACTAACAACATGTGCTTCTAACATAAAATCGAGGAATACCATGTGGTTATAAATATAAAATTCAATTTAAACACTATATTAAATATAAAATTCAAAACTTTACATGATGATTTAAATCTACATTATGTCCTTTTAGCTAGAGGATTCAAACAACGAATATGGTTAGGAATGTGCATTCAATAGCCACTTCCTTTGCTAAATTTTGTTTCAAATTTTCTTTGAAGCATTTTGTCAAACACTTGTTGAGCAATTATATTTCTATTTGATTTGAGGCAGTTTAAAAAACAATTACTACTCAACAACTCAACCACAATTTTAACAATTTCACAATGTTAATTCAAATACTCATAACAAATGACGGAAGTAAGAAGAAATATGAAGATATACATAAGCAACGTTCAGTGGTGGTAATTCACCTACCCCGCAATAATATTAAACTTACAAATTAAGAAAACTAAGGGGGGAGGAGATGATCGTCGACGGCAGCAGGGAAGCGGCGCGTCGGCGGCGGAAGGGCAGCTGCTCGTCGGCGGCGGAAGGGCAGTGGCTTGGGGCTGAAGTGGAGTGCGTGTTAAAACCTATGTATTATGTTCTAGATTATATATTTTTTATTTAATTTAATTTAATTTGTTTTTTTTATTAATTTTAATAATAATATAAGGGTAAATAAGTAGTTTTACCATTATATATTTTAATTAAATTAATTAATATAATAAATGTTTTTATTAAATTAAGGATGAAACTGTAATTCAAAATTATATATTTTAATTAATTAAATTAATTATAAATATGACACCATACGACACATACGTTGAATATTTTCAACACATACGTTGAATATTTTCAACACATACGTTGAATATTTTAAACACAAATTTCAAAAGGTAACAGGTCATCAGATTTAAACCTTTAGATTTGATTTTTAATGGTTCAGATTAAATTGAGTCATACGATACCACACTGACTACATGTAGAAGGTCCCAACTTTCTTCCCCAAAACAATTCTCAAAACTTTCATAAGCAACACCTGAAACCGTGAAGAATGCGAATAAAAATTCAAGGTAAAATCCTAAAATTCAAATCATTATTCAGTTTCGATCCATATTTTAAGGGCAATAGAAGGCAACAATTGAGTGTTACTTTCCAGATTTACCAGAGAAGAATTAGGAAAAAAATCAGCAAAGCAGACAAATTGACTACAAAATTCAATCATATTTATTCTACTGGTTTAATTCATTTCGTCTAATAAGTACACTTCCATTATGCAAACACTAGAAAATGCAATAACTATTTCCTCTTTCTTCATCTTGAATTGCCAATCTCCAAGAAGTTTTATTTAGACAAAAAACAAGAAAGGAAAGAATGGGACGGAAGAGAAAAATAAATGACACTTGTTGTTATAGTTTAGCCTATCTTGCTCTGGCAACGGGAGGGAGATAATTACAGAAGGAAGTGGGTTGAAGAAGATGACGACGACAAGCTTAGGTTTTTTATATATACATGTGGCATCATGTAAATAGAGCTATAGTTCAGGGTCGGACCGTCAGATTTGCAAAGATTGGAGGACAAAATGGTCAATTTACATAGATCAGTGTAAATGTAAATGAGACTATTTCAAGAATTTTTATCTCACCCCCTTGTCCCGGACAGAAAATCACGTGAATGGGGATTAAAGGCAAAACAGACTCGGGCCTGTTGTCTTTCTCGGGCTCTAAACAGGTAAACCAAACTACTCACTGAGTGAGATAAAACAATTAAACCAGTGTAGTCCAGGAAACCAAACGTACCCTTAGGTCTCATTTGCTTTATAGGTTGGGATAAATAAGGTATGATAGGATTAAATGAGATTGCATTATTTTTTGAATTGAGATTTGTGTTTGGATTGATGGATTAAATTATCTCAGCTTCTCTTTGGGACTAATTAACACCCAAATGCATGATTATTAAGGAAAACAATCTCGGGCCAATTATAATCACGGGCTAAATTCAAGTAAACCAAATATAGGAATTATAGGGATAAAACAATATATCTTGTCTAATCTAATAAACCAATCATGCCCTTAGTTGTTGATTGCCTCAGTCTCAATCGGGTTTTTTTTATTTGTGTTTCGGTTGAAGAATTTTGGACTCTTATGGAAAATTAGGGAGTGAGGTAAAATTCCAATTATATCCCTACTTTTTGTAATATAAAAACCAATATGTCCTTATAAAGATATACTCCTCAACAACTCTATCGAATTACACATTGGCATTGTGTTTTATTGTTCCAATACGTCTTATTATTATTATTACTAGATTTTTGCCCGTGCGATGTACGAGCCTGCTGTTCATCTTTTTTAATGGTCCTTGTAAAATGTCGTCTTTTTTATAATTTGTGTTTTTCAGTAAGTAATTACATTTTTTTCTTTTTGTGCGGATGAAGTTCGCAGGGAGTGTAATGGAGTGTAATGTAACAATTGTATGAGCTTATAATTACATTTGTTTCCGTGCAGTTAAAGTATTCAGGCGGAGAATAGTGTAACAATCGTTTGACTTTTTAATTGTTCAATACATTTGAATTGTTTCCCTTGCCTTAAATTTTTTATATTTCTAACTCCTTCTTTATCCTTTTGTTTCAAGTTAAATTATCAATACAAATTAAAAATACAACGTAAATGAACAGATTAAGAAAATGAATAATGACATTTATTAACTCTCTGGATAAAACGTAAATGTTCATCCAGAATTCTTAAATTGTAAAAAAACATTTTTCCAACACTACATTAAAAAAACACTTTTTGGCGTGTGTAGAACATATAATTTTTTTTCTACTATTGGTAAGCTTCTATATCTATAACAAAAATGAGTGTTTAAATAAGAAGTCACAAAAATCATTACACAAATGAGCAGAAGTTAAGACTATTGACAAATAAGAATTTCAATGGGCAATATCTTTCAACATGAACAATGTTCGAAACTGAAACTGAAACTAAAAAAAATAAAACTTGAAAGAGACCCTAATTCATAATTGAGAAATTAATACACCCCATACCATTGGATCCTTGACCATTTTTAGTCGGGTAACATGGCAAAACCTGATATGACCCATTTCAGTACATCAAGAATCATCATAAGATTTAACCACTTGTTCCGTGAGATGAATATTGGTGATGGAAAGCATGATATATGTAAAATTGTGCACCTTTTAATCACTTTCTGTTTATTCAAAAGCAAGATTCTCATATGTTGCATTTGGACATAAGATTTTGATTCTAACAAAACGATCTTGTTTCAAGAGATTAGGATAATCAATTTAATGTTAACGAATTTCACATCTTACTAATCCACACACTAAAACATTTTCAAGTGTAAACAGAGTGAATGATATACTCCCTCAATTCAATTTTATAATTTTTACTTTCCTTTTTGGGTTGTCCAATTTCATTGTTCTCATTCCTTATTTGGAAAATTTACTATTCACACTATTTTATCTCCACCCTCTAACCATCCCTTATTTACTCAATTGTCATTGACTTTATTCATAAACAATCAGTGTATGTATAAATGGACCTCACAACATCCCCAACTTATCTATAAACTAATCAATATTCATTCTCAACTTATCTACTTTATAAATAAACTAATCAATATTCATTAAAACTTGTGCCCGAAAAAATGAGAATAATAAAATTGGACGAAGGGAGTATAATTATATTTTATAGTAACCCAAATCACTAAACCTAAAACGTGAATGAATCATCTAGCTAATTCTCCAAAATTCTCTTCTACCTTTTCTTTTTCTCTATTTGAGGTGGGACATTGAAATTATAAAAATGAAATTCCAATGAGAAGTAAAAAATTGTTGCTAGGGAGAGACCTACCTCCTTGAGCGCTGCCTCTGTCTAGCTGCTTGTAATCTGATTTTCATAACATCTAGAGGAGTTGTAACTTGTAAGAAATGCACTCAAACCTGGAATACGAAAAGGAATTCAACCTGTGAGAATGATGTTAGCCAGTTGCAACCTTTAAAATTAGCTATGTACGTAATTTAAAACAGCATACGTACCGCTAGAAATCCTCCCAATAAAAGTCCTTCAAAAGAACTATTACTAAGGAAATCTGCATTGGGGAAAATTTGTTTTTCCCCATTCTGTGTAATGTTCTTAAAAGCTTCCTAAAAGGGAACCTGTACACCAAATCTTATATAATAAAAGTAAGATAATTCTCTCCAACGTTTGACACATGGTACTTTTATGCTCTCATTCTTCTGACATGTGGCATAAGTCGCAACAAGAGTGAAACGCTCAAAATAAAGAAGAAAGAAACGCTTGAAATCCTACTCTCATCATGTCCTTTCAAAAAAATGGAAAGTTGGACTAACAAATTGGCTTGGACTAAAGAAGAAGATGATCATCTCATCGCTTACATATGATGGCTGCTGGCACTCCCTCCCCAAAGCTGCCGGTCTCCTCTGTGCGGAAAGAGCTGCCGCCTCCGCCGCCCTGACCTCAAACGCGACAATTTCACTCAAGACGAAGATTAACTCATCATCAAACTCCATAACCTTCTCGGTAACAAGTAAGATTTTTTTTTTCCTCAATCATTCATTGATTGTCTATGGAGCTCCAATTCAATAATAGTTTACAGAGAAACTAGACAATTCATTGATTAGTCCATACCCACATGTATTCATAATCTTACTCTTTTAAGTGATCGAGTTCAAGTGTATTGCTCTTATTGTAAGTGGCCTTCAAACATATGGAAGAACCATGTTGTATTTTGATGATTAGTGATCATGCATATTCATGATCCTTTCCTGGTTGAACTATAAAATCATAGCAAAGTAGAGGGTAAAAGAGTGATGGAGATGTTTATGATTCTCATGTTTCTATATCTTCTTAATGTTGAAGTATATACACAACATTGTTTTTTATTCTCATGTTTCTTGATTTTAATCTTTGGTTCGGCTTGGACATGTTTCAGTTTTACAACTACAGTTGCTTTCTTGTCATTTTTCAGCTATCATATCTCTGCAAATAGTAAGATGGCTGCATCACCGATGAACAATTCCAGAAATTTTGGTAAAAAAAATTAGCTTTCAACAGACTCTTGGTAAATAATCAACTTAGTTTATCTTTGCTGATATTTATTTGATATTGCAGATTATATTGTTGTAGAGCTTGAAAAGTTGTAGTTCATGACAAAAAAAAAAAAAAATGAGCTGAGAGAGGCAATTGTTTCAGATGTTGAGCACATCTATTTGAAACATATTAGGAATAATACTCTTTAGAATTGGCCACTTGCTGGTGTGATTCATAATATAATCTATATATATAAATGGAAGAAAAGTCTCTCCAGATCGAGTTTGACATGTGTTAAATTTGAGGCAAAGGTTTTCTGCCATTTATCATTGTGAAGCTCAAAAGCCCATAACTTCCTAAACCATTCAATTCTTCAATCCTATCGGTTTAAATTTTATTAGAGAAGTAAATGTTTTTTCATTAAAATTAATAAAATGTTATTGTGCATTGCTCACCTCTTCTCTTGGACGGGTATGTCTCTCATTGTTGATTCTTGCAGCCGCCGGAGATCTAGGAAGAGAAAATTGATTGAATAACTGGTCTCCAATTGCATTATGGAAGGTATCCTATCTACATAAATTGAGGTTGTTTTTTCATGAAAAATGTAGATTTGTTGAGAGAAAATCAAACTTATAATTACAACATTGTACTAACAAATAGCCTTTGCAGCGGCAACAACTCTGGCAGTGTTGCCGAGAATGAAGTTAGGGGCGGAGGGATTGCACGTGTCGAATCAGGTTGGGCTGTGTGGGAATGTCGGCCACTTACGGCCCGCCGAAGCCGAAACCCGAAATGATCCGCCTAATTCACCATGCAGTAGCTTCGGGTATTACCTTTTTTCGATAACTCCTCGGTCGTGTAAGTTGCTGCTTTTTTCTTATGTCTATTGAAATTTCGGTTAATGATGTTAGGAGGATCAGTTTGGGAAGTAATATTATGTTAGTGATTAAATATAAATCTACCATGTAAGCATCTGTGATAATATTATGTTAGTGTTAAATATATAGATTTAAAAGTAAAAATCCCTTTAGAATTCTGCCATTACTATCAAACACTTTGTAAGACATAATTTAGATATAAATTAGGCTATCAAACACTCCTTCAAGGCTTCAACGAATTTTCAGAACTTTTTTTAAAATTAATTTTGTACATGTTTTTTAAAATTCATTTTTTTTTTAATTATATATATTACCTTTTGGAATTATTAGGATGGAAAAAAGACACATGATGTAATCCCTTCTGATAATGAAGGGGACTACATGCTTTTATGAATAATTTAGTTTCTACATACTATGTGGTGGGATATATTGGTGTTATGAATTCAGAACCAGAGGATTTAAGTAAAAGATGTCTCAAATTTTGAGTTAGGACATTCATTTTGTCTACCATTACTTAAGTTTATTAGCCTTTTTAGCTATCACTGTGTCTTTTATCTTCAAACTGTACATCATGGAAGTGGAGAGGAGAACCATTATGTTATAATATAACATGAACAAGTTTTACCATTACGTTTATGTCCTCACAAGCCTTCTTTTGTCTTTCAGTTCTATCACATGCGTGTTTCTATTTCAGTTTTGGTTTCTAACTTGTACTCCCTCCGTCCCAGGGAAAGCTCCCCATGAGCTCCGGGCACGGAGGTTAAGAAATATCAATATAATAAGTAGATGTATTAGAGGTGATGTGATTGAGAGAGAGAAAAATATAATGAAATGTGAGGGGAAATAGTTACAAAAAAAGGGATGGGTAGCTTTCTCTGGGACGGACGAAAAGGGAAAGTTGGGTAGCTTTCTCTGGGACGGAGGGAGTATAAGACTAAAAATTGCATACTGAAAAGTTGTAAATAACATGTTTGTTGTTTCAGTCAAGTGCACACATGCTTCTGAATTTAAATAAAGATGTGTTGTTAGATCCATATAAATTTCTGACTTTCTAACTTTTAAAATGCTTCTGAAGAAATAATTCTTTTTTGGATTTAAATAAAGATGTGTTGTTAGATCCATATAAATTCTGAAGAGATTTTACTCTTCTAACTTCACATTATATCAAGATGTGTGACAGTTCCACTGTTTTATTAATTGCCTAAATGTTATTGTATTATCTATTATTGGAAAATTATGTTCTCTAAGTTGTATTTGTACATACTTTTGTTGAAATTTTAACTTTTTCTTTGATTACTTCTCGGTATGTCCTCTGAATTTTTCGAATGATACCCATATTGTACGAGGCATGTTGCAGTTTCCTTGAGAGCTATGTGTCTCATCTGCAAAGGCAGAGTTGTGCTGCATCACTTGGAGTAAGATTATCTAAAGTCAACATTACCATCAATGTTTACAGCCAATATCATATTAGTCTCAAAGATTTCTCCCTTCAAGGTTAGTTTGTCTTATGCTACTACCTTCATGTTATAAATCTGCTGCAAATGCTGATGAGTTTTTATTTTTGGCCTGCTAATCTGATCAGCCAATTATCACGTCGTAATTGGTTCACCCCCAGTTTGGGTGTAGGCTCTGTTTTGGGACCTTAAATGTATGCTCATCCTTTATTTACGACTTGCCTTTAGTTTTTCTTAGAATATTTTAATATTGATCGTAATTAATTACGTGGTGTTAGTGATTATGCCCTCACATGCCTCATCTTCCAATTCTAAGTTTCTTATAATAACTTAGTGTTAATATATTATTCAATGCTTAAAAAAATTTAGTCTTTACAAAGCTGTCCGAGTTGCACATGATATTGCTTTGAATATATGTTATTGGTTTTTCATGTCTTTTATTTTTTAGGGTGTTTGTAGAATATTTTTTAGGCATGACAACATTGGAGAACAAAGGTATTAACATGTACTTGGCTAATTCAGAAGAAGAGGACTCTTGGACCTGGAATTTGGAGAAAGATGATAGATATTCAACAAAATCATCGTACAAGCTGTTGTTAGAGAACAACACAACCAATAAACAGGAACTGGAGGAGCTGAGCTGCATTTGGATCAAAGGAATTCCGTCGAAAGTCATTGGTTTTTCATGGAGGATGTTACAAGATAAGATCCATACAATTATGAACTTGAAAAGACGGGGCGCATACAACCAACATTTCTCGACTTGCTGCAAGTTGTGCGACTTAGAGGAGGAAGAAACAAATCATCTCTTTTTTTTGGTGCCCGACAGCTAGGAGAATCTAGGGCGCTATGTATAATTGGTTCGGAATCTGGTACGATTCGCAAGAGGAGGGTATGCTGCACTATCGACATCACGAACAGCTAGCCGACAAAAGATGGAGGACACCGTGGAATATATTATGGCATTACTTGATCTAGACAATATGGAAGCTAGGCCAAAAACGAACGTACTTTCAGAGGCAAGGAGATCAACACTGAATTAACTTTGGAGAATATCAAGGTAACTTCTTTTAGGTTGCTCAAAGCTTTTAATAAAGTAGCAGCAGAATCACTTTTGAGGACTGGCTTAGAGAACCAATTCATTGCAAATCGATAGTTGATGTAACTGTATTTCTGATACCCCGTGCAATAACAAAATTTGGCTACTTAAAAAAAAAAAAAAGAGTTTTGTTATATATTTGTCCCAAAAATAAACATATGTTTTTCTCTTTATGGGATAAACCAATTAGAGGTATTGGTGCAATAGGCTGTGATTTGAGGTTCATTTAAGTATTGTAAAGTTAGTAGCCTATTTATTTTTAATTGCGCATAATAGAACATATTCACTTCGTTATGCAGAAGAAAAAAAAAATGGATTTGCGCAACTCAATTTATAGTGCTTTTATAGAATGTAAAAAATGAAAGAGGAGAAAGATAAACTTATGCTTAAAGTAAGAAATACTGAAGGGAAAAATTGTTCGCAAACAATGGTAACAAGAGGGTATCTAAACTTTTTGTGTAAGAGGCTCTGAACATTCACTTATTCTTTTATCGACTAAAAATAACAAAGAAATCTAAAAAAAAGTCCCGTGCACCGCACGGGCAAAAATCTAGTATAGTTAAAAAGAACATTATATGATGTAAGAAAATAAATTTACCAAAACATAAATTTGTGTTAATAATTAAGAACTGATAAGTATAAGAAAACTGACATTAATTTTCAATAGAAAATTTTGGAATGTTTCCTGTGTATAAGTTCATCTACGACAAACATAAACTGAGTATCCATTTTAGTAAGATTATATAATATTTACATACTATGTATAGACGTTAACATTAGGAGCACTACAAGAAAAACGCTGAAAGACAACGGTGAAAAACTGTTGTTATTCCAGTAAATTAACTGTTGTCGTAGATGGGCGCTAATAGACAACGATTTTCAACCGTTGTAAAAAGATGGAAAGACAACGGTTCAAAACCGTTGTCTTTTCGAATGAAAACTGTTGTCGTTGCATATGATTGTCATGAATTTCGCTGATAGACAACGGTTTTCCACCGTTGTCTTTCTAACTTTTCAAAACGGTTGAAAACCGTTGTCTTTTCAAATGAAAACCGTTGTTGTTGCATACAATTTTCACGAATTTCGCTAATAGACAACGAATTTCCACCATTGTCTTTCTAGCTTTTTACAACGTTTGAAAACTGTTTTCTTTTCGAATAAAAACTGTTGTCAATGCATATGATTTTCATAAGTTTCACTGATAGACAACAAGTTTCCACCGTTGTCATTCTAACTTTCTAATCATTGTTGTTTTGTTTTAACAATGAGTTTTAATTGTTGTCTTTCATTTTCTTTAATAAACCATTTTCTTTTCATTATATCAGAAAAATACTATATAAATGTAATTAATTTAATATTAATTGCCATAATAAATAATATATAAGAAAATTTCATAACACAATCATCATTCATCAAGTACAAAATTCTTGATGTTTACAAATCATAAAAATTAAATAATAAATTCGACAACGTATCTAATAGAAAATCTATCATCTAATTCCAACGTCGTCTAAATTCCAGGCTTTAACTGCTGCTTTGGTCTCTAAAATTTAGTTTTAATGGCTGCCCCTGCTGATATTCTTCTATACTTGTCAAACTGATGTTTAACAAATTTACCAAATTGACTGCATCATCAAAGTTAATTAACAAAACTAGAATCAAATTTAAGAAAATGCTGCAAGATAAAAGCAATGTCTCACCTTGAATGCTTCAGGAACTGGATTTGACTTAACAAAACCACTCAGTAAACTTTCCATATAATCGTTGTTAATTTCTAAGAAATTAATACTTAATTCATTCTTCACTTCCTTAATGTTTTGAAATACCACACAAATGTGTTTTTGCTTTGTTAGTTTCTAAGAAACCAATACTAAAACAACCTATCCTATTTTCAAATTCTGCAGTTTAAGTTAAGACCATATATCTAAATTAACTTCACGTACACTTCTAAAAAAAGTCTACACCCCATTATTTTTCTTTACAATCAGGAAAGAAATGTATACTGAAAGCAAGAATTTGTCCACAACGTGTAAAAGAATAAAAAGAGCAAGAGCTAGTGAACAACTATAATTCACAATCAAAATCTAAGCTTGACTGTTCAACTTCACAACTATAAGCATAAAATATTTATGGTGAACGCATATTAACCTGGTCTGGAAGATGCAACAATATTATTATTGGGATCTGAAAATTCAGTAACAAGTTCATCTGCCACCTGAAAAGACCAAAATCATCTCAATTTAGATGGTAAGATAAGTAAACAGTTCAACAATTAAAACTTGTATCAAGTTCCAAACATAATCTGACATAAAAAGGTTAAAATAATAGAAAAACAAAGATATATATATATATATATATATATATATATATATATATATATATATATAATCATGCATGTGCACAAAAATATAGACCCATAATCTAGAATATATATAGCTATACATAAATATTACTCTTAAGAACTTGTGATTATGAAATATGTTCAAGCATATCTTTATGGATTTTGGTGGCTGCCAACCACATACAAACTATGTTTTGGATAAAAATTGTGTAATATAAATTAATGTAGAAGGTCCTAACATCCTGTAAACAGAACAAAAGTTATGCTGAATTCAGAGAAATGTGATATCAAACGAAGATAATTTCTATCAGCAAACAAACCTCATTATATGTAGTTCTCCCTTTGCTTTCCACTTTCTCGCGCACTATCCAAACAGTCTTGCACTCTTGCTGTATTAGGAAGTTAAACTAACCTCGTCGGAACCAAGCTTATCGCTTAATATAAAAGGCATGTTGGCACCACAATGATGATGATGCCATACTTTCTTTTATTGAGACATGCAGGAAAACAGGGGTGTAACATTTAATCAATTGTCTTCTAAATAACACAGTTTCAACGACTAAGGTGACAAATTGGGTCATATAATTGCTACCAAGAGAAAACTAACAATACGTTCATTCATTATTTTAAGCATTAATGACATACCAAACCAAATCTTATCACCTTCTGCTGCACGTTGACCTCTTTTCTTCCTGTTGCCGTCAATATTATTATGATAAGACAAGAAATTTTTCACACAAAAAATAGGGTAAAATGTATCCTTTTAACAACTCTTAACCATATATGTTAATAGAATCTCTTTCAATCATTTTTCAAGTATCAGAAAATATGTATGACATAAGGGGGAAGATGAAAGGAAAAAAATTATCAGAAAATATATGTGAATTCTAGAAACAAACCCTTCTAAATTATTGCAACATAATCACTCAACAAACATTTTGCATGAGTAGTTAAAATAATGCAGGTACCAAAGAGAAATTATCAATGGCATATGGAAAAATATTCACATAACCAACAGAGTTCAATTACTGACATATAAATTCCTACCATATAAATGGAATGGTGAAACCTACCAAACATATAAACTTCTACCATAATCACTTACAATAGTTGGATTACTAGCTATATTGTTAATTTGCTCTAGCCCATCTAAATTATTTTGCTCCATTTTTGTACCAGGTGAACGAGTTTCCCAATCAATCTAAACATCACAAACTACTGTGCACTTTATGACATCGTGTTGCCTATGTATGTTTACGTTTTTTTAAGAATTAGGGCTTACCTCGGCCACAGAAGGCAACAGACTGCAAGGAGGCTGAAATTAGGAAATACGGAGTAGTAATTAGGGCTTACCAAGAAGAGTCAAATGATTAGGACTGAAATTAGGTAATAGAAATTAAGGCTTAGACTCAGATGAACGGTGGTGACTGTGAAGGGCGGTGCGAGAGGTTAATTTGAAGAGGAATCTGGATGAGAGAAAACGCGATGATGGAGACTCTCTAAAATTACCCGAATAAACACCAAAATAAAATCAAATCAACCTATCTAATCCATCGAATTTTCAAAAAAATTAGTATAATTTTCAATTTATGCAATTTATTTAGTGCAAACAGTTGATAAAATTACTCGTGTTGCTGATAGATGGCAAATCTGATAGACAGAAAGAGGACTTCGTAGGGAGACCGGAAGAGGAGTGATAGACAGCGGCTAGATGACGAGATCATCGGCCGCCATGGAGTGTTTTCGGTTTGGTGGTTCCGCCGCTACGTGGTTGGGTGCGGCGAGTGTGAGATATTTTGAATCTGTGATTGAGATTTGAGAATATGATATTCATTCTAGAATTACAGTTACATTTTTTTATTTTATTTTCTTATATTTAAATATAAAATTAATGGCATATTGGTAAATAATGTGCACGCTTAATTAGGCTCGCGAACTTTTCTAGTCGAGTATATACGAACTCGAACTCGATAAATACTCGAGTAGCTTCAAACTCTAATCAATTAGCCTCGAGTCAATTTATATATTTTTTTGAATCGAATATGAGTAACTTGCAAATAGGCTCGACTCACTTACATCTCAAATGAGAGGAGGTGGGAGAGTTTATAAATATAAATATGGTATTTATATTCGGAGTAATAATTAAAAAATAAAAATTAAATTAAGCGTAAAATTTAGAGATTTAAATAAAAAATAAAAAATTGAAAACAAAACAAGGAAATACATAGGATTAAAATCGTGTTTTGTGTTTTTTGGGGTTATTCTTACAATTTTTTATTTATTTGGGGACCTTTTTATAATTTCTTACTTTTATCAAATTAGGGTTCCTGTTTAAGCTTTTTTCAAACATTGTGGACGACATTTTTTTTAAATTAAATAAAATTACGGAAGTGTTTTTTTTTTTTTTTTTTGGTATTTCTTGAATCAAAAATTTTAATTGTTGTTCATCTCTATCATCATTCACGCTGCATCACTGACTAGTTTAAACTAAAAGTGTTAGTCATTTTACAACTATTTTATACATGGGATTGATTCCATAAAAAAATTCCACCAATTCAACATCAAAACCATATAATGGAAATTGTTGAGGCATGGCATGTTGTTCTAATTTTATATTGTAATTGACTATATATTATAAATAATATATAGTAATTTGCATTTACAATATATATAATAATTTAAATAATGCATTAAAAATTATTACTCCATAATTAGGTATATACTGTATAATTATTTTCTTAATTTAATTTAATTATTATAAAAAATATTAGGCAAGATAAATTAAAAGTGCTAATTGTTAAATATATGAATTAAAAGTGCTAATTGTTAAATACATGAATTAAAAGTGTAAAGTTAAATAGTTAAGAGTCTTAATTTATGTATTTGATTTAAACAACGTGGAAACACAACAGTTTTATGTAGTTGTCTTTCAGTGCATCGATTTCACAACTCGAAAAAACAACGATAAAAAATCGTTGTCTTTCAGCACAAAATATCATATTTTATCACCTGAAAAGACAACGGTCAAAAACTGTTGTTTTTCAGCGCAAAATATCATATTTTATCAGTTGAAAAGACAACGGTAAAAAACCGTTGTCTTTCTGCATTTTGGGGGAAAAACAGCGAGGAACAACAACGGTTCCAAAACTGTTGTCTATCAGCGGACTTTCTTTTAAATTTCATTGATTTACAACGCAGAACGACAACGAAGCACCAAAACCGTTGTCTTTTAGCGTAAATATGAGATAAACGACAACGGTTTTACTTTAAACAACATTTTTTCAATTTAAGACAACGATTTTTTTCAAAACTGTTGTCTATTGGGCGTTGTCATTCAACATTTTTCTTGTAGTGGGACTATGAACATTCCTAATCAACTGTTGTAGTAAAAAATTAAACATGGCGAGATTTCCAACTGATTGTATATAAGTTAAGTAGTGTGCAACCAATGTGTTCACATAATATATATGATACTAATATTATGTGAAATTAACATATATAATATTGGGATTATGAACATGGTTAATCTATTCTGTATTAAAAACTGAACATGGTGAGATCTCAGCCCAATCGTAGGCTAGTAAGTGGTGCAATCAATTAATGTATTTATCAGAAAAATTGATACCAAAAGGCCAGTAAATGGAATGTCCCTTGCAAGTGTGGACCAGTATCTGCAACAATATGTCCTGAACTAAGTTCCAAAGACAGAGAAGAGAAGCAAGCAAGGAGAGATCGCAGATTTGCCAAGGGTAAGAAGGCTATGATGGCATACAATGATTCTGATACGGATTCAGATGAGTTGCCTTCGTCTTCATCTGAATACCCCTCTAGCAATGAGAAAGAAGCCTTCATTGCAGATGATGGATTGGTCATGATGGCTAAAATCGAACAAGAGGTATCATCTGTCACTTCTTTCCGTTCATGTGATAGTTCTGATTCTGATTTATGTGACACTGCTAATAGTAGTGTAGGAAGTAGTCTTCATCATTCCAATGGAGTGACTGAAGAAGACCTCCTACAAGCTAACAAAGCATTCATGGAAATTAGTGATGAGAACGTTTCTTTAAAGCAAGAAATCATTAGTCTACGTAAAGCCCAGTTGAAAGTAGATCCTAATATAGCTGTCTTAAATGGACGCTTATCAGAAGAGTTGTCACAACTCAAAGATAAGTATGCATCCATTGACAAACTGTATCAGGGTATGCTTAAAACTCAAGCCATAGAGACCAATGAGTTCAATGATTTAAATATTAAATGTGAAAAACTTGAAGAGCGCAATAGATTCTTAGAATCTGAAGTACTGAGCTTAGATCTGAAGCTATCTGATATGATTAATTCTTCTAAAATTAATCAAACATTATCAGATAGATATAGAGCTCCAAATGATTAAAGTGGAATAGGTGCTAATGTGCCTAGTTCTTCTACTTCAGGCACTAAGAACACTAATGGAGCTAGTTCAAGTTCTTTGCAATTAGATCAAGGAAAAGAACCTATGACTTATGATAATGATCCAAAACCTAAAGTACAGTCTAAATACATTCCTCATACTACCAAGAATGGTAAAAAGAAAAATGTATCAAGACCAGTACAGTCAAGACCATACCAGCAGAGTCATACTCCTCTGACCAGAGCAGAACAGTCCTGGAATCAGAAGAGGTATACTCAGCACAGTAGGTCAAGACAAGAACAGTTAAGTTGGAATCAGCCTAGACCTCCTTTTATAAGGCAGTCTCAGCTGTACTCAACTAAACCTAGGAAATTTGTTCCTCATTATCATAATAAACATGTTCTTTATCCTCCACATTTATCTTATGATATCATTGGAGAGGAAAGACCTAAACGCATATATAAGCCGTATGGTCCACAGGCTTTTAGGCCCTATTCGAACAATTACAGACATACTGATCTTACTGAAAAAGGGGTAGATCCAAGGAAAGGCTATCTCAGAAAAATAGATCCTAAGTCTGCTGATACTTCTGATAAGGTCAACAAAGTTCTGTTCTGTGATAAGCATGGTAGAAAATTGAAGAGGTCTCAATTATTCAAGTCTTCAATGTTTATTTGGGTGCCTATTACCACTAACCCCCAAGGACCCCAATAAAGAAAGGGTACCTAAATTATTAAGATCACTATTTGCAGGGTCGATTGGACTTATACAAGAAAGGTGGTTTAGTTGGAGAAACTTGGTACATAGACAGTGGGTGTTCTCACCACATGACTGGTACCAGTGCTCTTCTTTCTGACTATCATGAGCAAGAAGGACCCAAAGTGATCTTTGGTGACAGTTCCATGGAAATCAAAAAAGGATTTGGATACATAAAGAATGGAGATGTAGAGATTCAAGATGTATCCTATGTAGAATGTTTGAAATACAATTTGTTATCTGTCTCTCAATTTTGTGACAGGGGCTATATAGTCAAATTCAAAAGCACAAAATGCGAAATTTGGGATAAAAGAACACATTCAATTCTACTTGTTGGAGTAAGACAAGGCAGTGTCTACATTGGGGACTGGAATAGTTGTCCTAGGGATGCTTGCCTTCTTAGTAAGAGTCCTAAAGAAATCAGCTGGCTATGGCACAGACGCCTATGCCATATGAACTTTAAGATAATTAATAAGATAGCAAGAGACTACCTCGTAGAGGGTATCCCTAATGAGATCTATTTCAAGTCACAAGTGTGTGATGCATGCCAGAAAGGTAAACATGTAAAAGTTTCCTTTAACTCAATTCCCACCCTTTCTACTTGCAGAGTCTTAGAACTCTTACACATGGATCTTCATGGTCCAATAAAACCCCATACACTGAATGGTAGAAGGTACACTTTAGTTGTGGTAGATGATTATTCAAAGTTCACTTGGGTAATCTTCTTACACAAAAAGAGTGATACACAAACCCAACTACCCTGTTAAAGAGGTTGCAAGTTGAAAAAGGTCAGCCCATTGTCAAGATAAGAAGTGACAAGGGGACTGAATTTATAAATTCTTACATTAAAGAATATTGTTCTAAATCTGAAATTCAGCATTTGACAAGTGCAGCTAGAACACCCCAACAAAATGGTGTAGCTGAGAGAAGAAACAGAACACTTAAGGAAGCATGCAGAACAATGCTGGCAGAGTACAACACACCACATAAGTTCTGGGCTGAGGCAATTAACACTGCCTGCCATACTCAGAACAAAAGTGCTCTCAACAAGGTACATGGTAAAACACCATATGAGGTATGGAAAGGTAGAAAACCTAGAGTTTCATATTTTCATATCTTTGGCTGTAAGTGTTTTATTCATAACAATGGAAAGAGCAAATTAAATGCTTTTGATGCTAAAGCAGATGAGGAGATATTTTTAGGATACTCCTCAACTAGCAAAGCATTTAGAGTATTTAATTACTCTACTCTATGTGTGGAAGAAACACCCCATGTTATCTTTGATGAAGTTGTACAAGACTCTGCTGACCATTAGCTCAGTAAGAAAGTTGATGATCTGAAAATTCAAACCAATGATGATGAAGAGACTGAAGTTTATGAATCTGTACAAGCTTACAATCCATTTCTAAACATTCTAAAGAAAGATGATGATGTAGAAAAGGTAAAAGGCAAAGGTAAGTCTTCTAGACCTATTGATATGCCTAAATTGGTTGACTGTTCTCATGTGAATAAATCTGCTGATATTGATGATATTGATATGCATGATGCTATAGATGATTTAGATGATGAGAGTGTTCCTGTTAAGTCTAAGAAGACATGGAAATATGCTCACTCTACTGATCTTATTATTGGTGAGTCTAGTAAAGGTGTTAAGACCAGGAGACAACTGTTTGATTCTAAGGCAGAACCTAGTAATTCTTTGTTTTGCTGGTGCTGTTTTCTGTCTTCTATTGAGCCCAAGACTGTAAAAGAGGCTTTGACTGATAGTAATTGGATTATTGCTATGCAAGATGAATTAAATCAGTTTACTAGAAATGATGTTTGGGAACTTGTAGACAGACCTGCTGATCACAATGTGGTAGGCACTAAGTGGATTTTCAAGAATAAGAAAGATGAAAATGATCTTTTAGTGAAGAATAAAGCTAGATTAGTTGCTCAGGGCTATTCTCAAGCTGAAGGTATTGATTATGGTGAAACTTTTGCCCTTGTAGCTAGACTAGAAGCTATAAGATTGTTCCTTGCTTATGCTGCATATATGAAATTCACTGTGTATCAAATGGATGTTAAAAGTGCATTTCTTAATGGTATACTTGCTGAAGAAGTATATGTTGAGCAACCTCCAGGTTTTGAGGTGAATGGTAATCAAGTATACAGGTTGAAGAAAGCACTATATGGACTAAAGCAAGCCCCAAGAGCCTGGTATGACACTCTTTCACTGTTCTTACTTGAAAATGGTTTTACTAAGGGCAAAGTAGATCGTACTTTGTTCAGAAGACAAGAAGGGAAAGACATTTTACTTGTCCAGATTTATGTGGATGATATCATTTTTGGTTCACCCAACAAAAGCATGAGTGAAAGCTTTTCAAAACTCATGCAAAGTAAATTTGAGATGTCAATGATGGGTGAAATGACTTACTTTCTTGGTCTTCAAGTAAAACAGTCATCTGATGGTATCTTTATCAATCAAGCAAAATATACAAGAAATATTCTAGATAAATTTGGTATTAAGACCTGTAAAACAGTTGGAGTACCAATGCTACCTACATACAGAATGGATCCAGATGATCAAGGTAAGTGTGTTGATCAATCCTATTATCGTGCTCTAATTGGTTCATTACTCTATTTAACTGCTAGTAGGCCGGATATTGCATTTGCAGTAAGTGTATATGCTAGATTTCAGGCCTACCCCAAAGAAAGTCATGTGAAAACTGCTAAAAGGATATTGAAATATCTAAAGGGTACCATTAATCGTGGATTATGGTATTCTGCAGATGATGATTTATCCCTAAGTGGTTATTCAGATTCTGACTTTGGTGGTTGCAGGATAGATAGAAAATCAACTTCTGGTTCATGCCAATTCTTAGGTACTAAGCTCATATCATAGTTTTCAAAGAAACAAATAAGTGTAGCAACATCTACCACTGAAGCAGAATATATGACCGCATGAAGTTGTTGTAGTCAGCTTCTTTGGCTAATGCAACAACTTATAGACTACAATATTGTGGAATCTAATGTACGTATATTCTGTGACAGCAATAGTGCCATTGCTATCACTCAAAATCCTGTTTTACACACTAGATGCAAACATGTAGATGTTAGGCCTCATTTTATTAGGGATCATGTAGGTCCCCAAAGTTGAGTTAATGTCGAGTAAGCTAGTGAAAATGTCTAGAGGGGGGTGAATAGACTTTTCAAAATTCTTTCGATATATCAAAGTACAATATGCGGAATAACGAAATTAAACAATGAGCCCAATTAAAGTTTATACTCAACTTCTTAATTCGAGAACTCTGTTCTATACTCAACTAGCCTTGTTCAGTTATGTATGTTTAACAAGTAAACAATTAATCAATTAAACACAAACAAAAACAGTAAAGTAAACAACACAAACAATTTATAGTGGTTCGACAACTTGTCTACGTCCACTCTCACAAACCCAGTTGTGATGTTTCCACTAACTCTTCCAATCGAGTACAAAGTGTGTGTTCTTGTAATTTTAAGTCCCAAGAAAAAGACTTAGATCTTCTCGACTATACTACCAAGTATATCTTCGATCTTACTAGCTATTTAACAAGCAACTAGCAACTTGAAAACAGTAAACAAAAACGTAAAACTTATTCAGTAGCAGTCTTCTGGTTTCTTCTTTGTCTTCTGACTTGCTTTCTGAACTTCAATAAACTCTGAGAGTGTATGCTTCAAACGCTTCAGTAATTCTTCAATACGTAGCTTATCAGTATTTCAGTAGTCTTCAACTAATAAACACCTTGAGGTATTTATAGACTTCAACTTCAAGAACTTAGTCAGTTGTAACCAACTCTTCTTGAAAACTAACTTTATCCTTTCACGCGTTTCTTGTTAGTAATTAGTTATTTCTAACTAACTCTTCAATCCTTATCTTTATACGCGTTTACTTCAAGTTGACTTGTCTTGTTGAGTCTTGTTGCCTTGCGGTCGCACCTGTCTTCATTAGTAGACTTCATTCTTCTCTTCTTGTGCGGTCTTCTTTAGTAGTAGACTATTTTAATCC
Source organism: Galeopsis tetrahit (assembly GCA_963675135.1). Taxonomy (NCBI): domain Eukaryota; kingdom Viridiplantae; phylum Streptophyta; class Magnoliopsida; order Lamiales; family Lamiaceae; genus Galeopsis; species Galeopsis tetrahit. Next base: position 51,272,797 of record OY776128.1, on the reverse strand, counting down.
TAACAAGACTATTACATTACTTTAAGCTCTTCTCATAAAGCTTAGTCAACTTAGAAATCTATACAATCAATATATCTATTACATATGAAAATCATGAGCTCTATACAATGATTAACATAGCTCAATAACAACCTAAACATTATGAATAACAAATATGAAGTACTTATAGTTCGTACTTATCTTTTAATATATAACAACACTTGTTTTTATGTGAACTCTACTGGTCTGTTCAAGATGACTACTCTTAACTAGACTAGATCAGTCAATACTTAGAAAATATTCAAACTACTTTTGGCTTATCAAAACTTCATCATTATCTTTTATCATCATTTAGGACTTGTTCTAGGTTTCATTTCCCAACAATTTCCCCCTTTTTGATGAAGCCAAAACTACTTGAATCTTTTCTCAATAGTATACTAGTTAAGTAGTTATCTTGTCTTAACATCAAATAGTACTTTATCTTTTCATTCATTCAAAATAAGAACAGTAGATATTACACATACTTATCAAAAATAAAAAATCAAATACTAAGTACCAGAGCAAACAACTAATCTGAGAGAGTACTTCCTTCTGGATTAGGAACACAAAACGCATCTAGGAGTCTCTTGTGGATTATTCTGATATGGTCTTCATCTTCAATCTTCTCTTTATCAAGCAGCTCCTCTTCATATTTCTTGATCTGATTAAGATCAACTCTTTTACCTGAGCTGGTCATAGGAGTCTTCCACTTCGGAAAAGTAGGAACTAGAATGTTGAAGTTCGCAGCAGTTGATATCCTCATGATCAAGTTCCAAAGCATCCTATGCTGTCCTTCCATGAACTTGTCAAACATCGAGTACAACTCATCTGGACTTTCAGTATCACCAAATTTTCTAATGATCCAGTGATCAAGCTCCCATTGTCTCTTCACTTTCATCCAATCAGCTCGATGCTCTTTGTCAATGAAATAATCAATAAATTGATCTTCCATTTGATCTTCATCAGCCTTCAGCTTCTGCAATCTTTCAATATGTTTACCTATCTTCTTTTGGCTTGCATAACGACTTTCATCATTCGGATCAACAACCTTCTGCTTCTTCACAAGAATCGCAGCAGGTTCTTCAGCTTCTTCAATAGCTAACTTCCTTTTAGTTCGTCTTGTCTGAACCTCAACTTCAGCTTCTGGAGATGCAACATCTTTACCTTTCTCCAGTCTCTTCTACTCATCTGCTCTAGCTTGCTCAAGCTCTGCAGTTTTCATCAACTTCCTTTTAGGTCTTCTTAGCTCTTGCATAGCAGTAGCAGCTTCTTTCTCTTCAGGTTCAACACTAGACTTAGCTTTTTCAAGTTTCTCAACTCTACTCGCCTCTTCCCCCTTTTTGGCTTCATCATTCGCCTTGAGAGTGAAAAGACTAGTAAAGCGAGTCATTTCTTCCTTCACAGCTTCCTTCATGGCTTCAGCAGCCAACTCGATCTGCTTCTGATGCGACTTGTCGTGACTCATCTTGTCAAGACGATCAGTAGCCAACTCCAGCTTCTTTGAACTTGAGACTAGTTCATCCTTGAAATACGTAGCTGTCTGGCGAAGGAGTCTGTTCTGCTCTGTTAAATCAGTAAGAATAGCTCGAGAACGCACCAACTGGTCTTGTGCTTCTCTTCTCTGTTCATCTGCAATTTCGATCTTAACCCTGTAGAGTCTCTCCATCTTACTTGACTCTTCAGCTAACGATCTTGCAAATGAAATAGATCTCTTTTCTGAGAAATCAACTTGCTTCTTTAAGAAATTTTCAATCTCAACATACATCTCTTCTAGAAAAGATGAGTCCATCTTGTTGACCTCACCAACAATCAATTCTCTTGAGCTGTCAACAAGTGACTGATTCTGCTCAACTAGCACATCCTTCATCTTTGAGTGTAAGAACTCATCTATTGCAAATTGGACAACATCTTTCAAGTCCGTCTTCAACTCTTCAAGATATCCTTCAGGAAAAGCTTGAGTAGACGACTGAGCGTCAACAACAACTTCTTCTTGAACTTTCTCCACAAGTTCATCTTCATCAAACATGATAGCTTCAACAAACTCATCATCTTCTTCACCAAGCTCAATAGAATCGGTTTCTTCAACACTTTCAGCCTCTTCTTCAGCTTGCTCAGGAGCATCTTCTAACTCCAACAAAGGTTCTGAGGTCTGAATAGCAGCATCAACAAGTTCTGCCTTCGACTCTTCTTCCATGAGCTCAGTTTGAGTTCCAACATCAAATGAAAACTCTTCACTCAAAATGCCATCTGGAATGCTTAACATCCTCTTTACCAGATCAGTTAAGGCTCGGCGAGGGAATAACTCAGAGTGGTCTTGAACACCACTGTTTTCTTTCTGCTCCATCTCCCAATCCATGAAATTGGAGATTCCTCCCATGCCTAGAATGACTTCGAAAAGGTCATCTGTTGAGGATTTCTTCAATGCAACCCAAGTGCAAATCCTGAGAAGTTTCTCAAACTGTTCTGTTGAAGTGTCGAATTCGATAGTAGAGAGCTGTTTCTTCAGATTATTGGTCATCTTCGAGCGAATTCTCTTTTCTCGTAGGCACATAGGATAATATACCAAGGATTCAAATCTAACTTCAGATGGGGCCTGAGCAGGTGGGGTCCCTGTCTCAGCTGTTGCAGTGGCAACTGGAGTCTTGTCTGAAGTAGATGGGTTGGAGGGTTCAACATTTTCTGTTGAAGGTAGGGAGAGAATTTGGTCTGTGGTTTCTGGGGGCTGTGATGTGGCTAGGTTTGGTGTGACAATTGTCGGAGTATCAGTTGTGTCAGTTATAGGAGTGTCTTGGGGATGACTGGCTCTCAGCGGTAATGCTGCCAGTACTTGTGAGGTTGAGGATACAGGTCTAGGCCTAGATCGATGTGATCTTGCCTTGGTTCGAATAGAAGAGAGCGAGAGAGGAATTTAAACAACTTGAGAAGAAGTACCAACCTGAGGGCTCGACTCGTCTGGTGGAGTGGGCGACCCAACTCTCACGAGTTGATACATTTCAGGAACTTGAGCACTTGGCTCCTTCTCTTGTTCGGACTCCTCATCTGACTGAGTCTTTTCCGAGTCATCTGCACTAGACGAGACTTGTGCAACATCTTCAGACTTTTCTTCAACTGACTCGTCTTCAGAAGAACTAGACGAGGCAGCATAAGGCAAAGCTTCCATAGGGTCAATCTGAGCTTGCCTAGGGGCAGACGGCCTAGCAGCCACTTGCTTTCTCAAAGCCTCCTTCTTCAAGTAGAACTTCAAAGGGTGAAATGGCTTCCCTTTGCTCCATTCAGACTTCGTGGGCATCAAGATTGGTAGAAGAATGGACAACTTGTTACCAAAACCAACAACATTGGTCACTACCCAATTGCAAGTGTCGGTGTCAACCCTAACACTTCTTTCGAAATACATGATCCTACCAGCCATCAATTTGAACCAATTTCCTTCAGTTATACCATCATATATCGCTGCCATCACTCTTGCCTTTGCCAGAGTGACTGAATCATGAGAACCAGTGGCACATAGCAACATCTTGCTAGCTATGTCCAATAGAGTTCGATACTTCTCCAATAATTCCTTCTTCTTCACGGCTGGAATTTTACCATCTCGATTCAGACGAATCTTCTTACCACAGAAGATACTCAAATACCTCAGCTCCTGGCCATTAGCATAGTTCTCCACATCAATCGATCCGATGGGCAACTTCAGATGCTCAAATACAGCCTCGCGAGTGATTTCAACTCGACTCGCTCCAACAAACGATTCGATGACATCTCCTCGTCTGGTGGCGTTGGCATAGAACTCCAACACCTCCTCCTCCAATACAACTTGTGGGAATGCCTCCAAATACAGTTTCAACCCACATCGAATGCACTTTGTGAGAATTTCTTGATTGCCCTCAGTGTGAAGCCCTTTGAAGAACATTGAGGGTTCCACATGCACCTTGCCTTCTGTGATGTACTTGCCAAGGTCAAACCTGGCCTGCATGTTTGTCCTTACATCAAATAGTGAGATAATCGACATATTGAAAGCTTGAGTAAGAACAGGGGAGTGATTATCACAAAAGTTGAAGGTTTAGAATAGGGGAGTTAAGAAAACGTGAGGCAAGTTGTGTGTGAGTGTTGGGTTTTGTTAGAACTGAAATTTCAATCCAATGGCCAAGATTGAAGGATAAAATCCAACGGTTGGGGCTTTTGATATTCAGTTACGGAATCGAGAATATTATGTGATTTGATATTATAAAATTTGAAATCCGCCTCTTCTATTAGTTAGGTCAGGGGAGTGTACTCATCCGACCTAGCATAGTAGAGTGGGGTGTGAACTGGGTGTATACACCTCATTAAAATGGAAGTGTATAAATCCAATTCTAGGGTTATCCAATTTTGCCATTATCGAATTACCATACTACCCTTAATTCAATTTGATTAAACACTTAGAGTATTCGAATCAAAGGAACACTTATCTTGTCTGTTCGAGTCCATCCAGAACAGACGAGTAGGCTTATGCTTTACAAGACGAGTAGGCTTAAGTCCACAAGACGAGTTCCCCCTTCGACTGTGCTTGTCTATTCTGAATGTCGAACGCCTTCATTTACCTATCTTATCATATGCAACGGGTAATCATAGGTACAAGTAGAGTAAAATAATTAAGATGAATATCAATCTAAAGCAATGGTCAAGGTTTCGAACAAGATGACTGTTAACAAACTTAAGAGTCAACATAAGGATATTTAAGAAATCAAAGATTCCCCCTTAAATGTTTATTCCCTTAGTATTACCCTCAGCTTTACCAGCTTCCTCATCGGGTAGTTTGGTCATCTAGTCTAGCCTTGTATACCTGTCTGTTGTGTGAGTAGACGAGTGCTCTGTTCTAGTGATCTTGTCTCCATATTTCTTTGATGTACCTGTCTGGTTAGTACATAGCTATAGGCAAGTAGGGTCTAGATCAATTAGCCCTAGACTAATGCATAACTCACGAAAACGTGCCTCAGCTAATGGTTTTGTGAAAATATCAGCTCTTTGAAAATCAGTATGAATCTTTTCCATGCGAATATCCTTCTTTTCTACATGATCACGTATGAAATGATGCTTCACATCAACATGCTTACAACGTGTGTGCAAAACAGGATTTTGTGTAATTGCAATTGCACTATTACTATCACAGAAAATAGGAACATTTGATTCATGTATGTTGTAATCTCTAAGCTGTTGCATGAGCTAGAGTAGTTGACTACAACAGCTACCAGCAGCCATGTATTCGGCTTCGGTAGTAGAAGTAGCAACACTAGTCTGCTTTTTAGAAAACCATGAAATGAGTTTTGTGCCTAAGAATTGACAAGAACCAGATGTAGATTTCCTATCTATTCTACAACCTCCAAAGTCTGAGTCTGAGTAGCCACTTAAGGATAGATCATCATTTGAGGGATACCATATACCACGATTGATGGTCCCTTTCAAATATTTCAAAATCCGTTTCGTGGTTTCCATGTGACTTTCCTTTGGATTGGCTTGGAAACGAGCACAAACACCAACAGAGAATGCAATGTCTGGTCTACTAGCAGTTAGATACAGTAAGGAACCAATTAATCCACGATAATAAGATTGGTCAGCACATTTACCGTTTTCATCTGGATCCATTCTGTAATTTGGTTGCATCGATACGCTAGTAGACTTACAAGTTTTAATCCTGTACTTGTCTAGAAGGTTTCTAGTGTACTTTGCCTGATTTATGAAAATCCCTTCTGGGGTCTGTTTTACTTGAAGACCAAGAAAGTAATTCATTTCACCCATCATGGACATCTCAAATTTACATTGCATGAGTGTTGAAAAACTTTCACTCAGCCTTTTGTTTGGTGACCCAAAAATGATGTCATCTACGTAAATTTGGACGAGTAAAATGTCTTTCCCTTCTTGTCTTCTGAACAAGGTTCGATCGACCTTGCCCTTAGTAAAACCATTTTCTAATAGAAAGAGAGAGAGAGTATCATACCATGCTCTTGGAGCTTGCTTTAGTCCGTATAAGGCTTTCTTCAATCTGTACACCTGGTAGCCTTTGACTTCGAAACCTGGAGGTTGTTCAACATACACTTCTTCCGCAAGAATACCGTTAAGAAATGCACTTTTATCATCCATTTGATATACAGTAAACTTCATATGAGCAGCATATGCAAGGAACAATCGGATGGCTTCTAGTCTTGCAACAGGAGCATATATTTCATCATAGTCTATGCCTTCAGCTTGTGAATAGCCTTGGGCTACTAGTCTAGCCTTATTCCTAACAACTACATCATTCTCATCTTTCTTGTTTTTGAAAATCCATCGAGTGCCAACTACATTATGATGCTTAGGCATATCGACAAGTTCCCAGACGTCGTTTTGAACAAACTGGTTCAACTCATCTTGCATAGCGATGATCCAATTACTATCAGCCAATGCCTCTTTGACAGTGGTAGGCTCGATAGATGAGAGGAAACAACACCAGCAAAACATAGTTGGACTAGGCTGTTCTTGCGACTCAAAGAGTTGTCGTCTAGTCTTCACACCAATAGTAGAGTCACCAATAATATTTTCAGTATCATGCGCAGATTTCCATGTCTTTCTAGACTTAACTGGAATACTATCATCATCTACATCATGTACAGCATCATGCATATCAACATCATTTGTATCATCAACAGATTTACCAGGAGTAGTAGAGTCAACTAGAGCAGGCATGTCAACTGGTCTAGAAGACTTACCTTGAGCACTTACCTTCTCTTTGTCATCACACTCGAGAGCTTTCATGAATGGATTGTAGGCTTGAACGGATTCATATATCTCTGATTCATTGTCAGATTCGATCGATAGATCAGTCACTTTCTCACTGATCTTGTCGGCAGACGAGTCCTGTCGAGATTCATCAAAAACCACATGTGGTGTTTCTTCCACACAAAGAGTTGAGTAGTTGAATACCCTAAATGCTTTGCTAGTCGAGGAGTATCCTAAGAATATCCTCTCGTCTGCTTTAACATCGAAAGCATTCAACTTGCTCTTTCCATTGTTATGGATGAAACACTTATAACCAAATATATGGAAATATGAAATTCTGGGTTTTCTACCTTTCCAAACCTCATAGGGTGTCTTGCCTAGAACTTTGTTGATCGCGCTTCTGTTCTGTGAGTGGCATGCAGTGTTGATAGCTTCCGCCCAAAACTTCTGAGGCGTGTTGAACTCAGCTAACATGGTCCTACAGGCTTCTTTGAGAGTTCGATTCCTTCTTTCTGCTACACCGTTCTGTTGTGGTGTCCAAGCTGCACTAGTAAGATGCTGGATACCACGTTTAGCACAAAAATCTTGGATATAGCAATTAATGAACTCAGTTCCCTTGTCACTACGAATCTTGACAATAGAGTGGTTCTTCTCAACTTGTAACTTCTTCAACAGATCAGGCAGAAGTGTTTGTGTATCACTCTTCTTGTGTAGAAAGACTACCCAAGTAAACTTAGAATAGTCGTCTACAACAACAAGTGTGTACCTTCTACCATTCAAGGTTGGAGGAGTTATTGGACCATGAAGATCCATATGTAGGAGTTCTAGGACTCTACTAGTTGAGAGAGTAGGAATTGATTTAAAAGAACCTTTCACCTGTTTACCCTGTTGACAAGCAGTGCATACATGTGACTTGTAGTAAACTTCATTGGGAATACCTTCCACAAGGTAATCTCTGGCTATCTTATTAAGAACCTTAAAGTTTAAGTGACAGAGGCGTCTATGCCAGAGCAAGCCAAGTTCTTTAGGATTCTTAGTAAGTAGACAGGTGTCCCTCGGACAACTGTTCCAGTTCACTTTGTACACACTACCTTGTCTTACGCCGACTAGTAGGACTGTGTGTGTCCTTTCGTCAGTGATTTCACATTTGCGGCTCTTGAACTGCACCTTGTATCCACGATCACAAAACTGTGAAACAGAGAGTAAATTATATTTCAAACCTTCAACATATGAGACATCTTGGATCTCTACGTCTCCATTCCGGATGTAACCAAATCCTTTAGTGACAGCAGTGGAGCTATCACCAAATATCACTTTTGGTCCTTCCTGCTTATGGTAACTTGATAAGAGAGCCTTGGTACCAGTCATGTGGTGAGAACAACCAATGTGTATGTACCAGGTTTCTCCTACTGAGCCACCCTTCTTATACAAGTCAAGTCGACCCTGCAATGAAGATATTCAATAATTTAGGTACCCATTTGTTTATTGGGGTCCTGGGGGGTTAGTCGAGTTCAGCGGAATCCAAATATACATTGGAGTCTTGAACAAGTTTGATCTCTTAAGCTTCCTGCCAAATTTGTTGCAAAATAAGACCTTGTTGTCCTTATCTGGCCTATCATTCGAGTTCAGGTCTACTCGTTTGAGATAGCCTTTTGACTTGATCTCTACTTGAGCAGGCACTGGTCTATGATAGTCAGAATAGGGCTTGTATGCATTAGGTCCATACGGTTTATAGACGTGTTTGGGTCTTTCCTCACTAATAATATCATATGACAAAGGTGGAGGATATAGGACAACTTGTGTACGATATTTTGGAGCAACCTGTCTAGGCCTAGACGAGTAGAGCTGAGACTGCCTTATGAAAGGAGGTCTAGGCTCTTGTCGTCTAGTCTGTACCTGTCTTGTACTTGTCTCCTCAGGATACCAATCCTCGTATCTGACCTGGTTGGGTCGTCCACGATTAGTGGTCCTTTGAAGATTAGTTCTAGGTGGAACAGGCTTGTTGTTAACATTCTTTTTACCTCCCTTGGTAGTCGGAATGTTAACTCGAGTCTGTTTAGGTACAGTGCCTTTAGACGGAGTTCCAATATCGTATATCATTGGTCCTTTTCCTTTATCATTTGGCAAAAGTCTTGAGTTAGTAGTAGTAGGGTTCTTAATGACTCGAGTAGACGAGCTAGATGACTCAGCACCTATACCTGTCTTGTCAGCTGGATCTCTATACCTATCTGACAATTCAAGGTTAATCTCGGAAGAGTTAACCAGGTCAGTAAGTTTGAGATCTAATGTGACAACCTCGGTCTCTAAGAACTTATTACGTTCTTCAAGCCTATTGCACTTGCTCTTTAAAACATTGAATTCATTTCTCTCAGTTGCATGTGTCTTAAGTAGGTCTTGATATAACCTGTCTGTCAATGCACACTTTTCTTTGAGTTGTCTCAACTCTTCAGTCAAGCGTTCATTTAGGACTGTTACATTAGGATCTACTTTGGACTGAGCTTCCTTAAGATCAATGATTTCTTATTTTAATGCAATGTTCTCATCACTGACTTCGATGAATGCTTGGTTAGCAAGTAGAAGGTCGTCTTCAATAGCACTAGTAGAGTGATGAAGACTACTTCCTACTTCACTACTAGCAGTGTCACTTTCATCAGTATCTGAATCATCACAAGATTGAAAAGAAGTAGCAGATGATACCTCTTGGTCGATTTTAGCCATGCAGCATAGACCATCATCTACTATGAATGCTTCGTCGTGATCTCGATCAGTCGAGTGACTAGATAATGACGATGGCAACTCGTTTGAATCCGAATCAGAGTCATCATTGGCCATCATTGCCTTCTTGCCACAGTTGTATCTTCTTTCCCTTCGTGCTTTGCGTTCTTCACGATCATTAGTGCTCAAGTCTGGACATTCATATATGTAGTGACCTGGCTTTTCACAATTATAGCACAAGAGATCATTAGTAGCCTTTTTAATAGGAGATTTATCCCTATGCTTATCACGTCTATCAGAACGCTGAATCTTCCTATCATCAGACTCTCTATCTCGCCTATTACCTTTCGAGACTTCGTCTCTCCTTTCGGACGAGTTTCGGTCTAGTCTGGTCTCAGACGAGTTCTTAGAGGCAGACCCTCTATGATCTCTATAGAACTTCTTGTATCTACCGAAACGCTTATTCAGCCTATCAAACTTCCTAACCATGAGGTTCACCTGATCCTTCAGACTAAGATCAGTATCTAACTCGTCTTTTACAGAAGCAGACTTAGTCTTAGACTTAGACCTGTCTACCTTAGAGGACTTAGACGAACTAGACTTAAAGGCAACGTTCTTAGACACAGCATGTTCTCTGTCACTACTGACTACGGGTTCATCTTCGTCTAAATCAAACTCATGAGCCTTTAGAGTTTGAAACATGGTCTCTGCACTCCACTTATCTATGTCTTGGGTATTCTTAACAAGCATCTTTACCATTTTCGATCGAGGATCTAAGCTCTTAAGAATTCTAAGATTGATTTCACGAGGAGTATATGTTTTACCAAGAACTTCCAGATCATTCATAATCTTAGTAAAGCGAGTATCCAGCTGGTCGATAGTTTCTCCAGCTTTCATCCGAAATGATTCAAATCTTTGGACATCAGTGGATAATTTGCTCTCTTTGATCAGGGATGTCCCTTCACAAATGATAGCTAATCTGTCCCACATCTCTTTGGCAGTTTTACATTTTAACACTTTTCCTAGATACTCGTTAGGAAGAGTGTGTAAGATGTAATTCTTCGCCAAACTATCCAAATTATTTTGACGCATTTCTTCTGAGCTTAGATCTGACCTTGGTTTCTTGACGAGAGTGCCAATTGGTTTGTCTTTCTCAAGAGTAGCAGTATTTGGGACCATTGTCACGATCGGACCCTCGGTCACAACAGAGATCATTAGATCGTGCGTGGAGCTGAAAATCGCTTCCATTCGCAGCTTCCAGTAGTCGTAGTCCTGAACTTGGAACTTGGGTAACTTGTTAGCACTTATTTCAAGAGACATATTGAGCAAGTAGATTAGTGCTAATCAGTTTTATGATCAAGAAGCAGATAAGTCAAGAACAGGGAACAAGAAACAAATATAACAAGTATGTTGATCAAGAACACGTAAGCAAATGCAATCACGGACCAAGACTTCACCCTAAGTCTTAAGTCGGTTATAGAGAAACAACAGTTCGTAAACTACTGCTCTGATAACACTTGTAGGTCCCCAAAGTTGAGTTAATATCGAGTAAGCTAGTGAAAATGTCTAGAGGGGGGTGAATAGACTTTTCAAAATTCTTTCGATATATCAAAGTACAATATGCGGAATAACGAAATTAAACAATGAGCCCAATTAAAGTTTATACTCAACTTCTTAATTCGAGAACTCTGTTCTATACTCAACTAGCCTTGTTCAGTTATGTATGTTTAACAAGTAAACAATTAATCAATTAAACACAAACAAAAACAGTAAAGTAAACAACACAAACAATTTATAGTGGTTCGACAACTTGTCTACGTCCACTCTCACAAACCCAGTTGTGATGTTTCCACTAACTCTTCCAATCGTGTACAAAGTGTGTGTTCTTGTAATTTTAAGTCCCAAGAAAAAGACTTAGATCTTCTCGACTATACTACCAAGTATATCTTCGATCTTACTAGCTATTTAACAAGCAACTAGCAACTTGAAAACAGTAAACAAAAACGTAAAACTTATTCAGTAGCAGTCTTCTGGTTTCTTCTTTGTCTTCTGACTTGCTTTCTGAACTTCAATAAACTCTGAGAGTGTATGCTTCAAACGCTTCAGTAATTCTTCAATACGTAGCTTATCAGTATTTCAGTAGTCTTCAACTAATAAACACCTTGAGGTATTTATAGACTTCAACTTCAAGAACTTAGTCAGTTGTAACCAACTCTTCTTGAAAACTAACTTTATCCTTTCACGCGTTTCTTGTTAGTAATTAGTTATTTCTAACTAACTCTTCAATCCTTATCTTTATACGCGTTTACTTCAAGTTGACTTGTCTTGTTGAGTCTTGTTGCCTTGCGGTCGCACCTGTCTTCATTAGTAGACTTCATTCTTCTCTTCTTGTGCGGTCTTCTTTAGTAGTAGACTATTCTAATCCTAACAAGACTATTACATTACTTTAAGCTCTTCTCATAAAGCTTAGTCAACTTAGAAATCTATACAATCAATATATCTATTACATATGAAAATCATGAGCTCTATACAATGATTACCATAGCTCAATAACAACCTAAACATTATGAATAACAAATATGAAGTACTTATAGTTCGTACTTATCTTTTAATATATAACAACACTTGTTTTTATGTGAACTCTACTGGTCTGTTCAAGATGACTACTCTTAACTAGACTAGATCAGTCAATATTTAGAAAATATTCAAACTACTTTTGGCTTATCAAAACTTCATCATTATCTTTTATCATCATTTAGGACTTGTTCTAGGATTCATATCCCAACAGATCATGTTGAAAAGAAAAACATTAGGATGGAAAAGATCCATACTGATATTCAGAGAGCTGACATTTTCACAAAACCTTTAGCTGAAACTAGATTTAGAGAGCTTTGCATAAGTTTAGAATTGGTAGACATGGATCTTGCATGTATATAAAACTGTACTAACATTTCAAGTACTATGCTGATACCAAGAGCATATCAGCAAACCAAGAATAGTATACCAAAAAGGGTAATTCAGAGGAATAAGATCATACCAAGACCACTACATTCATCACAATCAGGTAAAAAGGTTACTAAGGTGCCTAATTCCGATGAGGAAGCTGGTAAAGTTGAGGGAATTGAGAATATACATTTAAGGGGGAATCTATGATTTCTTAAAAATCCTTTTATGTTGACTCAGAGCACTAGTCACCTTAGAACAAACCTTGCAAATACCTTATTTTAATTATTCTTTTCAATTATGTACTGTATTTCACCCATATTACATGAACTAACACTACTACCAAGGTGAAACAGGCACAGAAGAAGAGTCCTCTACTGAAGGGGGAACTGATCTGAACACAGTACTGATCTGATAGTACTGTGCTGATGTCAAAAAGTGCTCAAAACGTTGAGAAAGTAATACTCAGAAAAGTTTGAGTACTGATCTGATGTTACTGTGCTGACCTCAAGAACTGATCTGATCTTCAAGAAAATTATACTCAGCTGATCACAGTACTCAGTTGAATCCAGATAAGTAGTTCATAATGTTGAAAAAGTGATAAAAAAGATGTAAAAGTGTGCTGGAAACAACTGTGCTGATAAAAATCAGCAGAGTATTTTTAACCTAACTTGGTGTTGTATCTACTAAACAATAAACTCATGACCTTACCTAGACCTTGAAGGGTGAAATCATTCAACAACTTAAGTCTATTAGGGAGTTGTATGATGAACCAAAAAGGGGGAAGGTAAAGTAATAAATGATTGAAAAGATAATTACTGATCTTCAACATAAGAAGGACCATAAAGGAAGGATGTATGTAGCATACAGAATCTGAAGATTGAAGATGAAGGACAAGCTTACAAAATAACATTTCTTACCTTATCTTTATTTCTTTATTTCATATTTGTCATATTTTGTAATTATGTGTAATATTTGATCTTATATGAATATGAATCTGAGATTTTGACTTGATGAACTGTTATGATTGACTGATTACTTAACTACTGATTTATTAACATTTAAGTAGTTTTGGCTTCATCAAAAAGGGGGAAATTGGTGGGATATGAATCCTTGAAACAATATTCTAGTTGATGATTATGTGTTTTGATGGCCAAAAAGCAACTTAAAGTTAATGATATATGTGGTTGGAAGTCATCTTAACTAAGTCATCTTGATAAGTCATGAAAAACTGAGTTTACTGATCTTATGAGTTACTGATCTGATATGTGAATATATTATGAACTGTTAGGAACTAAGCTGATGTTCATATTGTACAGACAGCTTATAGTATAGGACTTAGATATACTCTTCTGTATGAAGTTCAGTTGATGTATAAATAGGTTTTATATATGTAGGTTTGTATTCTTGTAATCAGCATTGTAACAGTTCAGAACAGTAGAATAGAACAAGATCAGAAGACTAAAGAAGACTCAGAAGACTACTCCAAGATTAAGTAGACTATCAAGAGGAGTAAAAATGAAGCTCAGAAATATAAGAGAAGTATTCTGAAGAAGCGCAAAACAGAAGTTGAGAACTGTGCTGAGTCGGACTAAGAACAGTAAAATAGAAGAAGAGTAATTTTACTGTGCTGGAGCAGAATAAGTTTGGAAAACTTATTAGTTGGATGTAACTGAATATATTTGAAGATATGCTGACTTGGAGATAAGAAGTTAGGTCGGTTACAAAAAGAAGTTACTAAAGAAACGGTTAAGAGTTAGTTGAGAGTTAGTTTCACAAACTGCTAACTGTCATACTAAAGTCTATAAATACCGTGTGATCTTCTACTTGAAAAGACTACTGCTACTACTGATCTAAGAGCATTCAAGAGCAATTGAAGTATTCAAGCAAGAAAACTCACAGAGTTAAAGGAGATCAAATTAAGAGAAGAAGCCACTACATAAAATTGAAGATTCAAAGGCTACAATCTGGAGAAGTTTTACTTTACTTTTTAGTTTGTGATTTGTTGTAAACAAGTGTGCTAGTTACTTGTGAAATTACTAGTAGATAGAAGATACACTTGAAAGTGTAATCGAAAATATCACAGTTTTAGTCTTGGGACTTTAAGCCACAAGAAACTCGAGAAGAGTTAATAAAATATCACGACTAGAGTTGTGAGAGTGGATGTAGACATTTGTCGAACCACTATAAATCTTGTGTGTTGATTTACTTACTGTTTGATATTTGTTTAACATACATATTAAAGATCTAAATCAAAGTTGAGTATAAAACCTAAAGGTTCGCATTAATCTGAGAAGTACTGTGCTGACCGAGTAAGAACAATACTAATCAGAACACTATTCCGCATTGTATACTTTGATATTTTGAAAGATTTTAAAAAGTCTATTCACCCTTTCCCTCTAGACTTTTTCTAGCTTAATCAATTTTAACTCAACTTTGGGACCAACAAATTATTAAATAGATTTGTTTATAAAAAAAGTAAAACATGTATAAATGATATGAACTTTTTAAAATTTTAATCAAAACACAAAAAAATAAATAAATTAGATTTACAATATATAAATTAAAAAAAAAAAATTTACAATAGTTATAAATCACAAATTTAGTAATATTAATATAGAAAGAAATTAATTTTATGAATTTAAAAAAAAATGGGTCGAAAATGATTACATATACAATTAATATTACAATTATAAACGAAAAACAAACTTGTCCGAGTGGTAGGCGCCCACACACCCGGGTCCGAGTCCCATGAAGGCCGAATATATTCTGCAATTATGATCGGGCCCTAGCGGGCCTTGCAGGTTGGGGCCGGGCTGGGCCAGCCCGTTGGCTCTGGCGGGCCCGGGTTCAATTTTTTTTTTGAATTTGGTTTACCGACGGAATATTCCGTCGGTAATTAAAAAATAAATAAATAATTAAAAAAAATTACGTCAGTAATTCTGTCGGTAATTAAAAAAAAAAATTCCGCCTGTAAAAATTACCGACGAGGTTAGCACCGACCGAATTTTTCCGTCGGAAAACACTGTTTTCGACCGAATTTCCGTCTCTATTTCCGTCGGTAAAACTCCTCTTTTTTGTAGTGGAAACTTCAAATATAGTATATAGTTTTTATATGGAATCCGATTGTGAGTTTCTTATATATGAAAACAAACACGTGCATAAAATATTTGTATGTGCTAAAGTGTACAAGTTATTTATTTCATAAGAAACCCAACATCGAGTTATATATATATATATCATGTATATATTTTTTTCTATCAATTTTTAATTGAATTTGATCTCCTCTTTAATTTTCTTCATTTTTCTATATTGACCCCCTCACTAGTTAATCGTCTTGGGTCCGCCTTTCTTAGGGTTTTATATGAAGGCTTGTCAACCACCACCTCCTTTAATATTGTTTTCTTTAATTTCCACCTAAATTCGTACCTGCTTTCGGCATAATCTTCCAAAATTTTCAGTAGGTAGGGAACTTCTCAACACTGAGCTATATTATCACATTTAAATATACATAATTAATTACTCTCTCCATTCCTTAAAAGTTTTTAAACTTTTCTTTTTGGCTTGTTTCTTAAAAGTTTGCATATATATCCAAAACAATCATCAAAGTCTCCATCTCACAATATACACATATTTACCCTTCATGTCATTACTTTAATTCTCACCATATATACACTCAATTCAACTATTTTATTTACTTTATATATAAAAGTTTATAAAGAATCAAATAAAAAAACGGAAAAGATGTAAGTGCGATTCCACCTTTTAGCAGGCGAGATTTTCACACCCCATAGGTGCGATTTCACACTCCTATTAAAATTAGAACAAATTAAGCGCGTCTTTTTCTCCATCTTTCGTCGACAAAATCAATTACTTTTCCGGAGCCCGATCATCCTTGTGACATAGGGGTTTTACTCCTCTCGCCAAGGGCTTTCCATTTATACCGTCATCAAGACAAGCGGAGCAACGGAATGCAACCTGTATTTTTGGTTCTATGAAATTTTTTGACGTCGTAAACCACCTTAGGAATGTATTTCTGATCTACATTCCTTGCCGTTGTGCGTCCTTTGTGTCCCCCTTTTTAGTAGCGCCATAGTGTGCTCTTATCTTTTTCTTTCTCTACCATGAAAATTATTATGTGGAATGCACGCGGGCTACATGGATGATTAATTAGTGTGGTAATTGCTTGTAATTCATATAATTAATTTGTTTAATTTGATAATATTGCGTCTTATTTTCATCCAAATTTGACTAATTTGCACTTGATAGAGAAAAAGGTAGTGTTTTGCTAATTTTGTAGGTAAATTGAAAATTTGGAAGAAAAATACGTGCCTAAGAATTCATGGAATCAAGAAGAGAATTACACCATTGGAAGCGCTTCGAAAAATGCGTGAAATAAAAAAAAAGAATCAAGTCAATCGGAGGTCGGACGCTCAAGATATTGACGAGAAATTAAAATAAAATGGAAAACAGGTCAGGCGAGTCCACCCGACCGTGTGTCCTGACCCGGCCAGGGTGGCTCGACCCAGACACGCTGAAGGGCTCACGTAAATTGGCCGGGTGGCCCGGCCATGTCGGATGGACCCATTTTCGGATTTTTTTGTGTGTGGAATTTCTCCATTTTTAAAAGTTTTAAATGCAACACACACCCAAACCCTACCTCAAGAATATAAATACTCTATTAGCATATTTTTTAACAACACACTCCCCATTTTAGATTATAATTTAGATAGTTTAATTTTCTCTAATAGTTTTAGCTTAGGTTTTAGTTTTAATTTCAATTTCAATTTCAATTTCAATTTCAAGCAAGAATTTTATTTCGCTATTCAAGTTTGTAGCTAATGTACACTATTGATGTGACTTTTTTCCATTATTGCAAGTTTAATTTGGTAATTTCATTTCAATTCATGTTTTGTAGTTTATTTACATGCATGAGTTTTCTTCCATTTGTTGTTTTAGCCCTAGGTATTGCTTATAGTACTATGGGCTAAGGTTGTATTGCTTTGGGTGTTGGAATTATGTGGCGGGTTTATGAATTAATTGCATGATTTTGTCAATGTCTTGGTGATTTAATTGTTTCTATTATCGTGAATTGTATAATTAAATTAGTTGATCATTTCTATTAGCTAGCATTTATGGTCTTCTGAATTGCAACAAGAGTTGAATTTGCATGATTGGGATGTGTGTTAAAAACTTGATTAATTAGTTTGAATTTAATAGTAATTATCTTAAGTGAGAGAGGGCTAATTACTAAATCGACAACATTAGACATTAATCGAATAAAGGTCGTCTAGGAGATTAGTGAGGGGGCGAATCATAGTCATTAGTAATCGTGTTGAAAGTGTTTACGAGTTCACTATCCTATGAGCTTTTAGTATTAATTAGATGGGCTAATCAGTGCACGTGTTCACCTAAGCCTCAAAAGAGATTGGTCTACACATTTAAGTGATAGCCTTTAGCACACTAAGACCATAGCATCAGTCTAACGTGCTTCAGTCGGACTAGGGCAGTGCTGCTCTACTCCGGACTGGTGAAGTGGTTGGGCCTGACTCAGTTCGCTTTGCTGCTCGACCCTGGCGGACTCTGATGTGTGTCGTGCCGTCTACTTGTAGGTGGTGGTCGGGGAAACGCTATGAGTCGTTAGTTTCCTGGAGACTGGTGGTACCACCGGCAGGTTGCTGATACGAAGGAGAAAAGGCAAAGGCAGCAGTAAACAAAGGCACGACCGACACCGAACCGATCATAAGTTCTAGGTGAGAAATCGAGTGTGGTAAAAGTTTTTGAAGGAGAATGTGTTCTTGAGTCAGGAAGCTTTGTCCTCTCTATGACCTTTAAAAAGTGTTTTTCAAGTCATTAAATATAATCTTGTAGTTAATCGTAGTAATTTAAGTGAGGGGGCGAATTATAGTCATTAGTTACACATTTTATTAGTTACTACTTGTACTTTTATTTATTATTAATGTTACACTTTTTAATAATTACTACTTGCACTTTTATTTATTATTAATATTACACTTTTTAGTAATTACTACTTTCACTTTTACCATCGATAAAAATATTTGTAAAATTAAAATTAAAATAAGTGTAAAAATAGAATAATAAAAAAAATGGGTGACCTGACACTCGAGAGTGCAGGAGAATGACCCCATAAAAAAAAAAACTAAAAATATAAAACATATATAAATTACAATCAAAGTATAAATAATGAACCTCTTTGTTCATACGTCAAGTCGAGCACCTATAAGCACTTCGTGACTGGGAAGTCGCGGGATAGATCGTCACGACCGCATGAAAATCGCAAATCAACCGAGAGTTTTGGGGCCCAAAGGCGAGGTTGTAGCTTGGCCAGTACTCTGTAGTGCCGGTTCGAACCCGATGAATCCCATTTTAATTAATTAAAATTTATTGAGCGCCTTTAAACAGACACACTCGCTGGGGCATATATATATATATATATATATATATATATATATATATATATTTATTTTAATTGTCAAGGCCAAAAACTCTCAATAAAAAATGTTACTCCATCTTTTCCAAAGAATCTTTCACACTTCCTTTTTTACCCTTTTAGAAACTCCACTTTTACAATATTCACTATCATTATTTTTAGAGTTCACACATACACACAAGTCAATTCACTTATTTATTTTTTTACAAAATTATTCATTAAAATTTTATTTATTAGTATAATATTTCTAATAAAAGTGGATGGATTTACTTATGAAAGGTTTTCCTGAAAGGGAGTACAACCCAAATATAAACTAATTTAATCACAAATTGTTACAATATCACGTAACCCTGCCGCCAGTCATATTAATTAGTATTAATTTAATCTGGTAGTTATGGAAACATAAGTATAGTATATTTTTTGATTGGTTAGAAACTGATAAGATTATAATTATTCTATATATGATGAGGTTTCGCCTTCATGGTTAATCTTGTTTTTATAATCTTTATAAAAACTGTTATGGAATTTAGCAATTAGCAATTTCAATCATAAATGATATTATGGAATTTAGCAATTAGCAATTTCAATCATAAATGATAATACAAGACAACAAAAATCGCAATGAATCGACCAAAAAAGAAAATAAGATAAGAACACGGGATTTACGTGCACCAATACATATTTGGCTTTACACAGCCCTTAAAAAGGGTCTTAGACAGCGGTTTTAACAGCTGTCCAAGTAACAGCTATCTAAGCTTAGACAGCTATTTTTTAACAGCTGTCTAAGAAAAACACTTGGACAACGGTTATTAACTGCATTGCAAGTGGTGCACTTGGACAGCGGTTATTAACCGCATTCTAAGTGTTTCACTTGGACCGGTTATTACCTCCATTGCCCTTCTTTCCCGACGTTGTTACAAAGACCAGCAATGTCTTTCTTCTTCAAATCGGAGACAGAGAAGCATTTGAAAGCCAGCTCGGTTCCACTCAGTGAGTCACCACCGGAGGAAAGAAGCTTGACTCGCTCCCTAGACAGGTGAGTGGACGAGTTATCCGATGACCCGGACGACGACGAATCATTGGAGGCGACCATTTTCAGGCTGGGAATATATTCCTGTAGCATATCGGCCACCTCCTTGAAGTAAAATGAAGATTCACAAGAACTAATCAATTAAATATGTATCAAATTCAAACACAAATTCTCATATAAATTACTAAATTAATAACCTCAAGTCCAGCTAAAATACTGAAAATTGTAAATGAAAACAAAAATAAAATCAAAATTAGAGGATATATTTTTTAATAGAATATCCCTTTTCCTTCCCTACACAATCGTATATATGCAGAAGAAGAAAACATATACGTACACACCCTGACACACACACATATAAAAGAAAATAAAAAAAAGGAATTAGAGGCGCGTATTGCTTCAAAGATCGCTGCCTCGACAGGGTTAAAGGAATTACTCGACGAGATATTCCGCAAGAGAATTAGGGTTAAAGGAATTATTCCTTCCCTCGACAGGTGAGTGGACGAGTTATCCGATGACCCTGACGACGACGAATCATCAGAGGCGACCATTTTCAGGCTGAGAATATATTCCTGTAGCATATCGGTGATAGTGCAAACATCGCGCTTTGAGCTCGAGCGCCACCTCCATGCGCGGAGCCAAGGAGAGCGCCGCCTCCAAAAGGCCCAAGGCGTCGGCAATATCGGTTTGCTCTTGTGTGGCAATCAACATTCACTACTACACATTTGGCAGCTCTCCAAGCTTAGAGAGCGGTTGACAACCGCTATGCAAGTTAAAGCACTTGAAGAGCGGTTTTGAACCGCTCTCAATGTTAAATTGTTTTTTTATTAATTTCACTTGGAGAGTGGTTTTGAACCGCTCTCTAAGTAATTTTTTTTTTATATATATTTTTTTAATAATTATTTTATATTTTAAAAATCATATTTATATAAATACAAAATATATCTATATTAAATACAAAATATATCCTAAGCCCACATATATTCGATTAAATACAAAATATATCTATATTAAATTCTAATAACTACTAGAGTAAAAAAGACAATAGTCTAAAAAATTACTGTAATTTAGACTTTACTTAATTAATTAGCAGACTATGCTTTCACAATCACAAGCAATCATCACAATTCAACACACTAATTAACTCACCCTAACATATTTTTTAAATAAAAGAAAAAAATATTAAATTTAAAAAACTGAATCTAATTAAATAATCAAATTATTCTGAAAATAATTTTAAAACTTTGATTGTAATAAATTTTTTTAAAAAAACGTACTGAATTTAAAAAAAAAAACTGTATCTAATTAAATAATAAAATTATTCTGAAAATAATTTTAAAACTTTGAATGTAATAAATTTTTTAAAAAAATCAGAATCTAATTAAAAAAAAATTGACTGTATCTAATTAAATATTTTTTCTTAATGATTAAAGATCCGAAAGCTATGAAGAAATTAAGTTCCGAAAAATCAGAATCTAATTAAAAAATATTGACTGTAATAATTTTTTTTTTTAAATCTGAATCTAATTTTAATTTAACCTATAAGTTAGGGAGCTACCGTTGATCCTCTGATCCGTTTTCATATAATTAAAAAACAAAACTCAGCTCAAAACGTTTTTTCGATTTTAAACTGTATATATATATAAACTGTATATATATATATATATCTACGTATACATACAGTCACCATTAACATACATATATGTAAACTCTCTCTCTATATATATATCTACGTACCTAGCTACAACAGCGGGAGTAGGCTACGTACGGAGCTGGGCGACGGCAAAGGCAACGGCGACGGCACGTAGGAGATGAAATCGACAGCGACGAAAGGAGAGGAAGCTCGACGGCGCGCGACAGATAGAGAGGAAGCTCGACGCGGCGACGAGGAGTACGTGAGAGGCTGGGAGTGAGGCGACGACGACTGTTGGTTGATTTGGGGGAGAAGGTTGAAGCTTGAAATGCGTTAATGGTGGGGGGAGAAATGGCCTCTCTGCAGCTTCGAATGTTTGGGGGAGAAAACGCGTACAAATAAATTGACTTAGGTGATTTAGGGTTTTTGACCAAGACATTGATCTTGGAGAGCGGTTCTGAACCGTTTTCCAAGTGTATACTTGGAGAGCGGTTCTAAACCGCTCTGTAACCATACTTGCAAAGCGGTTGTCAACCGCTCTCCAAAAGTTTCTCTTGGAGAGCGGTTTTGAACCGCTCTCTATATTAATTTTTTTTTTTTTTTTATAAAACCGCTCTCAAGTGTTTACTTGGAGTGATTGAAAAAATAGCTCTCCAAGTGGAGCTCTCCAAGCTAAATTGTGTAGTAGTGATTTTAGCTTCCCTCACATATCTCTCCACAATCTGCAATAAATCGGTGAGCCACCAGTGTTTCTTGTGAGAGAATTGTCTCCAGTGTTTCTATTGGTGAGCCACCAGTGTTTCTTGTCTCCGCCGGGGAAATAGACGGAGATGTAGCAGCCATGGATGAATTCCAAGGATAAACCATAAAAAACTCTCTCTAGAAATACATAGTTTGAATGTGAGAGAATTGAAATGTGAAGACTGAAGAGGGAGAAGGGCTTTAAACAAGAGATGGCAGTTTTGACCTGATGGAACCTCCCTCCCTCTATTTCATCGCTGGCAACCAATTTCTCTATCTACACTCTTGGACAACGGTTATTAACCGCATTTTAAGTGTTTACTTGGACAGCAGTTCTAAACCGCTGTCTAGATGAGTTTACATAGCGATTTTTAACCGCTCTCCAAGTGTAATTCCTGGACAGCGGTTCTAAACCGCTGTCTATTATTATTATTATTATTTTTTTTTTAATAAAACCGCTCTCCAAGCTATATCTTGGAGAGCTGTTTGAAAAAAGGGTTGTCCAAATGTAGTTGTGCAAGCTTAAATGTGTAGTATTGGTGGTTCGATCAAATGATCTACGTCCACGGAGGATAGAGACTCTTCCCTAACTAAAGCGAAAGTTACAGATTACAAGTATGAATCACTTAAAAAACTTGCTCTCTCACGATGACTAATCACAAAGATTATATGAACTCTCATTACTCTAATCTATGCACTTAATGGTGTACTTATATAATGCCACTTGAAACTACCTTTAAAAAACTAACTAACTAACTAACAGAATAATCGAAAATAACTAACTTTGGAAATAATGGACCAGCAGACTAACATCAGCTGATATGCCTATCAGCTGACTAGAACCCCAACTCTTCTGATCTAATCAGACGATTTGCACTCAGCAAGGTTGTCCTTACTCTTTTCAGATTAGTTGACTCCTAAATCAGACGACTAACTTTATCAGCTGAGTAAACCAAACTCAGCTTGTATAGCATCAGATGACATCTCAATATTGCATTATTTTTAACAAAAATGTTTATACTTATCATGTTGAGAATTCAGCTTATCAAACATCTTTATCATCAATGTCATTTGTTTCTTAAGATTGAGTTCTGATGGTTCCTTCTCTTCTCTCACCTTAGAAGCTTTGTCGGAACTGCTAGCTTTCTTGGCGGCCACGGATGCTTTAAAAGCAACAATTTTAATTTAGAAGAAGAGGGGGTGGCAATCTATTCTTCTCTGTCTAAAGAGTCTTCCATACTAAGATCAAATTCATAAGCCTTAAGATGTTGAAATAAAGTTTGAACATGCCATGCTTTTAAATCTTGTGTATCCTTGGTAACAAAATATGAAGGACTGATTGCGACAAATGACCATTCACGTCCTCCAGATTTTTTGAGAGGGTAATCAATCCATGTATATGATTGGGAGGGATTGGTCTTATATAGAATCAATTCCTTATAAGGAATTGAGTTGACTTGGTCAACCTACACCCTAAATATTAAAGAATAATATAAATCATAAATATTCAAGAATATTGTGAATAAAAATTTTGACTTTGTCAAAATTTTTTTATAATTTTTTTTTGTCATTTTTTTTATTGGTAATTTTTTTTTTCGAAATTGTGTGTCTTGAAAAGTGTAAGTCAATATTACTAAAAAGTGTAACACAATATTAATAAAAAGTGTAACACATTTTTTTTATTAAAAAGTGTAAGTCACTATAATTGAAAAGTGCAACACAACTTTTAATAAAAAATGTAAATCATTATAACTAGAAAGTGCAACACAATATTATTAAAAAGTGCATGTCAATATACTTGAAAAGTGCAACACAATATTTTAATGAAAAGTGTAAGTTATTATAACTGAAAAGTGTAATAAAATACGACTAAAAGGTGTAACATAATGTTGGTCCCAAAGTTGAGTTTAGATTGATTAAGCTAGTAAAAGTTTAGAGGGGAGGGGTGAATAGACTTTTAAAATCTTTCAAAATATCAGAGTTTTAATGCGAAAATGTGTTCTGAACAGTACTGTTCTTACTGGGTCAGATCAGTACTTCCAGTTTCAGTTTTATACTTAACTTAGATTTAGATCTTTACTGCGTAAACCTTTAATGTTCTTAGTTAAACAATGTAAACAAATACCAAACAGAAAGTAAAGAACACAAGATTTATAGTGGTTCGACAAATGTCTACATCCACTCTCACAACTCCAGTCGTGATATTTTATTAACACTTCCTTCTTGAGTTTCTTGTGGCTTAAAGTCCCAAGACTAAGACTGTGATCTTTTCGATTACACCACCAGGTATATCTTCGATCGACTAGTAATTTCACAAGATACTAGCAAACTTGTTTACACAATACAAACTTAAAATGAAAAGTAAAACTTCTCTTTGTAGTAGCCTTTGATTCTTCAGATCAGTACAGTGGCTTCTTCTCAATTCGATCTCCTTCAACTCTGTGAGTTCTTGAATACTTGAATGCTTCTTTGATTGCTTCGAATACTTTGAGTAGCAGTAGTATCAGTAGTCTTTTCAAGTAGAAGATCACACGGTATTTATAAGATCTAGTATGACAGTTAGCAGTTTGTGAAACTAACTCTCAACTAACTCATAACCGTTTCTTGTTGTAACTTCCTTTTTGTAACTAACTTAAAACTTATCTTCCAAGTCAGCATATCTTCAAATATATCTTCAGTTACGCTTCAAATAAGTTTTCCAAACTTATTCTTCAATTCTACTAACTCAGCACAGTAAACTACTCTTCTTAGTTTTATTGTTCTCGGTCAGTCAGCACAGTTCTTCCATAACTGTTCTGCTTCTTCAAAAATACTTCTCTTGGTTTTCTGAGCTTCATCTTAACTTCTTCAAATAGTCTTCTTACTTTGAAGTAGTCTTCTGATCTTCCTTTGTTTTCTTTAATCTTCTATCATTGATCTAATCTACTGCTCTGAACTTTTACAATGCTGAATACAATAGAATACAACTTTACACATATATAAAACCTATACTATAAGCTGTCTATACAATACATTCTCAGCTTAGTTCTTAAACAGTTCATATATCAGATCAGTAATACAATAAGATCAGTAAACTCAGTTTTCATAGCACATTAAGATCAGTAAACTTATCTCATATAACTCAGTTAGAATAACATATAATCACATATATCATTAACTTCAAGTTGCTTTTGGCCATCAAAACATATAATCATCAATTAGAACATTGTTTATAGGATTCATATCCCAACAATTTCCCCCTTTTTGATGAAGCCAAAACTACTTAAATGTTAATAAATCAGTAATTAAGTATATAGTCATTCATAACAGTTCATCAATTCAAAATTCAGATTCATATTAAGATTAAGATCAGATATTACACATATTTCACATAATCACAGAAATATCAAATAAAGAAATAAAGATAGGGTTAAGAAATGTTATCTCTTGAGCTTAGTCCTTCATCTTCATTCTTCATCCTTCATCCAGGAATTCTGAATGCCAAGTACATTCTGGTCTTGATATCCATCATGTGCTTATGGTCAGTGATTCCTTCATCTTTAATGGTCTTTGCAATTATGCTTCCAATCTCTGAGTAATCAGGTTCTCCATTCTCTAATCTTGGAGGTTCCCAAACTGGTTCTTCTGGACATAAAATTTGAATTTCTGCAGCAGCAGCCAATAACAACATATCTTCCCAGAAGTCTCTTGTAATGTTCATCATGAACTCTTCAAAATCAGAATATTCAGCCTCTCTGCTAGAATGGTCACCAAATTTCTTCACAATGAAATTAGCAATCTGCCATTTCAACTTCAGATCATTCCAATATTCCATATTCTCACTATCAACAATGAATTCCATGTAGTTCTCATCAATAACTTTTTCAACAGATTTTGATTTTTTTTTCCTTTTTAATGAAGCAACTCGGTTATCAAACTTCTTACTTGCAGCTTCTGCATCTTTCAATTTCTGCTTCCTTATCTGTTCATCAGCTTTCTTCTTTTCAGATAGCTCAACTTTCTTCTTGGCTAACAACTCATTGTTTTTCCTAGCAGCTTCAACCATCTCTTCATCAGTAGGTTGATTACTTGCAACAACATGCTTCAGCTTACTTTTTGACCTGGTGACTCTACCAGTCTCTTCAGCCTCTTCTTCATCATTCAATATCAGTTTCCTCTTTTTCTTTCCAGAAGAAGATTTAGCAATGTTCTTCTCAGTCACTGCTAAACTTTGAGATTCAGAAGTCTGCTGTCTTCTGAGATTGATTTTCAGATTCAAACTTATGATCTCTTCTTTAAGATCATCTTGACTTTTCTTCAACTCATCTTGACTCACAACCAACTGAGCTTGTTGTGCTTGAGTCTGCTCCATCACTCTCATGACCTTAATTTCCCCCTTTTTGGCTTCATCATGCCATTCCTTCAAGGGTGTCATATGCAGCTCAAACATCTTTTGCAACTCAACAGAAAGCTTCTTTTCTTGAACTCTATGCAGATCATAGATCTTGGACATAATGTGTTCCAACACTTGTTCATAAGAATTTGCAGTATTCAATCTTTCAAGCTTCTCTGTAGCCTCTTGAAATTGCTTCAAAGTAGCTTCCATCTTGGCTTGTAACTCTTCATTATGCTTTTTCAACATTTCAAAGCCTGAGTTATCCTGAGCTGTCTCAGCAGGAACTGGTCTTACTGTCTCTTGAACATCTTCAAGCACAGTAGTGTCTGCAACTTCAATTCGTGTGCTCTCAAGCTCTTCTGCACACCCAATTCTTGTTCCTTTAAGACTTCAGTTTCTTCAATCACAATAGTGTTCTCATATACCTCAGTTGCATTGGTATCAGCTACATAATCAGCTTCCATCTCAGCTTGATTATCAAAATCATCTTCAACATTCATGTTGACATCAGCATCAACATTTTCTTCAGCAGTGTTCACCACAACATATTTGAATCTAATCAGTCTCTCAACCAACTTCACCACTGATTCTGGAGTTATCAATTCTGTAAAAGAATTAACACCAGCAGCCTCTTTCTGTTCTAGTTCCCAGTCATTAAAAACAGAAAAACCACCCATACCTTCCACCACAATTAAAAACTCTCTCACATCAACTCTTCTTAGATACACCCAAGTACCTATTCTAAGAAGTTGTTCAAAAACCACAGAGTTGTCATCTAAACCATGAAATTCTCTAAGAAGAGCATTTCTCAACTTCATCCTTATGTCTTCCTCCTTATCACACATGGGATAATCCATCAAAAATACTGTTTTGGGTTGAATAAATTCGGTTTCAGGAGAAGAAGTGATCTCAATAGGTTCAGAAGAAGGTATATGTTCATGCTCAGTAGAGTGGTCATGAACTGGTTCAGGAGAAAAATGTGGAGTGGGTTCATTTTGAGGACTTGATTGAGGAGTGGGATGAAAAGAAGTGTTCTGAATGGGTGAGGGAGGAGTGTTCTAACGAATGGGAGAGTAATGTACTGAATTATCAGAACGGGTAGGCTCTTGATCAAGGGGTTGGGCTGGGATGGGGTCAGAATTTGAGGGAGTAGAAGCAGTGTTCTTAAGTACTCTTCTGGGTTTAAGTACACTCTTCCCTTTAGTTCTCTTATGTAAAACAACAAGGCTTGAAGTACTTACCTCTTGTTCTACATAAGTCTCCTTCTCTTTTCCAGCAATAGAGTGTTCTGACTTCTCTGAGTGTTCTGAGGCAACCCTAGCTGATCTGCCTCTTCTCAATCCAACTCTGTGAGGATCATGCCTAGCCTTAGTTCTCAACTCCGGCTCATCATCATCCGAGCGAAACATTGAACCACCAGAAACTTGAGGTTGTTGACGATGACGCTGTTCTTGTTCAAACTTTATAGACTCCTTTTTAAACAAAAATTTGCCCTTATGAAACTTCTTTGGAGGACTCCAATCCACCTTTTTATCAGCCAGTTGAGGCAACAGCATGCTCAACTTGTTTCCATATCCCATCATTGATTTAATGGAAAATTCCTTGGTTTCTTCATCAAACAACACTTTTTCTTTTTCGCAAAGCAGTGTGCCCAAAATAAATCCTTGTCAGTCTCCATCAACACAATCAATAATAACAGCCATAACTCGAATCTTCAAGTGAGTGAGAGCGCATCCTGGCTATAGTGTTGCCCTAATAAACACTTTCCAGCAATGTCCATCAACAATTGAATACCAGCGGGAAGAATAACTTTTTTTAAATTGCTCAGAGTCGTGGGTTCTACACCAGTCCATCTACCCACGCAAGCTTTTTCTTGCCCTGCCATGTAGTTCAAGATGCTTACTGGCCCGTCGGGTAAATCGAACGCGATTTTAAGGGTTTCTCTGGAAATAGCAACCTTGTGTCCAGAAATCATCGAGTGCACGCCATTGGTAACACCTTCAAGCTGTAAATAGAATTCCATTGCCTTAGGTTCAAAAACCATCTTGGGGAATGATTCTAAATACTTTCTCAGCCCGCACTGTTCACACATGGTGAGAATGGCTTGATTCTCATTGTTTTGCCTTCCGGTGAAGTAGACAACGTTCTCGACGAAGATGCCCTTCTCCCTAATCCATTTGGCTGGATTAAACGTACCTACAACTTCATTAGATTCGTTTAGAATATCGATGATTGCCATTTGAGAGAAATGTAGAAGTGTAGAAAATAGAGTAGAGGAGTAATGACAAAAGTTTCGAGCTTAGAGAATTTTCCAGAAATGCTAAGTGAAGAAGATGAAGTAAATGTGATCGTAGTTATCTAATTCAAAGAAAATCTAGGGCTTGGATTGATTTAGATTCCCACGTTGTGTGGTTTGGATTGAGTATAGAAATGTGTAATTAAAAAAAACGTTCTAGATTCATAAAACCTTTTCCAAATTTTGGAGCCAACTTGCGATGATAAATACACCATTTAAAATTAGGTCAAAAATAGAGGAGTATATTGATCTTCTCTATAAATAATCTAATTTCGAACAGGTCTTGACTTAGAAGTATTCTAAGGCAAAATACTGTTCTGATGTATATCAGCACAGTTGTTTCCAAGCACACCTTTACTTCATTTTCTTGCTTGTAATATAATGGAATTTACTTATCTGGATTCAGTTGAGTACTGTAATCAGCTGAGTATTCTCTCTCTAAAGATCAGATTAGTAGTTGGGTCAGCACAGTAATCCTCAGATCAGTTCCCCAACTCTTCTGATTTTCACCTCTTTGACATTAGCACAGTACTCTCTCAGACCAGTACTGTGATTCAGATCAGTTATATTCTGTAGACAAATTTTCATGTAGTCAAATAAGCTCTGTAGACAGTTTAATCAGTAATCAGATCAGTTCTGTAGAAAGATTGATATTGTAATCAGAACAGTTCTGTAGACAAATTATCTTTGTAATCAGAACAGTCCTGTAGAAAAGTCAATTCAATAATCAGAACATGTCTGTAGACAGATAAATGTTGTAATCAGATCAGATTTGTAGACAGATCAAATCTGTAATCAGATCAGTTCCCCCTCCAGTGGAGAACTCCTCTTCTGTGCCTGTTTCACCTTGGTAGAAGTGTTAGTTCATGCATAATTGGTGAAATACAGTACAGATTAGTAAAGAATAATTAAAATAGGTCTTCATAAGGTTTGTTCTAAGGTGACTTGAGCTCTGAGTCAACATACAAGATTTTTAAGAAATCACAGATTCCCCCTTAAATGTATATTCTCAATTCCCTTAGCTTTACCAGCTTCCTCATCGGGATTTAGGCACCTTAGTAACCTTTTTACCTGTTTGTGATGTATGTAGTGGTCTTGACATGGTCTGGCCTTCTAAATTACCCTTCTTGGAGTACTGTTCTTGGTATCAGCTCAGTACCTGAAATGATAGTACACAACTTTATATACATGTAGGATCCATGTCTATCAATCCTAAACTTATGCAAAGCTCTCTAAATCTAGTTTCAGCCAAAGGTTTAGTAAAAATGTCAGCTCTCTGAATATCAGTATGGATCTTTTCCATCCTAATGTTTTTCTTTTCAACATGATCCCTAATAAAATGATGCCTAACATCTACATGCTTGCATCTAGTATGTAAAACGGGATTTTGAGTGATGGCAATAGCACTATTGCTGTCACAGAATATAGGTACATTAGATTCCACAATGTTGTAGTCTCTAAGTTGTTGCATTAACCAAATGAGCTGACTGCAACAACTTCCTGCAGCCATATATTCTGCTTCAGTGGTAGAAGTTGCTACACTTGTTTGTTTCTTTGAAAACCATGATATGAGCTTAGAACCTAAAAATTGGCATGAACCAGAAGTTGATTTTCTATCTATCCTGCAACCACCAAAGTCAGAATCTGAATAACCACTTAGGGATAGATCATCATCTGCAGAATACCACAAACCTCGATTAATGGTACCCTTTAGATATTTCAATATCCGTTTAGCAGTCTCCACATGACTTTCTTTGGGATTGGCCTGAAATATAGCACATACACCTACTGCAAATGCAATATCTGGCCTACTAGCAGTCAAATAGAGTAAAGAACCAATTAAAGCTCTATAATAGGATTGACCAGCACACTTACCTCGATCATCTGGATCCATTCTGTATGTTGGCAGCATTGGTACTCCAACTGTTTTACAGGTCTTGATACCAAATTTATCTAACAGATTTCTTGTATATTTTGCTTGATTGATAAAGATACCTTCAGATGATTGTTTTACTTGAAGACCAAGAAAGTAAGTCATTTCACCCATCATTGACATTTCAAACTTACTTTGCATGAGCTTTGAAAAGCTTTCACTCATGCTTTTGTTAGGAGATCCAAATATTATATCATCAACATAAATTTGGACTAGTAGAATGTCTGTACCTTCTTGTCTTCTGAACAAAGTACGATCAACTTTGCCCTTAGTAAATCCATTTTCAACTAAAAATAGTGAAAGAGTGTCATACCAGGCTCCTGGGGCTTGCTTTAGACCATATAGTGCTTTCTTCAACCTGTATACTTGGTTACCATTTACCTCAAATTCAGGAGGTTGTTCTACATAAACTTCTTCAACAAGTATACCATTCAAAAATGCACTTTTCACATCCATTTGATACACAATGAATTTAATATAAGCAGCATAAGCAAGAAACAGTCTTATAGCTTCTAGTCTAGCTACAGGGGCAAATGTTTCATCATAATAAATACCCTCAGCTTAAGAGTAGCCCTGAGCAACTAATCTAGCTTTATTTCTAACAACAAAATCATTCTCATCTTTCTTATTTTTGAAAATCCACTTAGTACCTACCACATTGTGATCAGCAGGTCTTTCTACAAATGAATACATCATTTCTTGTAAACTGATTTAATTCTTCTTGCATAGCAATAATCCAGTTACTATCATATAAGGCTTCTTTCACAGTTTTAGGCTCAATAGAAGATAAGAAATAGCACCAACAAAACAGAGAATTACTAGGTTCTGGCTTAGAATCAAACAGTTGTCTTCTAGTCTTAACACCTTTATTGGATTCACCAATAATCAGATCAGTAGAATGAGCAGATTTCCATGTTTTTCTAGTCTTAACAGGAATACTTTCATCATCTACATCATGCATATCAGTATCATCAATATCAATATCATCATTTTCAGGAGGTTTATTCACAGGAGAACAGTCAACCAATTCAGGCATGTCAATTGGTCTAGAAGACTTACCTTTGTCTTTTACCTTTTCTACATCATCATCTTTGTTTAGGATGTTCAGAAATGGATTGTAGGCTTGTACAGATTCATAAACTTCTGTCTCTTGATTATCTTTGTCAGTTTGAATAGTCAGATCATCAACTTTCTTACTGAGCTGATGATCAGCAGAGTCCTGTACAACTTCATCAAAGACAACATGGGGTGTCTCTTCTACACATAGAGTAGAGTAATTAAATACTCTAAATGCTTTGCTTGTAGAGGAATATCCTAAGAATATCCCTTGATCTGCTTTAGCATCAAAAGCATTTAATTTGCTCTTTCCATTGTTATGAATAAAACACTTACATCCAAAGATGTGAAAATATGAAACTCTAGGTTTTCTACCTTTCCATACCTCATATGGTGTTTTACTATGTACCTTGTTGAGTGCACATCTGTTCTGAGTGTGACATGCAGTGTTGATTGCCTCAGCCCAGAACTTCTGTGGAGTGTTGTACTCTGCAAGCATTGTTCTGCATGCTTCCTTTAGTGTTCTGTTTCTTCTCTCAGCTACACCATTTTGTTGGGGTGTTCTAGCTGCACTTGTCAAATGCTGAATTCCAGACTTAGAACAAAATTCTTTAATATAACAGTTTATAAATTCAGTCCCCTTGTCACTTCTGATCTTGACAATGGGTTGTCCTTTTTCTACTTGCAACCTCTTTAACAGATCTGGTAGTTGGGTTTGTGTGTCACTCTTTTTGTGTAAGAAGATTACCCAAGTGAATTTTGAATAATCATCTACCACAACCAAAGTGTACCTTCTACCATTCAGTGTAGGGGGTTTTATTGGACCATGTAAATCCATGTGCAAGAGTTCTAAGACTCTACAAGTAGAAAGAGTGGGAATTGACTTAAATGAAACTTTTACCTGTTTACCTTTCTGGCAAGCATCACACACTTGTGATTTGAAATAGATTTTATTAGGGATACCTTCAACAAGGTAATCTCTTGCAATCTTATTAATTATCTTAAAGTTCATATGACATAGGCGTCTGTGCCATAGCCAGCTGATCTCTTTAGGACTCTTACTAAGAAGGCAAGCATCCCTAGGGCAGCTATTCCAATTCACAATGTAGACACTGCCTTGTCTTACTCCAACCAGTAGAATTGTATGAGTTCTTTTATCCCAGATTTCGCATTTGGTGCTTTTGAAGTAGACTTTATAGCCCCTGTCACAAAATTGACAGACAGATAACAAATTGTATTTCAAACCTTCTACATATGAGACATCTTGAATCTCTACATCTCCATTCTTGATGTATCCAAATCCTTTTGTGATTGCCATGGAACTATATCCAAAGATCACCTTTGGTCCTTCTTGCTCATGATAGTCAGAAAGAAGAGCCCTGGTACCAGTCATGTGGTAAGAACACCCACTGTCTATGTACCATGTTTCTCCAACTGAACCACCTTTCTTGTATAGATCCAGTCGACCCTGCAAGTAGTGATCTTAATAATTTAGGTACCCTTTCTTTATTGGGGTCCTTGGGGGTTAGTAGTAAGAGGTATCCAAATAAACATTGAAGATTTGAATAATTGAGACCTCTTAAGTTTTCTACCATGCTTATCACAGAACAGTACTTTATTGACCTTATCCAACTTATCAGCAGACTTAGGATCTATTTTTCTGAGATAGCCTTTCCTTGGTTCTATCCATTTTTCAGTAAGATCAGTATGTCTGTAATAGTTTGCATAGGGCCTAAAAGCCTGTGGACCATACGTCTTATAGATGCGTTTTGGTCTTTCCTCTCCAATGATATCATAAGATAAAGGTGGAGGATAAAGAACAGGTTTGTTATGATAATGAGGCACAAATTTCCTAGGTTTAGTTGAGTACAACTGAGACTGCCTTATAAAAGGAGGTCTAGGCTGTTTCCAACTTGCCTGTGCTTGTCTTGACCTACTGTTCTGAGTTTGCCTCTTCTGATTCCAGGACAGTTCTGCTCTAGTCAGAGGAGTAAAACTCTTCTGGTATGGTCTAGACTGTACTGGTCTAGATCCATTCTTCTGTTTACCATTCTTGGTAGTAGGAGGAATGTATTTAGGCTGTACTTTGGATTTTGGTTCATTATCATAAGTCATGGGTTCTTTTCCTTTATCAAGATGCAAAGAACTTGAACTAGCTCCAGTAGTGTTCTAAATGCCTGTAGTAGAGGAACTAGGCATATCAGTACCTATCCCACTTTTATCATAAGGAGCACTGTATCTGTCTGATAATGTTTGATTAATCTTAGAAGAGTTAATCATATCAGATAGCTTTAGATCCAAGCTCAGTACTTCAGATTCTAAGAATCTATTGCGCTCTTCAAGTTTTTCACATTTAATCTTTAAATCATTGAACTCATTGGTCTCTTTAGCTTGTGTATGAAGCATACCCTGATATAATTTGTCCATAGATGCATACTTTTCTTCGAGTTGTGACAACTCTTCTGATAGTCGTGCATTTAGAACAGTTATATTAGGATCCTCTTTTAATTGAGCTTCTCGAAGAGTAATGATTTCTTGTTTTAAAGATATATTCTCATCACTGATTTCCATGAATGCTTTATTAGCTGGTAGGAGGTCTTCTTCAGTCACTCCATTGGAATGATGAAGACTACTCCCTACACTACTATCAACAGTGTCACATAAATCAGAATCAGAATCAGATTCATCACAAGATTGAAAAGAAGTGACAGATGATACCTTTTGATCGATTTTTGCCATCATAACTAGTCCATCATCTGCAATGAAGACTTCTTTCTCACTGCTAGAAGGGTACTCAGATGAAGACGATGACAACTCATCTGAATCCGTATCAGATTCATTGTAGGCCACCATTGCCCTCTTACCCTTAGCATATTTGCGATCTCTCCTTGCTTTCCTTTCTCTTCTGTCTTCAGCACTCAGATCAGGACAATCATGGATGTAGTGACCTGGCTTTTCACAGTTATAGTACAAAGGTTCATTAGTAGAACGTTTAATAGGAGAGTGATATCGATTCCTATCCTTTCTATCTATAGAGTTCTTATGATTCCTATCAGCAGAGTTCCTATCTCTTCTTTTCTCATTAGAGACCTCATCTCTCCTTTCAGAAGATTTGTGGTCCCTTCTGGTCCTAGAAGAGTCCCTGTTACTAGAGCCCTGAGAATCCTTATAAAATCTCTTATATCTACCATAACGCTTATTAAGTTTGTTAAACCTCTTTATCATTAAGTTCAACTGATACTTAAGAGTAAGATCAGTACTATCTAGTTCATCTTTTATGCTCGAAGGCTTAGACATAGATGATCTAGACTTCTTAGAGGTAGATGCCTTAAAAGCAATACTTTTGGAGATTTCCTTCTCCTTATCACTGCTTACTATTGGATCTTCTTCATCCAATTCAAACTCATGCGCCTTAAGGGTTTGGAAAGTGGTTTCAGCAGACCAGGTATCTATATCATGTGTGGTTTTCCACCTGTCATCTAAAGCCTTAAGAATACGCAGATTGATTTCCCTATTGGTGTAAGTCTTTCCTAACACATCCAAGTCATTCATAATTTTTGTAAAGCGAGTATCTAGCTGGTCAATTGTTTCACTAGTCTTTATTTTGAATGATTCGAACCGCTGAACAGCAGTGGATAGTTTGCTTTCCTTTATAAGGGAAGTACCCTCACAAATGATAGTTAACTTGTCCCACATCTCTTTGGCTGATTTACATTTTACTACTTTCCCAAGATACTCATTTGGAAGGGTATGCAAAATGTAATTCTTGGCCAAGCTGTCCAAGTTGTTCTGCATCATTTCCTCAGTAGTTAAATCTAACCTGGGTTTAGGAACAAGAACACCAACAACTTTTGTAGGTTCCAGAGTTGCAGTGTTGGGCACCATTGTAGTGAAAATTGGCCCTTGTTTGATCACAGATAACATCAGATCATGAGTTGAACTGAAAATGGCTTCCATCCTCAGCTTCCAGTAGTCATAATCTGCCACTTTGAACTTAGGAAGTTTATTGATATTAGTTTCCTCCATAATAGATCAGACAGTTAAGATCAGTAGTATAGCAAATAGATTCAGATAGACAAGTATGATCAAGAACAAGTATCAGTGGTGAGAAATAATTAGACTTTCCCCAAAGTCTACAAGGTTATCAAGAAACAGCAGTCCAAATAACTACTGCACTGATACCACTTGTTGGTCCCAAAGTTGAGTTTAGATTGATTAAGCTAGTAAAAGTCTAGAGGGGAGGGGTGAATAGACTTTTAAAATCTTTCAAAATATCAGAGTTTTAATGCGGAAATGTGTTCTGAACAGTACTGTTCTTACTGGGTCAGATCAGTACTTCCAGTTTCAGTTTTATACTTAACTTAGATTTAGATCTTTACTGCGTAAACCTTTAATGTTCTTAGTTAAACAATGTAAACAAATACCAAACAGAAAGTAAAGAACACAAGATTTATAGTGGTTCGACAAATGTCTACATCCACTCTCACAACTCCAGTCGTGATATTTTATTAACTCTTCCTTCTTGAGTTTCTTGTGGCTTAAAGTCCCAAGACTAAGAATGTGATCTTTTCGATTACACCACCAGGTATATCTTCGATCGACTAGTAATTTCACAAGATACTAGCAAACTTGTTTACACAATACAAACTTAAAATGAAAAGTAAAACTTCTCTTTGTAGTAGCCTTTGATTCTTCAGATCAGTACAGTGGCTTCTTCTCAGTTCGATCTCCTTCAACTCTGTGAGTTCTTGAATACTTGAATGCTTCTTTGATTGCTTCGAATACTTTGAGTAGCAGTAGTATCAGTAGTCTTTTCAAGTAGAAGATCACACGGTATTTATAAGATTTAGTATGACAGTTAGCAGTTTGTGAAACTAACTCTCAACTAACTCATAACCGTTTCTTGTTGTAACTTACTTTTTGTAACTAACTTAAAACTTATCTTCCAAGTCAGCATATCTTCAAATATATCTTCAGTTACGCTTCAAATAAGTTTTCCAAACTTATTCTTCAATTCTACTAACTTAGCACAGTAAACTACTCTTCTTAGTTTTACTGTTCTCGGTCAGTCAGCACAGTTCTTCCATAACTGTTCTGCTTCTTCAAAAATACTTCTCTTGGTTTTCTGAGCTTCATCTTAACTTCTTCAAATAGTCTTCTTACTCTGAAGTAGTCTTCTGATCTTCCTTTGTCTTCTTTAATCTTCTGTCATTGATCTAATCTACTGCTCTGAACTTTTACAATGCTGAATACAATAGAATACAACTTTACACATATATAAAACCTATCTATACATCAACTGAACTATATACAGATGAGTATATCTAAATCCTATACTATAAGCTGTCTATACAATACATTCTCAGCTTAGTTCTTAAACAGTTCTTATATCAGATCAGTAATACAATAAGATCAGTAAACTTAGTTTTCATAACACATTAAGATCAGTAAACTTATCTCATATAACTCAGTTAGAATAACATATAATCACATATATCATTAACTTCAAGTTGCTTTTGGCCATCAAAACATATAATCATCAATTAGAACATTGTTTATAGGATTCATATCCCAACACATAACATTACTAAAAAGTGTAAGTCACTATAACTGAACATATTGTTGAAAATTGTAAGTCACTACAACTGAAAAATGCAACAAAATATGACTAAAAGGTGTAGCATAACATTACTAAAAAGTGTAAGTCAATATAACTAAAAAATATTGTTGAAAATTGTAAGTCACTACAACTGAAAAATGCAACAAAATATATCTAAAATGTGTAACATAAAAATTATTAGATGCTAAAAAAATTGTAAAATGCATATTACACTTTTCCTTATTTTCAACATGCACTTTTATAATAAAAAAAATATATGTTAAAATTGTTAGATGTAAGAGTTAAACACTAAACCTCAATGTAAAATAGACTATTCTCAACCATTTGAGCTACATAAATTATCATACATGTTTTTCGCGTATTTTATTTTTATTGTTAATCCTACCCATTTTTTAAAATGGACTCAATATAAGGAATTGAGTTTACAAGAGACCTACCCGATTGGGAGATGTGTGTTTAGGAGATCTGGACGGGCCGTTGTCCTGATTTACCATACATCAGTTTTATAGAATCATTTTAGTCCCATAACTTTTAACATTTTTTTCTATATATTGGTTCCAATAAACTTAAATGTACTAGTCTAGTCCTATTTTTTTGTGAATAGTAAGATTTTAGTACTAATTAGTCGATCCTTAGTTCAAATATCGAGATTTAAAAAAAAAAAGTATTAGGTTATTTTCTAGCTCTTATCTTAGGGTAGAGTGTCCAATACATATTTGTGGATGAATGACTTTTCTAATGTTACCTATTCTTACAATTGAATAAATAAAGTCTAGCTTTAAAAAAATCATGAATTGTAAAGTTTTAGTCTGTATTTTCAGGTACATCATTATGGATTGGGTTAGTTTTTCTGGTGGGTATCCTTAATTCTCTCATCTCTTGAACCTATTTGTCCCATATCCAAAACCAAAACGACCCCCCAAAAGAATAAAATGAAAAAAATTGAATTTTAAACTAGAGGGGGGTCAAACTTCTTGGATGAAAAAAATTCAATTAATGAGATTAATAAAATGATTGGAATAATTCTCAAGAGAGTCTCCGGCCCGATACTGCATAAATATGATATAGGTTATCATATATGTGTGGATATATTGTGTATAAGTACCCGAAATCCTTGAAACGCGGTCATACCCTCGTGATGTGAGCATTCTCTTTCGACGAAAATGCTAGCTGGACTAATATTAATTATTTAAAAAAAAAGAATTAACACTAGCAAATAATCAAATTCCATGTCATTATTTTATGGAGAGGTGCAAGAGTCACTGTTTGAAAAAAGAAAACTAGACGACGACTAGGCGGCTAAATCCGACCGACTATGGATTTTCAATTTCTACAACCTTGATATTAATATATACCTCAAATCACGTGTAATCTGTTGGGCTTGGGCTTGTGCTAAAATAAAAGGAGTTTTTTAAAGGTGTTTTTGTCCCACATCGGATGTGAGGAAAGAAGGGAGGACTTCCTAATCCTATATAAGGATTCCTTAGGTCTTTGTTACAGATGCACCAATAAATACACTTTAGTCTTGTATTTGATTCTGATTTAAAGTCCTTTCTTATATTCTCTTGTAATAGAGTCTCGTGAGAGAAAGGTGAGAGTCATTGTAGACTTGAAAGAGTGTAGGAGGGTTGAGTGTCAAAAGAGAGGAATTCTGTGTGATTGTAAAAATTTATCATATAGTGATCTCTTTGGTGGGTCGTGGTTTTTCTCCGGTTTTGGAGTTTCCACGTTAAATTCTTGTGTTGTTGATTGTGTTATTTCTTCATTTTATTTCTTGTTTATTTTTCGTCTGCCCTTGGGGGAATTAATTTCCCAACAAGTGGTATCAGAGCCCGGGTTTAGTCTCTATTTATTCCTAGTATGCTCTGTGGTTGCAGCGTAGTCTGATCTTCCACATCAGAAAAGATTTTTTAGAGAGGTCCGGGGGTCTCTTTTGAGACAGTTGTTTAAGGGTGGAGAAACGGTATGTCAAAGACTTCGAGTGCAATGAGGTTTGACGTGGAGAAATTTGATGGAAGAATCAATTTTAGCTTGTGGCAAGTGCAAGTTAAGGACGTGATGATACAATCTGGTGTACACAAGGCTCTGAAAGGAAGGCCAGGTTCTGCTGAAGGTAACACCAACAAAGATTCTAGTATGAGTGATGAAGATTGGAAGGATCTGGATCTGAGGGCTGCAAGCATAATACGTTTGTGTTTGGCCAAGAGTGTTCTTGCAAATGTACATGGGATTTCGAGTGCCAAGGACCTGTGGGAAAAGTTGGAGTCTCTGTACCAGGCAAAGGGCATTTCAAATCGGTTGTACCTGAAGGAACAATTTCACACCTTGCGGATGGAGGAAGGTATGAAAATTTCAGATCATTTGAGTACTCTTAATGGTATTATTTCTGAACTAGAGGCAATTGAAGTGAAAATTGAAGATGAGGATAAGGCGTTAAGACTCATATTGTCTCTTCCACATTCCTATGAGCATATGAAACCAATTTTGATGTATGGGAAGGAAACTTTAAATTTTGCTGAAGTCACAGGAAAACTTCTTTCTGAAGAAAGACGGCTGACAAGTGAAGGACGAACTTCAACGGAAAATCCAGCAATGGTGGCTTTTAGCAAAGGAAAGAAGAAGGACTTCAAGGGCACTGTGTGTTGGAAGTGCGGGAAATCTGGGCATGTAAAGCGAAATTGTCAAGGTGGAGTGGCGGCAAATGACTCCGAAACTGTTGCTAACGTTATGATAGAAGATGATGTCCTCTGATTGAGGATATGAACATCCTTATGGCATGTCCAACTGCCATGAACGAGGATGTGATGACGTTAGTTGGACCACATGTGCATTGGTTTGGCATGGATGCAAGGTGTGTGGTGAAAGATGTCGATGGCTGAAGGACTTCTATGAATGCCAAAAGTTAGAAGTTGCACCATAAATTTCAGCAGGTATTTTTTCGACATGTGCCGAAGGAAATTCTTAGAATGGGTGATTCTAAGTGTTCTACTCATATGGTGGAGTAGGTGTTCTCTGTTTTGAGAATGTTGATTCTTTGGTTTAAGAATCATGTTTGTCGGTGAAGACAATGTAGCTTTCTTTTATTTTATCAAGGTGGAGTTTGTTGGGCTTGGGCTTGTGCTAAAATAAAATGAGTTTTTAAAGGTGTTTTTGTCCCACATCGGATGAGAGGAAAGAAGGGAGGACTTCCTAATCCTATATAAGGAGTCCTTAGGTCTTTGTTACAGATGCACCAATCAATACACTTTAGTCTTGTATTTGATTCTGGTTTAAAGTCCTTTCTTATATTCTCTTGTAATAGAGTCTCGTGAGAGAAAGGTGAGAGTCATTGTAGATTTGAAAGAGTGTAGGAGGGTTGAGTGTCAAAAGAGAGGAATTCTGTGTGATTGTAAAAATTTATCATATAGTGATCTCTTTGGTGGGTCGTGGTTTTTCTCCGGTTTTGGAGTTTCCACGTTAAATTCTTGTGTTGTTGATTGTGTTATTTCTTCATTTTATTTCTTGTTTATTTTTCGTCTGCCCTTAGGGGAATTAATTCCCCAACATAATCCGGCCAGAACAAAACCAAAAGGGGAATTAATTTCCCAACATAATCCGGCCAGAACAAAACCAAAAAGAATTTGCGTAATAAAATAAAAACATGAAGGGTGGGAGAGATAGAAAAGAGAAACGTGGAGTATTTATTATTGATGACTTAATTGCAAACAGAGTTTGGAATTAACAAACATATAGTATAAGCTTGAAAAAGAAATAAAATTAAGAAAATGAAATTGTTGGAAAGATGAAAACAGCATGCATATATATATAATTAATTACTACGAATCAATTAAAAAAGTTTCTTCCAGATGCTTTTCTTTTTCTTTTTTACTGCGACGATGCCTGCGTGTGGGTGGGGCTTTATTAAGACGGCGTCAGCGCGTGGGCGGGGTTTGGCGGCTGCAGGTTTTGGAATATTATCCCCCTGTTTCTGTTTGTTAGTATTATCCGTTGGATTGGACAAGCCATTTGCTAAACCCTTGATCAAACCGGAAACGAAGCCGGCCGTGCCGCTTCCAACTGCGGCTCCGAGTGTGCCTGCACCTTTAATCAGCGTCGTCGAAAAAGATTCCACGCGGACGGGAGGCGGAGGAGGCTTTTTCGCCAGCTGGCCGATGGGACTCATCTCTTTCGGTTTGATCGGCATTTTGATACTCGACTCGACTCGGAACTCACTCGAGAAATGAAATGATTAGGAAAAATATA
Source organism: Galeopsis tetrahit (assembly GCA_963675135.1). NCBI lineage: Eukaryota > Viridiplantae > Streptophyta > Magnoliopsida > Lamiales > Lamiaceae > Galeopsis > Galeopsis tetrahit. The sequence continues at coordinate 51,231,015 of OY776128.1, read as the reverse complement.
CGGGGGGGTTTTATAACAGAGCAGTTCACCACCAGTCCACCACCTTTAATATTAATAATGTTTTCTTTAATTTCTACCTAAATTCGTTCTGCATATTCTTCCAAAATTTTCAGTAGTTATGCAACTTTTAAACACCCTATATTCTCACATTTAAGTATACATACAATTAATTAATTAACATGAGTTATGCAACTTTTCAACACCCTCTATTCTCTATACGCCACTTTTTGGTACGTGGTATTTGTTTATTTATTTTTTTGGTAGAGCCCACCAATCCGGTAGTTATGGAAATTAACTTAATCATAGTAAGAGAAGCATATGTACGTTTAGATACTTATCATATTATAATTAATCTATTAGATTATTAATTTATTATTAGATGGTTCTAAAGCTGACCGCGTCACCTCTGACATAAGATTACCGCGGTGTCATAAGATTGAGAAACAATATCACCGTCTACTAACAAAGTCTCGCTTGAAATTAGAGCAAAATTTTATTTGGACTGACTTCATTTGGTTTGGAATGACTTCATTTGGATTAGGATGGGTCATCAACTATCCATTTCTCTCCATCCAAATAGGCATTCACCCCTATAATGCACATATTTTTATGCAATCACATAACCACTTTTCCTTTCAATTACTCAATCTTTTCTCCTACTTTTCTTACCCACACTAATTTCTCATTTACTTTTCTTCCTCACACTCATTACTCCATTAAATAACAATAATAAAATAAGGTCACGGCTAAATAAACTCCCAACTACTATACATACCCCATATAAAATATAATTTATTTTTAAATTTCTACCTACATCCCAATATTTTTGAACAATTATACCCAAATTAAAAGATAATTACGAAAAATTCTCAAGGAGTTGACCTAATGGTATAGGCTTGGAACTTAGGAGTGTGCTCCTCTCTAGATCTCAGGTTCATCCCTACTCTGGCTTTAAACGGGAACCCCGCAAATGGACGGTGAGATTGGTCCCCCGGGATTAGTCGGCCCTTAGACCGGATACTCGACAAGGCTTTACTATTTGTGAGAATTATATTCAATCACCGTTAATGAGATGATAAGAGTGGTCCACTATATATAGGGATTACAAGAGATATACAAGAAAATAGATAAATAAGGAAATAAATATAAACCATAAATAAAAGATTGCTACCTATAATATATTATATTATTTCTATAATACATTATACTATTCCTATAATATATTATTCTATTATATTCTCTAATACCCCCGGTCAAGCGAAGCTGGGAATGTAAATGAACACGAGCTTGGTACGCAACAATCTGAAGCGAGTTTGAGATAGAAGCTTTGTGAAGACATCTGTAAAACAATGCATTTGTGTTGTCATAGAGCAGGAGAAATAATGGAAATTCGGAATCACCAAATAGGACATGCCAAGGCGCATAAAAGCGGGAAGCAAATGGATCGAAACACCGAAATCCTTTGAAGGACGAACGATGACAAAAAATTAGGCAAGAAACACTTGCAAGTTTGTCGAAAGTAGTTGATTCGAGCACAAAACAGATAGATCGAATGGGCGAGCAACCAATGATATCGATCATGGGCTCTCCAGAAATAGAGGAAAGTAGAAGAAAAAAGATGTAGCGTGAGGCTATAGAGAAAATTAGAGTGTAGGTGAGTGTGACTAACACCATATGAGTGAAAACAGTCATGGAGATAACTTGATCGGCCATGAGAGGGAACGAGGAGACGTGCTTGCTCGAAAAAAAAAATAGGGGGGACGAGGAGACTTGCTCGCTCGAGAAGAAGAAGGGGGATGAGGAATACAAGCTCGTCGGTGGCGGCTAAAAGCGGCCAAGAGAGGGAAGGAGGGAGACCAGCTCGTTCGAGAAGAAGAAGAAGGGGGACGAGGAATACAAGCTCGTCGGTGGTGGCTAAAAGCGGACGGGAGAGGGAACGAGGGAGACCAGCTCGTTCGAGAAGAAGAAGGGGGACGAGGAATACAAGCTCGTCGGTGGCGGCTAAAAGCGGCCGGGAGAGGGAACGAGGGAGACCAGCTCGTTCAAGATAAAAAAAAAAACAAGGCGGCGACGAGGGATACCTACTCGTCGAGGACGCCGAAAAATTGAGAAGAAAGGGGAAGGGGCAAGGCGGCGACGGGGGATACCAGCCCGTCGGAGACGCCGAAAAAAGGGTTTCAGTGTATTAGGCTGAAGCATGTGAGAATTATATTCAATCACCGTTAATGAGATGATAAGAGTGGTCCACTATATATAGGGATTACAAGAGATATACAAGAAAATAGATAAATAAGGAAATAAATATAAACCATAAATAAAAGATTGCTACCTATAATATATTATACTATTTCTATAATACATTATACTATTCCTATAATATAATATATTATTCTATTATATTCTCTAATACTATTGTATTAGTAGACGATTTATGACGCCTCCTTTTCATTCATAGAAATTCCATGTGTTATGTAGCTTAAGTAATTAATGCTGGTAAAATGATGATAAACTTTTCATTCTTGCACAAATTGGAAATTGCTTTGCTATTGAATTTTGGTTTAATTCTGAGTATGGAATCAGTAAAAAAATTGGTTTGTTTCTGGATGAAGGTTCTTTCATATTTTGCACAATAGATTTGTACTGTTACTCTTATTATGTACATTAAAATAACAATTGTGCAAACAAGAACAATTATTGTGCAAACAAAATATAACCATTTGTACAAACTGTGAAACAACTAGGTGGTAGGGGCGCATGGGAAAACACAAAGAAAAGTTGGTGAAATAATATCAGACAAATGTCACTCCGAAATTTTGGGACAAAACTGATTTTTCAGCCCTTGACATGAGTTAAGGGCTTTTATGTAATCTTATACTCATTTTTTAACGTAAGAGTAACTAATTTTTTTCTTGGCACTAGAATACGTAGAGAATGTGCCAATGGCACCTATAAGTAACTTTCCCATGAAATAATACAACATCACTCAATTTGATATAAAATTCTTCATCCATTCTTACGTCTCAATCTATATCCAAACAAAATTACTATTCATATTTACCCTCATCCACCATCTTCATCCCTATCTCATCCACTACATTCCCTAACGACCAAACAGTTGAGACTTAAGGAATTGTTTGCATTTTGGGGGGTTCGAACTTGAAATTTAGAGAAGAACACACTCCTAACTCTCAAAACTACACTACTAGGTCAATTCCTTAGGGTTCGAAGTGTTAGGTTGTTAACTCCAAGAAGTTAGCCTAGTGGTGTAGACTTGTGACCTAAGAGTGTGCTTCTCTCTAAATTTTAGGTTCGAAACTCTTAAGGTGCAAACAATTGATAAGTTGTTAATCCATTCAGAGTTTTGTTTTGGCTTTAATTTCGTCCCTGCTAGCTAGTGAACGATGAAATTGGTCCTTTGAATTAGTCGATCCATCCTTAAGCCGGATACCGAGACTTAAAAAAGTACTGGGTTGTTCCCTAGATCTTATCTTTGGATCGAGCGTCTAGTATTTGTAGATGATTAACCTTCCTAGCGTTACTTGCAGTTGAATAAAGAAAGTTTGGCTTTAAAAAAATCGTGAATTGTACAATTTTAGTTCGAAAGTCGCCAAAATTCTCGAAACGCCATTGTTTTCAATTATTCCCTCGTCACGTGAGCATTCTCTTTCGGCGAAAATGCTAGCTGGACTAATATTAATTATTTTAGATTTTTTTTTTTTCAAATTCTTATCAAATAATCAAATTCTATGTCATTATTTTATTTAAAAAACAACCTAAAAAATATCCAGAACAAAACCAAAATGAATACGTGTAATATACTCCCTCCATCCACCAAATACTCCTTCCATCCATCAAATATAGTCCCCCATGAGGGTGGGGCACAAGTTTTAAGAAAAAAGTAGATAAAGTTTTGGAGAGTGATATCTATTTATATTTTTGGAAGAGAATCAAAGAAAATCTATAGAGTATTAAGATCCTTGTTGAATACATAAAGATTTTTTAAGACTTTTTAAAATCCGTATTGAATACCTCAAAATTTTTAAAGACTTTTAAAATCCGTCAAACTTTGAAAGTCTAAAAAAAATCCTACAAACTCCACAACCAATACACTCCCTTATATTTTTTTTTTCCTTCTCTATTTTGGGTAGAGCCCACCAATCTGGTAGTTATGGAAATTTAAGTATAGTACGGAGTATATGTTTTGATTGATCATAGTTAGAAACTTAACATGTTATAATAATCTATTATCTATAATAACAATTTAGTCATCAATCCTCTTATAAAAAGATTAAACACAGAATTGGAAATTATCAAATTGATAAGGCGTTCAGTACTGTTTGTGAATGATAACGTTGCGGTCCTCTTTTTGTAAACCCCCTAAATCGCTCTATTCAATACCTTCAATAATCCTTCGACACAAAGGATAAATAAATATGGAGAGAGTGGATCCCCTAGCGCAACCCTCTTTCTGAAGTGATAGGGCCCCCAACATCTTCATTAACCCGAACTGAATAGTGAACTGTTGTAACACGTAATAGCATCCATCGAATCCACTTATCCGCAAACCCAAGTTTTCGTAAAATAACCTCCATGTAATTTCAGTCCACACGATCATTTGCCTTGCTGATATCTATTTTCAAAGCCACATCACCTCTATTACCTCCCCTCATGTTCTTCATGGAATGGATAGCCTCAAAAGCAATGAGGACGTTATCTTGGATGGCACGTCCTAAAACAAATGTCAATTGAACTTTATCAATGAGCCCATGAAGGACCTCTTTAAGCCTGTTGCAGAGTACCTTGGAGACGATCTTATATGCGACATTACACAATGATATGGGTAAAAGATCTCGAACAGTTTGTGGATCGATTCTCCACCTTCGGAATCAGAACAATTGTAGTGTCTGCCAACCCCTGTGGGAATTCCTCTCGTTGCAGCCAAGAACACCCACCCCTCAACGAAAATATCATCCCCAAGAATTTCCAAATAATTCTGAAAAAATGAATGGTTAAATCCATCTGGGCCCGTTGCCTTATCCCCGTGCATCTAGTTGATCGCTCGAGAAAACTCTTCCTTTTAGAATGGTTTCACAAGTTCTTTGATTATGTTCGTCCAAAATCATAGTCCCAACTGGACTAAGAAAAGCCTAGATATATATATCTGTAACATCCTCATTTGCTTGGAAAAGGTTTTCAAAATACTCCCTCACCACGCTACACAAATCCGCCTGGGACTCCACCCATACCTTTGTGTCTGTTTGAAGTCGAGACACTTTGTTGTGCTTTTTCCGAGGGGCAGCAGCCTAATGGAAAAAACGCGTATTCAAATCTCCATCCCGCAACCAGAATAATGTTTCCCTTTGTTGCCAATAGATCTCCTCTTGATGTAAGATTGATCTCAATTGTTTCCCGATGTTACGATATTCTTCACGCCCCCAACACTCAAATCACCTTGGTGGGCCTCGAGCCTTCTCTCCAAATCTCTCTTGATCGTAGAAAATTTAACAGCAACCTTACGCCCCCATTAATCTAGTAACACATCACCTGTCGCATTAAAAATTCCCAAATTCCTAAAACCCGACCAACACTTCTGCACCACCAAATTCAGCCCTGGTTCTGATAACCATCGATTCTCAAATCTAAAAGTTCACCGGGGAGTACGAATAGCCACCAGATTTGTATCCAGTAGGATTGGAATGTGATCCAAAATTGGTACCACCATATTATATAGTTCAGCGTGTGGGAACCGAGAATGCCAAGTCGGATTGCCCATTGTCCGATCCAGTCTCTCCTCAATGGCTGATTGCAGATCCATCCCTCTACATCAAGTATATTGATGGCCAATGAGGGCTACGCCTGAGAGGTTGCAGTCACTAATAGCCTTCCAAAATCCCCGAAATAAATATTGTGGGTGTGGAACACGCCCCCGTTTATCCGCTGCCTAAAGTAAATCATTATAATCCCCAATGCAAAGCCATGGGATATTGTCCATATTAGATATGTTTTGAAGCAAATACTCATTTAAACGCCATTGTTCCCCATCCCCATTCGTAATAAGAAAATTTATGTGATTCATAGAGTAATTCGAAACCGAGAAAATAGTAGTATTATTCCATAAGATGGTTAAGCCACCGCTACGACCCACACAATCGACAGTAAAACAACAATTAAAATTTAGATGTACATGTACGACCTCCATCTTAACACCAAAAAATAATGTTTCACATAAAAATATAACAGTTGGGCGAGGAACTCGACCGAGTTCACATAACGTTGGAACTATAGCCGATTGGCCCAAACCTCTACAATTCAAACTTAAGATTTTCATGAGTCCCGGTTGGCCCCCGAGTCGGGACCAGCCGATAAAAAATTATCGTCGAAATCTTGTTCAAAAGAGGGAGAGTTGCCATGCAACACCATCTACCTCTTTCTTTTTCGCGGCTCATTAAGGGTATTCTCATCATTTCTCACATCATCAACATTAAATTGGTTGTCAAATATTGGGTTTGAAACTAACGTTTAAAACCCCCTCAGTTACTTTCCTTTCTTCATTTTCTCCCGCTTGGGCGTTACAATAATTAGCATCCATCCCCTGATTAGTGCCCCCACCATTAATGTCATTACTATCATTGACCGGTCTCGAATTTTGGTTTCCCCCGGTCACAACGTCGTTGTTCAACCACCTTTCACCGTGAAGTGTCGGCTTCCGGCGATTAGGAGCCACAAGAGACACTCCCTATTTGTATTCAGCATTGTCATCGTTTGCATCAAAGTGTGTCGTGCAAACACTTACGATATAGTCCAACAATACACAAAAGAAGCAGAATCTGGACAAACATTCATATTTGAATTTACCGATACCACATATCCATACTCCGACCTCATGACTTTATACCGCTTGAGAGGTAAGGAGACATCAATATTGACACGAACTCTCATGAACGGTCTCCAAACCTCACCCTTGTTCGAGGCATCATACTCCATAAACGTGCCAATAAAATTGCCTAAAGCTCTCCCAACATTTTCAGAAAAATAACCTACCGGCACCTTATATATCTGGATCCAAAACGGAACCTTCATTAGTTGAATGGAATTTGGGGTCACCCCTACAGAAAGTTGTCCCAAGATAAGGATATTGGGACCCACCATCCACGGGCCTCCATCAATCACTCGTTTCACATCCATCAAATGGTTAAATTGAGTAATAAACTGTCCGCCCCCCACATCCTTGATCGTAACCCCCTGACCGACCTCCATAGGCTAGCAATGCGGCTGCGTAGGAGGTTGAAAGAGAGATTAGAATCAGTTAGAAATCTACCCACCAGGCTCAGGTTCACATCTCCATCAACGGCTCCCAAAACGTCTTCCCTAACTACCAACTCATCAATTTCATCAGAGATATTTAGATTTTCCATGAATGAATGATCATTCACGATACATTGTTAAATACTCAAGCAAGGCCAACCAAAACGTGAATCGCAATTCCATCAACACCCTATATTCTCACATTTAAATATATATACATAATTAATTACTCATTCTGTTCCTCAAAAGTTTTCATACTTTCTTTTTTAGTTTGTTACTCAAAAGTTTCCATACTCATAAATGAAAAGTTCACACCCTCACAATATACACATATTTACCTTTCATGCCATTACTTTTGGGGTCCACCATATATACACTCAATCCAACTACTTTATTTACTTTATATATAAAAGTTTACAAGAATCAAATAAAAAAGCGAAAAAGATGTAGGTGCGATTCCACCATTTAATAGGTGAGATTTTCACACCCCATAGCTGCGATTTCACACACACTTATTAAAATTAGAACAAATTAAGTGTGTCTCCATATTTTGTTGGCAAAATCAATTGCTTTATGTCGGAGCCCGATCATCCTGATATAGGTGTTTTGCTCCTCTCACCGAGGGCTTTCCATCTATACCGTCATCGAGACAAACGGAGCAACGGAATTCAACCAGTCTTCTTGTCTTCATAGCTCTTGATTTTCAAGTCAGTTGACATAGATTTTAAAAAATCTATTCTATGTAAATAAAGATCCCTAACATATAGTATGAACTTTCTAACCTGAAAATCTAACTTTGGCAATTCATCATACTTGGGGTTCTTAGGGTTTTGATATCTAATGTATAAATTAAACCATATCCCAACAACAAGTGTGTTCAGCTTCTTTCATTGTTGTTGCATAGGGGACGTTAGCAAAAAAAACATTATCAATTATAACTTTTGAGAATGCCAGTTTTCATTACTAAACAATAAGAACAAAGATTTGTGTGAGATGATTTCACGGTAAGATCGTTTATAAATCATTACAAGTAAACACATTTTTTTAAATGTTAAAACATAATGCTCAACTTATACTTTAATTCACCGTGAACCCCACCATTTTTTTTACTATTCCATTTCAAAATAAAAAAGGAGAAAATTTTCAGGGAGGTGAGAATGGTAATGACTACTGATAAAGAGCAAGAAAAAATAAAATTGTGTGCGAGACAAAGTTGTGCGCTATCTTTAAAATTTATGTATTTTACTATATACGACCACATATTATTTTATAATTAATATTTGTATAAAAAAATATAACATATATATGTGTGGACAATATTATAGAATAAACAAATAATTTAAAAATAAATATATATAAATTACAATCAAAACATAAATAATTAACATCTTTGTCCAAACGGCAAGTCGAGCGCCTATAAGCACTTTGTGACTGGGAAGTCGCGGGATAGATGGGCACGGCCGCATGAAAATCGCAAATCAATCGCGAGTTTTGGGGCCCAAAGGTGAGGTTGTAGCTTGGCCACCCTGTAGTGCCGGTTCGAACCCCATTTTAATTAATTAAAGTTTTGTAAACACTCACACTCGGTTGGGGGCGTATATTTTTAAACTAATTTAATCACAAATTGTTACAATATCATGTAACCCTGCCGCCAGTCATATTAATTAGTATTAATTTAATCTGGTAGTTATGGAAACTTAATTATAGTAAGTGAAGCATATGTTTTGATTGATCATAGTTAGAAACTTATCATGTTATAATTAATCTATTAGCTATATGAACAATTTAGTCATCAATCCTCTTATATATAAAAAGATTAAACATAGAATCGGAATTACCAAATTCATAATCAAAGGTCAAGCAAGGCTGCTTGTATATATAAATTTAATCCAAGATTTCAGTAGTTAAGACGTTTAAAAGATTTGTCAGAAGTGCTATGTTAACGATATTCCTAGCCCTTATTTTTGGGTCATGGCGTTCAGTGTTTGTGAAAGAAAATAATTAATTGGCTAATATTTAATTTGTAGGCAATAATTTTAATTTTGTAGACATTTATATTTGTCTACGGAATACCAACGAGAACCATTCGTATGGAAGTCACTCGTAGATAATTTGGTGACCCACGAAAATTTGATTCGTAGGCAATTACCTACCACTAGCAGATCCATAACCTTTCGATAGGTGATATATGAATACCAAAATAAATGAAATTTTGTAGGTAAAATACCAACTACGAAACATTTCGTTTGTAAGGCATTAGCATACAAAATAAAATCATTCAAAATCAAAAATTTATCGGTGATTTCAAAATCGGATCGAACAGGTCGGTTCAATCGGTCCAACCGTGAACCTGTCACAAAATCGGTCCGAAAAGTGTCAAAAAATCATTTTATTAGGTTTGTTTGTTGCTAACATACTAATACTATTACTTTTATATTATTTTTCTATTATGTTTCTTCTCTTTCGATTAGGGACATAATAGAGTTTACATGCTTGTTTGTTAGTAATACTATTGTTTTTATAATATTTTTCTCTCATATTTATTCTAAAAATTTCATATTTAATTCCTAAGTAATTGTGTAGATAATACAATTAAAAATAAATAAATATTTTTTAACTTTCTAGCTAATTTTGTGAGTAATACAATTAAATAATTTATACATATAAATAGCTAGGAAAGTTTTCGTTGATAAATAAAAGAAAAAAAATCATTTACAACCGTTTCGATAGGAAAATGTGAATTTTTCTATGGATTATTTTGTAGGTAATCATCATCAGATTTTCTTTTTCTTGGTAATTTCGTGGGTGAATAGATGTAAAATAATTCATAAAGATCAGTAGGCAATTCTCACTATTTAAAAACAAAATTATTTTTGTTGAAATTTTTTATAGGCAATTCAACAAAGGCTAGTCTTATGTGAAATATTGCATATATGCATTTCAGTTATTCACACTCACATTATTTATAAATACACCCACTAACAGCTCAACCCACATTTTTTATAAATACACCCACTGACAGTTCAATTCACACCCATATTTTTTATAAATACACCCACTAGCAAAAATTGTACTTAGTCGTCTTCTCCGAACAGTTTTCTACCACCCCAGACCGCTGCCGAACGCTGCAATTTACGACGGCCTTAATCTTTAAATATTTTCTATTTCTTTAAATATTCTTTAATAAGTATTATGGATCAAGGTTATTTTATATTACTACATGCAATAATATATGTTACTATATGTTATAATGTGAGTTACTTGATCAATAAAAATTCTAGAAAAAAATACTACATAAAAGAATCGGTATTACTATATAAAAAATTATATGTTACTACATACTACAGTTTAAATTACTACATTGAATATGCGTTTGTTACTATATGTAACTTTATCAAATGATTTGCATTACAACATGGTTATTGTGTTTACTACGTACGAAAATATATGTTATTACGTATTATAATGTGAGTTACTACATTAACAAAAACACTAGAAAAAAACCGTTTTACTAAATAAAAGAATTTGTATTATTATATAAAATAGTTTGTGTTATTACTACATAAAATAATGTGTGTTACTACATATTACAATTTGAATTACTACATTTAATATCCCGCGTTCGGCAATAAAATAAAAGATAAAAAAATCACAGAAACTGGTAAAATAAACGGGTTAAAATTTTTGGTCAAAATTAGAACACAAGCGGGTCAATTGACAAATAAATTAAGAATTAACCCAAATGAATTAATGGTGACACAATAATATATATTTTCAACCCATTGACTTAATAAGTTAATATTTTCAACTCAATTGACTTAATTGATCAATATTGCAGCATATAAGTTTTTGTGATTCAACAATTTCTTGTAGTGAAATTATAATGTTATATTTAGGGGGGAGTATTGGTTGTAGATTTTGTAGGATTTTTTTTTTAATTTCAAAGTCTGGAGGTATTCAATTTGCATTTTCAAAAGTCTTTAAAAATTCTGAGATATTCAATACGGATTTTAAAAAGTCTTTAAAAATCTTTAGGTATTCAACCGTGTATGGATTTTAATACTCTATGAATTTTGTTGGATTCTCCTCCAAAAATATAAATAAATTTCACTATCCAAAATCTCTTCTAAAAACAAGAGATTTCAACGAATTCTCTCAGAGAACTCTGAAGACGAAAGATCAGAGATCGGAAATATGGATGGCAATATTGACCCGACCCGCGGGTACCCACCCCACCCTACGAGTTTTGGGTCAAGTCGGATCCGTCCCGGAGTATGGGTCTTATGTCCAACCCGCAGGTATTCGATCCGACCCGAATTAATATATAAATTTTATATATATATATATATATTTTTTTTTTTTTTTTATTGGTAAAATAATTTTATATATATATATATATATTATTAATTTAAAAAAATAATTTACATTAAAAAAAAATCTTCGCAGCATCACGAGAGTTATGAAAATTTATGTAAATCAATAAAAAAAAGTATATTTCACAATCCCGCCAAGTCTATCAAAATCCATATAAATTAATAAAAAAAGTCAGTCAAACTTTGCATGGACTCTATGGATTTATAAATCCACGTACTTTTTAAAGTTCAAAAAATTCCAATAGAATCTCAATTGAATACACCCCCCTTAATCTATTAGCTAAACGCGTCAACGCCACAGGCATAACAACAATATAGGGGGTGTATTGGTTGTAGATTCTGTAGGATTTTTTTGGACTTTTAAAGTTTGGGGGTATTCAATTCGGATTTTAAAAAGTCTTTCAAAATTCTGAGGTATTCAATACGGATTTTAAAAAGTCTTTCAAAATTCTGAGGTATTCAATACGGATTTTAAAAAGTCTTTAAAAATCTTTAGGTATTCAACAGTTTATGAATTTTAATACTCTATGGATTTTGTTGGATTCTCCTCAAAAAATATAAATAAATTTCACTATCAAAAATCTCTTCTAAAAACCAGAGATTTCAACGGATTCTCTCATAAAACTCTGAGGACGAAAGATCAGAAGTAGGGATGACAATATTGACGCGACCCGTGGGTACCCACCCCACCCCGCGAGCTTTGGGTCAGGTCGGATCCGTCCCATATTGAGTATGGACCAGGTCGGGATCTTATGTCCGACCCGCGGGTATCAGACCCGCCCCGAATGAATATATAAACTTTATAATATATATATATATATATATATATATATATTATATTGATAAAATATTATATATATGTATATATATAATATTTATATTTATATATATATAATATTAATTTTAAAAAAAAATCTTCGAAGTTTATGAAAATTTATGTAAATCAATAATAAAAATATATTTCACCCTTTATTCAAGTCTATCAAAATCCATATAAATTAATAAAAGAAGTTTGTCAAACTCTGCATGAACTCTATGAATTTTATAAATTTACGTACTTTTTAAAGTTTAAAAAAATTCAATAGAATCCCAATTGAATACACCCTTTGTCATCAATCTTCTTATAAATTTAATCGAATATTTCATTTCAGTAGTTAAGATGTTTAAAAGTTTTGTTAGAATTGCTATGTTGTTTCCTAGCTCTTATTTTTGGGTCGGTCCAGTGTTGGTGTTTGCGGATGTTCTTTCAAATGTTTTTGTTTACAATTGAATAAATAAAGTCCAAACTTTAAAATAGGAGAGTGTTTAAAAGTTCGACGGATTGATATCAATATATCGAATTCTTTGTGGAGCTAAATTTAACAATTACAATCGGTGAGAGGTCCTAATTAATGCAAATGGATTATGAAATACTGTTGAAAAATAAAAGTGATAATGTTGTTCAGCAGAGTTCTAAGTCATAGGCTAAAATGTTTCAGGTATGTTGAAACGGATCATGAAATACAAATGAAAATTTAACGTGTGTATTGAAAACACCTAAAAAAGAAGAAATGTGAAAGCCAACATTTGGCATTCATTTTCCGTGGGGAACTCGAGAGCTACTCGTGCTCGACTCGAAAAAAGATCGAAATCGGCTCGAAGTTAAATGGCAATATAAATACTCGGCTCGAAAGACTCGCAAACCTAATCGAGCTCGAACAATATTTACTATTTAATTTGTCATTGTATAATTTATATTTATATGCAGGTAATCGAGTAGAGCCGAGCTCGAGTTTATAATTTTTCCATTAATTATATTTTTAAAAAATTATGTTTTACAATTAATTTTGAAAATTATACCCGCAATCGAGTCGAGTGTATCGAGTTTCTTGTCGAATCGATCTCAATCTTTAAAATTTTAGGCTCGATTGAGTCGAGTCGAGTTTCGAGCTCAGCACTACTCGACTCGACTCATTTACACTCCTACAAATGACCATTGTCGTCTTCCCCATTTTTCGAGAGGGTAATCAATCACATTTTTCCACAAATGACCGGTTGTCCTAATTTTACAATTTCATCGTAGATTAGCTTTATAGAATTCATTTTATTCTCATAACTTTTCATATTTTTTTTAAATGGTTTTAAAAAAGTTAATAGTGCTAATTTTTAATCTCAACTTCTCATAAATTGTACTCCTTCCGTTCCCACAATTGTTTGGACACTTCCCTTATTTGTCCGTTACACAACCCTCACAATATTCACATATTTACATAAAATGTCATTACTTTTACTCTCTTTTCAATCACCTTTTTACTTTATTCATATAACTTTACAAAATTACCCCTCAATACTCCACTCATTACACTTTTTTCCTAAAAAGTGTGTCAATTTTGTGGTGCAAACACTTGTGGAACGGAAGGAGGAGTACAATTTTAGTCTCGAAGTTACTGAAATCCTTCGAACACCGTGGTTTTCGGTCATGCCACGTGAGCATTCTCTTCTGGAGAAAAGACTAGCTAATTGAACATTAATTATTTTATATTTTTTTCAACTCAATCAAATAATCAAATTTTGTCATTATTTTATTAAAAAATTGATCGAGAGTTGCAAGTCACTGTTTGAACATGTATCGCTCAGTAAGGTCCTATACATTCTCGTATTGCGAGTGCTTCGATGGTGGAAAGATTTATATCTCCAGATTACACTTGGAATGTGGACCTTATTCGAAATGCTTTTCTCCCTTTTGAGGCTGACGCAATTTTGATGACTCCGTTGGTGGGTTCTCAGAATAGGGACCAAAGATTCTGGAAGGAGACCTCTTCGGGTATTTATACAGTGGCTTCGGGATATGGTTTGGCTTTCCAGGACTCACAGCTCAAAGCCAAAACTTCATTTCCATCGGGTTCTGAGAATATCAAGTTGCATGATCTTTGGGGATTTTTATGGAAACTGCACATCCCGTCTAAAGTTCGGATTTTTGGATGGAAGCTTATTAATGATACACTTGCAACTGAAGGTAATCTGGTTGTTCATCATGTTCCCATTAACCCATTTTGCTTATGTTGTGGTGCGTCATTTGCTGATACTTTGCATGTTATTGTTAAATGTGTGGTTGCAAAGAATGTTTGGAAAAAGCAGGGGTTTTGGCATGACATCAAAAAATTTATTCAGGGGTCATGTAGTCAATTTCTTTTGGCCATTAAAGACCACTTTGATGCTCACTTCTTTTCAAAGTTCATTATTGTTGCTTGGGCCATATGGAAGACTAGATGCCAATGGGTTCATTTGAAGAAACAGAAGGGCTCAAAAGTCTTGATTCCAATGGTGTTTGATGTTGATTGGGTTTTACATTATTGGCAAGATTTTTTGAAGCCGGAGTCTTTACTTCTTAATCACTGTTCGAATTCTTCCAATTTTGTTGGAAAGCGTTTGCAAAATTCGTTGACACTCTTCACAGATGATGCCTTCAATGTCGAGAAAAGTTTCTTTGCAATAGGCTATGTGGTTTTTCGAGAGGATAATTCAGTGGTTTTGGCTGGTGGGCGACGAATTGTGCATCCAGGTACTGTGCTTGCAGCAGAGCTTTATGCAGCTGTGGTTGGATTGGAAAGCTGTGTCAAGAGAAGAATCAATATCACCTCTCTTCGGATGGATGCTATGAATGCGGTACAGGCAATTGGGGCTTCTTTTTTTGTGGAAGGAATGGAGTTTACATTGGTTAAAAAAATCTGAAATTTTATGAAGAAGCTTTTGTTTTGGGATTGTGACCATGTGCAAAGAAGATATAATCAAGCGGCTCATTCCCTTGCTCAATCGGCTTGGAACTTTTCAACACCTCATGACTGGGTTGAAACTAATATTCCAGAATATATTAAGGAGATGTGTGTTGCTTAGATCTTTCGAATACTCCTGATGTATGTTCAAAAAAAAAAATGTATCGCTCAGTAAGATCGATTATTCCTAAGACGTACGGGTATTCCTTGCTTCCTATTGAGGAGCTGAATTGGTGTAAAAGTAGGGACATTTTGTATCTTGAATTCAAATTGATGAATAGAAAAGATAAGTCTTTTTACAAAAAAAATTGAGAGTATTTTTTTTTTCTTTTTTTTTGGAAAAGGCAAAATATTATTGGGAGGCATCAGGAATTCCTCAACTCAAGATGACTTAATTGCAAACATATAGAGTACTTTGGAATTAACAAACATATAGTATAAGCTTAATTGGGAAAAATATATCTTTAACAAATCATAATGAAATTGTTCCAAACTTGAAAACAACTACGCACGACGATTAACAAAACTCCCTCCAGAGTAAGCTTTGTTTTTTTGGGTCTTTTTCAAGGCGGCGCGTGGGCGGGGTTTTTGTAAGACGGTGGCGAGTGGGAGGGGCTTTTTAAGGCCGGCGGCGGGTTGTAGATTACCCCCTGGACGTTAGTGGAGGTGGATGCCTGTTTATTAGGAGGAGGAGTATTTTGTTTGGAGTGTGGAGCCTGAATTGATCCCAACGGGCTTGGAGTGTAGGACAAGTTTGATCCTAACGGGCCTGGAGTGGGAGCAAGTTTTTCCTAATAGGCTTAGGGTTAATTATGGCAAGTTTGTCCCTAATGGCTTGGAGTAGGGAACAAGTCTTTTCCTAATAAGCTTAGGGTTAATTATGACAAGTTTTATATTATAAATAGATGTTCTCTCTTTGTAATCATTGCGCATCCAGAAAAGCATAGTGAAATACCTGGCTTGGCATCGCCCCCAGACGTAGTCGAAAGACGAACTGGGTAAACAAATGTCGTGTTATTTTCTTATTGTTATCGTGTGCGTGTGTTTAATTCCTAACAACTGGTATCAGAGTCTCGGGTTCAGAGGGAGCAGTCACGATGAGCGATGAGAAGATTTCAACCAAGCAGTTTAACGGATCGAATTTCGGGTTCTGTAAGATGCAGATCGAGGATTACCTCTACGGTAAAGATCTACATGTGCCCCTATAGGAGAAAGGGAAACCCAAAAAGATGGAAAAGAAGGAGTGGAATTTGTTAAACAGAAAGGCGATGAGTGCAATACGCTTATCGCTGTCCATGAACGTAGCCTGTCACACGACTAAAGCCAAGTCCGCAAGGGAGATGCTACAGATCTTGGAGAAGATGTATCAGAAGCCCACAACGGCAAACAAAGTTCACTTGATCAGACGGTTGTTCAACCTCAGGATGTCGGAGAGCACACCCGTGCAGCAACACCTGAACGAGTTCAACAGGATCATTGGACAGTTGTGTTCTGTCGTGGTCGACTTCAATGGCGAGGTACTTGCTTTAGTTTTGTTATCTTCTTTGCCAGATAGTTGGGCTGCCACAGTCAGCGCTTCATCCGCGAAAAATAAAGTGAAGCTTGACGAAGTGAGGGATATGATGATTAGCGAGGAGGTTCGCAAGAAAGAATCTGGATCCACTTCAGGGTCAACACTGAACACGGAAGAAGGGGGCAGATTGAAGGGTAGGCAGAATCGTGGCAGATCAGAGTCCAGAGGAAAGAGTCAATCCAAGAAAGATAAAGACTCGATCTAGTGTTGGAATTGTGATGAGTCTGATCACTACATGAACCAGTTTTCAGCACCCAAGAAAAACAGGAAGGGACAAGACGAGAAGAAGACAGCAAACGCTACCACAGTTGATATTGGAGACGCGTTGGTCTTGAGTGTCAGTAGTCCGGTAGAATTGTGCGTGTTGGATTTTGGAGCATCATTCCACTCTTGCAGTGATGCTAAATTTATTAAGTGTACGTTCATTGATTATGGTGCTGATGAGTTCGGTTATAAACTCTGGGATGAGAATAACCGAAAGATTATTCACAGTAGAGATGTAGTTTTCAATGAACAGATTATGTACAAGAACAGATTTGAGGCATCAGATTCTGACAAGATCAATCGTGGTAGATCAGAGTCCAGAGGAAAGAGTCAATCCAAGAAAGATAAAGACTCGATCCAGTGCTGGAATTGTGATGAGTTTGGTCACTACAGGAACCAGTGTTCATCACCCAAGAAAAACAGGAAGTGACAGAATGAGAAGAAGACAGCAAACGCAACCACAGTTGATGTTGGAGACACGTTGGTCTTTAGTGTCAGTTATCCGGTAGAATACTGGGTGTTGGATTCTAGAGTATCATTCTACTCTTGCAGTGATGCTAAATTTGTTAAGTGTACGTTCATTGGTTATAGTGGTGATGAGTTCGGTTATACACTTTGGGTTGAGAATAACCGAAAGATTATTCGCAGCACAGATGTAGTTTTCAGACAAAGTGGGATAGCTCAAGTGGTTAGAGCACCACTACCTAGGTCTTAAGTCCTGGGTTCGAGTCATGGGGAGGGGAAAAAGGGATGGGTATTTAACTTCCATAAAAAAAAAAACAGATGTAGTTTTCAATGAACAGGTTATGTACAAGAACAAATTGGAGGCATCAGATTCTGACAAGACCAATACTCAAGAGGTTGAGTTAGACATCTACAACTCGAGTGGGAGTAAGGAGAGTCAGAATGAAGAAGAGGTTCTTATTGGAGAACCTAAGACCCCACCACCACTGGAGAATCTGCTGCAAAGACCAGTTAGAGAGCGACGTGCACTAATAGGTATTCGTCATTTAACTACTACTTTTTATTTACTAAGGCGGCGACCTTAGAGAAGTTGAAGTTATGCATAGCTTCAATTGGCCTTGAAACTTTAAGGTAAGGCTTGTCGATGCCAGGCGGATACGGTGAAGACAATGCCGAAATAAATTCTTAGAATGGGTGATTCTAAGTGTTCTACTCTTATGGTTGAGTAGGTATTCTCTATGTTGAGAATGTTGGTTCTTTGGTTTAAGAATCATGTTTGTCGGTGAAGACAATGTCGAAGGAAATTCTTAGAATGGGTGATTTTAAGTGATCTACTCTTATGGTGGAGTAGGTATTCTCTATGTTGAGAATGTTGGTTCTTTGGTTTAAGAATCATGTTTGTCGGTGAAGACAATGTCGAAGGAAATTCTTAGAATTGGTGATTCTAAGTGTTCTACTCTTATGGTGGTGTAGGTATTCTCTATGTTGAGAATGTTGGTTCTTTGGTTTAAGAATCATGTTTGTCGGTGAAGACAATGGAGTTTTCTTTTATTTTATCAAGGTGGAGTTTGTTAGACTTGTGCTAAAATAAAAGGAGTTTAAGGTTTGACGATGCCAGGTGGATACGGGAGGAGAATCAAGAATATATGGTTACATGGAGAATTCAGTCTCCAAGTGGGATATTGTTGGAGTGTGGAGCCTGAATTGATCCTAACGGGCTTGGAGTGTAGGACAAGTTTGATCCTAACGGGCCTGGAGTGAGAGCAAGTTTTTCCTAATAGGCTTAGGGTTAATTATGGCAAGTTTGTTCCTAATGGCTTGGAGTAGGGAACAAGTTTATGGTTAATTATGACAAGTTTTCTATTATAAATAGATGTTCTCTCTTTGTAATCATTGCGCATCCAGAAAAGCATAGTGAAATACCTGGCTTGGCATCGCCCCCAGACGTAGTCGAAAGACGAACTGGGTAAACAAATGTCGTGTTATTTTCTTATCGTTATCGTGTGCGTGTGTTTATTTCCTAACATATTCGACAAGTCATTTGTAAAACCACAAGGAAACCGGCGACCCCACTTCCGACTGCGGCTCCGAGTGCGCCTGCGCCTTTCGTCAGCACCGTCGAAAAAGACTCCATGTGGACGGGAGGCGGAGGGGGCTTTTTCGCCAACTGGGCGATAGGACTCAAATGTTTCAGTTTGTTCTGCATTTTGATACTCAGCTCAACTCGACTCGACTCAACTCGGTTTTACTTACGAGGAACTCACTCGAGAAATGAAATTATTTCGTTCAAAGAAAAATATATGGGTTTTATAACAGAGTAGTCAACCACCACCCCTTTTAATATTGTACCGTGCTTTCTTCATAAATTCCCTTCCGCGTCCTTTCAATCTCTCGGTAGTTATGGAACTTTTCAACACCCTATATTCTCACATTTAAATATACAATAGAGTTATTTTTATTTATGGAATAAACGTGACATCAATTTTAATTGAAATGTAACACTAAATTTAACTGAAACATGTAAGCTTATGTGACAGATCAATATATCACAAAATAGGTTTTGTCGTTCCCTTCACTTGGGGATGTTTGTTTTGGGATTTTGAAATTCTAATGACGTGTATGTTTTGTGTTTGTTTTAAAATTTAAGTATGGTATAATTTAACTTTACAATATAGGATTATACTACATGTTTATATAGATTTTATAGGTATCTATATAGAATTTGTGGGATTGACTTTTGTATAGTTTATAGATATTTGTAGAGTAGAATTTTGAAATCCTAAATCCAAATCTCAAACTAGAAAATAGGTGGAATTTCAAAATCTCAAATCTGGATTTTTAATCCCAAAACAAACATCTTTTTAATGTTAGATTGTTTGCACTTACTTAAACGTGATACTGACTTCAACTTAAATGTGTAAGATTACATACTTCCTTCATCCCTTCAAAAGTTACAAATATTACATTTTATTTATTTATTTATTTTTGTTAAAATCAACAATCACCATTTACCTTTTTCCTTTCTTCTCTTTCTTTTTTATTTTTCTTACTTTTTTCTACCTTTTTCTTTTTTCTATCTCTCATTCTCTCTCTAAATCAACAACCCACTACACATAATATTTTTTGGGTAACACTTGCGTACACTCGTATGCACCGTACCCCCTAGTTTTAATTTTAATTTTTTATTTATATTTTACATGCACCTGCTAATTTAATAAGTTCACCCCCAAATTATATTTTTACTACAGTTATCTGCACTCGCTCATTTTATGAGTTCACCCCAAATAATTTTTAACCACCCACTCACTTTATGAGTTCACCCCCAAATCATTTTGTTACAATGGTTATCTACACCCGCTCATTTTATGAGGTCACCCCCAAATTATTTTTTACTATAGTTATTTGCACCCACTCATTTTATGAGTGCACCCCAAATCATATTTATACTACAGTTATCTACACATGCTCATTTTATGAGTTCACCTCCAAATCATTTCTTTTTTACAACGGTTATCTCCACCCGCTCATTTTATGAGTTCACCCACAAATTTTTTTTACCACAATTATCTGCACCCACTCATTTTATGAGTTCACCCCCAAATATTTTTTTTAAAATAATTACATTTAAAATATTATATTATCTTTTTATTAATTTACACAAAATATAATAATAAAATCAACCCTAATTTATACATTTACAATCTCGCAGTCGAGTCATTGCCGAGTTACCGTCGATTCACCACTAAATCACCCATATTTTTAGAAAAAAAAATCCTAAAATCATAATTAAAAAAAACTATCGAAATTAGGCACATATCTCTATTTTTTTTCTTCTCATTTTTCAGTTTTTATTCCATACATTTTATTTCTTCTTTTTTTTTCCAGTTTTTTTTCATTAGTTTTTTTTAAAATTTTAATACAAAATAATATTATATGTATTATTTTATTATATTTAGTAATACAATAAGTAATAACCAGTAATACCATAAACAGTAATCAGTAATATCGTTAACAATAATTAGTAATATCTTTACAATAATAAATAATTACACGCATCTAATTACAGTAAAATTGTATACAATAACAAATAATTCCACACATCTAATTATATTCAATAATACAAAAAACAATTATCAGTAATATCATGAACAATAATTAGTAATACCATGAACATTGATCAGTAATATCTTACACAATAACAAATAATTCCACAAATCTAATTATATTCAGTAATACAAAACATAATTATCAGTAATACCATAAACAATAATATGTAATACCATAAATAATAATAATAATCAGTAATGCCTTAAGCAATAATAAATAATTTCACGTAATCAGTAATACCACAAATAATAACCAATAATACCACAATTAATAATCAATAATACCGTAATCAATAATCATTAATATTAATTCAATAGTGTATTAATAGTAATACAACAATCAACAACTAGTAATACCAGTACCACTAACAATAATACCATAAAAAAAGTGGAGGGAGTACAGATCGAGGTGTACTGAAGAAAATAGGGGTGCGCATTACCAAGCCCAATTGAACGGAACCATAGCCCAATGGGAAGGCACCCTAGGTCAGCAGTCGCCGCTTGAGATTTCATCGGCAAGGTCACCGGCTCCGAGTGCCGGCCGATCAGAGATCCATCAGCAACATACTCACAGTCCTCCGTCGGGCCACCATTAGCAATGTAGCTTCAATTTGGACAGAGATGAACGACGAGAGCGAGGCGCCGTCGATCCGAGTGTTGTAGGCGAGCGCCATTAATGCCGTAGAAGATCCTGGATCGCGAACACAAGGGAGATTGATGGAAGCAGTCGCGTCGGTGGTCGAAATGAGTAGAGGTTTTCGGCCGAGATGGAAGATGATGTCAATTGTCATGGAAGTGAAGAATCGCCATTGCAATTCGAGGAGGGGTCTCGGGCTTCAATGGCCGGGACGGAAGCGTCGTCATCGCCGTCGAGGGGGTGGTCGGGCATGGTGGTGGCAGGGTCACCCGCCGAACGACATGGATTTCCGGCAGGTCCTTTACTCATCAAATTAAAATTGAAATTCAGGTGCACCGCCGATCGACTATAATAAAATCATACCTATAATATTATTTTGTATTAAAATTTAAAAAATACACATGAAAACAATGGAAAAGAAAAACATCAAAATAAAATAAAAAAAGTAAAAGGAAAAAAAATGAATAAATAAAAAAAATTGAAAAATAAACTGAAAATGGGAAAAAATAAAGGAAAAGAGAAGGAGGAAGAAAAATTAAAAAGAAAAAAATCTAGATTTGTGTCTAATTTCGATAGTTTTTTATTAATTATATTTTTACGATTTTTTTTTAAATAAGGGTGAGTTGGTGGTGAATCGACGGTAACTCAGCTGCATATTGTAAATATATAAATTAGAGTTTATTTTATTATATTTTATTTAAATTAATAAAATAATACTCCTAATATAGTTTTTTAAATTTGATTATTTTTTTTAAAATATTTTGGGATGAACTCATAAAATGAGCGGGTGTAGATAATCGTGGTAAAACAATAACTTGGGGGTGAACTCATAAAATAAGCGGGTGTAGATAACCGTGGTAAAAAATGATTTGGGGGTGAACTCATAAAATGAGCGAGTGCAGATAACCGTAATAAAAAATGATAAGTGGGTGTAGATAACCGTGGTAAAAAATGATTTGGGGGTGAACTCATAAAATGAGTGAGTGCAGATAACCGTAATAAAAAATGATTTCGGGGTGAACTCATTAAATGAGTGGGTGCAAATAATAATAGTAAAAAATAATTTGGGGGTGAACTCATTAAATGAACAGGTGCAAATAAAATTAATTGATAAATTAAAATTAAAATTTAAATTGAAGTATGAGAAAATTGCATTTTTGGTCCCACCAACCATGGGTTGGTTGGGATTTGATCACTGGGTTTTGAAGTTGGTCCCACTTGATATTTTTTTATGCTTTTTTGGTCCCGTACAAAATTTTATTGCAAAACTGATCCCAATTTCCGTCAAAACTTAATGGAGGGTTAACATGTGCTGCTCACGTGGCCGTCAACCCCAATAGTTGTTACCCCTCTCCGTCCTCCAACACTCCACTTGCCCTGAAAACACTGTTTTCAACTTCCTCGTCGTTCCCCCACCCCACCTCCGCAAAACCATCGCCTCCACCTTTCCCTACATCCGATTCCACCTCTACCCCTTCAATCCTGCCACCGTCATTCACCTAATCTCCTCCTCCGTCCGCCGCGCCCTCGATCAACCACTCAATTACGCCCGAATTTACCTCGCCGAACTCCTCCCCTCCTCCGTCTCCCGCATCATATACCTAAAACCGTTCATATTCATACCCATCTTCTTAAATCTAATCAAGTTGTCGGTCTTCTTCCTCCCACCCACCGCCGTCAACCTTCTTCCTCCCTCCCACGTCGATTTGGAACCCGATTTTCACCGTCATCACGCGTCTCTGCCGCCGCCGACTGCTCGCGTCTCCTTGCCGTCGCCTGCTCAAATTTAGTTAGTGTTTTACTATTTTGTTTGTTAAAGAATGATTGCTCAAAATTGGTTAGTATTTTCACTATTTTGGTATTTTGTTTGGTAAATTATGATAATATGGGTGAAATATGAGTTAGATCTGGGTATTTTTTTGGTAAGATAATGTTTTTTTTTGTTCCGTGAAGAACACATAAAATATGCAGTTTTATTTTTTAGTTGGATTCTTTTTTCGAATTTATTTCGTTTCTTCGGAATTTATTTCGATAATTCGATACATTTTCGATTTTTTTCTCGAAAATCTGCTTATTTTTTAGAAATTGGAGTCGATAATTTGCAATTTTTTTGGAGTTTAAAAAAATTTTGCAAAGCTCTAGCGAATCGATCTCGATTCTCATGTCCTCGGTGCGCCAGAATACTGCCACACAAATTTCAGCCATTACTTCACCGAGAAATTTTGGTCAAATCCGTTTTTCTCCGTCACGTTTCGAAGCCAATCCGCCTGTTATTTCAACACCGGCGTAATGGTGATCGATTTAAGTAACTGGCGAAGTACGGGCGTGACGCAGAAACTTGAGCACTGGATGAGAATTCAGAAACTATATAGAATTTAGGAATTGGGATCTCTGCCGCCGTTCCTACTTGTCTTCGCCGGAAACGTGAAAGGGGTGGAGCACCGGTGGAATCAGCACGCCCTCGGCGACAATAAGTTAACGACGGGACCAAAAGTGCAACGAGTGTTAGTTTAGACGGCTAAGTTAACGGCGGGACTAAAAATGCATAGAGTGGGACCAACTCCAAAACCCAGTGGTCAAATCCCAACCAACCCATGGTTGGTGGGACCAAAAATGTAATTTTCTCATTGAAGTATGCATCGTACATGCGAGTGCATACAAGTATTTGGCATATTTTATTTATTAATTAATGTGATGAATGAAATTATATCAGTGATACGTATAAAATATTCATATGCATAATGTGAAAATGACTTGACAAAAATGACCTTTTTTAGTGTTTAAATCAGTCTCTAATATAAAATAAATATAGAGTTAATTGTATAAAGATTCACAATCTTTTATGCATTTGATCAATTACACCAGTCTTTTTAAAATTTGTCATTGATACACAAACTAGTATTGTTGTAATTTGATAAATAGGGGTAATTTTTGCCGTGACTAAATTTCGATGCGATAGGCTAACAACTAGAAATTAGTCTAGGCAAGTTTTGCAAAAAAAACATTTGATAAACAGTCTAGTTTTTTTAATTATTATACAATTAACCCTAAAATATTTTACATTTCAATGTAATGGTTATCAGTTTTAAAGTTTTGTCTTTATATTTTATTCGTAAAAATTATTTATTGCATTATTTTCTATCTTCATTTTTATTTTATTTTTTCAGAATGTGTCTTCGTATAACTATTTAATTCGTGTTAAGAGGATAAAAATATGGGAACAGTTATATTAAGATATGTATCGATTGGTCGTAAGTAAGAATTTATAATATACTAAATATATTATAATTGAACATGTAATCCATTGTCGTCCAGTGGTTAGGATATCTGGCTTTCACCCAGGAGACCCGGATTCAATTCCCGGCAATGGAACTTTTTTTTAGCAAATAATTTATCAATATCAAGGAGTATTATACTAGAAATTTGTATTTTTTTTTAATTAATTAAAAATTATGATGAAGTGAAGTTAAGTGAATGAAATATATATATTGTCAATAATGATGTTATTTTTATTAATTAAAGCATTTTTTTTTTGGAAAACAAATGATGTTATTTTTAATAAAGCATATTAGAGTTAATTAATTTGATCAAATTTTATTAATAGATCGAATATTTTTAAATTGTTAGAGTATTATAAAATGAAATAAAAAAATATTATTTTTAATTAAAGCTCCTTAAACTAAATTTTTGGCTTCCTCATTGGACCACTATCTACTTTAGTATATCACGTGGATAATTAGACTCAAGATAAATGTCTAATTAGGTCTAAAATAAAATTTGAACATTTCACGTAAAAACACACTTGTTTGTGTGGATATCAAATAACCGAAAAACACGTCATTTGTGATACAAGTTGAGTCAGTTGAGATATCCGAACATGACCATAGTTATCTCAACATATCTATCAAACGGGGTCTAAAAGTACTAGTTTCCTTGTTCTTAAAGAGAGAGTGTAAGAAAAAAATGAAAATATGTATTTTTAACATTTTTCACTGTATTATATTTTTTCCTCCGTCACACAAAAATTTGCACACTTGTCATATAGATGTTTTATACCAATTTGCACACTTAAAAAAAAAAGTTTCATAACCTTCACTCTTAAAATATATACATATTTACCCATATGTCATTACTTTTTTATACTTAATTTACATTTTTCTTTATTTTATTTATAAAAAATTTACAAAAGTACCTCCAATATGTCATTACTTTTTTATACTTAATTTACATTTTTCTTTATTTTATTTATAAAACATTTACAAAAGTACCTCCAAAAATATCAACACCTTTCTTTAAATTTAAATGTGTCCAATCACAATAGTGCAAATTCTTTTAGGATGGTGGTAGTACATATACACACGCCTATTGATGAATGAAAATTTTACCCTTTAAAAATTAAAATTTTAATGATTGTCATACATTTCGTGAATTTATTGTATTTATCGTCCATTTACTCATTGACATATCTACCAATTAATGTGAATTTTACTGAATTTAATACTTATTGTTAGGGGTGGGAATGGGCCAGGCTACCCGACAGGGGCCTACGGCTCGGCCTTCTAAAGCTCGGCTCGGCTCGGCTTGTTTAATAAACAAGCCAGGCTCAAGCTTTTTTTAAAGCCTTTTTAATTAAATAGGCCGGGCTTGAGCTTTTTCGTAAGCCTTTGAAGCCCAACAGGCCGGCCTATTTAACTCTATTTCTATATGTATAAATATATAATATATAAAAATACAATAAATATATAATATAATATTCAATATATGATGAGATTATCTTGAAGAAATTATATATTTTTTTGTTTTATTTTTCTTTGTAATAGTTAAAAATAATTGATATGAATATTTGCATTTGAGTATAATTTTATGGATCTTTTGATTAATTTTTTATTGTTCTTATTTCTTCATTTTGAGATTTAAAAAGTTAGTTTTTATAATTTAATGGTAATACAAGTGTGGTAAAAATTAATTTTGAATAATATTAAAGAGGCCTTTAAAAGGCTTTCGGGCCAGGCCTATTTACTAAAAAGGCCAGGCCTATTTACTAAAAAGGCCAGGCCTAGCCTCTAAAAAAAGCCTATAATAGGCCACAGGCCAGGCTTGGGCCCAAATATTATATACCAGGCCCAGACTTTTTTCCTTAAGGCCTGGCCTATTCCCACCCCTACTTATTGTTCAAATTTAACTACATGGTAAATATGTCTTTATCTACATTTATTATATAAGCCCATCTCAATTTTCTATGGGCTCCCTTATAAAGCCCATTAGGGTTAAGTTAGAATATTATCTCTTTGTATAAATATTACATGTACATCTCATTTATAACTTAATCAAGAAAATATATTTTTCATCTCTGTATATGGTATCATCGAGTCCATTGGTTCACGCCTGATCCACTAAACCTTAGCCGCCTTCCACATTGGGGAGCCACCGCTACCAAACCCCTGCCGCCGCCGTCTTCATTACTGAAGCTCCGCCGCCGCCTCCGTCTTAGACGCCCAGCTCTGCTGCCCATCCTATCTTCGCTGCTTCATCTGTTACCATGACCACCTCTACATCTCCCAACACCTCTCTCATCACCTTCAAAGGTTTTACCCTCTAAAACTCACCTCTACCAACTATGGAGCTTGGTCATTCCAGCTACGACTCCTTCTCACTGGCCATGACCTTTTTGGATATGTTATGGGTACGTCAGGACCACTTAATTTTTTCGGCCATTGTTGGCTCCATGTCTCCCTCACTCATTCCTTTCATAGCGTCGACAAAAAACTCCATGCGAGGCCTGGTCGATGCTTGAAAGCATGTATGGGAAACCCTCCAGGGGGCACATTCTCGCCCTCAAAACCAAGCTCCTTGGTCTCTCCAAAGTCTCTCGCTCGATATCGGACTTTCTCATGGATGTTCGCATTGTCGTCGACGAGCTCGCCCTGCTCGGTGTCTCCTTTGACCCCGAAGATGTCACACTCAAAGTTCTAACCAGCCTTGACGACTCTTATCGTGACATAGCCAATGCCATCCAAGCTCACGAGCACCCTATATCCTTTGCTGAGTTGTGCGATAAGCTCTTGAGCGTCGAGGCTCAAATGGCCTCACAGCCATCCCCGGCCCTACCACCTGCGTCCGCCTTGAACGCTGGTAAAACCCACTATCGCTCCTCGCGCCCTGATTCGAGGCCCAAATCCTCTGATGCCCGCCCTCGGTAGTCCGCGCAAAGGCCGTATCTTGGCACCTGCCAATACTGCCGAAAACCAGGCCATACTGCTCGCACTTGCCCAGAAATTCCCTTGGCACCCATGCACTCTACTCCGCCTACGGGACAACATCAACCACCATCACAGGGCAGGTTTGCCCCACCACAATCTCGCCGTCCCAGGCCGGATGCTCGCCCAGCTAACTCGGCGCACTCAGCCTCCTCGTCCCATCCTGTCGAGCACGAGATACTTGACTCTGGTGCCTCTCATCACATCACTAATGATCTCGCAAATCTCTCTCTCCACTCGTCCTTCGATGGATCTGACAATGTGAAAATTGGTGATGGTAAAGGTTTACATATCTCACACACTGGCTCCATGCACTTTGATAAACTCGACTCTCTTCGTTTTTCAAATGTTTTGGTTGTTCCACTCATTTCGAAAAACCTATTACACTACAGAAAAAATGCCTAAAGGCGATGGGGAAGGCAACGGATTCCCCCTTGCTAATCATAAAGGTAACGCCAAAGGCAACGGATTTCCCCCGTTGCCAATATGCTCGTTGACATTTTATAGGTAACGGATTTGGGGAATCCGTTGTCTTTTTGCAACGGCAGGTGGCAGTTGCCTTTTGGCAAGCGCGTGCAGGCCGTTGCCTTTTAGCGAGTGCGACAGCCGTTGCCAATTGGCAACGACTCACATCCGTAGCCTTTTCGCAACGGGCCCACATCTATTGTCTTTTATGCCGTCGCCATTTTTTCAGTTTTAAAAAAATGCGAACATGGGTTTCGAACCCAGGTATCGAGGCCACCAACACCACCCCCCCACCGCTGGGCCACCACAAATTCGCGATTTTCGCGAGCAGCGGGGTTTGAACATGCGACCTCTCGGTCACAAAGACTTTTGGGCGCCCCCTGCGTGCCGTTTAGGCTAGGAGCTTTAGTCGACATGTTGTGAATGCAATTAATATATATTCAATTTAATTTTAGTTTTAATTCTTTAATTTAATTCATTATAACTTTAATTGTTGTTTATTAAATTGTAAAAGCATATCATATTTATTTCTAAATGAGAATTAACTAAATTATGTGTTTCAAATTAAATAATTTAATTAGGGTGATTAAAAATATCAATTCACACTATTTAAATTTATTCTAATCTTCAATTTACAACATTTAAATTCATTCTAATTTTCAATTCACAACAATATCATTACATACAACATTGAGTATAATTATTTTCACTTATACATTTAAATTTATTCTAATCACATCATTTAAATTCATTCTAATTTTCAATTCACAACAATATAATGACATACAACATTAAATATACTTATTTTCACTTATTCATTTAAAAATATCAATTCACTTATCCATTTAATTAAAAATATTTTCATCTATTATAAAATCATTCTCAAGTTCATTTTCAATTAAAATAACATCACAAACAACATTAATTATAATCATTAGCATGTTCACGTCAATTAAAATAACATCACACACAACATTAAAATAAACAATCTTCAACGTCAATGTAATATAATAACATCACACATAACAAAGTAATATAAAATGTATCACTCCTCATCACCACCATCATCCTCAGCATCACCCTGATCCTCAACCTGGTTACCATCCTGAACGTTGTTCGACGCCCCCGACGGCCTCGGTGCCCCACCCATCCCATCCTCTGAAGTATGTTCATTTGACTGTTCTCCTGATTGATTGGTCAACTCCTCCTGTATCTGGTCCTATACGTGCATATTTAAAAGTGGGTTAATACATTTTTAAGTACAATTAAATATATATTTATTATATAATGTTATGTATATATATGTACACACTTTAAAAAAAAATTAATTAAATACAACCACCATTCATTTTTCTTTAGATAAAAAGGTGGAAGATTTTGTGGTCAACCTTCTGTTCCATACATTTTTTTTTTCTAATTTAATTTCAAAGTGTTATTACATTCTACACAGTAACAAGAATAATATGGACCTTGATAAAAGGTTGAAGATTTGTAGGGCTATACATAGTTCTTCTTTCTTTCTTTTTCTTTTTTATTATAATTGTGGTAATTAAAAAAAAAGGATAGAAAAAAGATTATATCTAGTAATCTAGATCACATAACATACTATTAATTACGGAGTAATAGATTTATAATTTTTCATGTGAGGCAATTTATTATCAGACTAAATATATTTTATACTTTTACTTATTTATCCACTAATTTAATTTAATTTGAATAATTTTGTTATTAAATAATTATTTTTGATATATGTTTTTTTTTTTTTTTTTTTTTTACAATATTTTTTATATATGTTACAAGAGAGAGATATACATGTCGTTTTCCTTTTGAAAATTTGTGTGGTTCTCCTAATTTTCCAAACATTTTTAATGTCTATCCGCAAAAATTGATCAAAAAAATTCAAACTCAAATATTTAATTAAAGCCGCAATTTAAAAAGGTAAGAGAATTTCTCAAAATGGATTATTAATCAATTTGCTACTCCAATACCCATACCTTATCCTCAAACAATTTTTTTATTCCTCAAACAAGTAACTTTTTAATGGTGGTTTAGGCAACGGGCCCATGCCGTTGCCTTTTAGTGAGTGGGGTTCCATTGCCATTTCGCAACGGGCCCACTCCCGTCGTCTTTTGGCGAGTGCAGAACACGCCCTTACCTTTGCCGTTGCCAAAAGGTAAGGGCGTTATAATCCGTCGCCTTTTGGCGAGTGCAACTCACGTCGTTGCCTTTTCCGTTGCCAAAAGGCAAGGGCGTCCACATCCGTCGCCTTTTTTCTATCCGTTGCCAATTGGCAACGATACACTGCCCTTGCTAAAATTCGTTGCCTTTTGGACAATTTTTTGTAGTGTTATCTGTTTCTAGCCTGTGTCGTGACAACAACGTTGACATAGTATTTGACCAATCTTCTTACAGGTGCGGGATGGTCACTCGGGGAGCATTTTCCTCATCAGGAGTCGTATTAATAATTTGTACGTATGGCCGACACAGATAACCAAAAACTCCCCAACAGCTCTCATCGCACAAAATCTCACCGCTACCACCTGGCATGCTCGCCTCGACCACCCATCATAAAAAATCCTCTCCCACACTTTATCTAAGTTTAGCTTATCTAATGCACCTTCCAAACATTTCAATTGTAACTCTTGTTCTTGTATCAAAAGTCACAAACTAATGAGGATTAAACTACAACGTTATTTGTGCAAAATCATCAGTTTGTCAAGATTGGTCCTTTTTCTGTTAGTTTGTATTTTCATTAGTGTGCAGCAGCTAGTCGGTTGTGTTCTGTAACAAACCCCTTTAGGGGTATGGGAGACGCCTATATATACTCCCTGCTTTGTTTGGAAAAGGGGTTGTTAATTGAAGATTAAAATTGAGGGTTTTCGGAATTAGATTGAGGGTTATATTGTGAGTTTCAGAAAATAAGAGTTCGGTTAATAAGAGATTTGTGATTACGCTTCAAGATCAATGCCTACGATGCGTCAGTTGGTATCTAGAGTCGGGACCGCTCTTTGGGATACCGCCAAAATGTCAAGTTCAGCCTCAACCTGAGGGCGAATTCGCATAGTTGCGCCAAACGCTGGATCAATTGGTCGCAGATATGGCCGCCATATATGGCCCTGCGTCAAGAGCAGATGGCAGTCCAACAGCAGGAGTTTATTGCTTCGTATCAGCCCCCGGAAATTCATCATGCGGCCTCTGAGGCCGTTCCTCAGACCCAGTAAGCGACTACGGACGAAACAGAAACTTTGGAGAACCTGTTTGATCAATTACACAGGGTTTATAGAGATCGTGACGAGCACCCAGCACCCCTTGCCGCAAGGAGAACAACAATCGTTGGGAATTGGGATTTAAGATGGAAATACCAGAATTTCATGACAACTCGGATACATAGGATCTAACGGATTGGTTCCTCACAGTTGAAGAAATCTTGGAATTCAAGAATGTTCCGGATAATAGGCGTGTTGCCATGCTGGCTACAAAATTACGGGGTCGTGCATCGCATTGGTGAAAGAACTTAAAGTCCTCTAGGGCAAGGACCGACAAACCACCTATCGCATCGTGGTTTAAATTTAGGAAGAAGTTGCGCGAGGCTTTCTTGCCGTTCAACCACTCGCGAATTATGTTCCAGAAGTTGCAAAACCTTCGCCAAAGGCCTAGGTCGGTGGCCGAATATTCGACTGAATTCTATCAACTAATGACGCGGAACGATCTTTTTGAGTCCGACAACCAACTGGTTGCCCGTTATATTGGTGGTCTACGCCTCAATA
Source organism: Galeopsis tetrahit (assembly GCA_963675135.1). Lineage (NCBI taxonomy): Eukaryota > Viridiplantae > Streptophyta > Magnoliopsida > Lamiales > Lamiaceae > Galeopsis > Galeopsis tetrahit. Next base: position 51,198,552 of record OY776128.1, on the reverse strand, counting down.
TTCAGGATATCTTGAATCTTTACTCACCAAGAACGGTTTCAGAGGCTCACCAATGAGCAGTCCTCGTCGAGAAGCAACAAGCGCGTCGACCATCATTCTTTCCAACTGCCCACGCAGAGTCATCCTTCTCGGCACCTTCGCCTCGACCACTGCCCCCGCCAACGGGCACTCTCCAACGCCCTCCTGCCTCGCTAGCCCAGCCGTTCCAAGTTCGCAACCCAGAGATATGTTTCTCTTGTGGAGCACCGGGCCATCGGGCCAATGTATGCCCTAAACATTCGCTTATGTCGGACGACTCAGCATACGAGGATTCTACAGCCCTGGATGATGGATGCGACCACGACCAGCCTGAATTGCACCTGTACGGCGACGAAGGCCAGACCCTGGTGTTACGGCGTTCTTGTTTGACACCCAAGGGCGATGACAACTTGATACAGCGCACCGCCTTATTTCACTCCACTTGCACAATAGCCGGCAAGGTCTGTAGGTTCATCATAGATTCGGGATCTTGCGAAAACGTCATTGTCGAAATCTCTATTCAGAAACTCTCTCTCGCCACCGAGCCTCATCCTAACTCGTACACACTCTCTTGGCTCCAACAAGGTACGGCTATCACTATTAAGTCGCGTGCGTTAGTATCATTCTCTATTGGGACGGCATACGCGGAATCCATTTGGTGCGATGTGGCTCCCATGGACGCGTGCCACTTGCTGCTCGGGCGTCCTTGGCAATTTGATAGGTCGGTCAATCACGATGGCCGCAAGAACACATACAACTTCATTTTTATGGCGTTCGCATCGTGCTGTTGCCAACTCCGGGAAATCCTTCGAGGCCAATAACAGCAACCCAGGTTGTACTTCTCTCTCGCCGACATTTTCTTCGTGAATTACGCGATGCTCCTACATTATTTGTTCTTGTTGCACATGATATTTCTTTGAATGTCGTGATTCCTCCGATTGTTTCGTCTCTTCTACAGGAGTACGCAGATGTTTTTCCATCAGAGCTGCCCGAGGGTCACCCTCCGATGCGCGACATTCAGCACCAAATTGACCTTGTGCCGGGCGCTGCTTTACCGAATAGACTCCACTACAGAATGAGTACCGCCGAACATGATGAACTCAAGAGACAAGTGACGAAGTTACTTGCTAAAGGGCTTGTTCGCGAGAGCCTTAGTCCGTGCGCGGTACCAACCCTTCTAATTCCCAAGAAAGATAGTTAGTGGAGAATGTGCGTGGACAGCCGCGCGATTAACAAGATAATAGTCCGCTATAGATTTCAAATTCCCCGCCTTGACGATATTTTAGACCAACTTGGGGGAGCGACGATTTTTAGTAAACTGGACTTAAAATCTGGGTATCATCAAATTCGTATTCGGCCGAGCGACGAATGGAAGACAGCTTTTAAAATACGAGAAGGTTTATTTGAGTGGCTCGTCATTCCATTTGGCCTCTCCAATGCGCCAAGTACTTTTATACGCATTATGACGCACCTACTGCGTCCCCTACTAGGCTCGTGTGTGGTAGTTTATTTTGATGACATACTTGTGTATAGCAAAACCGAGGAGGATCATTTGCGCTACTTGGAGGAAGTTCTTGCACTTGTGCGAAAGGAAAAGTTTTATGCAGCAATAGAAAAATGCGCGTTCTTCCAGTCTTCAATCCTATTTTTGGGTTACACAATTTCGGCACAGGGTATCGACATGGATGCTTCTAAAATTGAGGCAATTCGGGATTGACCCACACCGAGAACGCCGACGGAGGCACGTAGTTTTCATGGTTTGGCATCTTTCTACCGCCGGTTCATTCCTCATTTTAGTACAATAATGGCACCAATCACGGATTGCATGAGTCAGACGTCGTTTGCTTGGTCGCCAACAGCGGCGGCGGCATTCGATGTGATTAATCAGAAACTGACGTCGGCCCCCTAGTTGTTCTCCCCAATTTCACTCTTCCCTTCGAGCTTCATTGCGACGCGTCTAAACAGGGAATTGGGGCCGTGTTGAGTCAATTAGGGCGTCCTATTGCATACTTCAGCGAGAAATTAACGGGTCCGAGGTCACGATATAGCACTTACGATGTGGAATTTTACGCGGTGGTGAGGGCAGTAAGGCATTGGAGATATTACCTATTTCAACGAGAATTTATTTTATTCACAGACCATGAAGCGCTCAAGCATTTGCAAACTCATGATGTCGTCTCGAGTCACCACGCAGGCTGGTCGGCCTACCTCCAGCAGTTAACATTTGTAATCAAGCACCAGGCGGGTGCATTGAATCGAGTCGCGGACGCATTAAGTCGTCGTTCGACGCTTATGTGCAGCATGCGGACGCGCGTGATAGGTTTCGATTCTATCCGCGAACTCTATGCGGAGGACCCCTTTTTTGGACAGATTATTACCAGATTACAGGATGGATGGGTGGAACACTTTATGTTGACGGATGGGTTTTTATTCTGTGACGATAAGCTCTGTATTCCGCAAGGCAGCCTGCGCCTCCACCTTATTCAGGAGTTGCACAATCTTGGCCATGCTGGACGAGACAGGACGACCGACCTCATTTCGCGCGCGTACTTCTGGCCGACACTAAGGCGTGATACCAACAGATTTGTCGAGTGTTGTCGCACGTGCAACATCGCCAAGGGCACAACATCGAATGCGGGCTTGTACAGGCCTTTACCAATCCCATCACAGTCGTGGGTCGATATTAACATGGATTTCGTACTTGGGCTCCTTAGAACGCAAAGGGGTAACGATTCTATTTTTGTTATCGTTGATCGTTTCTCTAAAATGGTTCATTTTATTCCCTGTAGGAAAACGGCAGATGCAATTAAAGTGGCGGCATTGTTCTTTCGCTAGATATACAGATTACACGGACTACCACATTCCATTGTATCGGACAGAGACACGCGCTTCCTTAGTCATTTTTGGAGGAGCCTTTGGCGAATGGTCAACACGACCTTGAATTTCAGCAGCGCGTACCACCCCCAAACCGACGGTCAAACGAAGGTAGTTAATAGATCGCTTGGGAACCTGTTGTGCTGCTTAGTGGGCGACCACGTTCGTTCGTGGAATGTAAAACTTGCACAGGAGGAATTTTCTCATAACTCAGCAAAAAATAGGAATACAGGGTTAGCGCCATTTCAGATTGTGTATTCGTTGTTGCCTCAGGGTCCCCTTGACCTACTGGTCCTTCGGTCACATACGCGTCTACACGGCACAGCGAGAGAATTCGTCGAATCATTGCAGCAAGTTCATACGACCACGCAGACGCATTTGGAAGGCGGCTGCGGCTTATAAATCGGCTGCGGACCAACATCGTCGACACGTCTTATTTGAAGTAGGCGATTTGGTTTGGGTGGTGTTAACAAAGGATCGCGTTCCTTCGAGTGAGTACAACAAATTGTCGGCGCGGAAGATTGGCCCTTTGGAGATCGTGGAAAGAATAAATCATAATGTTTATCGTGTAAAGCTTCCTTCTCACATGCGTTGCGCCGACGTCTTCAACGTTAAACATATATTTCCTTATTATGCAGTTGAGCCTGATGAGGATTAAACTGAATCCGATTTGAGGGCGAATCGCGCCCCACCAGGAGAGAATGATGAGGATTAAACTACAAGGTTATTTTCACAAATTCATCAGTTTGTCAAGATTGGTCCTTTTTCTTTTAGTTTGTATTTTCATTAGTTTGCAGTAGTTAGTCGGTTGTGTTTTGTAACAAACCCCTTTAGGGGTATGGGAGACGCATATATATACTCTCTGCTTTGTTTGTAAAAGGGGTTATTAATTGAAGATTAAAATTGAGGGTTTTCAGAATTAGATTGAGGGTTATATTGTCAGTTTTAGAAAATAAGAGTTCGGTTTCACAAGTTCTTATTTATGTTCGTCTGAAATCATAGTCCTAACTGGACTAAGAAAAGCCCGAATATCCGTAACATTTTGATTTGCTTGGAAAAGGTTTTCAAAATACTCCCTCACCACGCTAGACAAATCCACCTAGGACTCCACCCATGCCCCTGTGTCCGTTTGAAGTCGAGACACTTTGTTGTGCTTTTTCCGAGCGATAGCAGCCTGATGGAAAAAGTGCGTATTCAAATCTCCATCCCGCAACCAGAATATTTTTTCCCTTTGTTGCCGATAGATCTTTTCCTGATGTAAGATTGATCCCAATTATTTCCTGATGTTACGATATTCTTCATGGCCCCAACACACATATCACCTTGGTGGGCCTCGAGCCTCTCTCCAAATCTCTCTTAATCGTTTGAAATTTAACATCAACCTTACGCACCCATTCAAGAAGCACGTCACCTGTCGCATTGAGTTTGTGATAAATTCCCAAATCCCTAAAACCCGGCTAACAATTCCGCACCACCAAATTTAGCCCTGGTTCCGATAACCATTGATTCTCAAATCTAAAAGTTCTTCGGTAAGTACGAATAGCCACCGGGTTTGTATCCAGTATGATAGGATTGTGATCCAAAATTGGTGCAACCAAATTATGCAGCTCAGCGTGTGGGAACTGAGAATGCCAAGCCGGATTGCCCATTGCCCAATCCAGTCTCTCCTCAATGGCTGATTGTGGATCCCTCCCTCTACACCAAGTTTATTGATGGCCAATGAGGGCTACGTCTGAGAGGTTGTAGTCACTAATAGCCTCCTGAAATCCCCGAAATAAAAATTGTGGGTGTGGAACATGCCCCCGTTTATTCGCTGCCTGTAGTAAATCATTATAATCCCTAATGCAAATCCAAGAGAGAATGTCCATATTAGAGATGTTTTGAAGCAAATCCCACGAGAGATGTAGACTCCTCTCTGGGTACCCATAATACCCACTTAAACGCCATTGTTCCCCATCCCCATTCGTAATAAGAAAATTTATGTGATTCATAGAGTAATTCGCAACCGAGCAAGTAGTAGTAGTATTCCATAAGATGGCTAGGCCACTACTACGACCCACACAATCGACAGTAAAACAACAATCAAAATTTAGACGTGCACATACAGCCTCCATATAAACACCAAAAGATAATGTTTCACATAAAAATATAACATCTGGGCGACGAACTCGAACAAGTTCACATAACGTTGGAACTGCAGCCGGTTGGCCCAAACCTCTACAGTTCCAACTTAAGATTTTCACGAGTCCTGGTTGCCCCCCGAGCCGGGATTAGCCGATAAAAAATGATTTTCGGAATCTTGTTCAAAAGATGAAGAATCGTCATGCAACACCGTCTGCCTCTTTCTTTTCTGCAACTCATTAAGGGTATTCTCGTCATTTCTCTCATCATCAACATTAAATTGGTGGTCAAATATTGGGTTTGAAACTAACGTTTGATAAAATCCCTCAGTTACGTTCCTTCCATACTTTTCTCCCGCTTGGGCGTTACGATAAGTAGCATCCATCCCTTGATTAGTGCCCCCTCCATTAACGTTATTACTATCATCGGCTAGTCTCGAACTTCAGTTCCCTCGGTCGCAGTGCCATTGTTCAACCAACTTTCACCTTGAAGTATCGGCTTCCGGCGATCAGGAGCCACAACAGACACTCCCCATTTGTATTCAACATTGTCATCGTCCGCATCAAAGTGTGTCGTGCAAAAACTCACGGTGTGATCCAACAATCCACAAAAGAAGAAGAATTTGGATAAACGTTCATATTTAAATTTTACCCACACCACATCGCCATTCTCCAACCTCAGGACTTTATGTCGCTTGTGAGTTAAGGAGACATCAATATTGACCCAAACTATCATGAATGGTCTCCAAACTACACCCCTGTTCGAGGCATCATACTCCATAAACGTGTTAATAAAATTGCCCAAAGCTCTCCCAACATTTTCAGAAAAAATAACCTACGGCACCTCATAGTCATCTTGTCTTCGTGACTCTTATCTTCATAAATCTTGGTTCTCAGGTTAGTTGACATAGATTTTCAAAATTTTATTTTAAGTAAATTTTCTTTTTTAATATATAAATCATATCCCAACAAGAAGTATATATGTTCAGCTTCTTTCATTATTTCATATCCCAAAAAAACATTAGCAATTACACCCTCATTCCCAATTTAGATTGGGCATTTACTGTTTACGTGTAGTTTAATGTGAGAGTTGTTTATTAGTATTAAAATGATAAAGTAGAGGATATGAAAGTCTTTTGAGTAATACAGTAAATATTAAAATATTGTGACCTGTTTCTGAAGAGTCTTATCAAATGAATATCAATGAAAATCAGGATAATTCAAGATTGTAAATATTTGATCAAAAAATTGAAAACAAAGAACTAATTAAAAAAATCGATACACAAGAAAAATAGAAGAAAAGATAAGAAGAAATACGACCGCCCGCTAGATATTTGATTCCTTCTCCGAAAAAGAAACTGATGACACCAACTCCATTCGTAATTCCATCAGTTACTCGTCTATAAAAAAAAATGTGTTAATTGGGCTAATTCCCTGACCCCCCCTGTTAAATAAATAGAGTGATAAAGTAATGGCATGTGATGTAATTTTGAGATGTTTGAAGAGTGTAGTTTAAAGTGAAAAAGTGTTTTAATTTATTGTAAAATAAGGAAATGCACAATCTAGCTTGGGATAGAGGGAGTATATATAACTTTTGAGAATGCAAGTTTCATTGCTAAACTGTAAAAACAACGATTTGCGTGAGATAGTCTCACGGTAAGATCGTTTATAAATCATTACAAGTAAACACATTTTTTTAAATGTTAAAACATAATGCTCAAATAGTCAAATTATACTTTGATTCACCGTGAGAGGGTCTCATGCAAGATTTCTCAACCGTAAACCCCACCTTTTTTTTTACTATTCCATTTCAAAATAATCTAATAAAAAAGGAGAAAATATTCAGGGAGGTGAGCATTTTAATGACTAATGATTAAAAATTTCATTTTTTTCGAATTTATATGACGAGGAATATTAGAATTCCCTCACCAAAATAATAGCGAGGAGCATTTTGGCGAGGGGAAAATTCCCTCGCCATTCCCTTTCGCAAGGGCATTTCCCTCTTGAATTCCCTTTCAATCGCGAGTTTTGGCCCAAAGGTGAGGTTGTAGCTTGGCCACCCTGTAGTGCCGGTTTGAACCCCATGAATTCCATTTTAATTAAATAAAGTTTTGTGAGTGCCTTTAAACATTCACACTCTCTGGGGGCGTATATTTTTAAACTAATTTAATCACAAATTGTTACAATATCACGTAACCCTGCCGCCAGTCATTTTGTATTAATTTAATCTGGTAGTTATGGAAACTTAAGTATAGTATATTTTTTGATTGGTCATAGTTAGAAACTTATCATATTATAATTAATCTGTTAGTATATGAACAATTTAGTAATCAATCCTCTTATAAAAAGATAAAACACGGAATCGGTATTATCAAATTGATAATCAAAGTCAAGCAAGGCTGCTTGTATAAATTTAATCCAAGATTTCAGTAGTCAATTAGATGTTTTAAAGTTTTGTTAGTAGTGCTATGTTGTTTCTAGCTTTTAATGTTTAGAAGACGTTTGACACGGATTGATATCAATACTTATGTGTACCAATTACATACATATAATTGGTTTCAATTTCTAAATGGATTGGATTATACCCATGAATTATGGGCTGAGTTTTTAAATAAGTAACAGTTATATACACCTCTCGTTTTAATGAGTTCACACCCATTTTTTTTTTTTTTTTTTTAAGAAAATTACTATGAATATCGCAAAAAAAATTAAGATAAAATTTCCAATTTTTTTGAAAAATGACCAAAATTTCGGGGAAAAACATACGAAAAATACAAAAAATTCGAGGAAAAAAAACAACTAAACTAGTCTTTTTTCCAAATTGTTTTGTTCAATAAAGCCCTTTTGGCAAAACAAGTTTGGAGAATTATCAATCACCCGCACACGCTCATAAGCCAAATCTTTAAAGCACGATATTTTAAGCATGTTGACCTTTTGGAAGCTAGTTTGGGAACAAATCCATCATACATATGGGGGTCTTTAGTCTAGAGTAGGGATATCATTGATCAAGGTATGCGATGGATAATTGGTAAAGGGGATCGGATTCATATTTTCATAGACAAATGGATTCTAGATTTGGATGAAGGCGTTCCCACTTCGCGTATTGCTAGTAGGGCTGTTATTTGAGCTCGACTCGACTGATAGATGCAGCTTTTAACCCAAAAAATAACTTGTTCGCTATCGGCTATGTGTTGTACAAAAACGAGAGAGAGGTGGCCATGGCGGGTTCTATGAGGATTGATCACTCGGGAACAGTGGTAGCGGCTGAGCTAAAAGCAATTGAGATTGGTCTGAATATTTGTCTTGGCAGAAATATGGTAGTTAAAGGGATAAGTACGAATCCTGCACTAGCTGTTGAATGCTATCACATCTAAAAAGGTTCTGGATGGCTTGGAGCACTCTATTGCTATTAATATCAAAAGGTTATTTCGTACAATTCTAGTGTAGGATTGTCAACATACGAACAGAGATTCTAACGATATGGCACATAAGTTAGCCCAGAAAGCCTTTACCTCTTCAATTCTGCACGATTGGGTTGGAGAAGAAAATTTTCAAGTCCTCAAGGAGCAATGGTTGCTGACGAATTTCTTACTGGTTTTAACTACTTGATTGATTTTGAAAAAAAAAAAATTAATTATTTTATACTCCCTCCGTCCCGAAGGAACTTGTACCCTTGAAATGGCACGGTAAGAAAAGGTGTAATGATTGATGTTTTGAGGGATAATTTTGTAAATTTTTATGAATAAAGTAAAGTAAAAAGTAGATTAAGTGTGGAAAAGTAATGAAATATGAGTATATTTCATCGATAAGAGTTGTAAAGATATTTCCTTTTATGGAGTGTGCAAATTGGTATGGGACATCCATATATGAAAAGTGTGAGTACTATTTTTCTCAACACAAACAAATAATCAAATTTTGTCATTATTTTATTAAAAAACCCGACCGAGAGTTGCAAGAGTCATTGTTTGAACATGTATGATTATTCCTCACTTCGGAGCAGAGTTGGTGTAAAATCTTGAATACAAAGGGATGACTAGAAAAGATCGAGAAGAAGCCTTTTAACAAAAAAATTTAAGGGTTAATTGCAAAATAAATCACGAACTTTAGTGTTTTTATCAATTACAATATATTCTTTTTTTCTTTGCAATTCGATACACCACCTTTTTAAGTTTTACTCCCTCCGTCCGCCTATAAGTTTCCCATTTTACCATTTTAGTCCGTCCGCCTATAAGCTTCCCATACCTTTTTTGGTAAGTACTTTTTCTTACACTTCACTTTATATCTTACTTTTTCTCTCTATCTCTCTTCTCTCTCAATCACATCACTTGTACTATATATATTATTTAATCACTTTTCTTAATCTTTGTGTCAAAAAGTAACGTAACACATATAGGCGGACGGAGGGAGTATAATTTAATACACCGATAAATTTTCCGGTCAATTTTAATATGATGTGGCGCCGGAAATACAAAATTCGCCACGTAGACTGCCAACTAATATATATATATATTAAAAAAATTAAATAATAATTAAGCACAAAATTATTTAAAAAATTAAATCATAACTCATTTTTTGTTTCTCAATGGCTCACTTGCTCAAATTTACGATTAGAAAAATTATTAATTTAATTCAATAATATATTAGTATTATTTACTGGAAGGATATTATTTTATCTAGAACAACCCAAAATCCTTAATAAGACAAAAAATTGTATTTGCTTTAAAAATCTTGGACTATAAAATTTACTAAGTAAGGATTATAGGGATCACCATTGGCAAGGATGCGTACGAGTTCTGTATTGAAAGAATTTCCGTTTTCTATTGCGCAGTTGAGAGCCACTTGTACGTTTAGGTTTACTATGCAAATAAGGTTGATGGTTTAATTTTATACTTATTAGAGTTTTGAATTTATTAAATGGGATTTTTTCATAATAAATACTTAATTAGTTGGCCGTCTATGTGGCGAATTTTTTATTTCCGGCGCCACATCATACTAAAATTGGCCGAAAAATCTATCGGTGTATTAAATTGTAAAACTTAAAAAGGTCGTGTATCGAATTGCAAAGAAAAAAAAGGATATGTTGTAATTGATAAAAACACTAAAGGTCGTGATTTATTTTGCAATTAACCCAAAAAAAAAAAAACAGTAAAAAGTGAGAGTATTATTGATGACTTAATTGCAAACGGATAGACTTTGGAATTAACAAACATATATATAGTAGTAAGTATAAGCTTAATTGGAAAAAATATATAGGAGTATTTAACAAAATGAAATTGTTGGAAAGAGGAAAACAACTAGGCACGGCGATTAACAAAACTCCCTCCAGAGTAAGGTTTGTTTTTTTGGGTCTTTTTGAAGGCGGCGCGTGGGAGGGGCTTTTTAAGGCCGGCGGCGGGTTGTAGATTACCCCCCTGGACGTTAGTGGAGGTGGATGCATGTTTATTAGGAGGAGGAGTATTCGACAAGCCATTTGTAAAACCCACAAGGAAGCCCGCGACACCGTTTCCGACTGCGGCTCCGAGTGTGCCTGCACCTCTAATCAGCGCCGTCGGAAAAGACTCCACGCGGACGGGAGGCGGAGGAGGCTTTTTCGCCAGCTGGCCGATGGGACTCAACTGTTTCGGTTTGTTCTGCATTTTGATACTCAGCTCAACTCGACTCGACTTGATTTTACTTATGAGGAACTCACTTGACAAATGAAATTATTTCGTTCTAAGAAAAATATATGGCTTTTATAACTGAGTAGTCAACCACCACCCCTTTTAATATTGTACCGTGCTTTCTTCATAAGTTCCCCCTCCGCGTCCTTCCAAATTTCCAATCTCTCGGTAGTTACTAGTTATAGAACTTTTCAACACCCTATATTCTCACATTTAAATATACAATAGAGTTATTCTTATTTATGGGATAAGCGTGACATTAATTTTAATTGAAATGTAACACTAAACTTAACTTAAACATGTAAGCTTATGTGACACGGATCAATATATGGTATAATTTAACTGAAACATGTAATCCGAATTTTAAAATCTAGTAAATTTTGAAATTCTAATGACGTGTATGTTTTGTGTTTGTTTTAAAATTTAAATATGGTACTCCCTCCGTTTTTTATTAAATGTCACTTTGCCTTTTTCAATATTTTTTAAATAAGTGTCATTCTACACTTTTTTCTTCAAGTTTGACAATTTTACCCTTGTACATTGTACTCCCTCCATTTTCTTTACCTTAATTTAAGTTTTTTCCCTTTTGAATATAGTACTATAACATAAATCATGCATAAACCTTAATTATTGTATACATGAATATCATCTACAATATTGACCACATTCATTACTAAACATAAATTTAATATTAAAATTAGTTATCATTAATGAAGGGTAAAATTGTCCATAATTATATATCTTAATATGTTGAAAATTGTTAAAATGACACTTATTTAAAAGTGGAGGGAGTATAATTTAACTTTACAGTATACATGTTTATATAGATTTCATAGGTATCTATATAGAATTAAAACCCTATTTATAGGGTTAACTTTTGTAAAGTTTATAGATATTTGTAGAGTATAATTTTGAAATTTCTAAATTCAAATCTCAAACTAGAAAATGGTGGAATTTTAAAATCTCAAATCTGAATTTCTCATCCCAAAACAAACATCCTTTTAATGTTAGATTGTTTACACTTACTTAAACGTGATACTGACTTAAACTTAAATGTGTAAGATTACATACTTCCTCCATCCCTTCAAAAGTTACAAAAATTCTGGATTTTTTTTTTTTTTCAAAATCCACTATCACCATTTACTTTTTTCCTTTCTTCTCTCTTTTTTTTATTTTTCTTACTTTTCTCTACCTTTTTTCCTTTCCCTATCTCTCATTCGCTCTCTACATCAACAACCCACTATACATAATATTATATTTATTAATCAATGTGCAAAAAGCAAATTGAACAACATTTAAGGGGATGTGTTGCGTCAAAAAATAACGCCTATGGATATCGAACGTTCCCGTGCGGATAGTGTGAATCACGGGCTTGAATCGTCCTTGTCCTTAGCGATCCTCGCGAGCAATTCTTCTTAAGGGTTCTTAGATGACTTGTAAAAAACACGCCGGAGGGGATTCCGGCGCTGAATCTCCGACGCTCAAGTCAGAATCGCTCTCAAGAGAATCAAAGAGGAGTTTCCCTGTGATTCTAGGGAAACTCTGGCGAAATCCAGGAATATTTCTCGTAAATTCAAGGTATATTCAGTGTGTTTCTTTCTTGTGATGTGAAGTGTGTGTGTTCTCAAAAAAACGTAAATGACCAAATAAATCCAGGAATATTTCTCTTTTCTCCAGTCGTCCCCTGCTGTTATCTCTCCAACCAGGGTTTCGGTGGCTAGTCGATCTGCCACTAACAGGGTTATCTTTCCGTATCCCTCAAACTCAGCGGAACTGGCTAATTTAGACAGCCCATCTGCCTTTGTGTTCTCCTCTCTTGGTACTTGTATCACTTCAAAAGTATGGAATTTGTTTCTTAAATTCCTCACCTGTTCTAGATAAGCAATCATCTTTTCATCTTTAGCGAGGTACTCCCCCATGACTTGTTGCACTACCAGCTGTGAATCGGAATATAGGGTGACTTTTTGCGCTCCCAGCTCTGCTGCCATGTTGGCCCCTCTAATCAAGGCCTCATACTCTGCTCCGTTATTAGAGGTTGAGAACCGAAACTTGATTGCAACCTGTACTTCTTGGCCTTCAGGATCAACCAACACTATCCCTGCCCCACATCCTAGTGCGGATGCCGAGCCATCAACATATACTTTCCAGCCTTGCACCTCCTCTGTCCTGGTGGATTCTTGGATAAAGTTTGTTAAGGCTTGGGCCTTAATGGCCCTCCTGGGTTCATAATCAATATCATATTCCTGTAATTCAAGTGCCCATTTAATCATTCTTCCTGACAAGTCCGCCCTTCCTAGTACCTGCTTCAAAGGGTAGTTAGTCCGCACCATAACTTTATAAGACAAGAAATAAGGGCGCAATCGCCTAGCCGTCACTACCACCGCCAGGGCTGCTTTCTCCACCTCTGAATATCTGATCTCCACTCCCTGAATGACCTTGCTCACATAGTATGTGGCTGTTGTGTGGGGCCTTCTTCTTTCATCAGGGCTGTGCTCAGGGAATGTTCCCCTATTGAGAGGTATAAACGTAAGACATCTCCTTGAGAGGGCTTCGTCAACTTCGGAAGCTGTTCAAGGTGAAGCTTAAGTTCTTCAAAAGTTTTTTGACAGCGCTCATCCCATTCAAATTTCGACCCCTTCCTTAATGTTCTAAAGAAGTGGTGGCTCTTCTCTGCTGACATTGCTATGAATCTACTGAGGGTTGCAATTCTACCATTCAGGGTCTGTAGTTCTTTCAAGTTTTGAGGAGGTTGCATGTCGAGGACAGCCTTCACCTTCGCAGGGTTAACTTTTATTCCCCTCTGGGTCACCATGTATCCCAAGAATTTTCCTGACCCTACTCCAAAAGAACATTTAACTGGATTCAATTTAATACCATTTTCCCTGATTACCTGAAATATCTCCTTCAAGTCTTTGATATGTTCCTCTGCTTTGACACTCTTGGTTAGCATGTCATCCACATAGATTTCCATGTTCCTACCAATCTGTCCTCGAAATACTGAGTCTACCAATCTTTGGTAGGTGGCTCCTGCATTTATTAGTCTGAAAGGCATACGTATATAACCGAAAGTACCGCATGTCGCAATAAAACATACCTTTGGGATATCAAGGGGATTCAATTGGATTTGATGGTATCCCTGATATGCGTCCATCATGCTAAGCAATTCGAATCCGGATGTTGCGTCTACCAATTGATCAATTCTAGGTAGGGGTAATGGTCTTTGGGACATGCTTTATTCAGGTCCCTAAAGTCAATACACATTCTCCATTTGCCAGCTCCTTTAGACACCAACACTGCATTTGAAAGCCACTCAGGGAACTGCACCCTCTTTACGTGTCCTGCACTCAACAGCTTATCAATCTCTTCTTTCACAATAAGGTTTTTCTCCTTACCGAAGTTTCTCAATTTTTGCTTCACTGGTTTAACCCTGGGATCTACGTTAAGGTGATGCATCGCTATCTCTGGAGGGATACCCGTCATATCTGTTGGGGTAAAAGCGAATATATCTGCATTCTCTCGAAGAGTGAGTATCATTCTTTCTTTAAGTTCTGGATTCATGTGGGTACCGATTCTGGTTATAAATCCTTCCTTTCCCGGATAGAGCTCGATGTTCATCAATTCTTCATCTGCTTTGATCTTGGGTTGTTCTCCCGCTAGTTCACCCACTTTTTGTTTTTTCAATTCAGGGTCTTCGCCCTTAAATCTTTCCATCCCTCGAAACATAGCCCTGTCCGCTATCTTAACTGATTCTACATAACATTTCCTCGCTTGATATTGGTCTCCACATATCTCTCCCACTCCCCCCGAGGCGGGAAATTTCATCTTCATGTGGAAGGTGGAAATTATCGCCTGGAAGATGTTCAAACTTGGTCTTCCCATCACCACATTGTATGAGGATGGAACGTCTACTATCAGAAACTCTATCACCTGCACACGTCGGTTAGGGGCGGTTCCTAGCCCTACTTGCAATAGTGCTGAACCGAGGGGTTGAATTGCACCCCCTGAAAATCCATAAAGGGCGGTCTCCACTGGTCTGAGTTTTATATTCAGTTCCATCTTCTTGAAGCACTCCAGGAACATGATGTCAGCGGAGCTCCCCGTGTCTACAAATATTCTGGCCACATCATACCTTGCGATATCTGTGGTAATGACTAAAGCGTCATTATGGGTTTCCCTGGGTTCCCCAGCGTCTTCTGGCCCAAAGTGAATATCAGGAACCACTGTCATCTTTCCTATTTCGTGGTGTTCCATATTCCTCTCAATTTTCAACGATCTAACACTTTGCTTCCTCTGTCTGAAGGAATCCCCATCAGTAGGGCCTCCCATGATCATGTGAATGGTTCCCCTCTTTTGAGGAGGAGGAGGTTGATCTTCTGTGTTCTTCCTCTGTTCCCTTTTGTTATCCTCTGGCTTCCCCTCGGGGTCCTTCCTCTTTTGCCCTCTAGGGCCATGTCTATCCCTGAAGATGAACTCCTTGAGGTGGCCTGCTTGGATCATTCTTTTTATTTCGTCTTTCAGGTGCCAACATTGATTCGTGTCATGGCCGTAGTCATTGTGGAACCTGCAGAATCTATCGGATTTGGGATTTTGAGGGCCCCTATTTCTTGAGTTAGGAATTTCATGTCGGGGTGGTCCCCTACTACTTCCAGAACTTCCGCTGGCTCTATCCTTAGAGGGGTATATTTCTCAAACCTTCCCTTAGGACCCCAACGCACAGCTTCTTCCTCTTTTACATTTCCCAGCCTCCTTGAACTTCTGTGTTTCTCTGGGCTAGGCCTCCTTGGCATTATTTCCCTTCTTCGTTCTCCATTCCCCACCATTGGCCTGGTTTCTGAACGCTTAGCCTTCCTTACCTCTTCCAGGGTGAAGTATTTTTTCGCTCTTCTTAGTAACTCATCAAAGGTCTGTACTGGTTTCTTGGCTAGGGACGTGAAAAGGTCTCCGTCTCTTAGCCCATTAGAAAGAGCATTGATTTTGACTTCCGAAGAGGCTGTTGGTACCTCTAAGGCTGCTTGATTGAATCTCTTCAAGAAAGCCCGAAGGCTCTCATTCTCCCCTTGTCGCATGTTAAACAGGGTAAGGGTGGCCCTAGGCTACCTCCTAGCGCTGGCGAATTGATGCAAGAATAATTCACTAAACTCTGACCATGAATGAATGGTATCCGGCCCTAGCTGTGTGAACCACTGTTGCGCGGCCTTGGATAGGGTATTTAGGAATACCCTGCACTTGACGCCCTCTCCATATCGGTGTAATAGGGCGGCATTCTCGAACCTCATCAAATGTTCGTACGGATCCGTGGTGCCATCATATTCAAAATTTAAGGATTTAAAGTTAGAAGGCAGTTCATCTTGAAAGATATTGGGTGAAAATTAATAACCAGTAACGTAAGAAGGTTTACTTACGTTGTCGGTCATCTGTTTTTGCATGTCCTTCATTTCTTTCCGTAGGGCCTGTATCTGATCACTAACCGCTCCCTGGTAAGTGTCATCCGTGCTTTCTCCTGTTTCTGTATCCAGAGTGATACCGCCAGGGGTTCTCTCCGTGTTCCTCCTGGGGGGTCGATCAAGGATGCTTCTCTCAGCTTGGGAGGGCACCTTTTCTTCCTGATCTCGAGGGGGACCCTCATTCCTGGAAGGGACCGGAGCTGAATCAATGACATGTTCCAGGGGGTTTTGCTTTGTACCCTCATTGATTAGGGGAATGGGCCCAGGAGGGCGAAGTCCACGGGAGGTGATTATCCTTTCGACCGTTTGTGCGATCATCACGTCTAATTGATCCTGAGAAACGGTCAAGAGCTCCGGTTGAGCATTGGGATGAGGGATATCCCTATTGGTCCCACTTCCAGAAGCTCCTGAGGTACCCGTCATATTCCCCTCTGGTGCGAGAGGGTTATCCTCCGGTGTAGGGTTTGCAGGTTGTTTTCCTAGATTCCTGTTTAAGGGAAAACCTGGGGGAGGCGGAGGGAAAGGAAGAGGAGTGGAATCTCCCTTCTCCTTAGTCTGCTTCGTCAGATCTTGTTCTCCGTCCATTTTGTATGGAACTTTTTCTCACTTCTTAGCTCGAAATGTTCCCACAGACGGCGCCAGTTGTTGCGTCAAAAAATAACGCCTATGGATATCGAACGTTCCCGTGCGGATAGTGTGAATCACGGGCTTGAATCGTCCTTGTCCTTAGCGATCCTCACGAGCAATTCTTCTTAAGGGTTCTTAGATGACCTGCAAAAAACACGCCGGAGGGGATTCCGGCGCGGAATCTCCGACGCTCAAGTCAGAATCGCTCTCAAGAGAATCAAAGAGGAGTTTCCCTGTGATTCTAGGGAAACTCTGGCGAAATCCAGGAATATTTCTCGTAAATTCAAGGTATATTCAGTGTGTTTCTTTCTTGTGATGTGAAGTGTGTGTGTTCTCAAAAAAACGTAAATGACCAAATAAATCTAACCTGCTTTTATACCTGGCCCCTTTCTTAGGAGAGAGGAAGACTTCTTCTCCCTATATTCACTCCCATATCCCTGAAGACTCGGCCCTTTAGCATACTGGCCCTATCTTCTCGCCTTGACCCATTCTCCTGATCTTACCGAGAGAAACGGCTCTTAAATCCCCTCCTCTTGGACCAGACTATTTGGCCCAGAGACTACTGATCCTCAGATATGGGCTAAAAGCCCAATTACTTTTATTTCCCTCTTCGGGCCTAGGAGTGTATTAATCCGACCTCCAAGCCCATTATCCTTACTAAAACTATTTTAATTTATCTCATATCCACGTGTTGACGTCTCCAAGAGCGGCATATTTTGTCCGCATCAGGATGAATGAAATTATATAAGTGAAACCTATAAAATATTCATATGCATGCATTTGATCAATTACACCAGTCTTTTTAAAATTTGTCATTGATACACAAACTAGTATTGTTTTTTTTTTTTTATGAAAGTTAAATACCCATCCATTTTTCCTTTTTTTTATGAAAGTTAAATACCCATCCCTTTTTCCCCTCCCCATGACTCGAACCCATTTTTCCTTTTTTTTATGAAAGTTAAATACCCATCCCTTTTTCCCCTCCCCATGACTCGAACCCAGGACCTAAGGCCTAGGTAGTGGTGCTCTAACCACTTGAGCTATCCCACTTTGTCCACTATTGTTGTAATTTGATAAATAGGGGTAATTTTTGCCGTGACTAAATTTAGATGCGATAGGCTAACAACTAGAAATTAGTCTAGGCAAGTTTTGCAAAAAAAACATTAAAAGTAGTCTCGCCTAAGATTGGTTGTTATATTATCCTTAGTCTTGAAATAGTTAATTAGTTCATGTATCATATGTAAATTTTAAGAAGACGTGTAATTGATAAACAGTCTAATTTTTTTAATTATTATACAATTAACCCTTAAATATTTTACATTTCAATGTAATGTTATCAGTTTTAAAGTTTTGTCTTTATATTTTATTCTTAAAAATTATTTATTGCATTATTTTCTATCTTCTTTTTTTTTTTTTTCCTTTCAGAATGTGTCTTCGTATAACTATTTAATTCGTGTAAGAGGATAAAAATATGGGAACAGTTATATTAAGATATGTATCGATTGGTCGTAATTAAGAATTTATCAAATACTAAATAAATTTAAAATGAATATGTAATCCATTGTCGTCCAGTGGTTAGGATATCTGGCTTTCACCCAGGAGACCTGGGTTCAATTCCCGGCAATGGAACTCTCTTTTTTTTTGCAAATAATTAATCATAATCAAGGAGGATGAAAATATCTAAAAAAATGTAAGTGTTAAAATGTAAGTTATTAAACTGAAAATTGCAACACAATATTACTAAAAAAAAATCAGATGAACCCATAATAATATTTTTTTTGAAAAAAGCATGCATTAATTTAATAACGTCTATCTACACCGTATCATCTTAATTTTCTTAGATTTCTGAATTTCTCACAAAGCTGATTGGACAAAAATGTTGCAATCTACAGTAGGCTGAATTTTTGTCATGGAGGAATTCTATATATATGATCATTTATGCATTAAATCTTGAAATAATATTTTGTTTCATCGATCATGATCTCTCTCTCTATGAGTTGATAGAATCCTGAATTTCTTCGAGTGTTTTTCCCTTTGTCTCCGGCATAATCTTCGCCACAAACAATATTGTCAACGCGCAAAATTCACCATAGATCAAAAAAATGCCTGAAAAATACGGATAAAATAGAATGAGAAATAAAAATCCGAAAAATAATAAAAAATGAAGCAGTACTACTGACCAGTTGAACTCCAGGTCATGAGAAAGTTGAATGTGTAGGAAACTGCCCATGCACCTAACCAGTTTACTAGAACTACCAAGCTCCCTGCCACTCCTTTTATATGAATTGGGAATATCTGTTTAATTATTTAATTCATTAATTAAATGTTAGAAATATATATTCATTTCACATTTTTCTTGTTTTTCATATATACAATTAATTAATTAATTACCTCAGACATAACCACCCAAGGAACTGGCCCTGTTCCTATTGAAAATGCTGATATGTAGACCTGAAAACCGCCAGAATTGGAACCCATTCAACAAAGAATTTATGATAATTAATGATAATTTATATATGTATAATTACATTTTAATTACATTTTAATTTATATATGTATAATTAATGATAATTAATGATAATTCATTCAACAAATTATGGTTTAATTACATTTTAATTTATATATGTATAATTAATGATAATTAATGATAATTCATTCAACAAATTATGGTTTAATTACATTTTAATTTATATATGTATAATTAATGATAATAATGGTTTAATTAATTAAAATATACCAGTACTCCAGAAACCGCCAGAATTGGAACCCATTCAACAAATAAAGATTGTTCCTGAAAATATATAATTTTCAACTGTTAATATTATAAATATTAGTAATATGTTTGAAAAATCAATTAGATTATTAGTAAATTATTTCAGATAAAAAAATCACCTTAAGGAAAAAGGAAGCGGCTGTCATGATGCATCCGATACATGTTCCTGCTGCTGATACCTGAATTAATTAATTAAAACACGTTGATTTTTTTACCCACCAAATTACGTACGTACACGAAAAAAGAAATTAAATACTAGAATTGAAGAAGGTACTGACCATCAGAAGAGGCCTTCTTCCTGATTTGTCCATTAATATTGCTCCAACCACAGTTAAAGGGACCTGCTCGAAGAAACATTATTAAGTTTTTCAAATTTTAATTTAATTAACATCAACAAGATTTTGTGTATATATATATAATAATTGCAAATGAATTAATTAACCTGAATTATGGCATATGCAATAGTCCCAAACTTTCCTGAGGAAAATCCAGCAGCTACAAAGGTTTCATTAGAGTAGAAGCCAATTCCATTTATTCCTCCAAATTGTTGAAACACCATTAATCCAACTCCAATCTGAATTAACTCAACATAATTAGTTCCCAATATTTATTTTAGACAAATTGAAATATAATATAAAAAATAAATCATTTTTTTTCTTACAATAACAGGACGAATATATTTGGCATCTATCAAGTCCAGCATTCTAACTTCAGGTTGATCTCTCAGAGCATCGATACTAGCCTATAACAAATATATTATTAGTCAAAATATATAATTAATTAGTCAAAATAAATAAAAAGTATTTATATATACTTGAATTTGTTGAGCTTCTTGCAGAGTAGTAGCATCATTGCCACGAAGTATACGTAACGCTGATTTAAATTCTTTCTCACGCCCAATTATCGCCTGCAAGAAACATAATTAATTAATTCAATTTATATACATACTAATCACCATATTAATTTTATAATTAATGAATTAAGCTCACCAGCCATCTAGGTGACTCTGGGATGAAAAATAAGCCCACCAGAATTAAAATACATGGGAGTATCCCTACATATATAAACACAAAGTTAATTAGTTCTTTTAAAAAATAAAAAAAAAATTAAGAAATATATTAGTGTTATTTAATATATAGCAAAGTATATATATTAAAAGAAAAAAGGTAATGATTGAGAAGTAGAGAAAAGGTTGAGAGACGTAGAAAATAGAGAGGTAGTGGAGTGTGACAAAAATGGAAATAAGTAACTTAATAAGGGACGTTTAAAATGACAAGTTTAACGAGGTATCAAGTAAGTATGTGCATAGTATTTTACATTTGTGAACTCACCAATTAGAGCTAATGTTCTCCATGTTACAATTGATCCTAGTATATATGCAGTCGAAGCTCCACACACAATCATGAGCTGAGTAGATCAAAATCACAAGAATAATTTTTTTAATGTTTGAATTAATTTATTTTTTGGGACTATACAAAAAAAAAAAATTAAATTATCTTACTTGATTCAATGTTGCAAGTCCTCCCCGGAGATTTTTGGGGGCGATTTCAGCTATAAATATCGGAATCTGTAGCAAAAACTCGTAATTTATTTAATTAGTCGATTTTTTAACCGTGAACTAGACCTAAAAAATTAAGGAAATAAAAAGTATACCACATAAGAGAATATGCCGATGCCATATCCTGTGCAGAACCTTCCAATGTCAAGAAACAAGGCGTCCTACATTGATTTGATATGAGTAATTAATATTGCAGAAATTAGAAATTTAACATTAAAAAAATAATAGTAATAGCTTATTTCGCAAAATATTGCAGAAAATAATATGTGAATGGAACGAACCATAGCTAGATAGACGGCGAACCATCCCGCAATGCAAAAAAGAGCTGACGTTCTCATTGCCTATTCAACAAAATCGAGATTAGTTTACTACTATATGTCGTATCGTCAAGATAGATCTGAATAATTAATTATCAAATGAGATCACTTGTTTCAATTGTCGTGTTCCACATTTTATTTCATTATATAAATAATTGACATGTGTTATATTAAAAAATAATCAACGTTTTATAATATTGAAGACCAGGCGGCATAGGTTAAAATTTTAATAGGGTGAAATATCAGTGTAACGATGAATCGAAAAAAATTCACCTAAATTAATGAATGTGATTGAAATTCTAATTGAAAAACTAGTAGGAAAAAGCTAATTAAGAATATTTTATTCCATTGAAAAATAGTTAATGCACTCAACAAGTAAACAAAGTTATAATTTGGTAAACACCTGACCAAACTAGAAAAGCAGTCTAAGTCAGATCAAATTTAAGCTGCTTAAAATAGTTAAAACTTAGAAGTCTCAAGATTTTGTGTCTTAATCACTCCCTCTGTTATATATTGTTGATCGTTTTTTTTTTACTTAAATTTTATTTTAAAATATTTATCATTTTAGCTATTTTTTCATGTTTCTCCCTAGTTAATTATTTCTATGTAATTATGTATCTCTAAAAAATTTCTTTTTGTACACCTTTATTCATAGTGATTGAGACAAGTATTTACTAGTATTATTTTCACTCGTGCCTTTTTTTTTTTCTTTCCTCGTTCTTCCTTTTTTCAATAATAATGAAAGATAAATTATATTCCTTAATTTTATTTAAAACTAAAAAACTAATACAGTATCATGAAAGGGAAATTAGAGTAAAAATTACCCCTTTCCGACCAATGAAATCTGCAAGTCTGCCACTTGTGATTGCACCAATCATAGCACCAATTGTAATTATGGATCCAAACATTGAGAACTAGAAAAAAAATGTAATTAAGTGAAAAGGCTTAAAAAAAAGATGTCATTTTTTTGCAGAAAAATAGAATAAAAAATAGAACCTGTGATAGGGATAAATTTAAATCTTCTCTTATTGCTGACTGAGTTGGAGAAGAATATCCCACCTGCATAAACATTAACTTAGTCTATATAAATTTCATATTTATTTAATTCATTGTGTTACTTATTTTGTTACACATTTGAATTACTCAACAACAACAAAAGGAAAAGAATTAAGTGCATCATATAAAAGTAACATAATGAGAAAAAAATACAGATGTATAATGTACTTACACATGATCCAAATTCAAATGATCCACAAACAGCAACACATGTACTCAACAAAACCATCCCAATTGATCCATCTTCCTCGTTTTCTTCGTCTGAGTCGACTCGTTTGGAGTTCGTAATAAAGGGCTTCTCCAATTCATCCAGACTATTCTCTATATCTCTGTGTTGATCAATTGTCATATCTTAATGTAATAAGCTGAAATGTAAGAAAAAAAATGAAGGCGCAGATGTTGAGATAGCTAGATGTGTGCATGCAATAGATTTGAGATGTACTTATATATCATGTGTGTGTACTTGCAATGAAAAATACAGCTAATTTAGATATTTTTTTGCAATTAATACAGCAATCTTTGACCTTTTTACTGATTGGGTACAATTAACAATAATATGATATTTCAAGTATCATATGGTTCATATCACATCTATTCTATTATCTAGATACATGCATGATGCATATACGGTAAGTTGAAAATAATAAATAGTCTGTATATATCACATGTATGTGTACATGATAATGATTCAGAGAATATTCTCTTAATTAAGAAAAAATTGTGTTTTACTGATTAAAAAAATAGACGGAAAAATGTTAGTATTTCATATGATTGAAAATATTGAATTGTATATTGAAATATTTTAAAATTATTTTAAAAAATTGTTCATCCTACAAATTAATTATCTTCTCTGATATGAAATATTAATATTTTTCTTTATATATAACTAATTAATACTTTACATAATACTTCCTCCGTCCGCCTATAAATTTTCTATTTAGTTATTTTAGTTCATTTGTCTATAAGTTTCTTATACACTTTTTGACAAATATATTTTATTTTATTTTTTTACACTCCACTTTATATCTTACTTATTCTCTATATTTCTCTCTTTTAATTATATTATATCTATTATTTAATCACTTTTTTTACTCTATGTGTCTAAAAATAATAAAAATTTTATAGGCGGACATATGGAGGGGGTACAATTTCCTTTTGTACAAGTGCAGTGAAAGTGGGATCCAATTTGGTGGAGTGTAGCATGAAGAGACAAAAATTGTATGATTAATTAAGGAAGAAGATTTGAATTCATGTGAAATGAAGCTGTCACTGACGTGGGATCCTGTCATCTCTTTGAACATTGATTTGCAAATTCATAAAATAAGTGCAATCAAAGAACAAGCTTCCACTCTGAGTCAAGGGAGTGGGCAAGTGTATATTTAAATAACATAATGCAAATATTACACAATAATTACAAATTATGATGAAGGTATACGTACAAAATGAAATATATTGTCAATAATGATGTTATTTTTATTAAAGCATATTAGAGTTAATTCGATCAAATTTTATTAATAGATCAAATATTTTTAGAATATTGGAGTATCATAAAATGAAATAAAAAAAATATTATTTTTAATTAAACCTCCTTAAACTAAATTTTTGGCTTGGTCATTGGACCCACTATCTACTTTATCAGGTGGATAATTAATCAAACTCAAGGTAAATGTCTAATCAGATCTAAAATAAAATTTGTATGTTACACATAAAAATAAACTTGTTTGTTGGATATCAAATAACCGAAAGACACATCATTTGTAAGGTTGTAGAAATCAGAAATCGGTATGCGGACGTTTTCAACCGTCTAGCACCTAGGCCGCCTAGTCGGGGCCTAATGTTTTGTTTTTTTTTAAATAATTATACTTAATAGGCCTAATAAAATGGGCCCAAATATCTTTAAATGTGGATTAATTTGCCATGGGCTAAATAAATAGTTTGATATAGGTCCATAAAATATCACAAATAAACCTAACCCTAATTCTAAAATATAAATGTGTACGCATTGACTTTTCCCCTTCCCAATAGAAACTAAACGGCGTGTCCAGGCCATGGCAGATTAAATCTCAAGTCTCAATTCCATCTTAGTGTGCGACAGCAACAGAGTTGGGACGTGAGACGACGGCAACGTGGCGGCAAGCGTGCGATGGCGGCCACATTTTCTATATTTCATGGCGCACATTAATTTTCTGGATTTTTTTTTGTTTCTCAATTTTTTTACGCCGCCTAGCATCTAGGCGCCGATTTGTGCATCCTGATCATTTGTGATACAAGTTAGATTAGTTGAGATATATGAACCTGGCTATAGTTATCTTTAACATATCTACCAAACGGGGCCTAAAAGTATATATGTGTATTTTCCTTGTTTTTAAAGAGAGAGTGTAAAAAAATGAAAATATGTATGTTTAACATTTTTCACTATATTATACTCCCTCCGTCCCACAAAAATTTTGCACACTTGTTTTATTTTGTTGTCTTATACCAATTTGCATACTTCAAAAAAAAAAATCTTCATAACCTCTACCCTCAAAATATACACATATTTACTCATATATCACAGTTTACAAAATTATCCCTATAAATATCACTCGTTAAAATGGGTTACATGTTTTTTTACACATTCCTTATGTCAAGAAATCCACAAGATTAGATGATATAAGAAATAATCCAACTAAGATAGCAATTCACTAATCAACGAGATAAAACAGCACACAGGGATTTAAGTGGTTCGATCAATGTGATCTTGTTGGGATATGAATCCTATAAACAATGTTCTAATTGATGATTATATGTTTTGATGGCCAAAAGCAACTTTAGAGTTAATGATATATGTGATTATATGTTGTTCTATGTGATTTATATTGATTAAGTTTACTGATCTTAATGTGATATGAAGTTTAAGTTTACTGATCTTAGTATATTACTAATCTGATATATGAACTGTTTAAGAACTAAGTTGATGGAAGTATTGTATAGACAACTTATAGTATAGGACTTAGTTATACTCATCTGTATGTAGTTCAGTTGATGTATAGATAGGTTTTATATTTGTAAAGTTGTATTATATTGTATTTCAGTGTTGTAAAAGTTAGAACAGTAGATTAGATTGAAGTCAGAAGACTAAGATGACTAAGAAGACTACTTCAGAGCATGAAGAAATCAAGTGAAGTATTTTTTAAGGAAGCTGAACAGTTTTGGAAGAACTGTGCTAATTGACCAAGAGCAGTAAAACTAAGAAGAGTAGTTTACTGTGCTGAGTTGGTTTGTTTGAAGAATATGTTTGGATAACTTATTTGAAGCGTAACTGAAGATATATATGAAGATATGCTGACTTGGAAAGATAAGTTTTAAGTTGGTTACAAAAGAAGGAAGTTACAACAAGAAACGGTTATGAGTTAGTTGAGAGTTAGTTCACAAACTGCTAACTGTCTTACTATTGCTTATAAATACCGTGTGATCTTCTACTTGAAAAGACTACTGACACTACTACTATTCGAAGTATTCAAGTATTCAAGAACTCACAGAGTTGAAGATCAAGAACTGAAGAGAAGCCACAGATCTGATTTGAAGAAACAAAGGCTATCATCAAGAGAAGTTTTACTTTTCATTTTAAGTTTGTATTGTGTAAACAAGTGTGCTAGTTACTTGTGAAATTACTAGTAGATCGAAGATATACCTGGTGGTATAATCGACAAGATCAAAGTCTTAATCTTGGGACTCTAAGCTACAAGTACTCAAGTGGAAAAGAGTAATAAAACATCGCAACTGGAGTTGTGAGAGTGGATGTAGACATTTGTCGAACCACTATAAAATCTTGTGTTCTTTACTGTTTGTTTTGATTAACTGTTGATATATTTGTTTAACCAAGAACAGTAAGTTTTCTAAAGAAAAGATTTAAAGAAAAGTTGAGTATAAAAGCTAATTGTTAAGTACTGAGCTGATTCTAAGAACAGTACTGTACAGAACACATTTCCGCACTTAAACTCTGATATTTTGATAGAATTTGAAAAGTCTATTCACCCCTCCCCTCTAGACTTTTTCTTAGCTTACTCAATCTTAACTCAACTTTGGGACCAACAAGTGGTATCAGAGCAGTAGTTCATTGGACTGCTGTTTCTTGATAACCTTGTAGACTTTGGGGAAAGTCTAATTGTTTCTCATTACTGATACTTGTTTCTTGATCTTACTTGTCTTTCTTGACCTATCTGTCATACTACTGATCTTAACTGTCTACTCTATCATGGAAGAAACTAACATCAATAAACTTCCAAAGTTCAAGGTTGCAGATTACGATTACTGGAAACTGAGGATGGATGCCATCTTTAGTTCAACCCATGATCTAATGATGTCTGTGATCAAAGAAGGGCCTATTACTACCATGATACCCAACACTGCAACTCTGGAGCCTTCAAAAGCCATTGGTGTTCTCGTGCCAAAACCCAGGTTAGATTTAACTACTGAGGAAATGAGGCAGAACAATCTAGACAGCTTGGCAAATAATTACATTTTGCACACCCTTCCCAACGAGTATCTTGGGAAAGTGGTTAAATGTAAATCTGCCAAAGAGATGTGGGACAAGTTAGCTATCATTTGTGAGGGAACTTCTCTTATAAAGGAAAGCAAACTATCCACTGCTGTCCAGAGGTTCGAATCATTTAAAATCAAGACTGGTGAAACAATAGACCAACTCGATTCTCGTTTTACAAAGATTATGAATGATCTGGATGTTTTAGGCAAGACTTATACCAATAGGGAGATCAATTTACGTATCCTTAAAGCCTTAGATGAAAGGTGGAAAATGGTCACACTGATCATTAAAAACACTCAGGATATAGATAACTGGTCTGCTGAAACTACCTTCCAAACCCTTCAGGCACATGAGTTTGACTTCGATGAAGAAGATCCAATAGATGGTGGTGATAGGATTAAGGAAATCTCCAAGAGTATTGCACTTAAGGCATCTACCTCTAAGAAGCCTAGATCATCTATGTCTAAGTCCTCAAGCATAAAAGATGAACTAGAGAGTACTGATCTTGATCTTAAGGATCAGTTGAACTTAATGATTAAGAGGTTTGACAAGCTTAACAAGAGGTATGGTAGATACAAAAGATTCTATAAGGACACTCAGGGCTCTAACAACAGGGACTCTTCTAGGACCAGAAGGGATCATAAATCTTCTGAAAGGAGAGATGAGATCTCTAATGAGAAAAGAAGAGATAGGAACTCTGCTGATAGGAAGGATAGAAAATCTACTGATAGAAAGGACAGGAACCGATATCATTCTCCTTCTAAACGTTCTACTAATGAACCTCTGTGCTATAACTGTGAAAAGCCAGGTCATTACATCCATGAATGTCCTGATCTGAGTGCTGAAGACAGAAGAGAAAGAAAAGCAAGGAGAGATCGCAAATATGCATAGGGTAAGAGGGCAATGGTGGCTAACAATGAATCTGATACGGATTCAGATGAGTTGCCATCCTCCTCTTCTGATTACCCTTCCAGCAGTGAGAAAGAAGTCTTCATTGCAGATGATGGACTAGTCATGATGGCAAAAATAGACCAAGAGGTATCTTCTGTCACATCCTTTCAATCTTGTGATGAATCTGATTCTGATTCTGATTTATGTGACACTGCTGATAGTAGTGTAGGGAGTAGTCTTCATCATTCCAATGGAATGAATGAAGAAGACCTCCTACGAGCTAATAAAGCATTCATGGAAATCAGTGATGAGAACATATCTTTAAGGCAAGAAATCATGAGTCTTAGAGAAGCTCAAATGAAAGTGGATCCTAATATAACTATTCTAAATGCACGACTATCAGAAGAGTTGTCACAACTCAAAGATAAGTATGCATCTATGGACAAGCTATATCAGGGTATGCTTCATACACAAGCTAAAGAGACAAATGAGTTCAATGACTTAAAGATTAAATGTGAAAACTTGAAGAGCGCAATAGATTCTTAGAATCTGAAGTACTGAGCTTGGATCTAAAGCTATCTGATATGATTAACTCTTCTAAGATTAATCAAACATTATCAGACAGATACAGAGCTCCTTATGATAAGAGTGGAATAGGTACTGATATGCCTAGTCACTCTACTTCAGTCATTAAGAACACTACTGGAGCTAGTTCAAGTTCTTTGCAATTAGATAAAGGAAAAGAACCTATGACTTATGATAATGAACCAAAATCCAAAGTACAGTCTAAATACATTCCTCCTACTACCAAGAATGGTAAACAGAAGAATGGATCTAGACCAGTACAGTCAAGACCATACCAGAAGAGTTTTACTCCTCTGACCAGAGCTGAAAAGTCCTGGATTCAAAAGAGGCAGACTCAGAACAGTAGGTCAAGACAAGTACAGGCAAGTTGGAAACAGCCTAGACCTCCTTTTATAAGGCAATCTCAGCTGTACTCAACTAAACCTAGGAAATTTGTGCCTCATTATCATAACAAACCTGTTCTTTATCCTCCACCTTTATCTTATGATATCATTGGAGAGGAAAGACCAAAACGCATCTATAAGCCGTATGGTCCACAGGCTTTTAGGCCATATGCAAACTATTACAGACATACTGATCTTCCTGAAAAAGGGATAGAACCAAGGAAAGGCTATCTCAGAAAAATAGATCCTAAGTCTGCTGATAATTTGGATAAGGTCAATAAAGTACTGTTCTGTGATAAGCATGGTAGAAAACTTAAGAGGTCTCAATTATTCAAATCTTCAATGTTTATTTGGATACCTCTTACTACTAACCCCCAAGGACCCCAATAAAGAAAGGGTACCTAAATTATTGAGATCACTACTTGCAGGGTCGACTGGATCTTTACAAGAAAGGTGGTTCAGTTGGAGAAACTTGGTACATAGACTGTGGGTGTTCTCACCACATGACTGGTACCAAGACTCTTCTTTCTGACTATCATGAGAAGGAAGGACCAAAAGTGATCTTTGGAGATAGTTCCATGGCAATCACAAAAGGATTTGGATACATCAAGAATGGAGATGTAGAGATTGCAAGAAACTACCTTGTTGAAGCTAGGACACCCCAACAAAATGGTGTAGCTGAGAGAAGAAACAGAAGACTAAAAGAAGCATGCAGAACAATGCTTGCAGAGTACAACACACCACAGAAGTTCTGGGCTGAGGCAATCAACACTGCCTGTCATACTCAGAACAGATGTGCATTCAACAAGGTACATGGTAAAACTCCTTATGAGGTATGGAAAGGTAGAAAACCAAGAATCTCATATTTTCATATCTTTGGATGTAAGTGCTTTATTCATAAAAATGGAAAGAGCAAATTAAATGCTTTTGATGCCAAAGCTGATCAGGGAATATTCTTAGGATATTCCTCTACAAGCAAGTCATTTAGAGTATTTAATTACTCTACTCTATGTGTAGAAGAAACACCCCATGTTGTCTTTGATGAAGTTGTACAGGACTCTGCTGATCATCAGATCAGTAAGAAAATTGATGATCTGACCATTCAAACTGATAAAGACAATGAAGAGACTGAAGTCTATGAATCTGTACAAGCCTACAATCCATTCCTGAATGTTCTAAACAAAGATGATGATGTAGAAAAGGTAAAAGACAATGGTAAGTCTTCTAGACCAATTGACATGCCTGAATTGGTTGACTGTTCTCCTGTGAATAAACCTGCTGAAAATGATGATATTGATATTGATGATTCTGTTATACATGATGTGGATGATGAAAGTATTCCTGTTAAGACTAGAAAAACATGGAAATCTGCTCATTCTACCGATCTGATTATTGGTGAATCCAATAAAGGTGTCAAGACCAGAAGACAATTGTTTGATTCTAAGCCTGAACCCAGTAATTCTCTATTTTGTTGGTGTTGCTTCTTATCTTCTATTGAGCCTACTAATGTGAAAGAAGCTTTATCTGACAGTAACTGGATTATGGCTATGCAAGAAGAATTAAACCAGTTTACTCGAAATGATGTATGGGAACTCGTAGAGAGACCTACTGATCACAATGTAGTAGGTACAAAGTGGATTTTCAAAAATAAGAAAGATGAGAATGATCTTGTTGTGAGAAACAAAGCCAGATTGGTGGCTCAGGGGTATTCTCAAGCTGAGGGTATTGATTATGATGAAACATTTGCCCCTGTAGCTAGATTAGAAGCTATAAGATTGTTTCTTGCTTATGCTGCTTATATGAAATTCACTGTGTATCAAATGGATGTGAAAAGTGCATTTTTAAATGGTATACTTGTTGAAGAAGTGTATGTGGAACAGCCTCCTGGATTTGAGGTACATGGTAATCAAGTATACAGGTTGAAGAAAGCACTATATGGTCTGAAACAAGCTCCAAGAGCCTGGTATGACACTCTTTCATTATTCTTAGTTGAAAATGGATTTACTAAGGGCAAAGTGGATCGAACTTTGTTCAGAAGACAAGAAGGTACAGACATTTTATTAGTTCAAATTTATGTTGATGATATAATATTTGGATCTCCTAACAAAAGCATGAGTGAAAGCTTTTCGAAGCTCATGCAAAGCAAGTTTGAAATGTCAATGATGGGAGAAATGACTTATTTTTTTGGACTTCAAGTGAAACAATCATCTGATGGTATCTTTATCAATCAAGCAAAATATACAAGAAATTTGTTAGATAAATTTGGTATCAAGACCTGTAAAACAGTTGGAGTACCAATGCTGCCAACCTACAGAATGGATCCTGATGATCAAGGTAAGTCTGCTGATCAATCCTATTACAGAGCTTTAATTGGTTCTCTACTCTATTTAACTGCTAGTAGGCCAGATATTGCATTTGCAGTAGGTGTATGTGCTAGATTTCAGGCCAACCCCAAAGAAAGTCATGTGGAGACTGCTAAAAGGATATTGAAATATCTAAAGGGTACCATTAATCGAGGTTTGTGGTATTCTGCAGATGATGATCTATCCCTAAGTGGTTATTCAGATTCTGACTTTGGTGGTTGCAGGATAGATAGAAAATCAACTTCTGGTTCATGCCAATTTTTAGGTTCTAAGCTCATATCATGGTTTTCAAAGAAACAAACAAGTGTGGCAACATCTACCACTGAAGCAGAATATATGGCTGCAGGAAGTTGTTGTAGTCAGCTTCTTTGGCTTATGCAACAACTCAGAGACTACAATATTGTGGAATCTAATGTACCTATATTCTGTGACAGCAATAGTGCAATTGCCATCACTCAAAATCCCGTTTTACATACTAGATGCAAGCATGTAGATGTTAGGCATCATTTTATTAGGGATCATGTTGAAAAGAAAAACATTAGGATGGAAAAGATCCATACTGATATTCAAAGAGCTGACATTTTCACAAAACCTTTGGCTGAAACTAGATTTGGGGAGCTATGCATAAGTTTAGGATTGATAGACATGGATCCTGCATGTACATAGACCTGTATTCTAACATTTCAGGTACTGAGCTGATATCAAGATCAGTTCACCAGGATGGGTAATTCTGAAGAACAGACCATGTCAAAACCTCTACATTCATCACAATCAGGTAAAAAGGTAACTAAGGTGCCTAAATCCCGATGAGGAAGCTGGTAAAGCTGAGGGAACTGCGAATATACATCTAAGGGGGAATCTATGATTTCTGAAAAATCCTGTATGTTGACTCAGAGCACAAGTCACCTTAGAACAAACCTTACAAAAACCTATTTTAATTATTCGTTACTAATCTGTACTGAATTTCACCATCTATGCATGAACTAACACTTCTACCAAGGTGAAACAGGCACAGAAGAGGAGTTCTCCACTGAAGGGGGAACTGATCTGATTACAGATTTGATCTGTCTACAAATCTGATCTGATTACAGTACAAATCTGTCTACAGATATGTTCTGATTATTGAATTGATTTGTCTACAGACTGTTCTGATTACAAAGTTAATTTGTCTACAGAACTATTCTGACTACAATATCATTCTCTCTACAGAACTGATCTGATTACTGATTAGACTGTCTACAGAGCTTATTTGATTACAGGAAAATCTGTCTACAAAATAGTTACAGTACTGATCTGAGAAAGTACTGTGCTGGTATAAAAAAGGTGAAAATCAGAAGAGTTGGGGAACTGATCTTATGACTACTGAGCTGACCCAACTACTGAGCTGATCTTCAAAAGTGTACTCAGCTGATCACTGTACTCAGCTGAACCCAGATAAGTAAAATTCACGATATTGAAAGTAAGAAATTGAAGTATAGTGTGTATGGAAAACAACTGTACTGATACACATCAGGACAGTATTTTGCCTTAGAAGTATTAGAGTACTTCTAAGTCAAGGTCTGTTCAAAGTTAGATTATTTATAGAGAAGATTAATACACTCCTCTATCTTTAACCTAATTTAAAAGGTGTATTTATCAACACAAGTTGGCTCCAAATTGGAATTGAGTAGTTACGAATCTGGAACGTTTTTTTATTTACACTTTTCTAATACTCAATCCAAACCACACAACGTGGAAATCAAAATCAATCCAAGCCCTAGATTTGCTTTGATTTTAGATTAACACGATCACATTAACTTCTTCTTCTTCATTACTCAAAATCTTTCTGCAAAATTCTCTAAGCTCAAGCATTCTCGATTCTTCTTACTCTTGCATCTACACTTCTCTATTTCTATTCTATGGCGATTATCGATATACTTAACGAAGAAAATGAAGTCGTAGGTACTTTTGATTCAACCAGATGGATACGTGAGAAAGGAATCTTCGTTGAAAACTCCGTTTATTTCACCGGACGTCAAAAGGCAGAGAATCAGGCTATTCTCACCATGTGTGAAGAATGCGGGCTACGGAAGTATCTAGAATCATTTCCCATGAAGGTTTACGAACCTGAGGCGATGGAATTCTTTCTTCAGGTGCAGGGTGATTCGAACAGCATCAGTTCGATGGTTTCGGGTCATAGGGTGGTTATTTCCAGAGAAACCCTAGGAATAGCTTTCAATCTACCCGAAGGGCCGATAGACATTTTGAGTTATATGGCAGGGCAAGAAAAGGCTCGTGTGGGCAGATGGTTGAATGTTGACCCAGCAACTCTCTCAAATTTGAAGAAGGATATTCTTCCAGAAGGACTGCAATTATTGATGGACATTGCCGGAAAATGCATGTTAGGGAAACATTTCAGTCAAGATGCTCTCACAAATCTCAAGATTCGTATTATGGCCGCAATCACTGATCGAGTTGATGGTGATTGGCAAGGATTTCTATTGGGCAGATTGCTGGCTGAAAAGGAAAAAGTATTGTTTGATGAAGTCTCTAGGAAATTTTCCATAAAATCTATGATGGGTTTTGGAAGCAAATTGAGCATCTTGTTGCCTCAATTAGCTGAGAAGAAGATGGATTGGAGTCCTCCGAAAAGATTTCACCAGGGCAAGTTTCTGTTCAAGAAGGAGTCCGCTCTATTTGAACAAAGCCAGAGGAATCGTCCTCAACCTCAAGAATCTGGTGGTTCTATGTTCCGTTCTGACAACGATGAGCCGGAGTTGAGAACAAAGGCTAGGCATGATCCTCAACGAGCTGGATTACGAAGAGGTAGATCAGCTAGGGTCATTTCTGAAAAGTCAGAAGAGTCTGTTGCTGTTATGAAGGAGTCTTCTGTGAATCAAGAGGTAAGTTCTTCAAGCCTTATCCTTTCACACAAGAGAACTAAAGTTTCTGGTGTTCTTAGACCCAGAAGAGTCCTCAAGAACACTACCCCTTCTCCCTCAACCTCTCATTCTATCCAAGCCCAACCCCTTGAAGCTGAGCCTTCCTGTTCTGAGGAGTCAGTTCACTACTCTCCTATTCGACAGAACACTCCTCACTCAACCCCTCAGAACACTTCTTTTCATTCCACTCACCAATCGAGTCCTCATCAAAATCCCACTCCTCATTTCTCTCCTGAACCTGAACCCGTTCATGATCACTTTACTGAACATGAACATATACCTTCCTCTGAACCAATTGAAATTACCTCTTCTCCTGAAACTGAAATCATTCAGCCAGATCCAGTGTTCTTGATGGATTATCCTGTTTGTGATAAGGAAGAGAGGATAAGATTTAAGTTGAGAAATGCTCTTCTCAAAAGTTTTCATGGTTTGGATGACAACACTAGATCCTTTGAGCAACTTCTAAGGATAGGTACTTGGGTATATCTTAGAAGTATAGGTCTAGATCAGCTGATGGTTGTAGCTGAAGGTATGGGTGGTCTTTCTGTGTTTCATGACTGGGAACAAGAACATAAAGAAGCTGCAGATGTTAATTCATACACTGAGTTATCAACTTTGGAATCTGTTATTCAGTTGATTGAAAGAATAACTGGTTGTAAATATTCCATGGTTAAGCCTACTGATGTAGATGTTGATACTGATGTCAACATGGAAGCTGATGATGCTGAAGTTAGAAATTCTGATAATCATGCTGATTATGAAGCTGATATGGAAGCTGACTATGAAGCTGATACTAATGCAACAGAGATGTTTGAAAACACTGTTGTAGCTGAAGAAACTGAAGTTTTAGTGGAACAAGATTTGGATGCTGATGAGTTGGAAAGCACACCAGTCATTGTTGCTGAACATACTGTGCTTGATGAGACAGTAAAAGATGTTCCTACTAACACTGAGCAACATAACTCTAGCTTTGAAATGTTGAAAAAGCATAATGAAGAGTTACAAAGCAAGCTGGAAGCTACTTTGAAACAATTTCAACAAGCCACTGAGAAATTAGAAAGTTTGACTGCTGCTAATTCATATGACAAGATAATGGAATTCACAATGTCAAAGATCTATGATCTGCATAGATTACAAGAAAAGAAACTTTCTACTGAGCTGCAAAAGAAAGTAGAGCTACTTTTGACACCCTTGAAGGAATGGCAAGATGAAGCCAAAAAGGGGGAAGATAAAGTAATGAAAGTGATGGAGCAGACTCAAACTCAGCAAGCTCAATTGGTTGTGAGTCAAGATGAGCTGAAAGCTAGTATTGATGATTTAAAAGAAGAAATCATTAGTTTAAAGTTGAGAATCAATCTCAGAAGACAACAACAAAATCCTGATTCTGAAACTCAAGAAACTGCTACTCAGAAACACATTGCTGAATCTTCTTCTGGAAAAAGAAAAAGGAAACTTGTTATAGAAGATGAAGAAGAGGCTGAAGAGACTAGAAGGATTACCAGGTCTAAAAGCAAACTGAAACATATGGTTACTGATAGTAGACCAAGTGTTGTGCAGATGACTGAAGCAATTGAGAAGCATAATCAGATGCTTGCTCAGAAGAAAATGGATTTAGCTGAGAAAAGAACAGATGAACAGATTAGAAAACAAAAGATGAAAGATGCAGAAGCAACAAGGAAAAAGTTTGATAATAAGGTTGCTGCATTAAAAAGAAAAATGAAGTCTAAATCTGTTGGAACCGTTCTGGATGAAGAATTCATGGAATTTATTGTTGATCCAGAAGATATGGCATACTGGAATAATTTGAAAAAGAAATGGCAGATTGCTAATTTCATAGTGAAGAAATTTGGTGACCATTCGAGCAAGGAAGATATGTATTATGACTTTGATGAGTTCATGATGAACTTAGCAAGGAATTTTTGGGAACATATATTGTTATTGGCTGCTGGTGCAGGTATTCAGATATTATGTCCTGAAGAACCAGTTTGGGATCCTCCAAGACTAGAGAATGGAGAACCAGATTACTCAGAGATTGGAAACATTATTGCTGAGATCATTAAGGGTGAAGGAATCACTGATCCTAAGCACATGATGGATATCAAGAACAAAATGTATCTAGCATTCAGAATTCCTAATGAAGATTGAAGATGAAGGACTATGCTGAAGAAGATAACATTTCTAAACCTTATCTTTATTTTCTTTATTTTGGTATTTATCCTCACTTCACTCGTGAACTCATAACTCAAAGACGAATGCTCATTTCGCGTCAACCTTTACAAAATACAAGTGCAAGAGTATTTATACTAAACAATGGTGATTGTTGCAGTGTTGAAAATGTGAAGCCGTTAGTTTGTTGTAACAAACTAACGTGTCACGCCTTGCCCAATCGAAATGACAGCTTTGCCCCTATTACTTGTAACTTGTAACAGATCTGCTTCAGAAGACTTATCAGACGACTCCCTCATCTGATCAACTCTTCTGATCCTGTCAAAAGACTAACTTTGCGGATAGGCATCTACTCAACTGATCCAACTCATCTGATCAACTCAGCTGATTTCTAAGCATCACCTCCTCACCTGACTAAAAACCTTCAACTCATTTGATTTGGCCTAAGTCATCTTATCTGGCCCATATCAGCTGACAACCTCAACTGAGGTGAGATTATGAGATAACACTCACAATTCTCCACCTTTAGCTCAAAATCTCCACCTCGAACTAAACAACCTTATTATTCTTCTCAAAGAATATCCTCCACCACTGCTCCCTGCCAAAAGAGTAGCAGCCATCTCCTCAGAGGACTCAATGCAATCCAATAAGTTTAAGACCTAAGCCAAACTTCTCCTTTGGTAATGCCTTAGTGAACGCATCAGCAGGGTTCTCCTCTGTAGCAATCTTTGCCATCTGGACTACACCCTTCTCCAGAATATCTCTTACAAAGTACAGCTTCACATCAATGTGCTTGGTTCTCTCAAGATACCTCTAATGCTTTACAAGATGTATTGTGCTTTGATTATCACAGAAGACAGTCACACTTCTCTGTGATAAACCAAACTTTTTCAAGATTCCTCTAAGCCACATGCTCTCCTTAACTGCCTCAGTCAAGGCCACATGCTCTGGTTTGGTAGTAGATAATGCAACTATGGACTGGTGAATAGACCTCCACGATATAGTTGTACCAAATAAGGTGAACACATATCCTGTTAAGGACTTTCTCGTGTCAACATTGGCTGCATAATCGGCATCCACGTATCTCACAAGTGCTTCCCCCTCATCTGATATCTTCTAAAATTTCAGACCTTTGTCAGCTGATCCCAGAACATATCTCATGACCCACTTAACTGTCTCACAATGACTTAAGTCTGGGTCGGTGATTCGGTTGTAAATTGCATAAGATTTCATGTGTTTAAGTGATAAACGTTGATGGTTTTTCATGCATTTTCATACTAATATGCTTGATTTGATTGAGAAATGTATTTGAGCTCGTTTTGTAGGAATACGATGTGAATTAGGCATTAAAATCGTGAAAATGAGTGTTCAATCATCATTTTCACTCACTGGACTGAAGATAGGATTGCACCATTGGATTCGTCTCGAAAAATGGAGTGGAATGGAAAAAAGAATCAAGTCAATCGGAGGTCGGAAGCTCGAGATATGAAGGGATGAAGACGGAGGACGGAAGTTGGGCCGAAGTATCCGCCCGACCGGGCCGACCCGCCCGCCAGACCGGGCCACATTATCTGCACCCAACTTTTTTGTTAATTTCACCCCCTGCGCTAATTTTGGCAAATTTCAACTTACGAAAGTATCGACCGGCCGGGCCACCTGCTTCCAGCCCATTTCGCACACCCACATTTTTTATAAGTTCACCCCCGCGCGTATTTTTTGCCCAAATCAACTTACGAAGTTTTGGCCCGGCCGGGCCACCTGTTTCCAACTCATTTTCTGGGGTTTTTCTCCATTTTCTCCATTTTTGAAGGGCCTAATTGTAAAATTCACCCAAGACTTCTACCCTAACTATAAATAGACTAAATTTGAGTTTTGAAAAAGTAGTCTTACTCCTTTTACAAGCTTTCTTCACACACATTCACATAGTAGTAGGTGTTCTTCATAGATTAGTTTAATTTATTCATTAGATTAGATAGATTAGTGGTTTTTACTTCAAATCAAGCTACGATTATCATCGGGCATCGTCTATTACATCGTTTTGTAGCTACATTTTCATGATCAAGGTGATATTACTCTATTTTGCAATTCAATTTGGTATTTTGTTAATTTATCCATTCTATTGCTATTTTGTTATGAATTTGATGTTATTTGTTGTTTTAGCCATGGATTCCTATCATAGAACCATGGGCTAAGCTCTAATTGCCTAGGGTGTTGAAGTTTTGTGGTTAAGTGGTGTAATTATGGATTGATTGCATGATTAGCTTAGGAATTGGGTGTATATGTTTCTAGTGTTGTAATTTCCATGATTCAATTGATTAATTCACCCTATTAGCTAGCATTGTTAGTCTTGTCGACTTCAACGACCGTATTGGGTTGCATGATTAAGAGTGTGTGTATGAGCTTGAATTAATCGATTAGAATTAACATAGTAATTAGCTACACCGACCGGGGGTTGATTGCTTAGATCGACGACACTAGACACTAGTCGATTAGAGGTCGTCTATTAGATTAGTGAGAGGGTGTCTCATAAACATTAGTAACCGTGTTGAACGTGTTCATGAGACACTATCCTAAGAGCTTATGGTATTGATTAGACTATATAATTGCTAATTGATGCACGTGTTCACCTAAACCTCACAAGGGATTGGTCGACACACACGAGTGATAGCCTTTAGCTTTACCCAATACCTTAGGTTTAATTTGTGTAATTTAGTCCATTAATTCACCACACAACCTACAAAATGGATACACCCGAGGCAATACTCTCTCACTTTGCACTTTCGAAAGAAAGTTAGATAGCTTGCTATTTCTTGTGTTCATTTCTTATCATTCTTAGTTAATTTAGTTTAATTCTTGTGTTTTAATTCCCGAAAATCCAACAAACACGTTTAGTTACTACAATAGCATGAAAACTTATAACTTTAGGGATTCACTTTCACTCAATTAGGTCCTTGGAACGAAAATCTACTTGGTCGTACTTGCGTACTACAATCGAACTCATACGCTTGTGGGATCGTATTGTTAAGTGCTTTAAAAAGTGTTAAAAATGATATAAGTCAATGGCGCCGCTGCCGGAGATTTAAGCGAGTGTTATTAGTGAAACTTAGAGTTTGTTGAGTGTTATTGATAGTAACATTTCTTTTTGTTATTTTGTTTTTGTTCGTCTTTGTGGGCTTTGACATTTTTCTTTTGTAGGTGCATGATCACAAGATCACGTGGAGGAAACCTTGAACCGTTGGATCTTGAGATCGAGGCACACGCAAGGAGAAGATATCGAAGTAGAAACCGTCAAAGAGTCATAGAAGAACAACTTGTGATGGAGAAAAATGAAGAGATGAATCCTCCACCAATGGAAAATGATGAGAATCCCCAAGTTGGGAATCAACAAGGAGGTAATCCACCTCAAAACCCTCCACAAAATCTCCACATCCACCTCAAAACCACCTTCCATATCAAGGATACTATCCTTACCCTTATCCACCTCCACAACAAGCCTACTATCCACCACCTCCACCTCATCAATATCCACTACCTCAACACCCATATCCTCCACCTCAACAAATTCAAGAGGAATACGTCCCTCCTCCTCCACATATAGAAGAGCCTCAACGTGTGTACCATGGA
This sequence comes from Galeopsis tetrahit, assembly GCA_963675135.1. Classification (NCBI taxonomy): domain Eukaryota; kingdom Viridiplantae; phylum Streptophyta; class Magnoliopsida; order Lamiales; family Lamiaceae; genus Galeopsis; species Galeopsis tetrahit. Next base: position 51,158,647 of record OY776128.1, on the reverse strand, counting down.
AGGCCAATGAGGGAATATTTTGAGCCTCAACCTAGGGAGCATTACGATGGGTTGGCAAGACCAAGGGTGGAGGCAAACAATTTTGAGATTGGTGCTTCTTTATTAAGGATGTTGAGGGAGAGACAATTTGAAGGAAGGACGGAGGAAGGATTTGAGGAAGACCCGAATGAACATCTTGCTCAATTCTTGGAGATGGCCAACACTCTCAAACAAAACGGAGTGTCGGAAGATGCTAAAAAGATGAGGCTATTTCCATTTACATTGTCGGGGAAAGCAAAAGCTTGGCTACAATCAAGCATTCCCGCCGGAGAAGTGAGGACGTGGGAAGAGTTGAAGAAAAGATTTCTATTGAAGTACTACCCACCTTCAAAGACTATGGAAGCCAAACAAAATATCTCTACGTTCCAACAAGGTCCAAATGAGGGAATCAAAGAAGCATGGGAAAGATTTACGAATCTTCTCATCACATGCCCCCATCATGGTTTCCCTATAGAACAAACAACATGTTGGTTCGTTGGTGGGTTACGAGTGGAAGATCAACACCACATTGATGCTTGTGCGGGGATTCAATTTGGATGAAATCGGTGGAGGAGATCAATGACATAATAGAAGGGATATCAAGCAATACTTTCAAGATGAGAGTAGACCGTGGAGCAAGAAATCGGGTAGCTCAAGTGGATGATAATGATAGCATGAAGGCAATGATGGCCACATTCATAGAAAAGGTGAATGTTTTATCTCAAACAAGAGATAATCATTTACCCTTTGGGAAAGAGGATCCTCAAATGGGACCTATGGAAGAAGTGCAATACAAGGGTCAACAAGGACACCCACAAAATTTTCAAGAGAATCAACAATATCAAGGGCAACCACCATATCAAAATCGTGGTCAAGGTTATCAAGCTCCTCCTCAAAACCGATTCCAAGGCCAATCTTCATCATATCAAGGCCAAGGGGGCCCATCTCCTCAATTCTCAACTCCTCAAAATCCTAATTTTTGAAGGAATGAGAATTTGTCATATTCCAACCCCAAAAGTGTTATTCAATATCCTCCCGGATTTGATCCCGGAGCAAAACTTCCAAGTGGAGAAGGGAAGTCCTCCACGGATGAGCTTCTTGCACTCCTCATGAAGAGAATGGAGACAAGTGAGAAGAAATCTGAAGCAACCGACTCCACCCTTGCTCAACTTATGAGTAATCAAAAATCAATGGAATTCCAAATGGGGCAATTGGAAACTTCAATCGGATCTCAACCAAACAAGGATAAATTTCCATCGACAACCGAGGTAAACCCACGTGAGCATTGTAATGCTATTAAAATTTCAAGTGGTGAACAATATGGAGTTTCTTCAATGTCAAGTGAAGTAGAAGAAAATGAAGTGGTGAAGGGAAAAGAAAGGGAGGAAGAGAAAAATGAGGAAGAGAAAGTTGGAAGTGGAGAGGTTGCTCCAAGAATTCCAAAGTGTAGAATTGCAAAAGATTTGAAGAAGAAGAAGCTTGAGGTACCTTGTGATAAAGTTGGAAGATATATGAAGAAGATGGATGAAAAGTTTGGGAAGTTTTTGGATATCTTCAAGAAAATTCACATTGATCTTCCACTTTCGGATGCTTTAGAGCAAATACCTCACTACATGAAGTTTCTAAAGGATGCAATAGCAAACAAGAAGAAGCTAGTGGATGATGAGAAGATTAATTTGACCAAGGAGTGTAGTGCTATTCTTCAAAGAAATCCTCCCGAAAAGCTCAAGGATCCGGGTAGTTTCACTCTCCCATGTGAGATTGGTGATGGTCCCATGATGAAAGCTCTTTGTGATTTGGGAGCTAGCATCAATTTGATGCCACTTTCGATCTTCAAGCGTTTGGGACTTGGAGAAGTAGTGCCTACATCAATTACTCTCCAATTAGCGGATCGTTCCATCACACATCCTAAAGGGATCATTGAAGATGTATTGGTGAAGATCGACAAGTTCATTATTCCGGCCGACTTCGTGGTACTTGACATGAAAGAAGATGTTAATATCCCATTGATTCTTGGGAGGCCTTTTCTTGCTACGGGGGGAGCAAACATAAATTTGAGAAAAGGGAAGGTGATGTTGGAAGTGAATGGAGAAAAGGTGACTTTCTCCAAGTGTGGCTCAATTGAAAGTGCACCAAGAAAGAAAGAATCTCACTCAATTAAAGAACTCGACGTTTGTGTGAACGAGCTCTTATCAAAAGTCCCATTGAAAGATCCGTGAGATGATCAAGAAAGGAAGCAAACACCCAAACTTGAGCAAAACTCAAGTTTGGGGGGGTTTGATGGGGAAGAAAAGTTTGGGGAGTTCCTTGAGGGTAGTGATGATGAAGATGGAAGAAGAAAGAGTTCTAAAGAGAGAAAAATTGAATATGGATTTGAAATTGGAGATACGGTGGTATGTTGCAAAGGAGTGATGGAGGTCCTTGGAAAGGTGAAGCTCAAAGAACGCAAGATGTTGGTCATGAAGAAATTGGCCTATGAAGGAGGCATTGCGTTGCAAGTTGTGGAGGACGAAGTGTTCATCACCGATGAGCACAATGTGAAGCACTATCATCTTCCATTCAAAGAAAGAGAAGTTTGAACTTGTTAAGTTCCGTCCGGCATAGGACGTTAAACCTAGCGCTAAATGGGAGGCAACCCATTTTTACTTGCTTTCTTTCATTTCTTGTTCATTTTTTATGCTTTGTTAGTTTAGTTTGATGTGTTTGTGAGTTTTCATGTTAGTTGGAGAAGTTTGGATCGAATGGACAAGTGGATCGAAAGTGGTGCCTTGTGCTTTGAAGAACGTGTAGCTATAGCAATCGAAAGAGGTACGCCCACTCCAAACTTAGGAATTGCATAGCAATTACTAAGTTTAGGGGGGTAGTGGAATTTATATTCTTGTTCATGACATTGATTGCTTAGTTACTCTTGTTTTTAATTGTTGGGATAGTGGCTCATGTGTGTAGATTAGTATGGTTAGCAATTGGTGTCAATATCATTGTAAAACTATTTTTCCAAACTTTTAATTGCTTGGCAATGAAAAATTTTGGGGGGGTATGTTCGTTTTTACATTTTCTATTGACACTAATGTGTACTTTTGTGTGTGTGTGCAATTTGAGCTTTAGTGATCATTGAGACACATTTGATGATGATTTGTTGTGAATTTGATTCCTTGAATGTGTACATAATTGGAATGAATCATCTTGTTTATGTTGTTGACATCTTGTTGCCTATAGATGTTTTGCATGCGCAATGAGTTATGTGTGGTGATGATTGATGAATATTTGAGTCTTGAATGAACCGGTGAGAGTTGAGCTTTGAACCGATGCATTAATCCGATTTATTTCATTTTTGAGTGGATCAATTCATTGCTTGCTTTTCTAGAACTTGTCCAAGTTCTTGCTTGATATCATGTTTTTGTGATACTTTGAGATATGATGTAGGCCATCTTTCGTACTACAAGTCACTTAGCCAAATTTTTCCCAATAACCGAAGAGATTTTCCGTAGTTAGCCCATTTGAGCTTGATTTCTCATTCTCTTGGCAACCTACAATGTTTAACCACTTAGCTTTTTGAGCCTTTGATGTCCAAATCTAGTGGAGAATAAAAAGAAAGTGGTAAAACATGTGATTTAGTGCCTTTGGTTTGAAAAGAAAAATTGGCAAAGTTGTGAAAAGAGAGAAAAGAGATGGAAGTGAAAAGAAAATTTGAGAAAGAAAAGAGGGACAATGAGCCCCAAGAGCTTGAAAAGAAAATAACTTGGCTAGAAAAAGATGAGGAGATGAATGCATTTGAGGAACTTATATGAAAAGTGAGAATGAAGGTTGTAAACCTTAAGAGCACGAGCTTGAATTGTTGAATAACAACTTTCGTTCTCCACTAGACGAGTCACTTCTTCCATATTCATCATACCCCGTCCAAAGAGCCAATGTTACGTCCTTGGTTAAGACCTATTGATCTCATAGTTGAACATGTTTGTGGTGGAAAGATGGTAGAGCTTGGGCAAGCTTATGGCAATTGCAATGCATGATTTGATTGATGAGTGTTTATTGTCCTTAATTTGTTTGAGTGTTTGAGAGAAACACTATATCTTGTGAGTTGAACTTGAACATTTTGATATTGTCATCACCATCACTTGTTGTTGTATGTTGAGCATGTGTGGGTAATTAGTTTGATTTTCAATAGTGAACTTGTGATCATTTTGATAATGTATCTTGAGGAAGAAGAATTCATTTCATTTCATTTGATACGTGGGATCTTTCATTGATTATCTATTTGCAATCGTACAACCTCTTGTTTTAATTCTTTCGTTACTCAGGGACGAGCAACAGTGTAAGTTTGGGGGGGTGATTCGGTTGTAAATTGCATAAGATTTCATGTGTTTAAGTGATAAACTTTGATGGTTTTTCATGCATTTTCACACTAATATGCTTGATTTGATTGAGAAATGTATTTGAGCTCGTTTTGTAGGAATACGATGTGAATTAGGCATTAAAATCGTGAAAATGAGTGTTCAATCATCATTTTCACTCACTGGACTGAAGAGAGGATTGCACCATTGGATTCGTCTCGAAAAATGGAGTGGAATGAAAAAAAGAATCAAGTCAATCGGAGGTCGGAAGCTCGACATATGAAGGGATGAAGACGGAGGACGGAAGTTGGGCCGAAGTATCCGCCCGACCGGGCCGACCCACCCGACCGACCGGGCCACATTATCTGCACCCAACTTTTTTGTTAAGTTCACCCCCTGCGCTAATTTTGGCAAATTTCAACTTACGAAAGTATCGCCCGGCCGGGCCACCTGCTTCCAGCCCATTTCGCACACCCACATTTTTGTTAAGTTCACCGCCGCGCGTATTTTTGGCCCAAATCAACTTACGAAGTTTTGGCCCGGCCAGGCCACCTGTTTTCAACTCATTTTCGGGGGTTTTGCCCCATTTTCTCCATTTTTGAAGGGCCTAATTGTAAAATTCACCCAAGACTTCTACCCTAACTATAAATAGACTAAATTTGAGTTTTGAAAAAGAAGTCTTACTCCTTTTACAAGCTTTCTTCACACACATTCACATAGTAGTAGGTGTTCTTCATAGATTAGTTTAATTTATTCATTAGATTAGATAGATTAGTGGTTTTTACTTCAAATCAAGCTACGATTATCATCGGGCATCGTCTATTACATCGTTTTGTAGCTACATTTTCATGATCAAGGTGATATTACTCTATTTTGCAATTCAATTTGGTATTTTGTTAATTTCTCCATTCTATTGCTATTTTGTTATGAATTTGATGTTATTTGTTGTTTTAGCCATGGATTCCTATCATAGAACCATGGGCTAAGCTCTAATTGCCTAGGGTGTTGAAGTTTTGTGGTTAAGTGGTGTAATTATGGATTGATTGCATGATTAGCTTAGGAATTGGGTGTATATGTTTCTAGTGTTGTAATTTCCATGATTCAATTGATTAATTCACCCTATTAGCTAGCATTGTTAGTCTTGTCGACTTCAACGACCGTATTGGGTTGCATGATTAAGAGTGTGTGTATGAGCTTGAATTAATCGATTAGAATTAACATAGTAATTAGCTACACCGACCGGGGGTTGATTGCTTAGATCGACGACACTAGACACTAGTCGATTAGAGGTCGTCTATTAGATTAGTGAGAGGGCGTCTCATAAACATTAATAATCGTGTTGAACGTGTTCATGAGACACTATCCTAAGAGCTTATGGTATTGATTAGACTATATAATTGCTAATTGATGCACGTGTTCACCTAAACCTCACAAGGGATTGGTCGACACACACGAGTGATAGCCTTTAGCTTTACCCAATACCTTAGGTTTAATTTGTGTAATTTAGTCCATTAATTCACCACACAACCTACAAAATGGATACACCCGAGGCAATACTCTCTCACTTTGCACTTTCGAAAGAAAGTTAGATAGGTTGCTATTTCTTGTGTTCATTTCTTATCATGCTTAGTTAATTTAGTTTAATTCTTGTGTTTTAATTCCCGAAAATCCAACAAACACATTTAATTACTACAATAGCATGAAAACTTATAACTTTAGGGATTCACTTTCACTCAATTAGGTCCTTGGAACGAAAATCTACTTGGTCGTACTTGCGTACTACAATCGAACCCATACGCTTGTGGGATCGTATTGTTAAGTGCTTTAAAAAGTGTTAAAAACGATATAAGTTAGTCACTCATATATTAGTTGATCATACTCATCGCATGAGTCAAATCTGGTCTACACCACACCATAGCATACATTAAACTCCCTAAAACACTGGCATAAGGTATGAACCTTTCTAACACCTTCTTCAGATAGGTCGGTTGACTCAACTGAATTGATCCATCAACTCTGCTGATCTCCATCCCAATAATCACTTTAGCTTCACCAAGATCTTTCATCTCAAACTCACTTTTGAGAATCTTCTTCACTTGATCGATATCGTTGATTGACTCGCTTGAAATCAACATATCATCAACATACAGTAGAAGATAGGTAATTAAACTTCCAACTCGTCTAAAATAGACACAGTTGTCATACAAGCTCCTTGTAAAACCAGCTGAGCAAATGTACTCATCAAATCTCAAGTACCACTGACGAGGGCTTTGTTTAAGGCCATAGAGGGACTTTTTCAGTAGACACACCTTGTCCTCCCCATCTTCTTTGTCCAACCCTTCTGGTAACTTCATGTAAATCTTCTCATCGAGAGTACCATGTAGAAAGGTTGTGGTTACATCCATCTGATGCAGCTCAAATCCAAATTGAACAACCATAGCCAACAAGATTTTGATGCTACAATGCTTCACAACTGGCGAGAAGATTTCATTTAAATTCATACATTTCTTCTGTGTAAATCCCTTAGCTACAAGCCTCGCCTTGTATCTAAACTTGTCGCATCTCTGAGCCTCCACCTTCTTCTTGTAGATCCACTTACACAGTTACACCCAACAAGTTTCTTGTTCTTAAGTCTCTCAGCAATCTCCCATGTCTGGTTCTTGTCTAGAGATAACAATTCTTCCTCCATAGCAACTGACCACTTCTCTTTGTCATGGAAATTGATGGCTTCAATGTAAGTTTTCAGCTCTAGAGACTCCACCTCAAGAGTTGCACATAATGCAAATGATACAATGTCAGCTTGACCACACCTCTCAGGTGGGTGGACTTCTCTTCAGGTTCTGACCCGTGTTAATTGATAGTCTTGAAGCTCATTCTCACTGTGAGGATCACCCTCCTCATCCGGATCAATATGATCTTCAACAGGTCATCTGGTGTCAACATGCTCAACCTCAACCTGTGTCTCGTCTGGTCGGTCATCAGCTACACTTGTACTTGCCTCTTCTGTAAGTGGCATTCTTCTTTCATTAAAAGTCACATCTCCGTTGATAAGGCACTTCTGCATACCAGCTTCAAGGCACCACAGCCTATACTCTTTCACTCCTGAAGGATACCCTACGAACAAACATCTCAAGGCTCGAGGCTCAAACTTATCTTGCTTGACATGGGCATATGATGCACATCCAAATACCTTTAAATTCTTATACCTAGCTGCATGACCAGACCATAACTCTTCTGTGGTTTTAAATTGCACAGTTGAGGAAGGGCTTCTGTTTATCAAGTAGGTTGTTGTTGACACGACTTCTCCCCAAAACACCTTTGGCAGACCCGAGCTGCTCAACATGCACCTGACTCTCTCAAGTAGGGCCTGGTTCATTCTCTCAGTTACTCCATTTTTATGAGGTGTACCTGGCACAGTCTTGCGCCTCACTATTCCTTTCTTTCTACAAAACGCATTGAACTCTTTTGATAGGTACTATAGACCATTATCAGTTCTCAAATGCTTGAGCTTCTGTCCAGTGACATTCTCAACCTCAGTGAGTCATTCCTTGAACTTTTCAAATGCTTCTAACTTTGATTTCAGGATAGTTACCCACACCTTCCTTGAGTAGTCATCAATGATAGACATGAAGTATTTCCCACCACTTCTGGTCTGATTTCTAGTTGGCCCCCATAGATCAAAATGGACATAATCCATGATCCATTTGGTAGAGTGTTCACTCTTCCCAAACTTTAACCTCTTGGCTTTCCCAAGAATGCAGTGCTCACACAAATTTAATTTTGTGATCTTGTCACTGCCAAGCAAACCTTTCTTAAACAACTCTAGTAGGCCCTTGTCACCTACATGAGCTAGTCTTTTGTGTCACAACATTGAGTTGTCTTTCACCTTTGCCACATTTGATCTACCCGTCACTGTACCTCCCTTCAGAAAGTAGAGATAATTCTTTCTCACACCTTTCAGGACAGTCAACTCCCCCTTTGACACCCTGAGCTCTCCATCCTCAGACTGAAATTTATAGCCCATAGAATTCAGCATTCCAAGAGATATCAAATTTCTCTTGAGTTCAGGTACATACCTGACACTCTTGAGAATCCTCACTACCCCCATCATACATCTTCAAGTGAATTGTACCTTCACCCTTAACCTTGCAAGTGTGATCATTTCCTAGCAACACAAAACCTCTATTCTGATGCTTAAAATCATGAAATCAATTTCATCTTGGAGTCATATGGAAAGAACACCCTAAATCCAGGATACATGCTTGTTGTTCTCTAGAGGATGTGATGGTCAGTGCCTGAGCAGACTCATAGCCTTCTTGCTCCTTATCTTCTTGGGTTTTATTAGCTTGATTCTTATCAGCATGGTTTTTGGCACCAGATTTCCTCAAGAACTACTTGTACTTATAATAGGCATTCTTATAGTGTCCAGGTTTATGGCAGTGGTGGCACACTCCATCCCCTTGATTGGACACAGCTGCTTTTCCCTTATCAACTCCATTGGGTTGACTAGACCCCTTCTTAGAGACAGACTTCTTCTAACCTCCCTTGATTGTCAATCCTTCACCATTGTTGTTTTTATCTCCTTGAGATGTCTGGTTATGCAACAACTTGGACTTAACAGCCAACATCACATCTTGCAGTGTGATAGTCTTTTTCTACCATATAAAATGGTGTCCTTTAGGATTTCAAAGGACTTAGGAAGAGCACTCAACAAGATCAGAGTCGTATCCTCTTCATCTAACTTGACATCTAAATTCTCTAGATCATCAATGATCCTGTTAAACTCATCCAGTTGATCCCCGCCGAAGCAGCATAAGCAGGCTTCTATTGCTACGTAACAATAAAGCAGGATAACATTTTGCGCGCGGAATGGGTTTGTCATCCCCATTCTAAAGGCATACAACTTCTGCTTCTAATACAGACGGTTAACAAGGCTTTTTACCATGTAAAGTTTCTCAAGCTTGTCCCAGACCTCTTTCGCGAATTTCTCTTTAGCAACTTCCCTCAAAACCTTATCACCAAGATAGAGTAGAATAGTGCTTCGAGCTTTCCTGAGCATCTTTCTCCTTTTAGCCACAGCTGTTGCAGATTCCTCTGTTTTTGTACTAGTTCTTCGAGCGCATCGAATAACCCCTGTTGTTCAAGAAGAGCCTACATCTTGACTCTCCACAGCCCAAAGTCTCCCGTGCCTGTAAACTTCTCTATATTGTACTTGGTGGAACTCTCCATCTTAGAATTACTTCGAATTTCCATAGACGGCGCCAATTGTCAAGAAATCCACAAGATTAGACGTCTTCAATCAAGTAGAAATCAGATGATATAAAAAAATATATAACTAAGATAGCAATTCACAAAAGTAATCAACGAGATAAAACAGCACACAAGACCTATTTATTAAAAAAAGGGTCAGGTCAAGCCTTTAAAAAAAGTCTATGATAGGCCATAGGCCAGGCATGGGCCCAAAAATTATATACCAGGCCCAGCCAAGGATGAAAATATCCGGAAATATCCTCAATATATCTTCGATATATCCATTTTTCGGGGTCGCCGATATCGATATTGGGAAGAATCGATATTTCCACGATATTTGTAAAAAAATTGAAAATATCGATAAATATCGGTAGACGATAACAATATCGAATCTAATATCGGTAAAATATCGAGAAAATGCCGATAAATTTCAAAAGATATCGATAAATGTTATACGAAATAACATTGTATATTATATTTTATATAAATTTATCATTGATATAAAATGCATTCAAATTATTTTGTTGATTTTATGTACTAAAGACTTGTTATTAAATTTTTACAATTTTTAAAATTTACCGATATCGATATATCCATCGATATTTCCATAAATTTAAGATCTCGATATTTCCATCGATACCGATATTTCCATCGATACCGATATTTTCATCCTTGGGCCAGCCTTTTTTTCTTAAGCCTTTTTTTCTTAAGGCCCCTGGCCTGATTCATTTGAAAATTTTATCCTTTAAAAGTGAAAAATTGTAATTACCATTTTACCTTTGAAAATTGAAAATTTTAATGATTGTCATACATTTCGTGAATTTATTGGATTTAATTGTCCATTTACGCATTGATATATGTACCGATGTGAATTTTACTGAATTTAATACTTATTGTTCATTTGGTATGTATATGTACAATACCAAATGAATTGTACACGCATGAGTAGAGTATCTTGATAATTCAACTAAGAATATAAAATAATGGAGCCAATTTAGCGTATGTAAAAAAGTTATTTAATTAAAATTAGTCGTTTCTTCCTAATACAAATGCATAACATTCAATCTACTATATACTGTTATACAAAAAAAAAAACAAAAAAAAAAACCTACTATTAATTATTGTAACAAAATTTTACTATTGGAGAATTTACTTTTTTTTTTTTTGTTACAAGTTAAATACTCATCCCTTTTCCCCTCCCCATGACTCGAACCCAGGATCTAAGGCCTAGGTAGTGGTGCTCTAACCACTTGAGCTATCCCACTTTGTCATTTGGAGAATTTACTTGATGTGATGCAAACCAAAAACTTTCCTGGAAACCTGTTACGTCCCTACAAATAAGGATGCATGCCTGCCTCTATTATTGCTTGAATCCAGTGGCAAATATCTTTCTCCATTCTTCTGAATATTTTGTTTAATTGACATAATAAAATAATAAATGTAATACAAGTAATTTAATTGAAAAAATTGAACGTTAGTGAGGTTGGCATCTCAATTTATTTTATTAAACAGCCACAAAACAACCATATTTTATTAACCCATTTTATAAGCAGAATATCCAATTAATAAAACCCCAATGACATAATCAACGTGCTAAATTAATAAAAAAATAGTTGGCTTACTGACACTCTATTTGAGACGGTTATTGATGAATCTATTCTCGTCTGGCTTTGCAAATTTTTTATATAGAATTATATATTGTTGCATGCATTTAATTGCATGGTAATTTCAATTTATAAATATTAATGTACGTTAGATTAAAATTTGAATTGGATAATCACTTAAATTTGAATTGTACTGTATATATGCATCCAATTACATACCAGAATTATAATAGATTCACTGGTTAAAGTTTCAAACCAAGGGAAAAAAAATTAAAAATAGGGTTATTAGTGTGAAAAGCTGGCATGTTGGATTGATTACAAAACTTATAAATTAGGAAAATGTCAGTCTTAGAGATCGTTCAGTGCCAACTTGTTCTTACACTAATAGTAGAGTAGTAGTTGGAGTCACCATGTGGATTTTAGAAGGTGTGGGTTATTTGTCGCTTCAAGTATGTTAGATGCACCCCTAATACATACACTCTCAGGAAAAATTATAGATGCATTTCTCCAAAATTATCTAAACTATCATTTCTCTTAAATAATACCCATAATAAATACACTCCATTTAAATACTCAATTCTTTCTCATTTCAGCCGCCCCCATGGCTGCCCCACCCGTCGCCTGCCGCCGCCCGCCCCCTCTTCCACCTTTCCCATTTTTTTCTTTCTTTCTTTTGCAACAGGCTCCCGCCACCTTGTCGCCCCCTCCTCCCTCCTCTCTTCCACGTTGCGGTCCCCTCCCTCCTTCCCTTATATTTTTTTCTTTTTCCTCTGCAACAAGTCGTCACGCCCGCCGCGGCCCCCTTCCTCCTCTCTACAACAGGTCGTGGCCCCTTCCCTTCTTCCTCCGGAGCCGCTCCGCCATTCCTCGCAAACAGGTTTGTTTGTTTTCGACAATAGTTGATCGAAATTATACACTATTGTCGACAATAGTGTATAATTTCGATCAACGATTGTCGATTTTTTTTAAAAAATATTTTCGACAAATCACTGTGACTAAGCCCCTCTCCTTTTCTCTTTTTTTCTGAATGGAACTACGACTTCACTAGATGTATTTACTTTTTTTAAAGAAAATAAAAGCATTAAAAGTATTACTCCCTCCATTTTGGAATTATTTATACATTAAATTAAAAAAGATACTTTAGTGAGATGTGAAATTATTTTTTTTTAATTTAGTACTAAGATATAAAGGAAAATTTGTGTCATTTTATCATATTGAAAGTGTAAATAATTTTAGGACAAATCGAAAGAAAAAAACGTGCAAATAATTATGGAATAAAACGAGTACTTTTAAGGAACATGATAGTTTTAATTTATACTAATAATTTTTAATTTTTTTTAAGGTAAAATGGTATTAATCACGAGTACAAGGAGTACTCAATAAGTCCAAATAGACCATACACAGAATCATAAGCATATTGCCATACACACGTGATTACAGATGCATTGGAATGCATTTTGTAGGAGAGCAATCCCAATCATGTAATGAGTAACAAAAGGACAGCGAAAAGTGAGCTCTTAACCATCTCCAAGAGCTAAACTTGATGTCATCCGTAATCTTTTCAGTTGTAGATGATGTTTCATTGAAAACCAGATCATTTCTAACCTTCCAAATTCTTCAAATAATGAACTGCCAAATTAATCCAAAAATTCTTCTCCCCATTGTAGTCTTCCCATAGCTCATAAATTCCAAATAATGATCCATCATATTGGTGGAATAAAGTAGATGACCTTCCAACCACTTGTTCATATCATTCCAGATCAGTAAGGCAAATGGACAAGAAATAAATAAGTGATAAGTGAACTCTGGAGCAGACCTGCATAATGGACAGCGGCCTGAGTTGGTTCCAGGAATGAGCCGAGACCTTAGATGGGATTGCTTTCCACCATATTTTCATCCACGGGAAGTTTGAGGCCTCCACTATTGACTCGATTAATGAGATAGCTTGGTACATCAACTTTGTCTTGAATTGTCCGTCCTTCGAGCTCTTCCAAATAACAGAATCACTGTTATTCAGATTTAGCCTCACCCTGCAAATACATTTCCACAATTCCAAGAATTCAAGAAATTTATTAGCGTTTAAGATTTTGACCCATCTAAATATCCAAGATCGCCCATCTGATGAAAAAAAGTCACGAATACAAGCATTCTTACGAGCTGAAATATCAAATAAATTTATAAATCTATCCTTCAGACACAAACTGTTGTCCACCCACGGATCACTCCAGAACTTAACATCCTCCCCATTTCCCAGAGAAAATCCCATCTTTGAAAAAAATAGACCCCTCAGCCCCTCTCAACATCTCAGCTAAATCCCTCCACCAGAGTGACCCATTCATGATGACTCCTGAGGCAGACTCAATATCACACAACGACCCATATCTAGACCTAATAATTTTAACCCACGGCGACTCCCCCTCACTAATCCATCTCCATACCCATTTCAAAAGTAATGCTTTGTTAAATGACTCAATCCCCCTAACACCTAGCCCTCCCATAGCTTTGCATCGACAAACACACTCCCATTTAACCCACGCTATTTTCCTACAATTTTCCTTCCCCCCCCCCCCCCAAAATAAAGTTCCTTTGTAGCCGCGGGATAGTTTTGATTATGCTCACAGGGGGGAAAAGATAGGTAGTATAGTGGTAGAACCGAAAGTACCAAATTAAGTAACGTGATCCTCCCTCCAAGGGATAAGTGTCTCATTTCCCATCCTAATAATTTACCACGAAATCGATCGATTAGTGGTTTCCACACCTCCTTCCTCCAGTGGTTCGACCCAATAGGCAGTCCTAAGTATGTAAATGGCAGCTTTCCTATTTTACACTCAATGAGGTCAGCGTACCTTGCAAGTCTTTCTTCCTCCACTCTGATTCCATGAATCGAACTCTTAGAGAAGTTCAGTTTAAGTCCGGATGAAAACTCGAATAGTCTCAAAATTCCTTTTATAGTTGCAACATTATTTTCTGTAGCCATCCCTAGAAGTACCGTATCATCTGCAAATTATACATGACTCACTCAAATGTTCTGACGACCAATTTCAAATCCCTGAAATTTATGAATCTCCACAGCCTTGTGCATTAAACAACTTAATCCTTCAGCTGCAATGAGGAATAAAAAGGTGAAAGGGGGTCACCTTGTCGAATTCCTTTTTGCAGTAGGACCTCCCAGATGGGCTCCCATTAACCAATACTGCCATTGAGGCCGAATTTAGGCATCCTCGAATCCATTGCCTCCATTTCCAATCAAAGTTCATTCCCATCATCATCTCATCAATGAATTCCCAATAATCAGAGTCGTACGCCTTTTCAAAATCCACTTTGAATATTAGGCCGTCTCTCTTTTCGCGCTTAAGAAAGTCGATTGACTCGTTGAGAACAATTATGCTATCCAGGATTTGTAAGCGATTTTAACGTAAAATTGTCTCCCACAGTCTGTATAATATCCGGCGTAAGTACACACACAATTACACGTATCTACTCATTTGCGAATGTTTAAATTCAAGCCTACTTTAATTCAAAAAAAGAAAAACAAGTTTGCTATGAGCCTATGGCTCTAGGATCTACAAAACATACCCTAAAATAAACATTCTAGGAGAAAAAAAAATTCTAATACGACGATATATAATCACCCATTGGTTACAGAAAAGATAAAATACACATTGGACAAAAACTATTAAAAATATCATAAGACCATCTGAAAACCAAAGAATATCAGACCCTGGAGAAAGAGAAATGAAACGAGGGACCTAACTATTGCCTATAACATACAACATTCTTCTTCCCCTGCAGATTTCCACGAAAGCTACGGCAAGAAAATCACGATTCAATGTCTACATTTGACAAGAAAACGAACAAGATAGAGAACTTATCCGGGACTACAATTAAGGCAGAAGCCGATTAACCTATGAGCTACCGAACAAACACCTGCGAATAGTCGTCGCAATCTCACTGGCCTTCTGAGGGTGGAATAGAGCTACACATACTCCCAGACAAATACAAACAGTCGTAATAGCCATTATAAGTGGTCGTGAAGTTATAAATGTTCTTGATAGCGATAGACTGCATGATTTTCGCGGCCTATTGTGAATATTAACCACCCCGGCTACATTTATAAGAGGAATGGTGTCATGTAGATCAGATGAGGAATCATTGTACTCCTTCGTTTCTTGAACACCCTGCGAAGAGACATCACCACGTCAGACATCAAGAACCGAGAAAAAAACTTGTGTTACAATCTTAGATTTTAGGCGATTAGCAGTTAGTAACTATTAGTAGGGATTAAAATGATTTTTTAGTCCTGTAAGTTCACCCTTTTATTTTTTTCAGGACACTTCACTTTTCCAAATTGAATTTCGCCCGGTTAACTTTCAAAAGTTAACTTTTTAGTCTAGTGCCCAGTTTTGAAAGTTCCCAGGACAGAATTAAAAAATATATATACTACTCCTACTATATATTCAAATTTGGATAAAAAAAACTATCACGTCAGCTCAAAACGGGTTGTTCACCCGCTGTAGCCAGTCAAAAGACTAAAAAGGACTAAAATATCAAAGTGTAAAAGGTAAGAGGATGAAATTCAATTCGGGAAAGTGGAGTGTCCTGAAACAAAAAATGAGCAAACTTAGATTTAAAAAAAAAAAAACTTCTTCCATTATTAGTATGACTACAGCATCTTGAAGTATTAATAAGCAAATGAAAGCCAAAATCAAATAAATAATTTTGATATTTCCTGAACACTTACATTAAATGCAGGCATCACTGCAGAAACTTCTTCCCGTAATTTCTGACCAAGCATTCTTTGAGCAATCCCCATTTTTTCTCGTAATGACTTCATATCCGAATCAGAAATGCCAGCAACACCAAAATTGATATCAACTGCAGATTTCAAGGAGCAAAATACTCTCTCCAAAATGGCGGAAGACTCCTTTTCAATCAAAAAGTCCAATAAGTAGTTGAATCTTTGTATGTGCAAAGATGTCAGTGGTTGGTCAGTTACGGGTTTCTTCAGCGACCATGCTACATCTAAAACGAACCCTGAGAACTGTTTTTGTCTAGCTGCAAGAACTTCACACGAAAGCATTGGAGGTGAATGTTGTTGTTCTTGGGAAGGTAAAGATGAGTCTGACTTCCGTTGCAAGATCTCCATTTCTGCACATGTTTCTTTGTCACCGATAAGAATAGGAATGAAGTTGGATAGGCCAGACTGGTTCTCGACCTATAGAAGCATACCATCCATGGAAAGTAAGAAAAGTAATCATAAGTCATAACTAAAATCATTTCTTCATTCTTCTCACATCAATTTATGTATCAATTTCATCCAAGAAGAATAGAATATTAAACCAGTTTCCAATTGATTTTCCATTCCTATAAGACTGTGAAAGAAGAGAGCTTATATGGCTCACAACTATAGGGATGTAAGAGAATCAAATAATTTCGATTTGATTCCATATTCGTATTTAAATATTAAATATTTGAATAATTTGTATACCACTTTTGAATCGAATAACAAATAAAATTCAAATTTTAAATGAATACTCAAATGTTTTATCGAACAGAATCAAATATTGTAATATTTGTCTTGATTCGATTTGTTTTCATCCCTACCCACAACAACTATAAACAATGATTTAAGAAAATCAAATTCAAAAAACCCTTCATCAAGTTTTGATGCACAACGAGAAAAGGACAGGGATAGGGAAAGCTGTATAGAATGGAAGAACTGATACATTTATGCGTCACCGGAGAGAGTGTAAAAGTGAGTCAATTACAGATCTAACCTCGATAAATGCTGGGCCAAAAATATTTAAGTCAGTTTGCGGAATGGATATCTTCAAGAGTTGATGGTCAAAATTGTTGCTATTTCCTTTCTTACAACATAGAGATGAAACACTTATGTTGTACGCCAAGTAACGTCCAGCAAACGAAACAAGAAACCTGCCACATACAATCAATATATTATACTTAGGAGCTGGGATAAATCCAGTTTCCGTACAAACTAAGAATATTATTAGAAAAAATGATTCTTAAACTCGTGCTCGTTATATAACTCTAGCATCATAGAAATGATTAAACAGCAATATATATAACCCAGCTTTTCACCACCACTAAATCAGGCATCTGGCACCCTAAAAATAAAATGCATGCATTCACAAATTTATAGTCTATAGATGATCTTCAAGATTAATTATTTCTAATTACTACAGACCAACTATATTAAATGCTACAAACAAATGGTCAAGTTAATAAAAAGTTGGTATGCTGTACAGAATCAAGCAATAATTTTATCAACAATATCATACTGAAACTTAGACTGGAGTAGGTTGCTTCCACAGGCTACAAACTCCATTGGCCTGCCAGCCTCGAAGCAAGTTGGGTAAATATAGTGAAGCTTGGGAGATCTATCCTTCACCTTGACTTGTATAATTGAATCTGCATTATTTTTGCAAGGATCCAGTAAGTTAGGAGCATAGCATAATACAGTAAGAAAAATTCTTCACTACATAACCCACAAAACATGCCTAATTTATTCAAACTGAAAGAATGATGGTCTTGTGCTATAATTAGGGGTGAGCATTTGGTTGGTTCGGTCCCAGAATGGCGGAATCGAATTGAACCAAAAAAAATTGAAAACTGAAATTTTGAAAAATGCAAAACCGAACCAAAATTTATAATAACAAAACAACAATATGAACTCAAATTATTCAATAATAAATCAACAACTTATTAAACCCATAAACAACACAATTTTAAATTTATAATAACAAAACAACAATATGAACTCAAATTATTCAATAATAAATCAACAACTTATTAAACCCAAACATAGTCCACAAATCCATAATATAAAGATAATAACATAGTCCATAAGTTCATAATAGTTAACACAAAGATAACTCATAATCCATAGCCATAAGTTCGGTTTATTATTTTTAGTCATTTAGGGGATGTTTGATTTGGGATTCACCCAGCTGGACGTGGGATGTTATGTCTCCCGTCTTGTTCTAGTTCAGGATGTGAAATCCGGATTTCACCATCCAACTACATCTACCTCTAAAAATACCTATAAATTCTACTGTTACATCACTCACTCTTACACAATTGATTTGACATAAAGTTACATCATATCCTGCTCAAAATCTCAAAACAAACACCCACAATCACTATTCATCCAGGATTTCCCCATTCGGATTTCCACCATTCTAGTTTCTACATAATCCCAAATCAAACATCCTCTTAGTATAGAGTATTATTAAGTTATTAAATATATTTTAAAATATAGAAAATAAAAATACTCTATATATAATTTTGGTTTTCAGTTCAACTGAATTTGTTTCCCCTTAAACAGAACCGAAAATCGAATACCGAAATTTTTTTATTTTAAAATTGAAACCGAATTAGATAAGTCAAAACCGAACCGAACATTTCGGTTCGGTTTTTCGGTTTTGACATATTTTTTCTCACCCCTAGCTATAATGCAAAAGTTGATCTCTATTTTCATAAAAACTTACCTCTACGTTAGGAGTCGTATTCGAAGTACCAAATATGTATTCCCAGTTAAAAAACGTTTTTTTGGTACGCATCTGTTTCTGGAAACACAAACACAATTCTGGGATCTTAGGTTTCACTAATATTAAGATTTAGCTTTTCTCATTTTTCGGGAAATGAGATACATTCCCAACAGGATAAAGACATTTAGCCAGAAAATATCAGAGTAAAACAAAGCTAAACACAAAGCTATAGGGCAGGGGATGTGTCGCCTTAAACAGTAAACACACATAACCAAATCAAGGAAATTCTGCCAATGCTGTTTTCCTCACTCCAAAATCAGTCTAAGCTATTCCCAGACAGTTTACCGTATCCCATTGGAGTGTCAAATTTTACTTTCAATGAATTATGGCTATTAATTTCCTTGCTTAATTACATTTTTTAACAACAAGATTTGGAAAGAAAATATTAGAAGATGATAATCATACAATAAGAATCCAACTAACCTCTTGTGACACTGAACACCATGTCATTCAAATAAACAAGCATTGTGCCTCTTCCAAATAACATGTTCCCAGGGCAGGTAACAAGGTCTTTTATATATAAAGCTGGTCTTTCCTTTAACTGCTTGAGGCAAGGATAGTAGCTAGTTAAACCATAAGAACAAGAACAAAAAATCTCCTACAGAACATTAGTAATGTAACATGTAATAATCATCAATATTAGATGAATTCTATCAGATATTTATCTATTTAGCATATCTGCAAGCAACAAAACAATAGTAGTTAACAAAGATTAATCTTCTGTGTTGGGGTTATATGACAGGTACAGTAAAGGATCAGCACATTTATAAATGAAACAAGTACTAAGTGCTGGGCCTCCCAATATTTATACACATATCATTAAGTTTTATATATGTCCGATATACAAATAATATGATCATCCAAATTTACCCCCAGAGAATAAGAAGAATGTAAATTCAAGAATACCTTAAGCCAGATTGGCATTGGCATTGCAATGAAAGCTGTCAGAATTGTACAACCAGGACGGATATACCCCTCCAACTCAACGGGCATGCTAGCCAACCATTCAAATATCTATAAACATAGTCAGAAAAATGTTAAAATCATCACATAATTGACGCAGATAATATTAATTAATCATCCTTATATACTAAACTGCAATAATAATCTTTTGAGTACTTGCAATCTTAGCCGTCGAGGAAACTCAGCAGGATTCCAGTCGTACAGCTTGAAGGAGATCCGACCAGCAGGACACTAACAGAATAAAAAAGCAGAAGGTATTAACTCAGGTAGATTCCCTAAGGCAATGTCTGTTTTTGGTTTTAAAAACCGGTTTTAGGATTTGCAAATCTAAATCCGGTTCTACTTCGGAATTTTGAAATCCAGTGTTAAAAACCACAGGAACAACACCTATAAACTTACTATCACACTTTTCAATACAATCAATTCTCTCTCCTTACACTTTAATATATTTAAACCATAAATCACATCATCCACATCGTTAAAACCACACCCGACAACAATACAAAATTACAACATCATTCACTCTTACACATTGATTTGACATAAAGCTAAATCCCACCCGACTTAAAATCCCCAAACAAACACGTTAAAAAATGAAAAGACATAAAAGATAGACGCATCATTAAGGTAATAGGGCTTACCACAGAAGAAAATTTACTCTTATTATCAGGGTATGAAGCAGAGTGTTTAGATTTTGGACTCTGTTTCTGCCCATTGTTGTGAATTTCACGAGGTGTATCAAATGTTACCACACTTTCCCCCTGCAAGTTTTGGGAACTTGGAGCAGAACATATTGTTGAGATACGTCCAGCAGGCTCTAACAATGTTTCCCTTTCTTCACTCTGACTGCTCAAACTTGTGCCATCTGGAGCATCAACAATTCATTCCTTTAGCACCCTCAAAAAGAACAATAATTTCCCAAAATTGTCCCAAGTAATTTATATTATTGCTTAAAATTTAGCCTCGAAATATTTAAAGTTCCCTATCTTATTGCCACATAAGAGAAAAAAATATGAGGCAGTTGACAGCAGTTAGAATTAAAAATTGGCCACGCCTACTCACACCTGAATTTTTGCTCAATAAACCCATATGTACAGCATTTTTTGCTTAATGTACCATCACATAAAGATGTAAAATGGGTGTATAGATTAAATATCTGGGTGTCAATAGTCGGGCCCTTAAAATTTATCAATGACATAATATACGGTCTTCGTACCTTTGTCTGTGTCATCATCATCTTTGACATCATCAGAAAACATAACCTGTTGAGCTTCCTTTCCTGTGCCTCCTTTAGAGTCATTAAATTTCTTTCGACGTCTATTGTGAATATCTAATTTCATACGACAACTACGTTTACCCTCATCAAAATTTGACAAGACATGAAACCTGCCAACATTACAGATTGGTCAGAAAAATTAGTGGTTAATAATGATTTTTCTTTTTGCCGTAAAGTCAATGTAAATAAATTGAATATAGTTGTTACTGTTTTACACAAACTGTACGAGTTATCTAGTATCTTCCTAATATATTTACACTTCTAAAACATAGAGGAAGAGCAAGTAATGTAATTATATCAACAATTAACAGAATATGTAATTTTCCACTGTTCATTGATATCCATTTTAGCAATGAGGCAGTACAATCAACAAACTGTAAGCTAAAAGTAATTTCTATAGGAAGATGACCACAGATATCTGCACTTACAGTAACAACATAAACATTTCTGGTTCAACAAAGTGACAAGGCCAAACAAAATTGTATTTAATCAACCACTACTTGTTTTTCATTCAACAACTCAAGAACTTTGGTACACTTATAGCACCATGCTGTAATATAAACTTTTAACAGCATTTTTTTAGATCAACTTACCCTACTAAATTACTCCAAAATATATTTATACGGCATTCATGTTACACAGTGTGTGTATACATCCCAATATTTACATTGATTTTTCATATATATATATATATGCTCATGGTAGTTTCCAACACCACCACCACTCCCCTCCCCGGAAAAAAAAAAGTTTAATATGAAGCATATTCATTTCCACAAGTTGGTCGACACTACATTTCCCAAAATTATTTTCTCTAAAACACCTCCAGGCACAGCAGTAACTTCCAGAATTAGGACATTAGTAAATTACACAGGAGAAATAACTGAGGAAAAAGACTAATGCCAACTTATAACTGCTGTGAATATAACCATTTAGGCATTTACAGAGGAAGATACGTGGGGTTAATTTGCTTCATACATGTACCAAGATATTCATTCATCAAATCAAAAGCACACAATAAAAATAACTCCATCACATGTGACTAGTGCAATTTGCTTCAGTTCCTCACCAAATGTTCAAAAAATTATTATGTGTATCAAAGCTTATTTCTTTTCCTGTCAAATAATTGATGAGCTAAGACTTATCCTTAGGCTCTAGCTATGGGAAACAATTGACTCCGCACCCACCCCATAACATACTTAGTAGATGTCGAAATATACCAAGTAAGCTCCCAAAAACATGAGTTTTGGAATTCGTAAGACAGTGTATACAGAATTTATTCCCAAAATTTCACTCAGACTCAATCCTATTTAAGTCATAATTCAACTCATGTATCAAATTGAGATTAAGCTAAGTCTATATCCGTTCATCATGGACACCCAAAGGAGCATCAAAGATTAAGCTACCAAAAGCTAGAGACTGTATAACTATCTTGACTATGAACCTTTATCAGGGATGGTTTTTAACTCTTTGTGCATCAACTCAAAATAGATGAGAAATTTTTTAGAATCAGTCAAGAAATACAAATTAGCCGAAACGAAAAGGTTGAAAATATTCAGTTTATTAAGGAAACTAGAGAAGCAATAAATATATATACATTAACTCATTGCACTTCAAAATCTAAGTGATCCATAAATGCATCAATTCATTGATAAAATGGAACTAACTTCCCGCAATCACCATCAACTCCATGAAGAAAAATCTTTGGATCTAGTTCAATTTGTGTTGCATCTCTTATCTAACCTCATACTTCCCAGATACAAATACAATACCATATTACAATACCAAAATTGAAGATGAAAACGCCAAATCATCAATAAACATGAGTTGACCCAAATCCTAGAAACATCCCAAATGCATCGATTAAAGGAGCTAATTGCCCACTGTTTATTCTCCACTTGAGCAAAAAGACATCATAAAAGCAATAAATACACCATTGACCAAAACATCCTAGCATGAAAATAGTACGTTAATGCTCTATTTCATCTTGGAAAACAGAGAAACTTACTTTCCACACTGTTGGCAGTACCTCTTCTCCTCCCCATCGAGCATCACAGAGCTGGCATGTGCACATTGCAAGCAAACCCTGTGCCGCTTATGATACCCTTTAAGCTCACTAATATCCGCCTCACAGCCAGGCACTTGGCACCGTAACGGGCCCCCGCTAGAAGCCCTCACCGTCCGGGCCCGCTTCTTACCTGGAGCCGCAGCTTCATCCTGCTCCTGCTCCTCTAATTGCTTATCCAAATCAGGGCATGCGCACGGGATCCGACCCGCCGCGAAATTAGGGCACAATAATCTCGGGTCCCTCTTTCGGATTCGGCCCAAATTCTCCGGTTCTGGACTGTGGCTGATTTCAGGTTCAGGTCCGGGTCCCAATTCGGATTGGAGAAAGGAGGTGTTAAGAGCTTCATCTATGTCGAAATCGAGGAATTCGGACCAATCGACGAGGGAAGAGGATGTGGGGTCAATATGGGGGACGGCGGAGGCTATATCGGGATCAGTAGGTAAGTAGGCCGGAGTTATTGAAGGCTGTGAATTCTTCTGCATTGCTGTAGAATTTTCTTTACTAATGTAAAATTAGAGAGAAAGAGAGGGAAAGTGTGGGGGAAGACGACGAGGTTGAAAATGGCGGATGGGTCGGAGGATTGTGCTCAGCGGGTGTGTGATGATGAAGAAGTTGTTGTTCATTGACAAGAATTTACGATTTTATTTTATTTTGTATTTTAATTTAACTTAGTTATAATTGGGGTTTTTTTTTTTTTTTGAAAGTTATACTCCATTTCTCAAAAGTTTTTATATTTTCAGTTTTAATTTGTTCCTCAAAACTTGCATATTCAATTATCACAATCTTCGTTCTCTGAATAAATCTTCACCATCACATATGGAATTCAATTTAGTTATAATTAGTATTTACAATTTATATCACTAGTTTGTTGCCCGTGCAACAATGCACGAGTCAGTTGTAAAACTTGAGTGAAATAAATAAATAAATAAAAAGACGGCGATGAATTATCTTGCCCTCTATGCGGCGCAGCAAAGGAATCCCACCATCACTTGTTCTTCGACTGCCCTTTCTCGTACACCATATGGAGACTGATTAGAAAATGGTTTAACAGCAGTACGCCTCTCCAACCAAGGCTCATTTCCACCAATTCTGCGTCATTCTTGGAAATAAGCGTAAAAGGTACGTCTTGGAATGCATTTGGAGTCTGACTGTGTGGTTCATTTGGGGTGCCCGAAACAGGAAGATATTCTCAAACGAAGACCCAAAATCGGAGAGAATTTTCGACGAAATCAGAGCTAAAGCTTAGAATATTTTCTACCTACAGAAAGGATGCTCGACAACAACATCTTTTAATGACTGGTGTGCGACCCCAAGATCCATTTGCGCCTAAAATAATGCAATGCCTTTTGTAACTTTGTCTGGTGTTTGCTGTTTCTCATTTCTTTGAAGTGATTCTAAGATGTAACTTCACAAACTCCATTTTGAGTACTACTGGTACTCTACTACATTAATAACAATCTTTTTTCCTTTCAAAAATAAATAAATAAAAGAATTGATGATCAGTCGTGGAGGTCTCTAGAATTTTCAATGTCGAAAAACTCGACGACTTAGATAGAATCTCCTTGTTAGAATTACAAATGTTCCAATAAAGTTTAAATATGATAAACACTTGAAATTAACCAAGACGCCAAGAGATGATAAAATGTATAAAACGAATATTGTTGTTCACAAACATCAAAGTTGAAGACAAATTACAATTATTGATCGACAATTTTAAACCAAATAAGATAATTTAAGAAAAATAGATATTGACTTATACATTAAATTTCGTGAAAAATTAGTAGACTTAAGTAAGTGAATACAATTATCACTCAATTAATCTGAATATGGTTAGCACACAACGAAAGTCTTGCTTCTCAAAATTCTGGTCAAATTCTTAGAAATTCTGATAGCAACATTCTGGTTTTTGTATCTGCCCAAGAAAATATAATGAAATGGTACAATCACTAAAAATAGTAAATCAGAGGTTTCATCATTAAACACAACTTCCGCTCATAAGAAATTCAAAATTTCTTATGCAATGTTATGAATTCAAGACAGGAACATCAGAACTATTCCAAAATATGTTATTAATAATTCTCTCTTCTTAATCATAATTTATGAACTAAAAACCAACTTGTGAAGAAAAGTATTTATCCATTTA
Source organism: Galeopsis tetrahit (assembly GCA_963675135.1). NCBI lineage: Eukaryota > Viridiplantae > Streptophyta > Magnoliopsida > Lamiales > Lamiaceae > Galeopsis > Galeopsis tetrahit. The sequence continues at coordinate 51,133,429 of OY776128.1, read as the reverse complement.
TACAACTTATCTGATATATTTGACTAATGATCCCAAGAACACTAAGCAAGTCCTCCCAAAATCTGTTATATTACCCATGGCCACCGAGACGTCCTTCTCCACTTTCTTGATTGAGAAAACATGGCAAAGTGGATGGACAATAGAAAATATATAAGATGAATTAATCTATAATACACTTATGACGCATTGTATTTATTGTTGATTAATTTTCGGTACATGAGAGGTCCAAGATGTTATAGATGAGAGCTTGAGAGTCTCATCTTAAAGGGATGACAAGTGGAATGAAATAAAGGAGGGAACTAAAAAGTCACTTGAATTCAAGACTTGAAAGTCTCTCCATTTCCCTCTCTGTATATGTGGATCTCAAATGCCAAGTCATCTAACACATGGCAAAAGGAGGAGGGGTCTCAAATGCACACGTGTCGCAAGCAGGAGAGCCCTCTTCCTCCTTTTATTATATAAGATTACTTTTGAATTTCATTGTAATCAATTCAACTACTTTATTTTTTATTTTTTATTTAAAACTTACAAAATTATTAAATATATAAAATAAATAACTAAATTGAATGCAAAAAAGAACCACAATTGAAAATTTAAAAAATACAGCATCAAAAGTAAAATGATACAAAGTAAAATTAAAACACGGTCTAAGTGATCGAGCCAACAACAAGAAGATTGAACCATCTCACTACTTAAAGTAAAATTAAAACACGGTCTAAGTGATCGATGCAGGCTCCAACTATACAAATATTGTTTACTCGAGTGGTTTTGCACTAATCAAGTCGATGCAGCCAAATTTTATTGCACTGGGTATCGGGAATACCCAAAACAAAATACAACGACGAACAAATTACATCAAAAATAAACCAGTTGTCTGAACTGCTCCCCTATCGAAGACATATAATTAGTTCACAGAGTCAATCCTTTAAAATGTTACCTCTCTCAATTTTGTTGCTTTCTTTGAGCATCTAAAGGAAGTTACCTTAATTTTCTCCAAAAGCAAGATCGGGATTGAACTTTTTCCCGCTGAATGTCAGCTCGTTTCTGTCCTTCCAAATTGTCCAGATTACACGGTGCCATAATATCTTCCAGGGCGTCCTCCATTTGTGGTCGGTGATGTGTTCATGGTTCAAGTAGTGAGGCATAACCACGTCCGGCGAAGAGTATGAGAGCCCAAACTAAGTGTACAGTGATCGTCAAATTCTCTTGGATGTCGAACACAAAAAGAAAAGATGATTCGTTTCTTCCTCCTCGGTGTCACACAGCTTATAGTTTGTCGAGAAGTTTTGGTTGTAAGCTCCTCGTCTTCTCAGGTTCATGATCGATGAAATTTTTTCTTGTAACATCCTCCAAGAGAAACCTGCGACTTTCAACGGAAGTCCTTTGATCCATATGCAGCTCAAGTCGTCGAGTTCCTGTTTGTCAACAATGATGTTCCCTAGCAGCAGCTTGTATGCTGATTTTGTTGAGTACTTACCGTCCTTCTCCAAGTCCTAAGTCCATGATTCCTCTTCTTCTGATTTGGATAAGTACATGTTAATTAAACAAGCAATAGTATCAGTAGCCCTCTCCTCTCTCTCAAGTAAGATTCTTCTCCAATCCCAATTGACCACAAGATTTTCCCTTTCCCATCTCACCTTCTGAAAAATCGAACAATTTTTAGATTTTTCGATCCTAAAAAGCCTTGGGAATAATTCTCTAAGACTCTCCTACCCCTCCCCCCACCCCACCACCACCCAATTATGCTCCCAAAAATTTGTTTTCCTCCAATTTCCTACGATTTTGGTGCAATTTCCTAAACATCAATCCCTCGACCCTACATAGGTGATGATGGAAGACCACCGCATCGACCAATTCTTCTTGCATTTACCACTGGATCTAAAGCTCTCCACACATTCATCTAAGCTACCATATTTAGACGGAACGACCTTTTTCCACAAACTCTCCCTCGACTCTCTAATTTCCAATCCCATTTCCCCAAAAGCAAAAGATTAAAAAGCTCAAGATTTTTAAAACCCAAACCCCCTCTATTCTTAGCCCTACACATGATATCCCATTTGACCCACATAATTTTACTTACCTTTGGATTGTCGCCGCTCCATACAAATTGCCTCTAAAGGGATTGAATAGTTTTTAAGGTTTTGGTTGGGGCTTTGTTAAAGGATGGAGCGTAAGTGGGAAGGCTAGAGAGCACTGAGTTGATGAGTACCATTCTCCCACCAAAGGATAAAGACTTGACGTCCCACAAATTCAGTCTAGATTCCACCTTCGATAAAACTTCATTCCAATTTGCATGCTTACGAGAACTGTCTCCCACCTTCAGTCCCAAATTTTTAATTGGGAAGGTAGTCCTTCTGCAGTTAAGAGTGAGGGCCCAAGTCTCCAAAGTTTCCTCCGAAATGTTAACACCCGAGAGGGTGCTCTTGTGAAAATTAATTTTAAGGTATGACCAGACTTTGAAGAGCATGAGGATGCTTTTGAGGATGGCAATGTTCTTGTTTGAAACCTCTCAGAAAAAAAGTGTATAGTCTATGGATTGCTGATGGGAGATCTTCACCTTCTTATGTCCCACTTCAATTGGAGCAAACTGACCGGCTCTACTGCTTTATTCAACATAATACCGAGGCATTCTCCACGATCGTGAACAAGAACGGAGATAGAGGGTCGCCTTGTCGAATTCCCTTCTCCATAGCAAACTCTTTTGTCGGGCTTCCGTTGATCAATACCGATAGAGTAGCTGATCGAGTACACTCTTTGATCCACCTAATCCATTTGCTTCTGAATCCCATGAGTTGTAGCATATCGAACAAAAATGAGTGGTCCACCGAGTCGTATGCTTCTCTCGAAGTCCAACTTAAACATGAACATGTTAAACTTTATGGGCTTTGCCTCGTTGATGAATTCATTGGCTACAACTACACTGTCAAGAATGTTCATGTCACTTATGAACGCGGTCTGATTCGTCGAGATTACCCTTTCCAACACTTTGGAGAGCCTGTTAGCCAGCGTTTTAGAGAGATTTTTGAAGAAACTGTTCACCAGAGAGATAGGTTTGAACTCCTTTATATTTGTTGGTTCCTCACTTTAGGGATGAGTGTGATAAAGGAGGCATTATTTCCTTTAGCTAATTTGGCGTTGTTATGGAATTCCGATGCTGCTCTATACATATCCTCCTCCATCACGTTCCAAAAAGTCTTCACAAACAGAAAAGTAAAGTCGTCGGGTCTAGGGCTTTTATCCGATCTGAAATCCTCCATAGCTCTTTTGATCTCATCTCTCGAAAACTGGTTGCACAGATAAAGATTGCCAATTTTCTCCACTCTCTTACAACTGATACCAGTGATTCTGGGTCTGATCCATGCCTGCTTGCTGAAATTCTCCATGAAGAAGGAGAATATACCTTCCTTCACCTCGTCCACCCCTTCGACCCAATTGCCCTTGATGAATAAACCATGATCTCATTTTTTCTCTGTTTTTTCTGGACTACCGAAAAAAACTAGAGTTTGAATCTCCTTCTTGATCCACTTGACTCTAGATTTCTGAAAAGCTAATCTGGATCTTCTTGTTCTATCTTCTTCGAGCGAGAGAAGGGAGGCAACTCTACTGTTCAAATCATCCTCATTCCAGCCTCTTTGTTCCAATTTCAAATCCAAGAGATGCAAATTCGAGGCCGCTGCCTTAATATTCTTGTTAATTTTGTTCCCTTGCATATCTCTCCAGGACGAATGCACAAGTGGAATTAGTGAGATTTAAAAAAAAAAAATTGGCCCATCAAGCTCGGTGCTGGGAGTTGATCTCATGGCAATCCTTTTACAAATCGAAAGGATCAATCATTGTATTCATTCGTAAGGAATTAAGTAGATTTCTAGTGTGAGACATCGCTTATATGGGCCAATTTTTTTTTTTAAAAGCTCTTTCTTGAAAAACTAGAGTTTGAATCTCCTTCTTGATCCACTTGACTCTAGATTTCTGAAAAGCTAATCTGGATCTTCTTGTTCTATCTTCTTCGAGCGAGAGAAGGGAGGCAACTCTACTGTTCAAATCATCCTCATTAAAAGATTGTAATTTCCTTGACTTTCTCATTCCAAAAGTATAACATATATACACGTAATTTTGCACTAATTTAGCTAAAGGAATAACTATCAATAAATACACTAGATATACAAATATTCACATATTTATAATCTAATACTCCCCCGCAATCAGAACGGGTGGTTGACGCACGTTGAGATTGTCCTGAAAATCATCAAACAAAACTTGAAGAAGGCCCTTAGTGAAAATATCTGCAATCTGAAACCGAGAAGGTACATGAAATACTCGCACCTCTCCCTTAGATACCTTTTCTCGAACAAACAAAATATCTAAATCTATATGCTTTGTTCGTTGATGCTGAACTGGATTGCCTGATAAATATATTGCACTCACATTATCGCAATAAACCAATGTAGCAGTCGAAACGGGACAATGAAGCTCAAGAAGAAGATTTCGAAGCCAACAAGTATCAGATACAACATTGGCGATGCCACGATACTCATCTTCTGCACTCGAGCGAGACAACGTCTTCTGCCGCTTCGACGACCACGATAACAGGTTGTCCCCTAGAAAAACTGCATAACCCGAGGTGGAACGTCGAGTATCCGGACAGCCGGCCCAATCAGCGTCCGTGTAGGCCACAAGGGAGGAAGAAGATGACGGAGACAAGTGAAGTCCATAGTCAAGGGTACCTTGAATATAACGTAGAACACGTTTTACAGCAGCCATATGAGCTTCACGGGGATCATGCATGAACAAACAAATTTGTTGTACAGCGTACACAATATCCGGACGAGTAAATGTGAGGTATTGTAAGGCGCCAGCGATGCTGCGGTATAAGGTCGGATCCGATACAGGCGGACTTGAGGGTGTCTACCAGAGTAAGCGAGGGCCTACATGACAGAAGACCGACATGACTAAGAATTTTGGATGCATATTTGTGTTGAGACAGAAACATCCCACCCTTGTGTGTGTGAAGAGCCACACCCAAGAAATAGTGTGCAGGACCCAAGTCTTTCATCGGAAATTCAGTACTGAGTTGTGATATAAATTGTTTCCGAAGAGAATCTGAGGATGCACTTAACAGAATATTATCAACGTAAAGATGTAGGTAAGCCATGTGGTTTCCCTGACGATACACAAATAGTGAATGATCACTCTTACTACGAACAAAACCAAGAGAGGTAACATAGTCGGAGAATCGTTTATTCCAAGCACGAGGAGCCTGTTTTAAACCATATAATGACTTCTGTAGGAGGCAAACATGATCGGGATATGTTGAACTTCTGAACCCGACAGGCTGATGCATGTATACAGTGTCAACAAGTGAACCATGCAAAAAAGCATTCTTCACATCAAGTTGATGGACGGTCCATTGTTTTGAAAGAGCAAGAGACAGAATCGTGCGAATGGTAGCCGGTTTCACCACCGGACTAAAAGTTTCCCCACAATCTATATCGACCCGTTGAGTTTGTCCATCACCTACAAGACGAGCCTTGTGCCTCTCAAAAGACTCATCGGCACGTACCTTGTGAGTAAAAATCCACATTGAACGAATAACATTAGCATCATGAGGACGGGGAACCAACTCCCACGTCTTATTAGCAATAAGAGCATTAAATTCATCTTGCATAGCTAATTTCCAATTAGGATCATGTAATGCAACAATGGGATTTTTAGGAATAGGAGATTTAGAAATGGTGGTGAGAAGATTAAATAAACGTTTAGGACGGATTATGCCACGTTGGCTCCGAGTAACGGGACTAAGAGAAACGGTATGGGGTACGTCCGACTGATTTGGTGGCGCGGGTACCTGGGGAGGAGGGTCAGCTACCTGCCGTGGCTCAGCTGAAGGAGGTGGCGGGACACCCGTGGCCGAAAGGATAGGTGTGGTCGACGGATGCGATATATGATGTAGGACGTAAGGAGAGATGTCTTCATCCAAAAACTTATGGTGGTGTTTGGTTTGGGATTGATTTGGATTGGATTTGGATTGTGGTGGATTGGATTGGGATTTGGGTAATCTATGAATAGTAAATTGTGTGTAAGTTGTGTTTGGTTAAAGATTGAGAAGTAGGGGTAGATTTAACTTTATGTCACATCAAGAGTGATGTTTAATATTTTATTATTGTTAGTAGTGAAAGAAAAAGTAAGAGAGAGAATAAAGTAGGAGAGAGAATGAGTGTGTGAAAGAAAAGTAAGAGAGATAGTGATTTGATGGTATAAAAATAGGTGTGTAGGTGTATTATAGGGGTGGATTGATATTTGGATTTGTATTTGGATTGAGATGGATTGAAAGAGATTGGATTGGGATTGGGTCAATCCCAAAACAAACACCGACTATAGGATGAAGAATCCGGAGGTCCTTTATCAAGAAATGGAAATCCGGTTTCATCAAAAAGAACATGGCGACACACTATGACCTTTTTGTTTATTATGTCAAAGCACTTATAACCCCTATGGTTGGATGGATAACCAAGGAATACACAAGGTGTAGAGCGAGGCTGAAGTTTATGTATAGTGGTTGCTGGAATAAGAGGGTAACATAAGCACCCAAAAATCCAAAGATGCGAATAAGAGGGTTGCTTGTGATATAGTGTGGCAAGTGGGGTTTGATATGACATATGGTGGCGAGGAAGGATGTTTAGTGTATAGGTTTCCATATGGAGGGCGTGATGCCAGAATGTGGATTGAATAGCTGCACGAAACAAAAGCGTACGAATCATGTTGTTTATCGTGCGAAATTGCCGCTCAGCTTTCCCATTTTGAGAGGATGTATACGGACAAGAAAAACGCATCACCATTCCATGAGTTGAGCAAAAATCAGCAAACATCTTATTGTCAAATTCACGACCATTATCACATTGAAACGACTTTATTTCACGCTCAAATTGTGTATGAACAAAAGCACGAAAAGATAAAAACGCAGCAAACACTTGCGACTTACGAGCTAAGGGAAAAGTCCATAGGAAGTTTGAATAATCATCCAAGAAAATAACATAATACCTATGACCCATGGAGCTCAAAATAGGAGACGTCCACAAATCACAGTGTACAATATCAAATGGAGAAAAAGATTTAGACATAGACGTAGTAAACAAAAGTTTTACATGTTTCCCCACACAACAAGAATTGCAAAGTGAATTGGTATGCTGTGTATTACAATCAATGAATTTATTCTTACGCAAAGACTCCAAAACAGAAATTCCCGGATGCCCTAACCTATCATGCCACACCCCCAGAGACAACGCAACAAGAGCTGTCGAAGTGCTTGAAGTAATAGGATAAAGCTCCCCCGTGCTCTCACATCTCAGTTGAATGGTCCCCGTCCGATAATCCTTTACAAAAAAACCAAACGGGTCAAATTCTAAAGACACAGAATTATCACGTGTAAATTGACGAACATACACAAGATTTTTAATAATTCCCGGAACATGTAAGACATTACGAAGTGATAAAGGGGAATGAGGGGAAGAAATCGTTGCACTACCAGTACCCAAAATTGGAAGATGTTGACCATTACCAACAAGAATAGAATTTGGAGTACTCAAATTGGAATAAGACGAAAAGAGTACCTGATCCCGAAGTCATGTGCGAGGTCGCACCCGTGTCCATATACCAGCTTGAGTCTGGAGGTGTGAGATCAAGTGTGATCATTGCAACCTCAATGTCCGTAGGAGATAGCCCTACTTGCACCGCATAGGCCCGAGGACGAGGCCCAAGGAGGCCCTGCTGCTGTGGAGACGGCTGTCGGAATCCGTGGGTCTGAGGACGGGCCTGACCAGGCCAGGGCATCGTGGGATAAGGGCATGGCGGAGTAGGCCAAGGCCACTGCCACGGAGAGGGGGCAGCCCATTAGGTTTGCCACGGAACACCCTTTCCCGCCGGCGAACGCTGACCTTTGGAGCCCTTCTTCTTCGTGGTACGACCACTATCAGTACTCGAGGAACCAATTGGTTGGGACGGGCTAACTGATGGAGGGGCAGCCGTCAACAGAGCCGTTGCCGGAGTCGTCTTGCGAGATAAGGCGACCTCTTCAAGAACAAGCATAAAACGTGCTTGGTAGAATTTGGGCAAGGGATCACGTTGGCGGATTAGAGTACCAATGCCGCCATACGCATCGGTCAATCCGGACACCAACTGGAGAACGAGTCGATCATTTGATACTGGTGCCCCAACATTTTTCAGTTGGTCCGTCAAAACCTTTAATTTCTGGCAATAGGCGGATGCCGACGGGAACGACTCCTGTTCGAGAGTGATCGCACGAGAATTTTTATTATCTTCGAAGATGTTCCGCAATCGCTCCCACGCCATAGCAGCCGTCATATCTGGTTCGAGGATGGTATGGAGCAGATCTGACGAAATGGTTGCATAGATCCATTGCAAGATTGTGGCATCGAGGGTCAGCCATGTCTCTTTCTCCTCTGGATCGATCGGAACAGGCGTAGGGGGATCGGTGGGGATGATATGTTTCAAAACACGGTGGGAACGAGCATGAATTTTGAAGAGTTCTGCCCACGTACCGTATTGAACATTCTCCATCTCTAAGGTAATAGAGATGTGATTCTTGATGTTGGAAACAGCCAATGCCGGATGAAAGGAGGTCCGTTGAGTGACCATGGCGTTCGTCGGAGAAACAAGAATCGGAGACGAAGGAGATCACAGAGCAGCGGAAAGAGTGGAGAGATAACTGTAATCTCTTGATACCATAAAAGATTGTAATTTCCTTGACTTTCTCATTCCAAAAGTATAACATATATACACGTAATTTACCACTAATTTTGCACTAATTTAGCTAAAGGAATAACTATCAATAAATACACTAGATATACAAATATTCACATATTTATAATCTAATACTCATTCCAGCCTCTTTGTTCCAATTTCAAATCCAAGAGATGCAAATTTGAGGCCGCTGCCTTAATATTCTTGTTAATTTTGTTTCCTTGCATATCTCTCCAGGACGAATGCACAAGTGGAATTAGTGAGATTTAAAAAAAAAAATTGGCCCATCAAGCTCGGTGTTGGGAGTTGATCTCATGGCAATCCTTTTACAGATCGAAAGGATCAATCATTGTATTCATTCGTAAGGAATTAAGTAGATTTCTAGTGTGAGACATCGCTTATCTCAATATTTTTTAACGTACTTGTACACACTCTGGCAAAGCTGGCTCTCGACTCTTTTGATTCTCATGATTGAATTTGAGCAGATATTCCAAATAGTTTTAGAGAAATGTTCATGTGTACTCTCTAGTTATTTTTCTTATGAAACTTTCTCTTTCTCTTAAAAAAAAAACATTATTCCAAGTTAAAATAAGGTGAGAGGATTTTGTATGCATCTTGCAATTGAATTGAATTAAAAAGAATAAAAAACTTATACGTAGTATCATATATTTCCTTACATTTATGATGCTTTAGATTTCTAAATCTTTAGTGATCACGACATAAAAATACTCTAGTTTATTAATGATAACAAACTTAATCAAAGACAATAATCAACTATGGCAAATTAAATAAATTTTATGTCCTTAGATGTCTAAATCTTTAGTGACACATAAAAATACTTTAGTTTATTAATGATAACAAACTTAATCAAAGACAATAATCAACTATGACAAATTAAATAAAATTTATGTATTTATAATATGAAAATATATATTTAATTTAGTCAACATCATGTGGACAATTTAAATGAGTCGAGTTACTTCCAGTAGGAATTAAACAGTTGGTCGGGAAGCTCTGATACCGTGAAAAAATGTTGTCCCATCTAAAAGTCCGAATTTGTAGAGAGATTGAGAATTAATTTTTGTATATTAATTCCTAATATACTCCTCAAAAGACGTTGGAAATTAATTATTGTATATTAATTCCTAATAATCACAATTAAAAAATATACAACATAATTAAAAACACAAATTATATATAATTTAAAAATAAATTTAAAAGTAGATACTACTATATTGTAAAAATATAATAATAATAAAAAAAAGGTTATAATTATATTAAATTAAATAACTATTTATATGAAATTAATTATATAATTTTATTTTCAACAAATTAACATAATGCGCAGCGTTTGAAAGTGTCATATCATGAATGGTGTTTCTCAATCCAAACAAAAAAAAGTATGCAATTGATTATTTCAGTTATTTATTTCAATTCCAAATATAGTCAATTATGTTCATATAAAATAAGTGATGATTGGATTAAAGTATTATGATCTCAGTAAAACAATATTTATGCATTATCACTCATTTTAAATCGGTTGCAAAAGTCGGCGCCTAAGTTTGATTAGGCGGCGACTATGCACTAGTCTCCGATCTACTGTCCGTCTAACGATTTTTGATTAGGTCCTTTTTTTATAATTAGAGTGTTTTTCAAAGTAAAATTCGGTTCGAGCGATTGAGCAAACTTTTTCAAGTGAAATCGATGCTTCGAGCAAAATACGTGGTTTTGCCATGATGTATAATTATATTTTTTTTGTAAAATTCTATAGTCTAAGGGGTGAAAAATACTCTCTCATATTCATAATATAAGTCGTTTTGACATTTTTTTTTTGCAAATTATATATCATTTTGCATTTTTCAATGCAAATTAATTGCATTTTTTCCAAATTTAACCTTATTATCAATAAATATTTACATAAATGTGTTCTTGTTTTAATGAGAAGTAAAAACATTAATTAAGAGTAAAATGAGAAACCAACTAATTTCTTAATATATGTGCATTAATCCAACACGACTTATATTTTGAATAGGAGGGAATACATTTTTTTTCGACATCATTTTTTTAAGTTTTAATTTTTTTAGGGGTCTCTTTACAATTTTTTGTTTTTGTTTATTACTTGATAATTATAAAATAAAAATAATTAAAAAGAAAATTATAAGCTGCCGACCAGGTATCGTCTAGGCGCTAGGTTGTGTCAACCCATCTGACTACCGATTTTTTACTTCTACAACTTTATTGTTAAATGTTAATGCGCTTAAATTATGACCACAATTAAGAAACAGTATTTTCCTGTCAAAAAAAAAAAAAAAACAGTATTTGCTTGCAGCACGTTCAGCGGTGCATATTTTCCCCTTTCTTGTTTTTCCTTTTTTTATTTATTTTTTTTCTTCTTTTGTTTAATTAATCAATTCAAAATTGAAATGATTAATTTTACTACATGATTAATGTGTTGACAATGAAATACGAACCAATCTTAGATTCTTAGGTGAACACGCAACCAACCATATTAAGCAATAAAATAATTTCCATCTTCCGATTAGAGACACGTAAATGACTTGCATGTTCTATATATTATAAATAGTTCATTATCATTTATATTATTTAGATAATCAATTTTATTAAAATTTCACAGAACAAAAATACTGGCCTTAACGAGATTCTTCTTCCTTCTTGATTTGAACTTTTAATTTGTGTGGATTTGGGGGAATTGCAATATATATATATATATATATATATATATATATATAGCTGCTTCTTTTGAGAAATGAAACACATGAATTATGAATGGAGTATTATTGTTAGTGGTGTACGGTGCGCATTATATATATTTTTTATATATAGTTACCGTGATCCTATAATTTTATTAGGGATCTTGTGTGATATTTTTAAACAAAATTATGATGAAATAACATTTGTTTAAAGTTGGTAAATTTAAGCTACCTCGTTAAAAAAAAAAAAAAAAAAAATTTAAAGTTGTTGGCAACAACCGATTCAACTCACGTACATGATGGAAGACTATCCAACCTATTTGGTACAACTGCCAAACGTCTCATAGACCTAGCTACATGTTCTATCAACTGAAATTTAATTTAAGACAAATTGATAATGATGAATTGCGTGAATTAATAAATAAATAAACCCCAAGTATTGGTTTGCTTGGATTTGACGTAAAGACACGTGTTTGGTTGGCATATGTTTAATTATTCAATTTTTTTATTAAAAAACTTTGAAGTGAAAGTGTTGGAAGTCTGGGTTTGACCATGAAAACATGGTGAAATATTTAGTTACGTTCCGGAGAAATTAAATGATCAGAATTAATCCACGCTTTGAGAAAATATCCGAAATTAAAATTAAATTTTGATGATAAAAAATTACGTGTATAATTAAACATATCGCCTATTTCACGAAGTAAAAAATTTTGATGAGTAAAAATATTTAATTTTACGAATACAACTATTCAATAATTGAAAAAAAAAAGAAGTTAAAAAGTATATTCATCTATTTCCTCTATACTTTTTAACTTCTTGTGAGTTTGAAAAACATATCGATGTTGAACAACGCATTATTCAATAAATCTTATGATGCAGGAAGTAAAACCTCGCAGCACATACAGGGGTTAATTACATACATTGGGAGGATGGAGAGGAGTAAGTATGCATTCAACTTATTTAATTTATGCTCCTCAAAAAAAAAAAAAAAAACTTATGTAATTTATATTTATGTCGTAAAAATATTACTCCCTACGTTCCAAGTTAGATATTGTGCGTGCATTTATAAAAAATGGATGTTTCAATTTAAATTGTGCATTTTCTTATTTGGCAATAAAACATTTTTTTTCATTAAATCACACCCTTCAAACATCTCAAATTTTCTCACATGTAATAATTTTATCACTCTACTTTATTACTCACAATATTTTATTATTTATTTTGTTACTCAAAAGACTTTCATACCCTCTAATTTATCCATTTAATAATAACAAATAACTCTCACATTAAACATTTTATAATCCGTTTTGCGTAAATGGATTTAGATGATTTGATTTCTCAAAACCAATTTTTGGGTGAATGAGAAATTAATATTAAAATTGGTCATTTAATGTGTGGATAGATACATTATTGAATGTATTTATAATGGTAATAGTTATGGATTGTGACTTGACTTGACATGAAATGTCATGTCTTTTGGTGGAATGATATTATTACAAAGGTTGTGTCTTTTAAACTAGGACAGTATGTATAGAGAGAGAGAGAGAGGTAGAGAGTGAGAGGGTGAGGAAGTGTGGGGTAGATGATAGGGCAAGGCCACTTCCGGCCAACTCCGAGAGATAACCGGTGAGGCACAAATCAACCCTTAGGACAGGAGATGGAAAGGCATCGTGGAAGAACCTAATGGACCAGGCGGGGCTCTTATACTCATCCGACGTGACTTTTTTCTTCTGTAACTTTTCAGAAGATTGCAGGAAATCCGAGTTATGGGAGGCCTTTAACAGGATAGCAAAGACTAAGGATGTGTTCATAGCGGAGAAGAGTGACAAAAGGGGAACAAGATTTGGCTTCGTCCGCTTCGGGAGGGAAGTAATGGTGGATTGCGTGAAATCGACCTTAAACAATATATGGTTGGGGTCATATAAGATCAAGGCCAATATATCCAAGTTTGCAAGAGTAGAGGAGGAGAAAAAGGCAGCAAAAATAAATAAAATGCGTCGAACACAGAGATACGAAATAGATTACGAGAGGAGCGGAACCAGGAAAGAAGGGAGATCATACGCGGAGAACTTCCTAAAGAAACAAGGAATAGACAAGGAAGAAGAGATCGATGGGAAAAGTAAAAAGGATGGGAAAAACCAATATGCAGGTCCTCTAGAGGAAGTGTTCAGGGGCATCTCATACAACTCAACAGTCGAAGATAGAGCGTGGCTACAGGAAAGCTGGATGGCAAAAATTTGGGACAATTTCTCTTGGCCAGAAGATGGGGATAGAATGATGGAAGATTGTGGCAGTGAATGGAGAATATCCCCGCTAGGTGGTGACATGGTTTTACTCATTCCAGCGGGGGACAAGGAGAACAAAACGCATAACTCTGATTCCTTAGCATGGCGAAGAAGATGGTTCGAGGAGATACAACCATGGGATGCAAATCTCACCTTCTACCGGAGGGTAATGTGGACGAACTGGTACGATGTGCCCCTACATGCATGGAACAAGAATTTTTTCACCAAGGTAGCAGCGAGGTTCAGAACTATTGTGAAAATCGATGAGGATACTATACACAGGAAGAAGCTGCAATACGCGAGAATATTGATACGTATAGGGACACTAGAAATCTCTCGAGTCCCGATCAGAGTCTGTATTGACGGGAGAATTCATGCGATACGAATAAAGGAGAAGGATGAGGACTTTAACGAGAAAATATGAGGATCGGAGATAAAGGAGAATGAGAGCGAAGTGAATATGGAACGGAGGACGACAAATGGGAAGAAAGACATGGAAATCGGAGAGGCTGCCGGAGAAGCCGGAAAGTCAGTTGATAGGGCTGACGTAATTAAAGAGAAATAAAACAAAAAACAATTACTGACAGATGAGATCAATGCGCCGCCCTTCACATCAGTATAAAAAAATTATAACAGTTACCAAGCATATGGGAAAGGGGGCAAATCTGAAATGCCTAAAGGGTGGGCCCATGCATTAATGGAACAAAATAAAGGAGATGAAGAGATGAATTGGGGATAATATGGGCCTGACAACCGGACATTTGAGGCTCAAGCGAAAGATAAACAAAAAGAGGCCCACGAAAATGAGAACATGATGAGTCTTAAAGAAATGGGCCGTGAAATTGATTTAAATCAGTCGATTGAGGAGGATGGGCCTCATTCATATGGACCGGTCGACGAGAGTATGAATGCTGGAATAAAGAACAAAGGAGAGTGGAACCAGGATGAGGGCTCCACATACACCCAAGGAGACCATATGATGCTCTCTAGGGCTCACGAAAATTCGGACTCAGAGAGTTCTGACAGCGAGCAGCTAACACATGAAGGGGCATCATCTACATCAGTAATGGGGGAAACTAAAAGAAAAGGTTCGAAAGGAAAAAGAAAAAGATGGCAACGCAAACAAAGTCAACTAGGGGTAAGCTGGGAAGAACAGAGATGGGTGTACCACAAAGAGCAGATAAGAACGAGGGAGAAGCTCAGAGCGTATGGAATCTGGGAAAACAAATGGGAATTTTCAGCACAGAAACGGAGGAATAAACACTCAAACAACTGGAGAAATTAGAAAAACAAAAAAAAAGAAAAGCAAGAAAGAGATCGAAAGGAAGAAATGGAGGGAAGCAAGAGAGTGACCAATGAAAGTACTAAGTTTCAACATAAGAGGCATGGTAGCAAAACACAAAATTGAAATGGTATGTATAAAGGAAACAAAGGTGGAGGTTATGAACAATATTTTGTGCAAATCGTTTTGGGGGGAAAAGAACTTTAATTGGGCAAGCAAAGGGTCGGAGGGAAGATCAGGTGGTATATTAACCAGCTGGGATACAAATGTGTTCGCGAAGAGCAGTGAAATGGCACATGAGAGGCGGATTGGTCGTAAACGGATACTGGAAAAGCGATGGGACGAGCTATTCCATCATAAATGTATATGCCCCGTGCAATGAGAGGGAAAAGAATGAACTAGGGGAAAACTTGAAAACAGTGGTACAACAAAACAATGAAGTCTGTATATGTGTTGTGGGTGATTTCAATACCGTGAGGACAATGGATGAAAGAGTGGGGAGAGGTGAATGGGACGACAGCCGAGACTGAGGTACGTTCGATGACTTCATTATCAGGAATGGACTAATAGATTTACCCCTGTTAGGCAGGAAGTTCACATGGTATCGCCCGGATGGCTCGTGCAAAAGAAAGTTGGATAGAATCTTGGTAAATGAATCGTGGGACGAGAAATTGAGAGAGCAGTCCCTAAAAGGAATAAGAAGATCAGTGTCGGACCACTGTCCCATCTATACGTTCTCTCAAGTAAAAGACTGGGGCCCAAAACCATTTAGATTCTTTAATAGTTGGAGCAAACATCCAAACTTTAAGGAATTTATAGCGAAAAAATGGAGATCATACGAGATTAGCGGGTGGTGTGGATACATTATTAAAGAGAAACTGAAACTTTTGAAGGCAGACCTTCGGAAATGGAGCACGGAGGTGTACGGAAACCTGAACCAGAGAATTGAAAATAGTAGAGCAGACATTGAGAGATTGGATTTGATCGATGATATTTTCAGGCTAGAGGAACAAGAAGCAGTAAAACGCCGAGAATGTTTTGCAAACCTGCTAAGGGACATAAAAAGGAAGGAAAACCAATTGGCATAAAGGGTTAAGATAAACTGGATAAAAAAGGGAGATATAAACCCGGGTCTGTTTCATAGGGTGGTGAATGGAAGGCGTAACACAAATGAAATAAGAGGGATCTTCATCAATGAGATATGGTGCGAAGAAGTACAAGAGGTAAAGAGTGGAATTTGCAATTATTTTCACAAGCACTTCAAATCAGAAGGAATTAACAGACCATGTTTCCCAGCATCTCTGATTCACAAGAAACTAGAACCTGTGACAACGAGTTTCTAACAGCCTGCTTTTCGGAGGAGAAAATAAAGAAGATCGACAATATGGGAGTGCGATGGCTCCAAGAGCCCTGGACCCGACGACTTTACGATGGAATTTTACAAGTTGGTTGAGGAATTCCACAGAAATGGCGGATTGGTGAAAGGGATCAATCCATCTTTCACCGTTCTCATCCCGGAGAAATATGCAGCGCAAAAACTTGAGGACTTTCGGCCGATTTCACTGATTGGGAGTCTCTATAAAATTGTATTAAAACTCCTAGCAGGCAGACTAGCGAAGGTTATTGAAAAAGTCGTCTCTGATTCCCAAACCACATTTATCAGTGGTAGGCAAATTACTGATGGCATATTGGTGGCACATGAAGCAATTGAAGAGGCAAAGAGAAAAAAGAACCAGAGAGTCTTCTTCAAAGTGGACTTTGCGAAGGCTTACGATTTAGTGAGTTGGAATTTTCTAGACATGATGATGGAATCGATGAACTTCTCAATCAAGTGGAGAAGGTGGATAATGGAATGTGTAAAATCCGTTAGCACGTCGATACTTGTAAATGGCAACTCAACGGGAGAGTTCAGATTAGAGAAAGGAATTCGTCAAGGAGATCCATTATCTCCTTTCCTATTTCTAATAGTCGCGGAGGGCCTGAATATCCTTGTAGAAAAAGTTGTCGACATGGGAGCTATTGAATCTGCTTGCATAGGAAATTAAAGAATCAAAGTACCAATTTTACAATACGCAGATGATACGATTTTTCTATGCAACGGTAGATGGGAGGATATCCGAAATATCAAATATGTTTTACGAATATTCCAACTGGTATCAGGCCTGGGTGTGAACTTTGATAAATGCAGCTTGATGGGGATCCATACTTGTGATGAAACAGTGGGGAAAATATCAGATTTCTTAGGC
The DNA here is from genome assembly GCA_963675135.1 of Galeopsis tetrahit. NCBI lineage: Eukaryota > Viridiplantae > Streptophyta > Magnoliopsida > Lamiales > Lamiaceae > Galeopsis > Galeopsis tetrahit. Next base: position 51,116,148 of record OY776128.1, on the reverse strand, counting down.
TGTAAAATAGGCAGGCTACCGATCCCATTCTTGGGGCTCAACATCGGCCTCAACCAACAAAAGGCGGTGCATTGGGAGGGTTTGATTCAAAAAATCTGGAATAAGCTGGAGGTGTGGAAAAATCGTAAGATATCGATGGGGGGCAGAGCGACGCTCGTTCAAGCAGTTATATCCGCAGTGCCAATTTATTACCTGTCCTTCTTTAGAATTTCGAAAAAAATCTTGAGTGAAATTACCAAAATTCAACGAGAGTTTCTTTGGGGGGGGTGGTGAGGTGAACTGCAGGAAAATCCCATGGGTGGGATGGTCCGACATTTGTACCGAAAATCTAATGGCGGTCTGGGTATTCGTGATCTTAATTATTTTAATATGGCTCTATTAGGGAAGTGGGTGTGGAGGATGTTGAGCGAGGGAGAAAAACTGTGGGCTAGAGTGTTGGTGTCTAAATATGGTGGTTTGGTGGGTGAAAGACATATTAACAGGAGTGGGGGTAGGTCTAAAAAGGGGTCTAATTGGTGGAGAGATGTGGTGGATATATAAGAAGTGAGGGATGGAGAAGGGGGCGTAAAGAGGGAAATAATTAAATGGGTAGGGAAAGGTGAGAATACTATATTCTGGAGTGAGCCATGGGTTGAGAGGGAGGGGTGTTTTAAAGAAAAATTCACTAGACTGTATAATCTGAGTACAAAAAAAAATGCTCTAATCAGTGAGATGGGGAGGTGGGTTAATGGGGAATGGGTGTGGGAGTGGGAGTGGGAGTGGAGAAGGGCAATGAATACAAGATAGTGTAATTTACTGCAAGAACTAATTAATATTCTCAACAGGCACAAACTCAGGCAAGTGAGCTCGGATATGTGGAGTTGGGAGTGCGCACCAAGGGGAATTTACTCAACGAGTGCAGTGTACAGGAAATTAACGAGCATATCCGTGAATGTGACGTCCGTTGCTGCAGAATCCAAAACTGCTTTCAAGCTGCTGTGGAAATCCTTCGCTCCAAGGAGAATTCAAACCATCGTATGGAAGGCTCTCCGAGGACGGTTGGCCACAATGGACAATCTCAGAAGGAGGGGCATCCCCGTCGGCGACGAAGCAGCAGGCTGCTGCTTTTGCGAAGAAGCTGAGGAGACAAACACACACATTTTACTGGAATGCAAGGTAACTGAAGAACTCTGGGTGGATTGCTATAAATGGATCAAGGTGAATATTGTGGTCCATAATATATTATCTCACAATTTGATACACTTTAGTGAGTTACTGGGAAAAGATAAAATGAGAAGGAGGATAACAATCAGTTTATGGTCTGGCGTAGTTTGGGAAATCTGGCATACTAGAAACAGGAATAGATTCGAAAATGTTAGCTTTGACAAGAGGAAAACAATGGAAACAATTAAAATAAACTTGTGGTCTTGGCTAGGGGAGAGAAATCTAATATGTCTGAATGCATCAATTTCGGCCTGGTGTTGTAACCCGAATTTATGTCTTAGATAGGAGTGCTTTGTAAGATAGAGTATGTGAATCCATAGTGAGAGTATGTGATTCATATGTCTATAGAGATATGGGTTGAGTACCCCTTGTACTCAAAGATATATAAAAAGAACGTTTTCACTGTGCAAAATATAAAAAACAAACAAAGGTTGTGTCTTTTAAAAATAATTATATTAATTTAAGAGACATACTTTTTAGTGAATAGTTGATTATTTCAATGGTTGTGTCTTTTAGAATTATTGTGTTAAATTAAAAGACATACCTTTTGTGAATAGTTGTTTATTTCTAAAGGTTGCAACTTTTGGAAAAATAAGCTTATTGTGAAGAGTCACACCTATTACCTAAAGACTATTGGAAGTCTATAAATAGATCTCTCTACATTGGTCATTTCATTCATTCGCAAATTCATTTCCATTGATTCATGGTCAAGAATTGAAAACTTGAGTTAAAACTACATATGCATACTTAGCATTTTAGAATTGTAGTTGCTACATTAGAGTCCAGTCGAAAGTTCCGGATATCCATTTTGCGATTCGCTGATAGCTTCCGATTTGTAGTGCAACAGTCGTGAAGTTTGCAGTCGTTGTATCTTGGGGACGGTTGTCAGTGATCCGTATTGCACCTGTGTACGGGGCAATAACGTCTTACGAAGATAGAATCAAACTCTAGACTCGACTTTCGTATTTAAGTATGTGTCAGCATTTAATCTTTGTCTACGTACACCTCAATTTCTAACCGTCTATTCTTTAGATGTCATTCTATTTGTTAATTAAAAGACAATGATTGAATGTAGCTGCAACTCATGGTTGAACTGCTGCATTTGTGATAGTTCGTATGAAATACAATGGCTCTTGAAAAAGAATATTGTAGTTCACATGAACTTGACTTCACACAAATTAATATTACTAAGAAAATTTTAACCTACAAATGACATTTCATCAAAATTTAATCATAAATAATGATAGCTTAACATGTCAACAAACAAAACTACTCCTTCCTTTCTCACTTTTTTTTTCCACACAAATTAATAAAATATGTGGGCGTATAAAATTTATTCTTTCATACGGGTATTTTAGACAAAAAAAATAAAATAAAGTAAAAGTATAGTGGACTACTCCTTTCGTCTAGTAATAACTTTCATAGGCGGGTGAATACACATATTAAAAAAATATAATAATGAGTTGAGTTTTAGGGAATAATTTTAAAAAAATTTATGTGTAAAGTAAAAAATGGGATGACTTGTGTATATGTGTAGACCCAAAAGTAATGACATTTTGTGTAAAATTGTGGATATTGTGACCGTGAGAGTGAAGTTTATGATTTTTTTTTCTATTCCTTAAGTTGTACTCCCTCCGTCCCGTATTAACTTTCATAGGTAGGTGGACACGTAAATTAAGAAAGTGTAATAATGAGTGGAGTTTTGAGGGGTAATATTATAAAACTTTATGTATAAAGTAAAGAATGGGTTCACTTTTCTATATGTGTGGAGAAAAAGTAATGACATTTGTGTAAAATTGAGGATATTCTAAGGGTGGAGTTTATAAAGTGTTTACCATTTTAAGGGTGTGAAAGTTATTGTGGGATGTCCCGAAAAGAAAAGTGTGAAAGTTATCGTGGGACGGAGGGAGTACTAATTTTGATTTTTGTCCTCTAAATTTTTTTGACTTTGAAATTAGCCTCTTATATTTATAAAATTTAAGATTTTAGTCCATATTAACGACAATATTCAAAGGTAAATATAATGTAATAACCTACAAATCGTTGACTTTGTCGTTTACCTGCACATCGAACCTCAAATCGTGTATCTATAAATCGGCCCCAATGTTTTCTGGTTAGTTGTTTTCAATGCCTGGTGCAAATTGACAAAAGAATTAGTGGGTGTTTGCAAACACTAGAAGGTGCTTAAAATCACTTTTTTTTTCAAATATAATCACTTTTGAAGTGTTTGCAAACACAACCAAATGATTAAGTTAATTTATTAAAAGTGATTTTGGTGAAGCACCCCTCCACCTACTTTTATGTGTTTCTCATCATTATAATAATCAATTTTACAATTTTGCTCTCACAATTTAAATAATATTTAATCTTTACACATTATCTATCCAAATGTAATAAGGGTGTTTTTTGTAAATTTATAAAAAAAAAAAGTGGTTTATTTTATAAACACCACAACATATACACAATTAATTTAAAGTGCTTAATTTTAAAACACTATCAACTTTCAATTTTATTCCAAAAATAATTTTAATCACTTTGAATCAATCACTATAGTTTGCAAACACACCTTTATAGTGAAATAAAGTTCAAGTAATTAAGATAATAGAATTAACTTTGGCTTGTTCAAAAATACAATTCACGTTTTACAATGCCTTAACATTAGCCACACCTTTTAAAATAAAAAATTACTTTATCGTCACGGATTACAATTTCACGTTTTTTAAATTGGCAAAAATTTATATGCAATATTAAGATAAATTAGGTTAAAATTTGTGGGTTAAAGTGGGTCAACGCGGGTCAACCTTAATTAAAATATTTATTTTAACTCTAAAATATTATCTTACTACCTGATCAAAATTATGTTACTACAAAGACCTAAATTTTGTCACTACAAAGCCAAAAGTGTATTACTACTGCAAGTCCAAAAATATTCTGGACACTTATTTTTTTTGGGTAAAATTATTAAAATAATTTTGACTTAATCGGCTACTACATGATTAAAATAATGTTACTACAAGACCAAAATTTTATCACTACAAGGTCAAAAGTGTATTATTACATGTTCAAAAATATTCTAAAGACTTAATTTTTTTTGGTGAATTTGTCAGAATGTTTTGACATGTAATATTAATTTTTTTACCTTATAGTGGTAATATTTTGGTCTTGTAGTAACAATATTTTGGTCATTTAGTAAACCACATGTTTGCAACCCGCGAATTTTCTGGACAACCCATATCCAGACTTCTGACCCGTAAATTTTTTTAAATTGACTTAATTTGCCTTTTGAGCTTAGGGTTTTGACTTGCCTACTTGAGATGGAATGTATGTGTAAAATATTTCACATAAGACTAGCCCTTTTTAAATTAAATATCAAGTTGTTATTTTTTTTCCTTTAAAAGGTGAGAAATAAAAGTCATGTCACTAATTACGTGATGTTTATCTTTGATTGTAGATAGTAAAAACTAAAATTTATAAATTTAAAGGGTTGATCTGATATGGACTCGAGTGCATGTTGTGCACCCTAGTTCATGTTGCACTTTTCAGTTGTACTGACTTGCATTTTTTCATGACTTACACTTTTTGGTAAAATGGTGTTGCACTTTTCAATTATTAAACTGTATAATAATATTTTTATTTATAGTGACTTACACTTTTTAGTAATATTGTGTTGCACTTTTCAATTTAATAACTTACACTTTTCATTAAAAATTGTGATACTTACTTGCACTTTTTAATAATATTGTGCTGCACTTTTCAGTAAAAAAATTTGTTGCACTTTTCAATAAAAAAATTTGTTGCACTTTTCGGTTATAGACTCTTATACTTTTCAGTTATATTGACTTACACTTTTCATTAATATTGTGATGCTCTTTTAATACCGACTTGCACATTTCAAAAATATCGTATTTCACTTTTAATTATACTAACTTATACTTTTAGTAAATATGGTGTTGCACTTTTTTGTTATATCGACTTACATTTTTTAGTAATTTTGTGTTGCACTTTTTATTGAATAAAAAATTCCTTAAAAATTTAATTTAAATGGAGAACAAAAAAAAAGGCTAAAAAAATAAAAATAAATAAAATGAAGAAATAAAAAGAGTCATGTAATTATTTTTATAATAATAATAATAAAATATTGGACTAGGGTGTACAACATGGATTCAAGTGTATACTAAACTAAACCAAATTTAAAAGATTAATTTTAAAGTCAAAGCTGAATTTAATTCTTTTCCTTTACTAAAAAAATAAAAAGGAAAATAATGGAAAAGACCAAAACCTGCGCATTAATGCATTTTCTATTAAAATAGTGTAGTAAATTCAAAGTTAATTGCACCACATCCTGAATTTAATTCTTAGAGTTAAATTCAACTTTTATAGAAATAAATATCCAGTAATAGAAATTTCACAGAACTTATATGCAATATTAATTAGTACAAATTTGTAAAGAGATGGAAAAATTTGCAAGACAAAATTGAGTCAAACAATTGTTTAAAAAGAATTGTGCAAGACAATCAGAAAAATTCGTGAAAACACGTGTTATTCTAATGATAAATATGTATTAGTGTAATAATAAGTAACACATATTTACTCATACAACAACACACATTTTTCCTTATAGGAATTCGAACCTGAGATCCAGTTTTTTTTATTTGAGTTGTACGATTTTTGGAGATAGATATGTTTAACCCAATTTTAATTCGTAAATTTTTGTGTCATTTTCTGAAATAGAAGGATATTGTGTGTAATTAACAAGTATTGCACATAAGTTCTCCAAAAAAAATTGTTAATATTAAATTAATAATTTTGAATAGGCAGCTATATAAGTTAATTACAATTTGTTAATTTACTTTTTTTTTAAGGAAAGAAATGGAAAAGAGTTTATTGCTGCTTAGGTGCAATTTTCACCCCCAACTCTACGTAGGTACAACTTTTTTTAAAAGTTGATTTTAGGTGTCAAAAAGTTGATTTTAGGTGTCAAAATAATCTGAAAGACCCAAATTGCCCTTACTTCATTCCTCATTTTTCTCTCCATTCTTATTAAACACCTCACCCACCCACCCTTCCTCTCAAACACGCCTCATCTTCTTCTCTCTTCTCCTCTCTCCTCTCTCCTACGTCTTCAAAATCCGCCATGGCCGTGGCCGCTGAAAAGTTTTCCTCCACCCCCAACCGCCATCGTAATGCTCTCCTCCCCCAACTCCCCGTGGCCGCCGCTGAAAAGCTTTTCTCGACTTGTCTCTATCGCCGCCGTACGTGAAGCCCCTCCACCCTCCGCTGCCGCCGTTGAAATCGCGGGCGATCCGTTGAAATCGCCGTACGTGAAGCCCCTCTACCCTTCGTCTTCCCCGGCGGCCATGGCGAAGCAGCGGAGCTTGATGCAGACGGGCGGCGATCTGAAGAAGACGAAGCCGCCTCCATGGCCGACGTCGCCGCTCTGCTTCCGGCGAAGACTCGCTCGCCGGATGTTCTCCCACCCACAACTCCGACGCTTCGATCTTGAAGAAGGCCTCCCACACTGCGCCGCCGCCCACCTGTTCACGCCTCCGACGCTGTACATCTCGCCGGAATTTTCTCAGACGGCGGCCTCGCCGGAGGTTCTCCCACCGCCACTCCGACAATCTGCATCTTCGATCTTGAAGAAGGCATCCCCCACTGCGTCGCCGCCCACCTGTTCTCGCCTCCGACGCCTCGCCGGAATTTTCTCAGGCGGCTGCCTCAAAATTGTTAGGGCATGGACTAGGGTTTCCTCACCCCATTGGGCCTGTTAGTGGACTTTTTTTTTTTTTTTTTTTTTTTGAATTTGTTTTTTTACAGATGCAAAAAAATTATTCGTTGATGCAAATCTTTCTTTGTTGATGCAAATTATTTTTGCTCATTGATGCAAATGTTATTTTTATTTTGTATTTTTTTTTATTTTGTGAGTTTTATATTGTTTTTTAATTTTTTGTGCATTTATTTTCGAATTTTTTGTTATTTTATTTTGTTAATTAAAATTGATTGTTAGAAAAAAATGAATCTCACGCATATTGTTTCCCAAAAATTGATTTTTACCCAAAAAAAAATAATATGCAGCAATGTTTAAATGTTTAAATTTTTTTTTCATTTTTCGAATACAAGATCATCATTTTTTGTACATGCTTGACTCTGTTTGTTCTTTTTTTTTCCATTATTTCACAATTCAACCAAAATAAGCTCAATTTTTTTTTAAAAAAAATACAAAACTAAATTCTCAAAAAATACAAAGAAAAATTCAACAACGAAAAAAATAAATTTGCATCAACGACGGTAAATTATTTGCATCATCGGAGAAATTATTTGCATCAACAAATAAATTATTTTGCATCAACGAATAAATTATTTTGCACCAACAAATAATTTATTTGCACCAACCGTTCCAGGAAAAAAAATAACATTTTTGTTTCATCTAAAAAGCAATTCTAAGTGTCTTCAAGGGTGTTTTAATTGAAAGAGTGGGGGCACATTAGGGGTGGGAAACCTTTGCCTTCAAGGGTGTTTCATCTAAAAAGAAATTTTAGGTTTTATATTAATTTTTGTATTTTTGTGAATTTAGGGACTTGTCAAATTTATTTTTGGGTTTTTATAGACGAGTAAAATTCAATTACGAATTAAATTGCGACACGTGGAAATTACGGGTTAAATATTAATTAAATTTATTATTTATTTGTCGGAATAAAATTAATTCCTAAAAAAATAAATATATAATTAATTATTATTCCCTCCAATTAATTTGGGTCTCCAAAGCCCAATAAATCAAGTTAAAATTCAAGACGGGCCTCTAAAGTCCGGTAAATTAATACGGGTCTCTAAAGCTCGATAAGTAAAGACGGATCTCTAAAATCCAGAAAATCCAAACAGGCCTCTAAAGTCCAACAAATCAAATTGGGCCCAAATTTGATAATTTAAGCCCAAAGAACATTCTTAGCCCATCAAACAATTCAAAATTTTGAATTAAAAGCCCTAACTACTTGCACAAAAATCTCCAGGCCTACACCTATAAATAGAGGCCTCATTTCATTCATTTCATCATCAAGAAATCAGAAGCATTCAAGGCTCTAAAATTCTCTGCAGAGATTTTAGAGTGTTCTTCAGCAATTGGAGGAGATTCAAAGGCGTTCTTCGTGCAAAGCATCAAGAAGCAGTGTTCGAGTGGAGATCAAGGTGCTAAGCCTCTTCGATTCGGCGTTTCTTCAAGGCGTTCTTCGTGCAAAGCAGCAAGAAGCAGTGTTCGAGTGGAGATCAAGGTGCTAAGCCTCTTCGATTCGGCGTTTCTTCAAAGTTCTTCGTGGATCTTCAACGGAAAATTCCCAATAAGTCCCGAAAAAAGTCCCGAAAAGTCCCGAAAATTAACGTTTAATCCAAAATACGGCGTCAAGCCTTTGGATTAATGTTACAAAGTCCCAAGCTCAAGAACGATCTTCAACGACGTTCATCACAAAAGTCCATAAATTCAACGTTTAATCCAAAAATACGGTGCTAAGCCCTTGGATTAACGTTATAAAAGCCCCAAATACAAGATCGGAGGATTCGGCTGCGGATCCAGCTCCAAAAGCTCAAAAGTTCAAGTGAAGTTCAAGAAGAGAGAATCAGAGGAGAGATTAGAGATTGTAACCCGCAATATTCATCGGTTTAAATCCGAAATTAAATACATCGTTTACCATTTTCGCGTTTTATTATTTAATTCACGAATTTGTGTTTACAAATTGGCACGCCCAGTGGGACAATCTCTACCTCTCATCTCTACTCTTCAAGCAAATCAAGTCTCGACGATGACACCAATCAAGATTAAGATCAAGAGAGGTGTTGCATCCGGATCAGCTGGTCTTGACTTTGAAGACGTGAACGTAGTCACGAGGAGTATGTCAAGAAGCTCCAAGTCATCGTCTTCTTCAGAGAAGGCTACTGCAGAGGGTCCACTACCCAACACTGTGAATGAGGAGAACAATCCAGCATGTTCCCCTACTCGTTCCACAGCGAGCTCATCGGATTCAAGCACAGCCTCAGCAATGGCGACAGACACTACGACTGTTGAGGAGCAACTGGCAAGCTTAACTCGAGCCATAGAAGGACTCACAAAACATGTCCAAGAACAGGATGCCCAGATTGCTAAGCTGATAAGCAATGCAGACAAAGAAAAGCAAGTAGAAGGGCATGATGCTGAGACGTCTGGTGATCGCCAACCAATGGAAGTTGACCAAACTCTTAAGGATTTACAAGTTTCTCCCGATGGTTTGGTGCCCGTTGACCGATTGAAAGAAATCATACTTGGGGCAATCAAAGATAAATTGGAGGAAAATCCCAAGTCTTCATTTACCTACAGCAAGCCTTACACGAAGAGGATTGACGGTTTGAAGATGCCAGCTGGTTATCAACCTCCAAAGTTGCAGCAGTTCGATGGAAAGGGTAATCCAAAGCAGCATATTGCTCACTTCGTAGAGACTTGCAACAATGCCGGCACTTACGGAGATCACTTGGTAAAGCAATTTGTACGCTCTTTAAAGGACAATGCATTTGATTGGTATACCGATTTGGAAGCTAGCTCGATTGATAGTTGGGAGCAAATGGAGCAGGAATTTCTCAACCGGTTTTACAGCACTCGTAGAACGGTGAGCATGATTGAATTGACGAACACTCGTCAATCGAAAGAGGAATCGGTGATAAATTATATAAACCGATGGAGGAACTTAAGTTTGAATTGCAAGGACAGATTGACCGAAGCCTCGGCAATCGAGATGTGTATTCAAGGAATGCAGTAGGGTCTTCGATATATCCTACAAGCAATTCGGCCAAGATCGTTCGAAGATTTGGCGACTAAAGCTCACGATATGGAGCTGAGTATGTCTACAACCAGAGCTGGAGGGCCGCCAACTCAGGAGCCTTGGAAGTTCAAAGACAAGCAGGAAGTTAAGAAAGGGGGCAAACCTTTCATTAAAGATTCGAATAAAGAATCCATGGCAGTGACCGCTACTGCTGTCAAATTCAGAAAGGGTGAAACTGATGTAGGGAGTAAAGGAAAAGGCGTCACCCAAGAATGGGGGCAAAGGAGAACAAGTCTGAGGGAATTGCAACAAAAGCAGTATCCATTCCTAGACTCTGACATACCCGGAATGTTCGATGACCTGATCAAGAATGATCTCATCGAATTACCAGAAATGAAACGACCAGATGAAGCTGGGCGAACGGATGACCCAAAGTATTGCAAATACCATCGGTTGGTAGGGCATCCAATCCAAGACTGTTTCATATTCAAGGAGAAAGTTATGCAGCTAGCCAGAGAAGGAAAGATCTTGCTAGAGGATAGTGAGACAACGACGAATGCTGTCACAATTGAGAATAACAACGAATGCAGAGATCTCTCTTGCCACATGACTAGCGAGGAAGATGATGAACGACCTCAGACCAACGATGGTCTTGATGACAAAGTTAATGATTGTTTCTCAACGATAGCTTTCACGGATGAAGACTTGATGCTTGGTTCAGAATCCCATAACAGGCCACTATTCGAAGTTGGCCATACTCGAGAGCAGAAAATAAATCGGATATTGATTGATGGAGGTTCTGGGGTAAACATTTTACCCTTACGGGTGATGAAAAAGATGGAGATACATATGGATGAACTCGCAGGCAGTCGTTTGATGATACATGGATTTAATCAGGAAGGACAGAGGGCCCTTGGCACCATAGTGTTGGATTTGCTAATTGGTGGGATGACATCGACTGTAACTCTCCACGTCATAGATGCCAGGACTTCATATAACATGCTTCTAGGGCGCCCGTGGCTGCACGAAAATGGTGTGGTTCCTTCTACCCTACATCAATGCTTCAAATACTTTAGTCAAGGGGTTGTGAAAACAGTGGTCGGAGATGATAAACCTTTCACAGAGGCAGAGTCGTACTTTGCTGATGCCAAGTACTTCTTTCGAGGTGCGAAAGAAACAAAGAACGAGGAAGGTCCGACACGGAAAGATTGCAAGGAGGCGTCAACATCTCGCCCCAAAGAGAACAAATCGGTTCCCTCTATTGTTGAGGCATTGGAGGAGTTAACATTGCCGTTAACTAAACTGGATGGAAAGAAGCCATCTTCACAGCCAATTAAGGGGTTTGTTCGTCCTACTCAAGGACCTAAGGTGGAACATGGAGAGGAGATGGGACGTGATGTTACAAAGTTTTATGGTCCTAAAGCTTACAAGCTTTTAGTCAAAGCCGGGTATGATACACGAGAAAATTGTGCATTGGGGAAGGGTGTTAGTCAGTCAGAATATGGACTTAATGACACCCAGAAAATGTTGAGAAAGAGCGGCTATGCCGTCAAGAGTACCAAAATGGGACTTGGTTATACTACGAAGAATCCGGTTCGCATTGCTATTAAAAGAGCCAATGCCAACCACATTTCTGAAGAAGAATACTCATCGACAAAGGATGCATTCGATGAAGATGGTAAGAAGATAAGACGACTTTCAGTCTTTGAGAGACTTGGAAAGTCTGCTAGCAAGAATAGTAAGAAAACGAAACGCCCCTCAGTCTTTGATAGACTCGGGCCACAGACCCATCATCAAAAGTTGGGTGTTTCCAAAGTTCGGAGCTCAAAGCAATCCCGCATAAAGAGGCAGCATACGTTGACAATAGAATATGGGGGAGGGTCCAAAGCCAGAAGGCAAACCATTGTTCTCGCTCAAGAGTATAGCGACGAAGAAGATGATACAGAAAGTATAGCTTCTTCCAATTTCGTCAACACCTATGACATTCGGCAGCAAGTGTCACAAGATATGAGATCACGTGTGGATCTTACGAATATAAATGAATACAATGAAGACATCGCAACTGTGAATCACATCACCGAATGCGAAGATGTTCAAGTGGAGGAAGTGGATGCAGAGGATGCTCCTCCAGAACTCGAAGAGGGCGTCAAGACAACTATTGATGAGTTGAAAGAAATTAACTTAGGTGATGTTAACGACCCGCGACCAATCTATGTGAGTGCTTTATTGTCCGATGATGAGGAAGAAACTTACATTGAACTGCTACGTGAGTTCAGAGATGTATTTGCATGGTCGTATAAAGAGATGCCGGGACTGGACCCAAAAGTAGCAGTGCACCATCTCTCAGTAAAGAAGGGAGTTCGACCAGTCAAGCAGACTCAACGTCGATTCCGACCAGATCTTGTTCCATTAATTGAAGCTGAGGTGGACAAGCTTATTGAAGTCGGTTTCATCAGAGAAGTAAAGTATCTTACATGGATCTCAAGCATTGTCCCAGTGAGAAAGAAGAACGGACAAATTCGTGTGTGTGTTGACTTTCGGGATTTGAATGTTGCATGTCCCAAAGATGATTTTCCGTTACCTATTCCCGAACTTATGATTGATGCAACAACGGGTCATGAAGCTCTAAGTTTCATGGATGGGTCGTCGGGTTACAATCAAATTCGCATGTTGCCAAAAGACGAAGAGCTCACTGCTTTTCGTACCCCAAAAGGAATATACTGCTATAAAGTGATGCCATTTGGTTTGAAGAATGCAGGCGCAACATACCAAAGAGCCATGCAAAGGATTTTCGACGACATGCTTCACAAGAATGTTGAATGTTACGTTGATGACTTAGTCGTAAAATCAAAGAGGAGGAATGATCACCTCCAAGACCTGAGGGTTGTTTTTGAACGCTTGAGGCGTTACCAGCTTAGGATGAATCCTTTGAAGTGTGCATTCGGAGTCAAATCGGGAAAGTTTCTTGGATTTGTGGTTCGCCAGCGAGGGATTGAAATCGAGCAAGCAAAGATTGACGCAATCTTAAAGATCCCGGAACCTCGAAATATTCATGAGCTTAAAAGCCTACAAGGAAAGCTAGCATACCTCAGAAGATTCATTTCAAACTTAGCCGGACGATGTCAACCATTTAGTCGTCTCATGAAGAAAGATACACCATTTAAATGGGACGAATCTTGCAGTAATGCTTTCAAAAGCATCAAGTCATATTTGATGAAGCCACCAGTATTGATCGCTCCGGTGCCCGGACGTCCGTTGATTCTTTATATCGCTGCTCAAGAGCGTTCAGTTGGAGCCTTGCTGGCACAAGAAAACGAGTCAGGAAAGGAAAATTCTTTGTACTACCTGAGTAGAATGATGACTCCAAATGAATTGAAGTACTCTCCGATTGAGAAGCTATGTCTAGCTCTTATATTCGTGATTCAGAAATTAAAACATTATTTTCAGGCCCATACCATCCATCTTGTATCGAGAGCAAACCCGTTGAAGTATGTTATGTCTAGGCCAGTTCTCTCGGATCGACTCGCAAGATGGTATCTCCAGTTGCAACAATTTGAGATCATTTACGTCCCTCAAAAGGCTGTTAAGGGACAAATTTTGGCCGATTTCTTAGCCGATCATCCAATGCCTGCAGAATGGGAGTTATGTGACGACCTTCCAGACGAAGACGTCCTAACTGTTGAAATAACCCCTCCATGGAAGATGTATTTTGATGGGTCCGCTCATAAAGAAGGAGCTGGTGCTGGAGTTGTGTTTCTAACATCTGATGGAGAAGTCTTGCCCTATTCTTTCACTTTAATAGAGAATTGCTCAAACAATGTTGCTGAGTACCAAGCACTCATACTTGGGTTGGAAATGGCAGTCGATATTAAGCAACTACACCTCAGGGTGTATGGGGATTCAAAGTTGATAGTGAACCAGATGCTTGGATCATACGAGGTTAGGAAACCAGAGTTACTTCCTTATCAAAAGTACGCTCGACGACTCATGAATTATCTCGGAGACGTGGAAATTGAGCATGTTCCAAGGAAAGATAACAAACAAGCTGACGCTTTAGCAAAACTTGCTTCGGCAATTACATTGCCCGAAAGTAAAACTCGTATCCCAATATGTAAAAGTTGGGTTGTGCCTCCTATATTTGAGGATGACGGTGATGAAGAAGGTGAAAGTCATGTCATCGAGGTGTTTGAAATTGAAGAGGAAGATTGGCGTCAGCCATTTGTCGACTACTTGAAATACAACAAGTTGCCAAGTGTTCTGAAGCGAAGAGTGGATATCAGACGTCGAGCCCCTCGATTCATATACTACAAGAGTGTGCTTTATAGACGATCATTTGATGGGGTCTTCTTAAGGTGTCTCAGTAATGGCGAAGCCGTCCACGCAATGGAAGAAGCACACGCCGGTATTTGTGGTGCTCATCATTCAGGGCCAAAGTTACACTTTCGAGTGAAGAGGATGGGTTATTACTGGCCAACAATGGTGAAAGACTGTATGGATTACGCACGAAAATGTCAAGCTTGTCAGTTTCATGCCAACCTTATCCATCAACCCCCAGAACTGTTGCACCCAACCGTTGCCTCGTGGCCATTTGATGCTTGGGGTCTAGATGTGGTGGGACCACTAACAAAGTCATCAGGTGGTCATCTGTACATTCTGGCTGCAACTGATTACTTCTCCAAATGGGCGGAAGCCGTACCTTTGAGAGAAGTGAAGAAAGAAAATGTTGCTGATTTTATTCGAGTCAATATCATTTTTAGATACGGGGTCCCTCGGTACATCGTCACCGATAATGGAAGATCGTTCAGTAACAGTCACATCGACAAACTTTGTGACAAGTTTGACTTCAAACAAAGGAAATCTTCTATGTACAACGCAGCTGCTAATGGACTCGCTGAAGCTTTCAACAAGACTTTATGAAACCTCTTGAAGAAAGTAGTCTCCAAGTCAAAGCGAGATTGGCATGAAAAGATGAATGAAGCTCTATGGGCATATCGAACTACTTATAGAACACCTACGCAAGCTACTCCATACTCGTTGGTGTATGGTGTTGAAGCAGTTGTTCCCCTTGAGAAGCAGATTCCATCTCTAAGGATGGCGATACAAGAAGGGCTGACGGAAGAAGAGAATGCACGTTTGTGTCTTGAAGAGTTGGAAGCCCTAGATGAGAAAAGATTGGAAGCACAACAAAGGCTCGAATGCTATCAAGCCCGCCTTTCTAGAACGTTTAACAAGAAAGTGAGGATACGTTCTTTTCAAGTTGGTGATTTGGTGCTTGCTGTGAGAAGACCCATCGTAGTAACTCACCGTGTTGGGAATAAATTCTTGCCTAAGTGGGATGGCCCATATGTTGTTAAAGAAGTTTACACAAACGGCGCCTACAAGCTGATTTCTGAAGATGGCGTGAACATTGGTCCTATAAATGGGAAGTTTTTGAAACGCTACTACGCGTAAAGAAAACAACCACGCTCCATAAACGCATGAGCCTAAACTGCTTGTCGCTCCAAAAACGCACGAGCCTAAACTGCTTGTTGCTCCACGATGCACGAGACTAAACTGCTTATTACTCCTGGTCCGCACGAGTATAAACTGTGTACGACAACCACCAAAGGTAAATACATGTGGTTAAACTGTTAACTTACTCCACTAAAGGCATTTTAAGTGGTTAAATACTTAAATCCCTACTTTGTCTACAGTAGTTAAAGAATAGTCACTCCTGGCCCGCATGAGTATAAACTGTGAACGGTCCCCCCCCAAAATATAAATCATATTTTGCTTGAACTACGTTATGGCTTGATCTTCTTTAAAGAGGTACGTAGGCAACTTAGTATATTTCTAAGTACAGTCATAAGTTAAATTGAATTGTTCGAGTAAGTCGGATCGATGAATACAAAAGTGACGAACATATGAAGCATGAAGAAAACAAAGAAGGAAGAAAGTGAAGGGGGCAATGCCCAAACCTCATTTTGCCTTATATTTTCGGTTTTGTACTTCAATTTTGTAGAGGGGTGTACCTTTTCCCTTGACCCAGGTTTTATCCCTAAGGAGGGTTTTCCGAGGCAAGGTTTTAATGGCGCTCCGGCCTCTGGTTCGACATGTGAACTTATGGCTTTAGGATTTTCTTTTAATAGATAATCTTTATTCTCCAAAAGGGCCAATTCATTTCTCGATGAATATACAAAAGCAAGTATTGAAGAATATGAACATGTGAGATATAGACGAAGAAAATAAATTTTTAATCAAAGTGCCAAAGCAAAAATGGAATAGATACATGGAGTGTGCAAAGAAAAAAATATCCATGAAAAACAACAGATAAATCAAGGAAATCATGAAAGTCAGAGAGCAACTAAAAAAAGAGGCCTAAACCCTTAAACTCTTCTAAAGCCTCTTCTAGCTCGATCTCGGTCTTCTTCAAACCTTCAATTACATCATCTTCTATCAGGGGCGTATTGTTGATAGTGGAGATTTCGTCTTGAAAACTTAGGATCTCGGTGTCAAAACCTTGAACTAATGTTTCTTTCTCCTCCAGTGACTGAGCCAATACTTTCTTCTCCTTCTTCAACTCTTTCAAGCGGCGCACCTTATCCTTGACTTTTTTAAGCTTTGTTTGGATAGCCTCGACTTGAGAAAGATTTTCAGCACGTTTCTCCTCAACCTCGTGAAGGGCATGTTTAACTTCGGTCAACCGTTGATTAAGAACCTCCTTAGGACATCCATCAGAAGATTTAGACTTCATCCTATCATGAGCATCGGCTCTCTCGAACAAGGATATCAAAGACGCCTCTATAGCCGGGAGTTCAGTTTGAGCATAAGTCTGTAACCTCGTGAATGCAATAAGCACTTCCTCCTTCATAGAAGATAAGAGGTTAATAGGGGTTCCCATGATTCTCTCTTGAAGAGCTTTCCATGTAGACAAAACAAATGCCCGTTCACGATCAAGAAAGAACTTATCACAGTGAATCAAGGGAGGTTCAACCGGCGTTCGAGAAGTATCTTTATTAAGCTCTCCACAAAGATCATTACTATCAACAACCAATACTTCTTCTTCCAAGACATTGTCATGCTTCGAGTTGATCAAGTCGTCAACATGATTTTCTAAGTAAGCACCATGAGCTTGGGCCCACCACTTCTTGTAATCTGGTGAAGAATACGACTTAGGATTCACCGGGGCAATCGGAAAACACACCTTAGCACGAGATCCGCGCAAAGCACAAGATTGCCAATAATGCGTCCCGTTATCTAATGGGGTGTCACGAAGATCAAAATTCAACTCTCCCGGAACTTCTTGGTAAAAGTCGAATTGACGGCTAAATCGATGTGGGCTGTAAGGTTCAACAATAAAACGATTACCTTGTCTCCAAGTGAGGTAATTAGATCGGATAGAGACAAAGTAATTCTAGTTAGCCCGTTGACCAGTTCCGGAATCAACATAAGAAGTAAGTTGCTGCCGATTTAACATATTGCATGTCCATTCGGCAGACTCTCCTCTATGAATCCGTTTACGAGCCTCCGCAGGGTTATGGTACTTAGCACCATTCTCTCCAGAATACTTCACCATCATAGGGGCACGGTGATCATGAACAGCAGGGTAATGAGTCCTAAAATATCGGGCTAACCAAACGTACACAAAATGAACCGGAAAGGCAGATCGAGCTCGGGACGGTTCGGGGTGCAGCGAAATCCGATTCAAACCCCTGTAAATATTAGCCAAGACCGGTACGACAAGATTAATTGTCTTACCCGCAGCCATCAAACTAGCCATTTTGAAAGTAGCAGGACGTATCATATTCACTTCACCATTAGGAAGGGCGAATACGCAAAGCCAACAAGCTAAATGAGCAGCAAGATATGTCTCTTCTTGCTGGGCCGGTTCAATCTTGAGTGTTTTAAACAAAGTAACTTCTGCATCGGACCACGACTTATGGACTCCAAGACTCCCAAGTGGATTATGAGTCGACTTAGGGCGACAACTTCTCTTTTTCTCACTTCGTTTGGGAGGTTGACGATACTTTCCAGTTTTTCTTGACCAAAATTCAATCCATCGTTCAATCGATACGCCGCCCCTAGGAACGCTCCCACGAAGCATGTGGTAAGCGTGGAGTAAATATTTGCAACTCTTTGGAAGGCACAAGTCCCCAGTTTCGTCAAAAAGTTCGGGCGCATCAGGTATCACCTCATCATATAGATAACCATCTAGAGGAAGATCTGTTAACTCATGCATGTCCCATAATGAGATGGACATCTCTCCAAAAGTAGTGAGCAACGTATTTGTAGACGGACACCATGCCTCACAGAAAGCTTTGATAATTTCGGAATTAAAGTCATAAGTAAAAAGGGAGGCAAAGACAGCGTAATAAATCCTGGCGTCCTTGAGGGTATGTCCACATCGGCTCAAAACCTCTTCAGTCCACTCCCAGTATCCTTTGTGATAACCGAATTCTCCAGAAAATTCTATAGTTCCTCTCCAGTTGTCCTTGCCCATAACTATACGCCTCCCCAAGGTTGGTAGATGGCTTACATCCTCTTCAATCTCGTTGCGATGAGAAGTGTTGTCAAGAACCCAAGCTTTCGTCGATTTGTTCAGGGATATCTCATGCGACCAATTGTCCAAGTGAAGTCCGACATTTGATAAAAGCCAAGGTTTTGCAGAGCTACCAATAAGGGGCGTTTCTACACGTAAATGCGTCCCTTTCTCTAAGGGTTGGCGTTTATCATTGAGGATCACCAAATAACGAGCTCCAGAAGAAGTCACATTATTTTTAAAGTGGACCATTTTTAAGGAACCTGAAGAGAAGAAGAAAATTATTAGAAAATTTATCATAAAAGACGACAATTAATTAAAGCTTAAAAAGTCCATTATCCTAAATTAATTTAACAAATGAGGAATTTCTTTTGTCTAAATTAATAAGGAGTTGGGCCTGTTTAAATTAATTTTATCCAAAGAGCCAATTATTCTTCTCACACATTGGGCCCATTTTGAAATCAATTAAATAAATAAGACATGGCCCATTTCCTTAATAAATCAAGCCCAATACATATGCTGCCCTATTTTTTTCACTTAAAAGGCAGAATCCAAAATCCCAAATTGTTTGATAACTCCCGTCCCCATTCACTGCTTCATCACCGGCGAACCTCCACGGAAATCGAGCGGCTGTCACCCCACGCGTCGCCTAAAGCTACCGCCTCGCCTGAAGCCGCGCCGCCTGTTCGCGCGTTGCCTGAAACCGCGCCGTGCCTCCCCTGGGTTCCGACTGCCGTAGCCCGACGCCGCTGCACCTCGCCTGAAGCCGCGCCGCCGCTGCACTCCAGCCGCCTGCCGTCTGAAGCCCGTCGTCAACCACAGTCCGCCGCACACCGCCTAAAGCCAGCGCCGCCACGCTCCGCCTGAAGTCCAGTCGCCGCTACAATGGTCGTCGCCTCCGCCTGAAGCCGACGCCGTATCGCGCCGAAGCTCCGTCGCTGACCGCACCCCGCCTAGGTCTAGTCGTCGACCGCGCCCCGAAGCTCCGTCGCCGGAAAACAAGCGGCACCGCCTCCCTCGCAGGCTCAAAACAAGTAATTTCAAAATCCCCTTCATTTTCAAACTGTCCAAATCCGAAGAGATTAATACACCGACGACCGAAAACCCACTCTCTTTCGAATTTGGTCAATTTGATTAAAAAGGGCTATTGAAAGAAAGTTGATTTGGGCGAAAATAAGTTGTGGATTCTTCTCCAAATCATTAAATATTCACAGATTCGAAAGAGTAAAAAGACCCACGGGACACCCACATTCTCTTTTGAATTCTGTGAATATTTAAGAAATCCTTCTTCGCATGGTGTTAATTCTCTTTTCGAGATCCACAAGTTTCAAAGAGAGTAAAAAGACCCCTTGTCCCTTGGATCTCTCGTTTGAAAACCCGTGAAATCGATAAGAATTCGTCACAGGGGTATGAAGTAATTGGATCACAGTGCATGAACATAATATATTTTTGGGCAATGCATATATGTAGTACAAAACAATGAGAGGAAAAGCAGAATAGTTTTAACAAATTGATACGGATACATACATACATATACGTGAAAAAAAAATAAAAAAATCAAGAGAATGTTGCAGGAAAGGTTACTTCGTGAACTCTGAGTCTCTCTGACAATTGCTTTCTGATAATTGTTTTGCTTCGTGACAATTGAGCTTTGATAATTACTTTATTTTTTTTGTGAATGTGATAAATTATGAAGTGATGATTGAAGGAGGCATCCTTTATATAGACTTAAAATGGTGAAAAGATAAGTATCAACAAGCATATATTTTGGTGTATTTCAACTAAATCTCCAAATTTCTTGGATAGTTATATCTTAAAGATTTGGTTACATATATTTGATAGATTTTTGTGATATATATTTGGATATATATTGTGCGTGATTTACGGATTGCAATTGGACGATTAAATCAATAGCAAGAAGAATTGGGCCTTCAAATATGAACTTGTTTGTTCATTTTACCCAATAAGTTAAAAGACTACCCTATGTCTTTAATTGACCCCAGGAAGTAATTTTTTTTTTTATTGGCTATAACAAACTCATAAAGTCCAAAAAAAAAAAAAAAAAAATTGAAATAATTTCGCAATTCATCCACTTTAAAGACAAACGTAATTGTGGACGAAATGCGAGGGGGCAATTTGTAGACGAGTAAAATTCAATTACGAATTAAATTGCGACACGTGGAAATTACGGGTTAAATATTAATTAAATTTATTATTTATTTGTCGGAATAAAATTAATTCCTAAAAAAATAAATATATAATTAATTATTATTCCCTCCAATTAATTTGGGTCTCCAAAGCCCAATAAATCAAGTTAAAATTCAAGACGGGCCTCTAAAGTCCGGTAAATTAATACGGGTCTCTAAAGCTCGATAAGTAAAGACGGATCTCTAAAATCCAGAAAATCCAAACAGGCCTCTAAAGTCCAACAAATCAAATTGGGCCCAAATTTGATAATTTAAGCCCAAAGAACATTCTTAGCCCATCAAACAATTCAAAATTTTGAATTAAAAGCCCTAACTACTTGCACAAAAATCTCCAGGCCTACACCTATAAATAGAGGCCTCATTTCATTCATTTCATCATCAAGAAATCAGAAGCATTCAAGGCTCTAAAATTCTCTGCAGAGATTTTAGAGTGTTCTTCAGCAATTGGAGGAGATTCAAAGGCGTTCTTCGTGCAAAGCATCAAGAAGCAGTGTTCGAGTGGAGATCAAGGTGCTAAGCCTCTTCGATTCGGCGTTTCTTCAAGGCGTTCTTCGTGCAAAGCAGCAAGAAGCAGTGTTCGAGTGGAGATCAAGGTGCTAAGCCTCTTCGATTCGGCGTTTCTTCAAAGTTCTTCGTGGATCTTCAACGGAAAAGTCCCAATAAGTCCCGAAAAAGTCCCGAAAAGTCCCGAAAATTAACGTTTAATCCAAAATACGGCGTCAAGCCTTTGGATTAATGTTACAAAGTCCCAAGTTCAAGAACGATCTTCAACGACGTTCATCACAAAAGTCCATAAATTCAACGTTTAATCCAAAAATACGGTGCTAAGCCCTTGGATTAACGTTATAAAAGCCCCAAATACAAGATCGGAGGATTCGGCTGCGGATCCAGCTCCAAAAGCTCAAAAGTTCAAGTGAAGTTCAAGAAGAGAGAATCAGAGGAGAGATTAGAGATTGTAACCCGCAATATTCATCGGTTTAAATCCGAAAATAAATACATCGTTTACCATTTTCGCGTTTTATTATTTAATTCACGAATTTGTGTTTACATTTGGGTTTTTATATTAATTTTCTCATTGATGCAAATTTTTTTTTTATATTTTTTGTGATTTTGTTAGTTTTATATTAATTTATGTATTTTTCTGCATTTAGGGACTTGACCACTACCAAATAAAATGTATGCGTCAAGGAAGAAAATATTTGCAACAAGGAAGAAAATATTTGAATCAAAGGAGAAAATATTTGCACCAACAACAGTTCCAGTAAAGTGTAGGTGCACATTGGGGGTTAGAAAAAGTGGGTGTTTTGATTGAAAAAGTGGGTGCACATTAGGGGTGGGTAACCTAGCCCAGGCCCAATTGCCAAAACCCTAACCCTAACCTTAGCCCTCCACCACCACCCCACGTTGGCTGCCGCCGCGCGCCCACACCACGAATGTCGTCGTCGACCGGCTCCCACCTTAGTCCTCCGTCGCCGACCGGCCGGCCCCCACCTTCGTCCTCCATCGCCGACCGGCCCCCACCACGAACTTTCATCGCCTTCGCCACGCACAGATCAAGGCTCCCTTCATCTTCGTCTTCGTCGGAGTGCTGCAGATCGGCGACCATGGCGTCTTCGTCGGAATTACAGACGGGCGGCGACCGTGGTGTGGTGGAGACTCAATAGCCATGGCGAAGGGTCGCCGCCAAAGTTCAAGGCGATGGAGGCTCGTCGGCCATGGCGAAGGTCACCATCTTCGTCGGAGAAAAGCACAGCAGCGACGGTAAGCCACAGCGACGGACTTCGTCTTCCCCGGCGGCCATAGCGAAGTAGCGGAGCTTGATGCAGACGGGCGGCGACCGTGGTGGGGCGGCGATCTGAAGAAGACGAAGCCGCCTCCATGGCCGAGGTCGCCGATCTGCTTCGGACGAAACAGCCGCACTGCGTCGGAGGCGAAGACTCGCTCGCCGGAGGTTCTCCCACCCGCAACTCCGACGAAAATGGAGGGGAGAAGGTAATGTTTTCTTTTTTTTTGGGAGACAATGAGTTGTGGAGAGAGAGAGGGAGTGGGAAGAAGATATGAGATGACATCTTTCTTACTTTCCTCCTCTATAAGGGCAAGAATGTAATCTTCACACCCAAATATCACCTATAAGAGATTTTTTTATTTTATAGCACTTAATGGGTTTTTCAAGGTCCAAAAGACACTAGAATGGAAATGCCCCAATGGAAAAGCCTAACCTAATGCATTTTCCGTTAAAATTTAAAATAATGAAATCGTAAAAAAAGTTAAATTACTCTGTGCAATGCAGTAGAATCAAGGAGTAACCCGTACATGTATATATCGATCAAAGGTTTCAGTTTCATAGTGTTAATGGGTGTTCTAAAGGGAAGAAGACAATAAGAAAAGATGGTGAGAGAAGTTTAATTTACAATTTTTTAAGACTTACCCCTATTTTGATTTAGTTGTATTAACTTTAGCATTTTAATTTTGGTCCTATATATAATTTACAATTTTTTAATAATTTTCGTTGGACAACCTACTAATTCATATTACCTTTCCAATCAAATTCGACATGAAGATACATATATATTTCTTTAAGTAGAATTCACCGGGCAAAATATATTATAAAAAACCCAAAAAATGCTCTAATTATAGTACCCATAAAACTAAAGAAAATATATTATAAAAAAATTAAAATTGAGATGCAAGCTCAAAGAGCGAAGAAAAAAAAAATCACCAAACGGCAGATTCATCACAATCATGAATGATGAGGACACGACTACTCACATGATGTTTAATTCCACTTGCGCCTCCATGTTGCACCCCAAATTTTGAATTGGGGATGAACTTTTTTTATTTGAGGATGAATTTTAATTAAATTTGCGAATGAATTTCAATTAAATTTGGGATGAATTGCTGAGAAAAAATTGAAGATGATTTTTTTTTTAATATAGGTTACGAGACGAATTTGGAAAACATAGAAAGAGGTGGAAACTTGTTTGATTTTGAACTTTTTTCGATTTTCATTAATTTTTTTTGTTTTGGCTTTTTTTTTTCTTCAGAAAACAATTTGAAAGAGAAGAATCTCACATGTTTTGCAAAATTTTAAACCATGTCAGTTTTAATTGTTCCACGGTGGATTCAAATTAAAACAATAAAATAAAAAGTTGCCAACCGAAAACTTGACCCGTAGTAGCAGGGAGCCGAACAAAAATTCCAGAAAATTGTAAGTTACATTTGTTTACAAACATTTCAGACCACGTTGGACATTTGTCATTTCTTCTAACTAGATTTTTGGTGCAATACACGAGTCTGTTGTTTTTTTCTTTTAAGTGTCTACAAAAAATATGTTCTTTTTTAAATTTGTTTTTAAATTTCAATGTTTGTTACATTTGTTTTTGTATAAGTGAAGTGCACACATGAATAATGTAGCAATTGTTTGAGCTTGTAGTTACAATTTTTTTATGCCGTAAAGTGTTCATGCAAAGAGTATTGTAGCAGATTTTAAGTTTTCCTCATACAAATCAATTGAATTGTTTCCCAAAACCTTTTTTTTTTTTTTTTTTTCCATTTTGGCATTTGTATCATTATTTTTCAAATTAATTTGTTAATAAAAATTAAGAATACAATCATGTTAAGCAGATTAGTTATTCAAAATAAGAAATCAATTCGTTTATTCCCATGGGTGTACATCTATATTTTGGTTCTACAATTATATAACAATCTCAATTGTAACAATAAGGAGCAGTACACATGCCTTAAAAAAAATTAATTTAAAATTTAGGACAATTAATTTGATTAAAAAATTTCCTTATTGTATCGAATCAAAAGTGGGAATGAACTACTCAAGGGAAAGAAGGTAGTCGAAGTGCATAAAACATCCATTGCTTTAAAAATAACAAAAACAAGTCATAATGAAATAAACATTTGTTTTCATAACTCAACATGTACATAAATTTATTACATAACTTGATGCACAGAGTCAAGTATGAACTGCACAAACATTAAATTGCACAAATTTGAATAGAAATTGCAACATTTTGTGGGTGCTCAACATCATTGAGATTTTGTCATACATTAAGAACAAAGATATTTAAACATAGACAATAAATCAGTAGCCTACAAAGTTAGCAAGAACGAAAGTCTATCCAGAAAACCACTAACAAATCGCTCCAAATTAGATCCTCATGCACGGAGCAAATTGCAATATAACACGAATATAATTTGACATATCAAAACTATTCGTATAAAAACGAAGTAGCAAACTCGTTGTACCTTAAGGCTTAAGCCTTTCAATCTCCAGCTCCTGTATATAATCAGGGAAATAAGGCATTGATTGGGTTTATGAATGATTTGTCTTATAATAATAACCTATATGATTACAAACCAAGCCATCAATGTGACTATAGTACAAGGAGCACTGAAGATTACAAAAAAAATTGCAGTGACACGTCTATCAATTGGATAGGATCAGATCCTATAATTAGTGAATTTATTTTCCTAATGTAGCAAGCTTAGTAAACAACGATTCTCTACTGCATGTTGGAAAGTTCACAATACAACCAAATGTTGAGAAAATTCAACCAAGAAAATAAAACATAGCAACGTGGTTTAGAAAAACTAGGTTCCTAGATAAAGATAATGAATTCTATGGCTAGAGAGATTATAAAATAATCGTTATGCAATTGCATCCTACCCAAACTCACTAATCCCAAGCCCTCAATTCAAAGGTGAATTGCATCAGAGCTTTGATTTGTTTGATTAAAGTTAGTTCCCTGATTTAAACACTGTGTGAAACTAACGAATCCACGTAGAATTGCAGTTCAGCTTTAAGTAAAAAATATATCATTCACAATCGAAACACCAACAGGGTTGCCATTAAATGATTCTTAGGAAACTCACTCTTTGATCTCAATAGCCTAGCTAGAGAATACTCGGGATAGAAGCTAATACAATTTCAGAACTACTACGCATCTGAACAACCGAAATTAAGTTCAATGCCACAAGAGTAATTTAACCTGAACTTCAAGTATAAATATCCTATTATTCGTTTAGCTTGTACACCCTAAGGTTGATGCTTCATAGCTTCAGGTAGAATTGGAGCAGAGATATCAAACTACAATTTGGTAATGGTAGACAAATATTGCAGGCTTTCATATAAAGTTTAGCAACTGAATGAGAGGTTCAACCGAAGAGAAATTTTATTTTATATCTATAGAAATCATTGTATGATACTTTTCAGCTTCAATGGTTACAACTTACAATACGATTTTGTGGTCCATGTTAAAAACAAAGATTCCCAAAGAAACAACACAAAATCAATGTGGATTAATAAGAAACAATCAAAAAGAGTAAAAACAGCCTCTGAAATCTGAATTCCACAAGCCTAAAAAAATACAATTTGAATTCCGCAATCAGTATTTGCTAAATATACCCTATCGTCGACACATTGCCACATTGGCGGAAGGCTTGAAAGAGGGAAATACATTTATCTTGATTGTAAAGCAAATGAACAACCTTTTTTCATACGTCCAAATAATAAATGATTGGGTATGAACCAACAGATCAAGTCAAAAACCATTTTATATTTTTGTAAATCACAAATTAAATTTGCATATTTTTCACAGGATATGAATTACATCAGTCGCACCAACCTAGTGGAAAGGGACCGATTCCAACTATTGCTTAACAGGCGCGAGTCTCTTCCGGATCAAATTCTCGCTACTCGAATTCGATTTTCTCATGCTAAGATAATAAACAACAAAAAACTACAACATCAGAGAAATAAGGCATTCGCCGACTAATATTTCAATAACACAACTTCTTAACTCACACCCCTTATAGTATCCAATTAAAAGTTTTCCATGAAATCTACTGTTAAAAGTATGATTTGAAATATTATTTATCACACTCATTCTTAGATCATGTGTTTCTAAATGGAAGGATCAAGGAAAGATTTATGACATATTTACAATGTAGTATGTCGTAAGAAAAGAAGAAAGTATGATTGCCAAGTAAATAAACATGCATCCAAGCATTAAGAAAACTAATTGTGCATATGAGAGGAGAATAGGATGTAGTATAAGGTTTGCAAAAATCATTAGAACATCTCCACGGTCCTGATTCAATGCCATTGGAAATACAACAGCAAGGAATACATAAAAGGAAGACAAATGAGGAAAAAACAGCTACGAAGCAGCAGAGAAGTCATGAGCAAAAATTGTGAGTAAGTTGTATTTTGGCTTTAAGCTGCAAACATAATTGGAACAACAAATCTAACAAAACAGACTACTTAACAATTAAATGTTGATCAACAATAACCACAATTATTTTCAGTAATATACTCTTGGGAATCTGAAGGTTATAAGAAATATCAAGAATCAAATATGACATAGAAATACTCTAGCTCCTTCTCACCGTAGTTGAATCGAAATCAAACTGAAAAAAGAGTAAGAGAACTGTACTATGTCATGATTAATCTCCCCCGGATCAATTAAATAAGCTATCAAGGCCTTGTTCCTCCAACTTACAAATTCTTAACTCACACCACTTCTAGAATACTCTCTCCATCTCTGAGCAGCTGCAGCAACTCAGGTCCCCTCTCTTTTCACTTTTTCTTCTGCAACCCATCCCACCAAAAAGTTCAGCAACATATATATTTAATCAACCACCTTCTTTACAACTTGCCTTTATAAATGCCACGATTTTAATACTAAGGTTGTCGTTCCCTTAAAATAGTTCTCGACTATTCACTTGCATAATAACAAAAAGAAAACTGCAACTAAAGCAAACAGATGAACCTTCTCTAATCTGTAAACATATCCAGAAAAGCTATCGTAATTTTCATCTTACTTGTTTTTTCATTTCCAACAATCCTCCTTGCACCATATGTTGAGTTTTCGAGGTATGAACACCATTCTCGTAGCAGCGGAAGTTGAAAATTTTGTTCACCAACACACAGATTCCTGATATGACTGTATAACATAATTGAAGAATAATTAAAGCGTTAAATAATCTTTACAGTGATTCGTATGTCAGATCCTCTACTACCACGTAATCATCGTCTACGAACTTGTGATCTAGATTGGAATTTTCTAAAAGAATTCGCTAGGAGAATTCTATAGAGAATCGGAGAAATATTATAACCTTAGAGGTATTTATATAGTAAAACAGAAATCTTATTTGTGCACGTGATTTGTGCACGTGGGCTTGAGCCGAGTATATATTTTACCATATTTATGATATATCTAATATATCATCTTATTAATTAAATCTAATTTAATTAAATAAGTTATAATTCTATCAAATAGAATTATTCTATATTTCTCCATAAATTAAATATTTTGATCAAATCAAATAATTAATTCATCCAACTTTAATTCGTAAATTAAGACTACTTGTTGTGTGACTCATAGGCCCTCACATATCAAGCGATTAGTCAAACTAACGTCTTAGCAGAACCCTAGATAATGAACCAGACAATCTCAATATGTGAGGTGCGTTGCGAGGAAATAGCAACAACCTGTAATGTGAAGCTCACAATGATATGATCCTTTCATTCACGAATACTCCGATTAAATCTAGAACATGATGATGTGTCTATTCCAATAATTTAATCACGTTATCTCATTCTACTAATTGATCACAGTGTCTCATTTGAACACCATTCCAAATGTGACGTGCATTGGCCAATGACTAACGATCCAGTTAGTTATGAGAAGACGAGTATTCTCTCTAAATCTATTTGAGAAATGAATCCTATTCTTGGCTCAACTAACGCGCAAATGTACTTTATGGTGTGCCCAACACATGCCTAATCTACCCCGTTAGGAGTGCAAACGTCGGTCATGGTCAAAGCCCATCACGCCATACATGTCGCGTGTATTGACCTCAAGTCGAAGGACATTACATTGCTCCACAAATCGATATTCCCGTAGACACGTAAATAGAATACACCAAACGGTTTCTCGATTGGGCAAGCCAATACTCTCAAAGTATCCGTGCATCCATGTTGAGATACCTAGTATCTCGTAGTTGTGAGAACCACTACATCCTCTAAGGATATGATGCAGATCGCACACCAATCTCAATAGCATCATCGATATCCCAATCTCGATGATCCTTGATTGGGGCTACTTTAAGAACCATGATATAGTCAATCGAGATCTCACATCTCAATGACATCATTGGTTCATGGGAACACATATACGAATAAATGCAAACAATCAAACATAACATTCTATAAGTGTATATCACCGAATATTATTACTAACGTTAATAATACTTAAATAACTGAATATGATTAAGTACAATGTCCTTATAATGATTGTCTCTAGGACATCTATACTAACACCCTAGCCCCTTTATATAACCTGAAAACACTTGTAAGATGACAAAAAATTCCACCATGCAATTATCACAAAACAATTTCGATTTTTGGTTGAATAATGCAACTATCAGCATATAATCTGACCACAGTATTAAAATATGCGGAATCAAATAAGTGTGGAAAAGGCCGTTGGTTTTGAGTAGTTTGCTCTAAATTTCCTCTCATTTTAAAAAGCTTAATTTGTGATCTTCTCATAGTTGGGAAAATAAAAGGCAATCTAAACTACGATATATACATCACAATCCTAATAAAATCATTTCTCCAAACTTTGCACATAATCCTGAAGCAGCTTAAACTGTTGTGCAGATAATTGCTAAACCATTTTTCCAATTCAGGCAAATCTCCCTCTATGTCCATGATACTCTTCTCTTCTACATCAATAAACAAATGTTGCACTCTCAGCTCATAATGAATGTTCTTTATAGTTTTATGATTGCAAGAAACAACTCCCTGCTGAGTTTGTAACGAACTTTAATTCAAGAATTTCAATCTCGTGCATCGAAATACCAATGGAAATGATCACCAACATTTAAATAAGGATCAAAGGGGAAACCTGGAGATTGTGCAATTCATGAGACATTGACCTGTATGAATCCATTAGAAGCCCGCCCTGCTTCTCCAAATGCCTGGCAAAAATATTCGAACAATTTTACACACAATTCTAAAATACATGGGTATAAGAGCTTAATATACAATGATTTATGCATAGTTTTTTTTTTTACTTGAGCACATCTCCTGGATGCTTAGGGTCCATTGGTTATTATATTTAGCTCCTGATAAATGATGGTAACACCAATTTTTTGATTTTATCAGAATTCCTCATAAAAGAAAATAACATCAAATTAATTTGATTAATAAAAGGAAAACAAATTAAATAAATAATTAGTGGTGATCAATGATCATGTAAAATTCCTATATTGTATCACAAAATTATAAAATTCACAATTGGAATTGCAAAATCACAACTTAGCAAACATTCAGATCGAGAAACCAAACCCAACTAGCATATAATGTTGAAATTCTATAAATAGACCAATATTGAAGGCTTGGAAAAGATTTGCCTTGTTCTCAGGAGAGAAGATGGATTCCCGGCGAAGGTGGCAGCCAGTGGCGGAGATTAGTGGTGGGTTGGGGTGATTTGGGTGAACAAATAGAAATACTGATCTCTTGTCAATATATAGCTCTCGATACTTTTCAAATATTATCTTTTCCCTCCTTTCTTTTTCTACTGCAATTGTATCAAATAACGTACAAATTTCAAGTGTCAAATTCACAATGTAAACGTTCTGGTCTTGGCCAATGATTGATAAATGGAGCTAACAGTTCAATCCACAACCTGGCCAATTCAGCTAACATATATAATTATCTAATTTCATAGACAACACAAATCGATGATTTTTTCTTATACGTATTCAAACTGAACCCCATCTATCACCTAAAGAATATGTATTCGCAACCAAATTCCTAAATTAGCTACGATCCTGATTTTTCTTGTTTCGAGCAACTGTCAAACTTCGAATTGGTGGCCGGAGAGAAATAACATCGCCAAACCGCCACAGCAGGGCCTCGCATCCACGACCGCCTGAAAGACAGTTTTTGTATGAAGTTGTTGGGACCAACTCTACTACCGCCATTGATAACTCAGAAGCAAAGACATTAGTAGAATTCCGTCTTTTGAGTTGAGATGGGCAGACGAAGAGAATAGAAAGATCTAGAATCCTGCCTTTTGAGTGGGACGGGAAGAAGGAGAGAAGAGTATGTGTTTGATCGAAATGACAGGTGGCCAGAGTAGAAAACACTTAAAACGACACGTGGCGGGAAGGCTAGAGAGTACTATTCTCCTTTTATATACAATGTTGTCGTAAATATTTTTAATTGTAAGATGAAGAACGATAGAATTCTTATTCATGTAATTGCATTTGGAGATCTTAAATTAAGAGAGGTTATCCGAAATGATTACTTCTTTGTGATGAGTCAGTGAGAGATTTTGGATCATTCCAAGAGGTTCATGATTGAATGCATTCAAGTCTTGATATAGAGGACTGCATACCCAGCAATCAAATATATTAGTATATTTTGGCTAATTTGCATTTAAAATGATAGAGATATTGTGCATTCGATGTAGATTGTGAACTGGCACACTTGCCGACATCTATGGTTATCATATTGTAAGGTAGGTTGAGTTAAACTAGTTGTACTTAATTTGATGAACTGTTTGGTAGGTCTTGTTTTACTCCCTCCGTCCCTTAATATCTTTCACACCTATTTTTTTTATCCTTTAAAAACTCTACTCGTACAATATCTATAATATTACATTTAATATCATTGTTTTTAGTGTTTATACATACACACAAATCAACTCACTTATTTATTTTTTCATAAAATTATATCTTAAAATTCTATTTATTATAATATTTTTTAAAAAGTGGGTGAATAGTAAGTATGAAAGGTTTTTTGTGACAAAGGGGGGAGTATGATATATTCTTGCACATTGAATCTGTATATTTCACTCCTTAGTAATCACTTAACTTATGTTAATGGTGATGTTTCACCACAGGCATAGGAGTGTGCAAATTAAGACCAGATCGGAATCGGACCGAACCGACCGGTTAGATTTCGGTTCGGTCTCCGGTCCATTGAATTTTATGATTCCGGGTTTCCGATCCGGTCCGGTCTAAGATCGGAATTTACCGGTCCGGACCGGATGGACCGGAAAATCAATTTTTTTTTTATATTCATATTTTTTTAATAATAAAACCATAATTATTATAAACTAAATAAAATTGCTAATTTAAAAACTTATAAAATATTACTTTCATTAAAACACTAAAAAAAAGAATGGAAGCACAATAATTGGTGAGGGTGTGAGGTAAACGTGTTGAGATCTATTACATTTTTTCAAGTATATAATTGAACAAAAATAATCAATTTACTTTTAGTGTCAAAATATCTTTAATAATATTGTAACTAAAATTCACATTGGTTGAGATTGATCTCAAATGAAGAACCGACACTAATTTTCATAATACACAAATTCATCATTCTTGTTCTCGCTTCAAAAAACATAAAAAAATATGAAAAAAAAAACAAAAAAAAAAAAAATTAAAAACCGGATCCGAACCGGTCCAAACTCGGACCGGACCGAAATTTTCCGGTCCGGTCTTCAGTCCACACATTAGTGTCGATTCCGATCCCGGTCCAAACCGATCCCGGTTCGGTCCGATTTTAGACCGGTGCACACCCCTAACGAGGCACTCACAAACTAGTTTGTGAGTAAAGTCTTGAACTCCATTGTTTCTAGTCCCATTTTTCTCTGCACTGATTAATGTTGTTTCGACTATTGTTCAACATTATATTTAACACTTTACATTATCACTCATACACACTTTTAATGGGACTAAAACTAAACTGTTAAAGTTAATATGCCCAAAATCAAAATGAGGGTAAGTTATTGGGAAAAAAAAAAATCACATTTTCCCTAATTTATTACACACGAAAAAAAAAAAAAAAAAAAGGAAAAGAAATGAATCAATCAATCAACTTAATAGATTTTGACACACAAAACAAATAAAATAAAATTATATGAACTTAGATTCAAGTGATTTTTTTTTAAAGTATTATTGTTGTGTATATAAACTATCAATGTTATGCATACAAAGTAACATTGTACATATAAACCATCACTTTTAAAAATCACACATTTTAATGTAAAAATTATTTAATAAAGGGTAACACTTTTGTACACTCGTATACATCATACCCCCTAATTTTAATTTTTTATTTATATTTTACTTGCACCTGCTAATTTAATGAGTTCACCCCCAAACTATATTTTTACTACAGTTATATGCACTCACTCATTTTATGAGTTCACCCTAAATCATTTTTTACTGCAGTTTTCTGCACACGCTCATTTTATGAGTTCACCCCCAAATCATTTTTTACAACGGTTATCTACACCCGCTCATTTTATGAGTTCACCCCCAAATTATTTTTTTACTACAGTTATTTGCACCCGCTCATTTTATGAGTTCACCCCAAATCATATTTATACTACAGTTATCTACACTTGCTCATTTTATGAATTCACCTCCAAATCATTTTTTACAATGGTTATCTACACCCGCTCATTTTATGAGTTCACCCCCAAATTATTTTTTTACCACAATTATCTGCACCCGCTCATTTTATGAGTTCACCCCCAAAATATAATATTATATTACATTTTAAAAATAATTACATTAAAAATATTATATTATATTTTTATTAATTTACACAAAATATAATAATAAAATCAACCCTAATTTATACATTTACAATTTTGCAGTCGAGTCATTGCCGAGTTACCGTCGATTCACCACTAAATCACCCATATTTTTAGAAAAAAAACCATAAAAACATAATTAAAAAAAACTATCGAAATTAGGCACAGATTTCTATTTTTTTTCTTCTCATTTTTCAGTTTTTATTCCATACTTTTTATTTCTTCATTTTTTTCCTGTTTTTTTTTCATTAGTTTTTTAAAATTTTAATACAAAATAATATTATATGTATTATTTTATTATAGTCAATAATACAATAAGTAATAACCAGTAATACCATAAACAGTAATCAGTAATATCATTAACAATAATTAGTAATATCTTTACAATAACAAATAATTACACGCATCTAATTACAGTAAAATTTTATACAATAACAAATAATTTCACACATCTAATTATATTCAATAATACAAAAAATAATTATCAGTAATACTATGAACAATAATTAGTAATACCATGAACATTGATCAGTAATATCTTACACAATAACAAATAATTCCACAAATCTAATTATATTCAGTAATACAAAACACAATAATATGTAATACCATAAACAATAATAATAATAATCAGTAATGCCTTAAGCAATAATAAATAATTACACATAATCAGTAATACCACAGACAATAACCAATAATACCACAATTAATAATCAATAATACTGTAATCAACAATCATTAATATTAATTCAATAGTGTATTAATAGTAATACCACAATCAATAACTAGTAATACAAGTACCACTAACAATAATACCATAAAAAAAGTGGAGGGAGTACAGACGAGGTGTACTGAAGAAAATAGGGGGTGCACATTACCAAGCCCAATTGAACGGAACATTGGCCCAATGGGAAGGCACCCTAGGTCAGCAGTCGCCGCCTGAGATTTCATCGGCAAGGTCACCGGCTCCGAGTGCCGGCCGATCAGAGATTTATCAACAACATACTCACAGTCCTCCGTCGGGCCACCGTCAGCCGGAGGAAGAGGCTGTGCAGGAGCAGGGTGAAGAAGACGAAGCAATGTAGCTTCGATTTGGATAGAGATGAACGACAAGAGCGAGGTGGTGTCGATCTGAGTGTTGTAGGCGAGCGCCATTGATGCTGGAGAAGATCCTGGATCGCGAACACAAGGGAGATTGATGGAAGCAGTCGCGTCGGTGGTCGAAATGAGTAGAGGTTTTCGGCCGAGATGGAAGATGATGTCAATTGTCATGGAAGTGAAGAATCGCCATTGCGATTCGAGGAGGGGTCTCGGACTTCAATGGCCGGGACGGAAGCGCCGCCGTCGCCATCGAGGGGGTGGTCGGGCATGGTGGTGGCAGGGTCACCCGCCGAACGACATGGATTTCCGGCAGGTCCTTTACTCATCAAATTAAAATTGAAATTCAGGTGCACCGCCGATCGACTATAATAAAATCATACCTATAATATTATTTTGTATTAAAATTTAAAAAATACACATGAAAAAAATGGAAAAGAAAGGCATCTAAATAAAATAAAAAAAGTAAAAGGAAAAAAAATGAATAAATAAAAAAATTGAAAAATAAACTGAAAATGGGAAGAAATAAAGGAAAAGAGAAGGGGAAAGAAAAATTAAAAAGAAAAAAAATCGAGATTTGTGGCTAATTTTGATAGTTTTTTATTAATTATATTTTTACGATTTTTTTTTAAATATGGGTGAATTGGCGGTGAATCGACGGTAACTCGGCTGCATATTGTAAATATATAAATTAGAGTTTATTTTATTATATTTTGTGTAAATTAATAAAATAATAATATAGTTTTTTAAATGTGATTATTTTTTAAAAAATATTTTGGGGTGAACTCATAAAATAAACGGGTGTAGATAACCGCGGTAAAAAATGATTTGGGGGTGAAATCATAAAATGAGCGAGTGCAGATAACCGTAATAAAAAATGATTTGGGGGTGAATTCATTAAATGAGCGGGTGCAAATAATAATAGTAAAAAATAATTTGGGGGGTGAACTCATTAAATGAACATGTGCAGATAAAATTAAAATTAATTGATGAATTAAAATTAAAATTAAAATTGAAGTATGCACCGTACATGCGAGTTCATACAAGTATTTGGCTTTAATAAAATAAGTATTTATAAAATGATAAAGTATATAAAGTGAGAAAAAGTATCTAATTGGAGGGATTTGATCTATGGATTTTAAATTCACCATTCAAATTCACTCCACTTGTTTGGATTATGGATGGATTTCAAATACTTAGATTTTTGCTCACACATTTTTTAGTTAAAATTGAGAGGATTTTAAATCCTTAGTAAAACCATGTCATTTGAAATTTATCTATTTTTAAATCCTTTCATTTGAAATACCTTTTCAAATTAAATCTATCCATCCAAACACAACCTAAGTCAATTGAGTGGGAAGAGATATAAACTATTTTTTTTATATTATAAATAAGGTTGTGTTTGGATTGAGGAATTTGATTTGAGGAGGTATTTCAAATGAACGGATTTAAAAATGGATGGATTTCAAATGACATTGTTTTAGTGAGGATTTGAAATCTCTCACAATTTAAACTAAAAAGTGTACTACATAAATCTAAGTATTTGAAATTCACTATTAATCCAAACATGTAGAATGAATTTGGGTTGTGGATTTGAAATCCATAAGTCCAAATCCACCCAACCAAACGCAACCTAAAGTAATGACATATAATGTAATATTGTACTCCCTCCGTCCGCCTATAAGCTTCACATTACTTTTTGGCACATAGATTAAGAAAAGTTATTAAATAATAGATATAGTACAAGTGATGTGATTGGGAGAAGGAGAGAGATAGAGAGAAAAAGTAAGATATAAAGTGAAGTGTAAGAGAAAGTATTTACCAAAAAGGGTATGAGAAACTTATAGACGGACAGACCAAAATGGTAAAATGAGAAGCTTATAGGCGGACGGAGGGAGTAGTATTTGGAAATGATAGTTAAATTGAGTAATTTCTTTTAAAAATGAGTAAATCTAGTACTCCTATAACAAGTTAAAAAAAAAACAAGTATCTAATAAAAGATGGAAGAAGTACGACTTAGAACTAGAGTTATTATTCGAGTCAAGTCGAGTTGAGTACTTGAAGTTCGAGCTCGACTTGGCTCGAGAACATTGACGGAAATAAAAAAATTCTGATTCGACTCCTTAACGAGTCTAATAAAATTAAAAGAAAAAAAATTAGCCATCGAACCTAACAAGTTGAGCTCGAACAAGTTCGATAGTCGATCAAGTTCGTTACAACTACTCAAGGGTCTAAAAGTACTGTTTTTATAGGGTTAGGGGTAATTTCATTATTTACATAAAATGGTTAAAGATTAGACAATTGTACTCTCCCTCCAAAACTGAAAGACCGTACATATATAGCTCACACTTCTCTCATCCTCTTAAGATAGGGTTAGGGTTTTTTCCGTTCCTCTGAAAATCAATTAACCTATGTAAATTGAAAATCAAGGCTGAAAGAGCGAGAAAAGGATTGACAATGGCAAGGAGGCGAAGCCGTAGCCATAGCCGCAGCCGCAGTCGCAGTCGCAGTCGCAGTCGAAGCCCGGCGAGGCGAAAGCGTTATGACGATCCTCGCGATCGCCACCATGATCGTCGCTCGCCTGGCCCCTCCGGCCTCCTCGTTCGGAACATTTCTCTCAGCGCTAGGTAATTATTATTATTTGGTTTTCGTTTTTTCGTTTCTTAATCGTGCTTGGAATTTCGTTTTTATTAGTTGTTTTACATGTTTAGTGTGTTCTTTGAATCCTTTGGGCACTTTAAGTTTGGTGCAGAAATTTTTCTTGGGAGTTTCCTGGTTGTTGAGCTGCAAGAAAATCTTCTGAGTTATAACATGGATAAAATACCGCGTTTCCTAACTTAGGTAGTAATGTAGCAATCTCTAGAGTATAAACTCTTTGCTAGTGAAAACTATTTGTTCCTTAACCTAAAAAAAGTGAACTATTTATCCCAGGATTTTTTTTCTTCTGATTTTACTATTAACAGTTAACACAAAAACTCACAACAACAAATTTCTTGTTGAGAATGTTGCACGGAATATGTCTAGTGAGGTGAAAAATACTTGAAGGTAAATTGTCATAACATAACATAACAATTAATACTACCTTTTAAGTAAAAAAGTAAGTATTGCTTTTTTTTATTCTTTTTAAAAAAATATATATATAGGTTTATTGGATGATAATCATGATATAATTTTATTGACATTACTTCTATGTTAAATTGTCATGTATTTAAGTGTTTAACTTATTTTGTATTTGACTTGTCATATTCTTGAAGTAATGGAAACTTTCTTAGATGAATTTTGCTATGTAAACCAGACTCTGTAATCTGTCCAAACTGCAATTTTTTTCCTGTTTAAACTAATACTAGGGTTAATGAGTTTTACCCAATCTGAGTTGTAATATCTGCCTGAGTGGTTTTAGAATTATAGAATGACATGGATAATGTGGCACTGCAGCAGAGTTGTCTTGAGTTAGTGAGTCACCTCTGAAACAACATTGATACAAATTTAAGCAATATGTTTCTGAAATGGTAGGCTGTCTTTCTTGTTTGAGGAAATACTGGATGCTGCTATAAAAATCTGAAAAAAACCATGCAATGTCATTTGCAGAATCATTTTGAAATACCAATTAAATATCTGAGGTGGATCTAGTAAATTTGATGTTTTAAGCTGCAAGATGGTTTCTGTTTTGTGTTGTACCATTTCTTCTGCTAGCAGATGAAGAGAATTTACTAGTCTGATTCTTGACTTGTACCTAAAGAATGTATACAATCTCGTTTTACACTGCAAAACTGGGCCTCAACTTTGGTAAAAAATTATATTCTATAATGTTTGCCTTTTGATGTTCTTTAATAATCAAAATCTTGCTTCCTCTGAGATGGTTAATATCACGAAGTGCAGGTTATATTCTTATATCATCTTGACATGATTAATTGTTATATTTGAATTTTTTATGTATCCTTTGATCTTCTAGTAATTCAATCTTTAAATTGTTATGCTGTAGATGAAGACGTGTATTCTTGCTATATGAATCTCAAATTTATAATAGGCTTTCTCTGTCATTTCAAATATGGCATCAGCAAAAGGTGAATCTATAATGATATGTATTTTTCTTGCAGGCCAGAGGACCTTAGGGTTCCTTTTGAAAGATTTGGTCCTGTAAAGGATGTTTATTTGCCCAAAAACTACTACACGGGGTATGCTTATTCTCTTAAGTTGGATCTTTCAAATTCATTTCGTGTGATGCATGACATCATGCTCAGCTGTTTTTGTAAATGAATTTCAGGGAACCACGAGGCTTTGGATTTGTGAAGTTCCGTTATCCCGAAGATGCAGCTGAAGCAAAAAGCCACCTGAATCATTCAATTATTGGTGGACGTGAAATAAGGATTGTTTTTGCTGAAGAAAACAGGAAAAGCCCGCTGGAAATGCGTAGGATCACACACAAAAGGTTGTAGTGGTGTTTAGTCTGCTCTTCCTTGGTTATTGCAGTTCTATTTACACTACTGGCTGTTTGTGATTATTAAGGTTTTTTACTCTTTATTTGCAGTTCTCGTGGTAGCCACAGGAGAGGAAGTCCATCATCTTCTCCCAGACACCGGAATCACTGTGAGTGGAACGTTACTCTCTTTTTATTTGGCTCCTAATTTCCTGTATTTGTCAAAACTCAAAAGATTCTGAACTCTTACATTTCTTTAATGCTCCTTGCAGCATTACTAAACAATTTAAGTGTATAACCGGTTTCAAATTGTACTGATTATCGTACTGAAGGGTTCTGTATTCTATATGACAGCTTATTCGCGCTCCCCTTCTCCCGCGATACGCAGCTCAAGGTTTGTTTTTCAACTGTGTCATAGAAATATGTGTTCCTCATCCCTTGTTTATTAAGTTAAACATGTTCTGTAAAACTTTATATCTTCTTGAATTCAGTCTCTTACTTGAGTATTTGACATTACATGGTTTTCCCTCTTGTCGGGTTTTAGATTGTTTCTGACATTGCGGGGTAATTTTTCTAGTTTATGGAATCTGTTTTGTTTATTAGTTTAGCATACTGTGTTGTGGGGATTAACCATGGGTTGCATACTTGTATGACTACTCTTTCTTCAGAAATCATTGAATTTGAACACCACTTCCAGTGTCCTCATCTATTTGAGCACACTTTTAAGTTCTTGTTAGGCTTGCTTTTCTAAGATATGAGCTTCCTTGTTTTTCCAATGGCCAAAGGGCAGAGAGGCCAGTTGTGACAATTGCTTGAAGCTTTGACCAGCAATTATTCTTTTTCTTTCAAATGTTAATTCATTTTACTCAAATTTTAAGAGTACATCTAAAATTGTACTCAAATATATTACTTTTATAGGTTCATCAATATATGCACTCATATATTAGTTTTACCTGTTCATACACACACACGCACACACACACACACACGTCTTGGTTGCAAGAATGTAACCATTTGTGTATATGCACAGTAGTGGAATGGTTGGACCATTATGTGCCTGTTGAATTATTTTTTGTGAGTGCTGTTTTGAAAATGACGTCAGCTGTCAGGTATTGAAGCACAATATATTATATTTTCTTCCTACTCATTATTCTTCGTGGAGAATCAAAACCTTACCTAATATTTCACTAAAAAAATCTATCTCCCACAATTGTTGAGACTCATCTCTTAGTGCCACTTTTTCTGGGACGTCTGCCATTTCTCTGAAGTATGCTACTTGTCTTGTGGTAGGTTCAAATGATACA
The DNA here is from genome assembly GCA_963675135.1 of Galeopsis tetrahit. Classification (NCBI taxonomy): domain Eukaryota; kingdom Viridiplantae; phylum Streptophyta; class Magnoliopsida; order Lamiales; family Lamiaceae; genus Galeopsis; species Galeopsis tetrahit. The sequence continues at coordinate 51,075,986 of OY776128.1, read as the reverse complement.
TCCTTGTCTATGCAGATCCTAAGTGAAAGAGAGAAAAAGATTTCCAGTCTAATAAGAGAAATGTGAAAAGGGATCATAAAGTCAAAGAGTACTTGCTTTAAGCTTTTGTGAATGCCTCTCCAGAAGTTTCTAATCCCATTTTCGTCATGGTTAACCTTCAAATTCTGTGGAATTATGTCTTTTTATGACTGTGGCATGAAAAAGCTTCTGCCTTGTGTTGCACCATCAACTTGGTATGATTACTGAAATAATTACAAGGACAAACATAATTTTTATATATTTTTCGCTTAGCTTGATTTCTTAATGTTGCACGCTATTCAGTTAAAGAATCTAGAGCTTTTATTTTGCCAAAGAAAGAAATCATCTTCAAGAAGCAAAGACTTATTACTGATTGAAGTGAAAATGCCCCAAGAAAAGATAGTAGACAGGGACACCTCCGAAGTTTTCTGATGCTGATGAACCTGTTCATTGCTGTAAAGCCTTAAACATTGTGTGGCCCAAAGTATCTAGGTTTTTCCAGAATATCTGAAAAGAATTCAGGTAAAAGTCACGCTTCAGTCTTAGGTTATGTTGAAGTGGTCCTCCTTGTTTTATCACACTTAAGTTTTTTGTTACTTGTGTTTGAAATTGAACCTCTGGGCTCTAATCTGTGACTTGCGGAACACTAATTTGGGGCAGGCTAACGTTGTATCTATCTGTATGAGAATCAGACTTGTGGTAATCAGTCTTGCATTTTCTTCTGAACTTGCAGTTACCATTAATATGTTTGTTTCTCTTTCCTTTCCACAGAGACAGGGGACGTAAAGCTAGGGATGATTACCACTCTCCACGGAGGTCAAGATCGATTTCTAGGTCAGTTTCTCCTAGGAATGATAAAAGTCGTAAGTCTCCCGAAAGGTCTCGAAGGCAGTCCAGGTCTATATCCCGCTCTGTATCTCCACACGATGTGGAAAATCTCAGGCCTAAGCGTGGATCTCCTAGTCCTGGAGTAAATGGCCAGGCTGGTTCCCCCAAAAAGTCTCGGAGCCCTAAAAAGAACTCCAGAAGTCGTAAGTCTCGTGAAAGGTCTCGAAGGCAGTCGAGGTCTATATCCCGCTCTGTTTCTCCACATGATGCGGAAAATCTCAGGCCTAAGCGTGGATCTCCTATTCCTAGAGAAAACAACCAGGCTGGTTCCCCAAGAAGGTCTCGGAGCCCTAGAAAGAACTCTAGAAGTCGCAAGTCTCGTGAAAGGTCTCGAAGGCAGTCCAGATCTATATCCCGCTCTGTTTCTCCACACGACGTGGAAAATCTCAGGCCTAAGCGTGGATCTCCTATTCCTAGAGAAAACAGCCAGGCTGGTTCCCCAAGAAGGTCTCGGAGCCCTAGAAAGAACTCTAGAAGTCGCAAGTCTCGTGAAAGGTCTCGAAGGCAGTCCAGATCTATATCCCGCTCTGTTTCTCCACATGACGTGGAAAATCTCAGGCCTAAGCGTGGGTCTCCTATTCCTAAAGAAAACAGCCAGGCTGGTTCCCCAAGAAGGTCTCGGAGCCCTAAAAGGAACTCCAAAAGATCCCGTTCAAGATCCTAAGGTGCGTGACTGATGACTTATATAGTACATCTTAGTTAAAGTTGTTTTGTTTTAAAATGGAAGAACCCAATCATTGTTTTTGAATATTAAAAGAATAGGCTGGATAAAATGTGCAGCATACTAGATTAGATGGAATAAGTATTGATGCATTAGGAAGAGTGCAAGGGCAATCCCAACAGATTTGACAATCATAATGCTATTAAGATTATTTGTGCTTTTCTATGTAGGAGACCTTTTGTTGCTCCATTACGTTGAGAAGAAAGTAGAGAAACATTAAATTAAACTTAAAAAGGTTTGAATAGAAAATATTTTTAAAAAGTATGTTTATACTTATAATTATGTGTCTTGAGTGCGTAATGTATGACCTAAATAGCTGACCCTGCACAGTTGGTTAAATACATAATTGTAGAAGCCAGAAATTCTGACCCTTTTATTTTTATATTACTTCAAATTAATTTTTTAAATACAAAATATCTTCATTTTAACATTAAACTATTTGAACTAAAACATCTAATTATTTAAAATAACATGCAAATATTCATGTAGACTAATACTTAAAAAAAATGTAATCTATACACTGAAAAATACACATACATTAATTTGAATATAGGTTTATATAAATATATATAATAATATTAATATTTAAATGTGGTGGGTCCTGAGATGGGTCTATAAAAACTGTGACCCGGGGTGCGTTCAATGTGGGTGAGGGTTTAGAACCTGCCCTTTTGCCATCACTAAGTGAGATATGAAGTTGTCTCTTGCAGCCTAGTATAGCATTATCTCTATTTCCTTTGCTCTAATGAAAAGCAAAATTTAAATCTCCAACTTTGTCGTTGTTCGTGTTCTCCAGGATGTGCAGTTGGTTTCATTTTGTTGCCAGCTTGGAGATGGATGTTGCTGCCTTCTTTCTCTAGGTGAGCGTCAGTACTGTATGAGCAATTTTTGTTAAGTTAGTAATTGTGTGGAGAGCTAGTGATGTTTCTGGATTTTATGTTTTGGTTGTATCTGGTTTGCTATATTTGCAGCTCACTTTAATGGATGTTAGAGACATTGAGTATGTTTAGTTTTTTTTTTTTTTCTTTTTCGACAAGAGAGTATGTTTACTGTTTAGTTTGTTACCTCTTAATATCTTATCTTATTAGCTTTAAATTAGAGTGCATTCTTTTATTTATAAAGTTTAGACTTGATTTTGTGTTGAAAGTTATGTATATTGTTGCTTAGATATTGAATAAATATTTGTCCTTGAATATGATCTAAATTAACAGTTAAATCAAATTACTAGTTTTATGGGAGAAAAAAAAAACTGATTAGAAATAATGGAGAGAGATCGAAAATATGTCTAAAATCTAAATTCAATGGTTGAAAATAATGAAAAGGTCTACTAATGGAGAAATACGATTAATTATGTTAAGCCAAAGTATTATAATCCTTTCGTTCAATAATGTCTAATAAGTGTTTGCATTATAAAATGAGCACATTTTTTAGGAAAAAAAGTCTAATGAATGTAGTGTTAAAGTATAATTTTATATAAATAAATTAAAGAGATAAAATGAGTACATTTTTTAGAAAAAAAGTGTAACGAATGTAGTGTTAAAAGTATAATTTTATATAAATAAATTAAAGAGATTCGATGGAATAAGTGTAAAAATAATGACATTTTAGGTAAATGTATGAATATTGTGATAATGAGAATGTAAATATTGTGATGGTAAAGTTCATAAAAAATATTACTCCATATTTTTAAAGGTGTGCTAACAATTGTGAAAAGAAGATGGTATAAAGCGGTAATGTTTGTCCAGAAATTAGATTTGATCCAATGCATCTCCCTAACTCAGTTATTGGATTTTTACAAGAAGTCCGCGATTACATTTCGCCCAAAACCTACCCTTGTTAAATATACACTTTGATTCATGTACTCCCTTTTAAAATCGATTATGTTAGATGTACTTTTCCTAAAATATTTAATATGCTTTTTTATCTCAAAAGGATCTATATTAAACATACCCTCTAAAAACCCTCATTTTTCCTCTCTGACTCTCCTTCATTCATCTTCATCTTCTCTAGTCCAATGTTGGCGTTGCCTGCCACCCACAGCCACCAACGCCGCCCTCCTCCTTCTTTCGCCTGTTGCATTTTTTTTTCTGTAACATTGCGATGGCGTCGCCATCACGAGCCTTCCCCTATCCAAATCCAAGCTGCCCAAAGTCGCCACTCCTCCCTACATGCTGCCAGTTTTTTTTTTTTTTTTTTCTGTAACATCACGGCGGCGCCGCCCTCCTTCCTCGCGACGTCGTTGCCCTGCTTTCCCCCACCCAGATTTGTACCCCCCTCCTCCCCACACTCAGATCCAGCGCCCCCTCCGACCCCTTTCTTCCTCTTTTACTTTTTTTTTTTTTTTCGTTTCTGTGTTGCCGCCCTCCCTCTCCCAGCAACGCCGCCGCCTCCTCCCTCCCACAACCACCATCGCCACCCCCTCTTCCCTCACTCCTACAGTCGTCGACCGGTACACGAGGTAGTTAATTAAAAAAAAATCCATCTCTCTGTTATTCTCCAACCCCCAACCCACCCAACCAAGCCCAAGCCCGGTCCCCAAGCCCTCCCTCTCTTTTTCTACATCGTTCGGAGCCTAAAACATCAACGCATACAAACATGAATCAAAATTCTAAACTGTAACGGGGTGGAGTTTCGAAATCCCAAATCCGGATTTCCCATCCCAAAACAAACATTCCCTTAGGGTATGATTTGTATGGTGGAATACATGAATGGAATCACCATTCATGGATCTATTCCAAATTTGATGATTGGTATGATTTATGGAATGGAATCATCATTCCTTGTGGAATGGTGATTCCCAAATGTATGGAATTCTCATTCCTTCCCACCCCCATGGGTTTAAGGAAGGAATCAAAATTTTAATAAATCCCATAATAAAAATTTATAATAATAATATATTTAATAATAAAAATATTATAATATTTAATAAAAATATTAATATAATATATAATCTAAAAATAAAAATAAAAACATAATAAATTTAAAAAAATATAAATAATAATATATTAATTTTAACAATAATATTATTTTCAATAATATTAAATTATAAACATAATAACATAAAAAACAATTTTTTTTAAATATAAATAATATGGAGTACTATATAGTATATACAATATATTATTTTCAATAATAGTATAATAATTTTTGATAATATAAATAATAATAATATTTTTTAAATTTATTTAATATTACAAATAATGATAATATTCTTATTTTAAAAATAAAAATATTATTTTTATATAAAATATACATTTATTATAAATAATAAAAGTAGAAATATATATATATATTAATAATAATAATAATAGAGAGTCAATAATGATTATTAAAATATTAATAATAAAAATAATACTCCATATTTTTAACAATAATCAATAATATTAATTTTAAACAATACTATATTTCATTCCCACCTTCATTCCAATGGTATACCAATCATAGGAATGATCATTCTTATGTCATTACATTGAGACATTCATTTCATTTTTGAGTTCATTCCATTCAGCTTCAAATTCATTCCATCATACCAATCATGCCTCAGTGTTTAAAATAATAAATACTCATCTAATATTTGATACATCATGATAACTATTTAAAATCAGTTCGACATTATGATTATGCCTAAGTAATACTATACATAATGACATAGAACAATTACTTTATAAAATATGATACATCATCATATAGTAAAAATATTCCCTATATATTTTTATAGGAGAAGGCTAAATTAAGACGACAAACAATTACAAGTAAATTATATTTAAAATATGTATCACGAATAAAATTGAATCAATATTATACACATACCACCTACATCACAAAAGAAATTTGCATCTTTGGTATTTACACATTTTAAAATAAAATATCTGTAAAAAAAGGTGTAATAACTAATAAGTGATGTTTGGTGAGGTAATTTTGTAAACTTTTATAAACCTTTACTAAGTTCTAAGTTAGAGTTGATTGATAAATTGCAAATACTCGGGATATCTTATCACTTTGAGGACAAAATCAATAAAATTGTACTCTTCCGTTCCGGGGAAAGCTCCCCATAAGTTTTGAGCACGTAATTTAAGAAATACTAATATAATAAGTAGATATATTAGAGGTGATGTGATTGAGAGAGAAAAATATAATGAAATGTGAGAGAGAATAGTTAACAAAAAGGGATAAATAGTTTTCATTGAAATCAGGGGCGGACTTATGTACAACTCGAGGAGGGTAAAGTGAAATGTAATGAAATGTGAGAGAGAAAAGTAAAAACAACAATGACACTTTGTCCCAACACATTTGGGGCAAATTATAATTATTTTTGGAATGACGCTCAGTCTTTATGTATTTTACATAAAGTATGAGAGAGTAAAGTATCGGGCAGAGCGTTTTACTATAATTTCAGAACATATTTTAAATACACCTTATTTTACAAATTGTTTAATATAAATATAATAAACTGATAAAAAACCCGAATTCAAACCGTGAATCAATAAATTAGATTATGTTTAATTTATTACTCCATCCGTCCCACAGTAACTTTCACACTTTTCTTTTCGAACGTTTCACAATAATTTTTACACCCTTAAAATGAAAAATTCTTTATAAACTTCACCCTCACAATATTCTCAATTTTACACAAATGTCATTACTTTTTCTCCACACATACATAAAAGTCAACTCATTTAAATACAAAATTATCCCTCAAAATTTCACTAATTATTACACGTTTTTAATATACGTGTCCATCTACCTATAAAAGTTATCTTGGAACGGAGTAAGTATTATTATATATATATCGATTAAAAAATGAGCCTTAACTAAAATTAAGGTCCAAATCGATTGGTCTTTTGGCCTCATACCAATCATGACTTTGCAGTCTTTGCGTTATGTCTTTTATTAGATAATCTTGAAACTTTAATATTTAAAAAAGGAAAAATATCACTTTTGGTCACTGAACTTTACCACTTTTCACATTTGATCACCCACATTTCATCACTATCAAAATTGGTCACTCACTTATTCTTTTCTATCAATTTTGATGCTGCTGTTAGAGAATCCGTCATTTACTATTTAATTAATGCTTCTGCACCTCTAAAAGGAACCAGAATGCTTCGAATCTCAGTCAATCGGTGTGGAAAATATTCCTTATTTCAATTTAATATTTAAGTAAAGAAACAAAAATTACCGGTGTGTACCATATGTATTTCTTATTTCAATTTAATATTTAAGTTTTTTGTATCACTAAATTATGTTATTATATTTATCTGTTGTAATAGGTCAGAAGGAATTCTCATATGCATCTTCTAGAACATTGGATTGAGTGATTCATCAACCAATCCTTTCAAGAGTGCCAAGAATTATCAGTAAGTTGTTAATAATCATATAACTCAATTATAATTTATTATCATCTCATTGTTGTTCTTGGTTTACTTTTCATTTTACAGGGTAACCAGAAAATGGGAAACCTAGGAGGGTAGGAAAAGAAAAAATAACAATGAAGCAAATGTGAGTTTGTCTTGGCTTACAATGTCATTTTATAGTTACTGTAATGTTACGTGACTAATTTTTTATTTTATAGGTTGTGCAATCATCAAGAGTACACAATCCAATTATTGTGAAAGGAGGAGTGAATTACATCACTATGTCAAATCTAGCTACTTACATTGGGAAAGAGTGGCAGTGGTTCAGGACCAAACAAGGAAAATACCAAAGGAAAAACAAGTGAGAGTGATGGCAAGCCAAATTAGTCAAATTGTGGTGGTCATGTACTAGTTATGTACTCTGTTTTTATAATTATGGTGTAGTTCGATGGTTTATAATGAGTGTATTCACTGTGGTTAAAATTATTCAGACTTAGCTTTTGTACTCTGTTTTTCAGACTTTTTTTTGAATAGAGGGAAAATAAAAGTTGGCGCTCAAAATCTTTTCTCCGCTAGTAAATGACGATTCTCTAACAGCAGCATCAAAATTGATAGAAAAGAATAAGTGAGTGACCAATTTTGATAGTGATGAAATGTGGGTGACCAAATGTGAAAAGTGGTAAAGTTCAGTGACGAAAAATGATATTTTCCCTTTAAAAAAAATACTAGAAATATATAAAATTATTAACATATTAAAGTTTTTGACACTATATTATGAATGATATTACATGAAATAAAATAATCGTTAATTAAATTTAAAAAAAAAATGTGAATTTGCTTTATTTAATAAATCACATTGAGGCTTTGCAGTGGACTAGTGGTACATTTTTAAAATTAGGGTTAATTGGAAAAAAAAATTACAATCTTTACCGTATTTATCAATTAAAACATATCATTTTTTTTCTTTGCGATATAATACACCATCTTTTTAAATTTTGCAATTCGATGCATGCGTTTATTTTTCGGCAACACATGAATGATGTATATACTGAAGCCGCATTAAGATTCTACACAAATGCTCACGTAAATGTCACGACGGATCAATAAAACACTATTTTTTTTAAAAAATTTTTTTTAATAAAATTAATATGCAAAATTTCACATTATTTTTTGTGGACTGTGATTTGTTGGAGAACGTGATTCTATTCTTTTGAGTTTTGAGAGAAATGATAATAATTAAATTGATTTATTATTTATTTTTAAAAATAATTTTTTTAAATATTATTTTTAGTTTAAAACGATTTTTTAGTATTCTTTTTAGTTAAAAACGTTTTAAAAATTAAAAAAATAAATTATTCATCATTCGTGACATTTATGTGGCACCTCGACAGCTTTGACAATCGCATCATGATTTAATTGTTGCCAGAAAATTGATAGATGCATTGAATTGCAAAACTTAAAAAGGTGGTGTATCCAATTGTAAAGAAAAAAAGAATATGTTGTACGTAATTGATAAAAACTGTAAAGTTCGTGATTTTTTTTGCAATTAACCCTTCAAATTAAAAGGATTCCGTGCAATATTTTCATGTCATTAATAAAAAAGAAGGGGTATATTTTTTTTTCTTAACCCGAGTTTTGTTTTTAAAGAATATTTATTTTAATTTTGGTGTTTTACGTTTGATTTTACTATATGAATAACTGATGTGTGCCATATTAAAAATTAATCAACATCCTATAATATTAGAGATGACACATGTTAAAAATCTAGTAGAGTGGAACCAGTGACAGAGTCAAAACCTAATCGAAGGGTGGCCCAATTATAAATAATAAACTTCGATTTTAATATCATATAAGTATTCTTTAAATATATAATATATTAATAATAATAAATCAAGTTAAGTTTTAATATGTTTCAATAAAAGTTTCATTCATTACAATCATTACCTATAAAATAATATTTATACAGTCTATATGCACACATCTTTTATTTTTTACATTTTAAATTGTTATATACTTGAAGCAGTGACGGAGTCAGAACATAACCGAAGGGGGACTAATTAGAAATAATAAATTTCATTTTTAATATCATATAAGTATTTTTGAAACATATAATATATTACTAACGAATCAAATTAAGTTTTAATATGTTTCAACGAAAGTTTCATTCCTTATTACCTACAAAATATTTTTATGTTTTAAATTGATATATATTTCAATCGTTTCATATTGTTTGACGTTATTAGTCTCAATTCTTGTTTAAAAAAAATCATCATTTTAGCTATTTTTACCACGTTAATTTATCCCCAAATTACTCATATGCAAATTCCTACTCCCTCTGTCCCATAGGAATTTGCACACTTTCCATATATGGATGTCCCATACCAATTTGCACACTCCATAAAAGGAAACATTGTCATAACCCTCACCCTCAAAATATACATATACTAGTGTAAGACCCGCGTTTTACGCGGGGTTGAAATAAATTTATAATGTATATATATATATTTTAAGTTAGTAATTAAAAAATAATCTAAACATGTATTGTATAAATTTGTAAATTCATTATTCTATTAAAACATAAGAAAAGGAAATGTTGTACCAAATATAAATTACATTTTATATATATATATATATAATAATAATAATAATAATAATAATAATAATAATAGAATAGAATAGAGAATTATAAATTTATTTATAAAGTAATCAATATACAAAATTACAAATTGCAGAAAATTTTCTTGTAAACAACATTTGTTGTACACTTACATATTTTTCATTTGAATTTAGACAAAAAAAATTCAATTCACTCCTACTCTGGATTCTAGAGACGGCAACATTTGTCTGTATATGAACATAGATTTCGGAAGGTAAACACCTACCATGGAAAGAAACTAACTTTAACATTTGTCTGTGTATGAACATAGGTTTTGGAAGGTGAACAAAGTGGATGATTTCAAATCAACATTCCAAATAAGCATTATAGGGGCACTTATTTTTCAAACTAATTGATGATTTGGTAGACCAACACACTTAATAAAATAGAGTATGTCAATAGAAAACACATGTCTCATACCACCAGATGTATACCCTAATGGATAAATACTACTGAACTCAAATATTCTCTTATATCGTCATGTATCATCGTTAATATTGTCTCGTTAATACTTTGAACTTATTTATGTATTGCAGGAAGTATAACTCTATCCTCGAAATACTTATTCGTACCAAAATTGACAGAGACGGAAGAGTAAACATTGTCAACTATATCAACAACTGTATCACGTGCATTTAAAACCAAATGCTCTTCAGGAATATCAATATTTGGAAAACCCTCATCATTATCTCCAAGATCCCCCGACGATACAGTTGGTGTATTAAACTTATAAAAATGCATTTTGTATGTATGTGAATATGATAAATATTTAGTACTCTCCCGTTTCAATTTAGATCCATCATTTGCTAAAAATGGATATTCTAAATTAGATTCATTATTTCTTTATTTAACAATAAATATTTTTTCACTTTAAACCACAACCTTCAAACATATCAAAATTACACCATATGTCATTACTTTATTAATGATCAAAATATTTTATTACTCAAAGACTCGCATACCCAATATTTTATCTCCTTTAATACTAATAAATAACTCTCACATTAAACCGCATGTATACACATTAAACTACATGTATTGTAAATGATAAAATAAAATTGGGACGAAGGGAGTATGCATTATGACAAATATTTTTGCAAAACTCCCTCATCATTATCTCCAACAAATCTTTTTGCAATCGACGATTTTTAGCGTACTATTCAACTCGGGTACATCTAGATTGATACATGTCACAATCATGCCCTTCTATCCAACCCTATAGAAGGATGTACGCACTTAAACATACTCTTCAGGGAGATCGATCATCTATTAATTATTCGATGAGAAATGTGAGTTTGTTTTATCCACTTTCTCTATCCCTCTCTATCAAAATGATAAAAAAAATGATGTAAAATATATATGAAACATTATCATTAATTTATTCCATTAACTTAAATTACAATACCAAAGTTTCAAATTGGACTTCCTACTTTAATAGTAATATTTAGATACAAAATAAATTTATATATCAATTAAATCAATATATTTTAGAGTGTGAAATTTAAAAAAAAAAGATTATAACTTGTAAATCATACTGATTATAGTACAAAATATTTTTAATGTGTGATTTAGCGAAATTTGAATTTGGTTGATACAAATTTGATATTGAGCAAAGTGTGATTTGACATTACATACACCATTATATTCATTTAATTAGTTAGCATTAGTTTAAAAATTAAATTATCGATTTATAAAAATATATGAAAATATATAGTATCATACCCCATCTCTTGTCTAAAAGATTTTCAAAAGAATTTCATCCCACCTCCCAAAATTTATCTACGTGTTGTAAATTTTCTTAACCTCGTAAGGTAACAAAAGTTAAAGAAAACACATGAAAAAAATATATAATTAATTATTTATTTTTGAAAATAAGGATAATTAATTTTATTTTATTTTACCTACACCATTCAACCTAATTTGAAAAACTTTTTTTATGTTTGGAAAACATAATCCTTATTTTACAATTTAATAGATTTAATTATTTTTTAAATTTTAATGAAAATATTTTTTGCCTTCAAATCTGCAATTTATTTTAGAATTTTTTTTAATGCATTTTGAATTATGGGTTGAAATCATAATGATAAGTTTTATTGTATTTCTTAATATTTGCTAATTATCTATTAATTAACAACCATTTCAACTATAATTGGCTAATTAGTAGTATAATTTTATGTAATTGCCTTCTTTAATTTTGTTAATTAATTTTATTAGTATAAAACATTTCACAATTTTTAAATTTTAATGAAAATAATATTTCTATAATTTTTATAAGCATGTGTCACAATTATTTCACAATTCAACCTAATTCGATTTTTTTTTTCTATGTTTGGAAAACATAATCCTTATTTTACAATTTAATAGATTTAATTATTTTTTAAATTTTAATAAAAATAATTTTTGCCTTCAAATCTGCAATTTATTTTAGAAAAAAATTTAATGCATTTTGAATTATGGGATGAAATCATAATGATAAGTTTTATTGTATTCCTTAATATTTGCTAATTATCTATTAATTAACAACTATTTCAACTATAATTTGATAATTAGTAGTTGTCTTCTTTAATTTTGTTAATTAATTTTATTAGTATAAAACATTTCACAATTTTTAAATTTTAATGAAAATAATATTTCTATAATTTTTATAAGCATGTGTCACAATTATTTCACAATTTTTTTAAAAATTAGTCAAAGTTATTAGTTAAATTACAAAAACTTGTATGAAATATATATATTTCCAAAATTTAAATTAAAAATAATTTTATTTACTCTCCAACATTTAAATTAAAAAAAATTGCATTTACAATATTTAATAACACACCTACAAAAACTAATAAATATACTATCACCGTTTTTTTGCACTATGTTTACAAACATTTAATCATTTTAAAACTTATTTTCAAAAAAAAAAAAAAAACTGAATTTAATGTATATTTAATAGAAAATTAATAGCTAATTACCAGAATTTATGAGTAACATAATTTTATCATTTATAATTATTGTTATAAATATCATTAAATTTAATATATTTTTATCTAACTACATTTTTTTTTCTCAACACACATTAATTCTTAAATCAAGATATTTTAATAATTAAAGTGACAAATTACATTCTAGTTACTCCATAAAAATGACAACTCTTTATTAGCTTTAATTACATTTACTTAATCAATTACATAATTTAAGTGATTTAAAGGGTTTGTACTGTTACAAAATTAAATATTATATAAAGTCAATTTATTTATTATGAAATAAATGAAAATAATTTACATAATCAATTATTATATGATATAAAATTTTGAAGTCTTTCATAGATTTCAATTCAATGATATATACAATTCAAGAAATTTCATAAATTTGTAAGATTTCTCAAATTTTTTAATCGGATAAAGAATGACAAATTCAATGTCTCCAATTTGAATGAAGAATGAGTAACAATTTTGTGTTTATTTTTTATTGTAATTACATGTACATTAATTTATTTATGTCATGTTCTTTTTCTTTAATGCATGTATAAAAAAAGCAAAATGAGGGTGAATTTTTTTTTTTTAATGAAAGGATTAAGAAAAGAGAGATTAAGTTAGAGGGGTTGTGGTCGTGAGAGAGAGAATCAAATCGATAGAACAATAAAAAAATTGTAATATTGAATTTTGTGTAGATTGTGATAAATTGAATATCTCATCTCCAAGAAATATGAATGTTTCATTTTCATTGTACAACTTATAAATAAACAGAAATATGTTACATTACAAATTTGCAACATTAAAAAAAAAAAAAAAAAACTCAAAGAACTTAAATTCTAAACCTGAATGTTTGATTTCAAATGAATATTACAAATCTGAATGTTTGATTTCATGTAGTATGTATTAACAATTTTTTTGGGAAGAACCAAAAATATTCAGATTGGATCAATATGGTCATTCATTCTCATCCAATACAAAAGAATTCAGAAAAAGAATATGGACTTGAGAAATGCTTGAGAAGTGATTGAGTGAATTGAAAAAAATGAGAGAGGTAAGCTATTATTATATAGGAGATTGAATTAAGATCTAACGTTTAAGATCAAACATATAAATGGACGGTGAAGATTAAAGCCAAAAAATGGGAATGAATGAGAGTGAAGAATTTTTGAAATAGAAGGATTTAGAGGAGAGAGGTTGAAGTAGGGGGTGTGTGGTTGTGACATGTGGCATAAAAAGGTTTGCAAATATATAATATTAAGATTTATCCATATGCCATTACCTTTTCACAATCAACCTACCTTTTACTTTACTTTATTTATAAAAGTTTACAAAACCACCCCTCAAAACATCACTCATTACATTTTTTCTTACACATTTATTAAATTGTGTGCCATCCCAGAGGTGCAAATTCCTCTGGGACGGAGGGAGTATAATTTTTCTTTTAATACTTTTTTTCATCTTTTTTTTTTTATAATTAAAGCAAGTTATTCCACACTCTCTTATATTTTCCTTTATTTTTCTCTCAATCTTTCATTATAATGAAGGGTAAATATGTTAAAAAAATTGTTATTTAATTATACATAAAACAACATACTCCTACATTATAAGACGGAG